>OX463868.1:12681395-14108930 GCA_949825065.1 Odontocerum albicorne
AAAAAATAGCTACAAATAAATAAATCCTGGAAGCCTCATTGATTCACTTTTAAAAAACAAAACAAAAAAGAAACTCAAAAAAGATTATATATTTAACGCCACCTAAAAGCATAATATACCTATAAATGGAACAAAGTCCTATTTATATAAAACATATCATACGAAATAACCAAAAATATTCCAAGTCGCATAAAGCCAACTTTTTACACTAATTTTAATCTCCGGAAACTCTTATTTAATGGGAAAGGCAAAAATGGAATACTTAGCAACAGTGCTGTGTGTATACACTTTTATGTGCTGACTGTGATCATTTCTATATAGGAAAGACAGGAAGATTCTTTGAAAAGAGATTTCGTGAACACAAATCCGCCTTAACAAATCCTCTAATTATTCTGAAATGGCTAATCATTGTCACCGTGAAAACCATGCGTTTTCTATCGATGATGCCAAATTCTTACATATCAGTAGTAACGGAAATAAATTAGACAGATTAGAGGCCCTAGAATTTTCAATACACTGAGGCGAACATCTAGTAAATACATATACCCCAAAAGTCTCTCTACTGCTAGTCGATATCATCCCATGCCTCCCTCAGCCCTCAGTCCCCAGCCGTTGAAGCGTGTATATCGGTACAAGTTCGAACAGCATGTAGTCTTGTTTGTGCTCCCCTGAAGATGAGGTGTGCACCTTGAAACCAGTAGGGTTATACCGTTACAAAAAGTGGAATAAATAGTGTTTAATAAAACAAATTACAATGTATGTAAACCCCCGCAACGTTAATGCCTTAACTATAAATAATATATTTTATAATTTCTCTGACATATTCAAAATTACACGTAAATATGGCTACAAAATTATACACATTTATGTGTTCAAAATGATACATGTGTAGGTGCTCAAAATGATGTTTATGTAAATGATACCTATTTATGTGGTCAAAATAAAACATATGTATAGTATGTATTCAAATTGATGCGTATGATGCGTTCAAAATGATACATATTTATGTGTTTAAAATAATACATATTTATGTGTTCAAAATTATACATATTTATGTGTTCAAAATTATACATATTTATGTGTTCAAAATTATACATACTCGTATTTATGTGTTCAAAATTATACATATTTATGTGTTCAAAATTTTACATATTTACGTGTTCAAAATTATACATATTTATGTGTTCAAAATTATACATATTTATGTGTTCAAAATTATACGTTTGTTTAAAATTATTCATTTTAATGTGTTCAAAATTAAATTAGTCTTCTTGTTCTTCCCCAGCTGGCTCTGGCCTCTGCAGGCTACGACTACTATGGGGGTGACGACTCCTGTTCCGGAGATTACGACGGATATGGACATGACGGCTATGGACCCAATGGTGGAGACTATGGTTACTGCTAATCCCTAACTCATCCGTCGCCCCAAATATTAATTCTTTACATATAGCTTAAGTTTTAATAAACGTCCATTAATTAAATTTAACTTTTTTTTATTTTCTTATATGATTGACAAGATCTTGTAGTACACCCATAGAACAACATAGGTATTTTCTGATATGATTGACAAGATCTTGTAGTACACTCATAGAACAACAGAGGTATTTTCTGATATGATTGACAAGATCTTGTAGTACACCCATAGAACAACAGAGGTATTTTCTGATATGATTGACAAGATCTTGTAGTACACCCATAGAACAATAGAGGTATTTTCTGATATGATTCAAAAGATTTTGTAGTACACCCATAGAGCAACAGAGGTATTTTCTGATATGATTGACAAGATCTTGTAGTACACCCATAGAACAACAGAGGTATTTTCTGATATGATTGACAAGATCTTGTAGTACACCCATAGAACAACAGAGGTATTTTCTGATATGATTGACAAGATCTTGTAGTACACCCATAGAACAACAGAGGTATTTTCTGATATGATTGACAAGATCTTGTAGTACACCCATAGAACAACAGAGGTATTTTCTGATATGATTGACAAGATCTTGTAGTACACCCATAGAACAACAGAGGTATTTTCTGATATGATTGACAAGATCTTGTAGTACACCCATAGAACAACAGAGGTATTTTCTGATATGATTGACAAGATCTTGTAGTACACCCATAGAACAACAGAGGTATTTTCTGATATGATTGACAAGATCTTGTAGTACACCCATAGAACAATAGAGGTATTTTCTGATATGATTCAAAAGATTTTGTAGTACACCCATAGAGCAACAGAGGTATTTTTTTAAATAAGCAACAGTTAACACTTTGAGACCCTGTCGAAATCAAGAAAACCTTTTCCTGTGCTCGATTTGGTTTTGAAGAGATCTGATATATGCAAAGGGTTAAGTGAAATTGGTATATCTTATTCAAGATTGTACTGAAACTATATATATTTAATTAAAATTCTTTAATAAATTAGTTTAGTATGGTAATTCTGGCAACATTCTTTTTTGAGAGCTACATCACACTCCTTGCACATGTGCCGGGTCTCACTTATCTTGTTATACTGTGAAAGGGAACTTCTATAGGCACGGTAGGGCAAATTGGCCCCAACGTCACGAAAAGTGAAACGGTGTATTACATTATTATTTTATTATTATTAAATTATTATTATTAAGTAATTTATTTATTCATAAATTATTTTAATATTTATAATTATTTATTATTGATAATAATTAAAATTATTTAAATATTATTAAGTGTATTATATTATTATTAAAATTACTATTTAGTTTAAAAATTATTATTTATTTAAAAAAAATTTAAATATTATATTTTTTGTTATATATTATTTTTATTTGAATATATTTAATAATTATTAAATTTATATTATTTATTTAATACATAATTTATGTTTAATATATAATTATAATAATATATCACATGTTATTATAATATTAATAAGGATATAATTATTATATTATAATAGATTATTATAATATTATTAATTACATTTTATTAATAATATAATAAAAATAATATAATAATTAATTATTAATTGAATAATTATTTAAAAATAATTAATTATAACATAAAAATATTAATTAATTTAATATTAAAAAATATTAATTTAATATTATCAAGTGTATTATATTATTATTAAAATTATTATTTATTATTAAAGTGATTATTATTTATTATTAAAAATATTTTTTATTTAATTTAGAAAGATTTTCTCAAATTAAATTCTTCATATACATTTCCTAATCCTAAAAAAATCATTAAAAAATGGAAAAAAAGCTATTCATGAAATCAGGTTTTCCTAGGAGCTAAGAAGTTTCACTTCTACCGCGCGAGAGTCCCACTCATCTGTTTTTTTTTTTTATCAGTTGATGGAATACATATTAACACATGTTTAAACACTCTTTGAAAACCTGTTTGGGGAATCCTGCAAATTCCTTATGCTAATGTTTATGTGTCACTATCTGACACTTCACTGCATATTGATGACTTGATATCAGAATTCATTCATATTTTTTTACTATCCAGGGAGTTATCCATGCTGGAAATCAGGAATTATAAATCAAGAGAACAACGTCAAGAGGTTGAATTGTTTGAAAATATATTTGCTAGATATCAGTAATAAGTCCTGTTTGAAAAAAACTCAACTTTTAATTTTTTTTTTAAATAGTACAATAATATGTTTTGAACTTTTCAAGGTAGGGACGATATAAAAACATTTATGAAAGTTTTATACTAAATTTGAAGGCAATCGGTTGAATGAAACTTGAGATTTTATGTCGACCAGGTCGAAAAAAGTACTTTAAAAAAAAACTCGTTTAAAGTTTTGAGATTATTGTCCGAGTCATTCCGGTGCGGCGTAATTGCCGCCTCATTTATAGCTATGGTATAACTTTGTAAATATTGTGAATTTTAAAATTTCCTTTTAAGAACACGTTCTTAAAGGTCTAAACTTTAAAATTATGCAAAAAAAAATATTTTTTTCAAATTTCTGTAGTAGAATATCCCTTAATTACTTTTCCGCTATCGTCAGCTTGTTTGTTGATATTAGAACTAATGATATCAATTATATCAAACCAGTTACTTGTATATTAATACCCTTTAATTACTTTCCGCTATTGTCGACTTGTTTGTTGGTATTAGAACTTATGATGTGAATTATATCAAACCAGTTACTTGTATATTAATACCCCTTAATTACTTTCCGCTATTGTCGACTTGTTTGTTGGTATTAGAACTTATGATGTCAATTATATCAAACCAGTTACTTGTATATTAATACCCTTTAATTACTTTCCGCTATTGTCGACTTGTTTGTCGGTATTAGAACTTATGATGTCAATTATATCAAACCAGTTACTTGTATATTAATACCCTTTAATTACTTTCCGCTATTGTCGACTTGTTTGTTGGTATTAGAACTTATGATGTCAATTATATCAAACCAGTTACTTGTATATTAATACCCCTTAATTACTTTCCGTTATTGTCGACTTGTTTGTTGGTATTAGAACTAATGATGTCAATTATATCAAACCAGTTACTTGTATATTAATACCCCTTAATTACTTTCCTCTATTGTCGACTTGTTTGTTGGTATTAGAACTTATGATGTCAATTATATCAAACCAGTTACTTGTATATTAATACCCTTTAATTACTTTCCGCTATTGTCGACTTGTTTGTTGGTATTAGAACTTATGATGTCAATTATATCAAACCAGTTACTTGTATATTAATACCCCTTAATTACTTTGCGTTATTGTCGACTTGTTTGTTGGTATTAGAACTAATGATTTCAATTATATCAAACCAGTTACTTGTATATAAATAAATAAACAAAACTGTACAAACAAAAAGTGAAAAAACTGTATAAACTGTGCAGTTTGTTTGTATTCATCTTATTTCTTACAGATTTGTTTGTTTTTAGCAAACACTGGAATCTTCGCATTTAATTCATCTCAGATGTAGAAATTCATATGTTTTTTCAACAGTTATATTGGCTGTACAATATGATATATGTGGTGCATTGTCACGTAGTTATGCACTAAAATTTTATACAGCGAGTCGTCGGTTCAAATCCCGCGCCGTGCTACTCCCTTCGAACGACATAAAAATAAATCTTAGACAAAAAGATTGTCAAAGATTTATTCTTAAACTGGAAAAGTACGAACACATAACTTCATTCCAGAAGGAGTTGAATTGGTTGAAAGTGAAAAATAGACGCCAAGTTCACATATTTTATCTATTGTATTGTATAATATCCTTAAGTGTCCCGCCACCCCCAATCTATCCCCGATGGACTAGCGTTACTCTCCAACTGAGATGGTCTATTGGCCTTTCCAGTTCACCGCTCCTCTTTTTTTACGTCATCCTTAACTGTCCATGCATTAAGACTCTGGAACCAGTTACAAACCAATATTAGACTTGCTTCTTCCTTGGTGTGCTTTAAGAAGCGACTAATAAAAATCTTAATTTCTATTCATTAATGTAACATTTTTCTGTCCTCTCCACCATGCTTTCCTTTTCCTGTAATTTCCTTATAAAATTAATAAGCAGGACCGAAATAAACTGTTATCGATAAATAATTCAAAATAAGGTAAGGGTAATGATAGGAAGGTAGTAACTGTGACCGTTAGATTAGATACTGTCCTGCATTGATTTATATTCAGAAAAGCATCATCATCCTGTCCAACGTTCTATCTAAGGTGTGCGCGTGTGCGGCCGCACATCTGTTAAAAATTATCCGCATACATGTTTCCATCTTCCGCACACATCTCAAAGAAAGGAACTTGAAACCATATTTTGTTGTGCATTGAAAAATGTAATTTATGATATCGTGGTACATTATGTTGACTACTTAGTTTTATCTATGCGTGAATATGCATATATGCGCACTTCCCTTTTATTTCAAATACAATCTTTCGGGCTTATTGGTAAGCGACAATCTCTTCCAGCCTACTAGACAAAAGTTAATGAAGTAAGTTACATAGTCGCAAAAAACATTCAAATGACTATCCATTCCCACGAAATCCATGAACACATCCGTGAGCATACGCCTACAAACCTCACAAAGACGGACAATCACCCGAACATTCCTTTTCATATAAAGTGAGATATCATCAATCAAAGGGAAAGGAAGGGATGGGGGATAGGAAAGAAAACAAATCAGGAATAAAACACGTTATATAACTGACTTGAAATTAAGAGTTTTTTCAGTCGCTTCTTAAAGCACGCCAAGAACGGAGCGAGTTAAACATTGGTTTGTAACTGATTCCAGAACTGCATTCTTCCCCTTGTGCGTCGTTATTCTACGTCTCCTGCAACCACAACCTCTCCGAACTGTCTCCTTGACCACGAGCAATCTGCCCAAAGAATTGGAGGACTCGCCGAAGGCATATTGTCGACAATCTGTCGGTGATTCTCAGTTCTTCGAGAATGGAGCCGACAATCTGTCCGGGATTCTCAGTTCTTAGAGAATGGAGCCGACAATCTGTCGGTGATTCTCAGTTCTTCGAGAATGGAGGCGACAATCTGTCGGTGATTCTCAGTTCTTCGAGAATGGAGCCGACAATCTGTCGATGATTCTCAGTTCTTTGAGAATGGAGCCGACAATCTGTCGGTGATTCTCAGTTCTTCGAGAATGGAGCCGATAATCTGTTGGAGATTCTCAGTTCTTCGAGAATGGAGCCGACAATCTGTCGGTAATTCTCAGTTCTTCGAGAATGAAGCCGACAATCTGTCGGTGATTCTCAGTTCTTCGAGAATGAAGCCGACAATCTGTCGGTGATTCTCAGTTCTTCTACAGATATTCGCCATATCTGTAGAAAAATAATATGTTTTATATTTTCTTAAAATTCCGTGCGAAGCCAATTTATGATCCGGGAAAAATTTATAAAACAAATTATGGAATCAGAAAATCTTGGTGTCGCTTTGCTAAATGTAGAAGAGGAGATAGTGGAAGACGAGATAAGAGAGAGTAGTGTGAGATAAAGGGGGGTGGGGGTTACAGAGATAGGGTGACAATAAGGCAGGGACAAAGAAGAGGGTACAGAGAAGAGGTAACAGAGAGGGGGATACAGAGACGGGTGACAGGGGGAGGAAGAAAGAGGTCAACACAGAGTGGGAATGATAGAGAGGCAACAATAAACCAAGGCATTCAGACAAATCCTTTTTACTTAACAAAAAGAAAATCGGTCGTACCGTCCAGCTGGAAGATTTATATAGAGGGTATCTATGTTACATGTACAGGAAGTGGTGAAGTCGGACAGAAGTCCACGAAAGGAAGTAGAAAAAGACGATATGGCAATCCCTCGTCCAGGCAACTGGCCCTCGAGCCTTATAGGACAAGAATGAAAATTTCTGAAGATAAAATAAAACACTGGAAGCATTCAAAAGATTCACCTGAATATCAATAAGAGCCTTAACAACATCTTGAAAGCATCAAATTATAACCTCAGCATCCAGATAAGGTCATGCAATATATTTAGCATCTGCAAAAAATGTGCGACATAAATCATTTCAGACAGTACAACTAAGATAAATACAAACAGCATCTGCAATGATCTGTGGATATATAAGGCAGAGATTTGTGGCCCATTTATTATTCGTATCTACGAGCCGATCCAATCCAGTCAACATGAAGTTCTTCACCGTCTTTGTTGGTCTTATGATCGTAAGTTAACCTAACAACACTTGCTTTATAATTGAACTTTTATTCATTTACAACAGTCAAGATAGTTTTAATAACTGTACAAAGCTGTATTATAATTATTTCTAGTTAAGGTTTGAACACTGTGGAGGCTTAAATATATCGTTATTGATTTATTATAACACTATATTTCCATATTCTCTCATAATGATATTCCTACTGACTTGACGTTGGAATAGCGAGGGGATCCTCGATTACGAGGTCCAGCAACGACGAAAGTCTTATCTACGTGTATCCTTAATTTTTTCCCGTACAGAAGAAGGCTTTTGAAGTAACAACTGTCTGCTTCCATCCTTCACATTTTATTTTCAATTTGTTTTATACAGCTGTGCTTTCATAGTGAGGTCAAATATGACGCCTGGTTTGGTGCAGTGTGGGCTGTCCTCTTTTGAACGGCCCCGAATCGTGTTGGCGACATATAGTTTTATACGCTTGAAAACGCTGTTTCCTCGTTATTGTTTTAAATTTTTTTTAATATCCTGAACGTATTTTTAATTTACGAATAACTCACTTACATATTTTTCATATTTTTTATAAAGTATGATACATTCTCCCTTTTTTAAATAATAAAAAATATATAAATTTTCTACCAGTGTTCTGGAGTCGGCGAAAAAATCCGGCTCCAACTCCAACTTTTCCTCCAGAAATGTTTTTTTTACTCCAATTATAGTGTATACGTGTGTTAGTTTACTATAATTAATTACGTGGCGTTACTACTTAAATGTAGTTTTTTTTTTGGAGATAGTGTCTAAAGGGATTCCTCATAATAGATCTCACTTTTTGAACTACATGACACATAGTTCATAATTTCATAATATAACGCACTTTTTGTCCTACATGACACATAGTTCATAATTTGTACAACATGACACATAGTTCGCACTTTTTGTACTACATGACACATAGTTCATAATTTCATAATAGAACGCACTTTTGGTCCTACATGACAAATAGTTCAAAACTTCATAATAGAACGCACTTTTTGTACTACATGACACATAGTTCATAATTTATACTACATGACACATAGTTTGCACTTTTTTTACTACATGACACATAGTTCATAATTTCATAATAGAACGCACTTTTTGTACTACATGACATATAGTTCATAATTTCATAATGTAATTTATAAAGTCCCTAAGTTTTAAAAATTTGAAGTTGGAATCAATTTATGAATAAAATCTCCTGACTTCGACTCGGATTCCAACTCAACAAAAAACCAACCGAATCCAAGACTGCGGTTTCTGATCCCGACCCCAACTCAACAGTAAAAATTAGTAATTTAACAAAGTAACAGTATTTGAGTATATGATATTTTAAAGACGTATTTCTACCTCCTTAGCCAAAGTATTACTGAACAGTTTGTAAAAGTCAACACATCAAATGAAAGTACTATTCACTGCGATAGGAAGTTAATGGGTCAGTAAAACATAAACTCGAATTATTGTTATTGGTGATTTTAGGGCATTCATATATTCTATACTTCGACAAAATGTCATCTTCGTAAGCTTTATACAGTGTTTTAGCCTATTATAAAATGTTTTAGTCCTGTTATTATAAATATTGATGTATTTTCCAGTTGGGAGTCTGCGCCGCCGGCTTCCTGCCCCACGGGCACGGATGCGGATGCGGATGTGGCGTCGGCAGAAGAGACGTCTCAATCTCCTCCTCCGTTTCCGTCTCCGTTGAGCACGGAATCGGATACGGATACGGACACGGGCTCGGATATGGATACGGACACGGACTCGGATACGGTCTCGGTCTCGGATACGGCCATGGACACGGCTGCGGATGTGGATGTGGACATGGTTTGGGATATTTGTAAATTTTAAGAAAAAACAATGTAATTATATGTTTTGTTTCATCTGATTGAATTTGAACACTTCTTAATTAAATAAATTATTTATATGTCACTGCATTATATTTGCTTTTTTATTTATAAAATATTTCATTATGTTAAACTTAATTAAAATCCCAGTATATTGGAGTGTTGCGCCAACTTTCAATGCAATGAAGAATTTAATAGAGAAATGCGAAGAAAGTGGTTCTGTGTTGAAAATAAGCAAACAGCAATTCCTCATCGTCAAGTACGTTCAAGGGGTAATATTGATGCGGTAAGAGATAGTGTCGTGGGTGGCGCAACAAGAACTGCAATTTTAAATCAAGACGGGAAAAAAACCTTTTGCCTAATATTCATGTTTATTAGTATCAATATAATAAATGAATATGTGAATTATATGTGGAAAATGATTTATTTAACTAAAATAAATAAATATGGGTTTATTGACAGCAACATAGTATGTACAAAATATATTTAAATAACACTTCTAAAACACATAAATTGCAGATAATACATTAAATACAGAAGCTATCAAAAGGTCTGGGCTCATCTAATAACATCCCCTTGGCCAAGATACACCCCATCAATATAGAGCGAACCCAGCCACGGGGACACCAGATGTTTTTCAGCCCACACCCTTGAACACGTAGAACAAGAATATAAAAAAACATAGAAAATAAATAGATGACAAAAAAAAATACATTCAAGAGAGAAGACATTAAAAGGTCCGGGCTCATCCCACAAACATTCCCCCGGCCGAGATACGCCCCACCAATGTAGGGCGAGCCCGACCGCAAGGGCATCAGGGGGCTTCCATCCCACACCCCCACATATCTAGATTAAAGAATAAATCGAAAAAAAAAAACGGATGGCAAAAAACAAAATAAAAAGTAAACCCACATACTATATACCATCTCAGGTTACTACTAACTGTCAGCAAGTATGAGAAAAAAAAGAAAAGCCTCAAAGGAGTCCAAATTTTATATAATGACAAATGGGATGTAAAATAGTTGAGACAACAATGAAATACGAGTAGTTAGGCAGTAATACATTGAAATAGATAAGCAGTTTAAAAGAATGAATAAGGAGATAACGCACAAACACGTATGCACAATCCTCGATTCACTACCAGTGAAAAGAGATAAAAGGAAGAAAATAAGAAAAGAAAAGCAAACAAGAGATTTATGTTTACGTCCTCAGTGAGATACAGGCAAAAGCCTAGTTTACAAGGGGCACGACAAATGAAAGGCAACAAACCCAGATCCATTAAAATTGTGTGTCCTAATTAAACTACTTGTTGTTTTTTCGCAAATTATGTATAGTTCTTGTCATGTGTACAATAAATAAATATACGTTTGACAGCTGAAAACTGGCTACAAATTGAAAATTGCAGTTCTTGTTGCATGGCCCTATAGATCCACATTCTTGGAGCTTAGCTATTAAAGAGTAGACTTTATGTTTTATGTTGGTAATAATAACTATTTTAAATGTTAAATGACAGTATTTTTATTTGAAAGAAAAGTAAAGGGTCTTTCGAATTGAGGGTTTCTTTTTTAATTATTGGATAAAACACAGGTGGCGTCGCGAACTTGCCTGAGTCTTGTGACATTTGAGAAGTTTAATGTACGAAATTTATAAAAATGGAGTCGTATACAATACAACAATGCGTTCAAATTGTTGAATTATTGTATGTATTGTAATCTCCAGAAATGGTGATGTTAATTGCCCACTAAGATCATGTGATCTGACACCGTTGGACTATTTTCTCTGGGGTTACGTGAAAACCCCAGGTATATGACAATGACCCCCCGATCAATTCCTGAGCTGAAGGACGAAATTATTCGCGTTATTGGTGAGTTAGAATCGCAATTATGCCAAAATCTCATCGAATTTTTTGATAAAAGAGAAGACATCTGTGGAGCTGCAAGAGGTGGACATTTGGCAAATATTGTATTTGGTGTTTAAACTTCATACATTATACTTCAATGATCGATAAAAAGTTTATTGAAATTAAAGCAAATTGTGTATTTTATGCAAGAATTAAAAAAAAATGAATAAAAAAAAAAACGCTCAATTTGAAAGACCCTTCATAAACTTTAAATGGAGATAGATTTTATAAAGAATTAAATACAGCCGAGAATAATATATAAAAAAACGTTTGTCTTTTTCAAGAGTTTTGTTGTCGAAATTCAAGACTAGAGATGTATTGAATTTAACAAAGGCCTCGGGATCTACGATAAACGGTTGAAAAGTAATTAGTGAATGCGGAAGAGATTTTAGGACCAGTAATTAAGGTGTCATATCAATGCATACTATTAAGTAATACAATATCGTTTCGTATGACTTTAAGGTGTTTCCATAATAATTTATACTCACGCACACTCAAGCTCATTATAAAGTCTTTATAAGAGGTGCAAAGAGTTCGATCCCCGCTGGAACCCAGATTTTTTTAAATAGGATTCCAGTCTGGTTAACACTTATAACCTATAAAAACATCTTTCTGGTTGGTTGGAAGAGATTACCACATGGCAATAAACTCGCCTGGTTAAAAAAATAAGTGCTCACAAACAAACGAGTTATGTTAGAAATGAGCACAATTATCTATTTCACTTTGAAATTCATCACAAATCTATCCCACAAATGAGAGGGGGATAGACCTATAATGAAATGAGATATAAATGTATTTTTTTACGTAGGCCACACCGTTTTTCTCTTACAGACAGAGTGTGACGATATTTTTACCAAATAACTCAATACGTGACCATAAACGTCTTCCAAAACATTGTCCGTAAGACGTTTTACTGTCATTCCGGGGATGTTAACCTTTCCCTTCCTGTACTAAAAAAATCTGCGCCTTCCGGTGCTGTGTATTCAATACACATCAACACAATGTAAAAATGAGCGATTTAAAATCGAAAAAATAAGAATATTCACACCCAATCGCTTAAATGAATTTAATTTGAAGTCAAAAGTGATAATAATTGAAATTTAATTGCTGAAAACATGGACTAAACATCGGCCGACGTTCACAAAACGGGCGAAGCGATCACCTCGAACGAAAGCCCGCGAGCTACTGAAGTGAGAGAACCGAGCGAACTGAGATTTTATTTCTCGCGTTCCCATACACCGGAGTAGAGTGAGAGTGAGACGTGAATAGCGTCGCTTCCTCACCCATAGCGGTTTTTTTTAGAATGTCACACACTGGCACACTTTTGATTGTATTGGTGAATTTATTCCCAATTTTCACAAATATCTCTGATGTGGCCGATAAGTGCTAATTATTATTAATACTATTTTTTAATTCAATGCGTAAATATATTACGGAGGAATACCTAAAATCTGAATCCAGTATTTATTATATTTATAGAGATATAAAAGTTTTTAGAAGCAATGTGTACTAGTTACACATCACAGGGAAGGAAGGGTTGACTAAGTATAGAGATATTAAAGTTTTTAGAAGCAATGTGTACTAGTTACACATCACAGGGAAGGTAGGGTTAACTAAGTATAGAGATATTAAAGTGTTTAGAAGCAATGTGTACTAGTTACACATCACAGAGAAGGTAGGGTTAACTAAGTATAGAGATATTAAAGTTTTTAGAAGCAATGTGTACTAGTTACACATCACAGGACAAGAAGGGTTAAAATCAATTCCCATTGATAGTCTAGTTTAAAAAAGGGGTCAATTCTGATTTTCATTTAAGACCACTTTGATATATTACTGGTTGGTTGGAAGGATTTACGGAACGACAATAAATCTGCAAGGCTGATCAATAATGTGTACTATAAATCATCACTTTTTCCAAATTAGTTTTCAGACCGGCGAATTATTATATGGCGAGGCCGAAAGACTGTTACCTTCAGATATTTTAAGTTTAGAACCACTGGAGTAGGCACGAAAATCGTTGTCTGTAGCTGCACGCCTAAGCAATACCTCCTCAAGTGAAGAGGCAAAAATACTCCCACACGTCAAGCGCGTACAAATATTGTTACTAGACGAAGTATTTTATCAGATTGGGACAATTTCTTTCAGTTACCATCATGAAGGCGTACTGAGTGAACCATCCTGTTGCATAGCTCTTGACTGGACATCGTGACTCCCATGATAGCATCACGTTGAACACACTATCTGTGATGTACATTTAAATTTTCAGCCAGATTGGATTGGCAGTTTGTGTTTCACAGGTAATTAGTATAACGTATTTGTCACGTTTAGTATTTTTACATTTTCAGAATGACTTGACAAACACTAACTTTTGCGCTATAAATGGAATAAAGTGCACTGAAAGGGTGCAAGTGCTGAAAAAGGCTTTTTACGAGGATTTTATTTTGAAACCAAGGGTTAATGAATGTTACATGGGCTAATGAATGGAAAGGTGGAGAAGAATCTTGAAGGACAGTGGATTGGAACTGAGCAGAAAGAAAACAGAGTATCTGTACCTACCATTCGAGAAAACAAATGCTGTCACTCCCGTTATGCAAATGGATGGAAAAACATTACCAAATTGTGACTCCTTTAAGTATCTCGGGTCACTCATCCACAGCGATGGAGGATGTGCAGCAGATGTAACACATAGAATTAGTGTGGGATGAATGAAGTTAAGATCAATGACGGGAGTTCTATGTGATCCGAAAATGCCAGTAAAGTTAAAACGATTGTCAGACCCGCACTCCTCTATGGCTCCGAATGCTGGACGATGTATACCTCTTAATCGAGGCAACTAGAAACTGCTGAAATGCGCATGCTAAGATTGTCAGCTGGTGTGTCCCTAAGAGACAAAATAAAAAGCTCACGCATTCGTGGAAGCCTAGGTGTTACAGACATCAACAGTATGATGGAGGAGAGGCGATTGAGATGGTATGGACACGTTGGACGCAGAGCACCCGATCACGTTGTGAACCAGACAATATCCATGGATCTTCCTCGAATAACAACCAGAGGAAGACCAAAGAATTCATGGGTGGTGCAAAAAGATAACATGATGCAGAGGCACGGCCTGGGGGACGTAGTCCGGGACAGAAGAGCATACAACCTGAGGACGAGGAGAGCTGACCCCAAAAGTATTCGCAGACAATAAGTTGGGATGGAGCCAGGGAGAAGGTTAATGAATGTTACAAACGTTTTCAAGAAAGCTGTTAAGATGATAAATATATAACAAGAGGGATGGTTGCTCTATCACATCAACCATTGATGAAAATGGGATAAAATTTTAAGGGTTCGTGCTTAGTAATCGCCTAATCATTCTTAGGAAGCTGAAGAAGTTTGGTATCTCCAACAAGATTAAGAAAGATGAACTTCTACTTATGCAGGAATCTGTGAGGATGGACAGAAACTCAAGAAAAGACGCGGAAAAAGAGTATATGGCAATCCTTTATCCTGGCAACTAGCTTTAGACCCTTACATGACAAAGGGAGAGATTGAGAAACAGAAGACATTAAATGTAACGCTAAAAGGATATTTAATTCCAAAAGAATGGATTCACTAAAATATCAATAAGAGTTGAAGCCTTGACAACATCTTGAAAGTATCAGATTTGAATCACAGCATCCAGATTAGGTCATGCAATATATTTAGCATCTGCAGAAAATGTGCGACATAAATCATTTAAGACAGCTCAACCTAGATCAATACAAACAACATCTGCAATGATCTGTGGATATATAAGGCAGAGATTTGTGGCCCATTTATTATTCGTATCTACGAGCCGATCAAATCCAGTCAACATGAAGTTCTTCACCGTCTTTGTTGGTCTTATGATCGTAAGTTAACCTAACAACACTTGCTTTATTATTGAACTTTTATTCATTTACAACAGTCAAGATAGTTTTAATTATTCTGCAAAGCTTTATTATAATTATTTCTACGAGTAGTTAAGGTTTGAACACTGTGGAGGCTAAAATACGAGTATATTGTTATTGATTTACTAAAATCCTGTATTTACCGTTTAAATAATGGTATGACTCTACCGTCAAGGTTCACTGTTTGCAGAAGTTATCTCTTTTACTGTAAGAAATCAGAGTTTGATATTTTAATGCACATAGTCTGTCGGTGCTAGTCTGCCGGTGCTAGTCTGTCGGTGCTAGTCTGTCGGTGCTAGTCTGTCGGTGCTAGTCTGTCGGTGCTAGTCTGTCGGTGCTAGTCTGTCGGTGCTAGTCTGTCGGTGCTAGTCTGTCGATGCTAATCTGTCGGTGCTAGTCTGTCGGTGCTAGTCTGTCAGTGCTAGTCTGAACAAAATTCAGTCTTTCTTTTTCTCTGAGTTAACTTAAACGCAGTACACACTTTTTAACATACCTCGTATTTTAACAAAGTGCACAAGAATGACCAGACTGTTGAACGAATTTTTGTGCGAAAGTTATACAATGAATTATTTGGCAAACTACCCTTTCCTAGATTCAATAGAATCAGAAATCAGTTTGGTACTGTAGTTTTGAATATTTTTAAGAGTTAGTTAATTTTGACCTATAGAGAGTGTCTTTAACCCTTCCTCCCTGTGATGGGTAACTAGTACACATTGCTTCTAGACACTTTAATATCTCTATAAATATAATAAATACTGGGTTCAGATTGTAGGTGTTCCTCCGTAATACATTTACGCATTGAATGAAAAAATAATATTTATAATAATTAGCACTTATAGGCCACGTTAGAGATATTTTGTAAAAATCGGATATAAATTCACCGATACAATCAAACGTGTGCCAGTATGTGACGAAGGTATAATCATTCTAAAAAACGCTATGGGTGTGAAACGACGCGATTCACGTCTCACTCTACTTCGGTTTATGGGAACGCAAGAAATAGAATCTCAGTTCGCTCGCTTTAGTAGCTCGAGGGTATTCGTTTTGAAGTGGTCGCTTCGTCCGTTTTGTGAACGTCGGCCGATGTTTTTTTCATGTTTTCAGCAATTAAATTTCAATTATTATCACTTTTGACTTTTTCCCAATTTAAATAATTTAAGCGATTCGCTATGAATATTCTTATTTTTTCCGATTTTAAATCGCTCATTAGGAACACTGAGGTAAAACGATTAGAGCACACCAGCACATGTTTTTAATTTCCCTTTTTGATAGAATAGATATGACCGAAGTCATAGTTATCCATATACCTCGTAATACTAAGCGGAAAAATACCGGTTCGAACCGACGACCAACGACATGGAAGTAAGGCAATGAGGTAATATAAAATAAAGTCAAATTATATGTTTTAAGGGTGATTTTTTGTATACATCTATTCCATCCCTTAAGGCCTCAACTTAACCTAATTTTGGCAAGCTTACTACAGTGATCTTACATGTTTAAAAAGTTTTTAGACCTGTTATCACAAATATTGATGTATTTTCCAGTTGGGAGTCTGCGCCGCCGGCTTCCTGCCCCACGGGCACGGATGCGGATGCGGATGTGGCGTCGGCAGAAGAGACGTCTCAATCTCCACCTCCGTTTCCGTCTCCGTTGAGCACGGACTCGGATACGGATACGGACACGGACTCGGATATGGATACGGACATGGACTCGGATACGGGCTCGGTCTCGGATACGGCCATGGACACGGCTGCGGATGTGGATGTGGTGGACATGGTCTGGGATATTTGTAATTTTTTAAAGCAAAGAAATTAATTATGTGGTTGGTTTCATCTAATCCAATTTAAACATTTTATGCAAGTAGTTTAATAAATTATTTATTTGTCACTTAATGTTATCTGCCTTTTATTCATATAATTGTATTTGTTTATTTATTCAACACATTGTTAAAACACTTACTACCAGGCGGCAATCTCTTCCGACCAACCATACCTCAGTAAATAAAGCAAATTACATGTTCCAAAAAATAAGGGAATATCAAACTTTATGAAATTTATGGATATATATATAATAAAAATAATGGCGAGATATCAACCAAAGGAAAAGGAAGGGATGTTGGAGAGCAAAGAAACAACAGGAATGAAATACGTATTATTGCTGACTAGAAATTAATAGTTTTTCAGTCGGTTTTTAAAGCATGCCAAGGACGGAGCAAGTCTAACATTGATTTGTTACTGGTTCCAGAGTCTCACTACATTATTTTATTCTTTTATACAAGTTTATACAATCTAATTATATCCCCTGTAGACTGGAGTGTGACTCGAAGATTTGGAACCCGAGTAGAATTCTGATCTCTTAGATGAATTCAGAACTCTGTTGGTGCAATCAACACAATCAGTGGTGATAACCCAAAAGTGGGTGCAATCAACACATAAAGAGACGGTAACACAAAAGTGGGTGCTATCAACACATTAGGACACGATAACACAAAAGTGGGTGCAATGAGTACATAAAGAGACGATAACACAAAAGTGGGTGCAATGAGTACATAAAGAGACGATAACACAAAAGTGGGTGCAATGAGTACATAAAGAGATGATAACACAAAAGTGGGTGCAATGAGTACATAAAGAGACGATAACACAAAAGTGGGTGCAATGAGTACATAAAGACACGATAACACAAAAGTGGGAGCAATGAGTACATAAAGACACGATAACACAAAAGTGGGTGCAATGAGTACATAAAGAGACGATAACACAAAAGTGGGTGCAATGAGTACATAAAGAGACGATAACACAAAAGTGGGTGCAATGAGTACATAAAGAGACGATAACACAAAAGTGGGTGCAATGAGTACATAAAGACACGATAACACAAAAGTGGGAGCAATGAGTACATAAAGACACGATAACACAAAAGTGGGTGCAATGAGTACATAAAGAGACGATTACACAAAAGTTGGTGCAATGAGTACATAAAGAGACGATAATACAAAAGTGGGTGCAATGAGTACATAAAGAGACGATAACACAAAAGTGGGTGCAATGAGTACATAAAGAGACGATAACACAAAAGTGGGTGCAATGAGTACATAAAGAGACGATAACACAAAAGTGGGTACAATCAACACATTAAAAGACAATAACACAAAAGTGTGTGCCACGGTCGATATAATATTGATGGATCTTTTTTGGGGATTAGAAATATCCATATTTAATTCTTGCATTTTGTATAAAGAATAACACGAGGTTTGAATAAAAAACTAAATTCATAGGATAGGGTTATATCAAGGGAATAAACAGTGTTTAAGGGGGGTATCCAGCTTTAGAAATTTAAAAAAAATCGTTTTAATTTGTTCTTTGCGTATTCTTAAAGTTTAGACCTTTAAAAATGTGTCCTGAAAAGGGAACTTTAAAATACGCAATACTTACGAAGTTATATATAGCTTTAAATGAGGCAGCAATTACGCCACACCGGAATGACTCGGACAATAATTTCAAAACTTTAAACGCATTTTTCTCTAAACCACTTTTTCTGCCCTGGTCGACATAAAATCTCAAGTTCTATCCAACCGATTGCCTTCAAATTTGGTATGAAACTTTAATATACGAGTATGTATGTATATGTACGTATTGTAATTTTTTTTTATCAAACACTGTTTATTCCACTTTTTTGTAACGGTATAACCCTACCGCTTTCAAGGTGCACAACTCATCATCAGGGGAGCACAAACAAGACTCGCCTGAAGATAAGGTGTGCACCTTGAAACCGGTAGAGTTATACCGTCACAAAAAGTGGAATAAATAGTGTTTGATAAAACAAATTACAATATCTTTAAACCTCCACAACGTTAATGCCTTAACTATAAACAACATATATGTATGTATATGTATGCATACGTATGTATGTTTTTATATCGTACCTATCTTGGAAAATTCAAAAATATCTCTTTTATTAAAAAAATTTAAAAAAAGGGTAAAAAAAATTTCAATAAATTTTTCAGAGAGCCGCCATTTTACCAATTTTCTATTTTCTGGTACCAACTATAAGAATATTATTTGTTATCAAGAAACTGTAAATAATTTTTATTTTATATTTACAAAAGGGCTCAAATCATGTCGACCAATTTACCTCCTTTTTTTTACAAGATATAACAACTGGTATCTTAAATTTTAAATATTTTTTTTCAAAAACTTTTTTGTTCATTCCCAAATCATCAATCAACAAACTTAAAGAAAATGTAAACGAAAAATATATTTTTTTTTAATTTAATCTGGAAAAACGTCCTAAATTCACGCCTCTAGAGTCGAATACTCTCTTAAAATAACAAATTACAATGTTTTTAAACCGTTAATGCCTTAACTGTAAATAATATTTATTTTTTTATTGAACACTCCATTATAAAAAAAACCATCTGGTGGGTGTATTGCCAGGCGGTAATCTCAAATACTAAATTACCCTTCAAATGTATTTATTTATTTCAACGGTCAGATGACTTTTTTTAGTAGAATGCTTAAACACTTATCTTTCTAGTGATATTACACAACGATTAATTATTCAAACAAGCCCAACTACTCCAAATATTAAACTCTATTTATTTTTCAGGTCCTTTACACCATACAGGTTTTTAATTTTTACCCATACCTAATCCAATATGTGACCTTTACACCATACCTAATCCAATATGTGATCTGAAAATGCCAGTAAAGTTAAAAAAAAAAGTAATTTATTTTTACCAAACACTGTTTATTCCACTTTTTATGACGGTATAACCCTACCGGATTCAAGGTGCACACCTCATCTTCAGGGGAGCGCAAACAAGACCTTGTTTGCGCTCCCCTGAAGATAAGGTGTGCACCTTGAAACCGGTAGGGTTATACCGTCATAAAAAAGTGGAATAAACAGTGTTTGATAAAAATAAATTACAATGTCTTTAAACCTCCACAACGTTAATGCCTTAACTATAAACAACATATAAAAGGAAAAGTATACCAAACGACTGTCAGACCCGCACTCCTCTATGGCTCCGAATGCTGGATGATGTATAACTCTTACTCTAGGCAACTAGAAACTGCAAACAAGACCTTGTTTGCGCTCCCCTGAAGATAAGGTGTGCACCTTGAAACCGGTAGGGTTATACCGTCATAAAAAAGTGGAATAAACAGTGTTTGATAAAAATAAATTACAATGTCTTTAAACCTCCACAACGTTAATGCCTTAACTATAAACAACATATAAAAGGAAAAGTATACCAAACGACTGTCAGACCCGCACTCCTCTATGGCTCCGAATGCTGGACGATGTATAACTCTTACTCTAGGCAACTAGAAACTGCTGAAATGCGCATGCTAAGATGGTCAGCTGGTGTGTCCCTGAGAGACAAAATAAAAGGCTCACGCATTCGTAGAAGCCTAGGTGTTACAGACATCAAAAGCAAGATGGAGGAGAGACGATTGAGATGGTATGGGCACGTTAGACGCAGAGCACCCGATCACATTGTGAACCAGGCAATCTCCATGGATCTTCCTCGAATAACAACCAGAGGAAGAGCAAATAATTCATGAGTGGTGCAAAAAGATAACCTGATGCAGAGGCACGGCCTGGGGGACGTAGTCCGGGACAGAAGAGCATACAACCTGAGGACGAGGAGAGCTGACCCCAAATGTCTTCGCAGACAATGAGTTGGGATGGAGCCAGGGAGAAGAAGGTTTCCTAATTCATACAAGGACCAAATATAGCAAGTACAAAATAAACATGTATTTAACAATTCAACAGTTTAAGACTTATTTGATAAGGGCGATAGTAAAAATATGTATGTAACTCCAAAACATTATGACGAAATGTCCATTGTTCTTTCCAATTTGATATATTAACCAAGAAAGCGCGGTAAATGCTTTAAAAAAAGCATTAATACATTCACGTAATAAAATCATCGGATTTTATCAAAAAAAGATATGAAACGTTACTAAAAAGTTGAAACGTTACTAAAAATATGAAACGTTACTAAAAAGTAAAAAGTTGTTGACGTTCTATCAAAAAAAGACATAGAACGTCAACAACTTTTTAGTTATTATTACGCTTTAAATATTCTTTGCATGAAAAAATCTGGCCTACAGGTATAGTACACACCACAAACTCCATGAGTGGCAGTAAAAAGATTACCACTGTACTTATAAAAGAGACAGATTATTATTTCAGATGTTAAAGTGTGTTCCCAAAGAATGAGGAATACTCTAACAGTGATTGCTTCAACCCTTTCGACAATTCTCTCTTGAGAAACGTCACCTACTTTACATCCGCCTGCATTCCCAATAAAAAATCAACATATAATATTAGAAAAAATAAATAATTTATTTGTCACTTGAACACGGGATTAGTCTTACATAAAATGAATTATTAAAAAAAAATTAATTTACAAATATCCCAGACCATGTCCACATCCACATCCGCAGCCGTATCCATGGCCGTATCCGAGACCGAGCCCGTATCCATGGCCGTATCCGAGTCCGTGTCCGTATCCATATCCGAGTCCGTGTCCGTATCCGTATCCGAGTCCGTGCTCAACGGAGACGGAAACGGAGGAGGAGATTGAGACGTCTCTTCTGCCGACGCCACATCCGCATCCGCATCCGTGCCCGTGGGGTAGGAAGCTGGCGGCGCAGACTCCCAACTGGAAAATTCATCAATATTTGTGATAACAGGTCTTAAATATTTTATAACCGGTTTTAACACATTGTAGAAGGCTTAACAAGATTATATTTGGTTTAGGCTTTAAGGGATGGAATAGACGCATGCAAAAAAACACCACTTACAAAAATATTTTTTGTGTACATGTTTTACTACCCCATTAACTCGAGTAAAACTTCCACGCGGAAGTTTGCCGGTTCAAACCACGCGCTGTGCTTCTCCTCTCGAACAATACAGTTATTTTTTCGTCCTAGTTATTCAGGGGTATTAGGGTAGTCCTACCTTTGGCTTTGATCATATCTATTATTTCAAAAAAATAAAAAAAACATGCCGGTGTGCGCCGATCGTCTCAAATTGGTGTGCCACCGGATCCAGTACAGCAGTGTGACTGGTGAGTTTGCTGATGTGCAATGGCTCATTTCTCCCTGGCTCCATCCCAACTCACTCTCTGCGAAGACTGTTGGAGTCAGCTCTCCTCGTCCTCAGGTTGTATGCTCTTCTGTCCCGGACTACGTCCCCCAGGCCGTGCCTTTGCATCAGGTTATCTTTTTGCACCACCCATGATATTTTTGGTCTTCCTCTGGTTGTTATTCGAGGAAGATCCATGGAGATTGCCTGGTTCACAATGTGATCGGGTGCTCTGCGTCCAACGTGCCCGCACCATCTCAATACATCCGCCTCTCCTCCATCTTACTGTTGATTTCTGTAACATCTAGGCTTCCTGTCTCTTAGGGACACACCAGCTGACCATCTTAGCATGCGCATTTCAGCAGTATCTAGTTGCTTAGAGTAAGAGTTATACATCGTCCAGCATTCGGAGTCATAGAGGAGTGCGGGTCTGACAATCGTTTAGTATACTTTTCCTTTTAACTTTACTGGCATTTTCGGATCACAAAGAACTTCCGTCATTGATCTAAACTTCATCCATCCCACATTAATTCTAATTGTTACATCTGCTGCACAACCTGTGCAATGACTCACTCACTTAAAAAAAGCAAATTCCACGTGACAGCTTAGCTTCCCAACTGAATTGACATTGGAATGGCGAGGGGATCCTCGACTACGATGCCTAGCAACGACGATAACGATGATTTTCGTTAAATTATTAAA
The DNA here is from genome assembly GCA_949825065.1 of Odontocerum albicorne. Classification (NCBI taxonomy): domain Eukaryota; kingdom Metazoa; phylum Arthropoda; class Insecta; order Trichoptera; family Odontoceridae; genus Odontocerum; species Odontocerum albicorne. The sequence goes on from OX463868.1 coordinate 12,704,525, forward strand.
CTATTATACCAGTAAAAGAGATAACTTCTGCGAACAGTAAACCTTGACGGTAGAGTCATACCATTATTTAAACGGTAAATACAGGATTTTAGTAAATCATTAACAATGTATTTAAGCATCCACAGTGTTCAAACCTTAACTAGAAATATATATCATACAGCTTTGTACAATTATTAAAACTATCTTGACTGTTGTAAATGAATAAAAGTTCAATTATAAAGCAAGTGTTGTTAGGTTAACTTACGATCATAAGACCAACAAAGACGGTGAAGAACTTCATGTTGAGTGGATTGGATCGGCTCGTAGATACGAATAATAAATGGGTCACAAATCTCTGCCTTATATATCCACATATCATTGCAGATGTTGTTTGTATTAATCTGGGTTGAACTGTCTTAAATGATTTATGTCACATATTTTTTACACATGCTAAATATATTGCATGATCTGATCTAGATGCTGCAATAAAAATCAGATGCATTTAAGATGTTGTCAAGGCGTGGACTCTTATTGATATTCAGGTGAATCATTATTTAGGATTTATAGAGCCAGAAAAGACTATCATCGTTAATGTAATCTTAAGACTATTTAGCTCTCTCCTCTTGTCATATAAAGGTCTTAGGCTAATTGCCTTCACAAAGGATTTACACATCTTCTTTTCCGCGTCCTTTCTTTAGCCTCACAGTATCCTCTACTTGTAGAATCATCATCCATACTCACAGCATCCTGTACTTGTAGAAACCCTCCATTTTTATTTATTCAACACTTTTATTGCAAATACAATCTGGCGGGATTAATTCCAGGCGGCAATCTCTTCCAACCAACTAGACAAAAGTAAATGAAGCAAGTTACGTGGTCACATAAATCAATCAAATGACTATCCATCCCCACGAAATCCATGAACACACACGTGAGCATATGCCCACGAACCCCACAAAGACGGACAATCACCCGAACATTATTTTCATATAAAGTGAGATATCATCAATCAAAAGGAAAGGAAGGAATGGTTGAGAGGAAAGGAAAAGAAAAATTAGGAATGAAACACGTTATTGTACTGACTAGAAATTAAAAGGTTTTTCGAATGAGCGAGTCTTATATTGGTTTGTAACTGATTCCAGAGTCTCACTGCATGGACAGTAAAGGACGACGTAAAGAAAGAGGAACGGTGAACTGGAAAGGCCAATAAACAATCTCTGTTGAGCGTAGCGCTAATCCATGATTGGAAAGACGCTGAAAATTTTCGGCGTGATAAGAGGGGGCGGCGGGACAGTTAATGATATCATACAGTATGTAAATTTGGCGTCTATTTCTAACATTCAACCAGTTCAATGCCTTCTGGTATGAAGTTATATGATCGTACTTAGGTAGGTTGAAAATGAATCTTAGACACACATTTTGAAGACGCTGTAATTTGTCCAGATGTTCCTTTGTAACATCCAAGTAACTTACGTCCGCATAGTCCAGAATCGAAAAGAGCAGAGATTGTACGAGTAAAATTTTGGTTTCAGTAGTCAGGAATCTTTGCAGCACTTTAAGGCAATGAAGGCTGAAGAAGATCCTTCGGCTTACCTCATGTATTTGATCTCGCCATGAGAGAGTGTTATCTATTAGCACTCCTAGGTTGTTAACAGTTTTATGTAATGGTATGATGAGCCATCAAGTAATATTGGAGGGAGTAAGTCAGTGTTGAATTTACCGAGAAGCTGAGGGCTGCCAATGAGGATCGCTTGAGACTTCTTAGGATTTATGAGTATCATAATGTTGTTGATAAAAATTGCTCCGCATGAATCGCATGAGATACTAACTTCCTCGTCAGCCTCCCTTATAGTGATTTGCTGATTAATAATCACAATGTCTTTAATTATTTCAACATTTTGATCAGTGGTTGATGTGCTAGGACGCCCATCCCTCTTGTCAAACCCTTGGTTTTGATATAAAATCCTCGACAAAAGCCTTTATTGCACTTTATAAAACTCATAATTAGTTCCCTACTCATTGTTTAAATGGAAAAATCACATACGTGCCATAATGATTTCTCGATGGTACCCGAAAGAAACGGTTCCCAATGTGGTAAATTACGTTGTCTTATAACAATACTTGAACGTACTTGATGTGTGCAAGTTAAGTTGCCTCTTACCATGACAAAGTATTGATAACACGTCTTGTTCTTCTTCTAGATCTTGCGGTCTGTTAAAACAGGATTTCAGTTTTGGTCCTGTGACGAAGATGTCCAACTTTCTCTCCATCTCTTTGGTGGACGTCCCGGTGGTTGACGGCCCTCTGGAATCTCGTGCGTTACAATCTTAGGTATTCTCGCGGGGTCCATCCTCTCAACGTGGTCTCTCCAGAATCGCCTACTCCATCTCACGATGTCCTCAATGTTACAACTTATGCAGATTTCCTCATTAGGTATCCTATCTCTAAGGGTTCTACCTACGATAGGCTCTAATGATAACACGTGCGATTACAAATAACGAGTTTTGTGCATACTCCAGTGGTTCTAAACCGGAGGTAATAGTTTCCCAGCCTCGCTTTGTGTATAATCGATATGTGGCACCAATTCGGAAAAGGTGAAAGTTTTCGGTACAAATTATTCAACAATTTATTGTCGTTCTGTAAATCCTTCCAACCCACCAGTAATATCTCAAAGTGGTCTGAAATAAAAACCAGACTGGATCCCTTATTAAAACTCAACTAACACAAGATTCGAATTGACAACCCCCGAGATGAAAGAAAGAGTTACGAGTATTAACGACAATGCTTCAAAAGTCGTTTGTGGTCGAGTACGTATATACCATCACTTCATTAACCTGTCGAGGTAAGCAGAGAGGACAGAGCACGATACTTTCCTAATTAGAATCACATTCTTAGCCTCTACTACGTCCATTCACCTTCTCATACAATCTACGATTAACAACTTTTTCTTCTTTCACAAATAATTCCCTATCCAAACAAGTTTTATTTGGTCTTCCTGTCGTACGCCTTTCACTCACATCTCCACTGTATACTGTATGACATTTAAACACAAATAACAAAATCCGCCAAATGTCCACCTCTTGCAGCTCCACAGATGTCCACTCTTTTGTCAAAATTTTCGATTACATTTTGGCATAATTGCTGTTCTAACTCGCCAATAACGCGAACAATTTCGTTCTTCACTTCAAAAATTGATGGAAGGTCATTCTTATAGACCTGGTTTTCCACGTAACCCCAGAGAAAATAGTCCAACGGTATCAGATCACATGATCTTGGTGGGCAATTAACATCACCGTTTCCGGAGATTACAATACATAAAATAATTCAACAATTTGAACGCGTTGTTGTATGATATACGACTCCATTTTTATAAATATCGTACATTACACTTCTCAAATGTGATAAGACCCAGGCAAGTTCACGACGCCATCTGTGTTTCATCTAAGAATTAAAAAAACAGCTCAATTCGAAAGACCCTTTATAATGAAATAAGATAAAAATATAATTTTTATGAAGACCACGCCCTCTTTCTCTCAAATTGTATTTGCAATAAAAGTGTTAAATAAATAAATATCAAAGATCTGGGTATCTTATTCCGCAGCAATCTCGCATTTTATTCGCACATATAACTATGTGTCGTTTGGAAACCAAATGGAGCTCAAAACGTTGTTTAATTCCTTGATCTTGTAGCGAACTAGAAAGCAACGCTTGCATTTGGAGCCCGGTGGGGGTGCAGAACTCGCTCATGGTGGAGAAAGCACAAAAAAATTATCTACGATATCTCTACATGAGTGAGTTCGGTGTCTATCTATGGCTTTATCCTACTCAGTTTCTGCTGGGCATGCTCGGGTATATCTCCTTGAGTGTAAGGAGAGATCTGCGTCTCCTGGTATACGTTGCCAGGCTCGTTCGAGGAATTGTGATAAGCTGTCCAGCATTACTACAAAGATTAGCGTTAAATATTCCTAACAACTACACAAGACTGCCCTTCTCATACAACCTTCTCATACAACCTTCTCATACAACCTTCTCATACAACCTTCTCATACAACCTTCTCATACAACCTTCTCATACAACCTTCTCAAACAACGACTCTTCTGACTTTTTACATTTCCTTGTTTCAAAATATAGTACACTTGATCCAACCATACTTTCTGAAGTCTTCTTCTACCACGCCCCCTATTCATATTTGCACTATGAATATGTTGTTTTTATACATTGTTCATTCATTCGTTCAAGACTTTTATGAAGCAAAAATAAAGGTGTCGCATAAATCTGTTTTTGACTCGCTCAATTACTAAACAGTTGTGAATTCCTCTCGGGTTTCAAATGTTTGAGTAACACTCTAATCTACTGGGAATGTATAATAAGGTTTAACCTCTATTAAATAACAAATTAATAAATAAAAGGCAAATAGAATTAAGTGACAAATAAATAATTTATTTAACTAAGAAATCTTCAAACGAAGCGAAACATGTAATTATTTTGTTTTTTTTTTCTAATTTACAAATATCCCAGACCATGTCCACCACATCCACATCCACAGCCGTATCCATGGCCGTATCCGAGACCGAGCCCGTATCCGTATCCGAGGCCGTGTCCGTATCCATATCCGAGTCCGTGTCCGTATCCGTATCCGAGTCCGTGTTCAACGGAGACGGAAACGGAGGAGGAGATTGAGACGTCTCTTCTGCCGACGCCACATCCGCATCCGCATCCGTGCCCGTGGGGCAGGAAGCCGGCGGCGCAGACTCCCAACTGGAAAATACATCAATATTAATAATAATAGGTCTATAATATTTTATAATAGGTAAAAACACTGTGTAAAGCTTACGAAGATGACATTTTGTCGAAGTATAGAATATATGAATGCCCTAAAATCACCAATAACAATAATTCGAGTTTATGTTTTATTGCCCCATTAACTTCCTATCGCAGTGAATAGTACTTTCATTTGATGTGTTGACTTTTACAAACTGTTCAATAACACTTTGGCTAAGGAGGTAGAAATACGTGTTTAAAATATCATATAATCAAATACTGTTACTATGTTATATTACTAATTTTTACTTTTGAGTTGGGGTCGGGATCAGAAACCGCAATCGTGGATTCGGTTGGTTTTTCGTTGAGCTGGAATCCGAGTCGAATCAGGAGGTTATATTCTTAAATTGATTCCAGCTTCAAATTATTAAAACTTATGGACTTTATAAATTATAATACATTATGTAATTGTGAACTATGTGTCATGTAGTACAAAAAGTGCGTTTTATTATGAAATTATGAACTATGTATCATGTAGTACAAAAAGTGCGTTCTGTTATGAAATTATGAACTATGTGTCATGTAGTACAAAAAGTGCGTTATATTATGAACTATGTGTTATGTAGTACAAAAAGTGCATTCTATTATGAAATTATGAACTATGTGTCATGTACTCGTAGTACAAAAAGTGCGTTCTATTATGAACTATGTGTTATGTAGTACAAAAAGTGCATTCTATTATGAAATTATGAACTATGTGTCATGTAGTACAAATAGTGCGTTCTTTTATGAAATTATGAACTATGTGTCATTTAGTACAAATAGTGCGTTCTATTATGAAATTATGAACTATGTGTCATGTAGTACAAATAGTGCGTTCTATTATGAAATTATGAACTATGTGTCATGTAGTACAAATAGTGCGTTCTATTATGAGGAATCCTCTTAGACATTCTCTTCAAAAAAAACCCTGTTTAAGTAGTAACGCCACGTAATTAATTATAGTAAACTAATACACGTATACATGGTTGAAAATTTATATTTTTTTATTTTTTTAAAAACGGTAGAATGTATCATACTTTATAAAAAAATATAAAAAAAACATTAGTGAGTTATTCGTAAATTAAAAATACGTTCAGGATATTAAAAAAATTTAAAACAATAACGAAGAAACCGGCGTTTTCAAGCGTATAAAACTATACTCGTATGTCGCCAACACGATTCGGGGCCGTTCAAAAGAGGACAGCCCACACTGCACCAAACCAGGCGTCATATTCGACCTCACTATGAAAGCACAGCTGTGTAAAACAAATTGAAAATAAAATGTGAAGGATGGAAGCAGACAGTTGTTACTTCAAAAGCCTTCTTCAGTACGGGAAACAATTAAGGATACACGTAGATAAGGCTTTCGTCGTTGCTGGACCTCGTAATCGAGGATCCCCTCGCTATTCCAACGTCAAGTCAGTAGGAATATCATTATGAGAGAAGATGGAAATACAGTCTTATAATAAATCAAAAACGATATATTTAAGCTTCCACAGTGTTCAAACCTTAACTAGAAATAATTATAATCCAGCTTTGTACAACTATTAAAACTATCTTGACTGTTGTAAATGAATAAAAGTTCAATTATAAAGCAAGTGTTGTTAGGTTAACTTACGATCATAAGACCAACAAAGACGGTGAAGAACTTCATGTTGACTGGATTGGATCGGCTCGTAGATACGAATAATAAGTGGGTCACAAATCTCTGCTTTATATATCCACAGATCATTGCAGATGCTGTTTGTATTAATCTTAGTTGTACTGTCTGAAATGATTTATGTCGCACATTTTTTGCAGATGCTAAATATATTGCATGACCTGATCTGGATGCTGTGATTCAAATCTGATACTTTCAAGATGTTGTCAAAGCTTAAACTCTTATTGATATTCAAGTGAACCCATTCTTTTGGAATTAAGTATCCTTTTACACTTAATTTATTTTCACATACTCCCAAATCACGTCTTATACGGGGAAGTGGTGGGCAAGCGAAGAGTTGGTGGGCAGAGGAAGCGCTATAAGGGCAGTCTGCGAGAGTCGCTTACTTTGTGCGGAGCGTCTGAGGAATGGGAACAGGTGGCTCGGGACCGTGAGGGGTGGAGAGCCGTATGTTCTCGAGCTGATAGCGTCTCAGCGGGTAGACGTGTGAGAAACAGTCTACGCGCTGCGAACATGCGTCAGCATGGCCAGGCGGCTCAGCAGGGTCCGCATGTCTGTGGCATTTGCAGGAGGGAGTGCGCATCCAGGATCGGGCTGTTCTCTCACAGAAGACCAGTATGTGAATGTGGCGTCTATTTCTAACATTCAACCAGTTCAATTCCTTCTGGTATGAAGTTATATGATCGTACTTTCGTAGGTATAAAGTTCGTCTTATATATAATGTGTATCATGCATATACGAGTATATGACAACCTCCGTGGCCTAGTTGCCAAGACGCTTGTTTCTCAGTCCAGAGGTTGCGGGTTCAAATCCCGCTGGAACCCAGATATCTTTTTAAATGATTCCAGTCTGATGTTTCCCTTTAGGCCTCTTTTAACCTTCCTGCCCTGTGATGTGTAACTAGTACACATTGCTTCTAAATGTTTATATGTGGGTACATTTAGATTGATAAAAAAAATTTGAATAGTTTAAGTATTGTTTTGTGTTGAAGGTTAAATGTAACAAATTTTTATTTCTGTCATGTTTGTAATTTGTGAATATAAATTGTAAGGAGGCGTGTTGATATGTGGGTACATTCTGTATTCACCATATTGACAATACTCTGTGTCACAATGCTCTGAATATATTTTGTACAGTATTGTTACAAGTTTGTCTTGCCCTATATAAGAGCAAGCCATGTATCACTTGTGTCCCGCATTAAATAAACTTAACTTTAATAGCTCTTTTAATACGTAAACGTGGTGAATTTTAACGAACGTCGCCAAATATTATTTGATTTTAACAAACTGCCACATTTTTGCTAATTTGTAAAAAGATGTATTAATTTGTCATTATTGTTAGTTTTATGTAATGTACTCGTATTTACCTAAATAACTTGCTATTTATTAGAATCGAGCCTAATATTAAAAAGTTGATAAAATAATTGAAATTACTGAACGTCGTTTCAAGGTTGTATTGGGGCAAATTTGTGAAACGTCACAGAGACCATGCTACATTTTCTTTAGTATAATAATCATAGCGATGTAAATGTGAAAAAAATTTTTGAAACAACTGTTTTTTAAAAAATTCTAGTCTTATTTGAAATGCCTTAATATAAAAAAATAGTTCACGTACAATTTTTCCATTTCCTTGCAGACTTACAGTGAGACAATTGAGATGTTCAGCTAAATCAGTTAGAAATGCGAAACCCCACAGTCAAGCAGGTACAAGAGGTTCTGGAACTGGTTTCCATTTTTCCGTCATGAATATGTCAATTTTATTTCAAAGTTCAAAAAACCGTTTTAACCCTTCCTTCCCTGTGATGTGTAACTAGTATACATTGCTTCTAAACACTTTAATATCTCTATAAATATAATAAATACTGGGTCCAGATTTTAGGTATTCCTCCGTAATACATTTACGCATTGAATGAAAAAATAATATTAATAATAATTAGCACTTATCGGCCACATCAGAGATATTTTGTGAAAATCGGGAATAAATTCACCGATACAATCAAACGTGTGCCAGTGTGTGACGTAGGTATATTCATTCTAAAAACCGCTATGGATGAGGAAGCGACGCTATTCACGTTTGACTCTCACTCTACTTCGGTATATGGGAACGCAAGAAATAGAATCTCAGTTCGCAGTTGTTTCTTCCTTCGAGGTATAACATACATAGTGCTAGTGTTCCGAGTCCCGTCTCAGTAGCTCGCGGGTATCTATATGAAGTGGTCTCTTCACCCGTTTTGTGAACGTCGGCCGATGTTTTTTAATGTTTTCAGCAATGTTATTACAATTATGATCACTTTTGACTTCAAATTTAATTATTTTAAGCGATTGGCTATAAATATTCTTATTATTTTTATTTTAAATCGCTCATTTTTACATATTTATTGATGTGTATTGAATACACAGTACCGGAACGCGCCGATTTTTTTTAGCACAGGAAGGGAAATGTTAACATCCATCTGTTTAGTTGTGAGAGATTGCTGCATGGCAATAAGCCCACCATGTTGTAATATATATAATGAATGTGTAATACAAAACTGTACAACATATTTGTAAAATGCAAATCCGAAGATTTAATGTTTCATTACCGATACCATCAATAACAAGGTTCCAGTAAAAGAATCTGATAAGTGAGTTCTGAAACTGTGGTCGCATCTCCACGTGCGATAACAAAATACGAGTTTCGTACATACTCAAGTGGTTCTAAGCCCGAAGGCTCGATCAATGGGGACAAAGACAATATTTTCTCCCTGTCACGCAATTCAATAAGTCCGAATAAATTATACAAATGTGTTCAGAGATAACATACAATACGAGCAAATAAAAAATAAATTTGACCTTTTTTAAAAGAGCGGTATGTTTTGCAAACAACAGGTGTTTTTTGAACGTAACACAAGGCAGTATGTTTTTTTTACATCTCTCGCGTTTGTGTATTGATTGTGTATATTTTGTTGAAACGTATTAGACCACACCACATGTTACCATGTGAACAAGGCAAATATATTTAATAGTCAATAATACAGCAGAGATTTGATCTATCACACCATCTTTATTTATTTTGAATTCAGCACACCAAGTGCAGTAAATAGATTTATAGCTTGATGGTAACGTTCTGGATGAAATAAAATTTAAAGTCAATGAATGTTTAATGCAGATAACATTTGTTGCCAATTAAAAGGACAACTGATTAAATTCTCAGAGCTATGATTCATTCCTCTGTATCTGATAAATTTATAAGGAGAAATGGGTTACCTCAGGACTCTCAATTGAGTCCAATCCAGCAATAATAAAATAAGTCTTCTGTATCTGATACATTTATAAGGAGGAGTGGGTTACCTCAAGGCTCTCAATTGAGTCCAATCCAGCAATAATAAAATAAATAAGTTGTCAATAAAAGGACAAGTGATTAAATTCCTAGAGTAATGATTCATTCCTTTGAATCTAATAAATTTATAAGGAGGAGTGTGTTACCTCAGGGCTCTCAATTGAGTCCAATCCAGCGATAATAAAATAAGTATTCTGTATCTGATAAATTTATAAGGAGTGGGTTACCTCAGGGCTCTCAATTGAGGCTCTCAATCCAGCAAAAATAAAATAAGTAAGTTGTCAATAAAAGGACAAGTGATTAAATTCTCAGAGTTATGATTCAATCTTCTGTATCTGACAAATGTATAAGGAGGAGTGAGTTACCTCAGGGCTCTCAATTGAGTGCAATCCAGCAATAATAAAATATGTAAGTTGTCAATAAAAGGACAAGTGCTCAAATTATCATAGTTATTATTCAGTTCTCTGTATCTGATAAATTTATAAGGAGGAGTGGGTTACCTCAGGGCTCTCAATTGAGTCCAATCCAGGAATAATAAAATAAGTAAGTTGTCAATAAAAGGACAAGTGATTTAATTCTCAGAGTTATGATTCAGTCCTCTGTATCTGATAAATTTATAAGGATCAGTGGGTTACCTCAGGGCTCTCAATTGAGTCCAATCCAGCAATAATAAAATAAGTAAGTTGTCAATAAAAGGACAAGTGATTAAACTCTCAGAGTTATGATTCAGTCCTCTGGATCTGATAAATGTATAAGGAGGAGTGGGCTACCTCAGGGCTCTCACCTGAGTCCGATAGAAATAATAATAATAATCAAACAATTAATACCTCTTCCACATGGTAAACATCTTCTTGGAATCAATTTGCAAATAGAAACTTGTTAAAGCAATCAATAATAATTAAAAATACAATATTTTTATAGCGTCATTTAGAGAGTAACTCTCCTCAAGAACGTTCTAGCTCGGGATTCGAACCCACTTTTATTGACAGATAAAAAATGCTAGAAAATGGATAAATATATTAGTTTAAGGTATAAAGGTGTGGCTGCGGTCATTAAATTAGATTCTTATCAAAATAACCGCATGTGTTAAGAAAAACATTTGGTAAGAAAACTGCTGAGAGCTAAACAAAAATAGGCAAACAACCGCGAAACCTTTGGGCATATATATCATCATGCCGTGTCCCTTGTGCGGTAAGCAGAAAGATCTAATCTCCAAACTTTTCTATCCATGCACACAAATTTGGTCTCCTCGACCTTCATATTGTACATCTCGTTACGCACAACCTTCTATGCGAGTATACGATTAATACTTCTCCCTTCATCTTATTTTACAATCTCGTCATGTTTTCCAAGGTGCTCCTTCTTCTCTTCCATTTACACCTTACACTTCTGATTTAAATATTCGCTTAGACTTTCTTTTAACATTCATTTTCTCCTCATGTCCAAAACATCTTAAAGCTTCTTCTTTCATCACACTCACTTTATCCATGCCTTAAAACCGTCTTCTTTTACACATTGACTCTTAAATATAAAAATCTTATTTAAATGTGACCCAAAATGACATTTAATACTATATAGACAAAAACTAAAAAGGTAATTCAAAATAGGCACATATTAATTTTTACGTGACTTTGGTACTCGCGTAGTCGTAGAATTAAAAGCAGACTATTCCACGCCACAGAACCACCAACAGACAAAATAGACGATATTCTTCGGGAACCTTGACGACCTCCGTGGCCTTGCTGATATAAAACTTCCTTTCTGATTTTTTTAGGTTAATTCTTAACAGTACCCGAAAAAAGTGTCGGTCTAAGTAAAGAAATCGCCTAGAAACAATTATCTATATTGCAAGTCGTGTGCCATTGTTGTTACATCTTCACGTGCGGAGTAGGATAGCCAACACATGCGATGATACGACAAAGTATTTGTGTCAGGATTCACTGCATAAATTATATTCAAATACATCGTAGTGCACTATCAACCAGAGGAAGGCCAAAAGATTTATGGATGATGCAAAAAGATAACCTGATGCAGAGGCACGGCCTGGGGGACGTAGTCCGGGACAGAAGAGCATACAACCTGAGGACGAGGAGAGCTGACCCCAACAGTATCCGCAGACAGTGAGTTGGGATGGAGCCAGGGAGAAGAAGACATCATAGTGTATATGATGTCATATTATCGCTCGCATATGTTGAAATATAAATATACATTTGCATCCACGCCTACTTGAGTCCGCTTAGTCAATATTAAAGATCTGCGTGTCTTGTTTTAACAGCGATCTGACAGTTGATTAACGTATAGAATTTTTGTGCAAATCAGCTTATAAAAAAAGGGTAAAAAGAACAAAAGGGTGGGGGGGGGGCAACCTTTTTGGACCGCGTGTCAAAATCGATACTAGGCAAAATCTCATGGGCCGCACGCGTATTTTTTTTAATTAACGCTTTGTATCCCGATTGCGTGTTTTAACGTGATGAACATTTTCTCGACCGCAAAAAAAATATGGTGGATCCTGTCAGGCCGAACACAATTTATAAAAAACAACTCAATCAATTTTCATTATTTTTTTTAAAATTACATTGAATTAATTATTAACTTACCAGAGATTGTGAAACATAAAACTTAAAACAGTTTTTATTAATCAAAATCTAAATTTAAAACTTGACATTTGTTCAAGGTTGTCACACGCTCATATTTACACTATAGTTCGGAAATTCTAGGATGAGTCCTGTGACCGCTCACAAATTTGCGCCAATACAACATTATGTCATGTATTCACCTAAATAACTTGATATTTATTAGAATTGCGGCTTATATTAAAGTTGATAAAATAATTAAAATTACTGAACATCGTTACAAGGTTGTATTGGGGCAAATTTGTGAGATGTCACAGGACTCATCCTAGAATTTCCGAACTATAGACCAATATCCAATTTGCGCAAAAATATTATACTACACAGCAAGATATTATACAAAGAAGAAATATGTACGAGTTCCTAGTTTTTGTTCACTATTGTACGAGTACATAAAATAGTCGGATTTCGATATAAAATGAAGAAAAAAATTAATAATAGCAAAGTTTCTGAGCGAGGTAAAAAGAATTGCGTTAAATTACCAAAAAAAACTTGAAAAAAGAATCAACATACAAAAATAACTAAGATCGCGAACTTTATAAACAATGCCCTATGGATTTTCGCCTACAATTTTAAAAGAGGGACAGCCCTGAATGGTGACATCTACAGCTTCCAAGTGGAACTGTTTCCGAAATATGACGATAAGTGGTTCAAAGATTATTTGAAATAATATAAAATATTTGTATCATATGTTATATGATTTGGATAGATGTCACGTATGGACCGATTCCACTTGAAAATTGTAGATGTCACCGTTCAGGGATGTCCCTTTTTAAAATTGTAGCCGAAAATCCATAGTGCATTGTTTATAAAGTTCGCGATCTTAGATATTTTTGTATGTTGATTCTTTTTTCAATTTTTTTTTTTTTTGTAATTTAACGTGTAATTCTTTTTAGAATACTCGTACATATTTCTTCTTCGTTTCTTGCTGTGTAGTGAAATATTGTTTGCATATTGGTATAATGTAAAAAAGAGCGTGTGACAACTCTGAACATATGACAACCTCCGTGGCCTGGTGGTAAGACGCTTGTCTGCCGATCTGGAGGTTGCGGGTTCAATCCCCGCTGAAATCCAGATTTTTTTTTAAATGGAATTCTAGTCTGGTTTTCACTTAGGGCCCATTAAAACATCTTTAGTTGGTTGGAAGAGATTGCCACATGGCAATAAAATCGCCAGGTTAAATAAATTTTTTTTAAATATGTCAAGTTTTAAATTTGATTTTTTATTAATGTTACACAATCTCTGGTAAGTCAATAATTAATTCTATGTAATTTTAAGAAAAATAATAAAAAATTGATTGGGTTATTTTTTACAAATTATGTTCGGCCTGACAGGATTTAGAAAAGCCTTAACAAAAATCAATATTCCTCAAAAACAAGCTGGGTACTGGGTAAACTTGTCATGGTTTCGATCGAGTCATAAAATGTTAAGTCATTCACATAAGCATGTTTTTAAAATCAACTCACGACTGTCATTAAAAATAATTACTTATAATTATTACCCAAATACAGTACAACCTTGTCGTAATCGAATCATGTCGTTTGTTGATTAAAGTTTTGTTAAATCTATTATGTAACGGTCATCTTTGATAACTCAAAACGGGTAGTTTTTTATTTATCATTAAAAAAACATTTAATTGTCAATCCACCCAAATTACGATGATTTGTCGCACCAAATTAAAGTCATTGTGAAATTTTTTATTTTTTTTAACCTGGCGAGCTTATTGTCATGTGGCAATCTCTTCATTTATATGAGTCAATGTAATAAAACTAATTTAAAAAACAGAGATTCTAGATAATATAAAGTTTCAGCTTATTACGCTTCAAAATTGTTATACTTACTATAAAATCAACTCCTCTATAATTCGTATGCAAAGACTTGGAAACGAGTTTTGCAACAATTTAGATATTTCTAATATAAGTATATATAGTATTCGCCAGAATATTACAACAATATTTAGAAATAGCTACTAACTTTGTGCTCTCCTTTATTAATATAAATGACGTAATACAAACCAAATATTAAGGACAATATTTTGCCTCTGGAGTTGAGTAACCCTGCATCAGCACGTGTGAAGCTTTTAATTCTGCAAAGCAACTTGCATCTCGTTCCACTAATGAGGCCATGTGTTTTCTATATCTCAATATATATCCATAAAATTGCCACAAAATTCTCAAAGATTATTAAATAATTTTAAAACGATGACTGTAATTTATTCTACTGCTTTTTGTATCTTCATGTTAGTTTAAGATAAAGTTTTGTATTATTTGTCAATAATTTTAAGTAATTTATAACCTGTCACATGTTCATTTGTATATAAAGACACTGTTGTGTCGTTAATTAAATAAATAAATAATTAAATAAATAAATTTTAAAAATGTAACAATCGATCTATAAGTGGAAAATTTCCACGGAGAGAGAAGAAACGCAACATTCATTGGACAAGGTCAAGATATGGCTTTTAGTCAATCAAATCTGTCTCGCTAAGGACAACCGAAAAGTATATTTTATTTATTTATTTATTTATTTATGGTCTATATTTTTATCATCCAGACCACACTCGCAGCTGGGACTCTCCACAATACCCATTCTGTAAAGATGACTAGCAATCACGCAGTGGCCCGTCCGTTTCATATAATAAATACACATCATAAATAAAATAGTTTTGCAGTATATTTTAAAATAGTGAGGTGCATGATCGTACGGTAACATATTGAACTACCATACGGAAGGTCGTTAGTTCGAACCCCGCGACGTGATACTCCCTTTGATTGACACAAGCACTTTTTCCCATCTAGTATTCGAGGGTATAACGATACCTCTAACTTCAGTAATTCTTTAAAAAAAATGGAAAAAAAACATGTCTTTGTGGTCCACTCCAATCGTCCAGATCGACCCAGTACAGCGGTATGATTGGTGAGTTTGCTGGTGTATAACGTCTCACTCGCTTGAATAAAAGAAAGAGACGAAAACTCCACGGCCTAGTTTCGTTTTCCCACTGTATTGATATTGGAATGGCGAGGAGATCCTTGGCTACTAAGCCCTATAGGTATTTGGGGGTGTAAGGATACCTATGACTTCGGTCAAATTTATTATTTCAAAAAAGGGAGAAAAAAGAGAAAAAGAAGATGAGAAAAACAAGATCCAGTACAACGGTGTGACCGGTGAGTTTACTGATGTGCAACGGCATACTCACTCAAATAAAAAACATTAACGGCACATCTTCACTTTCCAACTGACTTGACGTTGGAAAGGCGAGGGGATCCTCGACTACGAGGCCCAGCAACGACGATAAAGACGAACAGGCGTTTGTATTATAGATTACTTTATAAAATATAATATAATAAAATCATTTTGTTGTTGATCTGATTGTTTTATCATTTTGTTGTTGATCTAATTTTTTATCATTTTGTTATTGATCTGATTTTTTCACCATTTTGTTATTGATCTGATTTTTTTATCATTTTATTATTGATCTAATTTTTTGTAATTTTGTTACTGATCTGATTTTTTTAAATGTTGTTATTGATCTGATTTTTTTATCATTTTGTTATTGATCTGATTTTTTTATCATTTTGTTATTGATCTGATTTTTTTATCATTTTATTATTGATCTAATTTTTTGTAATTCTGTTACTGATCTGATTTTTTTAAATGTTGTTATTGATCTGATTTTTTTATCATTTTGTTATTGATCTGATTTTTTTATCATTTTGTTATTGATCTGATTTTTTTATCATTTTGTTATTGATCTGATTTTTTTTTCATTTTGTTATTGATCTGATTTTTTTATCATTTTGTTATAGTATTGATCTGATTTTTTTATCATTTTGTTATTGATCTGATTTTTTTTTCATTTTGTAATTGGTCTGATTTTTTATCATTTTGTTACACTAGTAGATCTGATTTTTTTATCATTTCGTTATTGATCTGATTTTTTACCGTTTTGTTATTGATCTGATTTTTTTATCATTTCGTTATTGATCTGATTTTTTTACCGTTTTGTTATTGATCTGATTTTTTATCATTTTATTATTGATCTAATTTTTTGTCATTTTGTTACTGATCTGATTTTTTTTATTTTGTTATTGATCTGATTTTTTGTCATTTTGTTATTGATCTGATTTTTTTACGATTTTGTTACTGATCTGATTTGTTTACCATTTTGTTACTGGTGTGATGTTTTTATCATTTTGTTATTGAATGATTTCTTTATTATTTTGTTATTGATCTTTTTTTTCATTTTGTTATTGATCTGATTTTTTTTTCATTTTGTTATTGGTTTGATTTTTTTATCATTTTATTATTGATCAAATTTTTTGTCATTTTGTTACTGATCTGATTTTTTTTATTTTGTTATTGGTCTGATTTTTTTGTCATTTTGTTATTGATCTAATTTTTTACCATTTTGTTATTGATCTGATTTTTACCATTTTGTTATTGATCTGATTTATTATCATTTTTTTATTGATCTGATTTTTTTACCATTTTGTTATTGATCTATTTTTTTTGTCATTATGTTATTGATCTGATTTTTTACCATTTTGTTGTTGATCTGATTTTTTATCACTTTGTTATTGATCTGATGTTTCATAATCATCCTTTTACATTTTTTACTTCTTCCTCTAATTTTATTCTTTATTGTTTTTTATCTCTTTTTTATTTTGTACATTTCATATTTTATTTGTAACTGTGCTGTTTTTTCTTTAAATGCTTTTTTTGTAAATGCCTTCACAGGCGTATAAATGTAAAATATACATTTATAATGTAATTTAGTAATTATGTATTAAATGTAACACATAACACTTACATACTGTTTTTTTTTTAGAAATTATTCTTTCGCTCGCCACTATTTTCCCAAAATCTCGAATGCGCCCGCGACCACAATAAACATAAGCTGTGAGCCACTGATCTAAGGTATAGATCATAACATATTAGAAATCAAGAGACTATCGTTTAAAGCCGTGTTTCCAACAGGGGAGCCCACGCACCATAAGGGGGCAATTTGATTTTTAAGGGGGGCAATTTGATTTTTATGGGGGGCAATTCGAAAATTGACTCATTGAGAGTTTAAGTTAACCATATTTCTATATTGTGGTTCACGAGCATGATACTTTTGTCGTGGCCGCTTAGTCGTATTTTGATCGCTTTGTCGCGTCACCGTTACGTGCGGGGGGAGGGGGGGGGGACACACTGGTTTAAAAGTTGAATTGTTTACAAAAATATTTGCTACAAGTGCCAGTGAAATGTCCTTTTTGCAAGAGGTACCAATGAAGTGAAAACACTGGACCGGGACTTCAAATCTAGTTTATCACGTCAAAACACGGTATCGAGATACAAATTGTAAAACGAAACGCCGCTAAGCGAATCATCCGAATTACGAGGTGCTACAGTACGAATGAAAATCCAATTAAAATTTAATCACGACATGACTTCTGTCCCTCCTTTGAAAATTAATGTGTCATACAAGAAAATTAGTCGTATGGTTTTTTTACTGAATCATACATCATAATTAACAACAAATAATTTACCTTGTTTTTTGACCAGTGGCAATCACTTCCAATCAATCGGACATCATACACAAATAAGTGTCAGATGTGAGTAAAATATTGATTTGTACATACATACACGTACATACAATCATGTCATGGCTCTGTCGGGGTAGGCAGAGATAACATTGCACGAAACTTTCCTATCTTGACACATACACATCGTTAGCCTCTTCTATATCCATACAACTTTCTACGTTTCGTTCTATCAGAATATATTTTACTTGATCAAACCATACTCTATTCGGTATTTCTCATACATGCCTTCCACTCACATTCGCACTATATAACTGTCTTGTTATTCTCTTTTCATTAATTCGTTACTCATGCCCAAACCATCTCAGCGTGCTCCTTCTCCCCCTTACTCAACACATTAGCCTTAAGTTCACATTAATTCTTTATCACTTCATTCTATATTATGTCATACATTGTCATTCCTAGTATTCTTCTCAATGCACGCATTTCTACAGCATTTATTCGACTATTATCAATATTTTACCACGCCTACGTTTCACTTCCATACATCAAAGTTGGCACCAAAATACTATTATGAACTATCCATTCACTTGATCCAACACATTTGAGAAAGTTATATGGAATGCTACAAATTTAAAGCCGAAACGTTTGATAGAATCAAAGATAATTTCGCATATTCTTCTTCTTCTTCCCAGTGTCATGTCAGGTCCCCTCAACGTTGAATATCACCTGAGAGTAGGTATCTTTGTCCCCGGTAGCCCGAACAAAATCCCCAACGCTCCTTATACCAGTCCAATCACGTATATTGCGGAGCCAAGAGATTTGCCTCCTACCAACACCTCTTCGACCCTCTATTGTGCCTTGGATGATCAGGTGCAGTAATTTGTACTTTGTTCCTCTAAGCACATGACCCAAGTAGGACACCTTTCAAATTTTAATATTAGTCAGCAACTCTCTATCAACTTTGGCTCTTTGAAGAACCCTCGTGCTGCTGACCATATCCGTCCAGGGTCCATCTCCGGTGCAAGCATTCTCCGGTGCATCCACATTTCGAATGCTTCCAGTCGGTTCATACAACCAACTTTGAGGGTCCATGATTCTACTCCACGCAAAAACACTGACCAAACGTAGCATTTGACTGACCGTTGTCGAAGTTTCAAGTTTAGATCATCATCGCAGAATACGCTTTTCATTTTATTAACGTGTTCCTCGCGGGAAGCACAAACGCCTGTGATCTGATCTGTAGCATTCCTTTGTGTATTTTACGTAATGTTTAGTTTATCTCCTTTATTTAATGAGTCTCCTTAAGAGTAATGACTATTATTTATTATCAGAAAATTACTTGAATGTCATGTTTACTTGGTGGTGTAATCAAATATCAGTGGTTCTGAACAAAATACGCGTTTAAACTTAAAAATTAAAAAACGCCGAATTTGTGCCGCGCACAGGATTCGTGGAATTTGATTTTTAACGCGGTGTACAGGTTAAAAGCCGCACGAGATTATTCAATTCTGCACTTGACTCCGGTTTCTGGATCGAGGTGTTCCTCTCAGATAACATACTTCCGAGATATTTCATATATAGAAAGTCAAAATAGTATTTCCAAAGGTTTACAACAGTAAAGTGTGGTCAGTCGAGCAGAAATCAATTTTCGTTTCATTTTTGTTTCAAGTTGTCAATGATGACGGACTGCAGATCCAGGGTGTTTCCCGCGATTGTGATGATGCTGTCTCTGCTCGAAGACTTGAGAGCCAATGAACTGAATTCGACATCGCAAGGTTAGTACTAGATCTAATTGTAGAAGACGCAGGGAGACGTGTTGACACTGTGTAGGGATTTCAATGGAGTATGTTCACTATGAGATCTGTACATATCGCTGGTCAGAATGATGACAGGTTACAGATCCAGGGCGTTCCTAGCTATCGTGATGCTGGTGTATCTACTTAAAGACTTGAGAGCTGATGAGTAGAATTCGATATCGCAAAGTGAGTATTAGACCTGATTTTAGAAAGCACTTGTACACGTGTTGACACTGTGTAGAGATTTCAATGGAGTCATTAAGGGTTCTTTACAGTTCTGGTTTGAATTATGGCGGACTGCAGATCCACTGTGTGGTCATCTAACTATGTTAAGATGTCCACAAGATTAAAAGGAGTGCAGTATCGATTTGCTGAGATAAAGAGGTGGCGGTAAACGAAGGGGGAGAGTGAGAGATAAAGTAAGTGGGAGAGGGAGAGTGACAAGTGGAAACGGGGGAAGAGCGATAAAGATGAGCAACCTTAAGAGAGGGGATGGGGGGAAGGAGAGGTGAGGGGTGAGGGCTGTAAGGTAGTTGGTCTTCTTCAACTTTTTCAGACGTCCTGGATCCATCCCTGGATATAGGCCTCCCCTTCGGTCTTCCACAACTCCCTATCTCGAGCACACTGCATCCACTTCACCCCTGCGACCCGTTTTATATCGTCCGACCATCTAGCCTGCGGTCTCCCCACACCCCTCCTGCCCATTCTAGGCTGCCATCCATTTGGGGGTAATTTGGACACTACTGATAGTAGTTCCATGTCACGCTGTCCAAATGCGGGTTGACATGGGGATTTCAAGGTTTCCTTCCTGGAGGAACTGGCACAGGCATTTCTTGCTGTGCGGATGTTACGGTTATATCGCCGATACTCGGTCGCCAGAGCCTCGTTAGTTATCTAGCAGGGGATACCGCGTGCAGGTGAGGTTGACATTTGGGTTGGCTAGGTGTTGTTTGCCATCACCACTAACACCCCCACGGTAGTTGGTACTGTGGAAAATAATGAAAGGCTAAAGGGAGGCTGGATAAGGGTGAGCTGGAGAAAGAAAGAGGTGAGGGAGGCAGTGGGAGAGATGATACGGAGTGGAAATTGATAGCTGAAGAGAAAGGGACAGGGCAAGGTAGAAAGGGAGGGATAGAATTTCTAGCCGCAACAGGGATGTCAAAAGATGTTCCTCGAGTTGCCGCTTTGATCAATGATATGTTATATGGTCTGAATTTAAAAGCCAGTTACACAACAGAAGGGATTTTCTCTGGTTATCTATTTCTTGCAGTATTAATGCATATCTACCATATCGAGGCTTTACCTTTCTCTTATTCATTTCCAGAACCAAAGAACAACTGCACCGGTCCGAATGAAGTCTGGACCCAATGTGATAACAACTCTTGCCAGAAGACCTGCGAAACCTTCGAGGATTCGAACGTGTACTGTAGACCCACCTGTACCCCAGGGTGCATATGTCAGCCTGGGCTCTTGAGGAATAGATTCGGAATCTGTGTACAACCTCGTGAATGCGGTTAGTATATTTGTTATCTATTATTATTTTTCATTACTTACATGATTAACATGACTTAAATGGTGAGCGACGTTTCGAAGGCATCACAGCATTCATATTCAAGATCTTCTCTCTGGTTCCATCCCAACTCACTGTCTGCGAATACTGTTGGGGTCAGCTCTCCTCGTTCTCAGGTTGTATGCTCTTATGTCCCGGACTACATCCCCCAGGCCATGCCTCTGCATCAGATTATTTTTTTGCACCACCCACGAATTCTTTGGTCTTCCTCTGGTTGTTATTCGAGGACGATCCAAGGAGATTGCCTGGTTCACAATTTGATCGGGTGCTCTGCATCCAACGTGTCCATACCATCTCAATCGCCTCTCCTCCATCTTTCTGTTGATGTCTGTAACACCTAGGCTTCCACGATACTTCGATTATACCTTCTTCTCCCTGGTTCCACCCCAACTCACTGTCTGCGAATACTGTTGGGGTTAGCTCTCCTCGTTCTCAGGTTGTATGCTCTTATGTCCCGGACTACATCCCCCAGGCCATGCCTCTGCATCAGATTATTTTTTTGCACCACCCACGAATTCTTTGGTCTTCCTCTGGTTTTTATTCGAGGACAATCCAAGGAGATTGCCTGGTTCACAATTTGATCGGGTGCTCTGCGTCCAACGTGCCCATACCATCTCAATCGCCTCTCCTCCATCTTGCTGTTGATGTCTGTAACACCTAGGCTTCCACGAATGCGTGAGCTTTTTATTTTGTCTATTAGGGACACACCAGCTGACCATCTTAACGTTCATCTTCAGGATAGTATCAAAAAACGTTACTGAAAACAGTAAGCACGCAAGCAATACCCACCTATAGTTCGGAAATTCTAGGATGAGTCCTGTGACAGCTCACAAATTTGCCCAAATACAACCTTATGTAATGTATTTACCTAAATAACTTGCTATTTATTAGAATTGAGGCTTATATTAAAGTTGATAAAATAATTAAAATTACTGAACATCGTTACAAGGTTGTATTGGGGCAAATTTGTGAGCTGTCACAGGACTCATCCTAGAATTTCTGAACTATAGTTAATGGGATTATTATTTCGTCGTGTGTAGATGTTCTTTGTCGTAATCTGTTATTATATTTTTTTTATTTAATAAAGTAATTTACAATACAAACTTTTGCCAAAGGCTATACCTATAAACAAATGTATATCTAAAGAACTAATCTAATTTATATATTATAACTATGAACTTACTTCAATTTCCTCGTAGTTAACACCCACATACTACTTATAAATTCACGTTGAGCTCACCCCGTACGACACCTGTCCCTTGCGCAACAGCACGTGTCCCACATACGACTGTATACCGGACTGCAACTGCAAATGTAACCAATACAATAATCTTCTGTCTCTTGATTCTGTCACGTATTTCATGAAGTATCGCACGTTGTGTTTCTAGACCCGGCCATGTGCCGTTCACCCAACAAGGAACACGCGTAGTACATACCATAACATGCGCAACGCCACGTGTCCTACATACGACTGACCGGGCATAAACTGTGACTACTACAAGAACCTTCAGTCTCTGAATTATGTCACGTGTTTCATGAAGTAACGTGCGTTGTATTTATAGATCCGCCCAGATGCCGTATCCCAACGAAAAGTGCGCGCAATGCTCCACATGGTGTGACACATATCCCATGCGCAACGCCACGTGTCTCACATACGACTATATACTGGGTTGCAACTGCAAGTGCAACGACTGCTGGAACCTTATGTCATGTATTTCATAAAGTGTCGTGCATTGTGTTTCTAGACCCGGCCGTATGCCGCTCTCCCAACGAAGAGTACGCGCAGTGCTCCACCCCGTGCGACACCTGTCCCATGCGCAACGCCACGTGTCCCACATACGACTGTACACCGGGCTGCAACTGCAAGTGCGACTTTTACAGGAATCTTCTGGGAGTCTGCGTACCAGAAAATCAATGTGGTATGCCAATTTTACTAATTTATTTGTTGATTTATATATTATTATGAAAGATAATAGTTAACCTTTACCTTCCTGTGCTAAAAATATCCACGCGTTCCGGTGCTGTATATTCAATACACATGTAAAAATGACCGATTTAAAATCGGAAAAATAAGAATATTCATAGTCTTCGCTTAAATGAATTAAATTAAAGTCAAAAGTGATTATAATTGAAATTTAATTGCTGAAAACATGAAAAACACATCGGCTGACGTTCACAAAACGGGCAAAGCGACCACCTCAAACGAAAGCCCGCGATCTACTAAAGCGAGCGAATTGAGATTCTATTTCTTACGTTCCCATATACCGAAGTAGATTTTTTTAAGAATTAATATACCTACGTCACACTGGCACACGTTTGATTGTATCGGTGAATTTGTTCCCGATTTTCACAAAATATCTCTGATGTGGCCGATAAGTGCTAATTATTATTAATATTGTATTATTTTTTCATTCAATGCGTAAATGTATTACGGAGGAATACCTAAAATCTGAACCCAGTATTTATTATATTTATAGAGATATTAAAGTGCTTAGAAGCAATGTGTACTAGTTACACATCACAGGGAAGGAAGGGTTAACATCACATCATCAAAATAACGTTAAAAAAATACTTAAGCAATATGGGTAAATGGAAACAGAAAAAAATGCTAATAAACTGTTACTTTTCATAATAATATACAATCAGCACGTTTGAAATTAAATAACCATCGTTAATTTTTATCAATGCCATCTATCCGAAAAAGTAGGAAACTATTTTTCGGACAACGTATTAATTCATCACCGATCTGCTTGAATCCTTCTTTATCTAATTCAGAGTGTCCAGTGAACGAGGAGCTGGTGCCATGTTACAGCATCTGTCCTTCAGAGACCTGCGCATCATTATCCGTGCCCGCCAACACCAAGTGCCCGGAGATTCCTGCCAGTCAATGCACGCCTGGCTGCAGGTGTCACAAGAACTTCAAAAGGAACAGCAAAGGTGCCTGCGTGGACATCAGGGATTGTGGTAAGTTCTTCTCATTCCTCAGTTCCTCCAGGTCAGCCAACTCTTCGATTTCGCATATCTTATCGACAAAGATCACCAGTTTTTTTTTACTACGGGCCTCATAGAAAATGTTATAAGTTCTGTGCGTCAAGAGACAAACTTGAGGATTTATGTAGGTTCTTCTTCTTGTCGTGCCCTATCAGGTCCCTTCGACGTTGGCAATCACTCTGGCAAAGGCTTCTCTATCTTGCGCAACCCGGAACAGGTCCTCTACACGCCCCATCCCCATCCAGTCTCTTATATTGCGCAGCCAAGATGTTTGTCTTCTACCAGGACCCCCCGCCCCTCGATCTTGCACATCAGTATCAACTGGAGGATTTCGTACTTCTCTTCACGTAAAATGTGACCCAGATAGGATATCTTGCGGACCTTAATATCTGTCAACAGCTGTCTACGGCAATGAGCTCTCCTCAAGACCTCCGAATCGGTGATCATATCAGTCCACGATATACAAAGCATTCTCCTGTACAACCACATCTCGAACGCTTCCAATCGATTCATAGTATGAACCTTCAGCGTCCATGTTTCCGAGCCATACAACAGAACAGACCAAACATTATCTGCCTTAGTTTCAGATTACTCCGCTATGATATTATATAGGTAAGTCTACTTAAGTAACAAACAAAAATAATGTTTCCACAAATTTACTGAACCAAATGTGACGTAATAATATTAAGTAAACAAAACAAATACTACAATTGTTCTACAAATAAGAAGAATAGAATTGCTTTTTTGAAATAACATTTCACCTAATTGAGGTCAACGATAAACGTGACACTGAAAACAATGCCGAATTATAACTGCGTGTCGTCACAGTAGAGGTCACCGAATGCGAAACTATAGGAGCACCACATACGGTCGTATCTTGTAACTCCTCAACTCTGCAGTCGGCCGTTCCGTTATAGCTCGAACTCGTAAAATTCATTATTAGCTCTCGGGCCGTAAAAAAAGAGACGCAAGGCCCAAAGCTGCGCACGCCACCGGTCCTAATCTCATGTGATTCTAATCCCAATCACTATTTTCTTAGGAATTTATCATTTATTTGATTTTTTATTTGACTTTTTATACACAATGTTAAATATACGATTATCCAAAAGATGCCAATAATAATCATGAAATAAAATATGGTTGGTAGGAAGAAATTGCGTTAAAACAGTAAAAATAAAATTATGTCCTGGTTTGTTTCAGACGGACTTCATGATGTGATATATTTTGTCTCGTGTATTGATATATTTTTTCTCCCTTCACAACGACGACCTCCGTGGCCTGGTGATAAGACACTTGTCTGCCGATCCGGAGGTTGCGAGTTCGATCCCCGCTGGAACCCAGATTTTTTTAAAATATGATTCCAGTCTGGTTAACACTTAGGGCCTATAAAATTTTTTTCTTGTTGGTTGGAAGAGATTGCCACATGGCAATAAACACGCCAGGTTAAAAAAAATGCAAGCATTTCTAAATGCTGTAGAAATACGTGCATTGTGAAGAATATATGGAGTGACAATGTATGACAGAATACGGAATAAAGTGATAAGGAATGAATGTGAACTTAAAGCTGATGTTTTAAGGAAGATGAAGAAGAGAATGTTGAGATGGTTTGGGCATGTGGAACGAATGAATGAAGAAAGACGAACAAAACATATATACAATGCAGATGTGCGTGGAAAACGCATGAGAGAAAGATCAAGAAAAGTATGGTTGGATCAAGTGAATTATCTTCTGATGGAAAGAAATTTTAAAAAGTCAGAAAAATTGTATTGTTTGTAGGAGAAGGTGTATGGATGTGGAGGAGGCTAAAGATGTGTGTCGAGTTAGGAACTTATAGCACGTTGTCCTCTCTGCCTACTCCTACAGGGAAATTGCGTTATGGTATGTATTTATGTAGGTACTGACAAACAATATTAATCAAGGAAATAAATATGAATTAAACGCAAAAACCTTTCGACTTCTTCTACTATAGAGGGGCTCCTCTGCGGCCCCAACGAGAGATACGAGCCCTGCCCCAGCTATCCACGCTGTCTGGACCAGCGCTGTTGGCCTCTGCCCCCTCGAGTCTGTCCCTTTGGCTGGAACGGAGTCTGCACTCCAAGGTGTCTCTGTCAAGATGGGTACTGCCGAAATATTCAGAACATCTGTGTTCGTATGTATTATCATTTTATTTAATTTACCTCATACCAATACAACTCTAAACTTGTAAATGGCAAATATACGTAAAGGGTCTTTCAAATTGAGCGTTTTTTTTTAATTCTTGGATAAAACACAGATGGCGTCGTGAACTTTCCTGGGTCTTGTGACACTTGAGAAGTGTAATGTATGACATTTATAAAAATGGAGTCGCATACAATACAACAACGCGTTCAAATTGTTGAATTATTTTATGTATTGTAATCTCCGGAAACGGTGATGGTAATTGCCCACCAAGATCATGTGATCTGACACCTTTGGACTATTTTCTCTGGGGTTATGTGAAAAGCCAGGTCTATAAGAATGACCCCCGATCAATTCCTGAGCGGAAGGACGAAATTATTCGCGTTATTGGTGAGTTAGAACCGCAGTTATGCAAAAATGTTGACAAAAAAGTGGACATCTGTGGAGCTGCAAGAGGAGCTATGTGTTGTAATCTCCGGAAACGGTGATGTTAATTGCCCACCAAGATCATGTGATCTGACATCGTTGGAGTATTTTATCTGGGGTTACGTGAAAAGCCAGGTCTATAAGAATGACCCCCGATCAATTCCTGAGCTGAAGGACGAAATTATTCGCGTTATTGGTGAGTTAGAACCGCAATTATGCCAAAATGTCATCGAAAATTTTGACAAAAGAGTGGACATACTACCTTGATCCAAAAATTTTAGGACCGGCCACCGTGTGGCGCTGTCAGTCACCAGATTGGAATTCTTTTTTTTTTTTTTTTTGTTAGGTTACCACATCTATCATTGACACTTCCCTCCAAATTCTAGTGATTTGGGCCTCAGACGTGTCGCTGCAAAACTGGTGCCGAAAGATCTCAATTTCATGCATAAAAAGGACCGCGTTGAAATCGCGAAAGACATGATTTCCATGAGTTTTTGACCAAAAACAACACGAATACTATTCAGCAGCCTTCGAATTCACCTGATCTGGCTCCCTGCGACTTTTTTCTGTTCAACCGACTTAAAAAACCGCTTCGCGGAACGCGTTACAGCACCCGAGAGGATGTCATGAAAAAATCGAAGACGACCCTGATGGACATACCGAAAATTGAGTACCAGCGTTGTTTCGAGGATTGGATCAAGCGCTGGCGTAAGTGCGTTGCAGTCGATGGGGAGTACTTTGAAGGGGGCCATATCGATTTTGATGAATAAACTTGTATTTTCGATTTTATGAATAAAGTCCTAAAACTTTTTGATCAAGGTAGTATGTGGAGCTGCAAGAGGTGGACATTTGGTGGATATTGGTTTTTGTGTTTAAATGTCATACATCTGCTTAATTTGAAAGACTTTATATACTCGAATGGGATAGTATAAAAATTAGCTAAGATGATAGTCCACAATAGTGGTTTGGTGTCAACGTTGATGTATGGGAGTGAAATGTTGATGGGGAAAAATACTGAGAGAAGCCGAATAAATACTGTAGAGAAGAATACAGGGAATGACGATGTATGACAGAATAAGGAATGAAGTGATAAGGGACTAATGTGAACTTAAGATGAAGAATAGTAGAGATCGGACGTATGCGTCACCCAAAAATATGATCGATGTATGATATATTTTCTTGTTTATTTTATATTTTAAAGATGTTTTGATTGATGTACTTGCTGTGTACCGACAGTAATGAAATGTTCCTTATGCTTTCGCGAGAGCTTTTATCAAAAGTCGGCCGGCCCATGCATGCAAAAACATGCGAGATACGTAATATCTCGCAAGCTATGACGGCATGCATGGGCGAAAATAGACGCTTACGATGAGCGATTGACCGCACATGAGGAGCGCAAAACGTCAAAAAATGCATTCTCGGCTCACTCCAGTCTACTGTATTTTACTTACGACCAACTTCTACCTGCTGAAGAGGAATCTCTTCATCCTGCTACTTTTCACCATAAAGTGAGTCGAAATCTCCGAGTATCGAGCGGCAGCCATCCACCAATCTATTCTACAGTCTTTGTACGGTGCTGTACAAGATGGTTTGAGCATGTAGAACGAATGAATGAATAAAGACTAACAAATTAGATATACAGTGCACGAGAGGAAGACCAAAGAAAGTGTGATTGAATCAAACGAATGGGCAGTAGTTCACAATAATATTTTTGTGCCAACTTTGATATATGGGAGTAAAACGTGAACGTGAAAAAATATTGATAGAGGTCAAATAAATGCGTGCATTGAGAAAAATACATGGAGTGACAATGTATGACAGAATACGGAATGAAGTGATAAGGTATGAATGTGAACTTAAAGCTGATGTGTTGAGTAAGATGAAGAAGAGGACGCTGAGATGTTTGGACATGTGGAACGAATGAATGAAGAAAACTAACAAAACAGATATACAGTGTGAGTGGACGGCGTGTGAGAAGAAGAACAAGGAAAGTATGGTTGGATCAAGTAAATGATAAAAGTCAGAGAAATCGTAGAAGTTGTATTAATGTTGAAGAGGCGAAGGATGTGTTTCGAGATAGGAAAGTCAGGCGCTCTGTCTTCTCTGCCTACCTCAACAGGGATACGGCGGGATGGTATATATATGTATGTATGTAAAATATTCCAGTGAAATCCTGCGGAGGTGACCCTAACGCGGAATTCCACCGTTGTGGTGAGATATGTAGACCAACTTGCAGCAAACCAATCGTCCCCGAAGACTGTCAAGAGACATGCAAGACCAGCGGCTGTCGATGTAAAGAAGGCTTCCTCAAGAACCACGCTGGCCGGTGCGTCCTTCTTAAACACTGCTGTAAGTTTGGCTTCTTTACTTTAGTCTTCTTCTTGTACTTTTTAGACTCGTCTTCTAGGCTGACATATGGTAGTCAAAAATATTTTCATATTAATCCGCTTCTAAAAAGTCTACATTGGGTTCAGTGTCGGTTTATTGGAATCAAAGTTGAGTTCCATACTTCTCTATGGGTCTGAGACTTGAGTTACTTATAGAAGGCACATTCAAAGCCTTGAAATGTTCCACCAGCGTTTCCTTCGTCGAATTATTCGGATCCACTGGAGTGATCATGTCATAAATGTCTCCAACTGTAAACCTGTAGAGGATATGGTCGTAAAGGCGAAATTGCAATGGACCGGACATGTGATACGCATGGGCGATCATAGGCACCCAAAACGCGTCTTGTACGGGGAAGTGGTGAGCAGAGAAAGCGCTATAAGAACAGTCTACGAGAGTCACTGACTTTGTGCGGGGCGCCTGTGGACTGGGAGCAGGTGGCCCGGGACCGTGAAGGGTGGAGAGCCGTATGCTCTCGGGCTGATGGCGTCTCAGCGGCTAGACGTGTGAGAAACAGTCAGTGCGCTGCGAACACGCGTCAACATGGCCAGGCGGTTCAGCAGAGTCCATAAATCATAATCCTTGTTTTTCATCATAATCCTTGTTTATCATCATAATATTTTCACCATAATCCTTGTTTATCATCATAATCTTTTCACCATAATCCTTGTTTATCATTATAATCTTTTCACCATAATCCTTGTTTATCATCATTATCTTTTCACCATAATGCATGTTTTTCATCATAATCTTTTCATCATAATCCTTGTTTATCATCATAATCTTTTCCCCATAATCCTTGTTTTTCATCATAATCTTTTCACCATAATCCTTGTTTATCATCATAATCTTTTCACCATAATCCTTGTTTTTCATCATAATATTTTCTTCATTATCTTCTTTTTCATCATATTTACGTTTTCTCCTTCTTTTTCATAATCATTTTTTGTCTTATTTTTCATCATCATCATATTTTCGTCTTCTTCTTCTTTTCCATCATCAAGTTTTTGTTGTTTTTTTTATCATATTTTCGCCTTCTTCTCCTTCGTTTTCTTTATCATCTTTTCATCTTCTCCTTTTATCATCATCTTCTTCTTTTTCATCACCATCTTTTCGTCTTCTTTCCTTCTTTTTCATCATCATCTTTTCATCTTTTTTCCTTCTTTTTCATCACCATATTTTCGTCTTCTCCTTTTTTTATCATCATTTCGACTTCTCTCTTTCATTTTCATCATTTTCTTTTTGTCTTCTTCTCGTTTTTCATCGCCGTCTTTTTTCTTTGTTTCCGTGATTTTATTCATTATATATTCTTCTTTTTCATCTCTTTCTTTTAATTATCGTATTTCCTTCGTTATCAAATTAATATCCAACGTATTATTATTCATGATTTCAGCGAAATGTGGTGCTAACGAAGAGTACAGATGCTCTGTTGGAGACACCCATTGCTCGAGACTAGGACAAAATAACCCAGCAGCAAGTAGGAAGTGTACCCTGGGCTGTTTCTGCAAGAATGGCTTTGCTAGGAGCAGGCAGGCAATCTGCATTCCTGTCAACAACTGTCCGAGTAAGTTCGAATAGACCTCGAAAATTTATTGTTTTTTTTTCTGACTAGAGCAGCGTTTCTTCGGTAAGGGAAACATCAATTACGTTAACTCATAGACAACTTATTCATCTTACACGCCTTCTACTCACATTTGCACTATACACCTGTTTTCTTAGTCTGTAGCGACCGTGCGTGCGGTCACTGAACCCAATGAGGCGACCTTTGGCCGCTTGTTCATTGAACTCGCTCTGCAAAGAATGTGTGACGGCGATGAGCAAAGGTCGCCCGGTCGGTCATTCAACTCACTACTAGCGGAGACCGCATTCCATGAGGAAACGAGACAGTAACATATATTCCGCGCTGTCAGTCAAAACTATGAATACCCTACGTGATGACAATAAATATATTGTGAGGCGTGAGACGAGACAGCGACATATCTCTTGCTCCGTCTCACACACATTCCAAAATATCATAAATACCGACATTTATCAATAAAATACCTCTTTGCATATTCCGATTTCAAACGAGTTTTATTAAACCAAACGATCATCCTCATCTCTTCGTTAAGGAACAACCCGTTCCTAAAAGTCTTTCTTCATTCATTCGTTCCACATGCCCAAACCATCTCAGCGTGCCCTTCTCCACCTTACTCAACACATCAGCCTCAAGTTCACATTCATTCCTTATCACTTTATATCGTATTATATCATACGTATGGCTGCGAGACATGGACGCGCACAGTAAAGAACACACAAAAGCTCCAGACCGCACAAAGGGGCATGGAGAGATGCATGTTGGGATATACTAAAAGAGACCGTAAACGAAACACCTGGATTCGCAATATAACAAAGGTAGAAGACGTTATAAAGGTGTGCAAAAGGATGAAGTAATCTCCCAATATCCTTGAAGCGAAGGGTCTACAACCAGTGTATTCTTCTAGTACTTACGTATGGCTGCGAGACATGGACGCTCACAGTAAAGAACACACAAAAGCTCCAGACCGCACAAAGGGGTATGGAGAGATGCATGTTGGGATATACTGAAAGAAACCGTAAACGAAACACCTGGATTCGCAATATAACAAAGGTAGAAGACGTTATAAAGGTGTGCAAGAAAATGAAGTGACGGTGGGCAGGACACGTAGCCATAATGTCAGACTCCCGATGGACATCCGAAATAATCCAATGGTACCCGAGAGGCATAAAGAGGCCCAGAAGAAGACCGAAGGTACGCTGGATATATGAAATTAGGAAGCATGGCAGCATCACATGGCATCAATGAGCAAAAGACCGAAATATTTGGAGTCAACGGAGACCTTCATCCAGCAGTCGATCGACCCTGGTTGACAATGATGATGATATCATACATTGTCATTCTTCTCAATGCACGTATTTCTACAACATTTATTCGGCTACTCACAATATTTTCCACGCTTACGTTTCACTGTTACACATCAAAGTTGGCACAAAAATACTATTGTGAACAATTTCCACGATTTCTCTGATTTTTTACGTTTTCTCCCTTCAAAATATAATTCACTTGATCCAACCATACTTTACTTGGTCTTCCTCTTATGCACCTTCCACTCACATCTGCATTGTATGTCTGTTTTGTTAATCTTTCTTCATTCATTCATTTTTCTTCGTCTTACATAAAACATCAGCCTTAAGTTCATATTCATTCCTTATCACTTTATTCCGTCTTCTGACATACATTGTCACTCCATATATTCTTCACAATGCACGCATTTCTACAGCATTTAGAAATGTGTTCCTTGGTTTTCGTCTAACAAGCCTTCTACTCACATATACACTATATAGTTATTTTATTTTAATTGTAATAAACGTTGTTTGTTTTTTTTACAGAACCCAGTAAAATTCTATGATAGCGATTTATGATTGGTCAGTGACATTCCCAGTTTATTGCTCCTTCTTGTTCCCATCACCAGCTCATGCCGAAAGACTCTGGAACCAGTTACTGTCTGCCGAAAGACTCCATCCTCGTCGGCATGCTTCTAACTACTTCAAAAATATTACAACTCTCTTTAATTATGAAATTTGTTTCTGCATAACTCCTATATTCTTATCCTTTCCCATCTTACACTTTCGTTGATACAGTAAAACCTGACGAGTTTACTACCATGTGATAATCTCTTCCAACCAACCAGAAATATGTTAAAGATATCTGAAGAGAAAACCAGACTGAAACCCTTTTTAAAAAATAATTAACAATAACCCATGTTGTATAATCGTAACCATAGTCTTTGTTGTATAATCGTAACCATAGCCCCTGTTGTATAATCGTAACCATAACCCTTGTTGTATAATCGTAACCATTTCCCTTGTTGTATAATCGTAACCATAGCCCTTCTTGTATAATCGTAGCCATAGCCCCTGTTGTATAATCGTAACCATAACCCTTGTTGTATAATCGTAATCGTAGCCCTTGTTGTATAATCGTAACCATAGTCCCTGTTGTATAATCGTAACCATAACCCCTGTTGTATAATCGTAACCATAACCCCTGTTGTATAAATCTTTCGGATTGTTGTACCGCGTGGTTCGATTAATGATGCCGACGTTTCTAAAACGTTAGTTTTCATCTTCAGGGCTTGTTTGAAGTCAACTTCGCCATAAGTAAATGTATGTCGGATGCCTCTTAGCTTACAGTAGTCTCAACTGTAATGTGAGCGCATAGATCCTGGTTTGGAAGACAGACGTCTTACCAGTCTGTGGGGCCATTTGCTAATGAACTCTAAGACTTGTAAGATGCCTATCTCACCAGTTAACCAGCAATGGGTATGAATCAGCATTATAACTCTTGTCTGGTTACTTGGAAGAGATTGCTGTATGGCAGGGGTTCGCAAATTGTTTTTAACAGAATGATTTAATTTTAACGCTCAACTATGGTATAAACCCTCATAACTTTTCGAATTTTGAAGATTTTTGAAAATTTCTTACTGGAAAAGATTCAGAAAGGATTATAAAAACAATGTCTGAAATTAATACAGAGCAAGGAAGAGATAGGCCGAGAAAAAGAGCGGAATGAGAAAGTTGAAGAAATCTTAACTCAAGAGACAGGTAAGAAATATAAGAAACAAGAAAGCATGTAGACAAGGCAAGAACCGTCTGTATACATGAGTAGAAAAGTGTGGAGATAGGAACTCTATACATACTATATCCCAAAAGTTGTGATAATTTATAACAAATATTAAATAAAAAACACAATTTTTAAATATTTTTTTAATGTATAAGGTCTTTTAAATTGAGCGGGTTTTTTTAATTCTTGGATAAAACACAGATGGCGTCGCGAAGTTGCCTGGGTCTTGTGACATTTGAGAAGTGTAATGTACGACATTTATAAAAATGGAGTCGTATACAATACAACGCGTTCAAATTATTGAATTATTTTATGTATCGTAATCTCCGAAAACGGTGATGTTAATTGCCCACCAAGATCATGTGATCTGACACCGTTGGACTATTTTCTCTGGGGTTACGTGAAAAGTCAGGTCTATAAGAATGACCCCCGATCAATTCCTGAGCTGAAGGACGAAATTTTTCACGCTGTCGGCGAGTTAGAACCGCAATTATGCCAAAACGTCATCGAAATTTTTGACAAAAGAGTGGACATCTGCGGAGCTGCAAGAGGTGGACATTTGGCGGATATTGATTTTTGTGTTTAAATGTCATACATTATACTTCGATGACCAATTAAAAGTTTTTTGAAATCAAAGCAAATTGTGTGTTTTATTAAAAAATTATAAAAATTTGAATTAAAAAAACTGCTCAATTTGAAAGATCCTTTATTTGTACCATAAATTTTTTTTCTGTTTTATACATAAATGTTTTTGTTTTGATATTATAACGGTGTGGGCTATCGATGTAGCATGTGTTCTATTAGAACGTGCCGATGATGTTGATAGCGACACCGTTATCTTCGTTTTAGCTGAATCTACTTTAAATCTCGTAGAGAATCATCAATATAGCGGATTACTTATGTTCGATTGTCGTGATGATCTTGATTAATATCGATTTATTTATAGACTCAGGAATGCGGATATATTTCAATGAGTGGACAGCAGGTAAATAAATAATACAAGTTTGACAGCTGAATGGACGACAATAAAGTGTTGTTTATTTCGCATATTGCAGACAATTTATACCAGTGAGTGAATACATGGGTTATATATATATCTGCCTCGCTCTATCACATGGACGGAAGGTAGGATAAATATTTATATTTGGAGATCGCTAGCCAATTTGCACGCTGTAAATAGTAAATATTGTCGTTGTTTGAAATGTGTGATTCTCGATCGGTCAATGACCCTGTATGTTTAAATCAACAATACTTAATTTAATTTATTTGTAAAATAACAATTCACTCGTTATTTTTGACAATTCCTTTAGGTAGGTAACAGGCAGGTACATAGTTCCCTTCCTAGTGAACGCAGAGGGCGCGTGTCTTGCGTGAACGATAGATAGGTTCCGGTGCATCTGACGTCGGGCTGGTTGTCCGTTCCCTGTGTCGAAATAGGTACATGGACAGCAACAGCGCGTGTCGTTTTTTCCCAGATCTGTCGGTCAGATGGGTGATGCGGAAACAGGGGTAGGCTTGGTCGTCTGTCGCTAACTTTTGGATTGTCTGCGGTGCTTGGTTGGTCGTTGCGTTGATCGTCGATGATTGGTTGTGTGGATCAAGTTGCAGATGGCATACGATGTGGAAGGTTGATCTGCGGTGGCTTGATGGTGATAGTGATGATGGAGATCAAGTTGCAGATGGCTTCCGCGGTGGAAGGTTGATCTGCGGTGGCTCGATGATGATGGTGATAATGTAGATCAAGTTGCAGATGGCTTCCGATGTGGAAGGTGGATCTGCGGTGGCTTGATGATGATGATGATGATGTTGTCTGCGGTGCTCGTTGCTGCAGCGTGGTTGTAGCGTGGTTGTAGCGATGTTCTGGCGATGTTGTAGCGTGGTTGTATCGTGGTTCTATAAACGCTTTTCAATTTCTCTCTTCCCTTTTCTGCTCGAAGCTGCATGGCGATCTGCAGCGGAGGGCATTTTTCCCAAATCTGTTATGGTAGTAGCAGATTGTTGATGCGGCCGGGGAGGGTGTTCGTCTACGTGTGTTTCGTACTGTTGCTTGGTTGCGGTATGGCGGTCGTTGACGCTGACGGTCGTCGGTTGTAGTCCTTGATTTCATTTCCGCCACTTCCAGGTGGAGCTGCTCGAGTTCGTCGGTCAGGGCGCGGATGACATCTGATATGGAGGCCTGTGAGGGTGTCGGCACCTTGACGATGGCGGGGTGTGCCGGCACGATGCTCATGGTTGCCACTTCCTGCGATTGCTCCAGCATTTTGTCGGCCAGCAGTGCGAGCTCGTCGAGGGAGGCAGTCTTGGAGATCGTGTGGCTGATCGCCAGGACCGACCTCACGTGAGCTGGCATCAGGCTTATCCACATCAGGTGCAGCGTTGCGTCTGGGATCATCTCTCGGGCGTGGCTCCGCATGCGTCGCAGCAGCTGTGATGGGCGCTGGTCGCCGAGCTCCATCTCTGACAGCAGTCTTTGGAGTTCTCTCGCGTCACTCTCTTCATAGACGGAGATTAGTCTTTTTTTTATATCTTCGTACTGGTTCACGCTCGGGTTGTACAGGAGATCGGTGATCTGCTCGATGTCCCGTTTGTCAAGCTGGGCGAGGACCATTTGAGCCAGTTGGGCTTGGCTGCGGTGGAGGTCCTGAGTGGCAGCCTCGAAAGTGATAAACCATAGGCGCGGTCTATCGCGCCAAAATGCCGTGATTCGCATTGCCAGTGCGATACCAGCGAGGTGCTGTGGGGGTGATGTGCTTCCCGATGCGGTCTCTTGGTCTTGGTTTGCCATTACTGTTGAGTCGGCGCTATTCGATATAGTCGAGGTATGTATTCAGTTTTCGTTCGGGGTCACCAATATAACGGTGTATGCTATCGGTGTAGCATGTGTTCTATTAGAACGTGCCGATGATGTTGATAGCGACACCGTTATCTTCGTTTTAGCTGAATCTACTTTAAATCTCGTAGAGAATCATCAATATAGCGGATTACTTATGTTCGATTGTCGTGATGATCTTGATTAATATCGATTTATTTATAGACTCAGGAATGCGGATATATTTCAATGAGTGGACAGCAGGTAAATAAATAATACAAGTTTGACAGCTGAATGGACGACAATAAAGTGTTGTTTATTTCGCATATTGCAGACAATTTATACCAGTGAGTGAATACATGGGTTATATATATATCTGCCTCGCTCTATCACATGGACGGAAGGTAGGATAAATATTTATATTTGGAGATCGCTAGCCAATTTGCACGCTGTAAATAGTAAATATTGTCGTTGTTTGAAATGTGTGCCAATCATTGGATTCTCGATCGGTCAATGACCCTGTATGTTTAAATCAACAATACTTAATTTAATTTATTTGTAAAATAACAATTCACTCGTTATTTTTGACAATTCCTTTAGGTAGGTAACAGGCAGGTACAATATTAATTTCAATTTTGTTATGCCTTTTTCTTGATGTTGGTCTTATCTGTTATATTACAAAATTAAGTCGTAGGACACAAAACACCTGCTGTTCTATAGTCAGCCTTCTTGGCCTGTGATGTCCTCTAAAGATCCCACTATGTATGAAATCCAGTCTCTGCCCATCCTATCCTCATAGTCACTCCAGTACAGCTTTCTCTTCGTGGTCCATCTGACAATATCCTCTGTGTCGAAGGTCTATATGATACAAGAGTTTTTTTACCATATTTCTAACAGATTTACCTGGGATGATTTCGTAATACTAGGCGCGTCCAGAAAGTAAAGAACGATTGCGCACCACGCCCTGCGTCGATTCCCCACCGCCGCGATCGTATGCGCGCCAGTTAGCTCCTTCCCCCCCGCTTCAGTGCGAGCCGAGTTTTGTTGATAAACGGTCGTTCGTCTTCGTTCTGTAACCTTTCAAAATGGCTGCGCCCATCGAAAATCCCGCCAAATGTGAAGTGCGTAGTGTCATTCGTTTTCTGAATGCACAAAATGTTCAGCCTATCGAAATTTATAGGCAACTTTAAGCACAGTACATGAATCTTTCCCACAAGTTTTACGATCGCTTCTACATGAAATAATGACAGAACACCTTGGCTACAAAAAAATGTGTGCTCGGAAAAGCAAAACCGAATCTCAACACCAGAAAAGTGATGGCAACAGTTTTTTGGGACCGAAAGGATTTGATCCACATAGAGTTTATGCCAAGAGGACACACAATAAACTCAGAAGCCTATTGTGAAACTCTTCAACGACTTAGACGCGCCAAACAAAACAAGAGACCCTCATGCATCAGCACGAACACAGCGAGAACTTCAACGTCTTAAGTGGGAAATTTTTGGACATCCTCCTTACAGCCCTGACTTGGCACCGAGTGATTTTCACCTATTCCCGAAACTTAAGGAATTTTTGGATGGAATACAGTTGGCAAACGATGAAGACCTCAAACAAGAAGTGACATCCTGGCTCAAATCTTTAGCGGTAGAAGAGTATAACATCGGAATTGAAAAATAGGTTCCACGTTACAATAAGTGCCTTGAAAGCTATGGCGACTACATTAAAAAATAGAGTAAGGTACTGTGACTTTGTAAATAATGTTTTGTGTTGATATCTTTCGTTTTTATTTAGTTATGCCAAAATGTTCTTTGCTTTCTGTACGACCCACGTATTTTCATCTCGAATGATATCTTTTCCAGTTGTATCCACTCTGGTCTCAACACTTTAAGACAAGATCAGCCTGACACGGGTCTTATAAATTCGGTCTTTGCTATCAGTACACTTGTGTTCGTTCTTCCAGATCATATAGCATCAAAATTCTGGTATTGTGTGCTTGGTCTTATGACTGAGTAGACTCACAAGAAACATCCTCTTCGATAAGCTGACGGAAGGCAGAAGAAAGCACAGTGGACAACACAAGAGATATAAGAATATACTATACTAGAGAAAATGTAGCATGGTCCCTGTGATAGTTCACAAATTTGCCCCAATACAACCTTGTAACGATGTTCAATAATTTTAATTATTTTATCAACTTTAATATAAGCCTCGATTCTAATAAATAGCAAGTTATTTAGGTAAATACATTACATAAAACTAACAATAATGACAAATTAATACATCTTGTTACAAATTAGCAACAATATGGCAGTTGGTTAAAATCAAATAATATTTGGCAACGTTTGACAAAAGTCACTACGTTAGTCTGCATTGGCTAGGTATGGGGTATACGATAATTTGATTTTCGATTTTTTCATACGTAGAATTAAACGTTTGTAATTAGTATTAATTCATAGTGGATCTTGGCCTATTTAAAGATAGATACAAATCGTACAATACATTAGAAAGTCAGTATAATGATAATTAGGAATTAAAACATCAGTTTAGAGAAAAACTATTTTTTGATTTATAAAAAAACTATTCGATTTGTAAAAAACCAACGATTTTACCCCATCCCTTTGAGACATGACGTTTCAAACGTCACAGGAACCATCCTACGTTTTCTCAAGTATAATGCATGAGACTCTTAAAAACTTTAATGCTCAGCATAGCTGGGAGCAAACAGCAGTCGATAGACCCAAATCCAAATGGCGTGAAACTGTTGCGGGTTATCAGGGACCCAATAGAGAAAGCAGATGCAGACAAGCTATTGCCAGTACTGAATCTCCTTACCCTTTATGCAACAGGATATGCCTATCAAGAATCTCCTTACCCTTTATGCAACAGGATATGCCTATCAAGAATTGGCTCACATAGTCATCTCCAGTGGTACCAACATCAAATACCTAGATCCCGTGCATTTGTTCATAGATTACTGGTTTGATTTGATTTATCTAAAGGCAGCTGTCGGTAAATTTGCAAAAATCCCCCTATACAAGACCATAATTAGGACAGTAGTCCGTAGCGTCTTATAGTCAGTAAAATACGGTATTTGGTTTATAATTTAAGTACGTTTAAGACTGACGGGAGCCAAATAAATGCTGTAGAAACACGTGCACTGAGAAGAATACACGGGTAGACACTGTATGATAGAATACGGAATGAAGTGATAAGGGAGGAATGTGAACTTAAGACTGATGTGTTGAGTAAGGTGGAGGAGGCACGCTGAGATGATTTGCGTACGTGTAATAAATGAATGAAGAAAAACTTACCGTATTAGCCCGACTATAAGGCGAGGTTTTTATTTAAAAAAAAGGCGACACGTAAATAGAGGGGGTCGCCTTTTATTCGAGTTTTATTTTTCATAATATTATCATGGTGAGGGAAATATTTTTTTTTCTCCGAAAAGCAGATAAAAAACAAGGGTCGCCTTATAATCAGGGTCGCCCTATAGTCGGGACAATACAGTACTTAATTTCGTTTTTAATAGTTTAAGTCTTTAATTTTTCTAGTAATTTGTTTTATCAAACACTGTTTATTCCACTTTTTGTTGTTTTATCAAACACTGTTTATTCCACACAAAAAGTGGAATAAACAGTGTTTATAGTTCGGAAATTCTAGGATGAGTCCTGTGACAGCTCACAAATTTTCCCCAATACAACCTTATGTAATGTATACCTAAATAACTTGCTATTTATTATATTTGAGGCTTTATATTAAGTTGATAAAATAATTAAAATTACTGAACATCGTTACAAGGTTGTATTGGGGCAAATTCGCAAGCTGTCACAGGACTCATCCTAGAATTTCTGAACTATAATAAAACAAATGACAATGTCTTTAAACCTTCACAGTGTTAATGCCTTAACTATAAATAATATATTTAATTGTTCTTTTTAAAAATTAGGTTGTAACCTCTCACTCAACATGACAACTTCGGTGGCATAGTGGATAAAGCGACTGTCTTGGGGTTCAATTATCATTGGTACCGATATTAATAAAAAAACAAGGTTCAAGTCTGATTCACACTTCAGGGTTCTTTAACCTTTCCCTTCCTGTGTTAAAAAAAATCCACACGTTCCGGTGCTGTGTATTCAATACACATCAATACACATGTAAAAATGAGCTATTTAAAATAAGAATATTCATAGCCAATCGCTTAAATTAATTAAATTTGAAGTCAAAAGTGATAATTGAAATTTAATTGCTGAAAACATGAAAAAAAAACATCGGCCGACGTTCACAAAACGGGCGAAGCGAAAGCCCAAGAGCTACTGAAGCGAGAGAAGCGAGCGAACTGAGATTCTATTTCTTACGTTCTCATAAACCGAAGTAGAGTGAGAGTGAGACGTGAATAGCGTCTCTTTCTCACCCAAAGCGGTTTTTTAGAATGAATATACCTATGTCACACACTGGCACACGTTTGATTGTATCGGTGAATTTATTCCCGATTTTCACAAAATATCTCTGATGTGGCCGATAAGTGCTAATTATTATTAATATTGTTGTGTTCATTCAATGCGGAAATGTATTACGGAGGAACACCTAAAATCTGAACCCAGTATTTATTATATTTATAGAGATATTAAAGTGTTTAGAAGCAATGTGTACTAGTTACACATCACCGGGAAGGAAGGGTTAAGTAAGTGCAATGTGCCAACTCACCAGCCACACCACTGTACTGGATACAAAGAAACCTTTGTAGATCTTCTGATATGTGATAGTAACACATTCGGCTTTAGGTGGAGTATGGTGTACATGTGTAGTGTTTATATACCATAAAAAATTTTGTACAAATCCTCCCAAAAAGTGTTATCGTTAAGTGTTTCCTAAAGCTGCGCACGCCACCCGTATCTCTAATACTAAGAAGCAGACCAATCCACACCAAAAGACCAGCAAAGGCCAAAACTATATCACAATACCCAATCCTATTACTGTTAAACATGATGCCGAGGTCATCGATAATGTCGACACGCATGATGAGCTGATCATCTATTTAGTATCTTAAGTACTGCTGGGTCCAAGCTACAAATAAACCCTGAAGATGAACACTGCAAAGTTTTCGAAACGTCGCCATTCTAAGCAAAATCACGAGGTACAACACTCCTTAAGACCTTAAATAACTAAAATAACAATATAGTTTGACGTCTTGAAGAATGGATATTTTTCATGTCTTTTTATTATAGTTTCCACCCCTCTTGAATTGGGGCGAGGCTACCGAATTTCAGTTTCAAAGCACAAGGGTGACATCTCGAAGGCTCTATAGAGCTTCAAGTCTTCAGAAAAAGGTTTTTTTAAGTATTAGCCGCGAAGTCATCGTGGTCGGTGGTGTGTGCCTCCATTTTCAGATGTGTAGTGTCCGCTGTCAAAGTGGATTGATTCTCGTCGGGCGTTTGTTGAAGACCCGCCGCATGTTCTTCTGTCGCTTCTGCAGCCTGAGAAACTGCTGTCATGTTGTGGTTTGTATTTGTCAAACTGAAATCAAAACGAAAATTAGCTTATTAATACGTCAAGTTAGTTGACGTTGTTTCCTATTGCAACATATCGTTCAAAAGTAAGTTAGAATGTGAAAACATCAGTGAGAATGGAAATAAAGGGTCTTTCAAATTGAGCGGTATTTTTTATTCTTGGATAAAACACAGGTGGCGTCGCGAACTTGCCTGGGTCTTGTGACATTTGAGAAGTGTAATATATGACATTTATAAAAATGGAGTCGTATACAATAC
Source organism: Odontocerum albicorne (assembly GCA_949825065.1). Lineage (NCBI taxonomy): Eukaryota > Metazoa > Arthropoda > Insecta > Trichoptera > Odontoceridae > Odontocerum > Odontocerum albicorne. The sequence goes on from OX463868.1 coordinate 12,746,985, forward strand.
AACAACGCGCTAAAATTGTTGAATTATTTTATGTATTGTAATCTCCGGAAACGGTGATGTTAATTGCCCACCAAGATCATGTGATCTGACACCGTTGGACTATTTTCTCTGGGGTTACGTGAAAAGCCAGGTCTATAAGAATGACCCCCGATCAATTCCTGAGCTGAGGACGAAATTATTCGCGTTATCGGCGAGTTAGAACCGCAATTATGCCAAAATGTCATCGAAATTTTTTGACAAAAGAGTGGACATCTGTGGAGCTGCAAGAGGTGGACATTTGGCAGATATTGTTTTTTGCGTTTAAATGTCATACATTATACTTCAATGAACAATAAAAAGTTTTTTGAAATCAAAGCAAATTGTGTTTTATTCAAGAATGAAAAGACTCAATTTGAAAGACCCTTTACAAAGGACTTGAAAAATAAATTAATTAATGGAGTTTAAAGCATATTTACTCAAAACAGACAGAATCGAAATCAACTAAGATAAACTTTGATGTACGTGAGTAAAACGTGAATGTAGAAAAATAATCAATTAATTCTAATAAATGCACGCACTGAGAAGAATACATGGGAATATACCACGTCTGTAAATATGAAACCGGAATTTGCTCATAGATGGCTCTAGTCATCAATGTAGTGACTGTCAAACCGCGTCATTGGTGCCTTTTTCTTATGTTTACATTTGTCAAAGACTTTTAACTCGCAACAATACAAGTTTAATACAACTACATATATTTTCATAGCGTTGAACATGTCTGTTTTTGTGCCTGAAAACTACGATTCGCCAATAGTATTGATTTTCTGTTACCATTTGAAGAAAACTGCTGCAGAATCGCATCGAATGCTTGTCGAAGCTTACGGTGAGCATGCTCTTGGTAAATCACAGTGCTTTGAGTGGTTTACAAAATTCAAAAGTGGTGATTTTGACGTGAGAAACGAAGAACGTGGAAGACCATCGAGAAAGTTTGAAGACGCCGAATTGCAAGCATTGTTGGATGAGGATGACTCTCAAACGCAACAACAACTCGCGGATCAATTAAATGTGACACGAAAAGCCGTTTCCATACGTTTGAAAGCCATGGGAAAAATCCAGAAGGTGGGAAATGGGTTCCACATGAACTGAATGAAAGACAGCAGGAAAACCCGAAAACCACTTGTAAAATGCTGCTCGCCAGGTACAAAAGAAAATCATTTCTCCGTCGAATTGTGACGCGATGAAAAATGGATATATTTCGAGAATCCTAAACGTAAAAGATCATGAGTAACTTTAAGCAAACCAGCGACATTGACTGCCAGGCCGAATCGCTATGGACGGAAGACAATGCTCTGTGTTTGGTGGGATCAGAAGGGTGTTATCTATTATGAGCCACTAATACCTGGCGAAACCGTTAATACTGAACGCTACCGACAACAAATGATGGATTTGAACCGAGCATTGAGTGAAAAACGACCAGAATATCAAAAGAGGCAACACAAAGTGATTTTGCTTCATGATAATGCACCATCGCAAACAGCAAAACCGGTCAAGGAAACGATTGAGGCGTTTAGTTGGCAAATACTTTCGTATGCGGCTTACTCACCAGACTCGGCTCCATCCGATTATTACTTATTTGCATCAATGGGACACGCACTTGCTGAGCAGCGCTTCACTTCTTACGAAAATGGCTCGATGATTGGTTTGCCTCGAAAGAGCAACAGTTTTTTTGGCGTGGTATCCACAAATTGCGAAATAATCTGAAAAAAAATAAATACCTGAATCGCTTTCCACTTCTTCCGCAGTTCTTTTTAAGATGATGCACCAGATTGGAACGGTAGTTGGCCCGGTACGGGCAGTGCTGGCAGGAGAACTTCAGCGCGTTCTGGTGCGACTTGGTGTGGTTCTTCAGGCGGCCGCGCGTCTTGGCTCTGCAACCAGCATTCGGTCAACTTACATTCGTCACAATCCAAAAGTTCTCAAATGGGAAATAAATATAAAACAGAATAGAAAGAAGAAAACATTATTGATGCCATATTTTTTCAATTCATTGATCTCCAACCATCAAATATGTTATTTTACCTTAATATTGCGGAAATATGTGGACAAAGCTTTACTTGAATTTTTCACAGTAAGAAAAAATGGCCATGATGTTCCCAGCCCTTGAAAAGTATCGGGCAAATTGAAATTATTCTTTAAGGCCAAGGCCACACCAAAATGTTTCGTTAGGTGCTAAGCTAGGTTTTACGTGACCCATATACTAGGTGACTTCATCCTTGGCCACACCAAAGTGCTACGCACAAATTCATTTGACAGTTGGGAGCAGTTGAGTCAACACACGATGCCACTCTCAAAACTAACCAATTCCATTACAACTTACCTTATCTTTATTTACTTCCTGTGCAACTTTATTCCAAAGTGATTTTATTATTACAGGTACATTTTTGTATAATTTGCTCGATGGGTTCCACAAAGGCTCCCTTTTATACGCAGCAGTCATTAAAACTTCCACCATTTTCTAAATTAACCAACACGGAAATTCACTCGATGACTAATCGTCATGAAACGTGGCGCGAAGCGTACAGTGTGGCCACTGCGATAGTATGCGGTACGTTGGTTCGCTAGGATATGTCACCTAACTCGCAACATAGCTCTAAGCATCAAGCGAGGCTCGTAACTGTGTGGCCGAGGCCTTAGCAATTGGTAATTAACCAACTTTTCCAAGGTTTCCTTAACTGTCCCGCGATTCTAGAAGCACTAAGTTTATATGTCACCAATAAATATAGCCGTGCAAGGAATCACCCTCTGTTCTATAATATAATACATACCAACTTACAGAAGGAATATCATGGCTAAACACTCAGCTATAGTCACGCCTGGTATAGAGATATTGAACCGACTGAGTGACACTGTGGATATAGTCTCGGTACCGCCTAGCAGTATGAGAAGAGTCCTGGCTGATATTCTTCCTAACGAATAAGCTAACGCTAGAAGCAGACCCTCTTTGTGTAACAGGAGAAATCCGTGCAAAGTGGATAAAAAAAATTAAAAAAACTTTGCCATATAAAATGAAATCCAGTCTGCAGACTTACCTATAGGAGCAGAGGTCGCAGGCGTAGGGTCTTTCACCAGTGTGGACTCGCTCGTGGGCCTTGAGTCGGTCCATGGAATAGCAGCGATAGTCACAAGTGAGACACGCAAAGTTTTTATCTCCCGCGTGCCGCAGTCTGTTCAGAGAAGACCAATATTAATTTTATTTTATTATATTTCAACGGTCGAATGATCTTTTCGATACAAAGATTAAAATAAACAACAAAATTTAGAATTTAACGTTCACATATAAGCAGTTTTATACAATACAATAAGAAAAAACATTACAAGTCGAACAATACAACAAAGCAAATACACACAATTCAATTGATTCATCCCGGCAATAACAACTTCCTCACTTCACTGCTGTAAATAGCCAGCAAATGCTGGAATGAGTTGCCATCATCCCGAGTCATAATCTAAGATTATTCGAGGGATCTTTCTCATACTCAGCCAGCAAATGCTGGAATTAGTTACCCTTGACCTTGAATGAGTGGATGAGTAGTTGCAACTTCAGAAATACTTTTAAATACTTCTACACAGTGAGTAATTTATTTATTTTTGTGAAGAAAACGGAAAAAAAGTTGCAAAGATTACAAAATGCTTGCATGTATGTTAGGTTACAAAATGCTTGTACGTATTGTTTCAACATCCCTTACAGAGGACTTATCTCCCCTTTTATGAGAGCTTTTAAAATTATTGACATGAAACAGAGACGGTTTCTTCACTTAACCTGTACACCACGTTAAAAATCAAATTCCACGAATCCTGTGCGCGGCACAATTTCGGTGTTTTTTAATTTCTAACTTTAAACGCGTATTTTGTTTAGAACCACTGGTATTTGATTACACCACCAAGTAAACATGACATTCAAGTAATTTTCTGATAATAAATAATAGTCATTACTCTTAAGCAGACTCATTAAATAAAGGAGATAAACTAAACATTACGTAAAATACACAAAGGAATGCTACAGATCAGATCACAGGCGTTTGTGCTTCCCGCGAGGAACACGTTAAGCGTACTCGTGCATAAAATCATCAGTACAAGAATGCCACCTTATTATCTCTTCGAACAACTGAATCGGGTTAGAGATTTTCGGGGCAATGAAACTAGTAGCAGAGAAATTCTTTTAATCATCCCGAGTCATAATCTAAGATTATTCGAGGGATCCTTCTCATACTCAGCCAGCAAATGCTTGAATGAGTTACCCCTGACCTTGAAACAGTGGTTAAATAGTTGCACTTTCAAAAATGCACTGAAATGTTACATTATAAATAGTAAGTGATTTATTTTTGTTGTGATTTGGACCCTTATATGCTTTCTCTCTTTTCGCTAGCGGTAAATCGGGGGTTGTGTGTGTGTGTAACATTCATCCATAATCACTTCATTCCGTATTTTGTCATACATTGTCACCCCACGTATTCTTCCCAGTGCACGTATTTCTACATTTATTCGGCACCTTTTTATTCATCATCCACGTTTCCCTCCCAACTATCAAAGTTGATACTAAAACACTTTTAAGAAATATCAATTTACAGATTTTGATACTATCCAATTCGGGTATATATATTTAATTGCTCCATTCACTTTGTTTCCTATCACTACACACTATTCAATATCTATCATAACTCTTTTATCATCTGAGAATATACTACTCAAATAGTACTGAATATCGCATCACCATGATGACATCAGATTTCGCCACATCATTCTCAGATATATAGTTAAAACCTATTTTACCCAAAGGCAATATGCCTATTTATGTTAGCTCCCATGACATACAATGGGGTGCCGAATTCAATAAAGGTAAAGGGAAGAAAACCATTTAGACAGTCGATCGGAGCGTGGTTGTTATTGCGACATGAGTTTGAGTACTTGGGCTTTCAGGATGAATGACGTGTGGAAAAGATTTGGGTGGGCTCTTGAGTGTGGGTTTCTTTTTGTTGTTTTATATTTGTATTTCTGTATATTTTTGTTTTTTATGATTGTGTGCGAATGGGTTATTATGGGATGAACATTTTTGGTCTTTCTGGAGTGATGATGTGTGAGGAGTTTGATTTCGCATGATGTTTCCATTTGTAATTGAGTGTCACTGTTTGATGATAACGTGCAACGGGGTTTTGTTTTTGTGTAATCGAAAATCGGAAAGAAGTATCAATTTATTTTTTCATGCTATATGTCCTCAGTGAGAAACAGGCAAAAGCCTAGTTTACTGGGGACACAACAAATGAAAGGCAACAAACCCAGATCCATTAAAATTTTATGTACAAATTAAATTACCTGTTGTTTTTTTCGCAAATTATGTATATTTCTTGTCATGTGTAATAATAAATAAAAAAAATTTAAAAATTCTTTAAATTTACTTATCGAACGTATAAAGGTATACTGCAAGGAGGAACACTTTCACCATTACTATTTCCTATTTATTCACTACGATACATACTTATGCAGGTCGAGCGCGCTCTTGGCGATGCAGGAGAAAGAGCAGAGGTCGCAGGAGAAAGGGCGTTCGCCCGTGTGTCGCATCAGATGCTTGCGCAGAGTCTGCTTGGTCCGAGCGCGATACGGGCACTGCGGACAGGGGTGCGCTCGCTCCCCCGTGTCGCAGTGCATTATCGACACGTGCTTCAGCAGATTGGACTTCTGCAACAGAGGGATGAAGGCTTCAGTCACTTTTATCAAGATAAATAGAAACCGTAATTTGTTTAATCAAAGACTGTTTATTCCACTTTATATAACGGTATAACCCTACCGGTTTCAAGGTTTTCACTTCATCATCAGGGGAGCACAGACAAGACTTGTTTGTCTTATTGGTACTCCCCTGATGATTAGGTGAAAACCTTGAAACCGGTAGGGTTGTACCGTTTTTTAAAGTGGAATAAACAGTGTTTTTTCTTCTTCTTCTCAGTGTCATGTCAGGTCCCCCCAATGTTGAACATCACCTGTGAGTAGGCATCTTTGTCCCCGGCAGCCCGAAAAAGTGTTAATGACTTACCTATAAATAATATAATAATTTATATGAGAAGAACATTCAGAACCTCATACTTCCGATTATAATCTTGAGATATTTCGATATTTAATCATTGGATAAAGGGGAAGCCCCGGAATAAACAGTGTTTGACTAAACAAATTACAAGTCTTGAAACCTCCACAAAGATAATGCCTTAACTCGAAATAATGTGAAAATGTGAGTGCCTCATTCAAGATCAAAACTACAACCTTGTTTAAGATCAAAGATACGCCCTTGTTCAAGATCAAAGATACATCCTTGTTCAAGATCAAAGATACACTCTTATTCAAGATCAAAGATACACCCTTGTTCAAGATCAAAGATACACCCTTGTTCAAGATCAAAGATACACCCTTGTTCAAGATCAAAGACATACCCTTGTTCAAGATCAAAGATACACCCTTGTTCAAGATCAAAGATACACCCTTGTTCAAGATCAAAGCTAGACTCTTAATTAAGACTTAGGTTATACCCTCATTTAAGATCTAATCTACACCTTCATTCAAGACAAGGCTACACTTTGATTCAAGATCTAACCTACACCTTCACTCAAGAGTAAGGCTATACTTTGATTCAAGATCAAAGCTACACCCTCACTCAAGATCAAAGCTATACCCATGTTCAATTTAAGGAAAGGAGTGCCTGAAGTAAAGACAATAACAGCAGAAACTTAGGAAAGTGCACCTGGATGAAGCGCAGACCACAGTGCTCGCAGACGTGCGGCTTGTCCCCGCCATGAGTAAGCTCGTGCAGCTTGTTGTGGTAGCTGCTGAAGAAGCGCTTGCCGCAGACACGGCACGCATGCTCCTTCCTCTTCTCGTGGCGCCGTGCTATGTGCTGGCAGAGGCTGCAGAGAGAGACAATATGAACATTAGAAAGTCTGAACTGAACATTGGACGCCTGACGACTGGGAGCAGATGATTCGAAATCGTGGAAAGTGGAGAGCTATCTGTTCTTGAGCTGATAGCATCTCAACAGCTAGACGTGTGAGAGAAACAGAAAGCATGCTGCGAACATGCGTCAGCATTACCAGACGACTCAGCAGGATCCAAATATCTGTGACATTTGCAGGAAATAATACTCATCTAGGACTAGGCTCTTCTCTCACGGAAAAACACAGGATCGGCATGGAGGAGAAGTTCAAGATTAAAGTTGGAATAATGAGGGGACCCTCAACTACAAGGCCTAGCAATGATGTCGACAACAGTATAAAACGTCACTTTTTACGCACCTGATTCTTAATTTGGTAGTATAGTCACATGCGTGACATGAGAACGGCTTCTCGTCGCTGTGACGCGACGCCACGTGGCAGTTAAGCAGTTTCCGAGTCTGCGCTGAATAGGGGCACTGCGTGCATGGGAACGGCCTGGTCTCCAGATGCCCCAGCTTGTGGCAAGCCAGACGGCGGACATCGGAACACCTGAAAGAAAAAAATTCATTGAATAACTATTATTTTCTAGAACGTAACGCTCACTGATAAACAACGTTCCCTCTAAGGTGTGCGCGTGTGCGGCCGCACATCTGTTAAAAATCGTCCACACACATGTTTTCATCTTCCGCACACATCTCAAAGAAAGAAACTTGTAACCATATTTCGTTTTGCTTCTTCCTCTTCTTCATCTTTTTTTAGGCCTGTTATGGTCCTGCATCATTGTTTGCCTCTTGCGACGTCGACTGCCAGCTGTCTTTCCATCTTTTGGTCGGTCGTCCTGGAGGTCTGCTCGCTTGGGGGATACTGTCCCTGGCCATTCTTACGGCTCTCGGTTCCGCCATTCTGGATACATTTTCGTTCCAGAACCTTCTTCTCTGTCGTCCCCATCTGACAATATCTTCAACTTCGCACGTCCTTCGGATTTCTGTGTTTCGTACTCTATCACGAATGGTTTTGCCAGCGATACTCCTGAATACCTTCATTTTGCTGGTTCGAAGGAGATTTTTGGTTCTGCCAGTGTCGGCTCTGGACTCTATGCTGTATGTCATTATGGGGCAGACACAGGTCTTGTATATCCTCACCTTGCTTTGGATGTTCATATGCTTGTTTTTCCAGATAGTGTTAACTCCGCCATTGCCGGTCCCAAGCCCGGATGAGAAAGGAGGGATCATGGGTAAAGCCAGCAACCTGCCCATGATAACAATATATACGCTCACAGACCTGCTCACATAGCCTCGGACAAGGTAATCTTGTTTTGCGCAATTATATATTTTATTTACTATTTTATGATGGGTTCTCAGGTTCCTTTCTTTGAGATGTGTGCGGAACATGGGTACACCGTATTATGTTACGTATTTCGAATAAAAATTTCATTAATTATCCCTTGTTCAAAGGTCTTCGTGTTATTTTACTGGTGTTTTAAATTTTTTACTTCCCTTTTTTTTCTTGCACACATAAGTTGATGGGCCGCACACAGAATGAAAAAATTAGGGGGAAAGTTGCTGATAAATAACATGCGGATTGTTAATCTGTGAGTGTTCCAACTGTCACTGTCAACCACGTACAATAAATAACATGCGGATTGTTAATCTGTGAGTGTTCCAACTGTCACTGTCAACCACGTACAATAAATAACATGCGGATTGTTAATCTGTGAGTGTTCCAACTGTCACTGTCAACCACGTACAATAAATAACATGCGGATTGTTAATCTGTGAGTGTTCCAACTGTCACTGTCAACCACGTACAATTAAGAGTGTCAGCTCTTGCACTTTGCTGGTAAGCAGCGGAATATACAGCTCTAGTTTGGAGTGACTCTTCGCATGCTGGACAAGTTGACGTCACCATAAACGGAAGCAGGAGGATAATAACAGGATGCTTAAAAACAACACCTTTGGAGAAAACACATCAATTGGTCGGTATCGCCCCACCTGCGATCCGTAGAAGTGTTTATTTATTTATTTTATAAATGATACAACATACGTTGTAACAATAATAATAACAAAGACAAAAAATCAAGTAGAGAGTGCTTTATATAATTCCATAGATCACGATCCGTTGTAATAAGGAACACCAAAGAAGAACAAACATTTAACGTAAAAGATAAAAAAATTATAATACTTACGTATAATCACATTCATCGCACGCAATGTATTTTTCCCCCCGATGCGCGATGATGTGTGGTTTCATCACTTCGAACGATTCATTGGTGAAATTGCAAACGGTGCACTTGTACAAATTGCTCATATCACCGTTAATCAACAATTCCCCATCGCTTACGCTGTTTGTCACTTCATCGAATGTATTTTTGTCTTTGATTTTCGTCTTGGCTTTTGCTTCTCTGTGTATTTGATCGTAATGCTCGACGCTATTGATTGTGATTTGATGCAATTTCGTCATGTGTTTGCTGATCATGTGGAAGGACTTGAAGAAGGCAAAGCATTTGGGGCATTCGTATCTGAAAATATGTTAAAAAAATAATACAATACTTAAAAATGTTCGATACTAAGTTTAAAAAGCACAGCATAGCTTTCCAACCGAATTGACATGGAAATGACGAGGGGATTCTCGACTGTGAGTCTCAGCAATGACATGGGAATGACGAGGGGATTCTCGACTGTGAGTCTCAGCAATGACATGGGAATGACGAGGGGATTCTCGACTGCGAGTCTCAGCAATGACATGGGAATGACGAGGGGATTCTCGACTGTGAGTCTCAGCAATGGCGATCACGTTTAACAATGTACACAAAAAAATTAAAAATTAAAATTATAAAATTAGTCTGTTTTCACTTAAGACTTGTTAACCTTTCCTTCCCTGTGATGTGTAACTAGTGCACATTGCTTCTAAACACTTTAATATATATAAATATAATAAATACTGGGTTCAGATTTTAGGTATTCCTCCGTAATACATTTACGCATTGAATGAAAACAATAATATTAATAATAATTAGCACTTATCGGCCACATCAGAGATATTTTGTGAAAATCGGGAATAAATTTACCGATACAATCAAACGTGTGCCAGTGTGTGACGTAGGTATATTCATTCTAAAAAACTGCTATGGGTGAGAAAGAGACGCTATTCACGTCTCACTCTCACTCAACTTCGGTATATGAAAACGCAAGAAATAGAATCTCAGTTTGCTTGCTTCTCTCGCTTCAGTAGCTCTCGGGCATCCGTTCGAGGTGGTCTCTTTGCCCGTTTTGTGAACGTCGGCCGATGTTTTCAGCAATTAAATTTCAATTATTATCACTTTTGACTTCAAATTCAATTAATTTAAGCGATTGCCTATGAATATTCTTATTTTTCCGATTTTAAATCACTCATTTTAACATGTGTATTGAATACACAGCACCGAAACACGAGGATTTTTTTAGGGTTTCGAGGGTTGAAAAGGATTGCAATATAGCAATAAATCCGCCAATTTATATTCAATACAATACAGCCCGACTTTTTGACGATGAGAAATCCGCACAGACAGAGAAGAACATAAATATTTTATAGATTAAAAACAAAATTAAATCCGCACAGACAGAGGAGAACATAAATATCTTATAGATTAAAAACAAAATTAAATCCGCACAGACAGAGGAGAACATAAATCCTATAGATTAAAAACCAAATTAAATCCGCACAGACAGAGAACATAAATCCTATAGATTAAAAACAAAATTAAATCTACACAGACAGAGGAGAACATAAATCCTATAGATTAAAAACAAAATTAAATCCGCAGAGACAGAGGAGAACATAAATCCTATAGATTAAAAACAAAATTAAATCCGCACAGACAGAGGAGAACATAAATCCTATAGATTAAAAACAAAATTAAATCCGCACAGACAGAGGAGAACATAAATCCTATAGATTAAAAACAAAATTAAATCTGCACAGACAGAGGAGAACATAAATCCTATAGATTAAAAACAAAATTAAATCCGCACAGACAGAGAAGAACATAAATCCTATAGATTAAAAACAAAATTAAATCCGCACAGACAGAGGAGAACATAAATGCTATAGATTAAAAACAAAATTAAATCCGCACAGACAGAGGAGAACATAAATATCCTATAGATTAAAAACAAAATTAAATCCGCACAGACAGATGAGAACATAAATCCTATAGATTAAAAACAAAATTAAATTTAAACAACTTACATTTTTTTGTATTCATTTTTAACGACGGACGTTTCTTCATTTTTAAGCTTTTTCACTTTGTCCATCTTCTTACACTTCCCTTTTTTCTTTCCTTTCGCTTTCCCCTCCTTCTTTTGGGTCTTTCTTAAATTTGCTATCTTGTTTTTTCCATTCCTGAGTCCGTACTGGTCGGCCAAACTCAATACATCATCTTTGTCATCATCAGACTCATCCAGTTCAGTTTTTATTTGGAAATCGGTTGATTCGGCATAATCGGAACCCTCAAACTTGACATCGTCATTTGAATATTCACATTTAAGAACTAGACTATCTTGCGCTATCAAACTGTTTGTTGATGTGTTCAAAAATTCCTAAAAAAGAAAATAGAAAACAACATAATTCATCATTTTTTTTATCCACTTTGCACGGATTTCTCCTGTTACACGCAGAGGGTCTGCTTCTAGAGTTAGCTTATTCGTTAGGAAGAATATCAGCCAGGACTCTTCTCATACTGCTAGGCGGTGCCGAGACTATATCCACAGTGTCACTCAGTTGGTTCAATATCTCTATACCACGCGTGACTATAGCTGGGTGTTTAGCCATGATATTCCTTCTGTAAGTTGGTATGTATTATATTATAGAACAGAGGGTGATTCCTTGCACGGCTATATAGTATTAAGTACATATATTTTTTTTTAAATTTATTTGACACATGACAAGAAATATACATAATTTGCGAAAAAACCACAGATAATTTAATTTGGACACACAATTTCAATGGATCTGGGTTTGTTGCCTTTCATTTGTCGTGTCCCTAGTAAACTAGGCTTTTGCCTGTATCTCACTGAGGACATATAGTATGAAAATATAAATCGATACTTCTTTCCGATTTTGGATTATGTAAAACCCCGTTGCACATTCTCATCAACCTGACAAACAGTGACACTCAATTACATATTGTATACATCACACGAAATCAAACTCCTCACACTTCATCACTCCAGACAGACCAAAACATTCATCCCATAATATACCGCACACAATCATAAAGCAAAAAAAAAACATTTATACAAGAATATAAACGAATTTTGCAACAATTTAGATATTTTTAATAAAAGTATATATAGTATTCGCCAGAATATCACAATAATATTAAGAAATAGCTACTAACTTTGTGCTCTCCTTTATTAATATAAATAACGTAATATAAACAAAACATTAAGGACAATACTTTGCCTCTGGAGTTGAGTAACCCTGCATCAACATGTAGGAAGGTTTTAATTCTGCAAAGCAACTTGCATCTCGTTCTACTAATGAGGCCATGTGTTTTCTATATCTCAATATATATCCATAAAATTCCCACAAAGTTCTCAAAGATTATTAAATAATTTTAAAACAATGACTGTAATTTATTATTACTACAGCTTTTTGTATCTTCATGTTAGTTTAAGATAAAGTTGTATTATTTATCAATAATTTGAAGTACTTGTATAACCTGTCACATGTTCATTTGTATATAAAGACACTGTTGTGTCGTTAATTAAATAAATAAATAAATATAAAACAAAAAAAAACACCACACTCAAGAGCTCACACAAACCTCTTCCACAAGTCATTCCTCTTGCAAGCCCAACTACTCAAACTCCTGTCGCAATAATAACCACGCTCCGATCGACTACCTAAATATTATACATATAAACTTAGTGCTTCTAGAATCGCGGGACAGTTAAAGCAACCTTGAAAAACTTTCAGTAGGAATATCGCAATGGATTCTTGCCTTCTTGTTTCGAGGCTTCTATAGTTACACACCGTGAGAAGTTCGACATGGCGAGCATATTCTGTCTCACTAAAAACCTGTACAATTAGGTTTGTTTTTGCCTAGGTTTTAAATTTTTTTTCTGAAGTGAAATTGACATTGAAATTGTATGTTTGAGAACCGAATAGTTCGAAATGAAAGGCAAGGTTCGAACCAAGGTTCCACTGTACTTAACTAATGGATACTATAAGATAATATTACCATTTACAAATAGGGGATGAACAGTACCAATACGGGGTTGGACCGCGGAGCCCATAGTAGTTATAATTATACATACTGTGAACTTTTCCCTTAGTATGCCGTCAGACCGCTCGCACTTCAGTTTGAAGCAGTAGGCTCTCAAGATCTCTTCAGAGCACTCCTTACATATGACTTGGGAAAGAGTTTCTCGCTCGTCAATCTAGAACAAAAAAATGTATTTATTGTTGATATGTGGGTACATTTTGTATTCACCATATTGACAATACTCTGTATCACAATGCTCTGAATATATTTTGTACAGTATTGTTACAAGTTTGTCTTGCCCTATATAAGAGCGAACCATGTATCACTTGTGTCCCGCATTAAATAAATTTAATTTATATATGGTCAATTCCAAACTATGAAAGATAGTGTATTGAGAGAAGATATAGTGGTTACGATGAAGAAAGAAGAATTGAAGTGATAGAGCCATGTAAAATTCAAAGGAAGATTTTATATTTGAGAACAAACACTCTTCAATGGCACTGTAACTTAGGACTCAAGCAAACTATTATTTTAAAAATCCCGTCTGACAGTTATGGCAGCAAGATGGAAGTCAAAATGTCAGAGCAAACCATGAACATGCCTGTGTATTGTTTAGAAAAAGGGTCGTCCAAATTGAGCTGTTTTTGTTTTTATTCTAATATTTTTAATTCTTGAATAAAACACACAATTTGCTTTGATTTCAAAAAACTTTTTATTGGCCATTGAAGTATAATGTATGACATTTAAACACAAAAAACAATATCCGCCAAATTTCCACCTCTTGCAGCTCCACACTTTAGTCCACTCTTTTGTCAAAATTTTCGATGACATTTTGTCATAATTGCGGTTCTAACTCACCGATAACGCGAATAATATCGTCCTTCAGCTCAGAAATTGATCGGGGGTCATTCTTATAGACCTGGCTTTTCACATAACCCCAGAGAAAATAGTCAGGTACAGGTCAGATCACATGATCTTGGTGGGCAATTAACATCACCGTTTCCGGAGATTACAATACATAAAATAATTTAAATGCGTTGTTGTATTGTATACGACTCCATTTTTATAAATATCACAAGACCCAGGCAAGTTTAAGACACCATCTGTGTTTTATCCAAGAATTTAAAAAACCGCTCAATTTGAAAGATACTTTACATCATAAGAATAATAATAAAAAAAATTATATATTTATTTTCTCAATACAGGCTTAGCCCAATTACATTAAAAAATACACTTAACATTTTAAAAAATAAATTATATATAATATCATCACCATTATCATTGTCAACCAGGGTCGATCCACTGCTGGATGAAGGTCTCCCCAAGTTGACTCCAAGTAGTTCGGTTTTTTGCTCGTTGATGCCATGTGATGCTGCCAAGCTTCCTGATTCCATCTATCCAGCGTACCTCCGGTCTTCTTCTGGACCTCTTTATGCCTCATGGGTACCATTGGATTATTTCGGATGTCCATCGGGAGTCTGACATTCTGGCCACGTGTCCTGCCCATTGCCACTTCATTCTTTTGCACACCTTTATAACGTCTACTACCTTTGTTATATTGCGAATCTAGGTGTTTTGTATAATATACGCATACATATTATATATATACATATATTCAAAGTCACTTAAGTACATTGTAATTTGTTTTATTAAACACTGTTTATTCCACTTTTTGTAACGATACAACTCTTGTAAGTCTTGTTTGTGCTCCCCTGATGATGAGGTGAAAGCCTTGAAACCGCTAAGGTTATACCGTTACAAAAAGTGGAATAAACAGTGTTTGATAAAACAAATTACAATATATTTATACCTCCACAATGTTAATGCCTTAACTATAAATAATATGTTGCTTAAAAACGTTGATGTGTGCTTTCTAACGCCCCTAATCTTAGAAAGAAAAAAAAATGTTTTTGGTAATGTGATATGAAATATGTCAATATCCGAGGCAGTCCCACTCAAAAGAGTTAAGGCCCTTCCGACAGGCATAGCGGCTAGAAGACCCGTTCTTGCGTATGTTATTGAGAACAGTTCCTGCCGGCGCAGTCTAGTGTAATTGTTAGGAACATGTAACGCTAATCTTTGTAGTAATGCTGGACAGCTCAATACAACTCCTCGAACGAGTCTGACAACGTATACCAGGAGACGCACATCTCTTCTTACACTCATCGACCTCTACATATAATATTTAAAACAAGATAAAATACCTGTATCGTACAGAAGCTGATAAGCATATCTTTAAAAGTGACCCCTTGAGGATCTTGAAAAATCGAGGCCATCTTCTCAGAGGTACCCAGACACGTTCTGCACACAGCCGTCTTTCTTCCACCTTCACTGGATTCTTCCATCGCTTCTAGAAGTCTACAGATGCGTAGGTTACTGGAACCAAATCAGAAGACTTATCCAGTTATCCAGAATCTGTAATCAAATATAGAAATACTTAGGATTGGGAATGACGATGTCCATGGTCAAGTTATTAAGACACTAATCTATCATTTATTTATGTTAAAAAGCTTATATACAGGTTGTCGCAAAAAAAATGTATCCACACTTTAATGCCGTGCTGTTTACGTGAACTTAACCGGTTCACTGCCACGAGCCCGTTGACGCGCTGTCCGATTCAGTGCTCGCCAGGCCGGCCATACAAAATGAACGCGTAAACGCGCTCTCCTTTGAGCTTGTCGCAAGCCAATATCAAATCCAATTGTAATAATTTATAAATTATAACACATAGGGACATCTATTGGGATGATCAAGAAATACTTAAATATTACAATTTACCGATATTATCAAAGTTACAGCCATCTTTCTAAAAGCTTTCACTGACAGTCAATACGTGTCTCTGATACAGGGTTACTGACTACAGTTTTTTGCGTTGTAATTGCGATGATTTATAATGACTTCGTTTGTAGTTTTGTTCAATGGTTGATTTTTAACTTTTGTGTGTTATTTTTGTTAATTTTTCAAAGTATTTATTTACAAAGTGTGTTTTCATGTATTCTTTGGTTATTGGCGGTAGTTTAGCGGCATAATACGACGTTTATATAGACTTTTTACGGTTTTATTTTATAGTTTATTTACCTTTTGCATTTTATTATACATCATACAGATAATTTCTTGATTTTAGTTTACAATGTATATTATATTCCAGTATATTTATAAGTAAACGTGTTTTCTGTGTCAAGTTGTGACAACCCTGACATTTTGTGAATATTTAAACTGTGTTTTTCTGAGTGTACGGCAGCTCAAACGTCCCACGGTGTATATATTTAGTAAGTTTTCATAATATCCTTTATATATGTATACAAAAAATATGATTTTTTTAGGTTTTATTTTTGTTGAAAAAATCACGGCCTGCTGGGTACGGCCATACTAATAACTTCCGGCACTTAAAGGGTTAATGCAGAAACTAGTCATACTACCCATTCGTGAAGAGTTTAGGGATGAGGTGGACTCTTATTTCCAGTAAGATGGTGTAACTCCCCACTACCGTCGTCGTGATCTGAAACCCTATCTTGATGGAAAATTACTTAACAGATAGATTTGGTGTAGAGGTAGTATTGAATACCCACCGTGCTCCTCAAACCTTTTTTAATGAAGACTCATCAAGAATAATGTAAATGACACAAAACCAACAACAGTTAATGAATTGAGAGCAACCATTGAAAGAGAATGCGGCCAAATAACAAAAAGAATGGATCGTGAAGTGTGTGATGCCACGCTATCAGCAGTGTAGACAGAAAAGCCATAAGCGAACCAATATGACAATATTTATGACTACCATATAATCAGCCTAGCAGCTGCATTGAAAACAGACTGGAGTCTAGAAATTTGTGAAACAGGCAAACCAGAATAAATACAGTTACAACAATCCAGACCCGACACATTAAATTCATTAATTAGAGTTTTAATTTCCCTTTTTGGAATTCATTGACGTAAAAACTTGAACTCTCGAAGACTATAGAAACCTGAAGAGACGTTATAACCAATTTGTCTATTGAAGGAGAACTTACTATCAAGACAGGCACCAAGATATTTGATACTATCTTTTGGAAAGATACTATACTCAAGAAAATGTAGCATGGTCCCTGTGACGTTTGAAATGTCATGTCTCAAAGGGATGAGGTAAAATGGTTTTTTTTTACAAATCGAATCGTTTTTTCATAAATCGAAATATTGTTTTTTATAAACTGACGTTTTAATTCCTAATTTTCACTATACTGACTTTCTAATGTATTGTATGATTTGTATCTATCTTTAAATAAGCCAAGATCCACTATGAATTAATACTAATTACAAACATTTAATTTTATATATAAAAAAATCGAAAATCCAATTATCGTATACCCCATCCCTAGCCAATGCGGACTAACGTAGTGACTTTTGACGAACCTCGCCAAATATTATTTGATTTTAACAAACTGCCACATTTTTGCTAATTTGTAACAAGATGTATTAATTTGTCATTATTGTTAGTTTTATGTAATGTATTTACCTAAATAACTTGCTATTTATTAGAATCGAGGCTTATATTAAATATGATAAAATAATTAAAATTACTGAACGTCGTTACAAGGTCGTATTGGGGCAAATTTGTGAACTGTCACAGGGGCCATGCTACATTCTCTTTAGTATAGCACACATAACTGATAAAGCATCCCCATCAAGAAGGTGTTGTCTACGCGGTGAAGCCACATCAAACCAATTTATATTTCTCATACAATAGTGACATTGTGTGTGAATTTGGCGTCTATTTCTAACGTTCAACCACTTTAGCGCCTTCTGGTATGAAGTTATATGATCGTACTTTCTCAAGTTAAAAATAAATCTTAGACAAACATTTTGAAGACATTTTAATGTGTCCTGCTGTTCCTCTTAAATATCCAAATAACAGACGTCGGCATAGTCTAAAAGAGATTGTAAGTCTGAAGAGAATAAATTCCTTATATTTAAAATATATACCTTATTTAATTATTTACAGAAGTGTTAATTTATTTAACTGTTTCTCTGCAATATTTAATTGAAGTATTTCACTTCCATATTTTAATGAAATAAATAAACAAAAATAAAACGGATAACAAAACAATTTGACTTTGACAACTGTCACTTGGACGTTTTCTCTCTCTCTCTCTCTCTCTTTGAATAATGGCCGTGAACTCCTATATATAAAAAGGAGTATACGCCAGTGTCAAGTGATGATTGGACGTTTGAAATAACATGGTAGACGTGCCATGGAAGTCATGGATGTAAGGATAGAAACACCTTGAACAACCACTGAATTTGATTAATTGAGAATATTTAATAAACTTTTCTCTTACTCTACAAATTACATTTTTTATCTTCGCTACACATGTTTCTACCTACCATTCCAAGGCTCTCTTTAATCCGAAGGAAGTAGAAATTTAAAGTGGGGACTGACGTAATTAGTGGAACAACAAAATAATGTATTTTTTAATATAATTTAAAAGTCGAAACTTTGGATAAGATGATATTTTTATTTTACACTTAAATTTTCGAGATGGCCTGGTTTAGGATAAATATTTTTTAAATTTGGTTTTTAATGTAATTTTCCTTAAAATTAAGGAAGGTGAGAAATTGTACGTGCAAAAGAATATATATAATATGTTGTATCGATCTACAATTTCTCATTTTTTTTGTACATCCTTCTTTCATAAAATAATTCACTTGATAGACATATATGAAGTCTATCAAGACTTGGTAGATGTTCTACATATCCAAATTATCTCAAAGTGTTCTTCTTCTTCCTCTTCTTTTAGACCTGCTGGCCTGTTATGGTCCTGCATCATCGTTTCCCTCTTGTAACGTCGACTGCCAGATGTTTTTCCATCTTTTGGGAGGTCGTCCTGGAGGTCTGCTTGCTTGGGGAATACTGTCCCTGGCCATTCTTACGGCTCTTGGTTCAGCCATTCTGGATACATGTTCGTTCATCTGACAATATCTTCAACTTCGCATAATGTTCTTCTTCATATTACTTAACAGGTATACCTAAAGTTCACACTTAATCCCTTCGTTTCATATTCTGTCATATATTTTCAGCCAATCTATTATTCTAACTGCACACATTTATTCAGACTTCATGTGAGTGAACGATTTTCGTGTAATTTATGTAACTATAAAAATATTTGTTTGAGTGGGGTCAAATTGCATCAGATGATTCATATGAATGAGCGACTCCTTTCATACGATCTTTGTTCGTACAAAGCAATCACTTTAAAACATCTTATGAATCACAAGCTAACGCATGGTGGTAAATCTTATACACAAGTTAACGCATGGTGGTAAATTTATATCTCAGAATATTTCAAATTCATTGCTCCTCTTTCTTTACATTGTTTTTTTTACAGTCTATGCCATCAGACTCTTGATCCAGTTATCGGCTGCCTTGGTGGTCATTTTGTTACATGCACTGCTAATAACGTGGGCTCGTAAACATCACGAATCATAATGGCTATTCTAAATTCAATAAATATTGCCGGTTTCGAGCCATAAACTGTATCTTTGCAGTACAACCTGGTGGGCTTATTGCTATATGGAAATCTCTTTCAACCACCAGAAAGCTGTTAAAGAGGCCTTAAGTGAAAACCAGACTGGAATTTTTGTTTTTAATCAGGGTTCCAGTGGGATTTGAGCCTGCAACTTCCGGGCTGAAAGACAGGTGACTTACCACCTAAGTCATGGAAGTCGTCTATACACTATCAAAATCTGCTAAGATAATAGTATATAGCACTATTTTGGTGTCAACTTTGACATATGGGAGTGAAACAAAGACTTCGAAAAGACATAGGAGCCGAATAAATGCTGTAGAAATATGTTTATTGAGAAGAATATATGGAGTGACAATGTATGACAGAATACGCAATGAAAGGAATAAACGATGAATGTGAATTAAATGCTTATGTGTTAAGAGGATTATTTTTCTCGTTTATACTCCTTACTATTCCGTGAATCTATGGAATCCGGTATAAAATAAATACATAAATATAGGCTTATTGATAGCAACATAGCAAGTAAATATATAAATAAATTCCGAAATCGCACATATATCTCAAGATAAATATCAGAAAATATATTTAAGAAAGAGTCATTATTTATGAGTTTCCAAGTCCATACTTAAATGTTTCCAAATCGATATTTAAATTTTCTAAAATCCACATTTTAATGTTTAAAAATCTACGTTTAATATAGGGTGAGCCCGGCAGCGAGGACACCACATGTTTTTCAGTCCGCACATCTAGTAGCAGCCTACTTGTACACGTAGACTAAGAAAAAATATTTAAAAATTATATATGTCAGAAAAAAAATATCTGGCCATGTCCTTTCAGATGACAGTGTTTCTTTTAAACAGAAGATATTCTCCTTCTTATTCTTAAATAATAGCCGTGAACTACTATATATGAAAGAGTATGTTATCCTTTGTATATAGGAATTCACGACCATTATTCAGGAGGAGGAAATTATCTATGCAATTGAAATTTAATATTTTTTTTCTATGGTTTATAAAGTTTTGACAGCTGTTGTTTTTTTTTTCACTGCTCAGAAATTGTTACAAAAAATAACATTGTTGAAATAGAAAAACGTTATTACGAAGCTTCATAAAGAATATGTTATTTCTCAAGTTTCCGCATGAATTGTATAATTTATGGTGTAAAATCTTGTTGAATGAATACAGATGAATAATTTGATAAATATCTTTTATTTCCATTATAATAAAAACGAACAAGTTTTTTTATATTTCAGAAAAAATTAAAGTCAATAGAAATGGAAAACCGTGATTCAGAGTGTTTGAAACTTTGTCGCGCATGTCTCTCAACAGAGTATAGACTGAAAATAATGTCGAAAAACGATAAAGAACTGTTGAACTATTTAATATTGAAAACGGACGTAAGTTAGATATTTTTCTGATATTTCTATAGTCTTAGAGTTTGAATTTGTACGTCGATGTCTTCCAATAAGGTACATTAGCCGGCGATAAGTAATACACATCGAACTTAAGAAAGAGACCGTCGGCCATAATCGGCTAACTTCAGCTTTGTAGAGCGTCGTCTCTGTCACACGATGACGGCCATAATGACTGACAAATCGTGACTGAATACGTGTATGAATGACAGAGACGACGCTCTACAAAGCCGAAGTTAGCCATTTATGGCCGACAGCTCGATGTGTAATACTTATCGCCGGGTATTGTAAATAAAAACTCGTTTTACAATAAAAGTTCGTTAATTAGAACAATAATTCGTAATTCGAATTATTCGCCATTTTTACTTCTGAAATCGACTATTCGTAAGACCGGCGGCGGGATGGCCAGTGTACGAGTATTAGATATCTACGAGCGGGCAAATTCCTGAGGCTTTCTCTGTATATGCAAAGATTCAATATCTCAAGATTATTATCGCAAGTATGGGTTTGTGAATGTTCTTTTAGTATAAATTATTACATACCAGGTCTGTAAATATGAAACCGGAATTTGCACATAGGTGGCTCTATAGTTCGGAAATTCTAGGATGAGTCCTGTGACAGCTCACAAATCTGCCCCAATACAACCTTATGTAATGTATTTACCTAAATAACTTACTATTTATTAGAATTGAGGCTTATATTAAAGTTGATAAAATAATGAAAATCACTAAACATCTTTACAAGATTGTATTGGAGCAAATTTGTGAGCTGTCACAGGACTCATCCTAGAATTTCCTAACTATAGTTGTCAATGTAATGACTGTCAAGCCGCGTCATTGGCGCCTTTTTCTTGTGTTTACATTTGTCAAAGACTTTTAACTCACAACAATACAAGTTTAATACAACTACATATGTTTTCATAGCGTTGAACATGTCTGTTTTTGTGCTTGAAAACTATGATCCGCCGACAGCATTGATTTTCTGTTACCATTTGAAGAAAACTGCTGCAGAATCGCATCGAATGCTTGTTGAAGCTTACGGTGAGCATGCTCTTGATAAATCAGGGTGCTGGAGTGGTTTAAAAAATTCAAAAGTGGCGATTGTGACGTGAGAAATGAAGAACGTGGAAGACAACCGAGAAAGTTTGAAGACGCCGAATTGCGAGCATTGTTGGATGAGGATGACGCTCAAACGCAAGAACAACTCGCGGATCAATTAAATGTGACACGAGAAGCCGTCTCCATACGTTTGAAAGCCATGGGAAAGATCCAGAAGGTGGGAAAATGGGTTTCACATGAACTGAATGAAAACCGAAAGTGACAGCAGGAAAACTGAAAAACCACTTGCGAAATGCTGCTCGCCAGGTACAAAAGAAAATCATTTCTCCATCGAATTGTGACTGGCGATGAAAAATGGATATATTTCAAGAATCTCAA
Source organism: Odontocerum albicorne (assembly GCA_949825065.1). Classification (NCBI taxonomy): domain Eukaryota; kingdom Metazoa; phylum Arthropoda; class Insecta; order Trichoptera; family Odontoceridae; genus Odontocerum; species Odontocerum albicorne. Next base: position 12,769,532 of record OX463868.1, read on the forward strand.
GTGTAAAAGATCATGGGTAACTCCAAGCAAACCAGCGACATCGACTGCAAGGCCAAATCGCTATGGAGGGAAGACAATGCTCTGTGTTTGGCGGGATCAAAAGGTTTTATCTATTATGTGCTGCTAAAACTGGCCAAACCGTTAATACTGAACCCTACCAACAACAAATGATGGATTTGAACCGAGCATTGCGTAAAAAACGACCAGAATATCAAAAGAAGCAACACAAAGTGATTTTGCTTCATGATATTGCACCATCGCACACAGCAAAACCGGTCAAGGAAACGATTGAGGCGTTTAGTTGGGAAATACTTTTCCATGCGGCTTACTCACCAGACTTGGCTCCATCCGATTACTACTTGTTTGCATCGATGGGACACGCACTTGCTGAGCAACGCTTCACTTCTTACGAAAATGGCTCGATGATTGGTTTGCCTCAAAAGAGCAACACGTTTTTTGGCGTGGCATCCACAAATTGCCAGAGAGATGAGAAAAATGTGTAGCTAGCGATGGGCAATACTTTGAATAAAATATTTTTTACCATTTTCATACAATAAATGCGTATTTTATATAAAAAAAATTCCGGTTTCATATTTACAGACCTAATATTTCTAGTTTTTTTTCTATTTTATCTTGAATAATTTCTCGACTCTGAACATTAATTTGTCAAAACCTTTGAATCGTAGATTATATATCGTAATCATGTGCGAGATCAAATCAAATTACCATATAGAACCAAATAAATGACAAATAATATCGTAATCATGTGCGCGATCAAATCAAATTACCATATAGAACCAAATAAATGACTAATAATATCGTAATCATGTGCGCGATCAAATCAAATTACCATATAGAACCAAATAAATGACAAATAATATCGTAATCATGTGCGAGATCAAATCAAATTACCATATAGAATCAAATAAATTACTAATAATTTCGTAATCATGTGTGCGATCAAATCAAATTACCATATAGAACCAAATAAATGACAAATAATATCGTAATCATGTGCGAGATCAAATCAAATTACCATATAGAATCAAATAAATTACTAATAATATCGTAATCATGTGCGAGATCAAATCAAATTACCATATAGAATCAAATAAATTACTAATAATATCGTAATCATGTGCACGATCAAATTACCATATAGAACCAAATAAATAACAAATGATATCGTAATCATGTGCGCGATCAAATCAAATTACCATATAGAATCAAATAAATTACTAATAATATCGTAATCATGTGTGCGATCAAATCAAATTACCATATAGAACCAAATAAATGACAAATAATATCATAATCATGTGCACGATCAAATCAAATTATCATATAGAACCAAATAAATGACAAATAATATCGTAATCATGTGCACGATCAAATCAAATTATCATATAGAACCAAATAAATGACAAATAATATCATAATCATGTGCACGATCAAATCAAATTATCATATAGAACCAAATAAATGACAAATAATATCTTAATCATGTGCGCAATCAAATCAAATTACCATATAGAACCAAATAAATGACAAATAATATCGTAATCATGTGCGAGATCAAATCAAATTACCATATAGAATCAAATAAATTACTAATAATATCGTAATCATGTGCACGATCAAATCAAATTACCATACAGAACCAAATAAATGACAAATAATACTGTTTTTATTTCATTCGTACATGTTGGCTGCTCACGAAAAAAAAAATTGATTTAAAAAAAGATGTATTTTACTATGAATACATTTCCAACTCATGAAAGTGCCATACTAATTCAAATTGTTTTTTTAATGATCGTGTAATTTGTAATTGAAATTTTTTGTGAAATTTGGTCTGTTGAATTTCGAATTAACGAACTTTTACTGTAACTCATTCATTTCATCCCGTTTGGATTATTGAAATTATATTTATTCTGATTTACCTGATTTTTACACTCAAATCATTACAAATTTCTAAACTCCAGTCTACAGCTGACAATATACAGTATACTATACTAAGCGTGTATATCCTCAATGCTTACAGCTCCCTGAAGGTGCAGGTATGAGCTGGCTCTGCTACAGATGTGCCCACACCATCAGGAAGCTGTCCACCTTCCCACCGGAGCTGACAATATACAGTATACTATACTAAGCGTGTATATCCTCAATGCTTACAGCTCCCTGAAGGTGCAGGTATGATCTGGCTCTGCTACAGATGTGCCCACACCATCAGGAAGCTGTCCACCATCCCACCGGAGCTGACAATATACAGTATACTATACTAAGCGTGTATATCCTCAATGCTTACAGCTCCCTGAAGGTGCAGGTATGATCTGGCTCTGCTACAGATGTGCCCACACCATCAGGAAGCTGTCCACCATCCCACCGGAGCTGACAATATACAGTATACTATACTAAGCGTGTATATCCTCAATGCTTACAGCTCCCTGAAGGTGCAGGTATGAGCTGGCTCTGCTACAGATATGCCCACACCATCAGAAAGCTGTCCCCCTTCCCACCGGAGCTGACAATATACAGTATACTATACTAAGCGTGTATATCCTCAATGCTTACAGCTCCCTGAAGGTGCAGGTATGATCTGGCTCTGCTACAGATGTGCCCACACCATCAGGAAGCTGTCCACCATCCCACCGGAGCTGACAATATACAGTATACTATACTAAGCGTGTATATCCTCAATGCTTACAGCTCCCTGAAGGTGCAGGTATGAGCTGGCTCTGCTACAGATATGCCCACACCATCAGAAAGCTGTCCCCCTTCCCACTGGAGCTGACAATATACAGTATACTATACTAAGTGTGTATATCCTCAATGCTTACAGCTCCCTGAAGGTGCAGGTATGGGCTGGCTCTGCTACAGATATGCCCACACCATCAGAAAGCTGTCCCCCTTCCCACCGGAGCTGACAATATACAGTATACTATACTAAGCGTGTATATCCTCAATGCTTACAGCTCCCTGAAGGTGCAGGTATGAGTTGGCTCTGCTACAGATGTGCCCACACCATCAGGAAGCTGTCCACCTTCCCACCGGAGCTGACAATATACAGTATACCATACTAAGCGTGTATATCCTCAATGCTTACAGCTCCCTGAAGGTGCAGGTATGGGCTGGCTCTGCTACAGATGTGCCCACACCATCAGGAAGCTGTCCACCTTCAGAGATATCTGCACTAGAGCTGACAACAAGCTTAGAAATCTCTTCCAAAAGAAAGAGAGTCAAAAGGTATTTATTTCAAACAACCCATTCCTCTTCCCTATAATTAAGGGTCTTTCAAATTGAGCGGTTTTTTAAATTCTTGGATAAAACATAGATGGCGTCGCGAACTTGCCTGGGTCTTGTGACATTTGAGAAGTGTAATGTATGATATTTATAAAAATGGAGTCGTATACAATACAACAACGCGTTCCAATTGTTGAATTATTTTATGTATTGTAATCTCTGGAAACGGTGATGTTAATTGCCCAGCAAGATCATGTGATCTGACACCGTTGGACTATTTTCTCTGGGGTTACGTGAAAAGCCAGGTCTATAAGAATGACCCCCGATCAATTCCTGAACTGAAGTACGAAATTATTCGCGTTATCGGTGAGTTAGAACCGCAATTATGCCAAAATGTCATCGAAAATTTTAACAAAAGAGTGGACATCTGTTAAGCTGCAAGAAGTGGACATTTGGCGGATATTGTTTTTCGTGTTTAAATTTCGTACATTATACTTCAATGACCAATAAAAAGTTTTTTGAAATCAAAGCAAATTGTGTGTTTTATTCAAGAATTTTAAAAATTTGAATTAAAAAAACCGCTCAATTTGAAAGACCCTTCATATACGAGTATAATTGACTTACGAGATATTGACGATCACTAAATCAAAAGCAACATCCCTTCCTATGCTAGAAATGGATGGATTAAAAATTCACGGCCTCGAAAGAAACACACCAGAACATTGGTTTACACACGTTTTAGTTTCTTAGTATACGAGGTCTGATAAAAAAATAACACGAAAATTTATTTTATCATTAATATTAATATTGTTCCCTTCAAAGACATCCCCATAGGATAAAATAATCTTCTTCTTCCTCTTGATTTAGTTTGTGACGGTGGGCTATCCTGGGATGATGACGTCCAGCTGTCCTTCCACCTTTTCGGCGGCCTTCCTGGTAATATCCATCTGTTAGAGTTTTCAGTCTTAGCAATTCTTGCCAGTCTTATATTCTCCATGCGGTCCACATGATCCCTCCAGAAGCGTCTTCTGCTTCTCCCCCCCACCTCACTATGTCTTCAACACCACAGACAGACCTTATCGTCTCATTTCTGATCTGATCTCTAAGAATGCTGCCTGCAATGGAGCGTAGGGTTCTCATTTCCGCCACGCTGAGAAGGTTTTTTATCATGTTGGTATCGGCTCTCCCTTCTATCCCATATGTCATGATGGGGCGGATGCATGTCTTATATATCCTGACCTTACTTTCGGTTAGCATGTGTCTGTTTCTCCATATAGTGTCCCGCAGGCAGCCAGCCAAAGCTGTCGCTTTATTAGTTTGTGCTCGTACTTCACTATATGGTATAGGTATGCTAGTTGCTGCAGATCTCTACACCTAGGTATAATAAGTGAATCGCATGACTTGCTCGATGGGTACGTTATCGATGATCAGTTTGCATCTGAGTGGCTCTTTTGATATTGTTAAGCACTTTGTTTTATTGACAGAAATCGTCATATTGTATTTCTTAGAAGCAAGGTGAAATTTGCTAGGCATTATCTGAAGATCATCTTCGCTTTCTGCTAATATTGCAGCGTCGTCGGCATAACACACTATACTGATCAATTGACCATATTTCCCATTTTGTAACCCAGGCCCAAAGAAGTGACCTCCTCTGTGATTCTATCCATAATAATGTTAAAAAATATATAAAATAATAGGATAAAATACACTTTTGCAAATGTTTTTTCCAATCCGCAATTCATTTGTGGAATGCACTTTCTGAGATAGCCTTTATTAGGTCACAAAATATTGTTCTTTCAATGTCCTCTTCATTTTCGAGAACAGGAAAAAGTCGCAGGGTGCCATATCTGGTGAATAATGTGGCTGAGAATCACTATGGTGTAGGTTTTGTACAAAAATTTATGAATTAGTAGTGAAATGTTATATATTAAAATAGTGAAATATTAAACACGATAAAAAGATTCCTTTTTATAATTTTTTTATAAAATGAATAAAACACTTGTTTTTGAAGTGAAACTTGTATCTATGCAGTAGGGAAAATTGGCCTGAACGTCACGAAAAAGTGAAATGGTGTATTATTTTATTATTATTAAATATTTTATTTATTAATAAATTATTATTCATTATTTTAATATTAATAATTATTTATTATTAATAATAATTAATATTATTAAGTGTATTATATTATTATTAAAATTATTATTTGTTATTAAAAATAAGATAATAAATATTTTTGTTATATTAGGTGTACAAATAAGTTTCCGCCGTTTTTTATAAAAAAATGGGCATTTATTGTGAAAGAACGGAACCTCATGTTTTATTCGAAGTAGTACCCATCGCTTGCCACTACTTTTCCCCATCTTTCTGTCAGCATACGAATACCGCGTCAGTCATCATCATCATCTTTTGAGGCTATCCACGAATCGACTCAATTTTTGGTATCTTCATATGATGTGAAGTGCTGCTCAGACAGGCCATGCGTCATCGATCAAAACAAGTGGTAATCAGAAGGAGCAATGTCTGGTGAATACAGCGGGTGGGGTAAAACTTCTCAATTGAGTGTTTCCAAATAGGTTTTGACCGGTGCCGCAACATGTGGACTAGCATTATCATGCAGGAGAATAATTTTGTCGTGTCTGGCGTAGTAGTGGGCGCGCTTTTCCTCGAGTGCTCGACTCAATCTCATCAATTATGTTCGGTAGACAGCCCCAGCAATGGTTTCATTCGGTTTGAGCAACTCATAATACACGACACCAAGCTGATCCCACCAAATACACAACAAGAGTTTTTTTCCATGAATATTTGGCTTAGCCGTAGATGTTGAAGCATGACCAGGGGATCCCCATGATTTCTTCCTTTTTGGATTATCATAATGGATGCATTTTTCATCACCAGTGACTATATGGTGCAGAAAACCCTTTCGTTTATGCCTGGCAAGCAGCATTTCACATGTGGAAAATTGGCATTCAAAGTTTCTCCGTGTCAGTTCATATGAATCCCAATTTCTTTGTTTTTGAATCATTCCCAATGATTTCAACCCATGTGAAATTGCTTGTTGAGTCACTCCTAATGTAAGTGCAAGTTCTTCTTGCGTTTGGCACGAATCTTGATCCAATAATACTTCCGATTCCGCGTCTTCGTACACTTTCGGCCTTCCGCTACGTTCTTTGTCTTCGATGTCAAATTCACCGTTCTTAAACTTTTGAAACCACTCACGACAACTTCTCTCACTTAAGGCAGCCTCACCATATGCTTCTACAAGCAATCGATGCGCCTCAGCTGCAGATTTCTTCAAATTGAAGAAGTAAATCAAAAGTTCCCGCAAATGACGCTTATTCGGCTCAAAACTTGACATTTTCGAACACAAAAAAATATGTTATACTGATAAAAATTCACTAATATTTCAAGGTCATGTTGTTGACAGATGTCCAACCTTACGATAATGACATTTTACATCTGACAATTTTAACCATAACTTACTGGTGGCGCCAACTTTTGTCAAACGGCGGTGACTTATTTGTACACCCAATAATTAGGTAAAGCGAAAAGAAATGACAATATTTTTTGATGCGACAAAAAATTGATTTAAACAAAAACTATACAATATTATTCCGTTAAATAATTACCGTTGTTACCGATGATCTTCCTCCACAGAATAGACTCCAAGTGATTTCGGACTTGTTCGACATTCGTAAATTTTTTATCTCGAAGCTAATGTTCCATCGACTTAAAAAGATGGTAATCCAAAGGTGCAATATCAGGTGAATATGGTGGAGGCTGCAGAACTTCTAAATCTAGCTCTCTTATTTTGTCCTGCGTAATCCTTGCTGCGTGTGGTCTTGCATTATCATGTTGTAGATTCGTCTCTGATTGTTTACTAAAACTGATAGTTTTTTAAGCAGTTCTGCCTTTAATCTTTCTAATTGGGCACAATATACATCTGCTGTAACAGTCTGACCAGGTTTTAGTAATTCATAATGAATTACTCCCAAAATATCCCACCAAACACAAAGGAAAACCTTTTTCAGAGTCAATGTCGGCTGAGGGGTAGACACATGTACCTGATTCGTCGAAAGCCATTGATTTTTTTTTTCTCCTCGGATTGGTGTAGAGGACCCACTTCTCACCCCCAGTAACAATTCTTCTAAGAAACGGATCAGTTTCATATCTGGAGAGTGAAGATGAACAGATTGTTATTCGTTGTTCCATGGCCGTTGGAGAAAGTTTGTGCGACTCCCAAATTCCTTGTCTATTTTATTTTCCGAGCCTTTTCAAATAGTTCTTCACTGTTGAACATAGACAACCAATATCTTGTGACAATTCCTTGATGGTTTTACGCGGATCGGACCCCACTAATGAGTTTAAAGTGTCATCATCGATTTTAAGAGGTCTTTCTGATTTTGGTTTGTCCTTCGATTCCCTTTCACAACTTTCAAACTTTTGAAACCATCTTTGGCATTTTCGAGGATTCAAGATGTCTCCATAAATATCGCAGATGGTCTGGGTAGCTTCTTTTGACTTCAATCCTTTATCGAATAAAAACAGCATAAAATACAGCAAATGTGTCTCTTCAATCTCTGGCTTTTGCATTTTTGTACTATCGACCAAAACCAAAAAAGAATATCAAAACAGAAAGGATATTAATAGAGTTTCAAAACTATACCAACCACGACGTAATAACCCAACGTTAACTAGTGGCAAACTGGTTTCAACGTGACGCCAAAGGAAAATTGACATTTCTTTTCGCTTTACCTAATATATTATTTTTATATTAATATATTTAATAATTATTAATTTTATTTTATAATAAATTATTTTATTTTATTTAATATTTATTTAATATATAATTAATATATAATTATAATAATATATATAAATATGTTATTATAATATTAATAATTATGTTATTATTATAATATAATTAATTAATAATTTAATATAATAATTTTATTAATAATATAATAAAAATAATATAATAATAAATATATAATTATTTAAAAATAATTTATTTAATAATTAATAATAACATAAAAATATTAATATATGTAATATTAAAAAATATAAATTTAATATTATTAAGTGTATTATATTATTATTAAAATTATTATTTATTATTAAAATTATTATTTATTATTAAAATTATTATTATTTATTATTAAAACTTTTAAAAAATTATATTTTTTTGTTTAATTAAGAGAGATTTTCTTGAATTAAATTCCACATTTCCTAATCCTAAAAAAACTCATTAACAAATGGAAAAAAAGCAATGCATAAAATCAACTTTTCCTAGGAGCTAAGAAGTTTCACTTCTACCACGCGAGACTCTCACGCATCTGTTTTTTATTTTGTATTCACCACTAGTTTATCTAAGTTTATTACCGGTTTCAAAGACCTCCGTCTTTCTTGTCAGGTAAAGTTGAACCGAGGAAAACGGAGGTATTTGAAACCGGTAGTAAACTCAAATAAAACAGTGGGGAATACGAAATAAACAATAGGTGTTTTATTCATTTTATTAAAAATTTATAAACACGACACCACAAAGTGAAACAAAAATCTTCTCTAAGATTCAAGAAATAAAGAAATAGATTCCTTTTTGTTTCAGGACAACTCGCAACACTATAAACAGGAGATCTATGAAGCTTTGTACTGTCAACTGACGTATTCGAACACTCTCTGTATCAATGTGTTGCCAGCGCTCCACAATGGGTCTTCAACAAGTCATGCGGAGGTGATTTCCTTCAATCGAACAGATCTCGACTCACACAAGAATCACTCGGACGATATGAGATTTGTGTTTCGAGATATTAAACAGGAAGAAGATGATACAAACGCCTGCTTCTTAGATGGACACGAAGATACTTCGGGATATATTGACGAAGGTTGCGTAGAATCAGAACTTAAACATGACAGTAGTGACGAAAAACAAATTAATTTGAAGGTTTTCCATGACTATGAGGAATCGAAAAGTTCGGTTCCTGTAGTAAACAAAGAGAGAAAAGGGAAGAAAACAAAGTTTAAAGAACTAGGCAAAAAGAATTGTTGCCACTTAAGGAACAGCGATGAAATGAAAGGAACGGGTGATACGAAGGAATTTGATAGAAATAATAGTAAGTTTTATTTACATATAAGATATCTCAAAAACAACTGGAAAATGTAGCATGGTCCCTGTGACAGTTCACAAATTTGCCCCGATACAACCTTGTAACGATGTTCAGTAATTTTAATTATTTTATCAACTTTAATATAAGCCTCGATTCTAATAAATAGCAAGTTATTTAGGTAAATACATTACATAAAACTAAGAATAATGACAAATGAATACATCTTGTTACAAATTAGCAAAAATGTGTCAATTTGTTAAAATCAAATAATATTTGGCGACGTTTGTCAAAAGTCACTACGCTAGTCCGCATTGGCTAAGGATGGGGTATAGGATAATTGGATTTTCGATTTTTTATACCTAAAATTAAATGTTCGTAATTAGTATTAATTCATAGTGGATCTTGGCCTATTTAAAGATAGATACAAATCATAAAATACATTAGAAAGTCAGTAAAGTGAAAATTAGGAATTAAAACATCAGTTTGCACAGCATGATAATATGTATGATAACCTCTGTGGCCTTGTTGATTAGACGGTTTTCTCCCAACTTGGAGATAGGGGGTTCAATTACTGTTGGAACACAGATTGTTTTATAAAGGATTTCAGTCTGATTTTCATATAAGACCCTTAAACAATTTTCTGGTTGGTTGAAAGAGATTTCCACATGGCAATAAGCCCGCCAGGTTGTTAGTGTATGTAACAAAGTATAATACAATACAATATAATACATATCTTTTTTTTTTTTTTCAGTAACTGAAGATTGTACAACCTCTCTAAAAAGCATAGAGAAAAGCCACATAAAAGGACTTCATAAAAAATGTATAGAAAATGTACGTGTGATCACAAAAACATTAAACGAGTTAGAAAATTCAAACGTTACGGATTGTGAAAAAGTTACGAAACAGAAGAGCAAAAGAAACGACATCACTTGCGATATATGTCAAAAAGTATTCAAACATCAGAGTGCGCTTAAAAGACATCACATCGTTCATTCTTCCGACCGTCCCTTCCCTTGTTCGCAGTGTGACAAACGCTTTTTACGTTCGATCGACTTAAAAAAACATACGCTCGTTCATAACGGCTTGAAAAGTTATATGTGCGAAGTATGCGGTCAATCGTTCTCATTATTAGGAAACTTAAACAGTCACAAAGTTGTTCATTCAAAAGAAAAGAAATTCTCTTGTAGTACGTGCGGAAAGTTATTCGGTCATTCTAGCGAAGTTCAAAGACACGCTCGAGTCCATAGCGGACTTAAACCTTACAAATGTAAAGTTTGCGATCGTGCATTTGCTATTAGCGGGAATTTACGCAATCATGAACGAACTCATAGTGGGCTTCGACCTTTTTTATGTCTGATCTGTGGAAAGTCTTATACTGAATCGGGTTATTTGAAAAAGCATCAACGAATCCATTCTGGAGAGCGTCCGTACGGTTGTACGGTCTGTAATAGATCTTTTTCCACGTCTTGCGCACTCAAGACCCATTTCATGATCCACACGGGTCTCAGACCGTATTCGTGCGACCAGTGTAGCTACAGGAGCACTAAATCTAATCACGTAAAAAGACATAAACAAGTACACAATAAAGCAAAGAAGAATCAAGACCGTTGATGATTCCTTTCCGATCGTATCAACAACACCAGATCTATATTGTACCAGTCCAAATGCAACTATGATAGCATTGGGGTTTCCTTTAACCTTTCCCTTCTTGTTCTAATAAAAATCCTCGCGTTCCGGTGCTGTATATTCAATACACTTTTAAAAATGAACAATTTAAAATCTGAAAAATAAGAGTATTCATAGCCAATCGCTTAAATCAATTAAAATTGAAGTTAAAAGTGATAAAAATTAAAATTTAATTGCTGAAAACATGAAAAAAAACATCGTCCGACATTCACAAAACGGATAGAGCGACCACCTCGAACGAAAGCCGGTTGGCTACTAAAAAGAGAGAAGCAACCGAACTTAGGTTCTATTTTTTGCGTTCCCATATACCGAAGTAGAGTGAGAGAGACGTGAATAAGCAACGCTTCCTCACCCATGGCGGTTTTTTAGAATGAATATACCTACGTCAGACACTGGCACACGTTTGATTGTATCGGTGAATTTATTCCCGATTTTCACAAAATATCTCTGATGTGGCCGATAACTGCTAATTATTATTAATATTATTTTTTTCATTCAATGCGTAAATGTATTACGGAGGAATACCTAAAATCTGAACCCAGTATTTATTATATTTATAGAGATATTAAAGTGTTTAGACGCAATGTGTACTAGTTACACATCACCGGACGACAGGAAGGGTTAAACAGGTCTTCTTCCGAACAGCCAACAGAGGACAGGGGGACAGTGGCAAACCATTTTAATTTTTTTACACGACAATGTATATATCCTTTTTTAATTTTTATAATAAAATATACAAAACGCTCTCCTGTTTACAGTAGTGTGTGAACGTGAACGAAAATAAAATAGTTGAAACAAGTTGTACGGCACCGGTACAAAGAACTGTATCATAGGTGGATGGTGAACCTAACCTAACCCAACCTGACAAACAGTGACACTCTATTACATATGTATACATCATGCGAAATCAAACTCCTCACACTTCATCACTCCAGACAGACCAAAAAAGTTCACCCAACAATGTACCGTACATAATCATAAAAATATAAAACAGCACACTCAAGAGCTCACACAAACCTTTTCCACAAGTCATTCCTCTTGCAAGACCAAGCACTCAAAATATTTAACCTACCCAAGTATTTTAACTTGTCTTTCAATTTTATATAAATTTTTAGCCACAATTCGTATTATTTTGATTTACACAAATTTTTATAGACCATATCTAACACATCAATCAATAAGTCCCGGGACTAACTACTAAAACAACATTTGTTTGCCAAAATTCTTCTTTATTCATCAACATAGTCTCCTTCAAGAGTGATACATTCATTCCACCGCTTTCCTAACTTATCTATGCCAGCTGTGTAGAACGATTTATCTTTGGTTTCAAAATAGGCGTTAGTTTCGGCAATCATTGGAGTCAAACCTCTTCATTGGAGCCAAACCTCTTTCCTTGGAGCATCTTTTTGAGGTCTGCGAACAGCCAATAGTCACTAGAGACCAAATCTGGAGAATACGGTGGGTGCGGAAACAATTCAAAGTTCAACTCATGCAATTTGGCCATCGTTACCGCATTCGGCGCATTGTTGTTTCTGTTCCATTGTGAGCAAACGCAGCACCCATTTCGAAAAAAGGTTTTTCATGACCAAATGTTCATGCAAAATAGTGTAAACACTACCAAATGATATCTTCAGGATGTCATTTGGTAGTGTTTACACTATTTTGTTTTTTTGTGTAACAGCCTCATTTGGACGACCAGAGCGTTCAGCATCATTTGTGTCTGTACGACCGCGTTTGAAATCAGCATACCACCTACAAATGGTTGTTTTCTACGGAGCAGGGCCCGGATAACACTTTTCAAGCCATCGCTGAGTTTGAACGGTATTTTTTCCCATTAAAAAGCAATGTTTTATCAACATACGAAATTTGTTTTTTTCCATTGTTTTGAAAATAGCAAAAGTAGCGTCACTCAAACCACTGTAACTCAATGACACAATGTCGGAATGTCATGAAAGTTTAACACATAACTTCTAAAGGATGGTACTAACTGGGAATGGTATGGATTTGTTATTAGAGGCGCCATCTGTTGGTTAGTCCCGGGACTTATTGATCGATGTGTAAATCGAAAGATGGGTGTATTTATGTTTTGTTAACATTTTTCCATAGTATTTATATAAATATCTGTTAATCTTAACCATTTTATATTTATTATCGAATATAAATACAAATTTACAAAATATAAATCTTTTTTTTTTTAAATACCTGCTACGAGTATGAAAATATATTCAAAACATACAACAAAATATCCCAAATGATCTAAAATTGTATACAAAATATCTCAAATGTAGCTGTGTTCAGAACATTTCTTAAAGTGCAACTATTCTTCTGCTCTTTCAAGGTCAGGGGTAACTCATTACAGCATTTGCTGGCTGAGTGTGAGAAGGATCCCTCGAATAATCTTAGATTATGACTCAGGATCATGGCAACTCATTCCAGCATTTGCTGGCTATTTACAGCAGTGAAGTGAAGGAGTTGTAATAAATTAAATATCTCAAATGATCCAAAATTGTATATAAAATATCTCAAATGTAGCTGTGTTCAGAACATTTCTGAAAGTGCAACTATTCGTCCACTCTTTCAAGGTCAGGGGCAACTCATTACAGCATTTGCTGGCTGAGTATGAGAAGGATCCCTCGAATAATCTTAGATTATGATTAAACGAGTTTCTCTGCTTCTAGTTTCATAGCTGTGAAAATCACGAGCCCAATTCAGTTTTTCCAAGAGATAAGGTGGCATTCTTGCCTCGATAGTTTAAGAAGAACAGCTGGACAAATTACAGCGTCTTCAAAATGGGTGTCTAAGATTTATTTTCAACCTATGAAAGTACAATCATATAACTTCATACCAGAAGGCATTGAATCAAATTCACATACTGTATAATATCCATATTGTATAATATCCTTAACTGTCCCGCCACCCCCTCTTATCTCGCCGAAAATTTTCAGCGTATTTCCAATCATGGATTAGCGCTACGCTCAAACAGAGATTATCTATTGACCTCTCCAGTTCACCGCTCCCCTTTTTTACGTCATCCTTTACTGTCCATGCAGTGAGACTCTGGAATCAGTTACAAACCAATGTTAGACTCGCTTCGTCCTTGGCACGCTTTAAGAAGTGACTGAAAAAAAACTTTTAATTTCTAGTCGGTAAAATAACGTGTTTCATTACTGATTTTTCTTTTCCTTTCCTCTCCACAATCCCTTCCTTTCCTTTTGATTGATGATATCTCACTTTATATGAAAACGAATGTTCGGGTAATTGTCCGTCTTTGTGGGGTGTGTGGGCATATGCTCACGTGTGTGTTCATGAATTTCGTGGGGATTGATAGTCATTTGAATGATTTATGCGACCACGTAACTTGCTTCATTTACTTTTGTCTGGTTGGTTTGAAGAGATTTCCGCCTAGCAATAAATTTGCCAGATTGTATTTGCAATAAAGTGTTAAATAGTTTTATGCATGAGTACGCTTAACCCTTCCCTTACGGTGATAAAAATAATACGCGTGCTCCGGTGTTGGGTAGTGAGTACGCAATAAAAAATTAGCGATTTTAAATCGGAAAAATAAGAACATTCATAGATAATCCCCTTAATTAATTATAATTGAAGTTAAAAATTATAATAATTGAGATTTATTTGCTGAAAACATTAAAAAACCATCTGAAAACATTAAAAAACGCTCACGGAACGGGCGTACGTCTAACCTATTTGCAAGCCTAGAAGCTACTAGTGGCGCGGAACGTCAGTCGCATACCCCGGTGCTTACGCCTTTGCTTGCGACGTTGAGACAATTCAGCTCCTCGCAATTCAGTCTAGTATGCAAGAGTGAGATGCGAATATAGTGTTGCGCTTCCCGCATACTATTCACCTATCGTCAAGACGAGGCACTCGCAGCGTTTTAAAAGCTCCCATAAAATGGGAGATACATCCTCTGGAAGGGAGAAACAATCCTTACAGTAGCATTTTGTAATCTTTGCAACTTCTTTCCAGTTTCCTTTAGAAGGCACGGTCCACAGATGCAATCACCATACTCGACTATTGGGATAGTGAGCATGTCGGTTATTCTACATCTAGCTTCAATCGACAGGTTTTGACAAATATTTTTAACCCTTTCCGGTCCACAAAAAAAAAAAAAATGTTCCATCAGGTCCACAAAAGATTTACAGAATTACAGGGTAAAACAATACATCTAGGTTGTTTTTAATAAAACTATATTTATGTTCACAAGGTTGTTTTTAATAAAACTATATTTATGTTCACAAGAAAAATTTTTTTAGAAAAGATTTCCACATCGCAATAAACTCGCCAGGTTAAAAAAAAAAAAGAAAAAAAAATGTCGAATGACATTCGACATAGGACTCACTGGAATAAAGTCGATGTCGAATGACATTCGACATAGGACCGGAAAGGGTTAAGCTATGAAAAAGCCAATTGTAATTTTAACGTGACTCTCGAGTCACGTTCCATATACCCACATAAATTGCGCACCACGCTCTCTGTAGGTACGATCGTGTTACCAATCTTTATTTTCAAAGGTTATTTTTGTACATCATTAATTTGATCCAACCATACTGTCCTACTGGGTCCAGGACATAGCCAATTTACATTTCAAATCCATTCTCTGGCACAATCATCGAAAGGAAGGAAAGATGCAAACTCAGCAGAGACACGTGATACACATGGCAACTGATCAAATGTTCACCCTCCCTAGAGTTAAATGACATACAATGACATAATGACATACAATGGGGTGCCGAATTCAATACAAGTAAAGGTAGGAAAACAGTTTAGGCAGTCGATCGGAGCGTGGTTGTTATTTTATTTATTTATTATTACACATGACAAGAAATATACACAATTTGCGAAAAAACAACAGGTAATTTGATTTGTACATACAATTTTAATGGATCTGGGTTTGTTGCCTTTCATTTGTCGTGTCCCCAGTAAACTAGGCTTTTGCCTGTATCTCACTGAGGATATTTAGCATGAAAAAAATAAATCGATACTTCTTTCCGATTTTTGATTACACAAAAACAAAACCCCGTTGCACGCTCTCATCAACCTGACAAACAGTGACACTCAACTACAACTGGAAACATCTTGCGAAATTCAACTCCTCACACATCATCACTCCAGAAAGACCAAAAATATTCATCCCACAATATACCGCACATTATCATAAGAATAAAAATTAAAATTAAAACAAAAAATACACAGAAACACAAATACAAAAACAACCAAAATTAAAACAAAAATTATTGTGACAGGAGTTCGAGTACTTGGGTTTGCAAGAGGAATGTCTTGTGGAAGAGGTTTGTGTGAGCTGTTTTTTGTTGTTTTATATTTATATTTTTATATATACCAGGTGTGTACCTATGAAACCCGAATTTGCTCTTAGATGGCTCTAGTTGTCAATGTAGCGACTGTCAAACATTGTCATTGGCGCCTTTTTTTGTGTTTAGATTTGTCAAAGATTTTTAACTCACAACAATGCAAGTTTAATACAACTATATATGTTTTCATAGCATTGAACAAGTCTGTTTTTGTGCCTGAAAACTACGATTTGCGGACAGCATTGATTTTCTGTTACCATTTAAAGAAAACTGATGCAGAATCGTATCGAATGCTTGTCGAAGCTTACGGTGAGCATGCTCTTAGGTAAATCACAGTGCTTTGAGTGGTTTAAAAAATTCATAAGTGGTGATTTTGACAAGAGAAACGAAGAACGTGGAAGACCACTGAGAAAGTTTGAAGATGCCGAATTGTAAGCATTGTTGGATGAGGATGACGCTCAAACACAACAACAACTCGCTGATCAATTAAATGTGACACCTGTAAATTAAATTAAAATGCTGTCAGCTTAAATTGTAATGCGCATAAAAATAAAATGAAAGTAAGTTTATTGAACATAGTAATTGTTTAGGCATGGCAGATTCTACCTATAGGAAACATTCAATAACAATAATGGAATATTTCAATATTAAAAATAAATATAAGTATAAGTATTATAAAGTAAACGTGTTCATTAGCTTTAATAAGATTATAGCACATAGAAATACAATTATTATTGTATGTAAGATTATTTAACATATTAATGTGTCATAATTACATAATTACAATGCCAAATAATACAGTTTTAAAATAATAGTGGATGGAGTGATACTAAATTCTAGGAAACTTACAAAGTTATAACAAAGTACATTCTAAGGTTTGGAAACATTTTGAATTATACATTACATTAGACAAAAATGGCACTAATAGATTGCAGCACCTTTTCGACCGATCCATAATTATTATCAATCATTACCAAAATTTAAAACAATCTCCTGTGCTTGTTACATTACATTAGACAAAAATGTCACTCCTAATTCCGACATGGTAGTGTTTTTCTAATCACCGAGTATTTTAACAACAATACAAACGTGCACTCTGCTCTGTGCGAACCAATCGTGTAGCATTCTAAAACCAATACCACTACACAAATTGTGCAATACAGAATGTGTTACTCACATTGCAAAATAAGTATTCTGGCTGAACGATCTATACATCACAGACAGTGTTGCCAACATGAAGGGCTCAATAAAAAACAAACAGACTGCGAAATTAAAAAATTCTCATTATTTTTTTTATCAACCCTCATATAAAACCTCTGAAGTTTATACCAGACTTCTTCTTCTTAGACTATCTAATATTGATTAGAGAGTAACAATTCCTCAACATTCCTCTCTGATATCATAACTCTTGTCTCTGTATCATTCTTTTTGATATCCTAACTTGTGTCTCTGTACCATTCTTTTTCGATACCTTAACTTTTATCTCGGCATCCTTCTTTTTTGATATCTTAGCTCTTGTCTCTGTATTATTCTTTTTCGATAACTTAACTTTTGTTTCTGCATCATTCTTTTTCGTTATCTTAACTTTTGTTCCTACAACATCAATCTTTTTCTTATCGTGTCTTAACATATGCCGAGCCAGATTTCCAGGCTGCGTACTTCTATACGGACAAACCCCACATTCGTAAGGTTTACTTCCGGAATGCTTTCTCTTGTGTCTGTTCAAAGCGCTCCTCGTTGTACTGGAATACTCGCACGAACAGCATTTATACGGTCGAACACCCGTATGAATTCTTTTATGAGTAATCAATTGGATCGTAAGCGAACACGTAAAATTGCATTCGTCGCAAGCAAAAGATTTAACCTTTGAATGCGTTTCTTTATGAAGTTGAAGCAAGTCAGATCTTGAACAAGTATAATTACAAACGCTACATACGTACGGATGTTTTTCGTGTATCTTTTTATGTTTCCTCAAAAGCTCTGTTGTCTTACATTCGTAACTGCATAAACCACAAGAAAACTTTTTTTCGTTAGAATGTATCAACGAGTGATTCTTTAAATTGAATGCTGTCGAAAATTTTGCATTGCATTCCACGCAAACGAAATTCTTTTCTCCCGCATGTATATTTTTATGTCGTGTCATTTCACTAAGTCTTACGGAACTATAATCGCAACTCGGACATTTAAAACGTCTATCGCAAATGTGAAAAAGTCTATGCGTTTTAAGCGTAGCTATTTGCGCACACCTGTAAGGACAAATTTCGCAAATATATTTTTTTTCGACATTTCTCGTATATTTTTTTATATCCGTTTCGACGCCACCTTCGTTATCGTCTTTGCAACAGAATATGTCTTCGTTCTGATGCGTCGTTGATTCGTGTATAAGATAATCTTCCAAGTTAACGCAAGTGAAACTGCAGTTTTCGCAATCGTACGATCCCGGTTGTTCGAATAATTGGTCGATATCGTTTCCGTCTTCGTTTATTTCGTCGTTGATATCCGGCCAATCAATGTTGAATTCATTGACATCTTTGATTTCTTGTATGTCAAAGAAGTTGTTCTCGTCCAATATGGTGTCGTACATCTCTATATCGACGGATTCGGGTTCCGGCGCATTTTCTACGCAGGAATCGGGTTCCACCGAATAATTTCTCACCCTCATGATTTCTTGTTTGGGATCTGCAAGTAAAAACAAATTATAAGTTATTTCACAATTTGATATCGAAAGCTAATGACATGAGAGTTTTAGCGGAGAGTGAGGATGGATTAGAGTCTAATAAGTCAATTGTATAAGAGATGCGAAGAGAAAGATAGAAAAGTCTTCAACTGGGATACTGGGATTTGACTATATATGGCAATTTCCTCCCATATTCAGTATAACGTTATAGTCTCATGAATTCCGTTATACTAGGACTTGGCTATATTTTTCTCCCATATTCAGTATAACGTCATGGTCTCATGAATTCTGTTATATTGTGATTTAGCTATATTTTTCTCCCATATTCAGTATAACGTCATAGTCTCATGAATTCCGTTATACTGGGATTTGACTATATTTTTCTCCCATATTCAGTATAACATCATGGTCTCATGAATTCCGTTATACTGGGATTTGGCTATATTTTTCTCCCACATTCAGTATAACGTCATAATCTCATGAATTCCGTTATACTTGGATTTGTCTATATTTTTCTACCATTTTTAGTATAACGTAATGGTATCATGAATTCAGTTATACTGGGATATGACTATATTTTTCTACCAATTTCAGTATAACATAATGGTATCATGAATTCCGTTATACTGGGGTATGACTATATTTTCTACCATATTCACTATAACATAATGGTATCATGAATTCCGTTATACTGGGATATGACTATATTTTTCTACCATATTCAGTATAACGTAACGGTATCATGAATTCCGTTACGCTGGGATTTGGCTATATTTTTCTCCCACATTCAGTATAAGGTCATAATCTCATGAATTCTGTTATACTGGGATTTGGCTATATTTTTCTCCCACATTCAGTATAAGGTCATAATCTCATGAATTCTGTTATACTGGGATTTGGCTATATTTTTCTCCCATATTCAGTATAACATCATAGTCTCATGAATTTCGTTATACTTGGATTTGTCTATATTTTTCTCCCATAATCAGTGTAACATCATGGTCTCATGAATTCCGTTATACTGGGATTTGTCTATATTTTTCTCCCATATTCAGTGTAACATCATGGTCTCATGAATTCCGTTATACTGGGATTTGTCTATATTTTTCTCCCATATTCAGTATAACGTCATAGTCTCATGAATTCTGTTATACTGAGATTTGGCTATATTTTTCTCCCACATTCAGTATAACGTCATAATCTCATGAATTCCGTTCTACTTGGATTTGTCTTTATTTATCTCCCATATTCAGTATAACGTCATGGTCTCATGAATTCCGTTACACTGGGATTTGGAAATATTTTTCTCCCATATTCAGTATAACGTCATAGTCTCATGAATTCCGTTATACTAGGATTTGACTATATTTTTCTCCCATACTCAGTATAACGTCATAATCTCATGAATTCCGTTATACTTGGATTTGTCTATATTTTTCTACCATTTTCAGTATAACGTCATAGTCTCATGAATTCTGTTATACTGGGATTTGGCTATATTTTTCTCCCATATTCAGTATAACATCATAGTCTCATGAATTCCGTTATACTAGGATTTGGCTATATTATTCTCCCATATTCAGTATAACATCATGGTCTCATGAATTCCGTTATACTAGGATTTGGCTATATTATTCTCCCATATTCAGTATAACATCATGGTCTCATGAATTCCGTTATACTAGGATTTGGCTATATTATTCTCCCATATTCAGTATAACATCATGGTCTCATGAATTCCGTTATACTAGGATTTGGCTATATTATTCTCCCATATTCAGTATAACATCATGGTCTCATGAATTCCGTTATACTAGGATTTGGCTATATTATTCTCCCATATTCAGTATAACATCATGGTCTCATGAATTCCGTTATACTAGGATTTGGCTATATTATTCTCCCATATTCAGTATAACATCATGGTCTCATGAATTCCGTTATACTAGGATTTGGCTATATTATTCTCCCATATTCAGTATAACATCATAGTCTCATGAATTCCGTTATACTAGGATTTGGCTGTATTTTTCTCCCACATTCAGTATAACGTCATGGTCTCATGAATTCCGTTATACTGGGATTTAGCTATATTTTTCTCCCATATTCAGTATAACGTCATGGTCTCATGAATTCCGTTATACTGGGATTTGGCTATATTTTTCTCCCATATTCAGTATAACGTCATGGTCTCATGAATTCCGTTATACTGGGATTTGGCTATATTTTTTCCCCATATTCAGTATAACGTCATAGTCTCATGAATTCCGTTATACTGGGATTTGCCCTGTATTTTGAAAGCAGTAATTATAAAAGACTAGAGAAATCAAAGGAACTCTATAAAAAGGTTTACGTATTTGCGGAAGGTATAAGATACGCCGCGATCTATGGAAATATATGGAATTCTGTCCTTTCTACATACCCCGATAGGAAAACGAAAAGATGGTATGTCTGTATCAAAAGAACATAAAATAGATATTAAGAATTCGGTTCAAAAATTCATAATTGCGAAAATAAATTAGACATTATTGATAAAGAAAAACTTCAAAACTCTCTTAATAATTTCAACAACTTATTTGATATCGAAGGAAATATACATTAGAAATTTACTTAATAAGCTGTGAAAATACAATAATGCTTTTAAATATCGATAAAAATAAAATAACAAATATTAGTTTTACCGTTTCTTTAAAATAAACAACTAACGCGCGACGAAAATAACATGAAAACTAACACAGAAGTAAACCATAGAGAATAATTTGTTTTGACAAGCCGGCTGTACCATAGACTAGAATACTGCTTGAGTAAAGTTCGATTCCAATTAAAACTAAATGGTGTGTTCATGTTAAGATATGAAATATTTATTTTACATTTAATTTCTAAATACTTTGTAATGTTTGTTACTAAAAAAATCGAAATATTTTTTACATTAAATAATATAATTATAATCTCACAAGAAACTTTGTAAACTTTTATGTTTCTCAAACGTACTTAAATACACACCATTATTCCATTTCCCTATCGGGGTAGGCAGAGGGGACAGAGCAGATCATGACACACATCATTGTCTTGTATTATATAACATTTTTGTTGTATCCAATACAACCTGGCGGAAGTATTACCATGTGGCAATCTTTTCTAACCAACCAAAAAGAGGTTAAAGAGGCCTTAAATTTTCCCTTCCTGTGCTAAAAAGTCCGCGCGTTCCGGTGCTGTGTATTCAATAAACATCAATACACATGTAAAAATGAGCGATTTAAAATCGGAAAAATAAGAATATTCATAGCCAATCACTTAAATTAATTAAATTTGAAGTCAAAAGAGATAATAATTGAAATTAAATTGCTGAAAACATGAAAAAAAACATCGGTCGACGTTCACAAAACGGGCGAAGCGACCACATCAAATGGATGCCCGAGAGTTACTGAAGCGAGCGAACTGAGATTCTATTTCTTGCGTTCCCATATACCGAAGTAGAGTGGGAGCGAGACGTGAATAGCGTCGCTTCCTCACCCATAGTGGTTTTTTAAAATGAATATACCTATGTTGGCACACGTTTGATTGTATTGGTGAATTTATTTCCGATTTTCACAAAATATCTCTGATGTGGCCGATAAGTGCTAATTATTATTGATATTATTTTTCATTCAATGCGTAAATGTATTACGGAGAAATACGTAAAATTTGAACCCAGTATTTATTATATTTATAGAGATATTAAAGTTTTTAGAAGCAATGTGTACTAGTTACACATCACAGGGAAGGAAGGGTTAAAGGAAAACTGTACCGGAATCTTTATAAAAAATCTGATCACCAGCGGGATTTAAACCCGCAACCTCCGGGCTGGAAGGCAGGCATCTTACCAACTAGGCCACGGAGGTCATTCGCCTCTTCTACATCCAAATAACTCCTACGATATATCTGATTTTTTACATTTATTTATAAAATATTATTTCTCTTGATCCAATCATTTTCCCTTGATCTTTTTCTACCACGCCTTCTATTCACATTAGCACTGTATATTGGCTTTGTTTATCTTCATTCGTTTGTTTTACATATCTTAATCATCTGAAAGAGTTATTTTCTCTTCTTCATCTTACTCAAAACATCAGTATTAAGTTCACATTCATTCTTAACTCTTCCCTTACGGTGCTAAAATTGAAACGCGCGCTCCGGTGTTGAGTAGTGAGTACGCGATAAAAAATTTGCGATTTTAAATCGGAAAAATAAGAACATTCATAGATAATCCCCTTAATTAATTATAATTGAAGTTAAAAATTATAATAATTGAGATGTATTTGCTGAAAACATTAAAAAACCATCTGGCAACGCTCACGGAACGGGCGTACGTCTATCTATTTGCAAGCCCAAAATCTACTGCGGCGCGGAGCGGTAGTGGCTTACTCCCGGCGTGGCTTACGCTTGCGACGATTGAGACAATTGAGCTCCTCGCAATTCAGTGGAGTATGCAAGAGTGAGATGCGAATATAGTGTCGCGCTTCCCACATATTCTTCACCTATCGTCAAGACCCAAGGTTGAGGCACTCGCAGCGTTTAAATGCGAATTTGTTTCCGATCTTCACAAAATATCCACGATGTAGTCGATAAATTCTGATTATTTTTATATTATTTTTGAAATCAATGCGTATATATATTATGGAGGAATACCTAAAATCTTAACCTTGTATTTATAATATTTATAGAGATATTGATGGTTATTAGAAGCAACGTGTAGAAGATACCCAACACAGGGAAGGAAAGATTAATCACATACTTCATTCCATATTCTATTTTTTTTCAACTTTGTACGGATTTATCCTGTTACACAAAGAGGGTCTGCTTCTAGCGTTAGCTTATTCGTTAGGTAGAATATCAGCCAGGACTCTTCTCATACTGCTAGGCGGTGCCGAGACTATATCCACAGTGTCACTCATGCAGAGGCACGGCTTGGGGGACGTAGTCCGGGACAGAAGAGCATACAACCTGAGAACGAGGAGAGCTGACCCCAACAGTCTTCGCAGACAGTGAGTTGGGATGGAGTCAGGGAGAAGAAGAAGAGATGACATATTACCATACTCTCCTAACTTGAAACACATCCTTAACTTCTGCATCCATATACACCTCATGCAACCTCAACAGTGTTTCTGACTTTCTACTTTTCTTTCTTTCCGAATATAATTCATTTGATCCCACAGTAATTTCCTTGGTATTCCACTTCTACGCCTTCCACTCACATCTGCACTGTCTATTGTTTTGTAAGTCTTTTTAAATTCATTCAATCCACATGCCCAAACTATCTCAACGTTCTCTTTTTCATCTTACTTAACATAAACCTCTTTAAGTTCACATTCATCCCTTGTCACTTGATTCCGTATTCTGTCGCATATTCACTCCATATAATCTTCGCAATGCACACATCTCTACAGCATTAAATCGACGTTTCTCAGTATTTGTCTACGGCCACGTTTTGATGACATTCATCAATGTTGGCATTAAAAAACTTTTGGGGAATATTATCTTGGCAAGTGGCAATTATATAATTAAATAATCAAAATCGATTATACTTACGTCCATATATAAAAATAGGTGTTGTTTAATAAAAATAGTGGTTGTCATAGTTATTCTTTAATACGAATTGGTGTTGCACTAGTTACTCTTTAATAAGAATTAGTGTGGCCATGGTCACTGTATAATAAGAATTTGTGTTGTATAGTTACTGTTTAATAAGAAAAGTTGTTGTCATAATAAGAATAGGTGCTGCCATAGTTACTTTTTAATAAGATTTTGTGTTGCCATAGTAACTGTTTAATCCGTGTAGGTGTTGTTATAGTTACTGTTCAATAAGAGTACGTGTTGTCGTAGTAACATTTTATAAGAATTTATGTTGCCATAGTTACTGTTTAAAAAGAATAGGTGTTGCCATAGTAGCTATTTAATAAAAACAGTTGTTGTCATAGTAACTGTGTTGTCATAGTTATTCTTTAATAAAAATTGATTTTGCCATAGTTACTTTTTAATAAAAATTGTTGTTGTCATAGTTACTGTTAAATACAAATTTGTGTTGCAATAGTGACAGTTTAAAAATAATAGTTGTTGCAATAGTTACTGTTTAAGAAAAGTTATCCTAATAAGAATAGGTGCTGCCATAGTTACTGTTTAATAAGATTTTGTGTTGCCATAGTTACTGTTTAATCCGTGTAGGTGTTGTTATAGTTACTGTTCAATAAGAGTACGTGTTGTCGTAGTAACATTTTATAAGAATTTATGTTGCCATAGTTACTGTTTAAAAAGAATAGTTGTTGCCATAGTAGCTATTTAATAAAAACAGTTGTTGTCATAGTAATTGTGTTGTCATAGTTATTCTTTAATAAAAATTGATTTTGCCATAGTTACTTTTTAATAAAAATTGTTGTTGTCATAGTTACTGTTAAATACAAATTTGTGTTGCAATAGTGACAGTTTAAAAAGAATAGTTGTTGCAATAGTTACTGTTTAATAAGAAAAGTTGTCCTAATAAGAATAGGTGCTGCCATAGTTACTGTTTAATAAGATTGTGTGTTGCCATAGTTACTGTTTAATCCGTGTAGGTGTTGTTATAGTTACTGTTCAATAAGAGTACGTGTTGTCGTAGTAACATTTTATAAGAATTTATGTTGCCATAGTTACTGTTTAAAAAGAATAGGTGTTGCCATAGTAGCTATTTAATAAAAACAGTTGTTGTCATAGTAACTGTGTTGTCATAGTTATTCTTTAATAAAAATTGATTTTGCCATAGTTACTTTTTAATAAAAATTGTTGTTGTCATAGTTACTGTTAAATACAAATTTGTGTTGCAATAGTGACAGTTTAAAAATAATAGTTGTTGCAATAGTTACTGTTTAACACTTCCCTTACTGTGCTAAAAAATTACGCCAGTTACGGTGTTGGACACTGAGGGTACACTAAAAATGTATGTTTTAAATTAAAATTATGCAAAATCTATTAGTTTTTTTTTTTAATTAGCTATTAACATCATTTTATTGTGTAATAAAATGTCGAATAATATAAAATAAGTGTAAGAAATGATAAAATAATAGTTGAAACAGAGAAGTGACATTTCTATACGAATATAATTTTCCCACTGCGTCGTTCGGTCTGCGCAACGTTCAGAATGCGCATGACTGAAAAGAGGTCTCCAACCTTTTAACACTTCCCTTACTGTGCTAAAAAATTACGCCAGTAACGGCGTTGGACACTGAGGGTACACTTAACATGTATGTTTCAAATTAAAATTATGCAAAATCTACTAGGTTATTTTTTGTTATTAGCTATAAACATCATTTTATTATGTAATAAAATATCGAATAATATAAAATAAAGGTAAGAAATGATAAAATAAGAGCTAAAACAGAAAGGCATTTCTATAAGAATATTATTTTTACGCTGCGTCGTTCGGTCTGCGCAACATTCAGAATGCGCATGCGTGATAAGAGATTTCCAGCCTTTTAATTTTTTTTCATAAAATTATACAATAAAATGTAGCGTGTATTTTTTTGGCAATAAAACCATAATTCGAATAAAGACAATAAATAACATATAAACAAAATATAAAATGAATATATAAATTCAAAAATCAAGGTTTTAGGGCGAGAAATTTATATAGTATAAACAAACACGAAATTCAAAATTATATTATATATAAACAAACACGAAATTCAAATCAATAAAATATATGCAATTTGGAAAATATAAACACTACAGAAAATTTTAAAATAGGACAAACATATCATATAATATAATCAAAGTTTAATCCTGTGGAGAAAGTTATCGCAATTGGGGCATGAAACCACTTTTTTTTTTACTATATTCTACGTACTAAACACGCAGGTGTTTGACAAATATTGCAGAATAGCCTGGTTTTTTTTCTCGAATGTTTTTAATAAAACCCACAACTTCCTCTTTTGAGGACCTCACGGGGTGCCAACAGGGTATTATTTACTAATGTTTCGGATATTGACTCGCCACAATATGTTAAAACTGTATTAAAAGCATCTTGTTGTTGCTATTTTTCCTTTTTAAGATATTGGGCATTGCCAATTCCAAACTTAACTCTCTTGTGAAATGTTTTCGGTGGTATTAATTATTTTGTTTCCACTCTGGATATTTGTCTATCCATAAGAGGTATGCATTCAATGCAGCCATATCTATAATTTCCATAAAAAGACGGAAAGGCCATCTTCTCGTTGACCTTGAGCAAGAGTACTCTCAAGTAATTTAGTCTCCCGTATCTACTCCAATTTTCGTATTATTATAATGATGTATAATTACTATAGTGGCTTTTGTTTTTCTGAATAATCAATTTCTGCATCATTGAATTGAGTGGATAATAATAATACTGCTTTATTTTTTGTGGTACACACGAAACAAGTATTTTATTTTCAGCTACTATGGATTGTTTTCTCTCTAGACGGTATAAATTCAAGTGAGATTACTCTTTTATTTTTTCGAAGCGTGCCAGTTAGAGTTAAACCTTTTAATAAAAGATTATCGGCTAATTTGATGGAGGTAATAAAAATACCTGTGGTTATCCTCCTGTTCGTGCCATACTGCGGTTGAACCATTTCTATAACTACTCAGTTACCTTGATTTATCTCTCTCTACGATTATTTATCATACCAGAATAAGCCTGTAAATTTGTTATGCGTCATATGCCGCCGCAGTCGGCAGCAACCCAGATTTTGATGCCATATTTACCAAGTTTAGACTTCATGTACACGCGAAATGAACAATTCTCTCTAAAGTTTGGCAAACGTTCATCTACAGTTATATTCGAAGATGGAGAATAATTGCTTTTGCACATATCCATAAACATTTTTGAAATCCACTTAATTGGTTCTAATTTATCTGAAAAAACCCTGATATCTCTCTTCTCGGGTTTCTTTATCATCAAAACGAATATGACTGTAAATATAGATGAATCTATCTCGAGACAGAGCTGTTGTGAAAAATGACTGGCAAAAGGGACTTTCACTTATCCACAATTCACTCAAAGATAGCTTTCGTGTTCGATTTCTGCCAGGTGCGAGCAATATTCCAATGAATTCATATAACTCGTCTTTTGATATTGGTTGGTTCTTTTCTGAATGAATTCGATTTAAATGACGATTTGTTTCTTAAACATCACTTTTACCACCTCTTCATTTACAAACAGACAACACATATCTTTTATGGAATGTACATTTATACTTGAATTTCTCAGTCCAGAATCTTCGATGAGAATATTTGATACCCGACCGATGCCTCGAAGATTGAGGTGGTACTCGTAATGAACTCCATTCGAATCCATGTTTTGATGTAAATAATATTTCTTCGTCTTCTTCACTCGTCTCCAAATCAGAATATACTTCATCCTGTACCTCGACAAAATCTTCTGATTCTGATATATTGCCTGTCGCCTTAAATTCCAAATCGCTATCATCGCCGTCGATATTTCCCGCCATCTCAATTATTATATTTTTGAAAATGAAATAATAAATAAAATGTACATTTATTATAAAAAGAGTAATGGTACAATATAACATACCAGATAAAAAATGATAATAGAAAAAACATACCAGATAAAAATAAAAAATAACAATCAGGATTATAAAACTGGTGCCGAGCCCCTGGAACGGATGTAAATCTGTCTATATGAACTGTTAAAAAAGAATGAGTCCTACGCAGGTGTTTGACATTTCATCAATTCGCGATTTAATATCATTAATTTCTGTTGAATTAACTATGAATGTTTTGTTTCCTAATGACATCATTCAAATCATAGAGGTTTCGATGAGGAATACATAAAGTATGAAGACCCTGCAAGCAGTATATTTCGAGAAATTAAATAAAATATAAGTCATGATCACTCGCTATCCATCACCGTACGGCAAGTGTTAATAAGAAAAGTTATCCTAATAAGAATAGGTGCTGCCATAGTTACTGTTTAATAAGATTTTGTGTTGCCATAGTTACTGTTTAATCCGTGTAGGTGTTGTTATAGTTACTGTTCAATAAGAGTACGTGTTGTCGTAGTAACATTTTATAAGAATTTATGTTGCCATAGTTACTGTTTAAAAAGAATAGTTGTTGCCATAGTAGCTATTTAATAAAAACAGTTGTTGTCATAGTAATTGTGTTGTCATAGTTATTCTTTAATAAAAATTGATTTTGCCATAGTTACTTTTTAATAAAAATTGTTGTTGTCATAGTTACTGTTAAATACAAATTTGTGTTGCAATAGTGACAGTTTAAAAAGAATAGTTGTTGCAATAGTTACTGTTTAATAAGAAAAGTTGTCCTAATAAGAATAGGTGCTGCCATAGTTACTGTTTAATAAGATTGTGTGTTGCCATAGTTACTGTTTAATCCGTGTAAGTTTTGTTATAGTTACTGTTCAATAAGAATAGGTGTTCTTATAGTTACTGTTTAATAAGAATAGGTGTTGCCATAGTAATTCCTTAATAAAACTTTGTGCAGCCATAGTTATAGTTTTAAAATAATAGGTATTTCCAAAGTTACAATTTAATAAGAACTATGACAAAATGTATTATTTTTTAACATAAAAATAATAGGTTTTGCCATAGTGACTGTTTAATAAGAATAGGTTTTGCCATAGTTAATGTTATGTAAGAATTGTTGTTGCTATAGTAACTGTTTAATAATAATAAGTTCTGCCATAGTAACCATTTAATAATAATAGGTTCTGCTAAAGTTTCTGTTTAATAAGAATAGGTATTGTCATAGTTACTATTTAATAAGAATAGGTATTGTCACAGTTACTATTTTATAATAATAGGTGTTGTCATAGTCACTTATCAATTGGAATGTTGCTATATGTTAGTTACTGTTGAATAATAATAGATTTTGTTACAGTTACTAATTAATAAAAACAGGTTTTACCATAGTTACTTTTCAATAAGAAAGGGTGTTGTCATAGTAACTGTTTAATAAGAATAAGTGTTGGTATAGTTACTGTTCAATACGAAATGCTGCAATAGTTACTGTTTAAAAATAAAAGGAGTAGCCATTGTTACTGTTTAATAAGAACAGGTGCTGTTATAGTTACTGTTTAATATAAATAGGTGTTGCCATAGTTACTATTTAAGAAGAATTTATACTGCCTCAGCTACTGTGAAAACATCATACAGATGACGTATGTCATTATAAATACTATACGTTTGACAGCTGAAAAATGGCGGCTAATTTAAAATTGCAGTGCTTATTGCGCCACCACTTTATATTACGAGTATAAACAATCAAGATAATTTCAAAAACTGTCCACTGCTAAATATGTCTGTCTCTCTTTCAAAAACCATCATTTTGACGCCTGCCTACTCCCCTGCCCTTATAAGCCACTACTTCCCTCCCCTCTCCTATACCTATTACAATTAGAAACAATGTGTTTGAGGCATAATTTAGTTCAACTTCACCTGACGAGGAAGACGGAGGTTTTTGAAACCGGTAGCGATCTCAAATAAAACAGTGGTGAACACAAAATAAAAAGTAAGTATTATTTATTTTATTAAAACTTTATAACATGACACCACAATATTAATTTTTACATGTAGCGCGCTTTAGATATAGCGTCTTGTTCCGGTGTGTCGATCGTCAGTCCCTAGTTTCAGCTCTGTTGTATAAACGTGCACTTAAAAAAATAATGTTATCTTTGTTGATAAGATAATGAAAAATACATACGAGTATTTTAATACTCGTGCACGGGCAAAATATTATATAAAAGATATGTTTTTTGCGATGTTATACAAATATATTTAATCACTTATTCAGCAGAATAACATATTCGAGTACTTGTATCGGGTGGCAAACAATTATAACTATACAACTTATTGATTATGAAACTAGAAGCAGGGAAACTCTTTTAATCATCCCGAGTCATAATCTAACATTATTAGAGGGATCCTTCACATACTCAGCCAGCAAATGTTGGAATGAGTTGCCCCTGACCTTGAAAAAGCGGTTGAATAGTTGCATCTTCATAAATACTCCTAAACGTTTCCTTATATACTTGAGAAAATATAGGATGGTCCCTGTGACATTTGGAATGTCATGTCTCGAAAGGATGGGGTAAAATCGTTTTTTTTTACAAATCGAATCGTTTTTCTATAAATCGAAAATTTGTTTTTCTTTAAACTGACGTTTTAATTCCTAATTTTCATTATGCTGACTTTCTAATGTATTGTATGATTTGTATCTATCTTTAAATAGGCCAAGATCCACTATGAATTAATACTAACTAGTTGCAACCCGTGAAATATTCAAGAAAGTAAAACAAATTCTACATTTATGAAAATATATATTCATAAATGTAAAATTTGTTTATATATATCATTTATACATCGTCCCCTATTACACCGGTTCCAAAATTGTTAGCTAGGTATTTAAAATTCGTTCAGTATCACGGACCCACCGAGATTCAAATTTCGAATTACTTTCGGAGAGAATCCAAGTATCCCTCTCTCGCTCTCTTGTATTCAAAATTCAATTCTCGTATTCTTTCTTTGGTGACAGCCGTATGGGTTTTGGCCTATTTATACTATGATTACGAACATTTAATTTTAGTTATAAAAAATCGAAAATCCAATTATCGTATACCCCATCCCTAGCCAATGCGGACTAACGTAGTGACTTTTGAAAAACGTTACCAAATATTATTTGATTTTAACAAACTGCCACATTTTTGCTAATTTGTATCAAGATGTAATAATTTGTCATTATTGTTAGTTTTATGTAATGTATTTACCTAAATAACTTGCAATTTATTAGAATCGAGGCTTATATTAAAGTTGATAAAATAATTAAAATTACTGAACGTCGTTACAAGGCTGTATTGGGGAAAATTTGTGAACTGTCACAGGGACCATGCTACATTTTCTCAAGTATAATAGTTAGTGGTTTGGACTCTTATTTACTTTCTCTTTTTCCACTGGCGGTTAATCGGGGGTTGTGTGTGCGCATTTTCTTCTCATTAATATTTATATAACTGCTTATTAATTTTCATATTTTGTATTGTGGTTTGTACGTGTGAACATCATTTTCTATTTGTGATTATATTTTGTATTGTGGTTTGTATGTGTGAACATCATTTTCCATTTGTGATTATATTTTGTATTGTGGTTTGTATGCGTGAACATAATTTTCTATTTGTGATTATATTTTGTATTGTGGTTTGTATGTGTGAACATCATTTTCCATTTGTGATTATATTTTGTATTGTGGTTTGTGTGCGTGAACATCATTTTCTATTTGTGATTATATTTTGTATTGTGGTTTGTATGTGTGAACATCATTTTCCATTTGGTATTATATTTTGTATTGTGGTTTCTATGTGTGAACATCATTTTCCATTTGTGATTATATTTTGTATTGTGGTTTGTATGTGTGAACATCATTTTCTATTTGTGATTATATTTTGATATAATTTGGCCTCGTTGAGGCTTTTCTCTTTTTTTTGCTGACAGTTAATCTGAGGTGGTATTTGTGGGTTTCCATTTTTATTTTTTCTGCCATTTACTGAATTTCTGTATTTTTTCTTAATCTGCATGTATAGGGGTGTGTGCTGAAAAACATCTGATGTCCTCGCGGCCAGGCTCGCCCTATATTGGTGGGGTGCATCTCGACCGGGGGGGTATTGTATGCGATGAACCCAGATTTTTTAATAGCTCTTCTCTTAGATGTTTTTTATGCTATCAATGGACCTATATTTATCTATTTATTTATTTAACACTTTTATTGCAAATACAATCTGGCGGGCTTATTGCCAGGCGGCAATATCCTCCACCCAATCAGACAAAAGTAAATGAAGCAAGTTACGTGGTCGCATAAATCATTCAAATGACTATCCATCCCCACGAAATCCATAAACATATACGTGAGCACATGCCCACGAACCCCACAAAGACGGACAATCACCCGAACATTATTTTTCATATAAAGTGAGATATCATCAATCAAAAGGAAAGGAAGGGATGGTGGAGAGGAAAGGAAAAGAAAAATCAGAATTGAAACACGTTATTTTACTGACTAGAAATTAAAAGGTTTTTCAGTCACTTCTTAAAGCGTGCCAAGGACGGAGCGATTCTTATATTGGTTTGTAACTGATTCCAGAGTCTCACTGCATGGACAGTAAAGGACGATGTAAAGAAAGGGGAGCGGTGAACTGGAAAGGCCAATAGACAATCTCTGTTTGGGCGTAGCGCTAATCCATGATTTATAAGGTGATAGAAAAGTGTTATTTAAGGCAGCTGCTCTCTCAACTACGTCCGTGACTCTGCTTCTCTCTCTCTTATCCATTTGTTGGTCTTTCTATCTCGCAGTGAAACTCCCAGCATCCTCCTCTCCATGGTCCCAGAATATGTTAATTCTTTTCAGTCCATTTACCTCTTTAGAGTAAATAACGCTTTATAAAATTGTCTAAAAAAAAAACTGCAAAAGATCAAATCAGCCAATTATCTTGCAACACTGATCTCCTAGCCATGGGAGTTTTGGGTTTGTCAGTTCAACTGACGTCAGAGTTTTAATCCTCTCTTAAGCTAAAATTCTCAGATATAGATTAAAAAGATACAATGGGAACATCTCAGTAAGGGACTTGAACTCTAGTTAATGTACAAAAATTAAATAACAGCGTTTTCAAAATGCGTGTCGAAGATTTATTGTCAGCCTAAGAAAGTACGATCATATAACTTCATAGGAGTAGGCATTGAACTGGTGGAATGTTAGAAATAGACGCCAAATTCACATTCTGTCTCTATTGTATAATATCCTTAACTTTCCCGCCGTCCCCTTTTATATCGTCGAAAATTTTCAACGTCTTTCCAATAATGGATTAGCGCTACGCTTAAACAGAGATTGTCTATTGGCCTTTCCAGTTCACCGCTTCTCTTTTTTAATGTCGTCCTTTACTGTCCGTGCAGTGAGACTCTGGAATCAGTTACAAACCAATATAAGACTCGCTCCGTCCTTGGCATGCCTTAAGAAGCGACTGAAAAAACTCTTAATTTCTAATCAGTAAAATAACGTATTTCATTCCTGATTTTTCTTTTCCTTTCCTCTCCACCGTCCCTTCCTTTCCTTTTGATTGATGATATCTCACTTTGTATGAAAAATAATGTTCGGGTGATTGTCCGTCTTTGTGGGGTCCATGGGCATATGCTCACGAATGTGTTTATAGATTTCGTTGAGATGGATAGTCATTTGAATGATTTATGCGACCACGTAACTTGCTTCATTTACTTTTGTCTGGTTGGTTCGTTGGAAGAGATTGCCGCCTGTCAATAAGCCCGCCAGATTGTATTTGCAATAAAAGTGTTAAATAAATAAATGTAGTATTTTATGTATAAGTGAAATAAATATTTAAATTGAACTCGAGATGTGATCTGACTTAGCAAACGCGTTAACAACCAGACCACCGACACTGTCGCACTCGCACAGGTATGGCCATGTGATGTGAACACATCTAAGTACATTTAATGGATAATGTGGGACTGCGTTATCAAAAAGCAATAAGAGACGATTATAGTACGTTATGGCACATTACGGTGACCATGATTTCTCTATTCTAGATGACAAACTGATAAACTTTTTCGAATTCAATTCCTGTTGAAAAAAACAGAAATACAGACCAACGTGTTTTTAAATGCATATTACAATGTTTTAGAATCCTTTTTAAATTCAATTTTGAGTGTAATCAAATCTATTGGGCGTTAACATAAGCTGTGTCCGTTTTTTTTTTTTCAATTTAAAAATGAGCACCAAAAGTAAAACAAAATGGTAAAGGTTATACGTCATTCGAAAGAAAATGTTCTACTCTACAAGATATTGTGTTTGCTTTTACGTTACATATATTATTTTATTTGATTACAAGCCTTCAAAATGGAATGTCAAGTAGACGAAAGTGAACATTTTCGACACCTCCTTCTGTTCGCGTTCAATCGAGGGAATAAAGCTGCTCGCGATATTTGCGAAGTGTACGGTGAAGATGGTATGAATGAAAAGACAGGTCATCGATGGTTTTTGCATTTCAAAGACGGTAATTTCGACCTGAAAGACGTGGAGCGTTCCGGACGACCAGTGGACTTCGATGAGGACCGCTTAAACCATATTATTTATGAAGATCCCCATGTATATTGTTTTTGTCCATGTGTAATGTTTTAGTCAATTTGTAATGTTTTAGTCCATGTATAATGTTTTAGTCAATGTGTAATGTTTTAGTCCATGTATAATATTTTAGTCAATGTGTAATGTTTTAGTACATGTGTAATGTTTTTGTCCATGTGTAATGTTTTGGTCCATGTGTAATGTTTTAGTCCATGTACTCGTATAATGTTTCACAGTGAATATTTAAATGTTCTAAACTCCATGTTTAAATGTTTTAAAGTAAATGTTTAAATGTGCTTAAGTCCATATTTAAAAGTTTTAAAATACGTATTTGTATATTTTAATACCCATATTTACATATATTAAAAAAAACAATATCAAAAGTCTATATTTAAATGTTGAATAGTCCATATTTATATGTTTAAATATATTAAAGTCAATATTTCAATGTTTTAAGCTCCTCATTGAAATGTTTTGAAACCCAACTCAATTTGTTTTCAAAATAATTCAGTAAATATTCTTAAGTCTATATACAAATGTTATAAATTCTTCATTAAAATTTGTTGAAAGACATTTGAATGTTTTGAAGTCCTTATACTTGTATATTTTGAAGCGCATATTTAAATGTTCTAGAGCTCATATTTAAATGTTTAAAAATATATTGGAACGTTTTAAAATGCATAGTTATACGTTTTAAAATACATATTTGAATGTTTTGAAGTCCTCGTTTACATATTTTGAAATATTGTACATTTTTCAATATTTAACTATGCTCGAGTTCATATTCAAATGTTTTCGAGTCCATTTTAAATGGTTTTAAAGGCCGTATTATTGTATAATATAATAAAATAAATGTTTTAAAGTCTAATTTAAGTGTTTTAAGATCCACTTTGTGTGTTTTTTTTTAAATACGAGTATATGTTTGAATGGTTTAAAGTTCCCATTCAATAAGGACTTTACATCATTCTGTCTTCTTTTAAATATTATACTGTTTATAGTTAAGGCATTAACACTCTGGAGGCTTAAAGGCATTGTTATTTGTTTTATCAAACACTGTTTATTCCACTTCATGTAACGGTATAACCCTACCTGTTTCAAGGTTTTCCCTTCATCATCAGGGGAGTACAGATAAGGTTGAATTATATTATTTATAGTTAAGACATTAGCACTGTGGAGGTTAAAACACATTTTAATTTGTTTAATGCGACACTGTTTGTTCCACTTTATGTAATGGTATAACCCTACCGGTTTCAAGGTTTTCACCTCATCATCAGGGGAGCACAAATAAGGTTGAATTATATTATTTATAATTAAGGCATTAACACTGTGAAGGTTTAAAGACGTTGTAATTTATTTACTCAAACACTGTTTATTCCACTTAATATAAAGGTATAACCTTACCGGTTTCAAGGTGCACACATCATCATCAGGGAGCACAAAAACATTTTGTTTGTTCCCATGATGATGAGGGGAAAACCTTGAAACCGGTAGGGGTATACCGCCATACAAAGTGGAATAAACAGTGTATGACTAAAAAATTACAATGCCTTCTTTTATTTGGAGTTTTAATCTTAGATATATCTTAATAAATGAAGAATTTATAAACGTTCATTGATTTTTTTGGAAACCCTGTATATATGTATGTGCAATAATAGAAAAAATACAGTATCAAATATGGACCGTAAGTATCGAAACTGGTTTTACGTAAACATCCACTGATTTAATAAACTGCAAATATTAATGTTATGGATAAGGAATGGCCAAACTTTTACGTGTCCGGGCCATATTCTGTCTAACCGAAGCTGTAATTATGTCTGACCGAAGCTGTTATTCTGTCTGATAGAAGCTGTTATTCTGTCCGACAGAAGCTGTTATTCTGTCTGACAGAAACTTTCATTCAAGCTTTCCATTAAAATAATTTAAATTGTAAATATTGTGGTATGGTTAATAAAAAATCAATGATGGTTCTCTGTGTATAACAAACTTGTAAGTTAGGTTATATTTTCGATTGTATTGTAAGTATTTAAATTGTAAATTTCATCCTGTGGATTGTAAAAAAGCAGTTATAGGCTTTGCCTAGTGAAGTAACATAGTTCTCGATATTTACAAAACGGCGGGTAAGGCTAGGGTAGGCTTCCAATAAAATATTTTAAATTGTAAATATTATACTGTGGAAGGTAAAAAAACAGTTACATGCCTTGCCTAGTGAAATAGTTCTCTATATAGGTATATACAAAATGGAAGATCAAGTTAACCTTTCTATTTTAAATATTTAAATTGTAAATTTCATCTTATGGATGGCAAAAAAGGAGATACAGGCCTTGCCTAGTAAAGTGGTTCTATATATGTACAAAATGGTAGGTTAGGTTAGATTTTATATTTTAACTATTTAAATTATAAATTCCATACTGTGGATGGCAAAAAAGGAGATACAGGCCTTGCCTAGTAAAGTGGTTCTATATATGTACAAAATGGTAGGTTAGGTTTAATTTTCTTTATTTTAACTATTTAAATTATAAATTTCATCCTATGGATGGCAAAAAAGGAGATACAGACCTTGCCTAGTAAAGTGGTTCTATATATGTACAAAATGGTAGGTTAGGTTAGATTTTATATTTTAACTATTTAAATTATAAATTTCATCCTATGGATGGCAAAAAAGGAGATACAGACCTTGCCTAGTAAAGTGGTTCTATATATGTACAAAATGGTAGGTTAGGTTAGATTTTATATTTTAACTATTTAAATTATAAATTTCATCCTATGGATGGCAAAAAAGGAGATACAGACCTTGCCTAGTAAAGTGGTTCTATATATGTACAAAATGGTAGGTTAGGTTAGATTTTATATTTTAACTATTTAAATTATAAATTTCATCCTATGGATGGCAAAAAAGGAGATACAGACCTTGCCTAGTAAAGTGGTTCTATATATGTACAAAATGGTAGGTTAGGTTAGATTTTATATTTTAACTATTTAAATTATAAATTTCATCCTATGGATGGCAAAAAAGGCGATACAGGCCTTGCCTAGTAAAGTGGTTCTATATATGTACAAAATGGTAGGTTAGGTTTAATTTTCTTTATTTTAACTATTTAAATTATAAATTTCATCCTATGGATGGCAAAAAATGAGATACAGACCTTGCCTAGTAAAGTGGTTCTATATATGTACAAAATGGTAGGTTAGGTTAGATTTTATATTTTAACTATTTAAATTATAAATTTCATCCTATGGATGGCAAAAAAAGAGATACAGGCCTTGCCTAGTAAAGTTGTTCTATATATGTACAAAATGGTAGGTTAGGTTTGATTTTCTATTTTAACTATTTAAATTATAAATGTCATCCTATGGATGGCAAAAAAGGCGATACAGGCCTTGCCTAGTAAAGTGGTTCTATATATGTACAAAATGGTAGGTTAGGTTAGATTTTATATTTTAACTATTTAAATTATAAATTTCATCCTATGGATGGCAAAAAAGGCGATACAGGCCTTGCCTAGTAAAGTGGTTCTATATATGTACAAAATGGTAGGTTAGGTTAGATTTTATATTTTAACTATTTAAATTATAAATTTCATCCTATGGATGGCAAAAAAGGAGATACAGGCCTTGCCTAGTAAAGTGGTTCTATATATGTACAAAATGGTAGGTTAGGTTAGATTTTATATTTTAACTATTTAAATTATAAATTTCATCCTATGGATGGCAAAAAATGAGATACAGACCTTGCCTAGTAAAGTGGTTCTATATATGTACAAAATGGTAGGTTAGGTTTAATTTTCTTTATTTTAACTATTTAAATTATAAATTTCATCCTATGGATGGCAAAAAAGGAGATACAGACCTTGCCTAGTAAAGTGGTTCTATATATGTACAAAATGGTAGGTTAGGTTAGATTTTATATTTTAACTATTTAAATTATAAATTTCATCCTATGGATGGCAAAAAAAGAGATACAGGCCTTGCCTAGTAAAGTTGTTCTATATATGTACAAAATGGTAGGTTAGGTTTGATTTTCTATTTTAACTATTTAAATTATAAATGTCATCCTATGGATGGCAAAAAAGGCGATACAGGCCTTGCCTAGTAAAGTGGTTCTATATATGTACAAAATGGTAGGTTAGGTTAGATTTTATATTTTAACTATTTAAATTATAAATTTCATCCTATGGATGGCAAAAAAGGCGATACAGGCCTTGCCTAGTAAAGTGGTTCTATATATGTACAAAATGGTAGGTTAGGTTAGATTTTATATTTTAACTATTTAAATTATAAATTTCATCCTATGGATGGCAAAAAAGGAGATACAGGCCTTGCCTAGTAAAGTGGTTCTATATATGTACAAAATGGTAGGTTAGGTTAGATTTTATATTTTAACTATTTAAATTATAAATTTCATCCTATGGATGGCAAAAAATGAGATACAGACCTTGCCTAGTAAAGTGGTTCTATATATGTACAAAATGGTATGTTAGGTTATATTTTCTATTTTAACTATTAAAATTATAAATTCCATAATGTGGATGGTAAAAAAACAGTTACAGGCCTTGCCTAGTAAAGTAATTATCTATATTTACTAAATGATGGATGAGGTTAAGGTAGACTTTCAAATAAAACAATTTAAATTGTAAATATCATATTGTGAAAGGTAAAAACACAGTTACAGGGTTTTCCTTTGAAATAATATATAGAATAATAGATAGAACAATAGATAGAGCAATAGATAGAATAATAGATAGAACAATAGATAGAACGATAGATAGAACAATATATATAACAATAAATAGAACAATAGATAGAATAATAGATAGAACAATATATAGAACGATAGATAGAACAATATATAGAACAATAGATAGAGCGATAGATATAGCAATATATAGAATCATAGATAGAACAATAGATAGAACAATATATATAACAATAGATAGAAAAATAGCTTGAACAATAGATAGAACAATAGGTAGAACAATAGATAGAACAATAGATAGAATAATATATTGAACAATAGATAGAACAATAGATAGAATAATAGATAGAACAATAGATAGAACGATAGATAGAACAATATATAGGACAATATATAGAGCAATATATAGAGCAATAGATAGAACAATAGATAGAACAAAAGATAGAATAATAGATACAAAAATAGATAGAACAATATATAGAATAATAGATAGAACGATAGATATAACAATAGATAGACTAATAGATAGAATAATAGATAGAACAATAGATAGAACAATAGATCATACGTATAGTACTTTTGATGAAACATTACATAAGTAAAATGATTAATATTCATAAAAATAAATATTTAAAATGTTCAATTGATACGAACAGCATAACATATGGTCTTCCTACAATAGCCAAACAAGATAAAGTATTAACGGCTGTATTCAGTGTCATCTCAAACGTTGTCGGTAACGGACAGTCGCGGTTTCGTGTCGTTATCAACAATAGATCGTGAACAGTGTCAACAACTACAATATCAAAAGTGCTTAACAGTCTATTAGAGAAAGATCTAATAGTAAGTAGAGATTGTGTTTCTTACTTTGCTGTACTTGTTTTCTTGTCGGCTTCAACTGGTGTTACAAAAACGGAAAGATCACTCGTTATCATTTATTGCCGCGTATTTTGTGCTCATATGTGTGTGTGTTTGATTACGTATTTATTCAAATGAGATAGGGTTGACATCTGCGTGTTATTTTTTTAATGAAAATTATGTTTTTATTTTATTTTCATTAAGTTGTGGAATCATTCTATTTGGGTATTATTTTATTAGATGGTGAAAAACTCTCGTAACTCTTGTACGTACCTCTTTTTATGTTTCAAAAGGTGTAAAGCAAGGATGCGTTATTTTATACTCATATGTATGTGTTTGATTGCATATTTAGTTGACATATGTGTGTTATTTTTAAATTGAAATTGTGTTTTTAGTTTATTTTCATTAATCTGTGGAATCGTTATATTTGGGTATTATTTTATTAGATGATGAAAAGGTCTCGTAACTCTTGTACGTACCCATTTTTATGTGTCAAAAGGTGTAAAGCAAGGATGCGTTATTTTATACTCATATGTATGTGTTTGATTGCATATTTAGTTGACATATGTGTGTTATTTTTAAATTGAAATTGTGTTTTTATCTTATTTTCATTAAGCTGTTGAATCATTCTATTTGGGAAGTATTTTATTAGATAATGAAAAGGTCTCGTAACTCTTGTACGTACCCATTTTTATGTTTCAAAAGGGGTAAAGCAAGGATGCGTTATTTTGTGTTCATATGTGTGTGTTTGATTGCATATTTAGTTGACATATGTGTGTAATATTTTAATTAAAATTGTGTTTTTATTTTATTTCCATTAAGCTGTGGAATCATTCTATTTGGGAAGTATTTTATTAGATGATGAAAAGGTCTCGTAACTCTTGTACGAACCCCTTTTTAAGTTTCAAAAGGAGTAAAGCAAGGATGCGTTAGTTTATGCTCATATATGTGTGTGCTTGATTACGTATAAATACAAATATGATAAAGTTCACATATGCGTGTTATTTTTTAATCAAAATTGTGTTTTTATTTTATTTTCATTAAATTGTGGAATCACTCTATTTGGGAAGTATTTTATTAGATGATGAAAAGGTCTCGTAACTCTTGTACGAACACCTTTTTATGTTTCAAAAGGGGTAAAGTAAGGATGCGTTATTTTGTGTTCGTATGTGTGTGTTTAATTACGTATTTATTCAAATGAAATAGGGTTGAAATCTGGGTGTTATTTTTAATGAAAAATTGTGTTTTATTTTAGTTAGAATCCTTTTATTTGGGTAGTATTTTTTTAGATGATGGAAGAGTTTCGAAACTCGTTTACAAATACGTACTCCTTTTAATATAACTCGTGTATAAATACGTATTTCTTTTAATATTTTAAAAGGTGTAAAGCAAGGATGCGTTATTTCACCCTGGTTGTTTTACATTTTCATAGATTCATGTGTAAAGGACCTACAAAGGACAATTGGTGGCATACAAATGTTAAATGGGAATATGTAAGAATTGTTGTATGGTGATGTTTAATAGTGTAAGCGGAGAATGAGGAGGAATAACAAAGATTGATAAGTAAATTATATGAGAATGTAAAGAGAATGAATGTTGCGAAATCCAAAGTTG
This sequence comes from Odontocerum albicorne, assembly GCA_949825065.1. Classification (NCBI taxonomy): domain Eukaryota; kingdom Metazoa; phylum Arthropoda; class Insecta; order Trichoptera; family Odontoceridae; genus Odontocerum; species Odontocerum albicorne. Next base: position 12,811,859 of record OX463868.1, read on the forward strand.
TGGTGATAGAAAAGTGTTAAAGGAAAAGTAAATGCGATATATAGGCGAGGAATGAAAGATTGGAGTAAGTTGAGAAATTCTGCTATTTGGGTAGAATTGTCTCAGATTATGGAAGAGCTAAAACGTATATCGAAGGATGTGAAATAGCGATAGGAAGTAAAGTCAACGGGGATCTTAAACATACTCGTATATACATGCGTGAATAATCGAACCGGACAATATAAAAAATCTTCTAAGATGATAGATTATTCATAATAGTATTTTGGTGCCAACTTTGATGTATGACAGTGAAACATGGACGTGAAAAGAAACCGAAAAAAACCTGTAGAAATGCGTGGTGTTACGCTGAGAAATATACGTGATATATGATATATTTTTTATAGTTAAGGCATTAACATTGTGGAGATTTAAAGACATTGTAATTTGTTTTATCAAACACTTTTCATTCCACTTTTTATAACGGTATAACCCTACCAGTTTCAAGGCTCATCATCAGGGGAGCACAAACAAGAATGAATTCTGTTCGAACTAGTACCGACATACACACTTCTAACGGTACATTTGGGCTGGGGACTGTGGGTGAAGGGAGGGAGGAAACAACCTCGGCCGTATGTTTACCGTTAGAAGCGTGTATCTCGGTACCAGTTCGAACATAATTCAGTCTTGTTTGCGCTCCCCTGATGATGAGGTAAAACCCTTGAAACCGGTATGGTTATACCGTTATAAAAAGTGGAATTAAACAGATTTTTTTATGTTTATTTTACACATGACAAGAAATATACATAATTTGCGAAAAAACGACAAGTAATTTAATTCGGACACACAATTTTAATGGATCTGGGTGTGTTGCCTTTCATTTGTCGTGTCTCCAGTATATTAGGCTTTTGCCTGTATCTCACTGAGGACATATAGCGTGAAAAAATAAATCGATATTTCTTTCTGATTTTGGATTATATAAAACCCCGTTGCACATTCTCATCAACCTGACAAACAGTGACACTCAATTATATATGTATACATCACGCGAAATCAAACCCCTCACACTTCATCACTCCAGACAGACCAAAACGTTCATCCCACAATAAACCGCACACAATCATAAAAATAAAACAATAATATAAATATAAAACAACAAAAAACAGAACTCAAGAGCTCACACAAATCATCTTCCACAAGTCATTCCTCTTGCAAGCCCAAGCACTCAAACTCCTGTCGCAATAACAACCACGCTCCGATCGACTGCCTAAACTGTGTTCCCCCCTTTACCTTTACAGTGTTTGATAAAAACAAATTACTATAAACGTGATATGATAATTAATGAATTCATTGCGGATTAACGTGACAATGTATGAATTGATAAGGGATTAATATGAGCCATTTAACATATTGTATTATCGTGTTGTATTACACTTTCGTTGTTTACAGTACAAACTGGCTTATTGCCATGTGACAATATTTTCAAACCATCCAGAAAGATGTTAACCTTTCCTTTACTGTGCTTAAATAATCATTGCGTTCCGATGCTGTGTATTCAATCCAGATGTAAAAATGAGCGATTTTAAATCGGAAAAATAACAATATTCATAGTTAATCGCTGAAATTAATTAAATTTGAAGTCAAAAGTGATAATAATTGAAAATTTATTGCTGAAAACGTGAAAAAAAAAACATCGACCGACGTTCACAAAACGGACGAGACGACCACCTTGAACGAAAGTCGGCTGTCTGCTAAAGGAGAGAAGTTCCCATATACCGAAGTAGAGTGAGAGTGAGACGTGAATAGTTTTGCTTCGTCACCCATACGGATTTTTATAATGAATATACCTACATCACACACTGGCACACGTTTGATTGTATCGGTGAATTTATTCCCGATTTTCACAAAATATCTCTGATGTGACCGATAAGTGCTAATTATTATTAATATTATTTTTTTCATTCAATGCGTAAATGTATTACGGAGGAATACCTAAAGTCTGAACCCGGTATTTATTATATTTATAGAGATATTAAAGTGTTTAGAAGCAATGTGTACTAGTTACACATCACAGGGAAGGAAGGGTTAAAGAGGCCTAATGTGAAAACTAGACTGGAATCCTTATAAAAATATCTGGGTTACAGCGGGATTTGAACCCGCAATCTCTGGGTTGGGAGACAGGCGGAGGCTGTGTATAAATGTAAAAAATGTGTGTCGAAATAGGAAATTCGGGAGCCTCTATGCGTACTCCGACAGAAAAATGACGTGATGATAATGTTATTTAAGCTTTAGCCAAACTACACAGGAGTGTGTCGGCATTGCTCGCATAACATTCGCTCTAAATTTTAATAAAGGTTGTGCGTTCAGTGTCAAATTCAAACGCAATAACAGTTCTTGCCGGCGCAGTCCAGTGTAATTGTTAGGAACATTTAACGCTAATCTTTGTAGTAATGCTGGACAGCTCAACACAACTCCTCGAACGAGTCTGACAACGTATACCAGGAGATGCAGATCTTTCCTTACGCTCAAGGAGGTATACCCGAACACGCCCAGCAGAAACTGAGTAGGATAAAACCATGGATAGACAGACACCAATAGATAATATCAAAAATTGGCTTACATATACTATATGTAGTCATGCTGCAGTGAGACTTTGAAACCAGTTACAAACAAATGTTAGACTCGTTCCGTCCTTGGCATGATTTAAGAAGCTGCACTGATTCTATGATCTGTTCATTTAAATCAGGGGTCTCCAAACTACGGCTCGCGGGCCAACACCGGCTCGCGAGCACCACCAATCCGGCCCATCATAGTTTATTTTGATTACATTGTAAGATTTACAATGTAAGTAAATCTTACAAAATAATACTCAGATGTTTTTATTTAACGATCAATTAAGAAACCCAATAACTGACATACATAATTAAATTGAACATTTTAACTGTAATTAATTATATGAGATTTATCCTAAAAACTTACAATAAGTGACTACATGGGTAATTCACATAATGAAATTAAACATTATAATTACGATAAATGAGATTTACGTATCTGTAACTTTCCACTGACAATTGTTTGCAGTTGTGGATCAAGTTTACTAGTAGAAATTATCAGCAGCGACTTCAAATGCTCATCAGTTAATTTGGATCTGTAAATATTTTTTGTATATTTCATTTCGGAGAATGTTTTTTTCACACAGATAAGTAGTGCCGAAAGCCACGATCAAATGTATGCAATTTATCAAACTGTGTCAGTGGAAGACTCTTATAAAATTCCAGCAATGATGACTTTAAATATTTTTCTTTAAAAATATCGCTACACCAACCGTAAGTACCAACCGAAATTGTGAACGAGGTGGAGTCCACCCCCGAACCCTGCGCCATAGATATCTCACTCGCCGGCTAGTCCCAATACGAAAATTTGCGCGTAATTCAAAACTACAGTATGTTGGTATGATGAGCTAGCTAGGTCTTGGCCCTTGGGACTTAGTGGAGGAGTCAGTGTAACCCTTAAGCTAAAAAGTTTTGAGACCCCTGATTTAAATTGACGTTTTTTTTTACGTAAAAAAAACAACATCGCCAATAAAACGTTTTCTTTAAAAATATCGCTACACCAACCGTAAGTACCAACCGAAATTGCCAACGAGGTGGAGTCCACCCCCGAACCCTGCGCCATAGATATCTCACTCGCCGGCTAGTCCCAATACGAAAATTTGCGCGTAATTCAAAACTACAGTATGTTGGTATGATGAGCTAGCTAGGTCTTGGCCCTTGGGACTTAGTGGAGGAGTCAGTGTAACCCTTAAGCTAAAAAGTTTTGAGACCCCTGATTTAAATTGACGTTTTTTTTACGTAAAAAAAAACAACATCGCCAATAAAACGTTTTCTTTAAAAATATCGCTACACCAACCGTAAGTACCAACCGAAATTGCCAACGAGACGGAGTCCACCCCCGAACCCTGCGCCATAGATATGTCACTCGCCGGCTAGTCCCAATACGAAAATTTGCGCGTAATTCAAAACTACAGTATGTTGGTATGATGAGTTAGCTAGGTCTTGGCCCTTGGGACTTAGTGGAGGAGTCAGTGTAACCCTTAAGCTAAAAAGTTTTGAGACCCCTGATTTAAATTGACGTTTTTTTACGTAAAAAAACAACGTCGCCAATAAAACGTGAATCGAACCTAGTCACCGTTAAAAAAACATATATTTTACCACTGGGCTACAGTACTTGATGGATTATTGTTCATGAAATTAATATTATTTATACAATAACAAACATCCAGAAACACACGTTTTATCAGTTTCCTGTTAATTTTTAAATATCCACAAACCACAAAGGAAAATTGTGTTGAATCCATGCATAAAAGGAAAAAGTAATTTATTCATTGGAATGGAATTCATGACATTATAAGATGACGTGCGTTTGTCAGCATTGTTTTTACAAACACAAGTTTGTATATTTATATTCAAGTCCCTGAAATTGATGTCTCCATTCTAATATATTTCTAATCCGTGTCTGAGGGATGTTCCTTTGGAGAGGAGTATAGCTTTGAGGCCAATTTCATATTTTAATCGATCGAACAGGAGTATTATGACAAGGCTTTTACTTTTGCTGGTCCTGTGACAAGGAATGATATGCAACTCAGTCTAAACCCTTCCCTTACGGTGATAAAAATAATACGCGTGCTCCGGTGTTGGGTAGTGAGTACGCAATAAAAAAATAGCGATTTTAAATCGGAAAAATAAGAATATTCATAGATAATCCCCTTAATTAATTATAATTGAAGTTAAAAATTATAATAATTGAGATTTATTTGCTGAAAACATTAAAAAACCATCTGGCAACGCTCACGGAACGGGCGTACGTCTAACCTATTTGCAAGCCTAGAAGCTACTAGTGGCGCGGAACGTCAGTCGCATACCCCGGCGCTTACGCTTATGCTTGCGACGTTGAGACAATTCAGCTCATCGCAATTCAGTCTAGTATGCAAGAGTGAGATGCGAATATAGTGTCGCGCTTCCCGCATACTATTCCCGCACCTATCGTCAAGACAAGGCACTCGCAACGTTTAAATGCGAATTTGTTTTCGATCTTTACAAAACATCTCGATGTAGTCGATAAATTCTGATTATTATTAATATTATTTTTTAAATCAATGCGTAAATATATTATGGAGGAACACCTAAAATCTTAACCTTGTATTTATAATATTTATAGAGATATTGATGGTTATTAGAAGCAACGTGTAGAAGATACCCAACACAGGGAAGGAAAGGTTACAGATATGGGTGGAGTATTTATGTTTCGGAAGCACTAAAAGACAACACACAAATACACTACGTTACACCGAAAGCCGAATGTGTTACTATCACATATCGGAAGATCTTTCAAATTGAGCGGTTTTTTTATTGTTGGATAAAACACAGATGGCGTCACGAACTTGTCTGGGTCTTGTGACTTTTGAGCAGTGTAATGTATGACATTTATAAAAATGGAGTCGTATACGATACAACAACGCGTTCAAATTGTTGAATTATTTTATGTATTGTAATCTCCGGAAACGGTGATGTTAATTGCCCACCAAGATCATGCGTTCTGACACCGTTGGACGTTTAAATGTCATACATTATACTTCAATGAACAATAAAAAGTTTTTTGAAATCAAAGCAAATTGTGTGTTTAATTCAAGAATTAAAAAAAATATAATTAAAAAAATCGCTCAATTTGAAAGACCCTTTCCAACGGTTATTTTTTAGTTCGTATTACCTTAATAAGTTTGCTGCAGTTTTCTTACCAAATATGTTTATCTAAACATATACAGATGCGGGGAAGTCCCTAATCTGATGGCCGCAGCCATCACCTTTCAATTCGTACACTTAAACTATACATATTTATCGTTCTAATGTTACAGGGTTTTAATATGGTAAATGTTATGCAGCATTTATAACATTTACAATATCAACAGTAGCCAAAATGACAATATATAATAGTGTCCTGGTGCCCACATTGACGTAAGATATATAACTTGGATTCGGTAAAGGATTAAACTCAATTAATACACTAAGGAGCATTTGTGCAGTGTCAATAAGGTGAAACGTAGACATCAGAAATTAGCCCTTCCTGTCCTGTGATGTGTAACTAGTACACATTGCTTCTAAACACTTTAATATCTCTATAAATATAATAAGTACTGGGTTCAGATTTTAGATATTCCTCCGTAACACATTTACGCATTGAATGGAAACAATAATATTAATGATAATTAGTACTTATCGGCCACATCAGAGATATTTTGTGAAAATCGGGAATAAATTCACCAATACAATCAAACGTGTGCCAACATAGGTATATTCATTTAAAAAAAACCGCTACGGGTGAGGAAGCGACGCTATTCACGTCTCATTCTCACTCTACTTCGGTGAGGTGGTCACTTCGCTCGTTTTGTGAACGTCGGCCGATGTTTTTTTCAACGTTTTCAGCAATAAAATAACAATTATTATCACTTTTGACTTCAAATTTTATTAATTTAAGCGATTGGCTATGAATATTCTTATTTTTCCGATTTTAAATCGCTCATTTTTACATGTGTACTGAATACACAGCAACGGAACGCGCGATTTTTTTTAGCACAGGAAGGGAAAGGTTAACGTGTGGATAAAATAGAGGTTTTAACTAAGACGAAGAAAGGAACTTTAAGATGTTTTGGATATGTGGAGATAATTAATTACGAAAGAATAACTAATCGAGAATACAAGTCAGAAGTGTAATGTGTGCGTGGAAAAGTAAACCGAAGAAAACGTAGCTGAATCAAGTGAATAAGATTTTACATAGAAGAAGGTAAATTGTGAAGAATTGTGCATGAAAAGATGTGAAGTACTCGTATGATCATAGATGAGACGATAGTTGTGTGCATGAATATAAAATGTTGGAGATCTGTGATCTCTGCCTACCATTCAAGGGACACGGCGTAATGACGTATATTCAATATAATATATTTAATTTGTACTGGTGCAATCCTGACTCAGTCTTCTCTCTAAACAGAACTATATAAATTACTATGTGATAATTTGGACATAAAGAGAGAATTAGCAACATAACGAGTATATAAGTCAGAAGGGCAAGAAGAGATAGACCGTAGAAGAGGTAGACTGATCAAGACGTCGCTGGATCATATGGACCAGATTTTGAAAGAAGCCAAAGTAAACTTGAACTTATTAAAACAAAGGTAAAAGTAAAATTAATGCCGTGGAGATGCGTACACGTGCGTGACTTTATTTCCTATCGCTACACGCCGTTCGATATCCATCTTAACTCTTTCGTTATCTGAGAAAATACTATCTGAATAGCAGAATACCTCGACTTGTTCCAATTTTTCGTTCATCCCCTTCACATTCCTTTAATTTGAAGCCGCTATATATGACAGAATACTTTATGAAGTGAACTTAAGGCTGATGTGTTGAGTAAGGTGGAGGAGGCACGCTGAGATGGTTTGGGCATGTAGAACCTATGAATAAGGAAAGACTAACAAAACAGATGAATAGTGCAAATTTCCACGACATATCCACGACGAGAAATGGCACGGTCGGTGATTTTTTTCTTGCAATAAAGTCATTGTTTCATCAGCAGTATGACAAATATACCCGTCCTGCTGGAACCACATGCTTTCCAAGTTCAAATAATTCAATTGATGCCTAAACAAGTTTGAATCATGTCACGATATCGATTTCTATTGACCAAAGGTTTCATAGGGAGGCGCAAAAAAAACTACAATTTTGAATTAACCCCCATTTTTCAGTTGTCAAATGTATAATATTTATGATGGACACAAGTCATCTATAAAATCTATAAATTAATCATGCAGTTGTACACGATTGCAGAACTTAATTTAAATTTTAAATTACAGTTCTTGTTGCACCACCCAATGTTATGTTCCTTCAGGGCCAGGGAGGTTTTCGTGACCGCAAACGTATCGATAGTGTCCTGAAGTTATTGCAACAGCTGAGAGTTTCCATGATTGCAACATTAAGAATTAAATTATTAATAAAACGCATTGAAAATGGCTTTATGACACTATTGAGTGTCACCATTGAGGCAATGCCATCTGGAAAATCAATAAGCGCAATATCAATTGCTTCAACACTTTGTATTCCGATCACGTGTTTTAACGTGATAAACTATAACAGATTTGCATCGAGTCATTGTCCCGTGTTTTAACGTGATAAACTATAATAGATTTGCGTTGAATTCCTGTCCCGTCCTTTAACGTAATACAGTATAATAGATTTGAGTTAAGTCTCTGTCCCGCGCTTTAACGTGATACACTATAAAAGATTTGCATTGAGTCCCGTGTTTCAACGGGATAACCTATGATGGATTTCCGTTGAGTCCCGGTCCCGTGTTCAAACGTGATAAACTATAATAGATTTGCATTGAGTACCGGTCCCATGTATTAACGGAATAAACTATAATAGATTTCCGTTGAGTCCCGGTGCTTTAACGTAATAAACTATGATAGATTTCCGTTGAGTCCCGGTCCCGTACTTTAACTTGATACAGTATAATAGATTTGCATTGAGTCCCGGTCCCATGTTTCGAATTTCGACTCAGAATTCAAACCCCTTATTATTGACAAATTTAGGAAGTAAACTCTCCTCAAGAGCGCTCTAACTCAGGATTCGAACCCATTATTATTGACAAATTTAGGGAGTTAATTATCCTCAAGAGCGCTCTAACCGAGGATACGAACCCCTTATTATTGACAAATTCAGGGAGTAAACTTTCTTCAAGAGCGCTCTAACTCAGGATTCGAAACCATTATTATTGACTAATTTAGAGAGTAAATTCTCCGCAAGAGCGCTCTAGCACAGGATACGAACCCATTATTATTGACAAATTCAGGGAGTAAACTCTCCTCAAGAGCGCTCTAACTCAACACTCGAACCCATTGTTATTGACTAATTTAGGGAGTAAACTCTCCTCAAGAGCGCTCTAACTCAGGACTCAAACCCATTATTATTGTGTTGTTTATAGTTAAGGCATTAACGTTGTGGAGGTTTAAAGACATTGTAATTTATTTTTAACAAACACTGTTTATTCCATTTAGGGAGTTAATTATCCTCAAGAGCGCTCTAACCCAGGATTCTAACCCATTATTATTGACAAATTCAGGGAGTAAACTCTCCTCAAGAGCGCTCTAACACAGCTCTCGAACCTATTATTATTGACTAATTTAGGGAGTAAACTCACCTCAAGAGCGCTCTAACACAGGATTCGAAGCCATTATTATTGACAAATTCAGGGAGTAAACTCTCCTCAAGAGCGCTCTAACTAGGATTCAAACCCATTATTATTGACAAATTTATAATATATACAATGATAATAAAATAGATATATACTCGTACATAATTACACTCAAAAGTTGAGTGTTAGGATAGGTAGGTTGTGGTTGCGGTCATTACTTCTCCGCATCTGCACTTCAGAAAAACATATTTGGTAAGAAAACTTACCGCAAGAAGACAAACTACAAAGAAATCTTTGTATATCTTCCGATGTACATTAATGTATTTTATGCAAATGTAGTATACAAAATTTAATTACTAAAAGCCATACCTTGACCGCGTCCAATGAATGTTGCGTTTCTTCTCTCTTCGTGGAACTTTTCCACTTATAGATGGATTGTTACATTTTTTAAGCTTAATCAGTTGAAACTTTGAATTATCTAGAATTGTTGTATTATATTGACCCATATAATTGCATAATGTCTTTATTTCGGTGGCGCAAATTATCCTAGTTTGGGTCGATTTAAAAAAAAAAAAAGCAATTTTAACACATTCACTGCGTATAAAATGTCATACAGAGATGCTGAAAATTCGCGAATTTTTAAAAACCCATAACTTTGTTAAAAATCAAATTCTACTTTCTATTGAAACATCATATACAAGTGTATTCCTTCGTGTCTTCAAAACACACGAAACCGGCGACGGATCCTTATCGGGAGACGTTTATGAGTGCACTCAACATTCAAGGCTATTTTGTATGGACACGGGAGCCGTGTTCGACGTAGTGAACGTGTTAATAAACCCTTCACTAATATCAAAATTCCTCTTACAATAGAGCCAGGCACTTCATTTCGAATAGGTTGTATTAATTTCGACGGGGTTTTTAAGTATTAACACCGCTCTCTGATTGGTTGCAGCATCCTCAGCATGGAGGTAGAGGAACTTCCCAGGATGCTGTGCCTGAGTCCAGGTCTCCCTGCGCCCCATGGCAGCCCCAAGCGGTCCCTTCTGAACGTAAGTGGGCCTTTTTATTCAGTTGCTTGCTTCTCAATAACATACTCTTGGAATATAAACGATATTTTATAAAACAATCTGTATCGCAATGTTGAAAAACTATAAATATAAAAGATTTGATCGTTGGTTTTTATTCATTCTTCACGTTGTTCTCCTTTTTAAATTATGGCCATCATCGGCGTCATCTTCTTGACAGTTCTCCGTTGAAGATCAACCCGAATGCCTTGGATTTGTCCGACGTAAGTTCATCTTCTCGATCGGTCTTCTTTATTGGATTTGCTGGAAGACTGATTTTAGCTCTGAACCTGTATTCATACAATAACTAAATAATTAACCAGCGCTACGCTTGACTTCAGACATATTTTTTTTGTAACGTTTCCTGAACTGACCTATGTTATTTTTAAACGATGCTTATATATGAAATTTTCCCATGCTTTATTATAATTACTTGCATAAACATAGTTTATGTATAATTACAAATAAAATACCACATTAAACACAACAATACCGCTCTGACACACATGTATTATATATGTATGTATATGCATACACATATGTATGTATATGTATATGCATACCCATGTGCATCTGCGTCTCCTGGTATATGTTGTCAAATTCATTCGAGGAGTTGTATTGAGGTGTCCAGCATTACTACAAACATTAGCGTTAAATGTTCCTAACAATTACACTAGACTGCGCCGGCAAGAACTGTTCTCAATAACATACGCAAGAACGGGGCCTTCCAGCCGTTATGCCTGTTGGAAGGGCCTTAACTCTTCTGAACGGGACTGCTTCGGATATTGACATATCCCATATCACATTACTAAAAGCAAAAGTAAATTATCTTCTAAGATTGAGCGCGTTAGAAAGCATTCATCAACGCACTTAAGTGACTTTGAATATATGTATGCATGTACAATATTTTTTACTTTATATAATTTTTAATGTTAACATTTCTTGTATTTTGCAAAGTAATTGGGCTAAACCTGTTTTGAGAAAATTAATTTAAATAAAAATACTTATATCTACATATACATATACATATGTGTATGCATATACTTATACATATACATTTACATGTGTGTTATAGCCTTTTGCAACGAAAACACTTTTAGAATTTCAACTGTGTAGTTTTATTTGTATAATCGTTGAATTACATTGAAGTATAATATTAACAATATTATAGAAGTAATAATAACGATGATGTTAACATCGTAGTGGCTTTAAGGATAATGATTGCTGCCTCTGATATGACGTCTTATTTAAAGCAAAGATAACCATACGCACGATTCTTAGATAGATTAAGAACGAAATTGTCGGGTATGTTATAGTTGCCCTTAAGGTCAAATCGATATCAAGCGATTTATCTAAATGTGTCGTTCGCTGCTTACTTCCATTTAGTGACATGAAATATTTATTGAATTTGGATATATCGCAGCTCGTGATAATTCAGACAGATGATAAATTTAAACATAATACATTGAGTTAAGTTTGACATACATGTGATAACACTAATATTTATAGGTTCTAGATTACATAGTTCATATATGGTTAGCTTAACATTGGTTTGCTTGATAACTTATAATATTTATTGGAAGCGGATAAGAGTATACGATAAGATTAGCATATTAACATTGGCAGGGATACATTACAAGTGCATAAATTATAATATATAAATAAGATTAGTTAAGTAATAAATTTGTATGTAGGTATAGTAATAATATATTACTTTGTTCAATAAATAAAAAAAATAAAAAAGTTCTGTAGATCTGCCGTAGCCATCTTGGGCCTGTCTGATTAGAGCCTGTCTCACGCGCCGACCGACTTGACCCGATCTGATAAACAGAGATAACAGAACTGGAATTCTGATAACAACTCCGCAAATTACGATACAACTTAATATCTCGAGTTCACACATCCACAAAGGTACTACGAAGAAAAGAACCTACCTTTTTTATGAAACCGGTTTTGTGAAGAAAACTTGTTTCCATGAGACGTGAACATTTCTCATCCCTAAATCACATTCCCGCCTTTAACCAAATCCCTGGAAATGGAGTCCAGGATTATATTATACAAAATGAAACTGTAATGTGTTAGAAGAAGAAGAATTTGTCTGTTAACAATTACACCATAGACGATCATTAATAAGCAATCAAAACAAGTCAAGGAGTGACATGTCTGAGGCACATGATTCAAGACAATCATAACACAAGCAATGATGATCAGGGCCGGTTGGGATTCAACAATAGAATATTACGCCTTTTGTTTTTTTTTTTAATGAAACTTCTATAGGCGCGGTAGGGCAAATTGGCCTGAACGTCACAAAAAGTGAAACGAAAAGGGTAGACCATTGCACCTAGGGTATTGCCCAAATCAGAAATCACAAATCAGGAGACTATCGTTTCAAAGTTGAATTGTTTACAAAAATATTAGCTGAGGCCAGTAGTATATCCTTTTTTGAAAGAGGTATTGATCACGTGGCAACACGAGACCGGGACTCAACGCAAATCTACAATAGTTTATCACATTAAAACACGGGACCGGGACTCAACGTAAATCTAGTTTATCACATTAAAACACGGGACCGGAACTCAACGCAAATCTTGTTTATCACATTAAAACACGAGAACGGAACTCAACGCAAATCTTGTTTATCACATTAAAACACGGGACCGGAACTCAACGCAAATTTTGTTTATCACATTAAAACACGGGACCGGAACTCAACGCAAATCTAGTTTATCACATTAAAACAAGGGATCGGGGACTCAACGCAAATCTAGTTTATCACATTAAAACACAAGATACAAAAATGTTAAGTGACTTCTTGATATTCAAAGATCCTGTGATCTGCTTCATAGACTACAAAAGGACATACTCGTATAGTAGAAATAGAACTTACTATGGAAATTTTTGAAACAAATGGGTGTAGCGAGACAGCTAATGTAGTCAAAACTCGGTCCTTGTCAGTAATGATTCTATAACGTGACCTAGTCAGTAGTGATTCTATAACGTGTTTCATTCTTGATTCTTCTTTCATCTCCGCCATCTATTATTTTTCCTTTGATTGATGATACAAGTATCTCACTTTACTTTTTTTATCATATATAGTATACACGAATACATGGTGGAGAAGGTACAAAAAAAAATATCTACGATATCTCTATATGAGTGAGTTTGGTGTCTATCCGTGGATTTATCCTACTCAGTTTCTGCTGGGCATGCTCGGGTATACCTCCTTGAGCGTAAAAAGAGATCTGCGTCTCCTGGTATACGTTGTCAGGCTCGTTCGAGGAGTTGTATTGAGCTGTCCAGCATTACTACAAAGATTAACGTTAAATGTTCCTAACAATTACACTAGACTGCGCCGGCAAGAACTGTTCTCAATAACATACGCAAGAACGGGTCTTCCAGCCGCTATGCCTGTTGAAAGGGCCTTAACTCTTCTGAACGGGACTGCTTCGGATATTGATATATTTCATATAACATTACCAAAAGCAAAAGTAAATTATCTTCTAAGATTGAGCGCGTTAGAAAGCACTCATCAACGTATTTAAGTGACTTTGAATATATGTGTTTATGTTAGTGTATATATGTGCGTATGTGTATGTATGTGTGTATATGTATGCATACATGTATATATAAAAAAAATAACGCTGATATTTTTTGTATTTTTCAATGTAATTGGGCTAAGCTTGTGTTGAGAAAATAAATAAATGTTCATAAATTTCACAAAGATGAATACTCGTAATCGTTTGAATATTTTTGTGACCATGTAACTTGCTTTCTTTCCTTTTATCTGGTTGGTCGAAAAAAGATTGCCACCTGATAATAAGCCCGCTTGATTGTTATTTTGCAATGAAGTATTCATTAATATATAAATATAATCCGACTCCTGCTGTCGTAAACGTTCAATTTATCTCCTAATCGTCTTGCAAAAACCATAGATCGATATGCGTATTGTCCCTGAATAATCGACAACATTCGCTTGTTTCTCTGACGACCTTTGTAGTTCCATTACACACGAATCTATGTAAATGTTATACAATCAGGGTAACAAAACACATCCTTGCTTTACCCCTTTTGAAATATTAAATCATTCAGTAAAGACACTCTATGTTAATATTACACATGTTATACTTTCGGCATATTATAGCACAATACCACGTTTCGATTTATATTTAGCACAATATTTGATGACCTCCGTGGCTTAGTTAATAAGTCGCTTGTTTCCCGACCCAAAGGTTGTGGGTTCAAATCCCGCTGGAACCCAGATTAAAAAAAAACAGATGCGTGAGACTCTCGCGCAGTTGAAGTGAGAAAATTGGAGCTTCTAGAAAATTGGATTTTATGCATTGCTTTTTTTTCCATTTGTCAATATTTTTTTTTTTTTAGGATTAGGAAATGGTTATGTGGAATTTAGTTCAAGAAAATCTCTCTTAATTAAATTTAAAAAAATAAAATATTTTCAATATTAATAATTTTAATTATAATATTATGCACTTAATAATAATAAATTAATATTTTTTAATATTATTGTAAATAAATTTAAAAAAATTTAATATTAAATAATTTAATATTTTTATGTTATTATTAATTGTTAAATAATTTTTTTTTTAATAATTATTTATTTATTATTATATTATTTTTATCATACAATTAATAATATATTATTAATAATATTATTATATTATTAATTAATTTTATTATAATAATATTATAATAATAATGTAATTATTAATATTATAATAACATGTATATATATTTTATAATTATATATTAAATTGAAATTATATGTTAAATAAATATTAAATAAAATAAAATAATTTAGTATAAAATAAAATTTATAATTATTAAATACATATATTAATACAAAAATAATACGAGTATGTAACAAAAAATGTATTTTTTTTAATTTTTTAATAAATAATAATAATATAACACACTTAATAATATAAATTATTATTAATAATAAATAATTATGAATAATTAATAATATTTTTTTAATAAGTAAATGAAATATTTAATAATAAATAATAATTTAATAATAATAAAAAATAATATTAATACACCGTTTCACTTTTCGTGACGTTCAGGCCAATTCGCCCTACCGCGCCTATAGAAGTTTCACTTCTAAATATTTCAGTTTTGTTATTGACGACCTCTTTAAATCTTTATGATTGGTTCGAAGAGATTGCTATATGGCAATAAGCCTGCCAGGTTGTACTGTATACAAAGAAAGTGTAATGCAATACAATTTCGCTGTTGTTAAAATCACTTTATTTTTATTTTTTAACCTGGCGAGTTTATTGCCATGTGGCAATCTCTTCCAACCAACCAGAAAAAAAAAATATATAGGCCCTAAGTGTTCACCAAACTGGAATCCTATTTAAAAAAATCTGGGTTCCAGCGGGGATCGAACCCGCAACCTCCGAATCGGCAGACAAGTGTCTTACCACCAGGCCACGGAGGTCGTTTTTAAAGAATTAAACTAAAAAAATATTAATGTTTGAAACTGAATAGTCACTCGTGGGCCACTCTTGAAAAGAAAATAATTTAGAAATATCAACATCAAAGTGTTGAGCGCTGTATACAGAGCTCTTTATGACTACGAATGCTGGTTGACCCTGTCAATGACGCAATGTCCGGATTTAGAATTCTTTAAGTTGGACAGGTAGTGGCCTGCACTTTGCCCTCCTCGCGTGACATCTTGGAAACAAGACGTTTGAAGACAAGGTTACCTTTGCTTATGGGGTGCAGCAGACTTATGTGGTCATCGATAATCCAGGCGACCTCTTTAAAGGGATGGTGTGCCTGATGGCACCAAAGTAGTGTTTTAGTACCAACTTTAATATATGAGTGGCGAAGTGCCAAACCAGCCTATACAACGAATATGTGGAAATTATATGATGGAGTTCAAAGTCCATGTGTTATTATAAATCAAATGTTGTGTAATTAATGGTTTTTATTCATTGAACAGATACATTCTAAAGCTACTACAATAAAAATAATCTAATATTATGATAAGATTATTTGATGATTGAAGTTTTTTTGTTTGATAGGCAAATTTGGCATAAAATTATATCACGAAAATCGCTTTTCCAAAAAAAAAAAAAAAAATGATAGATGGCAGCAGTAGTACCATTTATAATTTTGAAGTATATGCAAATCTGGCTTATAAAGAAACGTTATGTGACTCAAATTTTAACACTAGCTCATTTTTGTTGTTGGATAGGCTGGTTTGGCTCTATGCCACTCAAATGAGAGTGACACGTGGGCATGGAAAAAATTTAATACATGAAATGAATACCCATAACTCGTGTCGAGTATAATAGAAGGCATAATACAAATTGGGCGATCAGGATATCTGACGTTAGTGTCACCGGAGATAACTATGGAAGCATATAAGCATAGGCAATATGCTTATTTGGCTCCCATTACATACAATGGCGTGCCGACTTCAATAAAAGTAAAGGTAGGAAAACCATTTAGACAGTCGATCGGAGCGTGGTTGTTATTGCGACAGGATTTTGAGTACTTGGGCTTTCAGGATGAATGACGAGTGGAAAGGATTTATGTGAGCTCGTGAGTGTGGGTCTCTTCTTGTTGTTTTAATTTTGGTTGTTTTTGTGTTTCTGTGTGTTTTTCTTTTTTTCTTCTTTTTTTTGTTTTGGATTTGTTTTGATTTTTATTCTTATGATTGTGTGCGGTATATTGTGGGATGAATATTTTTGGTCTTTCTGGAGTGATAATGTGTGAGGAGTTGAGTTTCGCAAGATGTTTCCAGTTGTAGTTGAGTGTCACTGTTTGTCAGGTTGATGAGAGCGTGCAGCGGGGTTTTTTGTGTTATCAAAAATCGGAAAGATATATCGATTTATTTTTTCATGCTAAATATCCTCAGTGAGATACAGGCAAAAGCCTAGTTTACCGGGGATACGACAAATGAAAGGCAACAAACCCAGATCCATTAAAATTATATGTCCAAATCAAATTACCTGTTGTTTTTTCTCAAATTGTGTATATTTCTTGTAATGTGTAATAATAATAATAATAATAATATTTGTGATAGGCATATCCTGTTGTATAAAAGGCAAGGAGAATCAGATTGTTTGCGCCTTCTTTCTATATTGGCTCCCTGATAACTCGCAACAATTCTACGCCATTTGACTCTATCCGTTGCTGTTTGCTCCCAGTAGTGCTGAGTATTAATGTTTGCTCCCAGTAGTGCTGAGTATTAATGATTTTAAGCTTCTCATATAATAGTACGTCCTTATTCTCTCTTGCGCTGACTTCCATGATTTCTTCTGCTTTCCGTCAGCTAAACAAAGAGGATACTTCTTGGAAGACTGTACTAAAGCATCCGAGTCACGTCTCTAAACCAACACAGGTGTACACGCGATACCAGAGTCTCGATGCTACAGCAATTTTAATCTTCTCAATACTTCATCATTTGTTTCTCTATGATATCGTTGAATTTTCATAATTTGTCAATTCAATTTCAATTCACCGTTCTTTTAAAGCTCCACAAGAGAGCATAGGGAGGCCACCAGTCTTCTCCATTCAGAGCGGTGTTGGTAATCTCCTTCCATGACATTCCTAACGCTCTGACTTCCTTGTCATAGGAACGGTACACCGTGAGGGAAGGTCTTCCAGGCCGTCGGGACACCAATGGACAGAAAAATAGCACTCTCCTCGGCCAACTATCATCGGACATTCTCAGAACATTTCCCAGCCAGGACCATTGCCTCTCCCGAATTACAGAGACGATAGACACCTGCCGGGTGCGCTGGCTTATTATGTGTTCATGCAATAGTACATCCTTATATCTCTTCCGCTGACTACCGTGCCTTCTTCTACCCTCGGTCAGCTCGCCAGGTAACATTTCTTGGAAGTCATATCTCAGGTATACAAGCCACGTGTTCAGACTAACGCAGGCCTATACGTGATACCAAAATCTCGATTGTTATGACAGCAGTTTACTAGTCTTAAAACCTCGTCATTTGATACCACTAAATCTTCATTATGTACGAGTACCTGTGCTGACAATTTTCGAGTGCCATAATATGTCGTCTGTAGGGGATCCTTAATTCGCATCCATACATCAGAGATGGTACGGTTACAGATTTATAGACTGCTGTTTTGGTTTTCAGTGTTAGATCATGATTATCAAACACTTGCCTACGAAGAGGCCATAACGCCAGAAAAGCTGAGCTTAGTCTATTCTGAATATCGTAATCTATGTTTGTTTTGTCATTCACAATGCTACCTGTATCGGACGTATGCGTCATCATAAAACATATTAGGGTTAGTTTCTTAATTGTTCAATGTGTATAGATTTGGTTATAATTTGATATGTAAATTCTTGATATTTGTTTGGTTTTTGTAAATATTTATGTTTGTTTGGGTCCGCGTTGCATCACGACTGCAGCGGAAATGTAGACTTATGGACGGGCGTCGAGACTATATCGCTGGCTGGCCGGCCTCTGCATTGCGCAAACTCCCGAAAATTGTGGTATTTTGCGAGGTGTGAGCGCAGGCAGTGGCGGAAAATGGCGCTTGCGATGAGCGATTGACCGTTCATAAGAGATATCCCTTTCAAAATAAATCATTATTATTCTCAGTGTACTCTACCTACTGTGTTTTACTTCAGACCTGCTACAACCTGCCATAAGAGGAATCTCTTCACCCCGCTACCTTCTCTCAACGATCTACGCCTTTGGAATTGACCTGAATTCTGCGCAGCAGCCACTTGCAGCATTGCGCAGCAGCCACTTGCCTATGATACAGTTCTTTGTACCGGTGCCGTACATTACCTGTTATGTTGAAAGTCGTGAGTAGATGGTCAAGACGGAAAAAAAAACATTTTATTCAGACATTGTCGTCGTCGTTGTCGCCGGGCCTTGTAGTCAAGGATACCCTCGCCATACCAACGTCAATTCAGTTGAAATGCAAAACTATGCCACGGAGTTTGTTTTTGTAAGTGTGTAAGCCGTTGCACAACAGCAAACTCATCGGCCACACCACTGTTCTGGATGTGATGGCGCAACAAAGTGAGACAATCGGAGCACACCGGCAAGTTTTTTTTCCCTCTTTTTGAAAGAATAGATAGGACCGAAGTCATAGGTATCCTTATACCCCCGAATACTAGTTGGAAAAAATGTCCGTGTCATTCGAGGGGAGTAGCACAGCGCAGGATTCGAACTGGCGACCTTCCGCATGGAAGTCCAGTGCGTTACCACACGACCATGCACCTCAGAGAGAAGGCTAAGGCAAGCATGATAACACGTCGTCAGAATTTGAGAAGTTTTCAAATGGGGATGACTCAAAAACATGTACACACATTTTAAATAATTGAGAGTTCAGTATTTATTAAGCTATAACTAATATTAAAACTTCAAATTAAAGAATATAAACGTATTTGTTTTCCATTTATCGCAAATGCTCTAATTATGACTTTTATATCTGCACTGTTGATAGCGTGGCATCACACACTTCCCTTTTGTTATTTGGCCGCATTCTCTTTCAATAGTTGCTCTCAACTCATTAACTGTTGTAGGTTTTGTGGCGTTTACTTAATTCCTGATGAGGCTTCGTTAAAAAAAGTTATTTGATATGAGGTTTGGGGAGCGCGGTGGGTATTCAATGCTATATCTATACTTAGTCAAAAACGCCTACATAACTTCTGTTTGCGATTTAATTAACCAGGTTGTACTGTACATAAATGAAGTATCAAAAAATACAATCGCTTGGTAAACATGCTAAAAATTTAACATCATCCTTTTTTTTTAAATACGAGTATCTTCGTGTCTTAGTTGATTGAAGTGTTTTCAGTCTTTGGTTGTGACTATGCGTGTCACGCTGTTCCAACAAACCCACAATTACTATCGGTGACAAGTATCCACTTGTCATGACCTTGACTTTGATTAGAGGTCAAACTAGGGCTACCACTGTATCTTGTTTAGCAAATAAATACAATTATATAAATTACTATTAATTATATACACAAAGCACGACGGACAACCTCCGTGGCCTAATTGGTAAGACGCCTGTCTTCCAACCCGGAAGTTACGGATTCAAATCTCACTGGATCACAGATATTTTTTAAAAAGGGGTTCCAGTGTGGCTTTTCCTTAACCCTTACTTCCCCGTGACGTGTAACTAGTACACATTGCTTCTGAAAACTTTAATATCTCTATAAATATAATAAAAACTGGGTTCAGATTTTAGGTATTCCTCCGTAATACATTTACGCATTGAATGAAAAAAATAATATTAATAATAATTAGCACTTATCGGCCACATCAGAGATATTTTGTGAAAATCGGGAATAAATTCACCGATACAATCAAACGTATAGTGTGCGACGTAGGTATATTCATTCTAAAAAACCACTATGCGTGAGGAAGCGACGCTATTCACGTCTCACTCTCAGACTACTTGGGTATATGGGAACGCAAGAAATAGAATCTCAGTTCGCAATTGTGTTTCTTCCTTCGAGGTATAACAGTCCGAGACCGAGTCCCGTCTCAGCTCTCAGTAGCTCTAGGGCGTCCATTTGAGGTGGTCTCTTCGCCCGTTTTGTGAACGTCGGCCGATGTTTTTTTTTTCATGTTTTCAGCAATTAAATTTCAATTATTATCACTTTTGACTTCAAATTTTATTAATTTAAGCGATTGGCTATGAATATTCTTATTTTTTCGATTTTAAATCGCTCATTTTGACATTTGTATTGAATACACAGCACCGGAACGTGTATATTTTTTTAGCACAAGAAGGGAAAGGTTAAGCCTCTTAACATATTTCTGGTTGGTCGGAAGAGATTGCTAGATACCAATAAGCCCGCCATGTTGTACTGTATACAACGAAAATATAATAAAGTACATTTTTAACTAATATTTATATGCATCTAAATATTTAACAACCAGGGTGATATAACGTAACCTTGGATTACCTCTTTTGAACTTTTAAACAACTCAATCGAGGTTCTGTTCATTCTAACACATGCTTTTTATTTTTAAGGAAGAAATCAACAAAAGAACAGGTTTCCATATCTGACTTGGATAAATTAATTAATTTGTATGGTACCAATTGAGAGATAAACTCGTGTTTAGATAAATTTATGAAATATTTAAATTTAACAATCTCAAGTGGCTAACACGTGTACTATATTATATTTTATTCTAAAATCAGATTTAATGGATCTTAACGATAAGAAAATTTGTCGTTAATTGTACGAGTATGTATAATATAAAACCAATTGACAGAGACCCATTTCTATTGGATACAATCCGGAATCGAACACGAATCCCTCGAGTGAGAGACAACTGAATTGCCAACATGACCACCGGGCGATCGTCTATAAAACTAGCTATATCATTTTTTGAAACTTTATTCATCCCTTATACATGACGTTCTCCTATATTTTGAAACACTAAGGTCTAAAAGTTTACAGTCTGTATAGTGTATAGGCCTTAAGTTCACTTTTTTTTTAACCTGGCGAGTTTATTGCCATGTGGCAATCTCTTCCAACCATCCAGAAAGCTGTTTTTATAGGCCCTAAGTGTTTACCAGACTGGAATCCTATTTAAAAAAAATCTGGGTTCCAGCGGGGATCGAACCCGCAACCTCCGGATCGGCAGACAAGTGTCTTACCACCAGGCCACATTCATCCCTTATCACATCATTCCAGCTTATGTCATACATTGTCACTCCATGTATTCTTCTCAATGCACGCAGCATTCCCCGGAGACATTATTTCCAAAAAATCTTATATTTAAGTAGTAATTAATGTAATATTAATGGTGTTGTAGTCGGAACTGGAGTTGGGGTCGGAACTGGAGTTGGAGTCGGAATTAGAGTTGGGGTTGGAACTGGAGCTGGGGCTGGAACTGGAGTTGGAGTCAGAATTGGAGTTGGGGTCTGAACTGGAGTTGGAGTCGGAATTAGAGTTGGGGTCGGAACTGGGGTTGGAGTCGGAATTGGAGTTGGGGTCGGAACTGGGATTGGGGTCGGAACTGGAGTTTGAGTCGGAATTGGAGTTAGGGTCTGAACTGGAGTTGGAGTCGGAACTGGAGTTGGGGTTGGAATTGGAGCTGGGGTCGGAACTGGAGATGGGGTCGGAACTGGAGTTGGAGTCGGAATTGGAGTTGGGGTTGGAACTGGAGTTTGAGTCGGAATTGAAGTTTGGGTCTGCACTGGAGTTGGAGTCGGAATTGGAGTTGTGGTCGGAATTGGAGTTGGAGTCGGAATTGGAGTTGGGGCTGGAACTAAAGTTGGAGTCGGGACTGGAGTTGGGACTGGAACTGGAGTTTTGGTCGAAACTGGAGATGGAGTCGGAATTGGAGTTGGGGTCAGAACTGGAGTAGTAGTCAAAAATGTTTAACTTGTATAAGTTTGATTCATGGTGATTTTTACACTTTTTTTAACAAGTTGATTTTATATTTATGCGCGCTAAAAAATCTATAGTATGTATGTATATAATGATTATCATAAATTCTTACAGCGCTGTACCTCTTTTTATCAAAACACACAACTGTCCCACCGCTCCCTCTTATTTCGCCGAAACATTCAAGTACGATCATGTCACTTCATACCAAAAGGCGCTGAACTGGTTGACCGTGAGAAATAGACGCCAAATTCATATATCACTATTGTATAATATCCATCACTGTTCCGCCACCCCTTCTTATTTTGCCGAAAATTTACAGCATCTTTCCGATCATGAAATTGCGTTACGCTCAAACAGAGATTGTTTATTACATTTCCCAGTTCACCGCTCTTTTTTTTTTTTACATCGTCCTTAACTGTTTATGCAGCGAGACTCTGGAACCAGTTACAAACCAATGTTAGACTCGCTCCGTCCTTGGCACGCTTTAAGAAGCGACTGAAAAACTCAATTTCTAGTCAATAATATAACGTGTTTCATTCCTGATTTACCTTCCCTCTCCACCATCCCTTCCTTTTACTTTGATTGATGATATCTCATTTTTACTTAACTATGTATGTTATATGTTCATAAATTTCATAAAGAAAAATAATCATTTGAATATTTTTTGCGGCCAAGTAACTTTTTTTATTTAATTTATCTGGTTGGTTGGTAGAGATTGCCGCCTGATTGTTTTTACAATGAAGTATTAATATATAAACAATGTATACTCGTGTGTGAAGGAACTTTAGATGTCAATTAGTGGCATGCAAATGTCGAATGGGAATGTATCCGAATTGGTGGCATGCAAATGTCGAATGGGAGTGTATCCGAATTGGTGGCATGCAAATGTCGAATGGGAGTGTATCCGAATTGGTGGCATGCAAATGTCGAATGGGAATGTATCCGAATTGGTGGCATGCAAATGTCGAATGGGAGTGTATCCGAATTGGTGGCATGCAAATGTCGAATAGGAATGTATCCGAATTGCTGTATGCTTATGATATGGTAGTGTTAGCTGAGAATGATAATGACTTAGTTAGACTGACAAGTTAATTGTATGAGAGATATAAAGAGAAAGGTGTTTGATTGTTAAATACAAAGTGATGGTGATAGAAAAGTGTGGAAGGAAAAGTAAATACGATATATGGGGGAGTAATGAAAGATTCGAGCATGCTGAAGAATTCTATGTTTGGAAGAAGGCGTATGAATATAGAAGAGCTGAAAGATGTGTGTCGCAATAGAAACGCCTGGTGCTCTCTCCTCTGTGTCTACCTCGATTGAGAGACAGCTTAATGGTATGTATGTATGTAACTAAAAAAAAAACAGATGCTTGAGACTCTCGCGCGGTAGAAGTGAAACTTCTTGGCTCCTAGGAAAAGTTGATTTAATGCATTGCTTTTTTTTTTGGATTAGGAAATTGTTATGTGGAATTTACTTCAAGAAAATCTCTCTTAATTAAATAAAAAATGGTTATGTGGAATTTAATTCAAGAATGTCTCTCTTAATTAAATAAAAAATGGTTATGTGAAATTTAATTTAAGAATATCTCTCTTAATTAAATAAAAAATGGTTATGTGGAGAATTCAAGAAAATCTCTCTTAATTAAATAAAAAATGGTTATGTGGAGAATTCAAGAAAATCTCTCTTAATTAAATAAAAAATGGTTATGTAGAATTTAATTCAAGAAAATCTCTCTTAATTAAATAAAAAATGGTTATGTGGAATTTAATTCAAGAAAATCTCTCTTAATTGAAGAAAAAAAATATTATTTTTCTTATTTTTAATAATAAATAATAATAATTTTAATAATAAATGATATTGTTATAATTTTAATAATATAATACACTTAATAATATTAAATTGTATTGTATTTTTTATATTAAATACGTTAATATTTTTATCTTAATTATTTTCAAATAATTAATTAATTATTTATTTTTTATTACACTTTTTTATTATATTATTTGTAATACAATATATTATTAAAAATATTATATTATAATTTATTATAATATAATACAATAATAATATAATTATTAATATTATAATAACATTTAATATATATTATTATAATTATATATTAAATATAAATTATATATTTAATTGAATAATTTAATATAAACTTAAATTAATAATTATTAAATATATTAATATTAAAATGATACCAAAAAAACTATTTTAATAATAATTTTAATAATAATATGATTTACTTAATAATATTAATTATTATTAATAATAAATCATTATTAATATTAAAATAATTGATAATAATTTATTAATATATTGTATAAAATATTTAATAATAATAAATAATAATATAATACACCGTTTCACTTTTCGTGACGTTCAGGCCAATTTCCCCTAACGAGCCTTTGGAAGTTTCACTTCTAAAATGTACCAGGAAGTAAAAAAGATACATTCTAACTAATTTACGTATTAAAATAATCTATCTTAAAAACAATTTATTTATAGACAATATTGAATGTGAATCGATCTTAATAATTTCTTTAAAAAGGCGCTATATTTAAAAAAAATATTTTTAATAATGTCTCCTAATTGGAATGTGAAAATCACCAGTCTTTAGTTACACATTCCAACCATCCTTTCACACGTTTTATCATCGATAAGTCGGAAATGCTTAATTTTCTTGATTAATTCGTTTTTTTTTTTATTATTTGTTTATACAATACATATATGTACATTATTTAATTATGCCACTTGCTGTGAGCGTTTTTACATGTCGATTAAAATTCATAACCAGGCGTACTTTGCTCTCAAAATGACGTTATGAAAAATTTTATTCTAAGTGGAAAAGAGTAACCATTGTTTTTTTATAAAGTAACAGGCAAACTCAATCGTAAAAAAAACGTTACTTATTAATTTAATAATTCATACATGCGTGCGTACCATCATGCCATGTTTTGCCGGCAGCCGTGCTCTAACAATTATCATTCACACTAAGAAAGCGGGTTCACCAGGTTCGATTCCTGACAGATTCTCTTCTGGACTGATTTTATTCGTATACCATTTAATATTTCAATTTATTGTAGATTTTCCTGTAGCGTATGTATTGTTTTTCATATACTTAATTCGCAATATTAATACTTTGTATCCCGATCCCGTGTTTTCACATGATAAACAAGATTTGCGTTGAATCCCGGTCTCGTATTTTAACGTGATAAACTAGATTTGTGTCGAGTCCCGGTCCCGTGTTTCACGTGTTAAACTAGATTTGTGTCGAGTCTCGGTTCCGTGTTTTAACGTGCTAAACTAGACTTGCGTTGACTCTCGGTTCCGTGTTTTAACGCGATAAACTAGATTTGTGTCGAGTCCCGGTCCCGTGTTTCACGTGTTAAACTAGATTTGTGTCGAGTCTCGATCCCGTGTTTTAACGTGCTAAACTAGACTTGCGTTGAATCTCGGTCCCGTGTTGTAACATAATAAACTAGATTTGTGTCGAGTCCAGGTCCGGAACAACTTATGTACCACTAGTCCATATTTCCACTGACACTTCTAATGTACCACCAAATAATTCCGAAATACATCCAAGAAAAATTGATTTTTAACCTAAATATAAATTAACCACAACTATTGAAGTCAATTTTATCACAACACAACTCTTTTTTATTAAAATTTAATACAAATATATAACGTTTTCTTTTATATGCACAAGTCGGCACACCAAGAACAACTAACTGTCAATAATATTAGAAGCTAAATGAATTTGAACAGGACCAGACCTGCAGCTGTGCGGATATGAGTCATAAGTATTATATTATACGAAGTGGTACATAATCTCAGCGTTCGTGTAGCAATAGAGAGAGGTTTAATAAGTGGTACATTGCGTGTACAATTGTGCAGTACTGCGTCAAAAAAAGGTGGTACATAACGTGTACCACTAAGCCTTAAAGAGTTAAACAAAAGCTAGCAGCTTATATAAAACATTTTATTGTAAAATATAGAAATGGTGAGAAAAAAATATGACAGAATGACTAAGTGAGTATATAAATCAGAAGTGATAGATATACGAAAAAGAGGCAGACATGGCTGAACAAAATATACTACATTTTGAAAAAAACTTAAGTGAAAAATATGAATATTATGCATGACAAGATGTATGAATGTGTAGAAGGCGTGAGTTGTATGCTTGGACGGATAAGTTTGGAGATCTGTTCTCGCTGCCCCCGCCACAAGGGACACTGCGTGATTCTATGTATGTTAGATATGATATCTGCCGTCCTTTTCTTTTGATTGATGATATCCCACTTTATATGAAAAACAATGTTCAGGAGATTGTCCGTCGTTGTGGGGTTTGTGGGCATATGCTCACGTATGTGTTTATGAATTTCGTGGAGATGGATAGTCATTTGAATGATTTATGCGACCATATAACTTGCTTCATTTATTTTTATCTAGTTGGTTGGCAGAGATTGCCGCCTGGTAATAAGCTCACCAGATTATATTCGCAATAAAAGTGTGAAATAATAAATAAATGTACGTAAAAAAATATTATAAGAATATATTTGTATATATATCTAATACATTTAAACAATAGTGTGTAAAAAGCTGGTTCTATAATAATTAGAAAAGGACAATTTGTACAGCGCCTTTTAGAAAGTTAACTTTCCAGAGTCTTAACAGTATAGACAATGAAAGACGACGTAGAAAACTTAAGAATTAACGAAACTTGGTATTGGTAGAATAAGGATAAGAGAAAGATTAATGCTGTGGAGGTGCGTGCACTAAGAAAAGTTTGTGGAAGGTCAATGTTTTAAAGAAGACAGAATGAAGACGTCTGAAATGAATCCATGGATAAAATGGATGTTTCAAGTAAGATGAAGAATGAAGCTTCCAGATGTATTGGACATGTGGAGAGAACGAATGACGAATGAATGACTAAGCGAGTACATAATTCAGAAGTGTAAGATGTGCGGTAGACTGTGGAGAACATACTTTAGCGGATGTCCTTGTTGGACGTGCTAATGATTTTGATTGTTTGGTATTTAAATAAAATACGTCGATTAGCAATGCGGAAAGTGAGAGTGAATAATCAATGAATAAAAAACAGTCAAATGATTAATGATAAGTGATGCTTTATGTATCGGTAAGTAGGGATATATATACATTTCCCCCCCTGCGTGAGTGCCCCCGCAATATATTTTTATCTCCCTCTGTGCGTGCCGAGGTGGTCGATCGAAATATTGCAGACGTCGCGAATAATATTGTGGGTAGATAATTTGTTGGCGAAAACGGCGAGACAACGCGATGCGTTCTCTTTCTACTGTGGAATGTATCGTAAATAGTATTTGCGGGTAAACAATATCAATGTTCTGGTATGCGACCTTTGGACATGTTCGAAGGTCGTTTCGTCGGTCGTTGACCGTGCGTGTTTACAATATTCAGGGACGACCGTAGTCCCTACAATACGTTTAACAAACTTATTAGATTCGGAAAGAAGGTAAAGGGAGAAGTATGAATAGTATAAATAATATTGTACATGACGAGATGTACAATATACTTTATTTGAAAATGTGGAAGAATCGAAATTTATGTGCTTTGATAGAAAAGTTTGGAGATCTGTTATCTCCGCCTACACCGCAAGGGACACGGCGTGATGGTGTGTACAGTACCCCGGCGGTCAGTAATACACATCGGGCTTAAGAAAGAGACTGTCGGCCATAATCGGCTTTGTAGAGCGTCGCCTCTGCATGCATACACGTGTTCCGTCGCGAGACTGTTAGCGCATCGTGCGACAGAAAAAAAAGGAAACGTAGAAATTCACAAAATCGTAAGAGTTGTATGAGAAGATATATGGATGTAGAAGAGGCTAAGGGTGTGTGTTGAGATAGAAAAACTGGTGCATTTTCCTATCTACCTACCCCGACAAGAAAATAATATAATTGTATGCATATGTGAATGTCTGAATTTATGTACGGTACCCGGCGGTGAGTAATACACATCGGGCTTAAGAAAGAGACTGTCGGCCATAATCGGCTAACTTCAGCTTTGTAGAGCGTCGTCTCTGTCCCTAGAACGTTTGACAACGACTGACAAATCACGACGGAACACGTGTATGAATGATAAAGACGACGCTCTATAAATCCGAAGTTAGCCGATTGTGGCCGACAGTCTCTTTCTTAAGTCCGATGTATATTACTTACCGCCGAGTACTTGTATGTATGTATATACGTACATACATACAAACCGATTAAAGACCGATTCCCTTGGTTAGCGGAAACCGTTGAAAGCCCGTTAAATCTTTATTTATTTTTCAAAAGATATTTTGCTTTAGCAATACATTTTTGGTTACAATTAAGCCTGACAAAACTGATATGTACGAATGTACGTGCTAAATAATAAATGAAGAAATAATTACTTATAAGAATTGTTATCTAGTTATAAGAAGTGTGTAAGTGTTAATTATTTCTAAGAAATCAAGTAATGGTATTAAAACATATATCAGATAAGTTCTACGATATAAATCTTTATATGACCTTTGGCAAATGTTTGTTTTAAAGAAAACTTTCTTAAACAAATTAAAGTAACTAATATCGAATACTTTTAGAAGTAACGATTTTCTCGAAAGTTCATATTCCATACTAAAATTCGTTGTTTATTTCAATATAGCGATATCTCGCTCTCTTCAAAGCAATACATATAGCTTACTTTGTCTATCACGCCATATTTTCCAAACATTAATTCCCTGCGCTGCGGTGTGACGTAACGGCCTTCAGTGCTGCCCGCTAATAAAATAATATCTCGATACAATCGTCTGACGAAATGCTTCATATTGGAATCGATTTACTTGGAAAATGTTTATCTAAGATTGATAAAATGTTTTGAGAAGATTTATTATGAATCATCGAAAAGTGGATATTTGTTAGTTCAAATATAAATCGTTAATTTAGTTGTGGCTGATTACTACATGTGATGACATTGATACGGTTTAATCGTTTAACATTAAACAATTGTGTATTCAACGATGCGTTATGTCACCCTAGTTATTTAATATTTACATTGATTTGTGTATGAAAAAACTACAGAGGACAATTGGTGCCATATTAACCCTTCCTTCCCTGTGATATCTAACTATAGTTCGGAAATTCTAGGATGAGTCCTGTGACAGCTCACAAATTTGCCCCAATACAACATTATGTAACGTATTTACCTCAATAAGTTGCTATTTATTAGAATTGAGGCTTATATTAAAGTTAATAAAATAATTAAAATTACTGAACATCGTTACAAGGTTGTATTGGGGCAAATTTGTGAGCTGTCACAGGACTCATCCTAGAATTTCTGAACTATAGTATACATTGCTTCTAAAAACTTTAATATCTCTAAATATAAAAAATACTGGGTTCAGATTTTAGATATTCATCCGTAATACATTTACACATTGAATTGAATAATAATATTTATAATATTAGGTCCTTACATATGAAATTGGCGTTTTGCCGTACTGGCAACTTTGATCTCAAATATCTTCTCTTTGGTTAGGAATTCCAAATTAAAATTTATACAGCTATTTACTCAAGTATTTGTGTTTCGAAAATTATAATTCATTTGGTTTTTCTTCAATTGTTTTTTTTCTTTGCGTCACTCAGTTTACAAAATGGAAAACTTGAAATATCGCGTTATTTACGAGTACGAGTTCCACCGTGGCACCAGTGCTGCAGAAACGGCTCGAAGGATTAATGATGTATATGGCGACGGTGCCGCAAAAGAAAACACAGTGCGTTTTTGGTTCCAACGTTTTCGTTCTGGAAATTTCGACCTGCGGAATAAGCCCCGTGGATGGCCGGAGACCAAAGTTGATAATGAAGAATTGAAGGCTATTGTGGAAGCGGATCCATCGCAAACCACGTCCGAGTTAGCTGCAGGCTGCGGTGTTAGTGATAAAACTGTTTTAATCCACTTGAAGCAAATTGTGAAGGTGAAAAAGCTTGAAAGGTGGGTACCTCACGAATTGAGTGAAGCAAATCAACAAACGCGCGTTGACTGCTGCGTTGCATTACTCAACCGGCACAATAATGAAGGGATTTTGAATCGAATCATTACCTGTGATGAAAAGTGGATCCTGTATGATAATCGGAAGCGCTTATCGCAATGGCTGAACCCTGCCGAACCAGCCAAACCATGCCCCAAGCGAAAATTGACTCCAAAAAAGTTACCTGTGAGCGTTTGGTGGACTAGTGCTGGTGTCGTTCACTACAGCTTTCTTAAATCTGGCCAGACGATTACGGCAGATGTCTATTGTCAGCAACTGCAAACCATGATGGAAAAGCTAGCTGCTAAACAACCGAGGCTGGTTAATCGCTCTAGGCCACTGCTGCTTCATGATAACGCTAGACCACACACTGCACAACAGACGGCTACCAAATTAGAAGAGCTTCAATTGGAATGTCTAAGACATCCACCGTACTCTCCGGACCTCGCCCCAACAGATTACTTTTTTTTTCGAAATTTGGATAACTTCTTGCAAGGGAAAAAATTCAACTCCGATGGGGCAGTCCAAACCGACTTCAAAGATTTTATTGATTCCCGTCCGAATGGTTTTTTTAGTAAAGGGATCGATGAACTACCTATGAGATGGCAAAAGTGCATAGATAGCAATGGTACATACTTTGATTAAATAAATATATTATATTAAAAAAAAATCAACTTTATGTCCTGCCAAACAAAACGCCAATTTTATATGTAAGGACCTAATATAATTAGCTTTTATCGGCCACATCAGAGATATTTTGTGAAAATCAGGAATAAATTCACCAATACAATCAAACGTGTGTCACGTAGGTATATTCATTCAAAAAAACCAACATGGGTGAGAAAGCGACGCTATTGACGTCTCACTCTCACTCTATTTCAGTATATAGGAACGCAGGAAACAGAATATCAGTTCTCAGTTGTGTTTTTCCTTCGAGGTATTACAGTCCGAGACCGAGTCCCGTCTCTCAGCTCTCAGTAGATCTAGGGCATCCATTTGAGGTGGTTTCTTCACCCGTTTTGTGAACACAAAAAATAGTGCTATGTATCTCCAAAGGAACATCTCTCAGACACAGATAGGAAAGATACAATGGAGGGATTCCATTAAGGAACTTGAATTCCATCCTTTTGTGTAACTTCTAAATGAGTACTGTGACTTCCATGATAACTTTTGACTACTCCACTCATCCATCCGAACTTCGAAGAGCAGTGGTTAAGAGTAGTCCTATTGCTTCCCTCATTTGGTCAGTCCAACACATTGAGACTTCCACTTGGCCTGCTCCCACAGGGATTCGGCGTGATGGTATTGTATTGTATTACACTTTCGTTGTATACAGTACAACTTGGCGGGCTTATAAATCATCATCCTATCGTGTAGCTCATGACTGAACATCGTGACTCCCGTGATAGCATCTGACGGCTTAACTCCATCCATCCCTACACTCCGCGACTCGAAGGGCAGTTGTAAAGGGTAGTCCAGTTGCGTCTGTCACTTGGTCAATCCAACGCATTGGGATTCTTCCTCTTGTGCGTCGTTCTCCCCCCCCCCCCCCTCAAACTGCCCCCGTGGCAACGAGCAATGTGTCCCTGCGGCTCGAAGAACAGTTATGGGTAGTCCTATTGCTTCTCTAATTTGGTTAGTCCAACACATTGAAACTTCCTATTGGTTGTCATTTTTCCAAGCCTCCAGTAACCACAAGCCATTCCAAACTGTCTCCTTGGCCACGAACAACGTTGCCAAAGTATCTGAGGACTCACCGTAGGCATATTGTCGACAATCTTTCAATGGTTCTCAGTTCTTCGAGAATGGAGACATTCGTTTGCCTTGCCGTCTATAGAATACGTTACATATTATCAATAAGGCACTTATGTTAAACATAAACCATAGGCTCAAACTGAGTAGGGAATAGATAGAAAGACGTGAAAACTTGTTTTATCTGCCTGCCTAAAAATCAACATAGCGTTATGGTATTTATTATAGTATCAAACTATTTAAATTCATGTAACTTTACGTTCAAGTGGTTTTTTTGCAATCTATAATATCATATCTAAAAATCACTCCACACGTTATATGTTATCTTATCATTTGAGTGTCATGATTTGATCTAATCTTTTAGTTAAAAAATTAGCTAAACCAGTGTGATTCTCGCAGGCTATCATAACGCTTCTTCTTCCCCTCAGCCTTTTGCTTACCAATCCCTCTTATAAGACGCATTTTGGAAACATATGATCGCACATGAACGAACTTTTTTGGGCTATCAGATATGCATCACTCTTATTTACGTTCGAGAGAAAATTTTACCTTTGTGCCCTTTCCTAATACTTGAAAAAAATCATTTACTCTAATTCTATCATTACTGTTAAGATGGCATTTTTTTCCTAGAATTTTAAAAAAACATTTTTTTATGGTCATAGATTAAAAGAACTTAACATATTTAACTTAAATTAATTAGTTAGAAGACATTGATGTATATTAATAAGCCCGGCAGTTGTATTACGAATAATTGTATTTTATTAGACTTTCGTTGTATACAGTACAACCTGAAGGGATTATTATCATGTGGAAATCTCTTCCAACCAACCAGAAAGTTGTTAAAGAAGCTTTAAGTGAAAACCAGACTAGAATTATATTTATTAATCTGGAACAATCGGGATGTAAGCAAAATAATTCAAAATAAATAAGACGAATGAATGATTTATGCAGAAGACCAAAATCGTATTCGGTGTTTCTAAGAGAGTTACCACTCAAAGGTGGATCTGGACAGACTGGCATACGTGTCGACGCTTTTCAAACTCAGGTATGTCCATGCAAGTTCATATTGAGCCAAGCGGTATTTTGTCCCTGATCACTGAAAACTATATATGTAAAAATGATACCTTTTTTTTAGAATTGCTTTATAGATGAAAAAAATCCAAGAAATTCAAGTCAGTAGAAAAAATAAAGTATATTTCAATTTGGACATACCCACTTTTGAAAAACGCCCATTGAAAATACGTGATTTTGATACAACACCGCATGAACATACTCGAGTTTGATTGTTATTGACAGTACGACTACGCTACAACTGATCGGCCATCTTGAATTATGGCGCTCTCTGATTGGTCTAAATATACATGTCTGACTTTGATAAAAACAACCTCTTGAACATATTAGAGTTTGTAAACAACTCTTATATCAATCACCATTTTGCATTTATTTTACGAGGAGATATCTTATTTTGAAAAATACAGATTTATCCAGGACTACATAAGCTACATTTTGGTGCATTTATTTAAAAAATGTCATAATGTGGACATACCTGGGCTTGAAAAGCGTCGACACATATTATCCCACAGAAATAAACAGGGAAAAGAAGTATGGCAAAATTCTAAACAAGATGGTTAGATAACATAAAAAAGTGGCCGGGAGTAACTGGAAAAAATGAGGATAAGTATATATCCAACAGTGAAGTCAACCGGACTATCGTAAAAAAGTGGAACATTAACATTGATTCTATCACGTCTATAGATATTATTCATATAGAAAAAAATATAATTAAGACCCGTATTCATAGTCCAGCCTCAATACTAATTTATAATCTTAAAATTTCATCATTTGTGTTCAGAGTCAGACCTCATACGCCCCAAATGATTTTCTTATTTATGGGACATTAAACATCAATACTCAAACCGGGATGATCAAAATCTGTTAAGATTTTGATACTTTTGGTCCGCAACAGTATTTAGTAGTAACTTTGATGTATGGGAGTGAATCGTGGACGTGGAAACATGAAATGAATAAACGAAGAAGACGAATTAAACAAAATACAGTGCAAATGTACATCGAAGACGGGGAGGAAGACTAAAGAAAATATGGTTGGTTCAAGTGAATGATATTTTGAAATCGTAGGGGCTGTGTGAGAAAGGTGTATAGATTTATTTATTTATTTAATTAACGACACAACAGTGTCTTTATATACAAATGAACATTTGACAGGTTATACAAGTACTTAAAATTGTTGACAAATAATACAACTTTATCTTTAACTAACATGAAGATACAAAAAGCAGTAGTAATAATAAATTACAGTCATCGTTTTAAAATTATTTAATAATCTTTGAGAATTTTGTGGGAATTTTATGGATAGATATTGAGATATAGAAAACACATGGCCTCATTAGTAGAACGAGATGCAAGTTGCTTTGCAGAATTAAAACCTTCCTACATGTTGATGCAGGGTTACTCAACTCCAGAGGCAAAGTATTGTCCTTAATGTTTGGTTTATATTACGTTATTTATATTAATAAAGGAGAGCACAAAGTTAGTAGTTATTTCTAAATATTGTTGTGATATTCTGGCGAATACTATATATACTTATATTAAAAATATAGATGTGGAAGATATGATATAAGTGTGTTGAGATTGAAAAAAATGGTACTTTTTCCTCGCTGCCTACCCTAATAGAGAAATGAGGTGATAATATGTACATATTAAAATTAATTTTAACATGTATAACATATATATCATACATTATTAAAATAGGAAAAAATATGAAATATAATTCTAGCCTTCAAATTTAATATAATGTATTCAGAATCGAACCTCATACGTACGAAACGAAACTATACAACTTCATTATTTAAGGGATGCTACGAATAATTCGTACGAAATTTAATATTAAATATTAATATCTGAAGTGAAAAATAGTTAACATTTATAATTTATTTATCAAACATTGTATATTCCACTTTATATAACAGTATAGCTCTACCGGTTTCAAGGTTTTTACTTTGTCATCAGGGGAGCACAAACAAGACTGAATTATTTTGAATATTATATAAAGTGTAATAAACAGTGCTTGACTTAATAAATTACAATGTTTTTTAAATCTTCACAGTGTTAATGCCATTTTTTTTAACCCTTCCTTCCCTGTGACGTGTAACTAGTACACATTGCTTCTAAAAACTTTGATATCTCTATAAATATAATAAATACTGGGTTCAGATTTTAGGTATTTCTCCGTAATACATTTACGCATTGAATGAAAAAATAATATTAATAATAATTAGCACTTATCGGCCACATCAGAGATATTTTGTGAAAATCGGGAATAAATTCACCAATACAATCAAACGTGTGCCAGTGTGTGACGTAGGTATATTCATTCTAAAAAACCGTTATGGGTGAGAAAGCGACACTATTCACGTCTCACTCTCAGTTTACTTCGGTATATGGGAACGCAAGAAATATAATCTCAGTTCGCTCACTTCAGTAGCTTGCGGGCTTTCGTTTGAGGTGGTCGCTTTGCCCGTTTTGTGAACGTCGGCCGATGGTTTTTTTCATGTTTAAAGCAAATAATTTTCAATTATTATCACTTTTGATTTCAAATTTAATTAATTTAAGCGATTGGCTATGAATATTCTGATATTTTCGATTTTAAATCGCTCATTTTTACATGTGTATTGAATACACAGCACCAGAACGCGCGGATTTTTTTAGCACGGGAAGGGGAAGATTAACTTAACATGTAAATAATATAGTTAAGATTTAGTTAACGTTTAGGTCTTACTGGAAAAAATTACTTGGAAGCAACAAATCCATCAACTGTATTTGCATATAGTGTTTAATAAATCCTATAAATTCGTGACATATTATTCATAATAAATTTAAAATTTCGCGCTCTTAATCGTAAAAAATAAACATCTTGAATTTCGCTATTGACATAATACTTTTTCCATCTGGCATTACAGGTATTCCTCGCATGACGTAGCCACAGCTGTCACCGAGTTGAAGTTGGCCGCGGGCGGTTGCCAGTTCTAACGTGTAATTCAACCAGTAGTGGTGTTAAAAAACGAGTAATATCTAATAAACATTGTGCAATAACAAGTTATTATATATATAATTAATTCGTTTATACTTCAACACTCATTTTGCAATATTCATTTATTATTTTATAATTGTAAATACAGTGAAATACGACGTCGAATACAAGTGTCAATATTTTTGGGGTTATAAAAAAATATCAAGTTTCTATAAGTAATACATGTTACTTTGGAATTTTACAAACTTAAAACGGTTAATTTTTTTTTATACATAATGTAGAGACAGTGTTTAATAACGTCGTATCAAAGTGTCATTTTTTTATGGTTATTAAAAAAAATCGCTTGACATTGCTTTACGACAAGCAACTGTCATTGACACAGTATTTTCGCATCGTTTGCGCTGTAACGAGTGAAGAACTCCGTGTTTTAGTGGTATAAATTGTTCAATTAATATTCTGCATTCGTGCGTTCAATATAAAAGTGAAGTTGGGTCGTTTTCGTTATATGTAATCCACTTTTTTTAAAGTGACTGCATTCGTTGGGTAACGTATAAGAAAGTGCGTTGTTTTTGTATCCAAAATTAGATGTTTTTACTTTGAAACAAAGACTTCTTTGTTCGCTAATATGTTAGAAACATTTAACAAACAATGTTTTAAAGTGTTTTGTCAATGTTTTACGATATTATTGTCATATATATTTGTGGATAATAATACGACGGGCGTTCATCAATTTTATTTATGTTTTGAACGTTGGAGCTGTCATTAGAACGGTGATTCACCGTTTCTTTTTTTCGAGAAATTGACGGAATGTTGTTTTTTTTCAGTTATACAAAATATTATTGTGAAATCGACACATACGTACCATACGATCATCACTCAGTTTCCTTGTAGGGTAGTCAGAGAAAACAGATATCCAATATTTTATATTCAAGTACACAACTTTAGCTTTTACATTTATTTATTTATTTAACAATTTAAAAATAAATCTGGCGGGCTTATCGCTCGCCGGCAATATCTTAAAACCAACCAGTCAAAAATAAACAAAGCAATTGACATGATCGCGAACAAAAATATTTAAATAATTATTGACTTTTACAACATTTTTTAATACATACATAGTAAAAATATAAGTGAGATATTTATTTTATTTAATACTTTTATTACAAATAAAATTCTGCGAATTTATTGCCAGGCTGCAATATCTTCCAACCAACTAGACAAAAGTAAACGATACAAGTTACATGGTCGCAAAAAAAAAACATTCAAATGACTGTCCATCCCCATGAAACCCTTGAACATATCTCACAAAGACGGACAATCACCCGAACATTCCTTTTAATATA
Organism: Odontocerum albicorne; assembly: GCA_949825065.1. NCBI lineage: Eukaryota > Metazoa > Arthropoda > Insecta > Trichoptera > Odontoceridae > Odontocerum > Odontocerum albicorne. The sequence continues at coordinate 12,849,687 of OX463868.1, forward strand.
AAGTGAGATATCATCAATCAAAGTAAAAGGAAAGAATGGTGGAGATGAATGAAAGATATCATCAATTAAAGGAAAAAAGAAAGGGATGATGGAGAAGAAAACAAAATCGGGAAAGAAACACGTTGTATTTGCTGACTCGAAAATATAGCGTTATTTTTTTTCAGTCACTTTTTAAAACATGCCAATGATACATTTATATATCTCGGCATGCTAAATATTTCTTTATATTATCCATATTTTACCTTCTTTCAAAATCTGACACATTTGATCCAACCACGTTTCTCTCTGTCTACTTCTTCAACGCGCACCTTGCACTTATGTCCTGTATACTCGTTCAATCATTCATTCTCTCCACATGTCCAAACCGTCTTAAAACTCCTTTACTACACGCATCTCTACAATTTTTCCTTACTACACTTGAGAAATTGTAGCATAGTCCCTGTGACAGTTCACAAATTTATCCCAATACAACTTTGTAACGACGTTCAGTAATTTGAATTATTTTATCAACTTTAATATAAGCCTCGATTCTAATAAATAGCAAATTATTTAAGTAAATACATTACATAAAACTAACAATAATGACAAATTAATACATCTTGTTACAAATTAGCATAAAATGTGACAGTTTGTTAAAATCAAATAATATTTGGCGACGTTCGTCAAAAGTCACTGCGTTTGTCCGCATTGGCTAGGGATGGGGTATACGATTATTGGATTTTCGATTTTTTTTACACATAAAATTAGATGTTTGTAATTAGTATTAATTCATAGTGGATCTTGGCCTATTTAAAGATAGATGCAAATCATACAATACATCAGAAAGTCAGTATAATGAAAATTAGGAATTAAAACGTCAGTTTAGAGAAAACCAATTTTTCGATTTATAAAAAAAACGATTTTACTCCATCCCTTTGAGACATGACATTTCAATCGTCACATGGACCATCCTACATTTTCTCGAGTATACGCGCATCTCTACATCATTAATCTTTATCATGCCAAGTCCAAGTTTAACTTCCGTACATCTAGTGAGCACCAACACGCTATTATATATATATATATACATATAGTCATTTTTACTATTGCTTATATTGCGCAGTTCTTATGTGTTTTATTAAGCTCTCCGATATTTTATATAATTCTATTTTTTTCTCTGAATTTCAAGACGGAATCGTGTGGGTTTGTATTCTTTATATAATATTGTACTTTATAAATACGCCGATACTCAGGAACGCAATTTTAAAAAAATAAACATGTTTTTTTCAAGACTTGTTTACGAAATAAACAGGAATAAAAACTACGCATTAACCAAATAAAAATAAATCATATACCATAGATATGACTTTAAAATAAATCATATACCATAGATATGACTTTAAAACAAAGAAACACGTGTTTTTTCAAGAAGTTGCAATGTGACATTTTATTGAAATTGTTTCGTGTCTTATAACGTTGTTATTTCAATGGCACTTCGTCTGCAACGGGGAGACGGCGTATATACCAAAATGATCTCGGGTTTTTATATCATAGTATAAATAGGCCAAAACCCATACGACGGCTGTCGCCGAGGAAAGAATACGAGAATTGAATTTTGAATACAAGAGAGCGAGAGAGGAACACTTGGATTATCTCCGAAAGTAATTCGAAATTTGAATCTCGGTGGGTCCGTGATAAATGAAAAGGTGGAAACTAACACATCGATCAATAAGTCCCGAGACTAACAAACAGATGGCACCTCTAATAACAAATCCATACCATTCTCAGTTAGACCCAACCTTTAGAAGTTTTTCACAAATATAATGAATAGTGGAGATCTGTCATCTCTGCCTACCTCAATAGAGACATGCGCTATGGTTATTATTTCGATTATCGATCGTTTTTAGCATATCTACGTCCATGCCATAACATACGACTCAGTCAGTGACATAAAAACGACTGGCGCGGCGCGGTGGTCGTATCTTGGAGTTGATAACGTATTTGGCGGGGTTTTTTTCCACATGTTATCTTGACAAGCATAGTGGTAATTATAATAATATCAATGCCTCGCGCTTGTGGTCCAGGTTTATATTCCGGTGTGGGGACATTTTCTTATCTCTTCCTTGTCTTTGGAGGAAGCTTTGTGTTATTTTTATTGCCTTACAACAGTGTTCCCCAACCTTTTTAGACCTGTGGACCAGTAAAAAAAGGAAAACTTTTTCGCGGACCACTAATACTGAAATAAAAATGGTTTTTTTATTTAATATTTTTTTAATCTTATATTGTGACAGGTGGACATATGTAACTATAATTGACAAATATACATATAACAGTTAAACAATTTTAATTGTAACATTGTCTGATACAATTAAAATTTAACAAAAACAATGGGGTTTTTTCAACAAACTAATGTGAAACCTGCTGTTGCATCTTTGCTAATATATTGGATATTCTTGGCTGCAGTGCTGTCTCTGACATTATTTTACTTGTATGCACTGTTACTCTCACCATTCTATTTCAAAATGAAAACAATTATATATTATGAAATTCTTGGAAATATATTTAGGTAGGGTTTTGCATCCGAGTTCACTATCCAAGAGCAAATATTTCGGTTCTCCCTAAGTGTATCTGAGAAGATTTATGACTGTCCATTCTGAGAAAACCAGCGACCATCGTGTCGCATTATCATACCAATTATATTTATTTAACAATTACTAAAAATACAAGTCAACGTGCAAGCGAAAAAATCCTATATTTAATATTTTTGTATGGCGAATTTCTTGAAATTTGACATACTGTTTGCGGCCCGGCGGAAAGTCTCCGCGGCCCGGCACCGAGCCGCGGACCACCGGTTGGGGAACACTGCCTTACAACGTATTTATTTATAGTCTTAGGTTAACCCCTTACTGCATGATTTTTTTTTAAATTTGTAAAAAAAATATATGATGCGTAAATGATGAAAAAAAAAGACACGTATTTTTTTATTTTTCAAATAATTTATTTTTACCTACATAAAATACAAAAAAATATTTTGGTCCAAATCTGGCACGCCATGCAGTTGTAGTAAAAAAAATACTGGAGTACATGACATGGCTTGGAAACGAAAACCACTATTCTTCATGGAAATTTGTAAAGCAATTCCTGTCTTTATTCAGGCATAAGTTTATTTTGCATTTACTGGCCGCCAAGCGAACCAGAACATTGCTGCTGGTGTCCAAATTTGGAGTATTTTCTGGTAATTTCACGAAACTATGTGCCCCACAATATAAGTCAAAATCAAAACTGAACCCAGATATTCCGCTTAAAACAAACATTTGATATCCCCACTTGTGAGGTTTTTTAGGATTATATTGAATAATGCGCGATGTTCTAGTTTTGGTAGGGATGATTTGTTCATCGACTGCCATAAATTCTTCTTTGGGTATTGTGAGGCAACGATCACGGATTCCTGAAAGAATCGGCCTAATTTTGTAAAGAGGGTCAAAATGTGGAGAATCTGGAGATGCCATTACAGAGTTGTTATTTCCTCCCACCTATTGCACGTGATGGTTCCGGAAATGAATGGGTTACCTAGATCAGGACTCCAATAATGCCTATAGTGTAGTACAGGAGGGTAACTGTACTATAGACATCATCATACATATTCCTATTCATTGTTCTATATCATTTTTCGACAGTGAGATTGGTTTGTCTGGTCATTGGTTTGTCGAGTACAACCGTGATTCCAAAACTATCTGTTCCAAGATGTCGTCTTCAAAAAAATATTAAAAAAATTGAACAGGAGAATCTATATCGTCAAAGTCTTTTGGAAACTCTAGATCTCCCAAAAATGCAATATCATCTGGTGATTTACACATATTTCGACTTCTCCACACAAACTTCTCGGTAGCAGAAGTTGAAGGAGCTTCTTGGACTTCGTTTTCTTCATCAGAACTGCTCTCATCGCTTTCTGGAATAATTACATTTTTGGGAGTACTCATTTGGGGGTAATCCTCATTATCTGACACATCACCCTCGCTGTCAATACCATTGTTTGGTATTTCTCTTGCATATTTTGTAGTGTTGTAGAATTTACGAGCGTCCATATCTAAAAAAAATAATTAAAATCGATAAAAATACACTTAACTTGGTTATTGGCATTTTACAACTTATTTGACAGTATGTGCAAAAATTATGACTAACTGCATGATGGACCATATATGGACCAAAAACATTTTACACAATATTATCCATAATTTTATATAAAAGTGATCATTTTATTACTTACCCAATGAAAATAATATTAAACCAGTGTAATATAATTTTTTATAGCGTTTTACAAACAAAAAACTTAAAAAAAAACACTTTTGAATATCACGTTTGTACAGAAAATCATAAACCGACAGTTGGAAACAGTCGAACGCACATCTAGTACAACCAGAGACATCTAGCAAGAAGTTTGACAACTAGTAACACGGATCATAGATAAAACTTTAGTATTATTGCCAGAAGCAAGAAATATTTTATTATTTTGTTGTTTTTTATGGCGAAAGATTATTTTGGATCATATATGAGCCAGTATGCGGTAAGGGGTTAATATGATAAATGAAATACACGTAAAGGGTCTTTCAAATTGAAAGTTTTTTTTTAAATTCTATTTTTTTTTTAATTCTTGAATAAAACACACAATTTGCTTTGATTTCAAAACATTTTTTTATCGGTCATTGAAGTATAATGTATGACATTTCTTCTTCTTCCCAGTGTCATGTCAGGCCCCCCCCAACGTTGAATATCACTTGAAAGTAGACATATGTTGTTTATATGGAGCAAAGTCCTATTTATAAAAAACATATCATATGAAATAACCAAAAATATTCCAAGTCACATAAAGCCAGCTTTTTACACTAATTTAATCTCCGGAAACTCTTATTTAACGGGAAAGGCAAAAATGGAATACTTAGCAACAGTGCTGTGTATATACACTCTTATGTGCTGACTGTGATCAGTTCTATATAGGAAAGACAGGAAGATTCTTTGAAAAGAGATTTCGTGAACACAAATCCGCCTTAACAAATCCTCTAATTTATTCTGAAATGGCTAATCATTGTCACCGTGAAAACCATACATTTTCTATCGATGATGCCAAATTCTTACATATCAGTAGTAACGGAAATAAATTGGACAGATTCGAGGCCCTAGAAATTTCTAAGTCAGTACAACGATCCGAACATCTGTTGAACAGTTATTTCCCAAAAATCTCTCCGTTCTTGGCCGAAATTGTCCCATGCCTCCCTCACCCCTCAGCCCCCAACCGTTGAAGCGTGTATATCGGTACCAATTCGAACAGCATTTAGTCTTGTTTGTGCTCCCCTGAAGATGAGGTGAAAGCCTTGAAACTGGTAGGGTTATACCGTCACAAAAAAGTGGAATAAATAGTGTTTGATAAAAATAAATTACAATGAAAGTAGACATCTTTGTCCCCGGCAGCTCAAAAAAGATCACCAACGCCCATTATTTATTTATTTATTTATTTAATTAACGACACAACAGTGTCTTTATATACAAATGAACATGTGACAGGTTATACAAGTACTTAAAATTATTGACAAATAATACAAAACTTTATCTTAAACTAACATGTACAGGAGATACAAAAAGCAGTAGTAATAATAAATTACAGTCATTGTTTTAAAATTATTTAATAATTTTATGTATATTTAAGTTCAATATATGTTATGTATGTATACCACAAAATATTACTAAACTTCACCAAGCAGACTTACGTAATTGTCCAAGACTTATTTTATAGAGGTAAAGAACTCAGATTTGTTTTTAGTGGAATAACGCATACATAAAACAAATATTGGATTATGCCAACCCAGGAGATTTGCCTCCTGCCAACACCTCTTCGACCCTCTATCTTGCCTTGGATGATCAGGTGCAGTAATTTGTACTTTGCTCCTCTAAGTACATGACCCAAGTAGGACACCTTTCGGATTTTAATATTAGTCAGCAACTCTCTATCAACTTTGGCTCTTTGAAGAACCCTCGTGTTGCTGACCATAGCCGTCCAGGGTATCCGTAGCATTCTCCGGTGCATCCACATTTCGAATGCTTCCAGTCGGTTCATACTACCAACTTTGAAGGTCCATGATTCCACTCCATGCAATAACACTGACCAAACGTAGCATTTGACTAACCGTTGTCGAAGTTTCAAGTTTAGATTATCATCGCAGAATACGCTTCTCATTTTATTAAAAGCCGCACGAGACGATTCAATTCTGCACTTGACTTAGGTTTCTGGGTCGAGGTCTTCCATTAGGATAACATACTTCCGAGGTATTTAAATGTTTTCACTTTCTCTATACCAGCACCGTTCAATGTAAGACGTGCTCCTGCTTGATCCTGCCGGCCAAACACCATGAACTTAAAAGTTTGACATTTAAACACAAAAAACCAAATCGTCCAAATGTCCACCTCTTGCAGCTCCACAGATGTCCACTGTTTTGTCAAAAATTTCGATGTCATTTTGGCATGAGTGCGGTTCTAACTCACCAATAACGCGAACAATTTCGTCCTTCAGCTCAGGAATTGATCGGGGTTCATTCTCATAGACCTGGCTTTTCACGTAACCCCAGAGAAAATAGTCCAACGGTGTCAGATCACATGATCTTGGTGGGCAATTAACATCACCGTTTCCGAATATTACAATACATAAAATAATTCAACAATTTGAACGCGTCGTTGTATTGTATACGACTCCGTTTTTATAAATGTCATACGTTACACTTCTCAAATGTCACAAGATCCAGGCAAGTTCGCGACGCCATCTGTGTTTTATCCAAGAATGTATAAAACCGCTCAATTTGAAAGACCCTTTACTATGCTTTTTCGAATTATGTGATCCAAGTGTTACAAATATTCTGAAACAAGATACTTCTAACTGCATTATCCAAGTCTCAAATTGGACGTTAAGAAATAAATTTTAATTAAATCCAAGTATCATAAAACGGAATTTCTCTGGGTGTCGTCACTGCGTAGACAGCACCTTCTTGATGGGGGATGCTTTATCAGCTATATGCGTTAGTATCTTTCCTAAAGATAGTATCGAATATCTGGGTGTCTGTCTTGATAGTAAGCTCTCCTTCGATAGACAAATTGGTTATAAAGTTTCTTCAAGTTTCTATAGTCTTAGAGAGTTCAAATTTGTACGTCGATGTCTTTCAACAAAGAAAATATAAACTTTTATTAATTAATTTGCTGTGTCGGGTCTGGATTATTGTATCTATTTATTCTGGTTTGCCTGATCCACTAATTGCTAGACACAGTCTGTTTTCAATGCAGCTGCTAGGCTGATATAACTCATCGATCAATAAGTCCCGGAACTAACTACTTAAACAACATTTGTTTGCCAAAATACTTATTAATTCATCAACATAGTCTCCTTCTAGAGCGATACATTCATTCCAACGCTTTCCTAACTTTTCTATGCCAGCCGTGTAGAACGATTTATCTTTGGTTTCAAAATAGGCGTTAGTTTCGGCAATCACTTCTTCATTGGAGCTTCAAATCTATTTTCCTAGAGCATCTTTTTGAGATCTGCGAACAGCCAATAGTCGCTGGGAGCCCGGATGACATAACCATGGCTGAGATTGAACGGTATTTTTTCCCATTAAAAAGCAATGTTTTATCAACACACGAAATTCGTTTTTTTTTATCATTGTTTTGAATATAGCAAAAGTAGCGTCACTAAAACCATTGTTACTCAATGACACAATGTCGGAATGTCATGAAAGTTTGGCACGTAACTTCTAAAGGTTTGTACTAACTGAGAATGGTATGGCTTTGTTATTAGAGGCGCCATCTATTGGTTAATCCCGGGTCTTATTGATCGATGTGTTATGGTGGTCATTAAATATTGTCATACTGGTCCACTTCTATAAATTCTGCACTGATTTATGTGTCGATAACGGTTTGATTTCAAACTTTGTATCTTTGTATTCAAGTCCCTTAATGGGATGTATTATGACAAAATGCCTTCGACGAGGCACATTGCCCGTTGCCAAGAAGACAGTTTGAGGCATGGAAGGACGATGCACAACAGGAAGAATCGCAATGCGTTGGACTGACCAAGTGAGAGATGCAACAGGACTACCCTTAACAACTACCCTTCGAGCCGAGGAGTGCAGGGATGGATGGAGATGAGTCGACAGAGACTAGTGTGATTGAATCCCGAGTTATAGCGCTTTTGAGGGCAGTATGTTCTCCAAACTGCGCTATATAAATCGTCCATTGATTATTATGATTATAACATAATGGAAATACCAGTAAATACAACGTAATACCATATTTGGACAACGCACACACGCGCCCCCGCGTGTCGAGCAATCAACAAAGCGAATCGGGTCGACGACCTGACACCGCGCGAGTCTGCCGTCCGCCACCGGTGAAAATGTCTAAATATATCGACAATTTATTTTGCTTGCTGTACAGGGTGGCAGCTATTCGGTGCAAACTATTCATGGAGGTAATGAAGGGTACAAAAAAAAAACATTTCACTTATCGAAGATATAAATGAGAGATGCGAAGAGAAAGATTTGAGAATTTCTTCTTCTTCCTCTTCTTTTAAGCCTGTTAAGGTCCTGCATCATCGTTTCCCTCTTGTGACGTCGACTGCCAGCTGTCTTTCCATCTGGCCATTCATTCCGCCATTCTGGATACATGTTCGTTCCAGAACCTTCTTCTCTGTCGTCCCCATCTGACAATATCTTCAACTTCGCACGTCCTTCGGATTTCTGTGTTTCGTACTCTATCACAAAGGGTTTTGCCAGCGATACTCCTGAGTACCTTCATTTATCTGGTTCGAAGGAGATTTTTGGTTCTGACAGTGTCGGCTCTGGACTCTATGCTGTAACATACGTCATTATGGGGCGGACACAGGTCTTGTATATCCTCACCTTGCTTTGGATGTTCATATACTTGTTTTTCCAGATAGTGTTCTTTAAACATCCGGATCTGAGAATGAACGTTGCAAAATCCAAAGTAAGGATGAAAGAAAATCTACGTCCACGTTTCTCTCCTATATATCAAGTTGGTAATAAAATACTGTTGTGGACTATAATCTTAGCAGTGTTTGATACTGTCCGGTTCGAGTCTACGTGTTTTTATAATTCAGTGGCCCATTGCAGTATTCCTAATTCTATTTTAATAGAAAAGTGATGGTAGTATAAAAGTTTATGCCACATAAGGATGAATAATGAAAGTGAATGCGACATAAGGATGAATAATGAAAGTGAATGCGACATAAGGATGAATAATGAAAGTTAATGCGATATAAGGGTGAATAATGAAAGTGAATGCGACATAAGGATGAGTAATAAAAGTTAATGCGACAAAAGGATGAATAATGAAATTTAATGCGACATAGGGATGAATAATAAAAGTTAATGCGACTTAAGGGTGAATAATGAAAGTTAATGCGACATAAGGGTGAATAATTAAAGTTAATGCGACATAAGAGTGGTTAATTAAAGTTAATGCGACATAAGGATGCATAATGAAAGTTGATGCGACATAAGAGTGGATAATTAAAGTTAATGCGACATAAGGGTGAATAAGGAAAGTTAATGCGACATAAGGGTGAATAATGAAAGTTAATGCAACATAAGGGTGAATAATGAAATTTAATCCGACATAAGGGTGAATAATGAAAGTTAATGCGACATAAGGGTGAATAATGAAAGTTAATGCGACATGAGAGTGGATAATTAAAGTGAATGCGACATAATGGTGAATAATAAAAGTTAATGTGACGTAAGGGTGAATAATGAAAAATTGGAACAAGTTGAGGAATTCTGGTTTTTGGGTAGTATTTGCTCAGATGTTTGATAAGTTAAGAGGGATTAAGAACGGCGTGTAGTGATAGGAAACAAAGTCAATGGGGCAGTAAATCATATATACTCGAACAGGACATTTTTTAAATCTGCTAAGATGATAGTCCACAATCGTATTTTGATACCAACTTTTATGTATGGGAGAGAAACGTGAACTTGGAAAAAGACTGACAGCCGAATAAATTATGTAGAAATATCATCTTCATCATCTCTCCTTTAAGGAACGACCCGTTCCTAAACGTTCATTGAGAAGAATATACGGAGTGACAATGTATGGCAGAATAAGGAATGAAGTGATAAGGGATGAATGTGAACTTCAGACTGATGTGTTGAGTAAGATGGAGAAGAGTACTCTGAGATGGTTTGGACACGTGGAAGGAATGAATGAAGAAAGATTGACAAAACATATATAGTACAATTGGTATAAAAAAATACCATCACGTCATTTCCTTTATCGGGATAGGCAGATATAGATTTCCTATATCGACACATCCTTAGTCTCTTATACATCCATACACCTTCTCATACAGCTTCTACGAGTTACCTTACTATTACCGTTTTCTTCTTTCGAAATATATACGAAATTACAAGCTGTGCGTGGAAGAGGTGGGTCTGCACCAAGGGAAATGTGAATGGGTCAAGTGGGCTAGATTTTGAATGAAGATAAAGTAAAAAGTTTGACTAATAGTTCATGACACGATGTATGAATGTGGAGAAGGCGAGAGTTGTGTGCTTGGATAGAAAAGTTCGGAGATCAATTCTTTCTGCCTGCTCCGCAAGGGACACAGCGCGATTATATGTATGTATGTAAGATATGAGAAATGAATGTTTTAAAAATATTGTAATAATATATATGTATATATTTTACAAATTTTAACAATAATTTATATAGCGCCTTTAAGAGAGATAACTCTTCAATGTATTGTGTTAACAGGAGAGATAATGAAAAACTACGCAGAAAACAATACTGTCTCCCGGTCCCGACCTTTAGATTGAATGAAGATAAAGTAAAAAGTATAACTAACAGTTCATGACACGATGTATGAATATGGAGGAGGTGAGAGTTGTGCGCTTGGATAGAAAAGTTCGGAGATCAATTCTCTCTGCCGGCCCCGCAAGGGACACAGCGCGATTATATGTATGTATGTAAGATATGAGAAATTATTTTTTTTGAAATATTGTAATAGTATATATATGTATATATTTTACAAATTTTAACAATAATTTATATAGCGCCTTTTAGAGAGTTAACTCTTCATTGTATTGTATTAACAAGAGAGACAATGAAAAACTACCTCCGTAGACGACCTCCGTGGCCCGGTGGTAAGACACTTGTCTGCCGATCCGGAGGTTGCGGGTTCGATCCCCGCTGGAATCCAGATTTTTTTAAATAGGATTCCAGTCTGGTTAACACTTAGGGCCTATAAAAACATCTTTCTGGTTGGTTGGAAGAGATTGCCACATGGCGATAAACTCGCCAGGTTAAAAAAAAATTTAAAACTACGCAGAAAACAATACTGTCTCCCGATCCCGACTTTTAGATAGAACCGTCGTTTTTTTTTTTTTTTTTTTCAATGAGTGGGCGATCGTTTGACCTAAGGCCGTCCCCGCACCTGACATTGAAATCCATTGCCCCTTCGCAAGGTCCGCCCGCCGGGCTATTTTTGAGAACGACGTCTTAAAAAAACGGAATCAGCGCGCGCGGCCAAAATGTAGCGATGTGCGCGCAATCGTTTAGACCGATTCCGAGAATAAATACTCTAGACACAAAGGCCACCATCTTAAATTTTAATCAAATTATAAAAACGACGACGACGACCTCCGTGGCCTGGTGGTAAGACACTTGTCTGCCGATCCGGAGGTTGCGGGTTCGATCCCCGCTGGAATATAGATTTTTTTTAACGTGTTCCTCGCGGGAAGCACAAACGCCTGTGATCTGATCTGTAGCATTCCTTTGTGTATTTTACGTAATGTTTAGTTTATCTCCTTTATTTAATGAGTCTCCTTAAGAGTAATGACTATTATTTATTATCAGAAAATTACTTGAATGTCATGTTTACTTGGTGGTGTAATCAAATATCAGTGGTTCTAAACAAAATACGCGTTTAAACTTAGAAATTAAAAAACGCCGAAATTGTGCCGCGCACAGGATTCGTGGAATTTGATTTTTAACGCGGTGTACAGGTTAAATAGGATTCCAGTCTGGTTAACACTTAGGGCCTATAAAACATATTTCTGGTTGGTTGGAAGAGATCGCCACACGGCAATAAACTCGCCAGGTTAAAAAAAAACTAATTTATGTATAATATTATAACTATGAACTAACTTCATTTTAATTTCCTACATATTTAATTTTTTATAATTTTAATATTTAATATAATTTCTTAGAAATAGTTAACACTTACATACTAACTTATAACTAGATAACAATTCTTACAACTAATTTTTTAACACATACATGTCCACTCGTTCAGGCTACTTGCATTCCATCACATTCAGACCTTGGTCCTCCCAGCTAATACTGTAGGTGTAATAGTCAGGCAACAGATGATGCTTCAAGAACTAGATAACAATTCTTTATTTTTATAGTTAGAAAAATTACAGCCATACTTCCCTTGCCGGAGTGTCTCGAGAATTTAAATTATTTTTTCTAGTGATCGCGGAATTAATTCATAATTGGTTTTTTTTTTTTAATCCGGTTCCTTGATTTTCCAATTAACGGAATCGTACTGTATAGTCTCTGACGTGTTGAGTAAGATGAAGAAGGCCACGGTTAGACGGTTTGGGCATTTAAAACGAATGAATGAAAAAAGTAAATAAATAAATAAATAAATATTAGGTTTATTGACAGCAACATAGTATGTACAAGATCACACCTGAATAACACTTCTAAAACACATAAATTGCAGACAATACATCAAACACAGAAGCTGTCAAAAGGTCTGGGCTCATCTAATAGCATCCCCTCGGTCAAAATACACCCCATCAATATAGGGCGAACCCAGCCACGGGGACACCAGATGTTTTTCAGCCCACACCCTTAAACACGTAGAAACAGGAATATATACAAAAAAATAAACACAGAAAATAAATATAGTAGATGACAAAAAAGAAAAAAGACTGACAAAACAGATTAATAGTGCAAATATCATCACGCCATTTCTCTGCCGTGGTAGACAGAGATTAGAAAGCACCAGACTGTCATATATCGACACATATCTTAGCCTCTTATTCATCCATACATCTCATATTCTACAATTATTCTTACTATTAACGTTTTTTTTTTTTTTTCAAAATATCGTATCCCTTGATCTTACTATGCTTTCCTTGATCATCCTCTACTACGTATTGCACTCACATTTGCACTTTATACTTGTTTTGTTAGTGTTTTTTCTTTCATTCGTTCCACGTGCCCAAACCATCTCAGCGTGCTCCTTCTCCACCTTACTCAACACATCTGCCTTAAGTTCACATTCATCCCTAATCACTTCATTGTGTATTTTTATCAATGCACACATTTCTAGAGCATTTATTTGGCTCATTTTAGTATTTCTCCATGTCCACGTTTAATTTCCATACATCAAAATTGGCACCAAAATACTGTTTTCGAGTAATACTCGGAATAACACTAGCAATAAAGCTTTGCCAACTCTCAAATCTAACTATACAATATATACTTTTATGAGTATTTTTGTGCTCCCCTGATGATGAAGTGAAAACCTTAAAACCGGTTGAGTTATACCGTTATATAAAGTGGAATAAACGTGTAACGAAAATACAGTACCCGACGATAAGTAATACACATCGGGCTTAAGAAAGATACTGTCGGCCATAATCGGCTAACTTCGGCTTTGTAGAGCGTCGTCTCTGTCCCTAGAACGCTTGAGAACGATTGAGAAATCGCGACGGAAGTGTATAAATGACAGAGACGGCGCTCTACAAAGCCGAAATTAGTCGATTATGGCCGACAGTCTCTTTCTTAACCCTTCCCTTACGGTGATAAAAATAATACGCGTGTTACGGTGTTGGGTAGTGAGTACGCAATAAAAAATTAGCGATTTTAAATCGGTAAAATAAAAACATTCATAGATAATCCCCTTAATTAATTATAATTGAAGTTAAAAATTATAATAATTGAGATTTATTTGCTGAAAACATTAAAAAACCATCTGAAAACATTTAAAAATGCTCACGGAACGGGCGTACGTCTAACCTATTTGCGAGCCTAGAGGCAACTAGTGGCGCGGAACATCAGTCGCATACTCTGGCGCATACGCCTTTCCTGGCGACGTTGAGACAGTTCAGCTCCTCGCAATTCAGTCTAGTATGCAAGAGTGAGATGCGAATATAGTGTCGCGCTTCCCGCATACTATTCACCTATCGTCAAGACGAGGCACTCGCAGCGTTTAAATGCGAATTTGTTTTCGATCTTTACAAAACACCTCGATGTAGTCGATAGATTCTGATTATTATTAATATTATTTTTTAAATCAATGCGTAAATATAATATGGAGGAATACCTAAAACCTTAACCTTGTATTTATAATATTTATAGAGATATTGATGGTTATTAGAAGCAATGTGTAGAAGATACCCAACACAGGGAAGGAAAGGTTAAGCCCGATATGTATTACTTGCCGCCTGTACTGTACGGTATCGTCTGTAAATATTAAATGAGTCAGATACTATATAAACCGTTTATGCAGATTTCTCAAGATTCCCATTCCGTCTTTTTGAATACATCTTCCAGAACAGCGTTCAATAATTTTGGTTAAATAGTATCACCCTGGCGGACTCCCTTACTCATTAGGAATTTATCGGTACCTATAAATCATATACGAGTTATTTAGTCACCAGCCTTAAGTTGGCATTTATTTACAAGTGTTTGCATAAATTCTCTTTTGAAGTGAAACTTGTATAGGCGCGGTAGGGCAAATTGGTCTGAACGTCACGAAAAGTGAAACGGTGTATTATATTATTATTAAATTATTATTTATTATTATTAAATATTTTTTTTATTAATAAATTATTTAATATTAATAATAATTAATATTATTTTAATATTATTAAGTGAATTATATTATTATTAAAATTATTATTTATTTTTAAAAATAAAGAAATTAATATTTTATGTTATGTATTATTGTTATAGTAATATATTTAATAATTATTAATTTTATTTTATATTAAATTATTTTATTTTATTTAATATTTATTTTAATATTTATTTAATATATAATTTAAATTTAATATTTAATTATAATAATATATGTATTTATGTTACTATAATATTAATAATTATATTATTATTATATTATAATTAATTAATAATATAATAAAAATAATGTAATAAGAAATAAATATTAAATAATTATTTAAAAATAATTAATTTAATAATTAATGATAACATAAAAATATTAATATATTTAATATTAAAAATATATAAATTTAATATTATTAAGTTTATTATATTATTATTGAAATTATTATTAAAATTATTATTAAAAATATAAAAAAAAATTTTTTTTAATTTAATTAAGAGAAGTTTTCTTGAATTAAATTCCACATAAACGTTTCCTTATTCTAAAAAAAAATCGTTAACAAATGGAAAAAAAGCAATGCATAAAATCAACTTTTCCTAGGAGCTAAGAAGTTTCACTTCTACCGCGCGAGAGTCGAACGCATCTGTTTTTTTTTTACATCGATGGTACGGTGTAGCTAGCGTCTCCTGAATGTAGCATCATTGATCATGAAAAAAGTTACCAATGAGACGAGTTACTGACCTGCCCGAAACGCGCGAGTGCGGGCTGAGAGAATTATCAAGCACTCGCGACTCTGTTCACTGTTGACCCGTTTGGTCATCGGCGCCCGAACTCGAGGGACACGTCATGCGAGAAGATTTGTTATTGGACATCTCAACGGATGTGTTGGGCCGTCTTGATTGCCTTGTTGGTGCGCTTCTAAAATATATATTTGTTATTTATTTATCACTTCATTGTAAATACAATCTGGCGGGTTTATTGCCAGACGGCAAGCTCTTCCAACCAACTAGATAAAAGTAAATAAAGCAAGTTACATGGTCGCAAATAATATTCAAAAGATTATTCATATTAAAGTGAGATATCATCAATCAAAGGAAAAGGAAGGGATGGTGGAGAGGAAAGGAAAGGTAAAATCAGGAATGAAACACGTTATATTACTGACTAGAAATTAAGCTTTTTTATCAGTCGCTTCTTAAAGCATGCCAAGGACGGAGCGAGTCTTATATTGATTTGTAACTGGTTCCAGAGTCTCACTGCATGGACAGTAAAGGACGACGTAAAAAAAGAAGAACGGTGAACTGGGAAGGCCAATAAACAATCTCTGTTTGAGGGCAGCGCAATTCCATGATCGGAAAGACGCTTAAAATTTTCGGCAAAATAAGAGGGGGCGGCGGGACAGTTAAGGATAGTATACAATAGATGTATTATATGAATTTGGTGTCTATTTCTCACGGTCAATCAGTTCTTAAAATAAATCTTAGACAAACATTTTGAAGACGCTGTAATGTGTCCAGCTGTTCCTCTGTAACATACAAATAACAGACGTCTGCATAGTCCAGAATCGGAAAGAGCAGATATTGCACGAGTACAATTTAGGTTTCAGTAGGCAGGAATCTTTGCAACACTTTAAGGGAACGAAGGCTGAAGAAGATCCTTCGGCTTACCTCGTGTATTTGATCTCGCCATGAGAGAATGTTATCTATTAGCACTCCTAGGTTTTTAACAGTTTTATGTAATTGTATGATAGAGCCATCAAGCCATCTACACTGGCTTAAGTGTCGTTAACAGATTGATTTGAATCTTTGTCTCTTTATATTCAAGTCCCTTAATGGGATGTCTCCATTGTATTGATCGGTGATCAGCAGTGGAC
Organism: Odontocerum albicorne; assembly: GCA_949825065.1. Taxonomy (NCBI): domain Eukaryota; kingdom Metazoa; phylum Arthropoda; class Insecta; order Trichoptera; family Odontoceridae; genus Odontocerum; species Odontocerum albicorne. The sequence continues at coordinate 12,866,450 of OX463868.1, forward strand.
GATGTTGGCTATCGCCAAGGCTTATAGGACATGCTCGGCGGAAGAATTTTCGGTCTTAACGGGGCTCGCTCCGTTAGATCTAGAGGTCCAGCGTCGCGCCGCGGTTATCCTTCTCGGTAAGGGTCAACCCGCGAGTAAAACTGACGTCCGCCTTCACCCATTGCCAAGGACGACCCGTCACGCGATTATTAAAGCCTGCCAAGAAGCCCAGTTGTAGACTTGACAACATCGTGATGCAGACTGAGCAGAGACACATACCACGCATGTCAACTGTTCAAATGTTCACCATCCCTAGGGTTAAAACATCTTTTGCCCAAAGGCAATATGCCTGTTTAGCTCCCATGACATACAATGGAATGCTGAATTCAATAAAGGCAAAGGGAGGAAAACAATTTAGGCAGTCGATCGGAGCGTAGTTGTTATTGCGACAGGAGTTTGAGTACTTGGGCTTGCAAGAGGAATGACTTGTGGAAGAGGTTTGTGTTGTGTTTTTTATTGTTTTATTTTTATGATTATGTGCGGTACATTGTGGGGTGAATGTTTTTGGTCTGTCTGGAGTGATGAAGTGTGAGGGGTTTGATTCGCGTGATGTATAAATGCTATTTGTCCTCAGTGAGATACAGGCAAAAGCCTAGTTTAGTGGGGACACGACAAATGAAAGGCAACAAACCCAGATCCATTAAAATTGTTTGTCCAAATTAAATTACCTGTTGTTTTTGTTTAATATTAATGGATACGAGTTATCCAAGAAACCTATACAGTGGGCAGCTAGCTGTCAACGATGTGGTCCATGGTCTGAATCTCCCCGCAATCACAGAGAATCGACTCTGCTAGGTTCCACGTGTGTTTGTTTGGCCTTCACACGCAGTGTATCTTCTCTGACCAGGTCACAGTGTCTGCTGTTAGTTTGTGTAGCTCTTGCAATCCTCCAAGAAATCTAAACAGTGAGCAGCTGTCAACGATGTGGTCCATGGTATAAATCTCCGCTTACTCACAGAAAATCGACTCTGCTAGACTTCACATGTGTTTATTTGGCCTTCACACGCAGCGTATCTTCTCTGACCAGGTCACAGCGTCTGCTGTTATTTTGTGTAGCTCTTGAAATCCTCCAAGAAATCTACACAGTGGGCAGCTGTCAACGATGTGGTCCATGGTATAAATCTCCGCGCACTCACAGAAAATCGACTCTGCAAGGCTCCACGTGTGTTTATCATATGCAGTGCGGCCCACTTCACACGTGATTCTATTGAGAGTACACCTCTTCTTTCGAGATACTAAAAACCTTGGCAATTCCACCGACGACGCGACGCGACACCGAAGATTCCTGTCACAACGTCCGTCCAATGCGACCTCCATATATCGGCAATCGACCTGTTGTTAACTTGCTCTAGAGTCTTCCAGATTGTTTGATGGTAGTTGAGACGTAGTGGCCGGAGTGTGTACTTCTAACTTAGCGCGATGTTATGATTTGCTTCGTTCATTTTCATGCATCGCGCTCTTCAGAACCATCGGCCGTGAAGCTGCCGATCGCACGAAGCGCAATACTTCTTAAGTCCACCTTGTGTTTCACTTGGATGACTCCGGCTTAAGTGACGCAGCGAAAGTTAGTATTTCTTTTAATATTTTGACGGTGGAATTTACAAATAAAAAAAATCAATTCGCCCCACCGATGGAACACTGTCATAACAAACATACGAGTTTTGTTGGAAGAGAAAGATCTAACGATGAATCGTATTGTATCACGGTTTCGTTGTATACACTACAACCTGGCGGACTTATTGCCATATGGCAATATCTTCCAGCCAACCAGAAAGATGTTAAAGAGGCTTAACCTTTCCCTTTCTGTGCTAACAAATCCGCTCGTTCCGGTGCTGTGTATTCAATACACATCAATACACATGTAAAAATGAGCGATTGAAAATCGGAAAACTAAGAATATTCATAGCCAATCGCTTAAATTAATTAAATTTGAAGTCATAAGTGATAATAATTGAAATTTATCATAATTGCTGAAAACATGAAAAAAAACATCGGTCGACGTTCACAAAACGGGCGAAGAGACCACCTCAAATGGATGCCTGCGAACTACTGAAGCGAGAGAAGCGGGCGAACTGAGATTCTATTTCTTGCGTTCCCATAAACCGAAGTAGAGTGAGAGTGAGGCGTGAATAGCGCCGCTTCCTCACCCATAGCGGTTTTTTAGAATGAAAATACCTACGTCACACACTGGCACACGTTTGATTGTATCGGTGAATTTATTCCCGATTTTCACAAAATATCTCTGATGTGACCGATAAGTGCTAATTATTATTAATATTATGTTTTCATTCAATGCGTAAATGTATTACGGAGGAATACCTAAAATCTGAACCCAGTATTTATTATATTTATAGAGATATTAAAGTTTTTAGAATCAATGTGTATTAGTTACACATCATAGGGAAGGAAGGATTAATTTCTGATGTCTTCGTTTCGCCTTATTGACACTGGACAACTGCCCCTTAGTGTATTAATTTTAGTTTAATCCTGTGATGTGTACTAGTTACACATCACAGGGAAGGAAGGGTTAATTGAAAACCAGACGAGAATCCTTTTTTAAGAAATCTGGGTTCCAACGGCAGTCGAACCCGCAACCTTCGAGGCTGGGCGACAAGCGTCTTAACAACTAGACTACGGAGGTCGTCATATGTTGAATGTTGAGAAATAAAAAATAGAACGATGATAGCTACAAAGTACCATCATGCCATTTCTGTGCTGTTCTGGGGTAGGCAAAAATTAGAGTGCCTGACTTTCCTATCTCAACACACAGAGCCTTAGTCTTTGTTACATCCATACACTTCTCATGCAACTTTTACGATTCTCTGACTTTTTACGTTTTTTTCTTTCTTTCAGAATATAATTCGCTTGATCAAATCATACTTTTCTCGGTCTTCCTCTCGCACACCTTCCCCTCACATTTACACTAAATATATGTTATGTTAGTCTTTGTTTTAAACACATCAGCCTAAAAAAATCACATGTATCCTTTATCTATATTACCTTACCTGTAGAAATGCGTGCACTGAGAAGAATATATGGGATGACAATGTATGACAATACGAAATAAAGTGATTAGGAGTTTTTGCAATGAAGTGTTTATCTTCTTCGTCTTCAGTTCGAATCCTGGGGATTGGTTAGCAGCAAACCCCTGCATCTCCTCCTCCACTGCACTCCGCTCGGTCTTCAGCGATCCTCTTGAGCTCTGTATAGGAGGTGCAGTCCATATCGTGGCATATTTGCTCCAGATACTCTCGGCGAGGGGGCCCTCTGTCAATCGATCCCTTAATCATTCCCTCCAGTATATTGTGCAGGAGATCTTCATATCGCAGCACATGACCCATCTATTCTGCACCTCTTTCCGACATGGTGTTTGACAGGTGCCTGAAGGTGCCGAGAACCTCGTCATTTGTAATGTGGTCTCTCCAAGAAAACCTTAGGATCCGTCTATAGGTCCACATCTCGAAGGCCTCCAATCTTTTGATTATTTATGAAACGTTTAATTAATAAATAAACACCTCACTAATGCGTGGTACTCGTATTACAAATTCCTGCAGCAAGTTCAAATAAATGCCACGGTCTCAAAGTGGCCATACATATTTTTGGGACACCTGTTTAGATAATAGATGATTTTCATCACCTTTTTTTTTTTCTAAAATGATTCGCGGGTCTATGGTTGCCGACCCGAGGATAAATGTGTAAGATTAATGATAGAAATCGGTTTATTCGGGGCGTGACATCCGAAAAGTATGGAGTTATTCCGTTAGGCCGATGCTGTGCTCGGCCGGAAGTTACAGGTAGCCTTATTTCGTTATTTCGCAGCGGCACTGAACCGTCGGTGTGCGAAGTTTAGTTGGATTTGTTTTTATTTTTATTTTAAGAAGGCGGAACTAACACTAGTGTTGTATATTCTTAGTTGCTGAACTATTGTACATCGAATCGAACTATTTTGGAAAAGATTATATATATTTTATGTTCCTGACAACTATTCGAGGTACAGAAATATTGTTTTATTTAAACCGCACCTGCCACTTAGTCTTCCTTTCTTACACGAGCCTTTCGTCCGTCTCCCTGTTGGGGTAGGCAAAGATAAGATAGCGCTATACTTTCCTATCGTGACACACAGATTTCGCCTCTTCTACATTCTCAATCGGCTCCTACAATTTCATTTATTTTTAAAAATTTCCTTCAAAATACCATTTACTTGATACAACCATACTTTCCTTGGTCTTCCTCCACGACGCCTTCGACTATATATTTGTTTTTTTTTTAAGTGAAATTTTTATAGGCGTGCAAATTGGCCTGAACGTCACGAAAAGTGAAACGGTGTATTATATTATTATTAAATATTTTATTTATTAATAAATGATTATTAATTATTTTAATATTAATTATTATTTATTATTAATAATAATTAATATTATTTTAATATTATTAAGTGTATTATAATAATATTGTTATTATTAAAAATAAAAAAATAATATTTTTTTATTTGATTAAGCAATATTTTCTTGAATTAAATTCCACATAACCATTTTTTTAATTTAATTAAGAGAGATTTTCTTGAATTAAATTCCACACTGTTTATTCCACTTTTTTGTAACGGTATAACCCTACCGGTTTCAAGGCTTTCACTTCATCTTCAGGGGAGCACAAACAGTCTTGTTTGTGCTCCCCTGAAGATGAGGTGTGCACCTTGAAACCGGTAGGGTTATACCGTTACAAAAAAGTGGAATAAACAGTGTTTGATAAAATAAATTACAATATTAAAAAAATGTTATTAATAATATAATAAAAATAATATAATAATAAATAAATAATTATTTAAAAATAATTAATTTAATAATTTATAATGAAATAAAAATATTAATTTAATATTAACAAATATAAATTTAATATTATTAAGTGTATTATATTATTATTAAAATTATTATTATTTATTATTAAAAATAAAATATTTTTTTATTTAATTAAGAGAGATTTTCTTGAATTAAATTCCACATAACCATTTCCTAATCCTAAAAAAATCGTTAACAAATGGAAAAAAAGCAATGCATAAAATCAACTTTTCCTAGGAGCTAAGAAGTTTCACTTCTACTGTGCGAGAGTCTCACGCATCTGTTTTTTTTTTAGTCTTCATTCATTCATTCGTTCGACAAGCCCAAACCATCTTAGAGTGCTCTTTTCTTTATCTTATATCAGCCTTAAATTGTATTTTATTACACTTATCGTTGTATACTGTACAACCTGATAGTATTATTACCACGTGGCAATTTCTCTCAACCAACCGAAACGATGTTCAAAAGGGCCATCAGTGAAAACCAGACTGGAATACGTTTTTAAAAAAAAAGAAAAAAAGGTTTCAGCAGAGATCGAACTGCGACCTCCGAATCGGAGGCAAGCATTTTACCAACTAGACCACGGAGGTCGTCTAAGTTCACATTCATTCCTAATCATTTGATTCCGTATTGTTTCATACATTGTAATGCCATGTATTATTATTTTTAATACACGCATATTTACAGCAAATTCATTAATACCCCTTGTGTGGTGTGGACTGAAAAACATCTGGTGTCCCCGTGGCTGAGCTCGCCCTGTATTGGTGGGGTGTATCTTAGCAAGGGGATCTTATTAGATGAGCTGAGACCTTTTGATAGCTTCGGTCTTTAATGTATTATCTGCAATTTATGTGTTCTTGAAGTACATATATTTAAATATATTATGTATTAGGTGTTAACATAAGTTGTGTCCGTTTTTTTTTTTTCAATTTAAAAATTATCACCAAAAGTAAAACAAAATGGTGAATATTATACGTCATTCAAAAGAAAATTTTCTGCTCTACAAGATATTGTGTTTGCTTTTACGTTACATATATTATTTTATTTGATTACAAGCCTTCAAAATGGAATGTCAAGTAGACGAAAGTGAGCATTTTCGACACCTCCTTCTGTTCGCGTTTAATCGAATAAATAAAGCTGCCAGGTGATCTTCATGAATAATATGGTTTAAGCGGTCCTCATCGAAGTCCACTGGTCGTCCGGAAAGTTCCATGTCTTTCAAGTCGAAATTACCGTCTTTGAAACGCAAAAACCATCGAAGAGCTGTCCTTTCATTCATAGCATCTTCACCGTACACTTCGCAAATATCGCGAGCAGCTTTGGCAGCTTTATTCCCTCGATTGAACACGAATAGAAGGAAGTGTCGAAAATGCTCACTTTCGTCTACTTGACATTTCATTTTGAAGGCTTGTAATCAAATAAAATAATATATGTAACGTAAAAGCAAACACAATATCTCGTAGAGCAGAAAATTTTCTTTCGAATGACGTATAATATTTACCATTTTGTTTTACTTTTGGTGCTAATTTTTAAATGAAAAAAAAATGGACACAACTTATGTTAACACCTAATACATCCTATGTTGCTATCAATAAACCTATATTTATTTATTTATTTGTCGATTAATAAACTTTTATTCAACATAACTGACAGTAATTGACAGCGCGTCACCACTCGTACACGGAATGACCTTGTTGAATTATTATTTGTATGTTCACCTTGCATCAATCTCTTATAGGGGTCAATCCATACACACTCCAGGTGTTTTTTTCTTGTTTTCTGAAGTGGAATGCGTTATATTGAATGAATGGGGGCGACAGAAAATGCAGAGGATGTAAGAAATACAAGTAACGCAGTCGTATTAATGTTGCATTTAAGAATAGCTGGCAAGACTGCTGCACAGGTCACAGGAATGCCTGCCAAGATGTTGTTATTTGCTTGTGTTACAGATTGTTTGAACATTCGTTTAAAGTGGACCAATTATTTTATCCGAGACGGTCAGTAACATATAGTAGTTGTTACTTTTGCAGCATTCCTTGATAGAATCATTTCTCGTTACATATATTTTTTTTTAAGTTTAATTAACGACACAACAGTGTTTTTATATACAAATGAACATGTGACAGGTTATACAAGTACTTAAAATTATTGACAAATAATACAAAACTTTATCTTGAACTAACATGAAGATACAAAAAGCAGTAGTAATAATAAATTACAGTCATTGTTTTAAAATTATTTTAAGTTCAATATATGTACTCGTATGTACCATATACCACAAAATATTACCAAACTTCACCAAGCGGACTTACGTAATTGTCGAAGACTTTTTAATTTTTTTATTTAACCCGACGAGTTTATTGCCACGTGGAAATCTCTTCCAACCAACCAGAAATATGTTTTTAATAGGCCCTAAGTGAAAAACAGACAGGAATCCCATTTAAAAAAACTGGGTTCCAGCGGGGATCGAACTCGCAACCTCCGGATCGGCAGACAAGCGTCTTACAAGTAGGCCCCGGAGGTCTTTATTATTTTATAGTGGTAAAGGACTTAGATTTGTTTTTGGTGGAACAACGCTTACATAGAACAAGAAATGTATTTTATGGATAGATCTTGAGATATAGAAAACACACGGGCTCACCTTTAGCACGAGATACAAGTTCTTCTTCTTCTTCTTTTAGGCCTGTTGGTCTGTTATGGTCCTGCATCATTGTTTCCTTCTTGTGACGTCGACTGCCAGCTGTATTTCCATATTTTGGGAGGTCGTCCTGGAGGTCTGCTTGCTTGGGGGATACTGTCCCTGGCCATTCTTACGGCTCTTGGTTGCAAGTAGAGATGCAAGTTGCTTTGCAGAATTAAATCCTTCCTACATGTTGATGCAGGGTTACTCAACTCCAGAGGCAAAGTATTGTCCTTAATGTTTTGTTTATATTACGTTATTTATATTAATAAAGGAGAGCACAAAGTTAGTAGCTATTTCTAAATAATGTTGTGATATTCTGGCAAACACTATATAGTATATATTGTACTTATATTAAAAATATCTAAATTGTTGCAAAACTCATTTCTAAGTCTTTGCATACAAATTATAGAGGAGTTGATTTTATAATTATAGTTCGGAAATTCTAGGATGAGTCCTGTGACAGTTCACAAATTTACCCCAATACAACCTTTGTAATGTATTTACCTAAATAACTTGCTATTTATTAGAATCGAATAGGCTTATATTAAAGTTGATAAAATATTTAAAATTACTGAACATCGTTACAAGGTTGTATTGGGGCAAATTTGTGAGCTGTCACAGGACTCATCTAAGAATTTCCGAAGTATAGTATAGCAATTTTCGGTATAAAAGGGATTGAGCAGTCTTGTGGATCTAGTGGGAATACGGAATGAAATGCTCGCGAGTAAGTGAGGTGCATCGATCACTGAGTGAATGATTTTGTATAGCAGTACTATATCGGCTGTTTTTCTTCGTACTTCATAATTACGTATAGCATACATTGTCACCCTGCGTATTCTTTCTAAATTTAATTATCATTATAATTTAGTGTACATAATCTAGATTTCAACAAATGTCTGCATTAATCATTTCCCAGTTGGTTTCTCGCTTTTGTCATGTGAACTAGGACAATGGCGTGAATCGCGACAATTAAATGACATCAAAAACGGATTTAACTTAACACGTTCGGGTCCGTGGAGATGCTTTTCTCGTTTTGAAATATGTCACAGAGCGGTACTCCAAATAGAGAAGAGTGGAAAGCTTTTATAATGGAAATAGATATACACAGTGCTTTTTTGCGGTGGAGCGGCGCTCCACCACCTTTTTTTACGGTTTACAAAAAGCTTGACAAGAAGTGAGCTGCAGCACCATTTTTTGAAGAAAAAAAAAAAAGCACTCAATGCTTATTTTGCGGTGGAGCGGCGCTCCACCACCTTTAGCTCTGGAACCTTTTTTTTTTTTTATAGGCACCAGATATACATAACCTGATATAAAAAAAGGCTTAGGATGTGTGTGAAGATAGGAAAGACTCGTGTGCTGTCCTCTTTGCCTACCCCGACAGGGAAATGTCGTGATATTATGTATGTTTTAGATAGTTAAAGAAAACGTGTGTACCTCATTAAATAATCGTAGTCAAATCATGCCAGATGGGATGTTGAGACGATAATGTAGATATGTCAAAAATGTATTCGGAACCAGCGGTGGCTGGTCTCGAGGTACACTGGTGCGCTGAGCACCAACGCACCACGAGACGCTGAGCGAATATGAAATATCGCTGTCTCACGGTTTACTGTATGTCTCTGTCTGCCCTATATGAATTAGCTTTTCGTCCGGTGCGTATTGGAGATCGCTCCGGTAGTATTGGCAAATTTGGCCGGTCAATTTGGAAAGGATATTTTTTTTAAATTTTACTTTAAATTTTTTTTAATTTTCACTTAAATAAAAATCCTCGTACTATATGTCAGTACTCTTCAACATATTTAATCTATACAAATATTTAACATTTTTGGAAGAAATATATAATTTAATTAATGCAAATTATTTCTCCGGCTCAGCGCACCAACGCACCTCCAGACCAGCCGCCGCTGTTAGGAAACCTTTTAAGTGTTTGAATGGATAAGATACTAAGGTGACCAAATTGTTGAGAATACATTCAAACGCTCCAATAATGCTATGTAATATTCGCTATTAATGGTTTTTCCCTTTTCAAGGTGATCGATGAATATTATACCATGCTCATCCCAAAATACGGAGGTCATAACCTTCCCGGCCGACTGTTGAGTTTTTGGTCGCTTCGGATGACTTTCACCGTCTGCTCTCCACTTTCATCCATTGTCTCATACCGACGCAAAAACTCCTGTTTATTTCGCGTAAAAAGTGCCAAACAGCGCTCTGAATCATCGATGCGTTGCTGTTTCTGTTCCATTGTGAGCAAACGCGGCACCCATTTCGAAAAATGCTTTTTAAAGACAAAATGTTCATGCAAAATAGTGTAAACACTACCAAATGATATCTTCAGGATGTCAGCTATCTCACGCAACTTTACTTTTCTGTTTTTCATCACGATTTTGTTTTTTTTTTATGTTTTCTGGTGTAACAGCCTCATTTGGACGACCAGAGCGTTCAGCATCATTTGTGTCTGTACGACCGCGTTTGAAATCAGCATACCACCGACAAATGGTTGTTTTCGACGGAGCAGAGCCCGGATAACACTTTTCAAGCCATCGCTAAGTTTAAACGGTATTTTTTCCCATTAAAAATCAATGTTCGATCAACACACGAAATTCAGTTTTTTCCAATGTTTTGAAAATAGCAAAAGTAGCGTCACTAAAATCACTGTAACTCAATGACACAATGTCGGAATGTCATGAAAGTTTGACACGTAACTTCTAAAGATCGGTACTAACTGAGAATGGTATGGATTTTTTTATTAGAGGCGCCATCTGTTGGTTAGCCCCGGGACTTGTTGATCGATGTGTTAGATGGTTTGCTTAACCCTTCCCTTACGGTGTTAAAATTGAAACGCGAGCTCCGGTGTTGGGTAGTGAGTACGCGATCAAAAATTTGTGATTTTAAATCGGAAAAATAAGAACATTCATAGATAATCCCCTTAATCAATTATAATTAAAGTTAAAAATTATAATAATTGAGATTTATTTGCTGAAAACATTAAAAAACCATCTGGCAACACTCACGGAACGGGCGTACGTTTAACCTATTTGCAAGCCTAGAAGCTACTGTGGTGCGGAACGTCAGTCGCATACCCCGGCGCTTACGCTTATGCTTGCGACGTTGAGACAATTCAGCTCCTCGCAATTCAGTGGAGTATGCAAGAGTGAGATGCGAATATAGTGTCGCGCTTCCCGCATACTATTCACCTATCGTCAAGACACAAGGTCGAGGCACTCACAGCGTTTAAATGCGAATTTGTTTCCGATATCTTCACAAAATACCCACGATTTAGTCGATAAATTCTGATTAATATTATTTTTTAAATCAATGCGTAAATATATAATGGAGGAATACCTAAAATCTTAACCTTGTATTTATTATATTTATAGAGATATTGATGGTTATTAGAAGCAATGTGTAGAAGATACCCAACACAGGGAAGGAAAGGTTAAAGCTTTACCAATTCTCAAATTTCGTTTAAACTATTTTGTCATTCTGGTTTCTGTATTTATGGGCCTCTCCTTTGGCAATCGTTCGATGATAATAATAATAACTTCTGAATTTGATGTTAGACGCATCAAGTGGACGGCGAAGTGTTGGTGTTCGTCTGTTGAAGTGACGGACGCGATGCGCATATATCAACGCCCGCTGCAACCCGGACGACCTTAGTTAGCTGCGAAACGCGTGCAGTTGTGTTGCATGCGCGCTAATACGAGTACTTTATATCTCTCGAGTCAAGGAGACGAGGCAGCGAGAAATTGGGGCAAATCGCGGAATACGCTTCTTGACCGATCCAACATTCACTAATGCTAATTTTATATGGATTATTTATATAAGATATAGTAAGCGCGCTTCATTGCACCACGATTTATATTCATTTTATTTGAAGAACCGAAGACTTAAATTTGTTTGCCAATGTTTTCCAATCAACCAGAAACTTTATCAGTCAATCAACTGCACGCATACCTATTTCAATCAGTCTACTATTATACATACATGCATATTTCTATCAATCAACTACATACATACCTATATCTATGAGTCAACTACATACACGAGTATACCTATCTCTATCAATATATTGTACTACATACATGCGTATCTATCAATCAACTATATACTTACCTATATCTGCCAATCTACTACATACATATCTCTATCAGTCAACTATATACATACCTATCTCTATTAATCTACTACATACATACATATATCTATCAGTCAACTACATACATACCTATCTCTATCAATCTACTACATACATACATCTCTCGATCAGTCAACTACATACATACATATCAATCTAGTACATACATACTTACCTCTATCAATCAACTATATACTTAAATATCTCTATCAATCGACTACATACATACATATCTCTATCAATCAACTATATACTTACCTATCTCGATCAATCTACTACATACATATCTATATCAGTCAACTACATACATACCTATCTCGATCAATCTACTACATAAATACCTATCTCTATCAGTCAACTACATACACACCTATCTCTATCAATCTACTACATACATACATATCTCTATCAATCAACTATATACTTACATATCATCCGAAATAATCCAATGGTACCCAAGAGGCAAAAAGAGGCCCAGAAGAATACCGAAGGTATGCTGGATAGATGTAATCAGGAAGCATGGCAGCATCACATGGCATCAAACCTAACTATTTGGAGTCAACTTGGGGAGACCTTCATCCAGCAGTGGATCGACCCTGGTTGACAATGATGATCATAAAAAACGTGACAAATATAACATACACACGATTTCGCCATGTACTTGTCGACGTATGCAAAGAAGGTAGAGCGCCAGACTTATCGCGACACACACCTTTTAAAATATATAAAAAATGAAAATAGAAACAATAAAGAACGTCTTTATTTCAACAGCTGTCAAAGGGGGTAAATAAAACTTCCTTAATTGACAAATCGCTATTTCCAGCGTTAACAAATTCGTGTCTTCTCGTCTCTTGAACTGTGGGATGCTGTCTTCGATTCTTTGACGCGCCCACGGCAGCGCCACATGTCATTAGCAAGATCACATCAAAGAAGATGGACCGGCAGAGACAATGGATATTTCTGACAGTGTTTCATCTCGAAGAGATCGTTCACATTGTGGTGGTCTTTAGCCGTAGTAATCATTGACACAACACACACACGAATACTTATTATTAAGCCGTGTCTAATGCAGGGTAGGCAGAGAGAATGAATACTTTCGATTCCTCCACAATCACGAGCGACAGACTTAAGGTCGGACGTCACGAGTGAAGGAAAATGACTTTCAGCGCTGTAAATATACTTATCTTCTTCTTCCCAGTGCCATGTCAGGTCCCCCCAACATTGACTATGACCTTTGCATCTTTGTCCCCGGCAGCCCGAAAAAGATCCCCGACGTTCCTCATACCAGTCCAATCACATATATTGCGGAGATTTGCCTTCTGCCAACACCTCTTCGACCCTCTATTTTGCCTTGAATGATCAGGTGCAGTACTTTGTACTTTGCTCCTCTAAGCACATGCCCCAAGTAGGACACCTTTCGGATTTTAATATTAGTCAGCAACTCTCTATCAACTTTGGCTCTTTGAAGAACCCTCGTGCTGCTGACCATATCCGTCCAGGGTATCCGTAGCATTCTCCAGTGTATCCAAATAAATATACTTATAAAGTGGCTTAATTACCATTCGGCATTAGAAGGACTATTATATTGTTGTATTGGATTATAGTCTTTCGTTGTATACAGTACAACCCGGTGGGATAATTACCACGTGGCAATCTCTTCCAACCAACCAGCTGTTAAAAATGTCTTTAATTGATAACCAGACTGATATCCTTTTTTTTTTAATCTGGGTCCCAACGGGATTATGAAATTTTGATTAGACCTCCCAAAAATGTTTATCTTTTAGTGCTTCCACACTTCGCCCATATCTCTGATACTAGGAGACAGACCATTCCACGTCACAGTACCAGCAACAGCAAAACCTCATATTGCATATACCATATACACACATATTGCAATGACAAAATACTAAAATAGACGCATTTTCGTTGTGATTGTTCTGCGTTAGTTCGCCTTGCTGTCCATGCAGCTTGTAACATCCTCCTCCGACACCACATTTCCAATGCATCTATTCTACGTCTCTCGCATGCTCTCAGAGTCCAAGTCTCCGCGACATACATCCACACATATTTCGAAGAGAAGACACTAAAATAGGCGCATTTTCGTCGTGATGGTTCTGCGCTAGTTCGCCTTGCTGTCCATGGAACTCGTATCATCCTCCCTCAACACCACATTTCCAATGCATCTATTATACGTCTCTCGCATGCTCTCAGAGTCCAAGTCTCAGCGCCATACATCCACACATATTGCGAAGACAATACACTAAAATAGGCGCATTTTCGTCGTGACGGTTCTGCGCTGGTTCTGGTTCGCCTTGCTGTCCATGGAACTCGTATCATAATCCCTCAACACCACATTTCAAACGCATGTCTTCTAATAATAGTGAGAATCACGTTAAAATAATCCCTGTAGCTATCATAAAATCAGATGAAAATAAATAGACTGTTGTTTATAGTTAAGGCATTAACGCTGCGGAGGTTTAAAGACATTGTAATTTATTTTTATCAAACACTGTTTGTTCCACTTTTTTGTGACGGTATAACCCTACCGGTTTCAAGGTGCACACATTATCTTCAGGGGAGCACAAACAATACTAAATGTTGTTCGAACTGGTACCGATATACACCCCTTCAACGGCTGGGGGCTGAGGGGTGAGGGAGGCATGGGACGATTTCGGCCAAGAGCGGAGAGATTTTTGGAATATAACTGGGATATATTTGGGATCTTTTGAACAGATCTATTGAATATCCCAAAAATCTCTCCGCTCTTGGCCGAAATCGTCCCATGCCTCCCTCACCCCTCAGCCCCCAGCCGTTGAAGGGTGTATATCGGTACCAGTTCGAACATTTTTACCATCGCGTTATTTCCATGTTCGTTTAATTATCTATTTGTTAACACATTATTGCAATGATAATCTGGCGGATTTATTGCCAGGCGGGGAAATCCGTTTCCCCGCCGCCATAGAGCGAGTTAATTTTTTTTGAAGTGAAATTTCTATAGGCGCGTTAGGACAAATTGGCCTGAACGTCACGAAAAGTGAAACGGTCTATTATATTATTATTAAATTATTATTTATTATTATTTAATATTAAATTTATTAATAAATCATTATTAATTATTTTAATATCAATAATTATTTATTTATAATAATAATCAATATTATTATTATTTATTATTAAAAATAAAATATTTTTTGTTATATTGTATATTAATATATTTAATAATTATTAATTTTATTTTATATTAAATTAATTTATTTTATTTTATATTGATTGAATATATAATTTATATTTAATATATAATTATAATTATAATATATGTATGTTATATTATATTATTAATAATTATGTTGTTATTATATTATAATTAATTAATTATATTATTAATAATATAATATAATAATAATTAATTTAATAATTATAACTGGGATATATTTGGGATCTATTGAACAGATCTATTGAATATCCCAAAAATCTCTCCGCTCTTGGCCGAAATCGTCCCATGCCTCCCTCACCCCCCCTCAGCCCCCAACCGTTGAAGCGTGTATATCGGTACCAGTTCGAACAGCATGTAGTCTTGTTGGCGCTCCCCCTGAAGATGAGGTGGGCACCTTGAAACCGGTAGGGTTATACCGTCACAAAAAAGTGGAATAAACATTGTTTGATAAAAATAAATTACAATAAATAGACTGTTCTTAGGAACGATTAAGTCCGTCTAGGTGACCTCGTTTGAATAGTATCAGGGTCGCATATAATCGAGAACGTTTCCTTTTTGCCGGCATTCATACAAAATATATATATATATATATGGTATGCGCACTGGATATTATTTCTTCATTCGGGGAATAATGCCAAGAGATCCGTTCTCTTTGTTCCGAGACACGGTCTCAGGAAACTGATCATCCCGAAATATCATTTTATTGCGCAATTCAAAACAAAGCCGGGGGAATATGTTCACTTTCCCGTCCTTAGAAACTTGTTCTAGGAAGTCAGTATCGGTATTCAGAGATATATCAACATTTTTACCATCGCGTTATTTCCATGTTCGTTTCATTATCTATTTGTTAACACATTATTGCAATGACAATCTGGCGGATTTATTGCTAGGCGGGAAAATCTGTTTTCCCGCCGTCATAGAGCAAGTTAATTTTTTTAAGTGAAATTTCTATAGGCGCGTTAGGACAAATTGGTCTGAACGTCACGAAAAGTGAAACGGTGTATTATATTATTATTAAATTATTATTTATTATTATTAAATTATAGGCGCGTTAGGGCAAATTGGGCTGAACGTCACGAAAAGTGAAACGGTGTATTATATTATTAAATTATAGGCGCGTTAGGGTAAATTGGTCCGAACGTCACAAAAAGTGAAACGGTGTATTATATTATTATTAAATTATTATTTATTATTATTAAATTATAGGCGCGTTAGGGCAAATTGGCCTGAACGTCACGAAAAGTGAAACGGTGTATTATATTATTAAATTATAGGCGCGTTAGGGTAAATTGGTCCGAACGTCACGAAAAGGGAAACGGTGTATTATATTATTATTAAATTATTATTTATTATTATTAAATTATAGGCGCGTTAGGGCAAATTGGCCTGAACGTCACGAAAAGTGAAACGGTGTATTATATTATTATTAAATTATTATTTATTATTATTTAATATTAAATTTATTCATAAATTATTATTAATTATTTTAATATTAATAATGATTTTTTTAACAATAATTAATATTATTATGTGTATTATATTATTATTATTTATTATTAAAAATAAAATATTTTTTGTTATATATTATTTTTATATTAATATGTTTAATAATTATTAATTTTATTTTATATTAAATTAATTTATTTTATTTTATATTTATTAAATATATAATTTATATTTAATATATATAATTATAATTATAATATATGTATGTTATATTATAATATTAATAATTATGTTATTATTGTATTATAATTAATTAATAATATTATTAATAATATAATAATAAATAATTTAATAATTATTTTAAAATAATTAATTTAATAATTAATAATAACATAAAAATATTAATATATTTAATATTAAAAAATATAAATTTAATATTATTAAGTGTATTATATTATTATTAAAATTATTGTTTATTATTAAAATTATGATTATTTGTTGTTAAAAATATATATATTTTTTTATTTAATTAAGAGAGATTTTCTTGAATTAAATTCCACATAACCATTTCGTTTAACACATAACCATTTCGTTTTCATTAACAAATGGAAAAAAAGCACCTCAGATTGACTCAAACAAATAAATATAACATAGGTTATTTTATAGCAACATAGTGTGTTCAAACGAGTATATAAATATAACATAGGTTATTTTATAGCTACATAGTGTGTACAAACGAGTATATAAATATAACATAGGTTATTTTATAGCAACATAGTGTGTTCAAACGAGTATATAAATATAACATAGGTTATTTTATAGCTACATAGTGTGTACAAGCGTGTATATAAATATAACATAGGTTATTTTATAGCAACATAGTGTGTACAAACGAGTATATAAATAAACAAATTCCGAAATCGCACGTATATGCCAATGTAAACTGCAGAAAATGCAATTAAAAAAGAAAGATAGACGAGGAAAAGGAAAGAAACAGACATGATGGATGACTTGGAGATTTGGTGTTTGAGGCGGATGCTGCGTATCCCATGGATCATCCAATAATTGGAGATTACTGAAAGACTCCCGACAACATGAAGACGACCTCCGTGACCTTGTTAGTGAGAAGCCTGTCTCCCAACCCGGAGATTGCGGGCTTAAATCCCATTGGAACCCAAATAAAACAAAAATGATTGTCTGGTTTTCACTTAAGGCCTCTTTAACATGTTTCTGATTGGTTGGAAGAGATTGTCACATGGCAATAAGCCCGCCAGGTTGTACTCTGTACAACGAAAGTTGGAATAAGAAACCTTCCAACACAACAACAGCCATCGGCATGTTGACCGAAGTCATAGATGTCCTTATAACGTATGACTATCATTCGAGGGGTGTAGCACGACGCGAGGTTCGAACTGGCGACCTTTCGCATCGGCATGTTGACCAAAGTCATAGATATCCTTATAACGTATGACTATCATTCGAGGGGTGTAGCACGACGCGAGGTTCGAACTGGCGACCTTTCGCATCGGCATGTTGTTGACCGAAGTCATAGATATCCTTATAACGTATGACTATCATTCGAGGGGTGTAGCACGACGCGAGGTTCGAACTGGCGACCTTTCGCATCGGCATGTTGTTGACCGAAGTCATAGATATCCTTATAACGTATGACTATCATTCGAGGGGTGTAGCACGACGCGAGGTTCGAACTGGCGACCTTTCGCACGGAATTTCAGTGTGTTTCCACACAAAAATGCACTTGGTGTGTACTACTGCTTTAGACGATCGAGAAAAGTCTGGATAAGAATGCTCTGGAATTGAAGAGAGACGAAGAAGATGGGTGAATGATGGACTAAACTGTCATCAAAGCTCTATGTCTCGCAGAAGCACGTTAGAAGTCAATTATATATGGCAATAGATAACCTCTCTCTCACTCTCTGTGACAGAAGTTCGTGTGTCAGATTAGCAGCATCTATGTCAAGAGCACCGAGTGACACCTCGCGTCATCCCTGTTTCGGCGCCCGTTGCCAAAGTGAGTTAGTTACCTCCTTTGTTCTGCGGTCACATTGGCCGCAGCACAGAGGTAATGACCGCCCATGTTTATCTTCGTCTCTTTCGAGGTAAATTTGGATGCGTAACCAACAAGGTAACATTGTTAGTGGGTGTTCTATAATCTAGAATAACACTTCATCAGCATCCATTCGGTTTGTTTCTTTTTCTTCGTTGTGACCTCAATGATGAGGAACGTGACCCACATTGAAAGCTGTAGACTGACCACACTCTTCTCCAGCACTTCTAATAACATTTCGCTACCCGAATAACCATTTAAAGAAAAGATTCCCAAAGTGGTATATATGGACCCCCAAGGGTCGATTTCGGCTTAGAGGGGGTCTATGTCAGCGAGAATTGAAATTAGGGGTGCACGAGATGTAAATGGGGGTCCACGTAAGCGGATCCCCTTTAACCTTTCCTTCCCTGTGTTGGGTATCTTCTACACGTTGCTTCTAATATCCACCAATATCTCTATAAATATAATAAATACAAGGTTAAGATTTTAGGTATTCCTCCATAATATATTTACGCATTGATTTAAAAAATAATATTAATAATAATCAGAATTTATCGACTACATCGTGGGTATTTTGTGAAGATATCGGAAACAAATTCGCATTTAAACGCTGTGAGTGCCTCGACCTTGTATCTTGACGATAGGTGAATAGTATGCGGGAAGCGCGACACTATATTCGCATCTCACTCTTGCATACTCCACTGCATTGCGAGGAGCTGAATTGTCTCAACGTCGCAAGCATAAGCGTAAGCGCCGGGGTATGCGACTGACGTTCCGCGCCACAGTAGCTTCTAGGCTTGCAAGTAGGTTAGACGTACGCCCGTTCCGTGAGCGTTGCCAGGTGGTTTTTTAATGTTTTCAGCAAATAAATCTCAATTATTATAATTTTTAACTTCAATTATAATTAATTAAGGGGATTATCTATGAATGTTCTTATTTTTCCGATTTAAAATCGGTAATTTTTTATCGCGTACTCACTACCCAACACCGGAGCACGCGTTTCAATTTTAACACCGTAAGGGAAGGGCTAAAGAAAAGATTCCCAAAGTGGTCTATATGGACCCCCAAGGGTCGATTTCGACTTGCAGGGGGTCTATGTCAGCGAGAAAAGAAATGGGGGTGCACGAGATGTAAATGGTGGTCCACGTGAGCGGATCCCATCTAGGCAGGTCATCATCAATATTTAGGTGTTCCGTAAATGTCTTATTACACCTAACACAGATTGTGTGCACATAATACTTATATTAGACACAGAAAATACTTATATAAAGAAATCGAATGCAAATCCCTGAACGTGGAGATTTAAGACTATACCTCACTAATTTGAAGCCAAATATTGAACCATCGCTATCAGAGCATCAGGTCCATCAGGTCCATCCCTCTCATTAACAGTATTATTTGTGTATTCATTTTATGTAACAATTTTACTAGGTTTTGATTTGTTCCGTTCCAAAGCCAAATATTTACTTACATTTTGTGTCTTTTCAATAAAGATACGAATATAAATTGTACATGTTTTTCTGTTTTTACAATTGTCCACTCTACAAAAAACCGTATCAAGGTGAACAGCACTGTGTCAGCTGTCAAAAATACATTTGAAGTTAATGGCTTTAGGAAAATTCAATATTAGGCAGGCAGGGGGTCTACGGAAAACAAAAAAAATCGGCAAGTGGTATACGGGGCGAAAAAGTTTGGGAAACTATGATTTGAAGGCTCACTTGTCAACATGATGGTCGTCACCCTACGTTGAAAGACAGTCATTTAAATATATTTCCTACACCAGGATGCGATTTAGTGATTGTCCGTCTTTGTTGGGTTCGTGGGCATGTGCTCACGTGTATGTTTATGGATTTCGTGACTCATATACCAATCATTTATTTATTTAACAGTTTTATTACAAATAAAATCTAGCGGGATTATTGCCAGGCGGCAATCTCTTCCAACCAACCAGACAAAAGTAAATGAAGCAAGTTTCGTGGTCGCATAAATCATTCAAATGACTATCCATCCCCACGAAATCCATAAACACATACGTGAGCATATACCCACGAACCCCACAAAGACGGACAATCACCCAAACATTATTTTTCATATAAAGTGAGATATCATCAATCAAAAGAAAAGGAACAGACGGTGGTGAGGAAAGGAAAAGAAAAATCGGGAATGAAATACGTTATTTTACTGACTAGAAATTAAGAGTTTTTTCAGTCGCTTCTTAAAGCGTGCCAAGGACGGAGCGAGTCTTATATTGGTATGTAACTGATTCCAGAGTCTCACTGCATGGACAGTAAAGGACGACGTAAAGAAAGAGGAGCGGTGAACTGGAAAAGCCAATAGACAATCTCTGTTTGAGCGTAGCGCTAATCCATGATTGGATCATTACCATCATCGTAAAAATAAATATATATTTTTGTAACACTCTGTGGTTGAACTTGTAGAAATTCCACCCCTCCCGGACCCCCTTCCATATTTTCTAAATATTCCGCCAAACGCCACGTTTTTCGCGCAAAAATTAGAACGACACACACACACATTATTCTGTGTGTTTTGTTGTTTAATATCAGTATTTCTCAGCCGGCCGTGCGGTTCAGATCTAGAGCGAGTGTCCGTCTAGACTAGACCAGCGCGAGGCCTTCGTCGGGCGAACTGGGCCTCAGTCGTTTTTGTTACGTGATTGTGAAATAGTAATTTATATCGTTGTAATAATTTTGATATTTACAAATACGCCGTTTCCCTTTATGGGATAGGCATAGAGATGTTAGAGCACCGATTTTAACAGATCCTTCGATTTTCCTCGCTATTTAAGTGTTTTTCTTGCAAAATTTTGTTCACTTGATCCAATCATACTCTTTAACTGTTTCCATCTTTCACGCTTTCGATTAATTTTTATTATTTTGTGTGCATTGTTCATACATCTTTCTGATTTATACATATGTTTCTTACAACCCTGGTTGGTAGGAAAATACGTAAGTTGATACATGGTTGAACATGGTACACCTAGCGGACTTATTTCTATACAACAATTTCTTGCAACCAACCAGCTCATCTTGGATAAATTAAATTTTTTAATCCACGACAGTCTACAAACAAAACAATGGACATATATTCGTTTAAATTGAAGAAATTTAAAAAAATGTATATGGTGAAGCATAGTACATCTAGCGGGCTTATTTCTATACAACAATTTCTTGCAACCAACCAGCTCATCTTGGATAAATTAAATTTTATAATCCACGACAGTCTAGAAACAAAACAATGGACATATATTCGTTTAAATTGAAGAAATTTAAAACAATGTATACGGTGAAGCATGGTACATCTAGCGGGTTTATTTCTTTACAACAATTCCTTCCAACCAACCAGCTCATCTTGGATAAATTAAATTTTATAATCCATGACAGACTGTACAAACAAAACAATATATCTAAATATTCATGATAAAAAATAATTTTATATCATTTTTATTATTTTATCTACATGGTTGAACATGGTACATCTATCGGGGTTATTGTTATACAACAATTTGCTCCAACCAACCAGCTCATCTCGGATAAATTAAATTGTATAATCCATGGCAGACTGTACAAACCAAACTATATATATCTAAATATTCATGATAAAAAATAATTATATAATTTTTATTCTTTTATCTACATGGTTGAACATGGTACATGTAGCGGGGTTATTGTTATACAACAATTTGCTCCAACCAACCAGCTCATCTTGGATAAATTAAATTTTATAATCCATGACAGACTGTACAAACAAAACTATATATCTAAATATTCATGATAAAAAATAATTATATAATTTTTATTATTTTATCTACATAGTTGAACATGGTACATGTAGCGGGGTTATTGTTGTACAACAATTGGTTCCAACCAACCAGCTCATCTTGGATAAATTAAATTTTATAATCCATGACAGACTGTACAAACAAAAGTATATAAATATTCATGAAAAAAAAATTACAATTACATTTTTATTTCTTGAATTGAAACGAATATATCTACATTATTTTGTTTGTAGTCTGTCATGGATTATACAGTTAAATTCAATCAAGATAAGCTGATTGGTTAGAAGAAATTGTTGTATAACAAAACCCCCGCTGGATGTACCATGTTCAACCATGTAGATAAAATAATAAAAATAATGTGTTAAATGTGATGTGATGTGTTTGTATACAAAAGAGTCTCTCATCTAGCGAATTGAATTGAATTGAATGATAATTGGGATTTTTAGCTCAAAAAAATAATGTCGACAGAATATGTCGAATCATTCGTTTAATATGTTTGAATCTACGATTTCCGTGACCTAGTTGGTAAAACGCGTGTCTTTCGATCCGCGGGTTCGATTTTCGTTGGAAATCAGATAAGTTTTTTTTTAAAGAATTCTAGTATAGTTTACACTAAAGGCCTCTTAAATATCGGGTTAATTGGAAGAAATTGTCACGTAGCAATAAGTTTGCCACATTTTACTGTATATAACAAAAGATTGTATTATTTCCTTGTTGCTGTAGGCAAAATGGATATAACGTCAATTTAAAAAAAAATTATGACAGTATACGGAATGAAGTGATTAAGGGCGAATGTGAAATTAAAGCTGATGTGTTGAGTAATACGAAGCGGAGTGTGATAAAATAGTTTGGGCATGTGGAACGAATGAATTTTACGAGCGGGTGGCGTAATAGAGGGAGACCAAGGAAGGTATAGTTGTATCAAGTGAATTATATTTTGAAAGATAATGTAAAAAGTCAAAGATACCGTAGGAATACATAGTATGAGAATGTACCGGTATATATGGATGTGGAAGAGGCGAAATGTGTGTGCCGAGAGATAGGGAAGTATGGCGGTCTGTCTTCTCTGCACACCCCGACAGGGGAACTGCGCAAGTTCGTGTGTATTATGAAATACGTAATAAATTGAATCGTATATAACGGCGTTGAATATGAATTTTTTTATTGTACTTTCCAAAAATGACGCACACTTGGTAGGTGTAAACAAAACGACGTTTAATCGAATCAAAGATACTATATATTCGCTACCTCCGTGACCTAGTTGTTAAGACACTGGACTTCCACCCGAAGTTTTCTGGCTCGATTTTCAATGGAAAAAAAATAAACTAGTATATACTCGTATATATATGAATGGTTGAATTAAAATAGGCACTAAGTACCAAAAAAAAAAAAAATACTAAGTATGCAGTTTCATTATATATGACATATAGAACGAAATTGCATACTTAGTTTATGTGTGTATGTGTGTGTGTGTGTGGGTGTGTGCGCTCGCGTGCGTGCGTGCGTGGTGCGTGTGTGGGTGGGTGGGTGTGGGTGTGTGATGGTGTGTAGTGGGTGTGTGTGTGTGGGTGGGTGTATGGTATGTTATGTATGTTTGTATTTATGTTTGTATGTATGTTTGTATGTATGAATGTATCATATGTATGTATGTATGATATGTATGATATGTATGTATGTATGTATGTATCATATGTATGTATGTATGATATGTAGGTATGTATGTATGTTTGTATGTATGTATGTATCATATGTATGTATGTATCATATGTATGTATGATATGTATGTATGTATCATATGTATGTATGATATGTATGTATGTATGTATCATATGTATGATATGTATGTATGTATGTTTGTATGTATGTATGTATCATATGTATGTATGTTATGTATTTATGTATGTATCATATGTATGTTTGTATGTTATGTATGTATGTATGTATGTGTGTATGTATGTATCATATGTATGTATGTGTATATGTATATGAATATGTATTAGTAGAGGTATATGTATATATACAGTAGCGGTCACAGAAATTGCGTGACCTAATATTTTGAGGTTTTTCTGAAATTGCGTCAAGTGTTAATTTTATTCCACTGTTTTCATTGCTTTTAAATAAAAAGCAGATCGATTCTGATTTTTTTTTATTAAGATTACGTAAAATCGAATCGCCTTTTCTCGTGTTAGGAATTTTTATTTAAAATGAGTAAATATTTAAAAATGGAATAATCGATTTAAAATAAAAAAAGACAAACTGTTTTGAACACATTCTTTTGTTTTGCTGCCGCCATCAAGACCAAAAGAGGGGGCCACAAAATATTAAAAAAAATATAATTACGTATTTAAGTATAATGTTTATTGAATTTCTACAAAAAAATAAATGTGTTTAAAACATAGTTTGTCTTTTTTTTAAATTTTAAAATCGATTATTCAATTTTTAAATATTAACTCATTTTAAATAAAAATTCCTAACACGAGAAAAGGCGATTCGATTTTATCTAATCTTATTTAAAAAATGTCAGAATTGATCTACATTTTATTTAAAAAAAAAATTAAAACTGTGGAATAAATTTACACTTGACGCAATTTAAGAAAAACCTCAAAAAATTAGATTATGCAATTTATGTGACCGCTACTGTATATGTATGTATGTAAATGTAAATATTTAAAAAAATATTTACGAAAGTCATTTAAAAAAAACTATAGAATTTTTTTTATTCCATGTGATTATAGCCGATATTAAGTGAAAAACTGAACCGAAGTGAAAAAATTAATTACGACTCTCAAAAACAGTGCGTGAAAGACTTCAAAAACTTTATAAATAAAAAAGAGTTATAAAATATCCGAAATAAAAACTATAGACAGTGTTTTTTTTTATATAAACTTTATAAAAAAAATTTAAAAAGTGTTGAGATTTTTGTCAAATGTCCATTTACAAAGTAAGAATGAAAAGTCTACAATGGACTAACGGAAAGTGTTCGAGATGATGGAGTGTAGTGCGGTGTACAGCCATGGATGTCGACGTGAATATATAACCCGAAAGTCTAAAGCACTAAGACTGTTTTGGACCAAAAAGACTCTTAAAATAAAGACTTGCGCAGTGCCTCTATATAAAAGCTGTATGTAAGACTTAGTATATACTGAACATAATAGACAATACTTTGTGATAGTTCCAATCAAGTGTTACTGCGGCCTGTTTTTAAAAGACATTCAAAGACTTTGGTTTGATCGCATTTGACCTAAGGTGACCTCACTGTGCCGTTTCCTTTAAAATTTGTAATTCAAAGCTGTTAGTCATTTGAATATATGTAAACGGTATTCTATCTAATATTGGTCTCGTCAAGTTTTCTTTAAAACTACTAAAATACTATATCCACGAACAAAAACTACAATAATCTACAAACATAAACGGACTTTTAAACTGAGATTTTTGCATATAGTTAAGTTTTAACTGTTATTAATATAATCGAATACACATCGAGTTTTTACGTAAATTTTATACGTATTGATCTGTACATACAAGACTGTTCCGAAAGGTTGTGATTTTTTAATATTTAATAAAATATTTCATTTATAAAAAAAAAAAAACTAATTAAGTAGCCAAATTCAAGATGATAGCTTTAAAGAAACTTTACGGAGAAGAGTTGCTGAGGTTGGCTTTGATGCTGTCACTGCTGAGAGCAGATCCTGAACAGTACCTTAGAGATGATGCTAGAATACTTGCCGGAGGATTGGTTAACGGGACCGACTGGGCGCCAGAAATAGAAGGACTGATTTCAAGACCGAGATATCTACATCCGAAATCGTTAGATTCTATATTATTAGACTACGAGAGAGATGTTTTCGAGGAACTCCAGGCATTGGGGAGATGGGGAAATGCTGGAGCAACGAGAGAAGCGATACAAGCATATCTACTGAATGGTGTTGAGAACAACAATGTCCAGCAAGTTGCGGCGCCTTTAGTACAGCCAAACCAAGACGACAGCATGAGTCACTATTCCATAGCAACTAACCAGCTTGAAAACGAGAATGTGGAACAGTGCGTTACGATAAAAACTGAGGATGAAGACTCTCTAGAGGATGTTGAAGAAGACGTTAAACTAGAATTTCAAGAATCATCACCGTCGGCTACAAATGCGGAAACTACGATAACCTTATCAGCATCTTTCATAAGAAATTTAACAACGTTTCAAGGACCGTTGATGGAGGAAGATTCTGCACAATCTGTCTCTTTCGACGTGTCCCAGTTCTTCGCGAATCCATTGCCAATAGTCAAAGATGAGTTCAAACAAGAAGTCAAAACTGAAGGTGCTCAAAGTGTCGACTTCTTCGACGATGACAACGCTATTGATGACTATATGCCTTTCTACATCCAAGGCGGTGGTGACAGTATTACAAATCAGAATCTAGCGGATCTGACAGACTTCGACGAAACTGCCGAGACCCTCAAAGAGTTCAAGAAGAGCATCGAGTTCTTGGACGTGAAACAGCAACAGGAGAACTTTGATAAGTATCTTATCGAGAACACTGACCTGGAAGCGGGTGAAGCGCAGGCTGTCTGCGTGAAGAGGGAACGGGCCAGCACCAGTTTTACTTCTGTAGCGAGTTCCAGTGGTTTTGGAGATGATGCTTACGCATCAGGATCCAGCTCGAGTTCCGACGAGTCTGTCCTCACGAGGGATGTGGAAATCTTCGATGACAACGGAGACAAGCTGACACAAGAGGTATGGTTCTTTTGGAATATTGATTTGTACATTTTAAGTTGTAGTTATTTACTATCTTTGTGCATGCTAACTAGTACTTTTTTTGTTGTATTATGATAGGATCCAAGAGCCGCAGAATCCAGGTTGTTCCGTTGTTGAATCCAAGATTAGGTGCTTATTTACAACTGAGTCCAATTTAATGGTATTAACTGATTTTGTTTCTATAACACCACTCATAGTTCCTGACTCTTGGTGGATTGTTCATATCACGACTTTGCGAAAGCATTCGATAGAGTAAAACATTGAATTCTACTGACGAAAATGGACCAACTTGATATTCAAAATGATATTTTAACACTATTTGTCTAACATATACCAGTTTGTTTCTTATGGTATATTCTAATGTAAACCTTTTGCTACACAACAAGGTGTTCCGCAGGGTTCCAATCTTGGTCCGACTTTGTTTTTTTTTAATTTTCATCAATGATATCAGTCGAATCGTCTGGCACATTTAGAATTGACTGTTTGCCGATCTTTAAGAATTGCTGTATCGACGGATTGATTTTCTCCAAAACTGTGGAGAACTCCAGATATATTTGACTAGTGTATGGAAACGGAGTGAGATCCATAAGCTAACCTTCAACATCTCTAAATGTAAGCTCGTGACTTGAACCCTTCCTTCCCTGTGATGTGTAACTAGTACACATTGCTTCTAAACACTTTAATATCTCTATAAATATAATAAATACTGGATTCAGATTTTAGGTATTCCTCCGTAATACATTTACGCATTGAATGAAAAAATAATATTAATAATAATTAGCACTTATCGGCCACATCAGAGATATTTTGTAAAAATCGGGAATACATTCACCAATACAATCAAACGTGTGCCAGTGTGTGACGTAGGTATATTCATTCTAAAAAATCGCTATGAGTGATGGAGCGACGCTATTCACGTCTCACTATCACTACTTTGGTATATGGGAACGCAAGAAATAGAATCTCAGTTCGCTCGCTTCTCTCGCTTCAGTAGCTCTCGGGCATCCATTTGAGGTGGTTTCTTCGCCCGTTTTGTGAACGTCGGCCATTGTTTTTTTTTTTCATGTTTTCAGCAATTGAATTTCAATTATTATCACTTTTGACTTCAAATTTAATTAATTTAAGCGATTGGCTATGAATATTCTTATTTCACGGATTTTAAATCGCTCATATTTACATTTGTATTGAATACACGTCACTGGAACGCGCGGATTTTTTTTAGCACAGGAAGGGAAAGGTTAACAAGAGCTGGGATCCAGCAATGCTTAAGAAAGTTAATCGATGATCAGCTCATCGTGCATGTCTACATTATCACAGACCTTGGCATCGTGCGTGTCTACATTATCACAGACCTTGGCATCATGTTCAACAGTAAATATACATTCGGTTATCATATCGAGAGAATTTTAATTAAGTTACGAGTATATGGTCACCCTGCTAAGGTAGTCCGTGTTGAAGAAAAATTTAAGTTTTTACGTTTTATAAACTTTAAACTGCAGACCCCAATAACTGAACTGGACTATGGTCTCATCAGCCATTCATTTCCGTGTCTAGACATACCATCAGTAATCAATTATGCCACTCATTTCTAGTATGTGGAAGGAAACTGATATCGCAGTGCCCTATCATTCGCACGCAACAAAAAAATGAATTCGCGTACACGGAGACCGTGCAAATGGAAGAATCACTATACAGGACAACACCAGATATATTAACAGAGCACATGTCATAATTCAATACCTCTTTGTACATATTAGGATATACGAGCGCCGTCAAGTGTGGTCTGTACTTGTTTGTATATCTGTTATGGCATTTGAGACTGCAGGGCGCGCCCCTTGCCACTCGCCACCTGTTCTGATGGGTTTGGGCAAATTACTTCTATTTCTGGGTGAAGGTCTCCTCACACCTTCTACGTTGTCGTTTACCATCTTCGGTGAGGACAAACTATGATATATCTAAGACTAGCCACCACAGTATAAGTATTTATCATCATTGTCAACCAGGGTCGATCCACTGCTGGATGAAGGTCTCCCCAAGTTGACTCCAACTAGTTCGGTTTTTTGGTACCATGTGTTGCTGCCATGCTTCCTGCTTGCATCTATCCAGCGTACATTCTGTCTTCTTCTGGACCTCTTTATGCCTCTTGGGTACAATTGGATTATTTCGGACGTCCATCGGAAATCTGACATTCTGGCTAAGTGTCCTGCCCATTGCCACTTCAATTGCTTGCACACCTTTATTACGTCTTCTATCATTGTTTTGTTGCGAATCCAGGTGTTTCGTTTACGGTCTCTTTTAGTATATCCCAACATGCATCTCTCCATGCCTCTCTCCATTTTGTTCGTTGATGCCATGCTTCTTTTCATCTATCCAGCGTACCTTCGGTCTTCTTCTGGGCCTCTTTATGCCTCTTGGATATCATTGAATTATTTCGGATGTCCATCGGGAGTCTGACATTCTGGCTACGTTTTCTGCCCATTGCTACTTCATTATTTTACACATCTTTATAACGTCTACTACCTTTGTTATATTGCGAATCCAGGTGTTTCGTTTACGGTCTCTTTTAGTATATCCCAACATGCATCTCTCCATGCCCCTTTGTGCGGTCTGGAGCTTTTGTGTGTTCTTTACTGTGAGCGTCCATGTCTCGCAGCCATACGTACTAGGATAATACACTGGTTGTACATCCTTCGCTTCAAGGATATTGGGAGATTACTTTTGAAGATGTTGTTCAAACGTCCAAATGAGCTCCACGCTAGTTTTGTCCTTCGTGCTATCTCCTCCGATATGCCACCTACAAAGGAAATAAGTTGGCCCAGATACACATATTCCTTGACAAGTTCCAGCGGCTTTCCATCCACTATTATTGGTTTTGGGACAGCAAAACTGTTCATCATGTATTTGGTTTTTAATAGAAAACACCTGAGCCATTTGAGATTTGCAGACGATATTGTTATATTCTCACAAAACCCGAATGATCTTCAGCACCAACTGCAGGAATTGGCTGAGTTGGTTTGAAATGGTGAAGAAGTTGGTTTAAAATGGTAAAGAACTGGGTTTAAAAATTAATGTATCATAAAACCAAATTTATATACTGTATGATATATGGAGCAATTAATGTTATTTAGAATGGTATAAATATGATTAATATAGTGATGTGTGCAGATGATATTGTTATGTTTGCTGGGAATGGAGGGGATTTAAGTGATGTGATAAGTGAGCTATATGAGAGATGTCTAGTGAAGGGTTTGAAAATGAATGCAGTGAAATCAAAGGTTATGGTAATAGAAAGGAGTGTGGTAGAAAGTATGTGCGATGTATGGGTTAACTCAGAGAAACTGGAACAGGTTGATGGGTTATGTTATCTGGGCAGTGTGTTTACGTGGAATGGGAGAATTGAAAGGGACATTGGAAGAAGGGTAGCGACAGGGAACAGCGAAGGTAGACGGAGCACTTAATGTTATGTACAACAACCGCGCGATATCAACAGTACCAAAAATGACAATACATTATAGTGCGCTGCTGTCCATCTTGATGTATGTAAGTGAAACTTGAACTTGGCAGAAGTATAAGATTACGATTAATGCTGTTGCATGCACTAAGTAAAAGTTTTGGAGTGTCAATGTTTGAAAGATGTCGGAATAATCGGATAAAAAAAAAAAGTTTTTGTATTTTTTTTTAATCAAACAACAAGACTATTGTTTGTGTTCCCTTGATGATGAGGTGAAAACTTTGAAAACGGTAGGGTTATACCGTTTTGTAAAGTGGAATAAACAGTGTTTGACTAAACAAATTGCAATGTCAAACATTGACACTCGAAAAAAATTGTTAATTCACGATATCATAAATAATTGTCTGGTATATTGAACAAACGTTTACCAATCTACAAAGGGTTTGCTTTTTCCTGTTAGCAATCTGCATATGTACTCGTATAGACAGGTGTGTAGATCTATTCTAACCCTAAAGGAGTTATATCAAAGTACTATATATACCCATTAAAACCTTCTACCACCATCACTTTGTATTTCGCAACATTCATTCTCAGATATTTCTCTTCACATCTCTCATACAATTCACTTATTAAACTCTGTTATTAATTCTGCCTCTACCCCAACACTACGATAGTCTAGATACAACACTACGATAGTCTAGATACAACAATAGTCTAGATACAACACTACGATAGTCTAGATACAACACTACGATAGTCTAGATACAACAATAGTCTAGATACAACAATAGTCTAGATACAAAACTACGATAGTCTAGATACAACAATAGTCTAAATACAACAATAGTCTAGATACAACACTACGATAGTCAAGATACAACAATAGTCTAGATACAACACTACGATAGTCTAAATACAACAATAGTCTAGATACAACACTACGATAGTCTAAATACAACAATAGTCTAGATACAACACTACGATAGTCTATTTACAACAATAGTCTAGATACAACACTACGATAGTCCAGATACAATAGTCTAGATACAACAATAGTCTAGATACAAACTACGATATTCTAGATACAACACTACGATAGTCTAAATACAACAATAGTCTAGATACAACACTACGATAGTCAAGATACAACAATAGTCTAGATACAACACTACGATAGTCTATTTACAACAATAGTCTAGATACAACACTACGATAGTCCAGATACAATACTCTAGATACAACAATAGTCTAGATACAAAACTACGATATTCTAGATACAACACTACGATAGTCTAAATACAACAATAGTCTAGATACAACACTACGATAGTCAAGATACAACAATAGTCTAGATACAACACTACGATAGACTAAATACAACAATAGTCTAGATACAACACTACGATAGTCTAAATACAACAATAGTCAAGATACAACACTACGATAGTCCAGATACAATAGTCTAGATACAACACTACGATATTCTAGATACAACACTACGATTCTCTAGATACAACAATAGTCTAGATACAACAATAGTCTAGATACAACACTACCATACTCTAGATACAACAATAGTCTAGATACAACACTACGATAGTCTAGATACGATGATCTAGATACAATCATCTGCAAATGTTTCTATTCGACATTAATATGTCACTTCTGTAGATCCTTCACACACGAATAAATGTAAACATTGATTAACCTGGGTGACATAACGCATTCTTGCTTAATCCCTTTTTAATATATTTTTTTAGGTTCATTGATAGCAACGTTGTATTATAGATACACAAATAAACTCCCAAATCTCACATAGATCTCAAGATAAATAGCAGAAAATACATTTAAGAGAGTAGCTATCAAAAAATCTGCGCTCATCTCATAACATCTCCCCGGTCGATATACACTTCACCAATATCGGACGAGTCTGGCCGCGAGGACATCAGGTGTTTTTCAACCCACGCCCTTATACATGTTGATTAACGTTTCCCCTCCTGTGTTAAAAAAATCCGCGCGTTCCGGTGCTATGTATTCAATACACATGTAAAAATGAGTGATTTAAAATGGGAAAAATAAGAATATTCATAGCAAATCGCTTAAATTAATTAAATTTGAAGTCAAAAGTGATAATAATTTAAATTTAATTGCTGAAAGCATGAAAAAAACATCGGCCGACGTTCACAAAACGGTCGAAGAGACCACCTTAAATGGATGCCCGCGAGCTACTGAAGCAAGAGAAGCTAGCGAACTGAGATTCTATTTATTGCGTTCCCATATACCGAAGTAGAGTGAGAGTGAGACGTGAATAGCATCGCTTCCTCACCCATAGCGGTTTTTTAGAATGAATATACCTACGTCACACACTGGCACACGTTTGATTGTATTTGTGAATTTATTCCCGATTTTCACAAAATATGTCTGATGTGGCCGATAAGTGCTAATTATTATTAATATTATTTTTTCATTCAATGCGTAAATGTATTACGGAGGAATACCTAAAATCTAAACCCAGTATTTATTATATTTATAGAGATATTAAAGTTTTTAGAAGCAATGTGTACTAGTTACACATCACAGGGAAGGAAGAGTTAGGAAAAAAATACAATAAATTAATAAATAGCAGATTAATAACGTCTCATATCATTTACTCGTCAACCTCCTCAATTTATCTTCAACCTCCGTCAACACTACCGACCATGTTATCCGTTTCCATTCGCATTAATTAAAATATAAAAATTAATCTTCGGTTTATGAGAATCGTAAGGTGAAATGTCTTTTTATAAACAAGAACGGCGTTAAGGACGGCCGTACTCGGCTGGATTCGAACCAATGACCTCGCGCATCTCATCTGTCGCACTGTTACGGGCGATGCGACCAAAAAAGGTAACCTATCACTAGTATTAGATGAATCACCGACTGGTTTGTACTTGAAGAACGTTTGGTTTATGTAAATTTGCTTATTCTATTATACAATAATACATTGTACGCACGTTCACTCCGTGCCCCTGTCGAGGCAGATAGGACAGTGCGCCAGATTTTCTGTGTCCAGATAGGACTGTGCGCCAGATTTTCTGTGCCCAGATAGGGCACCGCGCCAAATTGCAAGCAGATAGGACAGTGCGTAGATAGGATAGTGTGCCAGATTGTAAACAGATAGGACGCCAAATTGCAAGCAGATAGGACGGTGCGTAGATAGAATAGTGCGCCAGATTGTCTGTATCTAGAAAGGACAGTGCGATAAAATGTAAACAGATAGGACAATGCGCCAGATTTTGTGTGCGCAGATAGGACAGTATGCCAGATTTTATGTGCTCACATAGGACATTGCGCCAGATTTTATGTGCGCAGATAGGACAGTACGCCAGATTTTATGTGCCCACATAGGACAATTCGCCAGATTATCTGTGCCTAGAAAGGACAGTGCGCTAAAATGTAAACAGATAGGACAGTACGCCAGATTTTATGTGCCTACATAGGACAGTACGCCAGATTTATGTGCGCAGATAGGACAGTACGCCAGATTTTATGTGCCCACATAGGACAATTCGCCAGATTTTATGTTCCCAGATAGGACAATGCGCCAGATTGTAAGTAGATATGACATAGCGCCAGATTTTTTATGCGCAGATAAGACAATGCGCCAGATTGTAAGCAGATAGGACAGTGCGCCAGATTTTCTGCACGCAGATAAAACAGTGCGCCAGATTGTAAGGAGATAGGACAGTGCGCCAGACCTCTCAATAATAGTGGGTTCGAGACAATGGCGCACTCGAGGAGTCTCCTCTCTAAACAACGCTATATAAATTGTCCTTTTATTATTATGTCCAAACATGTTTGTTTATCCTGTCCGACCTTGTCTGAGAAGTGACGTGTCCAGCGTTCCCTGAACCAGGCCACTTGAGCAATCTCGCCATATATCCTGGCGCCGCGCCAGGAGCAACGTTACGTGTGGGTGGCGTCATTGGGGATCCGTTGATCCGGTCCTCAGGACGGCTCGACCCTGGGAAGCGGAACACGAGGACGTCGCGGAGATTGATGACCCTTTGATCTCGCGTCCCAGGGCCATTGAAGGGCCGACGGTATTTACGATCCATCATCAATTTTAGGATCACAACTACTGTATTTATTTAGCTCTTTATTGTAAAAACATTCTGACGGTTTATTGCCAATATTATTGTAAAAACATTCTGACGGTTTATTGCCATTATTATTGTAAAAACATTCTGACGGTTTATTGCCATTATTATTGTATATAAATGTTATACACGATTCGCTCGGGTACTGTTATAATTGCCAGACTAATTTAGTATTATACTTGAGAAAATGTAGCATGGTCCCTGTGACAGTTCACAAATTTGCCCCAATACAACCTTGTAACGACGTTCAGCAATTTTAATTATTTTATCAACTTTAATATAAGTCTCGATTCTAATAAATAGCGAGTTATTTAGGTAAATACATTACATAAAACTAACAATAATGACAAATTAATACATCTTGTTACAAATTAGCAAAAATGTGTCAGTTTGTTAAAATCAAATAATATTTGGCGACGTTTGTCAAAAGTCACTACGTTAGTCTGCATTGGCTAGGGATGGGGTATACGATAATTGGATTTTCGATTTTTTTATACATAAAATTAAATGTTTGTAATTAGTATTAATTCAAAGTGGATCTTGACCTATTTAAAGATAAATACAAATCATACAATACGTTAGAAAGTCAGTATAATGATAATTAGGAATTAAAACGTCAGTTTAGAGAAAAACAATTTTTCGATTTATAAAAAACTATTCGATTTGTAAAATAAAAACGATTTTACCCCACCCCTTTGAGACATGACGTTTAAAACGTCACAGGAACCATCCTACATTTTCCCAAGTATAGTGGGTTCGATTCCTGAGTTAGAGCGCCCTTGATGAGAGTCTGCTCTCTAAGAAGTGCTATATAAAATTGTCCTTTAAATTAATACATATGTACAATACCCGGCGGTAAATAATACACATCGTTTGTAGAGCGTCGTCTCTATCGCACGATGCGCTAACAGTCGGTATTGTAGTCACGATGCGGTTAGCGCATCGTGCGACAGAGACGACGCTCTACAAACGATGTGTATTATTTACCGCCGAGTACTATATGTATCATTCCCTTGATCTAACCATACTTTCCTTGTTCTTCCTCTGCCACGCCTTCCACTCACACGTGCATTGTATTTATTTTAAATTCTTTATTCCACATAATAATAAAAATGTCGCATTTGTTTAATGCGCTTGGATGCCGTTTTAGCATTCGTTGATATTTATTTATTTAAAACTTCATTGTTAAAACAATCTGGTCAAATAATTGCCAGGTGGCAATCTCTTCCAACCAACCAGACAAACGTAAATGAAGGAAGTTACATGGTCGCAAAAATATTCCAATAACTATTCATCTTTACAAAATTTATGAACATTATACATTCTTAAAGTAAAGTGAGATATCATCAATCAAAGGAAAAGGAAGGGATGGGGGAGAGGAAAGGGAAAATCAGGAATGAAACACGTTATTTTACTGAATAGAAATCAAGAGGTTTTTAGTTGCTTCTTAAAGCATGCCAACGACGGAGCGAGTCTTATATTGGTTTGTAACTGATTCCAGAGTCTCACTGCATGGACAGTAAAGGACGACGTATAAAAAAGAAGAGCGGTGAACTGGAAAGGCCAATAAACAATCTCTGTTTGAGCGTAGCGCTATAGTACATGATCGGAAAGACGATGACATTTTCGGCTAAATAAGAGGGGGCGACGGGACATTAAAGGGTATTATACAATAGAGATATTATATGAATTTGGCGTCTATTTCTCACGGTCAAAACAGTTCAGCCCCTTTTGGTATGAAGTTATATGATCGCACTTTCTCAGGTTTAAAATAAATCTTGAACAAATATTTTGAAAGTGTTGCAATTTGTCCAGCTGTTCCTCTGTAATATCCAAATAACAGACGTCCGCATAGTCTGAAATCGGAAAAAGCAGAGATTGTACGAGTAAAATTCTGGTTTTAGTAGGGAGGAATCTTTGCAACACTTTAAGGGAATGAAGGCTGAAGAAGATCCTTCGGCTTACCTCATGTATTTGATCTCGCCATGAGAGAGTGTTATCTATTAGCACTCCTAGGTTGTTAACAGTTTTATGTAATGGTATGATAGAGCCATCGAGTAATATTGGAGGGAGTAAGTCAGTGTTGAATTTACCGAGAAGCTGAGGGCTGCCAATGAGGATCGCTCGAGACTTCGTAAGATTTATGAGTGAGTCATGCTCCTTAGTCCAATCGGAGGTCGATTGAATGTCCGCATTTAGGTCGTTTGATCGACGGCAAATTTGTCCAGCTGTTCCTCGGTAATATACAAATAACATACGTCTGCATAGTCCAAAATGGAAAAGAGCAGTGATTGCACGAGTAAAATTGGAAAAAAGCAGAGATTGCACGAGTAGGCAGGAATCTTTGCAACACTAAGGCCTCGGTCACACAGGCAGGAGCCTCGCTTGATGCTTAGAGCTACGCTGCGAGCTAGGCGATATATCCTAGCGAACCAACGCACCGCATACTATCGCAATGGCCACACTGCACACTACGTGACGATTAGTCAACTAGTGAGTCTCCTAGCGAACAGACGTGTTGGTTAATTTAATGGTGTCACCAAGTGATTTTACAAGATGGCGGAAGTTTTAATAACAGCTGTGTATAAAAGGGAGCCTTTGTGGAACCCATCGAGCAAATTATACAAAAATGTACCTGTAATAAAATCACTTTGGAATAAAGTTGCACAGGAAGTAAATAAAGATAAGGTAAGTTGTAATGGAATTGGTTAGTTTTGAGAGTGGCATCGTGTGTTGACTCAACCGTTCCCAAATGCCAAATGAATTTATGCGAAGCACTGATGTGGCCAAGCATGAAGTCACCTAGTATATGAGTCACTTAAAACTTAGCTTAGCACCTAACGAAGCACTTAGGTGTGGCCTCGGCTTAAGGGAATGAATGCTGAAGAAGATCCTTCGGCTCACCTCATGTATTTGATCTCGCCATGAGAGAGTGTTATCTATTAGCACTCCTAGGTTTTATTTAAGGTATGATTAAATTAATTAATTTAAAATTAAACAAGCAATATATTACGAACATCGAACGACAATTTATCTGTTTTCCATTGAAGTCGTGGGCAAATACTTAACGAAATCAACGTCACAAGACGGAATAGTGCCAAATCGTTTGTTTTTTTTTT
This sequence comes from Odontocerum albicorne, assembly GCA_949825065.1. NCBI lineage: Eukaryota > Metazoa > Arthropoda > Insecta > Trichoptera > Odontoceridae > Odontocerum > Odontocerum albicorne. The sequence continues at coordinate 12,904,128 of OX463868.1, forward strand.
ACGCGTATTTTTTTCTATTGCAAATCAAAAGTTCGAAGAACTCCCAATCGGCCACGTACGCAGAATAATATTCAGCTGTTTTTCCTTCTCGTTCTGTCGCATCGTCGGAAAAATATTTTAGTCATTTTGTGAAAATTACTAAATTTTAGCTGCGACACGTGGATGAATAATGGAAGATTGTAGCGATTCGAGGAGTTGCGCTATTTGAATAGTATTTTCTCATATATACGAGGGTCATCTAGAAAGTATGGTTACAAGGGCTCCTGAGGCCGGGGGAATTTTTTTTGTTTCGAAGTTGACGCACCTGTCGTGTAGGAAGGATCCTAACGGTCAGTTTGTTTGGTCCCGCGTGTTTGTCGGCCATTTTGTTCAGTCACAGTAAATTCTTCCGATGGAGAGGTCGTCGCGCGCTCCCGCCACCTCTCGTCCGTGCGAGATCCGCGCATTCATCCGTTTTTTGACTTTGCAGAACAATACCGCCGCGAATATCCATCGGAAGCTTGTGGAAGTTTATGGTAGTGATATGATGAGTCGACAACATGTCACGAAGTGGGTTAGGTTGTTCAGAGAAGGCCGTACTGATACTCACGACGAGGCAAGACAGTGATTTCTGACGAACTTGTGCAAAAAATTGAAGAACAAATGCGAAATGACCGCCGTGTGACGCTTGACGACCTTCCCGACATTTCTCGAAGTCTCCTTGGTAATATTGTGTCGGAAAAAACTTGGTTACAAGAAGTTGTGTGCGAGATGGGTGCCCAGAATGCTCACACGTTTTGCACAGGAGGGAGAAGAAAGGAGGGAGACTCTATCGTGACGGGGGATGAGACGTGGGTGTGTCACTACACCCCAACAATTTTCCAACGATCAGGAGGTCGAGGAAGCTGTGAAGAAGTGTCTGAAAGAGCTGGCGGCGGAGGTCTATGACACTGGCATACAAAAGCTGGTGCCCCGACTACAGAAATGTCTCGATCTCGAAAGTTTAATATATTTGTGAAATATCCTGTGAATTTCAATTAAATACAAGCATTTTTCGATCCTACATAAATGTTGTAACCTTATTTTCTGGATGACCCTCGTTGTAATTTACTGTCCATGCAAAAGAATGAAGTGGCAATGGGCAGGACACGTAACCAGAATGTCAGACTCTCGATGGCCGTCAGAAATAATACAATGGTACCCATGAGGCATAAAGAGGCCCAGAAAAAGACTGAAGGTACGCTTCTTCTCTTCTTCCCAGTGTCATGTCAGGTCCCCCCAACGTTGACTATCACCTGAGAGTAGGCATCTTTGTCCCCGGCAGCCCGAAAAAGATCCCCGACGCTTCTCATACCAGTCCAATCACGTATGTTATATTGTAATATCTTCAAAATGCGTGTATCTTCAAAATAATGCGTGCGCAAAAAGATTCATTTCAACCTACGAAAGTACGATCATATAACTTCATACCAGAAGGCATTGAACTGGTTGAATGTTAGAAATAGACGCCAAATTCACATACTGTATCTATTGTATAATATCCTTAACTGTCCCGCCGCCCCCTCTCTTATCTCGCCGAAAATTTTCAGCGTCTTTCCAATCATGGATTAACGCTACGCTCAAACGGAGATTGTCTATTGGCCTTTCCAGTTCACCGCTCCTCTTTCTTTACGTCGTCCTTTACTGCCCATGCAGTGAGATTCTGGAACCAGTTACAAACCAATATAAGACTCGCTCCGTCCTTGGCATGCTTTAAGAAGCGACTGAAGAAACTCTTAATTTCTTGTCAGTAAAATAACGTGTTTCATTCCTGATTTTTCTTTTCCTTTCCTCTCCACCATCCCTTTCTTTCCTTTTGATTGATGATATCTCATTTTATATGAAAAAGAATGTTCAGGTGGTTGTCCGTCTTTGTGGGGTTTGTGGCCATGTATATGTTTATGGATTTCGTGGGAATGGATAGCCATTTGAATGATTTATGCGACCACGTAACTTGCTTCATTTACTTTTGTCTGATTGGTTGAAAGAGATTGCCGCCTGGTAATAAGCCCTCCAGATTGTATTTGCAATAAAAGTGTTAAATAAATAAATATCAAAATCTGCTAAGATGATAGTCCACAACAGTATTTTCTCAGATGATGGAAGAGTTAAGAGGGATATGGAACGGTGTATAGCGATAAGAAACACTATAGTCAATGGGGCACTAAAACATATATACTCCAACCGGACAGTATCAAAATCTTCTAAGATGATAGTCCACAACAGTATTTTCTCAGATGGTGGAAGAGTTAAGAGGGATATGGAACGATGTGTAGCGATAGGAAACACTATAGTCAATGGGGCACTAAAACATATATACTCCAACCGGACAGTATTAAAATCTGCTAAGATGATAGTCCACAACAGTATTTTCTCAGATGGTGGAAGAGTTAAGAGGGATATGGAACGATGTGTAGCGATAGGAAACACTACAGTCAATGGGGCACTAAAACATATATACTCCAACCGGACAGTATCAAAATCTGCTAAGATGATAGTCCACAACAGTATTTTCTCAGATGGTGGAAGAGTTAAGAGGGATATGGAACGATGTGTAGCGATAGGAAACACTATAGTCAATGGGGCACTAAAACATATATATTCCAACCGGACAGTATCAAAATCTGCTAAGATGATAGTCCACAACAGTATTTTCTCAGATGATGGAAGAGTTAAGAGGGATATGGAACGGTGTGTAGCGATAGGAAACACTGTAGTCAATGGGGCACTAAAACATACTCGTATATACTCCAACCGTGTAACCTCCACGTAACTTGCTTCATTTAATTTTGTCTGGTTGGCTTGAAGAGATTGCCGCCTGGCAATAAGCCCGCGAGATTGTATTTGCAATAAAAGTGTTAAATAAATATATTGCGAAGCCAGGAGATTTGCCTGCTGTCAACACCTCTACGACCCTCTATCTTGCCTTGGATGATCAGGTGCAGTAATTTGTACTTTGTTTTTCTAAGTACATGACCCAAATAGGACACCTTTCAGTCGGTTCATACTACCAACTTTGAGGGTCCATGATTCCATTCCATGCAATAACACTGACCAAACGTACATGAAAGTGTCAAAATAAAATTCTCAAAATATCTGGTATGACAATTTATTAGTGAAATAAAATCAATAGGAACACGATGTGATGGCGATGATAAACTGCGTAAGGAATCTTGTTAACAACTGGTATGTAATCATATTTGAAGCTGTCAATATCAAATTCTCGAAACCGGTTTCAAGTCATCGTTAAACTGGAGTCTACATTAAAAAAACTCGTTTGTTTTGCCCAATAATGTTCATTTTCACATTTTTAATTTATTCATATCTTGAATTATCATTTCGCAAAATAAATACTATTTACTTTCCTGTATCGTTATTCTTAAAAGTGATTTTATTTTTCATTTTTCTGAAAGACACTGCACAGGTTAATTGTGTGTCGTACAAATGTCGAATGGAAATGATGACTGTATGCAGATGACATGAGAGAGTTGAATCGCAGAATTTGATCTTCTTCCCAGTGCCATTTCAGGTCCCCCCCAACGTTGACTATCACCTGAGATTAAGCATCTTTGTCCCCGGCAGCCCGAAAAAGATCCCCGACGCTCCTTATACCAGTCCAGTCACGTATATTGCGGAGCCAGAAGATTTGCCTCCTGCCAACACTTCTTCGACCCTCTATTTTGCCTTGGATGATCAGGTGCAGTAATTTGTACTTTGCTCCTCTAATTACATGACCCAAATAGGACACCTTTCGGATTTTAATATTAGTCAGCAACTCTCTATCAACTTTGTCTCTTTGAAGAACCCTCGTGTTGCTGACCATATCCGTCCAGGGTATCCGCAAAGTTTGATAAGAAAATTATATGAGAGATAAGAAAGACAAGGGTGAAATGAAAAACCGTTCGATATCCCTCTTAACTATTCCATCATCAGAGAAAATAGAACGTGAGAAATAGACGACAAATTCACATACTATCTCTATTGTATGATATCCTTAACAATCCCGCTGCCCCCGATCAATGTCGAGTGCTACGGTCAAACAGGGATTGTTTATTGGCCTTTCAAGTCCCCGTTCTTTTTTTTTTTAATCCATTTTGCACGGATTCCTCCTGTTACACAAAGAGGGTCTGCTTCTAGCGTCAGCTTATTCGTTAGGAATAATATCAGCCAGGACTTTTCTCATACTGCTAGGCGGTGCCGAGACTATATCCACAGTGTCAATATATCTATACCACGCGTGACTATAGCTGAGTGTTTAGCCATGATATTCCTTCTGTAAGTTGGTATGTAGAACAGAGGGTGATTCCTTGCACGGCTATATTTATTGGGTACATATAAACTTAGTGCTTCTAGAATCACGGAACAGTTAAATGAACCTTGGAAAATCTTTATTAGGAATATCGCAATGGATTCTTGCCTTCTTGTTTCGAGGCTTCTATAGTTACACACCGTGAGAAGTTCGGCATGGTGAACATATTTTGGATAATCCCCCTTTGTTCTGTACCATAGATATCTGAGGAATTTTTTTTGTATTTGTTCTATATTGTTTTTATATTTGAGCTGATGAGGAGCCCAAACCGTAGATGCATATTCTAATTTGGTTCTAATTAGATAATTATATAAGTTTCTCAGGATATCGGTGCTGTTAAATTCTCTTGATATTCTCATTATAAAACCGAGTAGTCTGTAACAGTCCGATATCAAACGTGAGACATGGTTAACGAACGTGAGTCTGACATCGAAGGTTACGCCCAAATCCTTGAATTCAGAAACTCTGTTTAGTGCCATTCCCTGTATTGAATTTTTTACGTCGTCCTTCACTGTCCATGCAGTGAGACTCTGGAACCAGTTACAAACCAATATTAGACTCGCTACGTCCTTGACATGTTTTAAAAAGCGACTGAAAAAACTCATAATTTTTTCTTTCCCCTCCCCCATCCCTTCCTTTTCATTTGATTGATTTTGTTTTTACGTTGTTCCTTGTTTCAATGTCCCTACCCTTCTCCCAATCTCCCTTTCAACTCCCCCATAACACGTAAACACACTGCCCAGATAACAGGACCCATCAACCTGCTCCAGTTCTTCTGAGTTAACCCATACATCACACACACTGTTTACCACACACCTTTCTATAACCATAACCTTTGATTTCGCTATATTCATTTCTTAACCTTTCACTAGACATCTCTCATATAGCTCACTTATCACATACCTTAAATCCCCTCCATTCCCAACAAACATAACTATATAATCTGCATACTGAAGTTCACGTACATTTATTTTATGTATTCCATATAATATTAAGCACTCTATATGATATATCAGATCTATCGGAAAGTTTTGTCAGTTTTTGAGGAAATGAATATTAATACGTTATGAATTCATTTATTATCATTTATTGAACAATATAACTTCTATAATTTCTAATGACCTCTTCCCAGCGCTATGGTAATTTGTGAATTCAATTTCTGTAGAATTACTCATCTTTGGAGGCCAAAAACTCGAGCAGTGTTTGGCTGACATTACTTCATTTTAAAAAAAAAATTCCCTTCAAAAAATTTAGCAGGTAGAGAAACAGATGATAATCGGTTGGTGCTAGATACGGAGAGTATGGTGGATGTGGCAGAATTTCCCAGCCTAGCTCTGCGATTTTCTGACGAGTCGCCAAAGCAGTATATGGCCTGGATGTTGTCGTGGCGCAGTGTGATTTGCTTCATATTGACCAGCGCCAGTCTCATTTCCTCGAGTGCTTCGTTCAAATCATCCATTTGTCGACAATACATTTTTGAATTGAACCTTTCTTTGCGTTTGAGAAGCTCATAGTGTATTGGTCCTTTGACGTCCCACCATATACACAGCATTCTCTTATTTGTTCAAATCATCCATTTGTCGACAATACATTTCCGAATTGAACCGTTCTTTGGGTTTGAGAAGCTCATAGTGTATTGGTCCTTTGACGTCCCACCATATACACAGCATTCTCTTATTAGTTCAAATCATCCATTTGTCGACGATACATTTCCGAATTGAACCTTTCTTTGCGTTTGAGAAGCTCATAGTGTATTGGTCCTTTGACATCCCACCATATACACAGCATTCTCTTATTCGTTCAAATCATCCATTTGTCGACAATACATTTCCGAATTGAACCTTTCTTTGCGTTTGAGAAGCTCATAGTGTATTGGTCCTTTGACGTCCCACCATATACACAGCATTCTCTTATTCGTTCAAATCATCCATTTGTCGACAATACATTTCCGAATTGAACCTTTCTTTGGGTTTGAGAAGCTCATAGCGTATTGGTCCTTTGACGTCCCACCATATACACATATTTCTCTTATTCATTCAAATCATCCATTTATCGACAATACATTTCCGAATTGAACCGTTCTTTGGGTTTGAGAAGCTCATAGTGTATTGGTCCTTTGACGTCCCACCATATACACAGCATTCTCTTATTTGTTCAAATCATCCATTTGTCGACGATACATTTCCGAATTGAACCTTTCTTTGGGTTTGAGAAGCTCATAGTGTATTGGTCCTTTGACGTCCCACCATATACACAGCATTCTCTTATTTGTTCAAATCATCCATTTGTCGACAATACATTTCCGAATTGAACCTTTCTTTGCGTTTGAGAAGCTCATAGTGTATTGGTCCTTTGACGTCCCACCATATACACAGCATTCTCTTATTCGTTCAAATCATCCATTTGTCGACAATACATTTCCGAATTGAACCTTTCTTTGGGTTTGAGAAGCTCATAGCGTATTGGTCCTTTGACGTCCCACCATATACACATATTTCTCTTATTCATTCAAATCATCCATTTATCGACAATACATTTCCGAATTGAACCGTTCTTTGGGTTTGAGAAGCTCATAGTGTATTGGTCCTTTGACGTCCCACCATATACACAGCATTCTCTTATTTGTTCAAATCATCCATTTGTCGACGATACATTTCCGAATTGAACCTTTCTTTGGGTTTGAGAAGCTCATAGTGTATTGGTCCTTTGACGTCCCACCATATACACAGCATTCTCTTATTTGTTCAAATCATCCATTTGTCGACAATACATTTCCGAATTGAACCTTTTATTTGGGTTTGAGAAGCTCATAGTGTATTGGTCCTTTGACGTCCCACCATATACACAGCATTCTCTTATTTGTTCAAATCATCCATTTGTCGACAATACATTTCCGAATTGAACCTTTCTTTGCGTTTGAGAAGCTCATAGTGTATTGGTCCTTTGACGTCCCACCATATACACAGCATTCTCTTATTTGTTCAAATCATCCATTTGTCGACGATACATTTCTGAATTGAACCGTTCTTTGGGTTTGAGAAGCTCATAAGGTATTGGTCCTTTGACGTCCCACCATATACACAGCATTCTCTTATTTGTTCAAATCATCCATTTGTCGACGATACATTTCCGAATTGAACCTTTCTTTGGGTTTAAGAAGCTCATAGTGTATTGGTCCTTTGACGTCCCACCATATACACAGCATTCTCTTATTTGTTCAAATCATCCATTTGTCGACGATACATTTCCGAATTGAACCTTTCTTTGGGTTTGAGAAGCTCATAGTGTATTGGTCCTTTGACGTCCCACCATATACACAGCATTCTCTTATTTGTTCAAATCATCCATTTGTCGACGATACATTTCCGAATTGAACCTTTCTTTGGGTTTGAGAAGCTCATAGTGTATTGGTCCTTTGACGTCCCACCATATACACAGCATTCTCTTATTTGTTCAAATCATCCATTTGTCGACGATACATTTCCGAATTGAACCTTTCTTTGGGTTTGAGAAGGTCATAGTGTATTGGTCCTTTGACGTCCCACCATATACACAGCATTCTCTTATTTGTTCAAATCATCCATTTGTCGACAATACATTTCCGAATTGATCCGTTCTTTGGGTTTGAGAAGCTCATAGTGTATCGGTCCTTTGACGCCTCACCATATACACAGCATTCTCTTATTAGTTCAAATCATCCATTTGTCGACAATACATTTTTGAATTGAACCTTTCTTTGGGTTTGAGAAGTTTATAGTGTATTGGTCCTTTGACGTCCCACCATATACACAGCATTCTCTTATTTGTTCAAATCATCCATTTGTCGACGATACATTTCCGAATTGAACCGTTCTCTGGGTTTGAGAAGCTCATAGTGTATCGGTCCTTTGACGCCCCACCATATACACAGCATTCTCTTATTAGTTCAAATCATCCATTTGTCGACAATACATTTTGAATTGAACCTTTCTTTGCGTTTGAGAAGCTCATAGTGTATTGGTCCTTTGACGTCCCACCATATACACAGCATTCTCTTATTTGTTCAAATCATCCATTTGTCGACAATACATTTCCGAATTGAACCGTTCTTTGGGTTTGAGAAGCTCATAGTGTATCGGTCCTTTGACGCCCCACCATATACACAGCATTCTCTTATTAGTTCAAATCATCCATTTGTCGACAATACATTTCCGAATTGAACCTTTCTTTGGGTTTGAGAAGCTCATAGCGTATTGGTCCTTTGACGTCCCACCATATACACATATTTCTCTTATTCGTTCAAATCATCCATTTATCGAGAATACATTTCTGAATTGAACCTTTCTTTGCGTTTGAGAAGCTCATAGTGTATTGGTCCTTTGACGTCCCACCATATACACAGCATTCTCTTATTCGTTCAAATCATCCATTTGTCGACAATACATTTCCGAATTGAACCTTTCTTTGCGTTTGAGAAGCTCATAGTGCATTGGTCCTTTGACGTCTCACCATATACGCAGCATTCTCTTATTTGTTCAAATCATCCATTTGTCGACAATACATTTCCGAATTGAACCTTTCTTTGCGTTTGAGAAGCTCATAGTGCATTGGTCCTTTGACGTCTCACCATATACGCAGCATTCTCTTATTTGTTCAAATCATCCATTTGTCGACAATACATTTCTGAATTGAACCTTTCTTTGCGTTTGAGAAGCTCATAATGTATTGGTCCTTTGACGTCCCACCATACACAGCATTCTCTAATTTGTTCAAATCATCCAATTGTCGACAATACATTTCCGAATTGAACCTTTCTTTGGGTTTGAAAAGCTCATAGTGTCTTGGTCCTTTGACATCCCACCATATACACAGCATTCTCTTATTGATGCTCAAGCACGGTTTCGAAGTGTAGAAAGAAGGTTGTCCGGGCTCACAGTATGCTCTTTTCCTCACAATATTCTCATACGTAATCCACTTTTCATCACCGGTTATCATCCAGTCTAAAAGAGGTTCGTATTTGTTCCCAGCAAGCAGAGATGGGCAAATGACAACTCAGTCATGTCATGCCTTACTGTTCAAATCACCTGTACTCTATCTGTTCTAATCATCTGTAATCTATCTGATCTAATCACCTGCAATCTATCTGTTCTTATCACCTGTACTCGTATCTGTTCTAATCACCTGTACTCTATCTATTCTAATCACCTGCAATCTATCTGTTCTAATCACATGGAATCTATCTGTTCTAATCACCTGTAATCTATCTGTTCTAATCACCTGGAATCGTCCACCGCTATATTCAATAATTGAGGTCTTCCAACGCATATAAATTACTAACCCTTTAATTGACTACCGATCTCTACATTTTGAGTCACTTTACATTAATCATTTGATTGACCGTCAATATCCACATCATTAACCACCAATCTCCACATTAATCATTTGACTGACCATCAATATCCACATGATTAACCACCAATCTCCACATTAATAATTTGATTGACCGTCAATATCCACATGATTAACCACCAATCTCCACATTAATCATTTGATTGACCATCAATATCCACATGATTAACCACCAATCTCCACATTAATCATTTGATTGACCGTCAATATCCACATGATTAACCACCAATCTCCACATTAATCATTTTATTGACAATCAATATCCACATGATTGACCACCAATCTCCATTTCACATGATTCTATCACATACATTTTGTTATTATCTTCCAAAACTAGGTTCAGTGATAGCTTTTTGATGTGTTGACAACTGTTATGCATTTTCGCTACATGTAAAATTCTTAGATCCAAAGGTTACAATAATACTGTACAAATTAAAGTTTAAAATTCAACATAAACCTGTTATAGCTTGCTTATTCAATTATGTGGAGACCAATTATCAATGATAAGTTTTTTTTATAAATTTTTTATTTAAAGAGTGAAGTTAAGGAAATTGTTAAATGAATATGGTACGTGTGTTACGTGCGTTCCATCACTCAATTTCCGTGTTGGGGTTGGGATAAAGGACAAAGCGCTAGACTTTCCTATCTTGATACACATCCATACACTTTCTTATTATCTTCTTCTCCCTGGCTCCATCCCAACTCACTGTCTGCGAAGACTTTTGGGGTCAGCTCTCCTCGTCCTCAGGTTGTATGCTCTTCTGTCCCGGACTACATCCCCCAGGCCGTGCCTCTGCATCAGGTTATCTTTTTGCACCACCCATGAATTTTTTGGTCTTCCTCTGGTTGTTATTCGAGGAAGATCCATGGAGATTGCCTGGTTCACAATGTGATCGGGTGCTCTGCGTCCAACGTGCCCATACCATCTCAATCCATCCGCCTCTCCTCCATCTTGCTGTTGATGTCTGTAACACCTAGGCTTCCACGAATGCGTGAGCTTTTTATTTTGTCTCTTAGGGATACACCAGCTGACCATCTTAGCATGCACATTTCAGCAGTTTCTAGTTGCATAGAGTAAGAGTTATACATCATCCAGCATTCGGAGCCATAGAGGAGTGCGGGTCTGACAATCGTTTGGTATACTTTTCCTTTTAACTTTACTGGCATTTTCGGATCACATAGAACTCCCGTCATTGATCTAAACTTCATCCATCCCACACTAATTCTATGTGTTACACTTTCTTATTATATATATTAAAAGAAATTTGCTTTGATTTCAAAAAACTTTTTATTGTTCATTGAAGTATAATGTATGACATTTAAACACAAAAAACAATATCCACCAAATGTCCACCTCTTGCAGCTCCACAGATGTCCACTCTTTTGTAAAAAAAATTCATTGACATTTTGTCATAATTGCGGTTCTAACTCACCGATAACGCGAATAATTTCGTCCTTCAGCTCAGGAATTGATCGGGGGTCATTCTTATAGAACTGGCTTTTCACGTAACCCCAGAGAAAATAGTCCATCGGTGTCAGATCACATGATCTTGGTGGGCAATTAACATCACCGTTTCCGGAGATTACAATACATAAAATAATTCAACAATTTGAACGTGTCGTTGTATTGTATCTTCTTTCTTTCGATGGTCTTACAGCCCATATCAAGCTTTGGCCTCCGTCAATCTTCGCCTCCAACTCCTGTCTTCCACCACGACCCTTCAATCCCACGCCTGCAGCAGCCGCGTTCCGCCCCTATCAATTTCGTCCTCCCATCGCAGCCTTGGCCTACTCTCCTCCTACCCGGGTGTCCTTCCAGGATTTGTATACGACTCCGTTTTTATAAATGTCATACATTACACTTCTCAAATGTCATAAGACCCAGGCAAGTTCGCGACGCCATCTGTGTTTTATCCAAAATTAAAAAAACCGCTCAATTTGAAAGACCCTATACATTGAGTCGCTAACCGATCTATACTGAGAAGAATCAAAATCTGTCTGTTTAAGTTCAGTTCACATATACATCTTATTGCCCTATTGACTTTGTTTCTTGTCGCTAAACGCCGCTCGATATCGGGATTGAAGAAATTGTAATTTATTTTTATCAAACACTGTTTATTCCACTTTTTTGTGACGGTATAACCCTACCGGTTTCAAGGCTTTCACCTCATCTTCAGGGGAGCGCAAACAAGACTAAATGCTGTTTGAACTGGTACCGGTACCCATTTCGGCAAAATTGTCCCATACTTCCCTCACCCCTCAGCCCCCAACCGTTGAAGCGTGTATATCGGTACCAGAAGCGTGTATATCGGTACCGTATACCGGAACAGCATTTAGTCTTGTTTGCGCTCCCCTGAAGATGAGATGTGCACCTTGAAACCAGTTGGGTTATACTATCACAAAAAAGTGGAATAAACAGTGATAAAAATAAATTACAATGTCTTTAAACCTCCACAACGTTTATGCGTTAACTATAAACAACGGATTGAAGAAAGTATGATTGCATCAAATATATAATATTTTGAATAAAGGAAATAAAAAAAAGTCTGAGGAAGTAGGAGTTGTCTAAGATGGTGTATGAATGTAGATAAACAAAAGATGTGTAACTCAATAGGAAAGTCTGTCACTGTTTAATCTCTGCCTACCATTCCCTGGGAGACAGTGTGATATTCTATGTTGTATGTATATCAATAGTCATTTGTTTGCTTTTGTCATCCATGCCCATTGGTTTGAATAATTTTAGCGGCATTTTCGACCGACAACCGTCCGGTGTTATTTTGTTAAACATTTTTTAATGCACAGTCCTTCGATTCAACAAAACATATTAATTATACTGAAAATTTAATTACTTCTGTATTCCTTGTAATGAAATCTGCCTTTTTTCACATCTCTTTTGTAATTGCTTTTTTTTATTTGCTGTTTCATAACTCCTAAAAGGCATACATCAATTTTTAGTTAACAATGTCAATTTTAAGTATTGTTTTTTTTTTGGGTACACAAAATTAAATATCTCTACTGCCATCTACCGAAGTGCGAATACAACTTTTATTAAATGTCGCTATTGCGCATTTAAAATTGGTTCGCGTCTCGGCTAATCGAAAAAATTTCTCGGGTTTTCAAATAGATGGCATTGGTTTTGTGTTTGTTGTCTATGTTTAAAATTATATTTTCGTATCGATAGATATCACTACTGTACCAGTCTTCCTTCCTTCCGTGGTTACAGTCCTAAGACTGGTTTGCAGCAATTTGAACTCTTCTCCTCCATTCCCCCCTGTCCTGTGCGGCTCTTTTTAAGTCTGTGTATGTTGAGCAGCGCACGTCCACCAACAGGTCCTCCAGGTACCAGTCTTAATGTGATATATATTTCTGGCGGGTGTTTTACCATTTAATGATTTATTCCAACCGACCAGAACGGTTGTTAATCAAGTCATAAGTGAAAATCGGACTGACATCCTTTTTATTTAAATATTTGGATACCAACGGTACTCAAACTTGCAACATCCAGTTAGAAAAGAAGCATGTTACCAACTGTGCCAATGAGGTTGTTTATTATTGGGAGAAAATGAAATGTTAATATTAATGCTGTGAAGATGCGTGCACTAAAGGAAATGTGTGAAGTATCAATGTATGAAAGAAGGCGGAGTGAATGCATGGATAAAATCGATATTTTAAATAATATAAAGAAAGGAACTTTAACCCTTCCTTCCCTGTGATGTGTAACTAGTATACATTGCTTCTAAAAACTTTAATATCTCTATAAATATAATAAATACTGGGTTCAAATTTTAGGTATTCCTCCGTAATACATTTACGCATTGATTGAAAAAATAATATTAATAATAATTAGCACTTATCGGCCACGTCAGAGATATTTTGTTAAAATCGGGAATACATTCACCGATACATTCAAACGTGTGCCAGTGTGTGACGTAGGTATATTCATTCTTAAAAAACCGCTATGGGTGAGGAAGCGACGCTATTCACGTCTCACTCTCACCCTACTTCGGTATATGGGAACGCAAGAAATAGAATCTCAGTTCGCTCGCTTCAGTAGCTTTCGGGCTTCCATGTGAGGTGGTCGCTTCGCCTTTTCGGCCGATGTTTTTTTTCATGTTTTCAGTATTTACATTTCAATTATTATCACTTTTGACTTAATTTAAGCGATTACCTATGAATATTCTTATTTTTCCGATTTAAAATCGTTCATTTTTACATGTGTATTGAATACACAGCACCGGAATGCGCGAATTTTTTTAACACAGGAAGGGAAAGGTTAATTTTGATCACGGCCTCCAATTTATATTGCGCATGGGACCATGTAAGTAATTTGAATTATAATGATGTAATATATGATATTATTAGTTATTATATATAATATTTTATTAATAATTAAGGCATTACCATTGTGGATGTTTAAAGATATTGTCATTTGTCTTATCAAACACTGTTTATTCCACTTTTTGTAACGGTATAACCCTACCGGTTTCAAGGCTTTCAAGACCTCATCATCACGGAGCACAAACAAGTCTAAATTCTGTTCGAACTGGTACCGACATACACACTTCTTAAGGTAAACATTTATGTTGGGGACTGTGGGTGGAGGGAGGGAGGAGACAACCTCATCGAGCAGTGGCGAAATTCTTGGGATGTTTATTTATTTTTTCAAAACAGGCTTTAGACCAATTACTTTGAAAAATACAAGACATTAAAAAAGAAAAAAAATTACATAGCATTTTTTTTTTTTAATTATATAAAATAAAAAATAATGCATATGAATACATACGAGTATATACACACAAACATATGATACACATTTATTCACAGTCACTTAAGTATGTTGATGAGTGCTTTCTAACGCGCTCAGTCTAAGAAGATAATTTACTTTTGCTTTTGGTAATGTGATATGGAATATGTCAATATCCGAAGCAGTCCCGTTCAGAAGAGTTAAGGCCCTTCCAACAGGCATAGCGGCTGGAAGACCCGTTCTTGCGTATGTTATTGAGAACAGTTCTTGCCGGCGCAGTCTAGTGTAATTGTTAGGAACATTTAACGCTAATCTTTGTAGTAATGCTGGACAGCTCAACACAACTCCTCGAACGAGTCTGACAACGTATACCAGGAGACGCAGATCTCTCCTTACGCTCAAGGAGGTATACCCGAGCATGCCCAGCAGAAAATGAGTAGGATAAAGCCATGGATAGACACCGAACTCTCTCATATAGATATATCGTAGATATTTTTTTTGTGCTTTCTCCACCATGAGCAAGTTCTTCGCCTCCACCGGGCTCCAAATGCAAGCATTACTTTCTGATATATGTGTTTGCCAGATGTTCACCTCGATGCATTGACTTAGAAATTTCCAGGGCCTCTAATCTATCGCAATTTATTTCCGTTACTACTGACTTATTATTAATAATATATTTTTAATACATAATAATAATGTATTAAAAATAATATTATAATAAATAAATAATTATTTAAAAAAATATTAATTTAATATTATTAAGTGTACATATTATACAAAATTATTATTTATTATTAAAAATAAAAAATAAATATTTATTTATTTAATTGAGAGAGATTTTCTTTAATTAAATTCCACATAACCATCTCCTAATCCTAGAAAAAGAAAAAAATCGTTAACAAATGAAAAAAAGCTATGCATAAAATCAACGTTTACTAGGAGCTAAGAAGTTTCACTTCTACCACGCGAGAGTCTCACGCATCTGTTTTTAAGTGGTATGCAAGATTTCATGTTGGTTGATAGAGCATTGAAGATTATCAACGGCCTGGACCATCATTGACAGTTCGAATCGAAAAAAATGTTCAAAAATTGACTGCAGTGCTTCGAAATGATCGTTGTGCGTCTACCATCGAGGAGCTCACTCCGTTGTGCGTCTACTAGGCTCATCGAGGAGCTCACTCCGTTGTGCGTCTACTAGGCTCATCGAGGAGCTCACTCCGTTGTGCGTCTACTAGGCTCATCGAGGAGAATTCCTAAATCCACTGTCCATCTCATTTTAACGGAAAATTTAGGCAAACGATAGGTCACCCACTGACCGACGATCAAAAACTTTGCAGAGTGGAGCACTGCAGAGACATGAGAAGAGCGGCTGATGTCCAGAAGGCTTCGACCGCGATTTTGGAGGCAATCGAGAGTTTCAGGAGTGCTTCAGAAAATGTTACAACCGCTTCCAGTATTCTATTGACTCACAAGGAGTGTATTTTGAATAAAATGTAATGTAAACTAAAAATAAACAATGTCTTGTATTTAATTTCTTGTCAGTCACCTTTCGCATTGGACAGATAGTGTATGTTGGATTGTACAGAGTGGCGCAGAGGAAACGCATGTTTTTTGAATGGCTAGTATTTTGCAAAGAGAGGAAACGCATGTTTTTTGAATGGCTAGTATTTTGCAAAGAGAGGAAACGCATGTTTTTTTGTAATGGCTAGTATTTTGCAAAGAGAGAAAACGCATGTTTTTTGTAATGGCTAGTAGTTTGCAAAGAGAGGAAACGCATGTTTTTTGAATGGCTAGTATTTTGCAAAGAGAGGAAACGCATGTTTTTTTGTAATGGCTAGTATTTTGCAAAGAGAGAAAACGCATGTTTTTTGAATGGCTAGTATTTTGCAAAGAGAGGAAACGCGTGTTTTTTCGTAATGGCTAGTATTTTGCAAAGAGAGAAAACGCATGTTTTTTGTAATGGCTAGTAGTTTGCAAAGAGAGGAAACGCATGTTTTTTGAATGGCTAGTATTTTGCAAAGAGAGGAAACGCATGTTTTTTTGTAATGGCTAGTATTTTGCAAAGAGAGAAAACGCATGTTTTTTGTAATGGCTAGTAGTTTGCAAAGAGAGGAAACGCATGTTTTTTGAATGGCTAGTATTTTGCAAAGAGAGGAAACGCATGTTTTTTGAATGGCTAGTATTTTGCAAAGAGAGGAAACGCATGTTTTTTGAATGGCTAGTATTTTGCAAAGAGAGGAAACGCATGTTTTTTGAATGGCTAGTAGTTTGCAAAGAGAGGAAACGCATGTTTTTTGAATGGCTAGTATTTTTCAAAGAGAGGAAACGCATGATTTTTGTAATGGCTACTATTTTGCAAAGAGAGGAAACGCATGTTTTTTGTAATGGCTAGTATTTTGCAAAGAGAGGAAACGCATGTTTTTTGAATGGCTAGTATTTTGCAAAGAGAGGAAACGCATGTTTTTTGAATGGCTAGTAGTTTGCAAAGAGAGGAAACGCATGTTTTTTGAATGGCTAGTAGTTTGCAACGAGAGGAAACGCATGTTTTTTGAATGGCTAGTATTTTGCAAAGAGAGGAAACGCATGATTTTTGTAATGGCTACTATTTTGCAAAGAGAGGAAACGCATGTTTTTTGTAATGGCTAGTATTTTGCAAAGAGAGGAAACGCATGTTTTTTGAATGGCTAGTAGTTTGCAAAGAGAGGAAACGCATGTTTTTTGAATGGCTAGTAGTTTGCAAAGAGAGGAAACGCATGATTTTTGTAATGGCTACTATTTTGCAAAGAGAGGAAACGCATGTTTTTTGTAATGGCTAGTATTTTGCAAAGAGAGGAAACGCATGTTTTTTGAATGGCTAGTATTTTGCAAAGAGAGGAAACGCATGTTTTTTGAATGGCTAGTATTTTGCAAAGAGAGGAAACGCATGTTTTTTGAATGGCTAGTATTTTGCAAAGAGAGGAAACGCATGATTTTTGTAATGGCTACTATTTTGCAAAGAGAGGAAACGCATGTTTTTTGTAATGGCTAGTATTTTGCAAAGAGAGGAAACGCATGTTTTTCATTTAAGCGTAACATTGTTTATTTTCAAGATAATTTTTTGATGAATACAGGTAAATGAAGAAATAATATTGCACCTTTAAATTAATTGTGAAAAATAATGTCAGCCAAGTGAAGTGTTGCCCTTCTTCGCGGTCACATATCTGCAGCCTCTCTTGAAAGTTACGCATCACTCTCACAAACACCTCTTCTGGTATTCCTTCGATTTCTTGACGAGGAGAAACTTTCAGTGGGCGAAGAAGGGCAACACTTCACTTGCCTGACATTATTTTTCACAATTAATTTCAAGGTGCAATATTATTACTTCATTTACCTGTGTTCGTCAAAAAATTATTTTGAAAATAAACAATGTTACGCTTAAATGAAAAACATGCGTTTCCTCTCTTTAAAAAATACTAGCCATTACAAAAAAAAACATGCGTTTCCTCTCTTTGCAAAATAGTAGCCATTCAAAAATCATGCGTTTCCTCTCTTTACAAAATAGTAGCCATTCAAAAAACATGCGTTTCCTCTCTTTACAAAATACTAGCCATTCAAAAAACATGCGTTTCCTCTCTTGACAAAATACTAGCCATTACAAAAAACATGCGTTTCCTCTCTTTACAAAATATTTATTTTTATTTACTTTTATTGCAATACATCTGGCGGGCTTATTGCCAGGTGGCAATCTCTTCCAACCAACCAGACAAAAGTAAATGAAGCAAGTTACGTGGTCGCATAAATCAAATGACTATCCATCCCCACAAAATCCATAAATATATACGGGAGAACATGCCCACGAATCCCACAAAGACGGACAATCACCCGAACATTATTTTTCATGTAAAGTGAGATATCATCAATCTAAAGGAAAGGAAGGGATGGTGGAGAGGAAAGGAAAAGAAAAATCAGGAATGAAACACGTTATTTTACTGACTAGAAATTAAGAGTTTTTTCAGTCGCTTTTTAAAGCATTCATTCGCATTCAAAAAACATGCGTTTCCTCTGCGCCACCCTGTATATAAGGGCTATGAACAGCCCTGCGCTTAATTTTAAAGTTGCTTTAGTCCGTACGTATTTTATAACCACCCTATAAAAACCAGATCGGCAAAGTTCGACTGTTTCCGTTTTCCTTTAAAATGAAATATCGGGGTAGAACGATGATAAAGGGAGAAAGGGAGATTTCGGATTTGACAGTAATTAATGATACAGTCAAAGCCTTCGCACCCCCCCCCCCCTTCGGCAAACAAACTATCCATTCTCAGTACAAAGAGGTCAGAGGAATATAAATAGTTCAGATCCGAGTGGAGCGGGTCCGCCGCCATCTTGGGAGGGGCTAACGCTTCTTTTGTTTCGGCGCTTTTTTTTTTTTTTTTTTTCGTTACCTCCCCTCGCTTTAATCCAACGTACGATTCGACGTACGACATCGTTTATCATGTTTTTTTTTTCACACAAGTCGATCTCTTAAAATGAAATTTAATTTGAAAAAAGATGGAAAATTTTAATTTGAACCTTAGAAAAAATATTTTTAACACCATAACGCCATGTACCGTGTACGCTAGCTATACTCCTCAACAGTATTTGAATACTAACTTTGATGCATGGGAATGAAACGTGGATGTAAATTAATACGTGGTATTGCGTCATTATACGTCGAAATTAGAGCGTATATTAATTAGATAGAATAGCTCTTGACTGAGTGGTTTAATATTACGAAAGGGGTACAGCAAGGATGCGTTATGTCACCCTGGTTGTTTAATATTTACATAGATTCGTGTGTAAAGCAACTACAGAGGTCAATGTGTGGCATATATATGTCGAATGGGAATGTGTGAGGATTGGTGTATGCAGATGACATGGTAGACTTAGCGGAGAGTGGGAATGAATAACAGAGTTTAATAAGTAAATTGTATGAGAGATGGGAAGAGAAAGATCTGAGAGTGAATGTTGCGAAATCCAAAGAAATTGTGATAGAAAAGTATGAACGGAAATGTAAATGCGAATTTTTTTTTATTTGTTTATTTAACATATGACAAGAAATAAACATAATTAGCGAAAAAACAACAAGTCATTTAATTAGGACACACAATTTTAATGGATCTGGGTGTTTTGCCTTTCATTTGTCGTGTCCCCAGTTAACTAGGTTTTTGCCTGTATCTCACTGAGGACATATAGCATGAAAAACTAAATCGATACTTCTTTCCGGTTGTTGATTATATAAAACCCCGTTGCACATTCTCATCAACCTGACAACCAGTGACATCAATTACAGTACCCGGCGGTGAGTAATACACATCGGGCTTAACAAAGAGACTGTCGGCCATAATCGGTTAACTTCGGCTTTGTAGAGCGTCGTATCTAACAGTCTCGCGACGGAATACGTGTATGAATGACAGAGACGACGCTCTCCAAAGCCGAAATTAGCAGCCGATTATGGTCGACAGTCTCTTTCTTAAGCCCGATGTGTATTACTCACCGCCGGTTACTGTACATGTGTACCATATACATCACGCGAAATCAAACCCCTCACACTTCATCACTTCAGACAAACCAAAACGTTCACCCCACAATATACCGCACATACCCATACAAAAACAGCACACTCAAGAGCTCGCACAAACCTTTTCCACAAGTCATTCCTCTTGCAAAACCAAATATTCAAACTCCTGTCGCAATAAAAACCACGATATATGGGGGAATAATGAAAGACTGGTGAAAGTTAAGGAATTCTGCTGTTTTGATAGTATTTTCTCAGATGATGGAAGAATTAAGAGGTATATCGAAAGGCGTTTAGTGATAGGAAACTTAATCAGCGAGACACTAAAACATGCCCATATATACTCGAACCGTATAGTATTGAAATATGGTAAGTACAGATTGCGTTTTATGTTCCAGGCCGATTTTTTTTGGCCGCCTCTTTGATTTGGCTGTCATTTGTCAGTTCATATTTGACAGTCGTGCCGAATGGTCGATAACAATTTATTATGGAGCATCTAACTCTGCAACAACGTGTTGAAGTTATTAAAACATTTTATTTCAATAATTGTTCAATTGTGAATGCGCGATGAAAATTGCGCGTTTTTTTTTTGTTTAAACCATGTGCCAAGCAAGTCAACCATTCAGCGTGTAATGAATAATTTTGAAAATGTATTTAGAATGATAGGAGCAAGTTGATAAATTCTGCTATTTGGGTAGTCTTTTGTTTCTGACACGTTTTTCTATGTCTTTCCAAATTTCTTTTCCTTTTTTTATTAATCATATAGATTTTTTTTTGTAAATCTTTCTTATTAATTTTTTCTTCATCTCGACATACATCCTTCACATCTTCTATATCTTTATTCTTTCGCACATAACTCAGCAATTTATAGTCACATTCCGACAGCGGCAATGTGATTTTTCAGGTGGTACATTTTATATTATTTACAGTTAACACGTTTCTATTGAAACATCATATACAAGTGTATTCCTTCGTGTCTTCAAAACACATGAAACCGGCGACGGATCCTTATCGGGAGACGTTTATGAGTGCACTCAACATTCAAGGCTATTTTGTATGGACACGGGAGCCGTGTTCGACGCAGTGAACGTGTTAAGACATTAACACTGTGGAGACATTGTAATTTGTTTTAACAAACACTGTTTGTTCCACTTTATGTAACGGTATAACTCTCTACCTGTATCAAGATTTTCACCTCATCATCAGGGGAGCATAAACAAGTCTTGTTAGATCGATAGAATGATATTTAATTATTTTATATTATTTATAATAAAGGCAGTAGCAACATTGTGGAGGTTTAAAGACATTGTAATTGGTTTTAACAAACACTGTTTGTTCCACTTTATGTAACGGTATAACTCTCTACCTGTATCAAGATTTTCACCTCATCATCAGGGGAGCATAAACAAGTCTTGTTAGATCGATAGAATGATATTTAATTTTTTTATATTATTTATAATAAATGCATTGAAATGTCAATGCATTTATTATCCACAATGGTGTAGGTTTAAAGACATTTTAATTTGCTAAGACAAACACTGTTTATTCCACTTTATGTAACGGTATAACCCTACCGGTTTCAAGGTTTTCACCTCATCATCAAGGGAGCATAAACAAGTCTTGTTAGATCGATAAATTTGTTTAATTTTTATATATTATGTATAGTTAAAACCTCTTGCCCAAAGGCAATATGCTTATTTAGCTCCCATGACGTACAATGGCGTGCCGAATTCAATAAAGGTAAAGGTAGAAAAACTATTTAGACAGTCGATCGGAGCGTGGTTGTTATTGCGACAGGATTTTGAGTGCTTGGGCTTGCAAGAGGAATGACTTGTGGAAGAGGTTTCTGTGAGCTCTTGAGTGTGGGTTTCTTCTTGTTTTTTTAAATTTTGTTGTTTTTGTGTTTCTGTATGTTTTTGTTTTTTATGATTGTGTGCGGTATATTGTGGGATGAATATTTTTCGTTTTTCTGGAGTGATTATGTGTGAGGAGTTTAATTTCGCAAGATCTTTCCAGTTGTAGATGAGTGTCACTGTTTGTCAGGTTGATGAGAACGTGCAACGGGGTTTTGTTTTTGTGTAATCAAAAATCGGAAAGACGTATCGATTTATTTTTTCATACTAAATACTGTATAAATGTTCGAATCCACACACTGGCTGAAATACGCATTATATTTGTTATTACTAACATTTCCCACAGCAGAAACCGTCGAAATATGTTCACATATTATGATAATTATCTCGTTTTTCTGATGGTTATACGGAAACTCAATTACTAAACTGTTTTTGTTTCCTCTTGTTTCAGGACATGGACCTCATCGAGGTGCTATGGAAGCAAGACGTGGACATTGGGTTTTCCCTGAATTCTACAGATGCGGTAAGTCGTATTTTTGTATCTTTGTAAGTTATTTTTATGTTCACAATATCGCAAGTATTGGGGTTTTATGTTCACAATATCGCAATTATTAGTTTTTTTTTTATTTTTGAAGAATTTTGTGTTTTTTTCCAGATATTTTTTTAACTTTTTTATTTGTAAGAATGTTGTCGACCACCGTGGCCTAGTTGATAAAACGTCTATCTACCTAGTTGATATACGGGAAGTGCGGGTTCGATTCCCGTTGGAAACCAGATTTTACTATTATATCTGTCTGTTTTTCATTTAATGCGTCTTTAACATTTATGTCGTTGGTTAGAATAGATTAAGAAATATAATGTTATTAATAACAACACAGTATGTACATACTACCTTAATCAAAAAGTTTTAGGACTTTATTCATAAAATCGAAAATGCAAGTTTATTCATCAAAATCGATATGGTCCCCTTCAAAGTACTCCCCATCGACTGCAACGCACTTACGCCAGCGCTTGATCCAATCCTCGAAACACCGCTGGTATGTCCATCAGAGCCGTCTTCGATTTTTTCATGACATCCTCTCGGGTGCCGTAACGCGTTCCGCGAAGCGGTTTTTTAAGTCGGTTGAACAGGAAGTCGCAGGGAGCCAGATCAGGTGAATTCGAAGGCTGCTAGATAGTATTCGTGTTGATTTTGGTCAAAAACTCGTGGAAATCGTGTCTTTCGCGATTTTAACGCGGTCCTTTTTTTGCATGAAATTGAGGTCTTTCGGCACCAGTTTTGCAGCGACACGTCTGAGGCCCAAATCACTAACCAAAATGTCTTGAGCGGATCCATAAGCGATGTTCAAGTCCTCTGTCAGCTCTCTGATGGTCAAAAAAGAATTCCAACCGGGTGACTAACAGCGCCACACGGTGGCCGGTCCTAAATCTTTTTGATCAAGTTAGTATATAGGGTGGCCCATGAAAGGCTGAAGGATGTACATCGCTGTACTGCGCACACTGCCATCGTCACCCTGGCAGTGTGCGCAGTAGCTCCATCCTGTTGGAACCTTACGTTACCTCCTGATTATCTTCGACCGCTACGCTTAAAAAAATTTCAAACATTATCATGTACGGCCCCGTTGATTCTTTCTGTCTGACCTTCCTCATTTCCAAAGAGATAGAGGCCGATAACTCTTTCAGCCATAACACTGCACCAAACAGTGCATTTTTGGGGATGCAATTGATGCATATGTAATTCCCTGGGAGTCTCATTACCCCAAAATCTGCAGTTTTCTTTGTTGATGTACCCGTTGAAATGGAAATGGGTCTCATCGCTCATTATCAAGGTGTTCAAAAAATTGCTGTTATCTCTGACTATGGTAGGTGTTGAAATGGAATGGCGTACTGCAGGCGCTGCTGAGTATCTTGGGGTAGTAAAGCTCTATAACATGTAAAAAAAAGAAAAGAAAAAAGATTTAAAATGAACAAGTTATGACATTTTCAAACCCTTCAGTCTTTCAGTGGCCACTCTGTTTAAATACATTCCGAAATCGCACGTACGAGTATATCTGAAGATAAATAACAGAAAGTACTTTTAAAAGAGAAGCTATCAAAATGACTGGACTCGTCTCATAACATCCCCCAGGACGAGATACACTCCACCAATATAGGACGAGCCCGGCCGCGAGGACATCAGACGTTTTTCCACCCACACAAATACATGTAGATTAAGAGGAAGAAAACAGAAAATTAATGAATAACAGAAAAAGTAAACCCACAAATTCTACCTCAGATTCTTCTTCTTAAACTTTCTGTAGACTCTCAAGAGTCTGTTACTGCTGGATTGTCATCTTGTGATGCTGAGCTCCAGCTATCTCTCCATCGTTTCGGGGGTCTCCATGGTGGACGCCGTCCATCCGGCACCCCATATAGAGCTATGTATGGAATTCTTGTGGAATTCATTCTCTGTACATGTTGGTACCAGTATCGTCGACGCTGTCGTCCCCATCTGACCACATCTTGAACCTCACAGACCTCTCGGATTGTGTTGTTCCTTACACGATCACGCAAAGTCTTCCCAGCTCAGATTAACTCAAATAAATAAATATAGGTTATATATTATTTATAGTTAAGGCATTTACATTGTGGATGTTTCAAGACGTTATTTGTTTTGTCAAACACTGTTCCACTTTTCTTAACGGTATAACCCTACCGGTTTCAAGGTTTTCACCTCATCTTCAGGGGAGCACAAACAAGACTGAATTCTGTTCGAACTGATACCGACACGCACGCTTCTAACGGTAAACATTCGGGTTGAGGACTGTGGGTGAAGGAAAGGAGGAGACAACCTCAGCGAGCAGCGGCGAGATTCTTGGAATATATGTGTTTGCCAGATATTCCCCCTACTGTCTTTAAACCTCCACAGTGTTAATGCCTTAAGCACAAATAACATGTAGAAGATATGGTTGCTAAGGTGAAATTGCGATGGAACGGACATGTGATACGCATGGGCGATCATAGACTCTCAAAACTCGTCTTGTACGGGGAAGTAGCGAACAAGCGAAGGGTTGGTGGGCAGAGAAAGTGATATAAGGACAGTTTGCGAGAGTCGCTGACTTTGTGCGGGGCGCCTGAGGACTGGGAGCGGGTGGCTCAAGACAGTGAGGGGTGGAGAGCTGTATGGTGTCGGGCTGATGGCGTCTCAGCGGCTAGACGTGTGAGAAACAGTCGGCGCGCTGCGAACATGCGTCAGCATTGCCAGGCGGCTCAGCAGGGTCCACGTGTCTGTGGCATCTGCGGAAGACAGTGCTTATCAAGGATCGGGCTGTTTTCTCACAGAAGCTCACACGATCGACGTGGAACAGCATCTCAAGATTGACGTTGGAGTGGCGAGGGGATCATCAACTACAATGATGAAATACGAATCGGCTACCGCCTTATAAACTCGACATATTCTTACTACTGGCTTATACAATAAAAACCGATGTTAGTACAAAACATTATTTGGGAGAAGTGGATATTCTACGACAACCCCAAGAAGAAAAAATACTACGCTAAGCCCGGTCAATTGTTGCAATCGACCTCAACATCAACACCAAAACCGAACATACATGGTTCGAAGATCATGCTCTGTATCTGGTGGGACCAAAGGGGTGTTGTTTACTATGAGGTGCTGAAACCTGGCGATTCCATTACGGGCGATCGGTATAGGCCACAATTAATTCGTTTGAGCCGTGCATTGCGAGAAAAACGGCCGGAATACGAGCAAAGACATGGTAAAGTTATTCTTCTTCGTGACAACGCTCGGTCTCATGTCGCAAAAGTCGTAAAAACATATTTGGAAACGCTCAAATGGGATGTTTTACCGCACCCGCCGTATTCCCCGGATATTGCTCCTTCTGATTACTGGTTGTTCCGAAGGATGCAGCAGGATTTGGCAGGTCACCGGTTCACTTCTTTCGTAGAAACCGAAAATTGGCTCCAAACTTGGATCGCCTCAAAAGACGAGTCATTTTTTCGAGATGGAATTCGAAAATTGCCCGAGAGATGGGAAAAAGTAGTAGCCAGCGATGGGCAATACTTTAATTGATCTGTTCATTCATTTTGTTTAGAAATAAATGCATTTTTGAACACAAAAAAACGGACCGAACTAATTTGTACACCCAATACTACAAGAGATTATCTAAGTGAGGACACAGCCGCGCAGTAATGCGTTGGACTTCCTTACGGAAAGTCGCCGGTTCGAACCCCGCGCTGTCCTACCCCCGTCGAAATAACACCGACATTTTTTCCCGCCTAGTATTCGGGGGTATAAGGATACTTATGACTTCGGTCATATATATTATTTAAAAAAAGAGAAAAAATAAAAATGTCGATGTGCTCCGACCGCCTCACTTCATTATGCCATCGGATCCAGTACAGCGCTGTGTAACCGGTGAGTTTGCTGGCGTGCAACGGCTCACTCACTTAAAAAGAAGCAATTAAAAACTCCACGGCACAGCTTCACTTTCCAACTGAATTGACGTTGCAATAGCGAGGGGATCCTCGACTACGAGGTTCAACAACGATGAACAACTGAGGACAGTCAAACATTTAAAAATAAGTGGATACTTTGTACCAATCGTTGATTATATTCGTATAATAACCTCCTCACAAACTCTTGATAATAACCTCCTCACAAATTCTTGATAATAACCTCCTCACAAACTCTTGATAATAACCTAGTCACAAACTCTTGATAATAACCTCCTCACAAACTCTTGATAATAACCTCCTTACAAACTCTTGATAATAACCTCCTCACAAACTCTTGATAATAACCTCGTCACAAACTCTTGATAATAACCTCCTCACAAACTCTTGATGATAACCTCGTCACAAACTCTTGATAATAACCTCCTCACAAACTCTTGATAATAACCTCCTCACAAACTCTTGATGATAACCTCCTCACAAACTCTTGATAATAACCTCCTCACAAACTCTTGATAATAGCCTCCCCACAAACTCTTGATAATAACCTCCCCACAAACTCTTGATAATAACCTCCTCACAAACTCTTTACAAAGTCATCAACTTGATCAGTACTGAGTCTCAACTACATGTAAAAGGAGTATGTACCATGCGAGCCAACCCCTGCCTACTTCATCATGCCAGACGCACTATAAAGTCCATACCATAATGTCCTACACACAATCTCAAAAAACACACCACAGTCAAGAGTTGACATAAAGCTTTGCTAGAAGTCATCCCTCCTGCAAGCTAAAGCACTCAAACTCCTGTCGCAGTAACAACAACGTTCCGATCCACTGCCTGAATGTTTTTGCCTCCTTTGAATTCAGCATTCTATTGTATATCATTTTTTTTTTCATTTCATAACTTCGACAACGGTTAGTCAAATGCTACGTTTGGTCAGTGTTATTGCAAGGAGTGGAATCATGGACCCTCAAAGTTGGTAGTATGAACCGACTGGAAGCATTCGAAATGTGGATGCACCGGAGAATGCTACGGATACCCTGGACGGATATGGTCAGCAACATGAAAGTTCTTCAAAGAGCCAAAGTTGATAGAGAGTTGCTGACTAATATTAAAATCCGAAAGGTGTCCTATTTGGGTCATGTACTTAGAGGAGCAAAGTACAAATTACTGCACCTGATCATCCAAGGCAAAATAGAGGGTCGAAGAGGTGTTGGCAGGAGGCAAATCTCTTGGCTTCGCAATATACGTGATTGGACTTGTATAAAGAGCGTTGGGGATCTTTTTCGGGCTGCCGGGGACAAAGATGCCTACTCTCAGGTGATATTCAACGTTGGGGGGACCTGACATGACACTGAGAAGAAGATATTGTATATCATGGGAGCAAAACTACAAGTTGTCACTACTGCAAGCAAACAATATGCCAGTATATTTCTTTATTGGTTCTTCTTCATAACAGTGTATTTGTCTTCATTGTAAAGTGTATTTTTTTTAATAAACAAAATGTTCTGTATTTCCAGCTGGAGCAGAGCAAGTGTCTCCTCGCGGAGACAGGCTTCTCGCAGCTGGACGCTTCCTGCACCAGCCTGGACATCGAGCGTCTGCGTAGTGAGGAGTTGGACGAGATCGACCGCTTGAAGGATGCCCTCAAGTCGTCCTGCGAGACCGAGGAGAGCCAGGTCGGTCTACCGTCTACATATCGATTTAAGTCATGAATTATATGATGAATTGTCCTAAACTCCTGGAATTGATGAAGTTTTTTTTCTGTATTAATATTGTCTATTAATATTCCATAGAAACTTTTGATGTAAGTGGTTCATACTATAGTCAATTTCTTTCACACGGCGTTGAACGACCTAAATGCGGACCTTTAATAGATCTGCAATTGGACTAAGGAGCATGGCTTACTCATAAATCCTACGAAGTCTCAAGCGATCCTCATTGGCAGCCCTCAGCTTCTCTGTAAATTCAACACTGACTTACTCCCTCCAATATAACTTGATGGCTCTATCATACCCTTGCATAAAACTGTTAAAAACCTAGGAGTGCTAATAGATAACACTCTCTCATGGCGAGATCAAATACATGAGGTAAGCCGAAGGATCTTCTTCAGCCTTCATTCCCTTAAAGTGTTGCAAAGATTCCTGCCTACTGAAACCTGAATTTTACTCGTGCAATCTCTGCTCTTTCCGATTTCGGATTATGCAGACGTATGTTATTTAGATATTACGGAGAAACAGCAGGACAAATTACAGCGTCTTTAGAATGTTTGTCTGAAATTTATTTTTAACCTGAGACACCACTTCATAACAGAAGGAGTTGAACTGGTTGAATAATATCCTTAACTGTCCCGCCGTCCTATCTTATCTCGTCGAGAATATTAAGCGTCTTTCCGATCATGGACTTGCGCTATGCTCAACAAACAGAGATTATTTATCGGCCTTCCCAGTTCACCGTTCTTTTTTTACATCGTCCTTTAATGTTCATGCAGTGAGACTCTGGAACCAGTTACAAAGCAATGTTAGAATCGCTCCGTCCTTGGCATGCTTTAAGAAGCGACTGAAAAACTCTTTAATTTGAAGTCAGTAATATAACGTGTTTCATTCCTAATTTTTCCTTTCCTCTCCACCATCCCTTCCTTTTCCTTTTGACTGATGATATCTCACTTTTATTTTAACTATGTGTATTGTTCATGAATTTTGTTAACCATTTAAGGTTGCGAGTTCGATCCCCGCTGGAACACAATTAAAAAAAAAAGAAATTCCAATCTGCTTTTCACTTAGGGCCCATTAAAACATATTTCTAGTTGGTTGGAAGATATTGTCACATGACAATAAACTCGCCAGGTTAAATAAAAATATAAAAAAAACTTTATTTTATTTACTTGTGTCTGGTTGGTTGTAAGAGATTGCCACCTGGAAATAAGTCAGCTAGATTGTTCTATTAGAAAGTGTTGAATTAGTAAATAAATAAAATAACATGACACCATATAAGTACTGCTTTCATAACAATGTTGGATTATTCCCCCTGAAGAGGGCCTCGGGATAGGATGTAGAAACGTGTATAGCGGGGATTAGTATAATTAATTGAATAACAAAGTATTTTTTTGTTAAATATTAATATATATGTTTTAAGGCGCAGCGGGCAGACTCTCCCGAACTCGGAACGGAGGCTGACGACCTGTGGGCAGGCCTGCAGTACACAGTCGACACTGAAACCGGTGAGTCACTTTGTTTAGATTTACCTTAACCTAACGTGATCATAATAATTGTCTCTCGGCCACTCTCTCCAATATTTCCATACCACCAATTCGGACATGGTAGTATTGACACAGAGTACTGGTGAATTGCAGAGTTTCATAAGTCATTTATTTGAGAAATGCGAAGAGATATGAGAAAGAATGTTGCAAAATCCAAAGTGATTGTGACAGAAAAGTGTGAAAGGAAAAAGTAAATGTGATATGTGGGGGAATAATGAAAGATTTATTTGTTTAGTATATTATCAGATGACGGAAGAGTCAACAGGCATATCTAACGGTGTGTAGCGATACGAAACAAATTCAATGGGGCACTTAAACATATATACTCGGACAATATCAAAATCTGCTAAGATGATAAAGGGTCTTTCGAATTAAGCGTTTTTTTTTTAATTCTTGGATAAAACACAGACGGTGTCGTGAACTTGCCTGGGTCTTGTGACATTTGAGAAGTGTAATGTATGACATTTATAAAAATGGAGTCGTATACAATACAGCGACGCGTTCAAATTGTTGAATTATTTTATGGATTGTAATCTCCGGAAAAAGGTGATGTTAATTGCCCACCAAGATCATGTGATCTGACACCGTTGGAGTATTTTCTCTGGGGTTACGTGAAAAGTCAGGTCTGTAAGAATGACCCTCGATCAATTCCTGAGCTGAAGGACGAAATTATTCGCGTTATCGGTGAGTTAGAACCGCAATTATGCCAAAATATCGTCGAAAGTTTTGACAAAAGAGTGGACATCTGCGGAGCTGCAAGAGGTGGACATTTGGCGTATATTGTTTTTTGTGTTTAAATGTCATACATTACACTTCAATGACCAATAAAAAGGTATTTTGAAATCAAAGCAAATTGTGTTTTATTCAATAATTAAAAAAAAAATGAATTAAAAAAACTGCTCGATTACAAAAACCCTTTATGTACAAAATAGTATTTTTGTGCCAAATTGTATGTATGGGCGTGGTGAAACGTGGACTCGGAAAGAGATTGAGAAAAGTCGAATAAATCCTTTAGAGATGCGTGCATTGAGAAGAATACATGGGGTGGCAATGTATGACAGAATACGGAATGAAGTGATAAGGGATGAATGTGAAGGCTGATGTGTTGAGTAAGATGAGACTGTCCATGAAGTGAGACTCTGGAATCAGTTACAAACCAATATAAGACTCGCTCCGTCCTTGGCATGCTTTAAGAAGCGACTAAAAAAACTCTTAATTTCTAGTCACTAATATAACGTGTTTCATTCTTGATTTTTTCCTTTCCTCGCCACCATCCCTTCCTTTTCCTTTGATTGATGATATCTCACTTTATATAGAAAAGAATGTTCGGGTGATTGTCCGTCTTTGTTAGGTTTGTGGACGTATGCTCATGTATGCGTTCATGGATTTCGTGGGGATGGATAGTCATTTGAATGTTTTTTTGCGACCATGTAACTTGCTTCATTTAATTTTATTTGGTCGGTTGGAAAAGAATGCCGCTTGGTAATAAGCCCACCAGATTGTATTTGCATTAAAAGTGTTAAATAAATAAACGTTGCTAGAGGCCTTAAGTAAAAACTAGACTGGAAACCTTTTTAAAAAACATCTGGGTTCCAACGGCAATCGAACCCTCGATCTCCATTGGGCTGGAAGACAAGCATCTTACCAACTAGGCCACGGAGGTCTTCTTCTGATATTGCAATCAACATTTGTCACCTGCATTACTCAGATTTGAGAGCTTTCGACAACCAATAACAATCCCACCGTCACAGTGGTTTCATAATATGAGATAGCATTAATTACACAAAATTTACATCACACACTGTCCCAGTTCATAAATATTCCCATTTCATCCAACGATGAATATGTATTCCGTCCACCTCCGCCTTGAGGGTGATATTAGCATATTGGCGAAACGCAGAAACAACAATGATACGCGAAATGCATGATTGACAGATGCACGCATAAATGCAACGCTCAGGATGACGTTTAGTGCATAACAATACTGAAATCATAATAAAAATTGCATCAACATAACATATTGGCAGTATGAATTATTTGCAATGACATTGTTTATGCATAATATTTAATTTATGGTCTTCAAAATGTTTGTCTAACGTGTATTTTAAACCTGCGAAAGTGCAATCATATCACTTCATACCAGAAGGGGCTGTACTGGTTGAATGTAAAAAATGGACGGAAAATTGACATACTATGTCTATTGTATAATAAATATCCTGAAATGGTGATCTTAATTGTCCACCAAGATCATGTGATCTGACACCGTTGGACTATTTTCTCTGGGGTTACTTGAAAATCTAGGTCTATAAGAATGACCCTCGATCGATTCCTGAGCTGAAGGGCGAAATAATTCGCGTTATCGGTGTAATGTATGACATTTATAAAAATGGAGTCGTATACAATGCAACAACGCGTTCAAATTGTTGAATTATTTTATGTATTGTTATCTCCGGAAACGATTACGTTAATTGCCCACCAATATCATGTGATCTGACACCGTTGGAGTATTTTCTCTGGGATTACGTGAAAAGCCAGGTCTATAAGAATGACCCCCGATCAATTCCTGAGCTGAAGGACGAAATTATACGCGTTATTGGTGAGTTAGAACCGCAATTATGCCAAAACGTCGTCGAATTATCCCGCTGCCCCCTCTTATCTTGCCGAAAATATTCTGCATCTTTTCCATCATGGATTAGCGCTACGCTCAAACAGAGATTGTCTATTGGCCTTTCCAGTTCACCGCTCCTCTTTCTTTACGTCGTCCTTTACTGTCCATGCAGTGAGACTCTGGAACCAGTTACAAACCAATGTTAAACTGTCTCTGGTTTTGGACTATGCAGACATATATTATTTAGATATTACGGAGGAATAGCTGGACACATTACACCGTCTTCAAAATGTTCGTCTAAGATTGATTTTTAACCTGAGAAAGTACGATCATATAACTTCATAGAAGGAGCTGATCTAGTCGAACGTGAGGAATAGGCGCAGAATTCACATAATGTCACTATTGTATAATATTCTTAATCGTCCCGCAGCCTCCTCTTATCTCGCCGAAAATATTCAGCGTCTTTCTCATACCTCTTATGTCTTTCTTTTTTTTTTTAATTTTAAAATCGATTATACCCTTTTTAAATATTTACTCATTTTAAATAAAAATTTCTAACACGAGAAAAGGCGATTCGATTTTATGTAATCTTATTAAAAAATGTCAGAATTGATCGATATTTTATTAAAAAAAATAATTAAAACAGTGGAATAAAATTCACACTTGACGCAATTTCAGAAAAACCATAAAATATTTGGTGATTCAATTTCTGTGACCGCTACTGTATATTTTAGTCATCTTATTTTAGGCATGTTGGCCTGTTATGGTCCTGCATCATCGCTTCCCTCTTGTGACGTCGACTGCCAGCTGTCTTTCCATCTTTTGGGAGGTCGTTCTGGAGGTCTGCTCGCTTGGGGGATACTGTCCCTGGCCATTCTTACGGCTCTCGGTTCCGCCATTCTGGATACATGTTCGTTCCAGAACCTTCTTCTCTGTCGTCCCCATCTGACAATATCTTCAACTTCGCACGTCCTTCGGATTTCTGTGTTTCGTACTCTATCACGAAGAGTTGTGCCAGCGATACTCCTGAGTACCTTCATTTCGCTGGTTCGAAGGAGAATTTTGGTTCTGACAGTGTCGGCTCTGAACTCTATGCTGTATGTCATTATGGGGCGGACACAGGTCTTGTATATCCTCACCTTGCTTTGGATGTTCATATGCTTGTTTTTCCAGATAGTGTTCTTTAAATGTCCGGAATTCTGGATCTGAGAATAAACGTTGCAAAATCCAAAGTAACGAACACGAAGAGTTTTGCCAGCAATACTCCTGAGTACCTTTATATGTATGTTTTAGTGCCCCATTGAATTTGTTTCTTATCGCTACACGCCGTTCGACATTCGTCCCTGATCACTTCATTCTGTGTTCTGTCACTAATTATCACGCCGTGAATTATTCTAAGTGCACGCATTTCTACAGTGCTATTTTCAATCTTGCTTCACTCCAATAAATAAACGTTGGTACTGGATTACTGTAACATTTAAATTAAAAAAAAACGTTGAATCAAAGAATTGACGTAAGCCGAGAGGGTGGTATGGCATCATACCGAGTAGTATCTCGGTATATATGCAGATGGTCTTGTGGATGGACGCATGCGTGCAGGGCAGGTAAGGGCGCCCGTGGGGTGCCCGCCCGTCCCCCGGCCCCGAGCGGCGGGCGGGTCGCGGGATATGCGCAGTCATCTCGGCCCGTTTTGCTTCATTGTTTCATTTCTTTGTTGTGCTGGCGGCGACTGCGGGTTCTCAAAATTCTCCACGATATATAATATAATATTTGTTCCATTTACCTCGTTAATAATCACTAGTTTACAAATTTCTAACTTTTTGTCCGTAACAGATATTAAATTAGCTGATTCTTACTAAATCGACCCTGCTGATAACGAAAATCGCGAGTGAAAAGTTTGTAACACGTAACATTTTTGTGTAACAGAAGGGGGAGTGTTTTAATAAAATAAGTACGTTTTTTGCGCATTTCAAATGTCGTAATTGCAACAATGAAAAAAAAAAATTCCTGAAATACTAAATTTAGACACATAATACAATGTTGTTACATAGGAAAATAAAAAATTATAACTATAAGAAAAATTGACCGTATATACCAATTTTTTTGTTAAAAAGTAGCCTTTTTTATAAATTTGATCTAATCAACTTTTTTTTTAGAGATTGTATATTAAATTAAATGAAAACTCAAATTAGATAACTTAGGAGCCCCTACATTACAGTAAACAGCCATGTACAGACAATTAGCAACATTTTTTTTAGAGATTTTAGAGACGGTCTAGTGTAATTGTTAGGAACATTTAACGCTAATCTTTGTAGTAATGCTGGACAGCTCAATACAACTCCTCGAAGGAGTCTGACAACGTATACCACGAGACACAGATCTCTCCTTACGCTCAAGGAGGTATACCCGAGCATGCCCAGCAGAAACTGAGTAGGATAAATATAAATATAAATAAATAAATATTAGGTTTATTGACAGCAACATAGTATGTACAAGATCACACCTGAATAACACTTCTAAAACACATAAATTGCAGACAATACATCAAACACAGAAGCTGTCAAAAGGTCTGGGCTCATCTAATAGCATCCCCTCGGCCAAAATACACCCCACCAATATAGGGCGAACCCAGCCACGGGGACACCAGATGTTTTTCAGCCCACACCCTGATAAAGCCATGGATAGACACCAAACTCACTCATATAGAGATATCGTAGATATTTTTTGTACCTTCTCCACCATGAGTGAGTTCTGCGCCCCCACCGGGCTACAAATGCAAGCATTGCTTTCTAGTTTGCTACGGATCAATGAATTAAACAACGTTTTGAGCACCAATTGGTTTTCAAACGACTTAGAGATTCTCATTACAATCCTAGAGTTTTATAAGCTGTGTTGCATATAATTTCTATGTGAGGACCAAATGCGAGATTGCTGTGGAACAAGACAGTAGTGACGACGGACTTAAGGGTCCTTTTTTACGTTGTCCTTTACTGTTCATGCAGTGGGATCCTCGACTACGAGGGCCATTTAAATAGTTATGCAAGTTTTGCAGGATATCGGTGCTGTTAAATTCTCTTTATATCCTCATTGTAAAACCGAATGGTTTGTAACAGTCCGATATCAAACCTGAAACATGGTTAACGAACGTGAGTTCGACATCAAAGGTTACGTCTAATTCTTTAAATCCAAAAACTCTGTTTAATGCCACTCCATGTAGTATTATACTCGTATATAATCTATGCCACATCGTCATCTAAGTTCACTTTGTCATTCAAATCTATAAGGCCTCGGCCACACAGGTATGAGCCTCGCTTGATGCTTAGAGCTATGTTATGAGTTAGGCGACATATCCTAGCGAACCAACGTACCGCATACTATCGCAGTGGCCACACTGCACGCTTCGCACCACGTTGCATGAAGATTAGTCATCGAGTGAATCTCCTAGTGAATAGACGTGTTGGTTAATTTACAAAATGGCGGAAGTTTATTGACAGTTGTGTATAAAAGATTAGAACAGATAGGTGATTAGAACAGATAGATTACAGGTGATTAGAACTGATAGATTCCATGTGATTAGAACAGATAGATTGCAGGTGATTAGAATAGATAGAGTACAGGTGATTAGAACAGATACGAGTACAGGTGATTAGAACAGATAGATTGCAGGTGATTAGATCAGATAGATTACAGGTGATTAGAACTGATAGATTCCATGTGATTAGAACAGATAGATTACAGGTGATTAGAACAGATAGATTCCAGGTGATTAGAACAGATAGATTACAGGTGATTAGAACTGATAGATTCCATGTGATTAGAACAGATAGATTGCAGGTGATTAGAATAGATAGAGTACAGGTGATTAGAACAGATACGAGTACAGGTGATTAGAACAGATAGATTGCAGGTGATTAGATCAGATAGATTACAGGTGATTAGAACTGATAGAGTACAGGTGATTAGAACAGTAAGGCCTCGGCCACACAGGTAGGAGCGTCGCTTGGTGCTTAGAGCTACGCTGCAAGCTAGGCGACATCCTAGCGAACCAACGCACCGCATACTATCGCAGTGGCCACACTGCACGCTTCGCGCCACGCTACGTGCGATTAGTCACCTAGTAAGTCAGCCTAGCGAACAGACGTGTTGGTTAATTTTATTGTGTCACCAAGTGATTTTATAAGATGGCGGAAGTTTTAATAATAGCTGTGCATAAAAGGGAGCCTTTGTGGAACCCATCGAGCAAATTATACAAAAATGTACCTGTAATAAAATCACTTTGGAATGAAGTTGCACAGGAAGTAAATAAAGATAAGGTAAGTTGTAATGGAATTGGTTTGTTTTGAGAGTGGCATCGTGTATTGACTCAACTGCTCCCAACTGTCAAATGAATTTGTGCGTAGCACTTTGGTGTGGCCAGGCATGAAGTCACCTAGTATATGAGTCACGTAAAACCTAGCTTAGCACCTAACGAAGCACTTTGGTGTGGCCTCGGCCTAACGTATATCTTTAGAAAAAGGTTTCACATTTTGGGAATCTTCCCCTTTACCCGAGGGCTTTCCCCCCTTCCTCAGCGCTCCCCCTCTCTCTCGTATCGACCGGGCCTCCCCACCACTTGCCTCTTGCGCCACCCCCACCCTCCGCCAATCTCCCTCTACCCAGTCGTTATACATTCTCTAAGACTGACTGACTCGGAATATCATATTTTTCAATACTAAAAGACCTAAGTTTTTCATTGCTTTCAAACATTGTCTCTTTAAAGAATTCTGATATTTGCGTAGTATTTTCTCAGATGATGGAAGAGATATCGAACGGCGTGTAGCTATAGGAACCAAAGTTAATGGGGCACTAAAACATGTAAACAGCGTCTTCAAAATGTGTGTCTAAGATTCATTTTCAGCCTACGTAAGTACGATCATATAACTTCATACCAGAAGGCATTGAACTGGTTGAACGTAAGAAATAGACGCCAAATTCACATACTGTCTCTATTGTATAATATCCTTAACTGTCCCGACGCACCCTCTTATCTCGCCGAAAATTTGGAGATACCCATTACAACTTTGGCTACGATAATAAAAAATCGCAAATCGATTGAAAAAAGTTTTCCGATTTGCGTTATTATCTAAATAAAAAATAATTTTCGTTTTTTTTTTTCTAGCCCCGAATCTACGTTTCCCCTCCAATTACGTTTTTTTATCAGTCCCTTCAAAAACGTAAAAACGGGGTTTCACTGTATGTTATTTTAAGATAAGGTTTTGTTTTTTTTTGTAAATAATTTTAAATATTTGTATAACTTCGTCGTTCTGTCGTAAATTAAATAAATACATAGATTGATAAATTACAACGTACAATTGTCGTTAGAAATTTGCTATTGACGCATTTGAATTGTAATCGGGTTTCGCGTGTTTCTGACAGGAGTGTGGAAACCGATTAAAGTCAATATATCAAGGTTATCAACGATATTGTTAATAACCTTATACAGAAACATCAAATGGAAGATATTCGTCCATCCAGGGGAGTACGAAAGGCAAAAAACCTTACATTCATTTATTATGTATTTCTTTTTGTTAACATTTTAAAATTGTTTTTATTAATCGATCCTGAATGATAATGCATCTTCGAGATAAAAAAGACCCCCGTGGCTTAGTTGATAAGACGGCTGCGTTACATCCGAAGGTGCGGGTTCAATTTATAATACTTCATAAATAAATATCAAGTTATTCGGAAAGTTATTGCGTATTTTTAGGTAAAGTTTTATTTTTATGGTACTTAGAGTTAAAGTATTAACACTGTGGAGGTTTAAACACTGTTTATTCCATTGTACTCATAATTTATTTTTATCAAACACTTTATTCCACTTTTTGTGACGGTATAACCCTACCGGTTTCAAGGTGCACACCTCATCTTCAGGGGAGCGCAAACAAGACTAAATGCTGTTCGAACTGGTACCGATATACACGCTTCAACAGTTGGGGGCTGAGGGGTGAGGGATGCATGGGACGATTTCGGCCAAGAGCGGAGAGTTTTTGGGATATAACTGTTTAACAGATGTTCAGATCGATGTACTGACTTAGAAATTTCTAGGGCCTCTAATCTGTCCAATTTATTTCCGTTACTACTGATATGTAAGAATTTGGCATCATCGATAGAAAAAGTGTGGTTTTCACGGTGACAATGATTAGCCATTTCAGAATAAATTAGAGGATTTGTTAAGGTGGATTTATTCCACTTTATGTAACAGTATAACCCTACCTGTTTCAAGATTTTCACCTCATCATCAGGGGAGCACAAACAAGATAAATTACAATGTCTTGAAACCTCCACAATGTTAATGCTTTAACCATAAATAATACATTGTAATTTGTTTATTCCACTTTATGTAACGGTATAACTCTACCGGTTTCAAGGTTTTCATCTCATCATCAGGGGAGCATAAACAATAGTCTTACATAAGAGCATAAACAATACACAGTATAAAAAAACAAAACGAACAACTACAAAAGCAACTGGTAATTTTATTCGGACACACAATTTTAATGGATCTGGGTTTGTTGCCTGTCATTTGTCGTGTCCCCAGTAAACTAGGTTTTTGCCTGTATCTCACTGAGGACATATAGCATGGAAAAATAAATCGATATTTCTTTCCGATTTTGGATTATATAAAGCCCCGTTGCACATTCTCATCAACCTGCCAAACAGTGACACTCAATTACATATGTATCCATCACGCGAAATCAAACTCCTCACACTTCATCACTCCAGACAGACTAAAAAGTAGACTGTATCTTACTATATGCAAACCATCACGCTGTCTCGCTATTGGGATAGGCAGAAACGAGAGAGCGCCAGACTTCCCTATCGCGACACACATCTACGATTTCTCTGATTTTTTAAATTTCCTTCTTCAAAATATCATACACTTGATCCAACCATGCTTTCCCTGGTTTTCTTCAACCACACCTCCGTCACACGTTTGTACTGTATATCTGTTTTTAAGTCTTCATTCATTAGTTCCACTTGGCCAAACCATCTCAAATTGGTGTCATTGACCTTATTCAACACATCGGCATTAAGTTCACACTCATCCCTAATCACTTTATTCCGTATTCTGTTATACATTGTCACCCCATGCGTTCTTCTAAGTGCACGCATTTATTCGGCCCTTTTCAGTCTTGTTCCACGGCCAAGTCAAAGTTGGTACTAAAATATTATTGTAGTCTGTCATCCTGGCAGATTGACTATACCTTACTGAGGACATCCATCCTGTCGTGTTGCTCAAGACTGAGCATCGTGACTACCATAAATGCCTCCGACAACTACCCTCCATCCATCCCTACACTCCGCGGCTCGATGGGCAGTTGTTAACACGTTGACTGCCGATTACACGTTTGTGCGTAATGAGAGGAGAGCGCTGGGAGCCGATCACGCACTTACGCGTAATATAAGCATGTCATTTCTTTTGATCAAGTCTGCCGCCGACAAGCGTCGTAGTGAGTCGTTTGTGTGTCGGTACTGCGCTTGAACGTGGTTCTTTAGTTTTGCTTTTTTTTTTTGTTATTTTTTTTTATTTCGATATGAATGGTGAAAATGGTTCTTCACGACCTAAAATAATTAAATTGACATCAAAATATTGGGTGTACAAATTAGTTCGGTCCGTTTTTTTGTGTTCAAAAATGCATTTATTTCTAAACAAAATGAATGAACAGATCAATTAAAGTATTGCCCATCGCTGGCTACTACTTTTTCCCATCTCTCGGGCAATTTTCGAATTCCATCTTGAAAAAATGACTCGTCTTTTGAGGCGATCCAAGTTTGGAGTCAATTTTCGATTATGGTTTCTTTGAATCAGCTGCTCGCAAGTGAAAAATCGCCTTTCAACGTCTCTCGGTTTCAGTTCATAAGGCACCCAATTTCCTTGTTTTTGAATCATTCCCATGGCTCTCAATCGTACGGAAACGGCTTGTTGAGTTACTCCCGATGATTCTGCAAGCTCCTCTTGCGTTTGACTCTGATCTTCTTCGAGTAATGCCTCTAATTCTTTGTCCTCGTCATTTTTTTGGCTGTCCAGAGCGAGGCTTCTCTTCGACGCCGAAATCTCCATCCTTGAAACGTCGAAACCATTCCCTACATGATTTATCAGTTGGAGCAGCGTCACCATAAACTTCGACAAGCATTCGATGGGCTTCAGCTGCACTTTTCTTCCAATTAAAGCAAAAAATTAAAACCTCCCGCAAATGCTGCTTGGTTAACACAAAATTCGACATTTTCAACACTGTACAAAACAAGGTTTTTGCATGAAACTCGAAGCGATATAAACTGAATATTATTGGCAGATGTCTAACCTCTCTGAAACCGCCAAAATCGGCTGTCACTATGAACCATTCATAACAGCCAGAGTCATCTTTTGGAAACGGACCGAATTAAATTAAGAAATAAGAATTCCAATCGGGTGACTGACAGCGCCACACGGTGGCCGGTCCTAGAACTTTTGGATCAAGGTAGTAATTTTGTATTTTAACATTTTATAATTATACTGTAATAAACGTTTTTAGTACGAAATAAATCATTACGCGTAAGTGCGTGATCGGCACTGGGAATGAAAATTTCAATCCCAGTGGCGATCACGCACAAACGCGTAATTTTAATTTTCCCGTTTTCCAACATATCTGAATATTGAAAATCTAAAATATTTCACCGGAAGCATAAACGAGCACCGTAGAAGCGATTTCGCATGAAATAAAACTCGGCATATCCCAAGCCCCACTCTTTTCAGGGTGGCTGTCAACGTGTTAAGGGTAGTCCAGTTGCGTCTCTCACTTGGTCAGTCCAACGCGTTGGGACTCTTCCTCTTGTGCGTCGTCCTTCCACGCCTCCAGTGACCACAAACCACAACAAACTGTCTCCTTGGCCATGAGCAATCGGAGGACTCTTTGACCATGGAAGCTGTTTGTCCCTTCGCCCTGTTGTACAATATTTTTTCGGCCATCTGAATCAATCTACAGGTGACATCTGCAGATGACATCCTGTACCACTTCGTAATAATTAAACTGTCTCCTTTGTCACGAGCAATGTGACTGAAGACTCGTCGAAGGCATATTGCCGATAATATGTCCTTGATTATAAGTTTTTTAAGAATGGAGATTCTTTAAGATTCTGGAATCAGTTACAAACCAATATAAGACTCGCTCCGTCCTTGGCACGCTTTAATTTAAGCATCGACTGAAAAAACTCTTAATTTCTAGTCAGTAAAATAACGTGGTTCATTCCTGAATTTTCTTTTCCTTTCCTCTCCACCATCCCTTCCTTTCCTTTTGATTGATGATATCTCACTTTATATGAAAAATAATGTTCGGGTGATTTGTCCGTTTTTGTGGGGTTCGTAGGCGTGTGCTCACATATATGCTTATGGATTTCGTGGGGATGGATAGTCATTTGAATGATTTATGCGACCACGTAACTTGCTTCATTTACTTTTGTCTGGTTGGCTGGAAGAGATTGCCGCCTGGCAATAAACCCGCCAGATTGTATTTGCAATAAAAGTGTTAAATAAATAAACACCAGATAAATAATCTCAAAACTATTTGAATACACGCAGTCTCCATTGATGATATCTCACTTTATATGAAAAATAATGTTCGGGTGATTTGTCCGTCTTTGTGGGGTTCGTGGGCATATGCTCACGTATGTGTTCATGGAAATCGTGGAGATGGATAGTCATTTAAATGATTTATGCGACCATGTTACTTGCTTCATTTACTTTTGTCTGGTTGGTTCGTTGGAAGAGATTGCCGCCTGGCAATACGCCTGCCAGATTGTATTTGCAATAAAAGTGTTAAATAAATAAATGGAGGCGTTCGTTCGCCTTGCTGTCCATGGAATTCTAAACATCCCTTGTAAATATGAAAAAATAGATGGATAAATTTTGATTGTTCGAACCCCCTAATATCAGATTTTAAGTCGATACGTGCGTGTAGTTCCATGCTTTAAAATATCATAAATATATTTAGAATGTTGAGGTCTCAATTTTGACGCATGCGTTGTCACGCACACGGTCCAGCCCTATGAAGGGCGCACAAACAACACTATTAATCAAATTGGGCAGGCCATGCGAGTAGAATGCGAGAATATGGATATATTCCATGCCGTATATACGTACAATAATCATTTCCCGTATTGTTAGTACGCCTTTACAACGGCCAATCCTGCCGGGTAGGGTGACCATGTTTTTGATATTTTATTTTACACTTTTATAGCAAATACAATCTGACGGGTTTATTGCCAGTCGGCAATATCTTTCAACCAACCGGACAAAAG
Organism: Odontocerum albicorne; assembly: GCA_949825065.1. Taxonomy (NCBI): domain Eukaryota; kingdom Metazoa; phylum Arthropoda; class Insecta; order Trichoptera; family Odontoceridae; genus Odontocerum; species Odontocerum albicorne. The sequence continues at coordinate 12,946,612 of OX463868.1, forward strand.
TAAATGAAGCAAGTTACGTGGTCGCAAAAAAACATTCAAATGTTTATCCATCTTCACGAAATTCATTAAAACATACGTGAGCATATGCCCACAAAGACGGACAATCACCCGAACATTCCTTTTCATATAAAGTGAGATATCATCAATCAAAGGAAAAGGAAGGGATGGGGGAGAGGAAAGATGAATCTGGAATGAAACACATTATGTTACTGACTAGAAATTAAGAGTTTTTTCAGTCGCTTCTTAAAGCATGCCAAGGACGGAGCGAGTCTTATTTTTATTTATTTATTTAACACTTTTATTACAATACAATCTGGCGGGCTTATTGCCAGGCGGCAATCTCTTCCGACCAACCAGACAAAAGTAAATGAAGCTAGTTACATGGTCGCTTAAATCATTCAAATGACTATCCATCCACACGAAATCCATAAACACATACGTGAGCACATGCCCACGAACCCCACAAAGACGGACAATCACCCGAACATTATTTTTCATATAAAGTGAGATATCATCAATCAAAAGGAAAGGAAGGGATGGTGGAGAGGAAAGGAAAAGAAAAATCAGGAATGAAACACGTTATTTTACTGACTAGAAATTAAGAGTTTTTTCAGTCGCTTCTTAAAGCGTGCCAAGGACGGAGCGGGTCTTATATTGGTTTGTAACTGATTCCAGAGTATCACTGCATGGACAGTAAAGGACGACGTAAAGAAAGAGGAGCGGTGAACTGGAAAGGCCAATGGACAATCTATGTTTCAGCGTAGCGCTAATCCATGATTGGAAAGACGCTGAAAATTTTCTGCGAGATAAGAGGGGGCGGCGGGACAATTATGGATATTATATTGTACAATATATACAGTGTGTGAATTTGGCGTCTATTTCTAACATGTTTTTTATACTTATATTATAAGAATTAAAAAATCAAAAGTAATGGTGGTAGAAAAATGTGAAAGGAAAAATAAATGCGATATGTGGGGAGTAATGAAAGATTGAAACAATTTGAAGGATTCTACTATTTGGGTAGTATTTTCTCAGATTAAGGAAGCGTTCCTTCCAACCAACGAACCAACGGCCTTAAATGAAAACCAGACTGAAATCCTTTTAAAAAAAATCGGGGTTCCAGCGGGATTTGAACCCGCAATCTCAGGAGTGGGAGACAGGCGTCTTACCAACTAGCCTACAGATTCAGTTATGTATCCAAATAATAAATAAATAAAATTTTAAAAATATAACACATGCGTACCCTACATGACTTCAGTATGTATAATAACTTATGACTAAATATGTATTATATAAAATAGAAGTTGGAAATATTACAGTGCCGATTCTAACAATGCGGTCTGAGGTTCGTGTACCGGTGCGGCCGGGACATCTTATTCCCAAAGGGATTGAACCATCACTCTCTCTCTCTCCCTATCAGGGATCCCGAGTGTCCCTTTATTCTTTCTGCATTATAAAACATGATCATTTTTCATATTTTTTTGAAAAATATTAAATCCAATTGATAATATCTCTTTTCTACTTCCTTTCATGTAATTTCTATACTTGTAGATTTGAAATAATTTAATTATTGGCAGTATGTTAAACTAGATACGATAGAAGACGTGTTGTTTCGTTTTATTCTGAATAGTTAAAAAAAAATCTCAGATTTTTGGACTCGTCTGTTTTTAATCCAGATTCTAAGTTGTTCACAAATCTCTGGGCTCGTCGGTTTTTAATCCAGATTCCAAGTTGTGCACAAATTTCTGGACTCGTCTGTTTTTAATCCAGATTCTAAGTTGTTCACAAATTTCTGGACTCGTCGGTTTTTAATCCAGATTCTAAGTTGTTCACAAATCTCTGGAATCGTCTGTTTTTAATCCAGATTCTAAGTTGTTAGACACAAACTTCTGGACTCGTCTGTTTTTAATCCAGATTCTAAGTTCTTCACAAATCTCTGGACTCGTCTGTTTTTAATCCAGATTCTAAGTTGTTCACAAATCTCTGAACTCGTCTGTTTTTAATCCAGATTCTAAGTTGTTCACAAATCTCTGGACTCGTCTGTTTTTAATACAGATTCTAAGTTGTTCACAAATTTCTGAACTCGTCTGTTTTTAATCCAGATTCTAAGTTGTTCACAAATCTTTGGGCTCGTCTGTTTTTAATCCAGATTCTAAGTTGTTCACAAATTTCTGGACTCGTCGGTTTTTAATCCAGATTCTAAGTTGTTCACAAATCTCTGGAATCGTCTGTTTTTAATCCAGATTCTAAGTTGTTATACACAAAGTTGTTAGACACAAACTTCTGGACTCGTCTGTTTTTAATCCAGATTCTAAGTTCTTCACAAATCTCTGGACTCGTCTGTTTTTAATCCAGATTCTAAGTTGTTCACAAATCTCTGGAATCGTCTGTTTTTAATCCAGATTCTAAGTTGTTATACACAAAGTTGTTAGACACAAACTTCTGGACTCGTCTGTTTTTAATCCAGATTCTAAGTTCTTCACAAATCTCTGGACTCGTCTGTTTTTAATCCAGATTCTAAGTTGTTCACAAATCTCTGAACTCGTCTGTTTTTAATCCAGATTCTAAGTTGTTCATAAATCTCTGGACTCGTCTGTTTTTAATACAGATTCTAAGTTGATATATGGTAATCTGACACAGGCATTTATTTCCGCCGTGTATTCCCATAGAGCAAATTTGTTTCTAAAATACTGTTGTGGACTATCATCTTAGTAGATTTTAATACTGTCCTGTTCGATTATATATGTTTTAGTGCCACATTGACTTTCTTTCCTATCGCTCGTAACTCTTCTAATAAAATACAACCCAAATAGTAGAATTATTGCTTCAATTTTTCATTACTCGCCCATACATTGTATACCATATATATAACATTATTTTTTTATTTCAATCTTTTCTCTCATCGTGATATTCATTCTTAAACCTTTCTCTTCGCATCTCTCATACAATTTACTTATCAAACTCTGCGATTCATCTTTATTCTAGGCTGTCATCAGCACACAGCAATCCGTTAATATTTCCATTCGGCATTTGTAAAGGGTCTTTCAAATTGAACGTTTTTTTTTTAATTCTTGAATAAAACACAGATGGCGTCGCGAACTTGCCTGGGTCTTGTCACATTTGAGAAGTGTAATGTATGACATTTACCAAAAATGGAGTCGTATACAATACAACAACGCGTTCAAATTGTTGAATTATTTTATATATTGTAATCTCTGGAAACGGTGATGTTAATTTGGCCACCAAGATCATGTGATCGGACACCGTTGGACCATTTTCTCTGGGTTTACGTGAAAAGCCAGGTCTATAAGAATGACCCCCGATCAATTCCTGAGCTAAAGGACGAAATTATTCGCGTTATCGGTGAGTTAGAACCGCAATTATGACAAAATGTCGTCGAAAATTTTGACAAAAGAGTGGACATCTGTGGAGCTGCAAGAGATGGACATTTGGCGGTTATTGTTTTTTGTGTTTAAATGTCATACATTATACTTCAATGACCGATAAAAAGTTTTTTTGAAATCAAAGCAAATTGTGTGTTTTATTCAAGAAATAAAAAAAAATTAATTAAAAAAACCGCTCAATTGGAAAGACCCTTTATGACACACATTAACATCTATAGTTCCTTCATGAAAATCGAAAATAAAATGACTTTAAAATCAGGATATTGAATAAAATCAGGATATTGAAAAATAAATAACTTTGCGAAGGGCCTTAAAGATGCGAATAAATTTAAAATGTCAAAATGCACATTATTGGATTAAACAAACGATTTTTTAAATGTAGAATTCAGCTTAACAATGATCCTATTACCATGACTTTGATTTTTGCAACATCTTTCTTACAATTGACTTATCGCACTCGTATAATACATCGTCAATCCCCGTTAACACTACCATGCAATACGCATACATTAATCGACACTCATTTCTAATCAATATTTTAATGCCACCAATTTTACTTGTTTTGCTTCTTTCACACACGAATATATAAATACTAAAAAATGTTTTCTTTACCCCTTTTCGAAATTCGAAATTTCGGACGTATGTTACTTGGATGTTACAGAGGAACAGCTGGACAAATTACAGCGTCTTTAAAATGTGTGTCTAAGATTCATTTTCAACCTACGTAAGTACGAACGTATAATTTCATACCAGAAGGCATTGAACTGGTTGAATGTTAGAAATAGACGCCAGATTCACATACTCTGTATATTGTATAATATCTTTAACTGTCCCGCCGCCCTTTCTTATCTCACCGAATTTTTTCAGCGTCTTTCAAATCATGTATTAGCGCTACGCTCAAACAGAGATTGTTTTTGGCCTTTTCAGTTCACCGCTCCTCTTTCTTTACGTCGTCCGTTACTGTCCATGCAGTGATACTGGAATCAGTTACAAACCAATATAAGACTCGCTCCGTCCTTGGCATGCTTTAAGAAGTGACTGAAAAAACTCTTAATTTCTAGTTATCCTTTTGATTGATGATATCTCACTTTATTTGAAAAATAATGTTCGAGTGATTGTCCGTCTTTGTGGGGTTCGTGGGCATGTGCTCACATATATGCTTATGGATTTCGTGTGGATGGATAGTCATTTGAATGATTTATGCGACCACGTAACTTGCTTTCATTTACTTTTGTCTGGTTGGTTGGAAGAGATTGCCGCCTGGCAATAAGCCCGCCAGATTGTATTTGCAATAAAAGTGTTAAATAAATAAACACCAGATAAATAATCTCAAAACTATTTTAATACACGCAGTCTCCACTCAACAGAAAGTTAACAACATAAGAAGATCTCGTATCACCCTGCACTTTCCAAGTTCCTCTCGTTTCGTTCTTTTAATAACCTCGACGTATCGAAAAGCACCGAGTCACGCAACTTCAGAGCGGGCGGGACTCGCACAAAGAAAAGGTGCTCGAGGATGACTCGACGTTTCTCCAGACCCGAGGTCTGTCTCCCTTGCAAGATGCACCCTCGGTGATCGTTCCCGTCTTCTGATATTCTCTGATACAGGCTTCGATGCCACTTTTTATAATTGGCAAGCTTTTAGTTGCGTTGCATTTTTTTTTTTATTCCTTATGCCCTTTCTGATCGTCTGTTGGCCGCTGTGATAGATTAATGATATTTATCGATCTTTGTTAATATTGTCGGCGAATTTCAAGACAAAAGTGGATGTTTTTAACAAAAAAAAATGGTATTGCTTTGTGGGAATTGCAGAATATTATTTTTTTCGTATTAACTATCGACTACACTCCCTCTGAAGAGAGAAAGGCAACTGATTTACCCTTATATAAGGGAAAAGCTTCTAAAATTATTGTTTTTTATTTATTTTACACATGACAAGAAATATACATAATTTGTGAAAAAAACAACAGGTAATTTAATTCGGACACACACTTTTAATGAATCTGGGTTTGTTGCCTTTCGTTTGTCGTTTCCCCGGTAAACTAGGATTTGCCTGTATCTCACTGAGGACAAATATCATGAAAAAATAAATCGATGCTTCTTTCCGATTTCGGATTATGTAAAAACTCGTTGCACATTCTTATCAACCTGACAAACAGTGACACTCAATTACACATGTATACATCACGCGAAATCAAACTCCTCACACTTCATCACTCCAGACGGACTAAAATATTCATCCCACAATATACCGCACATAATCATAAAAATAAAAACAAAAATATAAATATAAAACAACAAAAAACAGCACACTCAAGAGCTCACACAAACCTCTTCCACAAGTCATTCCTCTTGCAAGCCCAAGTACTCAAACTCCTGTCGCAATAACAACCACGCTCCGATCGGCTGCCTAAACTGTTTTCCTCCCTTTACCTTTATTATTACCGGGAAGATGCAGACTCAGCAGAGACACATGACACGTATGGCAACTGATCAAACGTTCACTGTCCCTAGAGTTAAAACATCTTTTGCCCAAAGGCAATATGCCTATTTAGCTCACATGACATACAATGGGGTGCCGAATTCAATAAAGGTAAAAGGAGGAAAACAATTAAGGCAGTGGATCGGAGCGTGGTTGTTATTGCGACAGGAGTTGGAGTACTTGGTCTTGCAAGAGGAATGACTTGTGGAAGAGGTTTGTGTGAGCTCTTGAGTGTACTGTTTTTTGTTATATATTTTTATATATCATATTCGTATTTTTTTGTTTGCTTTATGTTTGTGTGCGGTATATTGTGGGATGAACGTTTTGGTCTGTCTGGAGTGATGAAGTGTGAGGAGTTTGACTTCGCGTGATGTACACATATGTAATTGAGTGTCACTGTTTGTCAGGTTGATGAGAATGTGCAACGGGGTTTTATATAATCAAAAATCGAAAAGAAGTATCGATTTATTTTTTCACGCTATATGTCCTCAGTGAGATACAGACAAAATCCTAGTTTACTGGGGACACGACAAATGAAAGGCAACAAAACCAGATCCATTAAAGTTGTGTTTAAATGAAATTACCTGTTGTTTTTTCGCAAATTATATATACTAGTTGCAACCCGTGAAATATTCACGGAAGTAAAACAAATTCTACATTTATGAAAATATATATTCATAAATGTAAAATTTGTTTATATATATATCATTTATACATCGTCCCCTTTTACACCGGTTCAAAAATTGTTAGCTAGGTATTTAAAATTCGTTCAGTATCACGGACCCACCGAGATTCAAATTTCGAATTACTTTCGGAGAGAATCCAAGTATTCCTCTCTCGCTCTCTTGTATTAAAAATTCAATTCTCGTATTCTTTCTTTGGCGACAACCGTCGTATGGGTTTTGGCCTATTTATACTATGATTTCTTGTCATGTGTAAAATAAATTAAAAAAATATCGTTAAAATTTACTTACATAGATATAGCAATTTAAGTAACCCTTAACAAAAAAATGTCATTCATCAAAAACAGACGAGGCACGGGGAAACGTTTTGTTGATTTTAATCGGACTTAAAATTGATGAACACATTTAAATGAATATTTTTATCGCCGCGCAATTTCACAAAACTTTAAACGATGTTCTGTATGAAATAATTCTGATAGAACGTGTGGGTAAAATATCTGATATGAAAGTATGGGATGGGACCATATCCTTGCGTTTCGAAACATACCTGAGAAAGTTATTTTGAGCATTTGTATAGTAGACTTAGAAAAGACGTGTGATCGTTTAAGAAGGGAGAAATTGTGGGAAATATTGAAAGAGTATGGCGTGAATGATATATATCTAAGTGCAGTTGCCTCGCTGTCTGAACAAAGTAATTCGTGTGTAATAGTAAATGGAGAACGCATTGAGTGGTTTATAATTACAAAAGGTGTAAAGCAAGGATTTGTGATGTCACCTTGGTTGTTTTATTTATACATAGATTCATGTGTGCACGATCTAAAAGATGATGTGAGAGATGCAGGAATGAGGGAAGGAAATGTATGTATACTAGTGTATGCAGATGATATGGTTATGTTTGTTGGGAATGAAGGGGATTTAAGGGATGTGATAAGTGAGCTATGTGAGATATGTCTAGTGAAAGGTAGTAAAATGAATGTAGCGAAATCAAAGGTTATTGTTATAGAAAGGAGTGTGGTAAAAAGTGTGTGCGATGTATGAGTTAACTCTGTTATCTGGGCGTGAGAGAGGACGGCCAAGGAGAGCATGGTTGATGAAGTTGATGATATTTTGAAAAAAAAAAGGAAGTGTAGAAAGTGAGAGAAATTATAGAAGTTGTATCATTAAATATATTGAAACTAAAAGTGTGTGGCGAGATATGGATATAAAAAAAACCGTTTGTATTCTAAATGAAATTCGAAGTTTTTCGCGTAGATATGAAAAAAGAATTAACAATTATAACATTTAAATAATAAAAAGACGTTTTTTTTTTTATTGTACTAGTTAATCCGCAATCCGGTTATTGCGAACCCGGGTAATCGAGAGTATACTGTATAGTCAAGGGTATGTTATAGGAATGAATACTGGTTGAAAATAAAATGGCTGACAATGTATACGTCTAGCCCTAAAGTAACATATAGGGTGGCGCAATACAAGTACAGCCTCACCTCTAAATTGTTGTTCGAGTGTTATTTTTATGAAGTATACTATACACCTGAATTGAGGGCACTTCAAATGGACTGTTTGAGAAGACTGTTTTTATGAGGTATACTATACAGCTGAATTGAGGACACTTCAAATGGACTGTTTGAGAAGACTGTTTTTATGAGGTATATATAATATACAGCTGAATTGAGGACACTTCAAATGGACTGTTTGAGAAGACTGTTTTTATGAGGTATACTATACAGCTGAATTGAGGACACTTCAAATGGATCGCTTGAGAAGACTGTTTTTATGAGGTATATTATACAGCTGAATTGAGGACACTTCAAATGGACTGTTTGAGAAGACTGTTTTTAAATGAAGTAAATTATCTTAAAAAAGTACATGTTCTTTCCGATTCTGGATTATGCGGACGTATGTTATTTGGATATTACACAGGAACAGCTGGACAACATAATAGCCTCTTCAAAGTGTTTGTCTAAGATTTATTTTTAACCTGAGAAAGTGAAAGAATCACTTCATACCACTTCATACCTGAGAAAAGAATCACTTCATACCAGAAGGCATTGAACTGGTTGAACGTTAGAAATAGACGGCAAATTCGCATACTATCTCCATTGTATAATATATTTAACTGTCCCGCCACCCCTTTTTATCTCGCCGAAAATTGTCAACGTCTTTCCAATCATGTTTTATTGGCCTTTCCGGTCTACTGTCCATGCAATCCGTAGAACCATTAACTAGCTAAGTTACCTTTTATTCCTTAGTTTGATTATGATAACATAACTTACATTACTTACCTACTTCACACTATCACTAGATATATCATCAACATCATTGTGAACCAGGGTCGATCCACTGCTGGATGAAGGTCTCCCCAAGTCGACTCCAAATAGATGGGTTTTTCGCTCATTGATGCCATATGATTATGCAATGCTTCCTGATTTCATATATCCAGCGTACCTTCGGTCTTCTTCTGGGCCTCTGTATGCATCTTGGGTACCATTGGATTATTTTGGACGTCCATCGGGAATCTGACATTCTGACTACGTGTCCTGCCCATTGTCGCTTAATTTTATTGCGTATTCTACCTTTGTTTTGTTGCGAATCCAGGTGTTTCGTTTACGGTATCTTTTAGTATATCCCAACATGCATCTCTCCATGCTTTTTTGTACGGTCTGGAGCTTTTGTGTGTTCTTTGCTGTGAGCGTCCATGTCTCGCAGCCATACTAGATACTAGGAGAATAAACTGGATGTGGACCCTTCGCTTCAAAGATATTGGGAGATCACTTTTGAAGATGTTGTTCAAACATCCAAATGAGCTCCACGCTAGTTTTGTCAATCATACTATTTCCTCTGATATGCCACCTACACAAGAAACAAGTTGGCCCAGATACACATATTCCTGGACAAGTTCCAGCGGCTTTCCATCTACGTTTACTGGTTTGGGGTAGCAAAGCTGTTCATCATATATTTGGTTTTTGATGTATTCATTTTTAAACCAACTTCTTTACTGACCTCTGCCAACTCCTCCAGTTAGTGCTGAAGATCATTCGGGTTCTGTTAACCTCGACTACCCTGGAGGGGGTACGGAGGGGGTCACGACCCACAGGTTAAGAAACAATGATGTATAATACTAAAGGAGCGATAGCCTACCGCTGTAATAAATCATCCCTATATGAAACGAGCGGGAATATTTGTTCTCATTATTATTTGTTATTAAATTATTCATGAGGGGGTGGTTGTTAGGGAGGGTGGTAGTTGGGAGGGTCACAGAGAGGGATGTGGTGGATCGTTGGATGGTAAAGAAGAATGCGTCATTCGATCCAATCATAATTTCGTTGCCTTTCTTCTACCACGCCATTCGCTCACTTTTGCATCTATGTACATAGGTCTGTAAATATGAAACCGGATGTTTTTTTATAGAAAATACACATTTATTGTATGAAAAGGGTAAAAAATATTTTATTCAAAGCATTGCCCATCGCTAGCTACACATTTTTCCCATCTCTCTGGCAATTTGTGGATGCCACGCCAAAAAAACTGTTGCTCTTTTGAGGCAAACCAATCATCGAGCCATTTTCGTTAGAAGTGAAGCGCTGCTCAGCAAGTGCGTGTCCCATCGATGCAAATAAGTAGTAATCGGATGGAGCCTAGTCTGCTAAGTAAGCCGCATGCGAAAGTGTTTGCCAACTAAACGCCTCAATCGTTTCCTTGACCTGTTTTGCTATGTGCGATGATGCATTATCACGAAGCAAAATCACTTTGTGTTACCTCTTTTGATATTCTGGTCGTTTTTCACGCAATGCTCGGTTCAAATCCATCATTTGTTGTCGGTAACGTTCAATATTAACGGTTTCGCCAGGTTTTTGCAGCTCGTAATAATTAACACCCTTCTGATCCCACCTAACACAGAGTATCGTCTTCCGTCCATAGCGATTTGGTCTCGCAGTCTATGTCGCTGGTTTGCTTGGAGTTACCCATGATCTTTTACGCTTAGGATTCTCTAAATATATCCGTTTTTCATCGCCAGTCACAATTCGATGGAGAAATGATTTTCTTTTGTACCTGGCGAGCAGCATTTCGCAAGTGGTTTTTCGTTTTTCCTGCTGTCTTTCATTCAGTTCATGTGGAACCCATTTTCCCACCTTTTGGATATTTCCCATGGCTTTCAAACGTATGGAGACGGCTTCTCGTGTCACATTTAATTGATCCGCGAGTTGTTGTTGCGTTTGAGCGTCATCCTCATCCAACAATGTTTGCAATTCGGCATCTTCAAACTTTCTCGGTGGTCTTCCACATTCTTCGTTTCTCATATCAAAATCACCACTTTTGAATTTTTTAAACCACTCAAAGCACTGTGATTTACCTAACAGCATGCTCACCGTAAGCTTCGACAAGCATTCGATGCAATTCTGCAGCAGTTTTCTTCAAATTGTAACAGAAAATCAATTCTGTCCGCAAATCGTAGTTTTCAGGCACAACAACAGACATGTTCAACGCTATGAAAACATATGTAGTTGTATTAAACTTGTATTGTTGCGAGTTAAAAGTTTTTGACAAATGTAAACACAAGAAAAAGGCGCCAATGACGCGGCTTGACAGTCACTACATTGACAACTAAAGCCATCTATGAGCAAATTCCGGTTTCATATTAACAGACCTGGTATACGAGTATAAATGACGAGATATATGGACGTGGCAGAAGCGGAAGATGTACCAATTTCAATATGTCAATAATTAAATTTAATTTATACTTCGCTATTTAGAGATTAAACTCTACTGAAGAGCGCACCTACTCGGGACTCGAACCCAGAATTATTAATATATTTAAAAAATGTTATAAAATAAATAAATGTATGTTAAATGCAAGGATAGGAAAATGGTGGCTGCGGCCATTAGATTATGCACGTCCCAGCATACGTTCTGAGAAACATATTTGGTAAGAAAACCGCTTAAAAAAGACTTAGCAAGGGAAGACGGACTGCATAGAAACTGTTGTAAAGGGACTTTCAAATTGAGCAGTTTTTTTATTCTATTTTTTTTAATTCTTGAATAAAACACACAATTAGCTTTGATTTCAAAAAACTTTTTATCGGTCATTGAAGTATAATGTATGACATTTAAACACAAAAAATAATATCCGCCAAATGTCGTCCACCTCTTGCAGCTCCGCCGATGTCTAGTCTTTTGTCAAAAATTTCGGTGACATTTTGGCATGATTGCGGTTCTAACTCACCAATAACGCGAACAATTTCGTCCTTCAGCTCAGGAATTGATCGGGGGTCATTCTTATAGACCTGGCTTTTCACGTAACCCCAGAGTAAATAGTCCAACGGTGTCAGATCACATGATCTTGGTGTCCAATTAACATCACCGTTTCCGGAGATTACAATACATAAAATAATTCAACAATTTGAACGCGTCGTTCTATTGTATACGACTCCGTTTTAAAAAATGTCACACATTACACTTCTCAAATGTCACAAGACCCAGGCAAGTTCTCTAAGATTTGTTATGAGAATCTCTAAGTCGTTTGAAAACCAATTGGTGCTCAAAACGTTGTTTAATTCATTGATCCGTAGCAAACTAGAAAGCAATGCTTGCATTTGGAGCCCGGTGGGGGCGCAGAACTCGCTCATGGTGGAGAAAGTACAAAAAAAAATATCTACGATATCTCTACATGAGTGAGTTTGGTGTCTATCCGTGGCTATATCCTACGCAGTTTCTGCTGGGCATGCTCGGGTATAACTCCTTGAGCGTAAGAAGAGATCTGCGTCTCTTGGTATACGTTGTCAAACTCGTTCGAGGAGTTGTGAGCTGTCCAGCATTACTACAAAGATTAGCGTTAAATGTTCCTAACAATTACACTAGCCTGCGCCGGCAGCAACTGTTCTCAATAACATACGCAAGAACGGGTCTTCCAGCCGCTATGCCTGTTGGAAGGGCCTTAACTCTTCTTAACGGGACTGCTTCGGATATTGACATATTTCATATCACATTACCAAAAGCAAAAGTAAATTTTCTTCTTAGATTAAGCGCGTTAGAAAGCACTCATCAACATACTTAAGTGACTGAATATATATGTAACATACGTTTGTGTGTAAATACTCATTTGTATACATATGCATTATTTTTTACTTTATATAATTTAAAAAAAAAAAAAATTCCCTGTAATTTTTCTTCTTTTTTAATGTCTTGCATTTTTCAATGTAATTGGGCTAAGCCTGTTTTGAAAAAATAAATAAATAAATAAAAAAAAAAATAAAAAAAAAAAAAAAAAAAGTTCGCGACGCCATCTGTGTATTTATCCAAGAATTTAAAAAAACCCGCTCAATTGAAAGAATCTTTAGATCTTCCGATATTTGATAGTGTATTATAGTTTATATACAATATTGTCATAAATAATGATCTCTAAAAATTCGTCTGTAGTGGAGATATCTTCTTTCCGTCTACCCCAGCAAGGATATGGCGTAATGATGATGATAATGAAATAAAGGCAAATGCATATTGATAAACCGAGACCCTTCAGTTCCCCCATTAGTTTACCAATCCCGTAATGATTGCCTCGTATAATGCTCGTCCTCTGATTGGCTGCCGTCCCTCTGTCGCTCCCCTCCCTGGATACGAAGAGGGGACTGCGCTTAATCGAAACGTCGCTCCAAATGCCAGGTACTAAACCCTGATATCCCCTATCATGGCTATAGAACCCCCATAGAATGGTGTATCTTTGTCAAACACACACTCCCGGATATTATATATACAGTTGTTTGCTTAACTCGATGAAAGAATTGATGACGAAAGATTGATTAAAAATATCTACAATGCGAACGTGAGTTAAATTTATGATTGAAGTACACTGATAAATGCCATAGGCGTGGATGGCGAAACATGAACGATGAGACGTGAAACGTGAAAGATGAGAGAATCCATTGCGATATTCCTAATAAAGATTTTCCAAGGTTCCTTTAACTGTCCCGCGATTCTAGAAGCACTAAGTTTATATGTACCCAATAAATATAGCCGTGCAAGGAATCACCCTCTGTTATATAATACGTACCAACTTACAGAAGGAATATCATGGCTAAACACTCAGCTATAGTCACGCGTGGTATAGAGATATTGAACCAACTGAGTGACACTGTGGATATAGTCTCGGCACCGACTAGCAGTATGAGAAAAGTCCTGGCTGATATTCTTCCTAACGAATAAGCTAACTCTAGAAGCAGACCCTCTGCGTGTAACAGGAGAAATCTGTGCAGAGTGGATAAAAAAAAAAAAAAAAAGACGAGACGAAAAAGATTGAGGAATCCAATATCACTAATATGTGAGGTGAGCTGAGGCAACAAGAACTGCATTTTATAAATATAAATTAAGTTATGCAATAGTATACTACTGCATGATTAATTTACAGGTTATGTTGATGACGTGTGTCCATTATAGATATTATACGTTTGACAGCTAAAAAATAGTGACAAATTTAAAATTGCAATTCTTGTTGCACCACCGTATGAAAAATACCTTCGGTCAATGGGAATCAATATCGTGACATGATACAAACTTTTTTTGGCATCAATTGAACGATTTTGGATTTGGAAACATGCGGGACCAGCAGGATGGGGCTACTCTTCATGCTGCTGATGAAACAGTGGCTTTATTGCAGGAAGGCCGTGTAATTTCTCGTCGTGGTAATGTGAATTGGCCGCTACGAACGTGTGATTTAACCCCTTTAGAACTTTTTTCTCTCTGGAGTTAACCCCCATCCCTTCCTTTTCCTTTGATTGATAATATCTCACTTTTAATATAATAAGAATATGTCCATAAATTTCGTAAATATGAATAAACTTTTAAATAATTACTTTTGTCTTGTTGGTTGAAAGAGATTGCCGCCTGGCAACACGCCCGCACGGTTGTATTTGCAGTGAAGAATAAATAAATTAGAAGTTACAGACTGTCCATGAATCTTGATTTTGACCAGAAATTTGATCTGTGGAGTAAATGTTTGAATGATATTTGACGAGTTCATGGGTGGATGTGAGAGATAAAAAGGTGTTTGAGAATAGGAAAAAAGGAGATATGTCCTCTATGTATATCCCAAAAAGGACACGACGTGATGGTAATAATGAAATAGATTATTGTTACCAGAATAAATAAAACTGTAGAACACGCACAGAAAAATATTATAAAAAACAAAGCATTTTCTAAACTGGCAACTCCGCCTGCTGGATCGATACCTTCTTGAAAATTGCCAGCAGGGACGGGCAACACTCATGGAAACAAATTCGTATCCCATGCTTCGTATCAGTAAAAAAGACAATTTATATAGTGCTGTATAGAAAGAAGACTCTCCTCAAGGGCGCTTTTATTATTGACAGTATACAAAATATTACCAAAAGAAAATAAGTAAAGATTGGAAGATGGTAACTGTGGCCATTAGATTAAGTTTTTCCCCGCATCTGCGTATGTTTAGATAAATATATTTAGTAAGAAAACCGCAGAAAAACTTCCTGCCATGGCTCAGTTGGTGAGGCGACCACAGGCGATCTTCGTGGCCTTATTGGTAAGTCACCTGTCTCTCAACCCGGAAGTTGCGGGTTCAAATCCCACTGGAATCCAGATTTAAAAAAAATGATTCAAGTCTGGGTTTCACTTGAGGCCTCTTTAGCATCTCCATGGTTGGTTGGAAGAGATTGCCAGTACAAAACATACCACGGGAAGATGAGCTACAAGAAACATTTGTATTGTAGGTCTTTCGATATGTGATTGTAACACATTCGGCTTAAGGTGGAGCGTATGTGAAACGAATGAATAAGGAAAGGCTAACAAAACAAATTGACAGTACAAATATGAGTGGAAGGCGTGGTAGAGGGAGACCAAGGAAAGTATGGCAAGATCAAGTGAATGATATTTTGAAAGAATGAAATGAAAGTAAGAGAAATTGTAGGCAATATATGAGAAAGCGAATTACTGTGGAAGAGGTGAGACTGAAAATATGTCGGTCTTTCCTCTCTGCCTATCCCAGGAGAGAAATATTGTGAATCTATGTATGTATGTAATATCAAACGCATGTTTATGCAGTGCAATAGATTTAACTTAAAAATCTCTTAAGTAGTTTTTTTTTTAGAATCGCCCCCTCTGGTTATCGCCTATTCTAATTAATTTACAAATTTCTTTTTGTTTTTAATTTAAAATACATACCTTTGGTTATAAGCCGGTTCATACATCTTCTGTTGCGTCAACTCCGCCCCGCGTCTGCCCAAGATGGCCGCCAGACGTCCCACGGCGGCGGGTGACATTGAGTAATGACCCAACTTGCCCTAGCTACGTCCCCTCACCCCCCACTCCCGATTCCTACACCGCCTGGTACCTACCCACTCTTTCTCGTCTTTTTCAACAACGTGGCCGTACCATCGTTGCGTGAATCATTTCATTCCGAGCAATGGAAGAAAATATTTTATTTATTTATTTATTTATTTATTATTACACATGACAAGAAATATACACAATTTGAGAAAAACAACAGATAATTTGATTTGGACATACAATTTTAATGGATCTGGGTTTGTTGCCTTTTATTTGTCGTATCCCCAGTAAACTAGGCTTTTGCCTGTATCTCACTGAGGATATTTAGCATGAGAAAAATAAATCGATACTTCTTTCCGATTTTTGATTACACAAAAACAAAACCCCGTTGCACGCTCTCATCAACCTGACAAACAGTGACACTCAACTACAACTGGAAACATCTTGCGAAATTCAACTCCTCACACATCATCACTCCAGAAATACCAAAAATATTCATCCCACACTATACCGCACACAATCATAAGAATAAAAATCAAAATTAAAACAAAAAAAAAAAGAAATATACAGAAACACAAATACAAAAACAACCAAAATTAAAACAAGGAGAAACCCACACTCACGAGCTTACATAAATCCCTTCCACTCGTCATTCATCCTGAAAGCCCAAGTACTCAAAATCCTGTCGCAATAACAACCACGCTCCGATCGACTGTCTAAATGGTTTTCCTACCTTTACCTTTATTGAAGTCGGCACGCCGTTGTATGTAATGGGAGCCAAATAAGCATATTGTCTTTGGGCAAAAGAGGTTTTAACTCTAGGGATGGTGAACATTTCATTAGTTGCCATGCGTGTCATGTGTCTCTGCTGAGTCTGCATCTTCCCTTCCTCTCGATGGTAGTGCCAGAGAATGGATATTAAAGCGACTGTTTGTGAACCTACCTTATTTATGTTTATATTTACTATTCACAATACAGGCTTCGCCTAGTTATATAGAAATATTCAGATTTAACATATC
Organism: Odontocerum albicorne; assembly: GCA_949825065.1. NCBI lineage: Eukaryota > Metazoa > Arthropoda > Insecta > Trichoptera > Odontoceridae > Odontocerum > Odontocerum albicorne. Next base: position 12,963,485 of record OX463868.1, read on the forward strand.
TTTGTATTACAGAAGATCCTTGTCAATCTTCATGAGGTTTGTGGGCATAAGGTCACATATGTGTTCATGAATTTTAACATATCTTTGTATTACAGAAGATCCTTGGCAATCTTCATGAGGTTTGTGGGCATAAGGTCACATATGTGTTCATAAATTTCGTAGGGATGGATAGTCATTTGAACGTTTCTTTTGTGACCATGTGACTTGCTTCATTTACTTTTGTCTGGTTGGTTGGAAGAGATTACCGCATGGCAACAAGCCCGCCAGATTATATATGCAATGAAAGAGTTGAATAAATAATACATTAATACGTTTTTAAGTCATACGTTGTCAATCAATTTATTCTTCTCAATTCACGTGTTTCGACAGCATTTCAGTCTTTTTCTATGTCCACGTTCACTCCCATTCATCAAAGTTGTTACTAAAATACTGTAGTGGACAGTCATGTTATCAGATCTCGATACTGTCACGTTCGAGCTTATGTGTTGAGTGTTATTGATTTCATTTCTTGGATCTTAGAAATGACGTTTGATTAACTTGGTCGTGTAACGTTTGGAATTTTTTAATTAAATAAATAAAACATTTTTTTTGTATTCACCACTGTTTTATTTAAGTTCACTACCGGTTTCGAAGACCTCCGTCTTCCTCTTCAGGTGAAGATAAACGAAATAATGTCTTAATTGTATTTTTTCTAATTGTAATAAAAAAGGTCACACCTGAAGTGAAACGATCGGAACACACCGGCATGTTTTTTCCTTTTTTTTTTTAATTTTACATATGGCCGAAGTCATAGGTATGCTTATACCCTCGAATACGAGACGGAAAAAACACCTGTGTCATAAGGGGGAAGTAGTAGCACAGCGCGGAGTTCGAACCGGCGTCCTTCCGCACAGAAGTCCAGTGCGTTACCATACACCTTTAATTTCAATATAACAGATCGATCAACGCGTAAACAGTGCTAAACAGCGCTCTGAATCATCGATGCGTTGTTGTTTCTGTTCCATTATGAGCAAACGCGGCACCCATTTCGAAAAAAGCTTTTTCATGACCATGCAAAATGTTCATGCAAAATAGTGTAAACACTACCAAATGATATCTTCAGGATGTCAGCTATCTCACGCAACTTTGCTTTGCGATTTTCCATCACGATTTTGAGGGGTTTTTTTTATGTTTTCTGGTGTAACAGCCTCATTTGGACGACCAGAGCGTTCAGCATAATTTGTGTCTGTACGACCGCGTTTGAAATCAGCATACCACCGACAAATGGTTGTTGTCGACGGAGCAGAGCCCGGATAACACTTTTCAAGCCATCGCTGAGTTTTAACGGTATTTTTTCCTATTAAAAAGCAATGTTTTTATCAACACACGAAATTCGTTTTTTTTCCATTGTTTTGAAAATAGCTAAAGTAGCGTCAATAAAACCACTGTAACTCAATGACACAATGTCGGAATGTCATGAAACTTTGACACGTAACTTCTAAAGGTTGGTACTAACTGAGAATGGTATGGATTTGTCATTAGAGACGCCATCTTTTGGTAAGTCTCAGGACTTATTGATCGATGTTTTATATCATACATTATAAAAGTATCACACCTTTTCTCTGTTTGTAGAAATTGTAGAAGTTGCATGATAAGGTATAGGGATGAAGAGGAGACTAAGGGTGTGTATCTAGATATGAAGATATGGTGATATGTCCTCTCTGCCTTCTCCGACAGGGAAACAACGTAATATTTTATGTATGTTTGTTATTAAAAAAATATAGGACAGTTAGGTGTTTTTTTAACAGAAAATTTAAACTATCACAGTGTATCGATATAATTGGCGCTGTTATACTTTGTGTATATATATATATGTATATTTTTTTTTATCTATGGTCAGTCTGACAATTCTAGCCATGCAACGATGACTAACAAATTGTCTATGGATCAAACGAAACGGCAGACTAATGCTGGCTCGCGTTTTCCGTACTTCTGTGTTTCATCGACAGTCCTCCTTCCACAGAACAGAGCGAGGCCGGTGTGAAAAGAATTGAATTGAAAAAAAAAAGACTGTAAACAAACGACGACGTCGTTGACGATGAAAGCGCAAAATAGCATGATTATACGCTATTTCAATTGTGTATGGCAGTGAAACGTAGACATGGAAATAAAAAAAATAAACGTTATCATAGAGGACAAGGTCGATTCTCGATTAAGGTCGAACTCGGATTTAAAGAGTCATCTAATAATTTGGATTATATAGTTGCTACTTTTATAGTGCTGTTTAGTCTATTATGCCACTTCTAGAACGCTTTTATAATAAGTTTGTAGATTTTTAACTTATTTATTTGTATGATTAATTGGTTATCTCTCATTATCTAGCATAATTGTCAGCCATATTGTGCGTGGTAGACCTACATACTACCTTGATCAAAAAGCATTAGGACCGGCCACCGTGTGGCGCTGTCAGTCACCCGATTGGAATTCTTTGTGTCGCTGCAAAACTAGTGTCGAAAGACCTCAATTTCATGCAAAAAAAAGGACCGCGTTGAAATCGCCGCGTAAGACATGATTTCCATGAGTTTTTGACCAAAAACAACACGAACAACACAATCCAGCAGGCTTTGAATTCACCTGATCTGGCTCCCTGCGACTTTTTCCTGTTCAACCGACTTTAAAAAAACCGCTTCGCGGAACGCGTTACAGCACCCGAGAGGATGTCATGAAAAAATCGAAGACGGCTCTGATGGGCATACCGAAAATTGAGTACCAGCGGTGTTTCGAGGATTGGATCAAGCGCTGGCGTAAGTGCGTTGCAGTCGATGGGGAGTACTTTGAAGAGGACCATATCGATTTTGATGAATAAACTTGTATTTTCGATTTTATTAATAAAGTCCTAAAATGTTTTGATCAAGGTAGTATGTGCGTATATTTATTTATAGTGTGAAAGCTGTTACACTTCTTCAAGTACATTCTTCACAGATTAAACCCAAAGTTTCGATGGCAATAATAGTAGTAATAAAATGAAATGCATATCGTTGTTGTTCTGCGAAAAGCATTTCGGTAAATTTTTGCTTTAAATGACATTTTGATGTCATTTTACTTAAAATTAAAATATCTACTCATTTTATTTATTTATTATTTATTATTACACACGACAAGAAATATACACAATTTGCGAAAAAACAACAAGTTATTTAATTAGGACACACAATTTTAATGGATCTGGGTTTGTTGCCTTTCATTTGTCGTGTCCCCAGTGAACTAGGCTTTTGCCTGTATCTCACTGAGGATAATGTATCTCACTGAGGACATGAAAATAACATTTATGTACAAAAGTTATATGGTTTCGCTTTTATGAAATGATAAAAATCATATAACTTGATTTGACACCGCCTTCCGAAACTTAAATTGCATTTATATCAAAACTCAAATTTGGACTTACCTAAATGCTTTTCGCAGAACAACGACGATTTATAGCACCGTTTAAAGAATAAAAAGACAATTTATATACCACCTTTTAAAGAATACAAGTACAATTTATATAGGTAGCACCCTTTGAAGAATATAAAGACAATTTATATAACACCGTTTAGGGAATAAAAGCAAAATGTATATAGCACCATTTAGATAATAAACGGACAATTTATATAACACCGTTTAGGGAACAAAATTAAAATGTATATAGTACCGTTTAGGGAATAAAATCAAAATGTATATAGCACAGTTTAGATAATAAACGGACAATTTATATAACACCGTTTAGGGAATAAAATCAAAATGTATATAGCACCGTTTAGGGAATAAACAGACAATTTATATAACACCGTTTAGGGAATAAAAGCAAAATGTATATAGCACCATTTAGATAATAAACGGACAATTTATATAACACCGTTTAGGGAACAAAATTAAAATGTATATAGTACCGTTTAGGGAATAAAATCAAAATGTATATAGCACAGTTTAGATAATAAACGGACAATTTATATAACACCGTTTAGGGAATAAAATCGAAATGTATATAGCACCGTTTAGGGAATAAACAGACAATTTATATAACACCGTTTAGGGAATAAAAGCAAAATGTTTATAGCACCATTTAGATAATAAACGGACAAGTTATATAACACTGTTTAGGGGATAAAATTAAAATGTATATAGTACCGTTTAGGGAATAAAATCAAAATGTATATAGTACCGTTTAGGGAATAAAATCAAAATGTATATAGCACAGTTTAGATAATAAACGCACAATTTGTGTAACACCGTTTAGGGAATAAAATCAAAATGTATATAGCACCGTTTAGGGAATAAACGGACAATTTATTTAAAACCGTTTAGGGAATAAAAGCAAAATGTATATAGCACCATTTAGATAATAAACGGACAATTTATATAACACCGTTTAGGGAATAAAATTAAAATTTATATAGTACCGTTTAGGGAATAAAATCAAAATGTATATAGCACAGTTTAGATAATAAACGCACAATTTGTGTAACACCGTTTAGGGAATAAAATCAAAATGTATATAGCACCGTTTAGGGAATAAACGGACAATTTATTTAAAACCGTTTAGGGAATAAAAGCAAAATGTATATAGCACCATTTAGATAATAAACGGACAATTTATATAACACCGCTTAGGGAATAAAATTAAAATTTATATAGTACCGTTTAGGGAATAAAATCAAAATGTATATAGCACAGTTTAGATAATAAACGGACAATTTATATAACACCGTTTAGGGAATAAAATCAAAATGTATATAGCACAGTTTAGATAATAAACGGACAATTTATATAACACCGTTTAGGGAATAAAATCAAAATGTATATAGCACCGTTTAGATAATAAACGGACAATTTATATAACACCATTTAGGGAATAAAATCAAAATGTATATAGCACCGTTTAGGGAATGTAATCAAAATGTATATAGCACCGTTTAGGGAATAAACGGACAATTTATATAATACCGTTTAGGGAATAAAATCAAAATGTATATAGCACTGTTTAGGGAATAGACGGACAATTTATATAACACCGTTTAGGGAATAAAATCAAAATGTATATAGCACCGTTTAAGGAATAAACGGACAATTTATATAACACCGTTTTGGGAATAAAAGCAAAATGTATATAGCACCGTTTAGATAATAAACGGACAATTTATATAGCACCTTTTAAAGAATATAAGGACATTTTTTATAGCACAATTTAGAGAGGAACTCTCACCTCAAGGGCGCTCGAACTCAGGACTCCGGCCCACTTTTATTGGCAGTTTGAAAATATTACAAAATAAATATGAGGATAGAAAGGTAATGACTGCGGCTATTAGATAAGTTATTTCCCTGAATCTACACAAGTTATTTCCCTTAATCTACATAAGTTATTTCCTTGAATCTACATAGGATCGAATTGAACGTATGTACGAGTATTATTTTATATAGTAATACACTTTCGTTGTATACAGTACAACCTGGCGGACTTATTGCCATGTGGCAATCTCTTCCAACCGACCAGAAAGCTTTTTTTTTTTTTTTTTAAGTGACCTTAAGTGATAACCAAAAAAATCTGGATTCGAACCCGCAACCTCCGGACTGGGAGGCAGGCGTCTTAACCAACTAGCCCACGGGGGTCGTAATCAACAGAACTCGTACCTACATATGTCGTAACAAGAAAATAATTTGCATATTTTGTTACTCATTTCCGCTACAAAGAAACCGGCAAATTATCTTGAAATTTGGAGCGTTAAAAATATGAATTCAAAAATTTCGTATCCGTTATTAATTAATTAAAAAAATAATCATATTCGACCATAGATTAATGAATTCACCATAGATTAATTAATAGTTGTTACTTTGTGCCGGTGCCTGTCTCGATGGCTTCGTTCGTATTTATTTTTAATCTATGATCTTTTTCACATGGAACAGGTATTGTTAATTTTTTTTTAATTTTCTTTCTTGAACGTCTTGTTTGAAAAATTTCTAAATTATGCAAATTGAGCAAATACGCCATCTTTTCTTTTACGTTGTTCAGCGGCTCTCAAATGTTTTCGTTTATTATAATTTATTTTCTTATGCCTTGTTGATAAAGGGTCTTTCAAATTGAGCGATTTTTTTTCATTCTTGGATAAAACACAGATGGCGTCGCGAACTGGCCTAGTTCTTGTGACATTTGAGAAGTGTAATGTATGACATTTATAAAAATGGAGTCGTATACAATACAACGACGCGTTCAAATTGTTGAATTGTTTTATGTACTCGTATTGTAATCTCCGGAAACGGTGATGTTAATTGCCCACCAAGATCATGTGATCTGACAGCGTTGGACTATTTTCTCTGAGGTTACGTGAAAAGTCAGGTCTATAAGAATGACCCCCGATCAATTCCTGAACTGAAGGATGAAATTATTCGCGTTATCGGTGAGTTAGAACCGAAATATCACATATCGAAAGATCTACAACGGTTCTTTGTATTTCGACTTTCTTTGGTAAGTTTTTTATGGTTGTCTTACCTATTTTGTCTTTCTGAACATATGTGGATGCGGAGAAGTGCCTTTTCCAATGGCCACACCACTTGCTTCATATATTTATAATTTATTTTGAAATAGTCTTGTTTGTGCTCCCCTGATGAAGTGAAAATCTTGAAACCGGTAGGGTTATACCGTTACATAAAATGGAATAACAGTGTTTGACTAAACAAATTACAATGTCTTTAAAAGCTCCACAATGTTAATGCCTTAACTATAAATAATATATTATTTTGTAATATTTCAATAATAGTAGGTTCGAATCCCAAATTAGAGCGCCCTTGGGGAGTTTACCCTGTAAAGGACGCTATAGAAATTATTGTTATTATTATTGTTATTGCGCGGTTATGTTTCTTTGCACAGAAAGGAAATCGCGTAAGAAATTAAACGAAAGTAGCATGTAAACATCGTTTAATTTCTGCCAGCCTTTTTCCTTTCTGTTAAAGTGCAACAGCTTGCACACTATAAACCAATCCACGCACTAGGTAACTTTTATATGTACATTTATTTTGTAATATATTTTTATGTAATATATAATGAGTTCGTATCCCCAGTTGGAACGCATTTGAAATGAGTTCCCTCTCTGAATGGCGCTGTATAAATTATCATTTTTATTATTATTTTGTACTTGGCAAATAAATCAAATAAATAAATAAATTTATATATACATATATATCGTCACGCCGTGTCCCTTACAGGGTAAGCAAAGAGAACAGACCCCCAAACTTTGCTAGTCATACATAATCTTCTTTATATTATTCATAATTCTCACTTTACATTCTTTCAAAATCTTATCCATTTGGTCCAGCCACGTTTTCCTCGGTCTGCCTCTATAAGTCACAAGGGCGAGGTTTGCACTTCTGACTTGTACTATATAATCGCTTAGTCATTCTTTCATCATTCATTCTCTCCGTATTTCTAAACCATCTTAAACCTCATTTCTTCATCTTACTTAAAACATTCATTTCTGATGTTTTAATTCCGCCTTCTATCATACATTGACACTCCACAAATTCTCCTTAGTACGCGCATCTCCACAGCATTAATCTTGCTCTCATCGTTCTTCTGACATGCCCAAGTTTCACTTACATACGTCAAGGTGGGCAACAACACACTTATATATTGTAATTTATACCTTCTCCCTGGCTCCATCCCAACTCACTATCTGCGAAGACTGTTGGGGTCAGTCCAGCTCTCCTCGTCCTCAGGTTGTATGCTCTTCTGTCCCGGACTACGCCCCCCAGGCCGTGCCTCTGCATCAGGTTATCTTTTTGCACCACCCATGATTGTTTTGGTCTTCCTCTGGTTGTTATTCGAGGAAGATCCATGGAGATTGCCTAGTTCACAATGTGATCGGGTGCTCTGCGTCCAACGTGCCCATACCATCTCAATCGTCTCTCCTCCATATTGCTGTTGATGTCTGTAACACCTAGGCTTCCACGAATGCGTGAGCTTTTTATTTTGTCTCTTAGGGACACACCAGCTGACCATCTTAGCGTGCGCATTTCAGCAGTTTCTAGTTGCCTGGAGTAAGAGTTATACATCGTCCAGCATTCAGAGCCATAGAGGAGTGCGGGTCTGACAATCGTTGGTCTATGACGGGAGTGAGTTTAGATAAATGACGGGAGTTCTATGTGATCCGAAAATATTGTAATTTTTATATATTAAATTATAAGTCGAAAAAGTGCTATTCGAGTATTTTTTTCTATATAACAAGACTTCAAATGATATTATTTTTCAATATTTCATATTTTCGTACTGAAAACGCGTCATATTTTACTGTTGTTGAAAATTTCAAAGTATTTTTCCATTCCTCGAGACTTCGTGTTTCACAAAATGGCCGCGGTGGGAACCCCCGCTCGGCTCCACCCTACGCCGTTCCCGCTCAATCTAGATTCGGTTCACACCGCCGTGTTATATCAAAACGATATTTTACCTAAGGCACCTCTGCGGGTATATATCTATATGTGACCTTGCTTTTCAAATTACGAACGCGTCTCTCTTGGCGGGCTTTTTTTATCGCTCTGATCGGCTGCGAACTGGAAAGGAGTATTTTACATGCGAGAATCGTAATTAACACAGTTTTTGCACTTGTTTCTTTAATTAACACTTCATTGCTCTTCCAACCAACCAGATAAAAGTAAACGAAGCAAAGTCGCAAAAAAACATTCAAATGACTATCCATTCCCTTGAAATCGATGAATACATACGTGAGCATACGCCCACAAACCCCACAAAGACGGACAATCACCCGAACATTCGTTTTCATGTAAAGTGAGATATCAATCAAAGGAAAAGGAAGGGATGGTGGAGAGGAAAGGAAAAAATCAGGAATGAAACACATTACTGACTAGAAATTGAGAGTTTTTCAGACGCTTAAAGCATGCCAAAAACGGAGCGATTCTTACATTGGTTTGTAACTGGTTCCAGAGGTTGGTTGAAAGATATTACCACATGGTAATAAGTCCGCTAGGCTGTCAGTTACATGATCGCATAAATATTCAAACGATTATTCATATTTATGAAATTTATGGATACATATTAAAGTAAAAGTGATATGTTGTTTATAGTTAAGGCATTAACGTTGTGGAGGTTTAAAGACATTGTAATTTATTTTTAACAAACACTGTTTATTCCACTTTTTTTTGTGACGGTATAACCCTAGTTAGTTAGGTTAAGTTAAGGCATTAACACTGTGGAGGTTTAAATACATTTTAATTTGTTTAATCAAACACTGTTTATTCCACTTTTTGTAACGGTATAACCCTACCGGTTTCAAGGTGCACACCTCATCTTGTTTACACCGTTACAAAAAGTGGAATAAACAGTGTTTGATAAAAACAAATTACAACATTGTTTCTTGAATCTTGGAAAATACTATAGTTTCACTTTGTGGTGCCATTTTTTACATAAAAGGAAAAATAAGTAAATAAAAAACTTATTTTTTGTTTTTGTGTTCACCACAGGTTTATTTTAGGTTCACAACTAGTTTCGAAGACCACCGTCTTCATCGTCAGGCGAAAATAAACTAAGTTGCTAAAATATATTCTGTACAAGAGTAAATAATATAATATAAGAGAGATGAAGTAGGGGGAGAGATGTGATACAACGGTGAATGGGGCGGGGAAAAAAATGTGAAAGTGAATGTGAATCTTTAAAATTAAATTTAAATATCATTAACAACCAAACCAATTTTCATAATAGCCCTCTGCTTAATATGTTTCCTATTTAAAATCCCCCCCTGTCTTAAAGATTCACATTCACTTTCATATTTTTTTCCCCGCCCCATTCACCATTGTATCACATCTCTGCCCACTTATCTTCCCCTACCTCATCTCTCTTATATTATATTATTTACACTTGTACAGAATATATTTTAACAATTTAGTTTATCTTCACCTGACGAAGAAGACGGTGGTGTTCGAAACTAGTTGTGAACCTAAAATAAACCTGTGGTGAACACAACACATATAAAAGAAGTTCTTATTTACTTATTTTTCCTTTTTTGTACAACATTGTTATTTGTTTAATCAAACACTGTTCATTCCACTTTATATAACGATATAACCCTACCGGTTTCAAGGTTGTCACCTTATTATCAGAGGAACATAAAGAATACTTAATTATGTTTGAACATAATTCAGTATTGTTTGTGCTCATCTAATGATGAGGTGGAATTATCAGTGTTTGACTAAACAAATTACGAAACATAATAGTGTGCTGGTCCCCACCTTGATGTATGGAAGTAAATCTTGGACTTGACAGAAGAGAGGTAAAAGTATGATTAATAAGGTGAAAATGCGTGCACTGAGGAAAAATTGTGTGGAATGTCAATGTATGAAAAAGGGCGGAATAAAAACATCAGAAATGAATGCATGGATAAAATTTATGGTTTTACTAAGATGAAGAAAGGAGCTTTAAAATGGTGATTTGAAAGGAGATTGAATGATGAAAGAATGACTATGCAAGTATAAAAGTCAGACGCGAAAGAGGAAAACCGAGGGAAACGTAGCTGGATAAAATGGACTAGATTTTGATAGAAGGTAAACTACGATGTATGAATAATTGAAAATTATGCATAACGAGATGTATCGCAATGTCGCAGTAGAAAAGTGTGGATCTTTGTCTTCTCTGCCAACCCCAACAGGAAAACGATATGATGGTATATTTGTATGTAATTTTCGTAACATATCACTGTGAGAGAATGTCAAACTGTGTCTGCTGAAATGCAACAGCTAACACACATTCATGATATATGTATATCGCAATTTTTTACGTGTCTTTCAAGACTCCGCCGCATTTTGGAATAAACTACAGATTTGTCTAGCAAGAGGAACAGGGAAACAGCGTGATGGTACTTACGTTTATATAATTCCCTTCCAAAGGAGTCAAGTCAAGATCATCGCATATAAATTTTTTTTATATCTCTTTCCCTCCCTGGACAAGTTTTCCATTTTCAAATTATTATTTAACCTAAGATGCGTGCATCCCTCTCCAGCACGTGGATCCAGGCGGGCACGCGAGAGGGACGGCGCTCTACTAATAGGTCGTACAGGATTTTACGATATAGGTTTTATATTTTTTATTTTTTCTCTCCTCTCGATACAATTTCTGTCCCAGTGGGGCGCCCCGCTCTGTGAATGTTCAATTTTATTTGAAAAAAAACGCCGAGAGAATTGTTATTATGACATAGGGATGTGACTCGTCTATCGCTCTAATCGATATTTTTTATTTATTAATTATCGATGATTTCAAAAAAATATAAATTCAATAAAAAATTATACAAAATTCGAATCAAAACTGTAATCAAATAAAGGCGATCCAACATAAAATACATTTGTAAGACATTTCTGTCGCTTAGTTGATAAAATACATATATCTCGTCCCCGAAATCTGGGGCTCATTTCCCGTTGAAACCCTTTTTTTTTTTTTTTTTAATATTCCTATCTTATGTTCACTCAAAGCGTCTTACATATTTTCTCGTTGGTTGGAAGAGTTTGCTACATGGCAATATGCTTGTCAGGTTGTAGGTATATTGAATTTAAACATACATATTAATACTAAATTATATTAAACAATGACTTCGTCTACTTCTGTTTTTTTGTATCGACATGACAGTTAAAATAAAGGCATGTAATTTTGTTAATTATTTTAAACACTTTTATAAACGTATCTTATGTCCATTTGTTTGTAAAAGACAGTAAATTCAATAAATAAAATCAAATGACCCAAGTCATAGGTATCCTTGAATACTGGGCGGAGAAAATACCTTTGTCGTTCGAGGGAAGTAGCATAGCGTGGGGCTAGAACCGACGACTCTCCGCATGGAAGTGAAGTGCGCTACCGGGCAGCCATTCGCCAGTCGAGAAACATCCCCTCCAATAATAGGAGGGCGAGACCGGCTATGGAATACGTGAGATACTTTTAGCCCACATCATTATATGCGTTAACTTTAATCTTCTCCCTGGCTCCATCCCAACTCACTGTCTGCGAAAACTGTTGGGGTCAGCTCTCCTCGTCCTCAGGTTGTATGCTCTTCTGTCCCGGACTACGTCCCCCAGGCCGTGCCTCTGCATCAGGTTATCTTTTTGCACCACCCACGAACTCTTTAGTCTTCCTCTGGTTGTTATTCGAGGAAGATCCATGGGGATTGCCTGGTTCACAATGTGATCGGGTGATCTGCGTCCAACTTGCCCATACCATCTCAATCGCCTCTCCTCCATCTTGCTGTTGATGTCTGTAACACCTAGGCTTCCACGAATGCGTGAGCTTTTTATTTTGTCTCTTAGGGACACACCAGCTGACCATCTTAGCATGCGCATTTCAGCAGTTTCTAGTTGCCTAGAGTAAGAGTTGTACATCGTTCAGCATTCAGCAGCAGTCCATGAATTAATATTAAGAGTATCATTAAAGTTAACATATGCGTTAACTTTAATGATACTCGTAATATTAATTCATGGACAATTCATTCGTATATAGCGCCGTTTAGAGAGCAAACTCTCCTCAAGGGCGCCCTAACTCCAGTGTCGTTTCAAGAGAATACTCCAAAAAAAAATATTCAATACTTTTCCTTGAAATATATTTCAATACTTCTCATTTTCAAATAAAAATTGGTGTAAATAAGGGTTATAGATATAAATCAATCACTTTGAAGTCATAGTTTAATATCATAAGAATGAACAAGATGGAAGTGTTTATAATAAGTATGAACAAGATACTACCTTCTTAGCTTGAGGAGGGACGTGAGAGTATCTTCTTATATCTTCAAGTTGCTGACGGGAGCTACACCTAACCCTACTATGTTGGAAATGAGACTCGACAGTCTGTATGTTGGAAATGAAACAGAAATCTTAACCTATAATATGAGATCTAGGTATAAATAAATCCAACAATCTATTCCTTTGAAACCACGGTTTAATATCATAAGAATGAACAAGATTGAAGTGCCTATCATAAGAATGAACAAGATACTACCTTTTTAGCTTGAGGAGGAATGTGAGAGTATCTTACATCTTCAAGTTGCTGACGGGAGTTACACCTAACCCTAGTATGTTGGAAATGAGACTCGACAGTCTGTATGTTGGAAATGGGACAGAAATCTTGACCTATAATATGGGATCTTGGTATAAATAAATCCAACAATCTATCACTTTGAAGCCATGGTTTAATATCATAAAAATGAACAAGGTGAAAGTGTTTATAATGAGTATGAACAAGATACTACCTTCTTAGATTGAGGAGGAATGTAAGAGTATCTTCAAGTTGCTGACGGGAGATACACCTTACCCTACTATGTTGGAAATGCGACTCGACTCGACAGTCTGTATGTTGGAAATGAAACAGAAATCTTGACCTATAATATGGGATCTAGATATAAATAAATCCAACAATCTATTCCTTTGAAACCACGGTTTAATACAATAAGAATGAACAAGATAGAAGTGTCTATCATAAGAATAAACAAGATACTACCTTCTTAGCTTGAGGAGGGATGTGAGAGGTTCTTCTTATAGCTTCAAGTTGCTGACGGGAACTACACCTTATCCTACTATGTTAGAAATGAAACATAAATCTTGACCTATAATAAGGGATCTAGGTATAAATCAATTCAACAGTCTATCCCTTTGAAAGCATGGTTTAATATAATAAAAATGAACAAGATGGAAGTGCCTGTCATGTATCGTTTGCAGACGGGCCACTGCGTGGTGGCTATCATAGTCACCTTTACAGAATAAGACTATTGTGGAGAATCCTGGTCAGAATGATGATACTATAGACCATGTATTATCCGGTTGTCCTTTGCGAGATAGATTTGATTGACTAAAAGCCATATCTTGACCGCGTCCAATGAACGTTGCGTTTCTTTTTTCTTCGTGGAACGTTTCCCCTTGTTGATCGATTTAATCTTCTTCTCCCTGGCTCCATCCCAACTCACTGTCTGCGACGACTGTTGGGGTCAGCTCTCCTCGTCCTCAGGTTGTATACTCTTCTGTCCCGGACTACGTCCCCCAGGCCGTGCCTCTGCATCGGGTTATCTTTTTGCACCACCCACGAATTCTTTGGTCTTCCTCTGGTTGTTATTCGAGGAAGATCCGTGGAGATTGCCTGGTTCACAATGTGATCGGGTGCTCTGCGTCCAACGTGCCCATACCATCTCAATCTTGTTGATCGGTTTAATGTTTCAACTTTATCAGTTGAAACATTAAATTGTCTAGAATTGTCATTTTTTAAATAAGTTTTTTTTATGTTGAATCATATAATTTCACAATGACTGTAATTTGATGGCACAAATCAGCCTAGTTTTGGTGCATTGCTTATTTAAAAAAAAAACATTTAAGTTACTTTATTTAAAAGCATTAATCTTGAAATATGTATATTTTGCGCCCTTGGAGTGCCTTGAGTCATTAAATCTCGCTAAAGAAATAAATTCAATAACTTTGATATCGATTTAATTTTTTATGTCGATTTGAATTTTCAAATTAATTTTCTAGATCGATTCCCATCCCTAAAATTAACTGTCAATTCCATTCCGTGCACAAAGTAATTTATTATATTTTTTCATTAAAATCTCGCTATACTAATCCAGTCCTTAATCTGTTGGTATATAAAACACACTTTCGTTTGCGTTTCTACTGGAACAATAGTTGTCCTTACGACACGCCCATTTACGAACGAACAAAGAAAACTGGTCACGTCAAATTGTTTGACCTTTAAATCTTGCATCCCTTTTTTTCTTATTGATCGCGATGACGAGTTTAAACGAGACAGATATATGTAACCCAGGTTTCTGCCACTCGATGATAGCTTTGTAATGGCCAATCAAAAAGGCAGAAGTGATGAACAATGCTCAAGCTATAATACCCTTTATTACACATGTATTTTATGCCTAAATTCCTTTGTATAGATAGGGTAGTAGAATTTTTAACTACAGGATGTTTCTTAAATATTGGTCTTATAAGTTGTTAGTTTTTATAATATTTATATAAATATGTTTATATAATATATTTAACTTATTTATGATTTCTGCCATCACTGATATACCATTTATCTTATTCGTAGCGTCATGTCAGGTCCCCCCCAACGTTGACTATCACCCGAGAGTAGGCATCTTTGTCCCCGGCAGCCCGAAAAAGATCAACAACGCTCCTTATAACAGTCCAATCACGCATATTGCGGAGCCAGGAGATTTACCTCCTACCAATACCTCTTCGACCCCCCTATTTTGCCTTGGATGATCAATTGCGGTAATTTGTATTGGGTGTACAAATTAGTTGGGTCCGTTTTTTTGTGTTCATAAATGCATTTATTTCTAAACAAAATGAATGAACAGATCAATTAAAGTATTGTCCATCGGTGGCTTCTACTTTTTCCTATCTCTCAGGCAATTTTCGAATTCCATCTCGAAAAAATGACTCGTCTTTTGAGGTGATCCAAATTTGGAGCCAATTTTCGGTTTCTACGAAAGAACTGAACCGGTGACCTGCTAAATCGTGCTGCATCCTTCGAAACAACCAATAATCAGAAGGAGCAATGTCCGGGGAATACGGCGGGTGCGGTAAAACATCCCATTTTAGCGTTTCCAAATATTTTTTTACGACTTTTGCGACATGAGGCCGAGCGTTGTCACGAAGAAGAATAACTTTATCATGTCTTTGCTCGTATTCTGGCCGTTTTTCTCGCAATGCACGGCTCAAACGAATTAATTGTAGCCGATACCGATCGCCCATAATGGAATCGCCAGGTTTCAGCACCTCATAGTAAACAACACCCCTTTGGTCCCACCAGATACAGAGCATGATCTTCGAACCATGTACGTTCTGTTTTGGTGTTGATGTTGATGTCGATGGCAACGATTGGCCGGGCTTAGCGTAGTATTTTTTCTTCTTGGGGTTGTCGTAGAATATCCACTTCTCATCTCCAGTTACAATCCGATGCAAAAAACCTTTTCTTTGTTGCCTTTGAATCAGCTGCTCGTAAGTGAAAAATCGCCTTTCAAGGTCTCTCGGTTTCAGTTCATAAGGCACCCAATTTCATTGTTTTTTAATCATTCCCATGGCTCTCAATCGTACGCAATGTAACAAAGGTAGTAGATGTTATAAAGGTGTGCAAAATAATGAAGTGTCAATAGGCCGGACACGTAGCCAGAATGGCAG
Source organism: Odontocerum albicorne (assembly GCA_949825065.1). NCBI lineage: Eukaryota > Metazoa > Arthropoda > Insecta > Trichoptera > Odontoceridae > Odontocerum > Odontocerum albicorne. The sequence continues at coordinate 12,979,655 of OX463868.1, forward strand.
ACTACCGATGGACATCCGAAATAATCCAATGGTACCCGAGAGACATAAAAAAGCCCAGGAGAAGACCGAATGTACGCTGGATAGATGAAATTAGGAAGCATAGCAGCATCACATGGCATCAACGAGCAAAAAACGAACTATTTGGAGTCAACTTGGAGAGACCTTCATCCAGCAGTGGATCGACCCTGGTGGACAATGATGACGATGATATAAAAAAAAGATATACATGTTGGGATATACTAAAGGAGACCGTAAACGAAACACCTGGATTCGCAATGTAACAAATATAGAAGACGTTATAAAGGTGTGCAAAAGAATGAAGTATCAATGGGCAGGACACGTAGCCAGAATGTCAGACTACCGATGGACATCCGAAATAATCCAATGATACCCGAGAGGCATAAAGAGCCCAGAAGAAGACCGAAGTTACGCTGGATAGATAAAATCAGGAAGAATGGCAGCATTACATGGCATCAACTTGCAAAAACCGAACTATTTGGAGTCAACTTGGAGAGACCTTCATCCAGCAGTAGATCAACCCTGGTTGACAATGATATAAAAAAAAAAGATATACATGTTGGGATATACTAAAGGAGACCGTAAACAAAACACCTGGATACGCAATGTAACAAAGGTAGAAGACATTATAAAGGTGTGCAAAAGACTGAAATGTCAATGGGCAGGATACGTAGCCAGAATGTCAGACTCCCGATGGACATCCGAAATAATCCAATGGTACCCGAGAGGCATAAAGAAGCCCAGAAGAAGACTGAAGGTACGCTGGATAGATGAAATCAGGAAGGATGGAAGCATCACATGGCATCAACGAGGAAAAAAACGAACTATTTGGAGTCAAATTGGAGAGACCTTCATCCAGCAATAGATCAACCTTGGTTGACAATGATGATATAAAAAAAAAGATATACATGTTGGGATATACTAAAGGAGACCGTAAACAAAACACCTGGATACGCAATGTAACAAAGGTAGAAGATGTTATAAAGGTGTGCAAAGGACTGAAATGTCAATGGGCAGGACACGTAGCCAGAATGTCAGACTACCGATGGGCATCCGAAATAATCCAATGGTACCCAAGATGCATAAAAAAACCCCAGAAGAAGACCGAAGGTACGCTGGATAGATGAAATCAGGAAGCATGGCAGCATCACATGGCATCAACGAGTAAAAAACTGTTTGGAGCCAAATTGGAGAGACCTTCAGTGAGCAGTGGATCAACCCTGGTTGACAACAATGATGATGATGATGATAAAAATATTTCCCAACCATCCTATACTTTCAAACCCACCCTACCTCCTCTCACGATATACGGCCTTCCCTCTCGCTCTCGGCCCGTCTGCGGTGCAGGCCCCGCCCCTCCGGCAAGATGGCGGCCGCGGCGTTCCGAATTCAAAACGCACTCTCAATTCATATCGTCGCGCCCATCATGATTGGCAACTTTCTTTCAAAGTGGCGAAAAAATGGATTTTTCGTGATTTTTACTCGTCGCGTCGTCTAGTCGGGGAAAAAACGAATTGAAAAAAATAAATAAATGTGTATTTACAATAATATAAACGAAACATTATAAAAAAAAATATGGTGATTCCGTGTTACGGATACAAATTAAAAACGAGATTTAACGGTTTAATTGTGAATTTTTGTTATTGAATTCGAGTATATGTAAAATGAACTCAGTGCAAAGTGGTATACTGTATTTGTTACGAAAAAAAGTGGGTTTAATGAGTGACTTTTTTATAAATATTATTTCATATTTATTTAGATAGAAAAATAGTTATAACGTTTTTTACTTTCATCACTTGAATGAATTTGAAAAAAAAAATCAAGAAAAACGTATAAATTAATTGTAATTTTATCTGCCTTTAATGAGAAAACGTTTATATATAGTCTTGTTTGTGCTCCCCTTAAGATGAGGTGTATATGTTTATGGATTTCGTGGGGATGGATAGTCATTTGAATGATTTATGCGACCACGTAACTTGCCTCATTTACTTTTGTCTGGTTGGTTAGAAGAGATTGCCGCCTGGCAATAAGCCCGCCAGATTGTATTTGCAATAAAAGTGTTAAATAAATAAATAAATAAGCGTGTATATCGGTACCAATTCGAACAGAATTCAGTCTTATTTTTGCTCCCCTGATGATGAGGTGTGCACCTTGAAACCGGTAGGGTTATACCGTTACAAAAAAAATGGAATAAACAGTGTTTGATAAAATAAATTACAAAGAAAACGTTGTCATTTGAATTATTTAATGCGACCACATAACTTGCTTCATTTACTTTTTCCCAGCAGGATTTAAACCCGTAATTTGCGGGTTGGGAGACATGTGCCTTTACAACTAGGCCAAGGATGTCGTCTACATTTATGACTTTATTCTCGTAAAAACACTACACAAATACAATACGCTCCACCTAAAGCTGAATGTGTCGAACTCCACCTAAAGCCGAATACTATTGTATTGTATTTCTACTTTCGTTATATACAGTATTACATGGCAGTGTTATTGTATAAGATATTGGCAATATCTTCCAATTAATTGGAACCTCGTCCTTTACTGTCCATGCAGTGAGACTCTGGAATCAGTTACAAACCAATATAAGACTCGCTCCGTCCTTGGCACGCTTTAAGAAGCGACTGAAAAAACTCTTAATTTCTAGTCAGTAAAATAACGTGTTTCATTCCTGATTTTTTCCTTTCTTTTCCTTTGATTGGTGATATTTCACTTTATATGGAAAGGAATATTCGGATGATTGTCCGTCTTTGTGGAGTTTGTGGGCGTATACTCACGAACGTTTTCGAAGATTTCGTGGGGATGGATAGTCATTCGAATGATTTAATGCGACCACATAACTTGCTTCATTTACTTTTGTCTGGTTGGTTGGAAGAGATTGCCGCCTGGCAATGAGCCGCCAGATTGTATTTGCAATAAAAGTGTTAAATAAATAAAAAGACAATTTTTATAGCGCCTTTTAGCGAAGACTTTCTTTAAGAGCACTCTAACTCTCCCATTATTAGGTTTTGGTAGGTTGAAAATATTTCAAAATAAATATAAATATAGGTACACTCGCATATCTAAGTTGAGTGTGAGGATAGGAAGGTGGTGGCTGAGGTTATTAGATAAGGAATTTTCTCCGCATCTGCATATGTTAAAAAATACATATTTATATAACGTCGTTGTTGTGCGAAAAGCATTTTAGTCCATTTTGGCTTAAAATGACTTTTTGATGGCATTTTACTTAAAATAAAAATATGTACACATGGAAAAAACATTTATGACCAAAAGTCATTTGGTTTCGCTGTTATGGAAAGATAAAAAGTCATATAACTTGATTTTACATCGCCTTCCGAAACTTAAATTGCATTTATTTCAAAACTTATTTGAACTTAAATGCTTTTCGCAGGACAACGACGATATATATATTGAGTGTGAGGATATAAAGGTGGTGGCTGCGGTCATTAGATGAGGAATTTTCTCCGCATTTACATATGTTTAGAAAAATATATTATTTATAGTTAAGGCATTAACATTGTGGAGGTTTAAAGACATTGTAATTTATTTTATATCAAACACTGTTTATTCCACTTTTTGTAACGGTATAACCCTGCCGGTTTCAAGGTGCACACCTCATCATCAATCAGGGGAGCACAAACGAGCGTTGTTTGTGCTCCCCTGATGATGAGGTGAAAGTCTTGATACCGATAGGCTTATACCGTTACATAAAGTGGAATAAACAGTGTTTGATAAAACAAATTATAATGTGAATACTATATTGAATTTTCTCGTCGTCATAAAGAAAAAGTAACGACGGTGTAAGAGAAACAGAAGGAACTGTATGAGAAGATGTATGGATGTGTAGAAAGTGAAGAAACTATAGGAAAATCGTGACAGGAAAGTTTAGTCCTTTCTGCTTACCCCCAAGTCTTTTGGCGGTAAGCAGAAAGGACTGGACAGTGTTTGATAAAAACAAGTTACATTATAATAAAAATTATCTGTTCATTAAATAAGTTTGTAAATTAAACAATTTAATATTATATATGAGAAGATGTATAAATGTAGAGGAAGCGTTTTGAAATGTGTCTGCATATAAATTATGCAAGTGGGTTATTTTCCCAAGAAAAAATGTTATGTTTGCATTTTTGTACCGAAGAGATCCCGACGCGCGGTTTGTTCGAAAACGTACCTTCGTAGGGCAAAATTTCAACGATTGTTCGGAAACATATCCAATTATTAAGGTTTTTTTTCTTTCTTTTATGTTTGCCGGTCTCTAGGTAAATATTAAATAATTATTTTCTTTCTTGTATATTTGCCGGTCTCTAGGTAAATATTAAATAATTCTTTTCTTTCTTGTATGTTGGCCGGTCTCTAGGTAAATATTAAATAATTATTTTCTTTCTTGTATATTTGCCGGTCTCTAGGTAAATATTAAATAATTATTTTCTTTCTTGTATATTTGCCGGTCTCTAGGTAAATATTAAATAATTATTTTCTTTCTTGTATGTTTGCCGGTCTCTAGGGAAATATTAAATAATTATTTTCAAGTCTTAAATGAAATTATGATAACTGGATTCCGTATTATGTCATACATTGTAACACTATGCATTATTTTAAGTATGTGCATTTCTACAACGTTTATTCGACTCATTTCAGTTTTTTCCACCTCCACGTTTTACTTCCACACATAAAAGTTTGTATTAAAATACTCTTGTGGACTGATATTGATACTGCCCGATTTGAGTGTATAGGTAGGAACTCGTATATGTTTTAGTTTCCCATTGACTTTGTTTCTTTTACCGTATGGTCTGGTGGTCTCCGCCTTATGTGCCCGTACCATCTCAGCTGTCGCTCTTCCCGCTTACTATTTATGTCAGTGACTCCCAGGCTACCACGAATGCGTGAGCTCTTAATTTTATCTTCAGTGATACTCCTGCCGACCACCTAAGCATTAGCATTTCTGCTGTTTCAAGTTGCCTAGAGTAGGAGCTGTACATAGTCCAGCATTCTGAGCCATACATAATTGCGGGTCTAACGATAGTCTGGTATACCTTTCCTTTCAGTTTTATAGGCATTTTTGCGTCACACAAGACTCTTGTGTCCGATCTGAATTTCATCCACCACACACTTAACATATTCTATGGTCAACATCCGCGGCGCACCCTCCCGTCTTTGTGAACGAGTTTTTCTAACCAAATATGTTTTTTTATCATTATATAAACAAATTAACTAAAATATTATAGTTAAATATATTTTATCATTAAAAATTATTACAGATAAAGTGTAATTTTAAAATAAATAATATTTATTTACAGTTTGTAATATTCAACTAACATTCTAAAATTGTCGAAACTATTCGATGTGTTGAAATTGAAGAATAATTAAGGAGTAACAAACTGATGAATTAACTATTGCGTCGTGTCAGTTCAACAGTGTTATAAGTTACATTTTACTAAAAGATATTTTTTTTTTTTAAATAAATAATGTTTTTCGTCGACCGTTTAAAAAATATGCACTGTGTCGTAAAATTTTGTGTACAAATAAGAAAAAACAGCTGAAACATTTAAAATATAAAGAATTATTTGTGTTTTTTTCTTTAATCAGTGAATATATGTTTCGATTAAAAAGTGTTACAGTTTTTTTTTTGTAAAATAATTCTTGTTTGAAACAATATTTTTGGTTTTTGTGATATAGGATTCGAAGATAAATCATTTCCAGTGATAATATATTTGTGTGACATTTTGGTGAGTTGATTCTTTTTTAGAAATATTGTATGTTATATTTTGTTCTATGGATCTGTGGTCTAATTTACGTTGTATTTTCTCAGATGATGGAAGTTTTGCGAGCTATGTCGATCTATATACATGTAACTATAATATTTTCTCAGATGATGGAAGTGTTTCGAGCTATGTCGATCTATATACGTGTAACTATAGTATTTTCTCAGATGATGGAAGTTTTACGAGCTATGTCGATCTATATACGTGTAATTATAGTATTTTCTCAGATGATGAAAGTTTTACGAGCTATGTCGATCTATATACGTGTAACTATAGTATTTTCTCAGATGATGGAAGTGTTACGAGCTATGTCGATCTATATACGTGTTACTATAATATTTTCTCAGATGATGGAAGTGTTTCGAGCTATGTCGATCTATATTCGTGTAACTATAGTATTTTCTCAGATGATGGAAGTTTTACGAGCTATGTCGATCTATATACGTGTAACTATAGTATTTTCTCAGATGATGGAAGTTTTACGAGCTATGTCGATCTATATACGTGTAATTATAGTATTTTCTCAGATGATGAAAGTTTTACGAGCTATGTCGATCTATATACGTGTAACTATAGTATTTTCTCAGATGATGGAAGTGTTACGAGCTATGTCGATCTATATACGTGTTACTATAATATTTTCTCAGATGATGGAAGTGTTTCGAGCTATGTCGATCTATATTCGTGTAACTATAGTATTTTCTCAGATGATGGAAGTTTTACGAGCTATGTCGATCTATATACGTGTAACTATAGTATTTTCTCAGATGATGGAAGTTTTACGAGCTATGTCGATCTATATACGTGTAATTATAGTATTTTCTCAGATGATGAAAGTTTTACGAGCTATGTCGATCTATATACGTGTAACTATAGTATTTTCTCAGATGATGGAAGTGTTACGAGCTATGTCGATCTATATACGTGTTACTATAATATTTTCTCAGATGATGGAAGTGTTTCGAGCTATGTCGATCTATATTCGTGTAACTATAGTATTTTCTCAGATGATGGAAGTTTTACGAGCTATGTCGATCTATATACGTGTAACTATAGTATTTTCTCAGATGATGGAAGTGTTACGAGCTATGTCGATCTACGATCTAGTATATACGTGTAACTATAGAAAACAAAAGTCAAGGGGGCTAAATAAATACTAAATTTTTTTTTATATAAATAAATATAGGTTTATAGACAGCAACATAGTATGTACATAATATATTTAAATAACACTTCAAAAACACATAAATTGCAGAAAATACATTAAAGACAGAAGCTATCAAAAGATCTGGCCTCATCTAGTAACATCCCCTCGGCCAAGATACACCCCACCAATATAGGGCGAGCCCGGCCGCGGGGACACCAGGTGTTTTCAGCCCACACCCTTGCACATGTAGAATAAGAAGAAGAAAATAAATAGATTGCAGAAAAATAAACAAATCCGCAAATACCGCCTCAGATTAATGCAAACAAACAAATTAACACCTTCAGACCTGAATTAATTTTAAGGTTATAAAAAGTTTTCTTGCTTTGGAGTGTATTATTCACACTAAATGCCACAAATTATCCTATTAATTTAGATAGATGTCGCTTAAAACATTCAAAGTTGATAATACAATATCCTACACTTTATTTTTAGCGTTTGAAACATAAATATACCACACAGTTGTTTACAAATTGCATGTGAACTCTGTGTCCATTATAATGGACGCCAGGTCTGAAGAGGTTAAGGTTCCTTGACAGCAACACAATGTGTAACTACATATGTTATATATAATAAACTCATCCCGAGTATCGTACATAACATACATCTCAAAACAAACTGCAGAAAACACATTTAAGATAGAAGACATTTAAAGGTCGAGATACACCGCACTAATGTAGGGCGAGCCCGACCGCAAGGACATCGGGGGCTTTCAGTCCACACCACCGTATATCTCGATTTAAAAAAAAAAAACAAAATATATGGCAAAGAACAAAATAATTATACGAGGCATATCCAGAAAGTAAGTGTACGGAAATTTTGTAGGCTACAATTTTTTTTATTTAAACAAAAAAATTACGTGGTTACCGTAGTACATATGTAAGCTATTTTTCGACATAGTCGCCATTCCTCTCAATGCAGGTGGTGAAGCGGGGTATCAACTTTTTGATTCCTTCCTCGAAGTAGTTTCCCGCCAACCCCTCCGTCCACTTCTCCACCTCCTCCTTTACCTCCTCGTCGGTTGAAAACCTTTTTCCACCCATGTGCAGCTTTAGGGAGGTAAAGAGATAGTAATCTGAAGGTGCTAGGTCAGGGGAATGCGCGGGATGGTTCAGGACATCCCATTTAAACGAGGCGAGCAGTTCCGTCTGGCATTGTCGTGCAACATGCAGACTCCCTTTGTCAGCATGTCTCTCCTCTTGTTCTGAATCGCCCTCCGCATTTTTTTAGGGTCTCACAGTATCTTGCAGAGTTGATGGTCTCCTAGGCTACACGGAAGTGTAGCCAACATGTCGAAAATAAAATCCATCCGGTCGTGAGAGCCTCAGTACACTTACTTTCTGCATACGCCTCGTATTATTCATATTTTGTGGTATTCATACATAACATACGAGTATATTGAACTTAAATATACATATAAATATTAAATAATTTTAAAACGATGACTGTAATTTATTATTACTACTGCTTTTTGTTTCTCCTGTACATGTTAGTTTAAGATAAAGTTAGTTGTATTATTTGTCAATAATTTGAAGTACTTGTATAACCTGTCACATGTTCATTTGTATATAAAGACACTGTTGTGTCGTTAATTAAATAAATAAATTAATTAAAAGTAAACTCAGGTTAACTGTCAGCAAGAACGAAAAAAAGAAAAGCCTCAAAGGAGTCCAAATTTTATAAAAGTAAAATGACAAATGGGTAATGATGTTAACACATTGAAATAGTTAAGCAGTAATATATAAATGAATGAGAAGATATGGATAAAGCCTTTAGTAAATGTGTTTACCGATTATAAATAAAGTAAGTAAAAAGTAAGGGTAGAAACAGGCTTTAATAATTCAACTCCCCGATGACCGATGCATCATGCCAGGGAATATGGTAGTTATCTTGAAACAGCAATCAAACGGGAATCTACGCCTAACAATTCGAAGCATCACAACAAGGTGATTGTCACAATAATAATAAATGTTTGCAAATATACAGCCATGTGTGGAGAATTGATTGAAATAGAAAATGATCGATTGGAAAGATCCCTTGAAAGGAAAAACCTGTAGCTTTTTTAAAACGTAAGTCGGCGTAGTCTTTAAAGATAAGTAACAATAGGCAATATAGACTAATCTTGTAGGTGGCCGTGGTCATAACGGTTAGCATTCACGCTAAGCAAGCGGGTGCCTCAGGTTTGATTCCTGCCGAATTCACTCCTGGGATGGTTTTGCATCTGAATTTATGTTTTTTTTTCTATACCTTTAATGCTATTTATCATTATTTTTCTTGGAAGTTTAATCCTTAGACTGTGTGTTTACTGAAGTGCGATAGCTTGCGCAAAACAAACAAATACACGTGCAGGCGTCTTCTATCCGCAAGATGGCTACCAGAATAGATCAAGATAGATAGGCTATTCCTCCTAATCGTGTATAATTGAAGAGTAAAACTCTTAAACCACATAACAACCATGTTTTTGATTTTTCGTTTTTTTTTAATGGAAAAACAGTCTATCAACAAGCGACAATACACCCATAAATGTCATATAACATACCATTTGTGAATTCAAACTAAAAGTGATTCTGTTTTACAGCCAAAGATGTCACTGGGCACATCTCCACAAGCAACTTACACAAATACCGTACAGTTTTTTTCTTATAACTCTTTATGTACTTTTTGACTCTTGAGTGGTTTATCACAGTTTTACTCTTCAATTATCAGCTATCGTGCGGATGAAAAATGCCAGTGCGTGTATTTGTTTGTTTTGTGCTCGCTGTTGCACATCAGCATGCACGCAGTCTTGACAGATCACACCCAAACTAACGATAACTATAAGATAAAACATCCAAGACGGGTTAAATATATATTGTATTGTAATTTGATTTATCAAACACTGTTTATTCCACTTTTTGTAACGGTATAACCCTACCGGTTTCATGATTTTCACCTCATCATCAGGGAGCACAAACAAAACTGAATTCCATTCGAACTATTACCAACATACACACGTCTAATGGTATATATTCGGGTTGGGGACTGTGGGTGGAGGGAGGGAGGAGACAACCTCAGCGAGCAGCAGTGAGATTCTAAGGGTAGGTATGTGTTTGCCAGATGTTCACCTCGATGCATTGACTTGGACATTTCTAGGGCATCTAATCTGTCCAATTTATTTCTAAAGCTTATGCCGTTATATAAAGTGGAATAAACAGTGTTTGATAAAACAAATGACAATGTATTTTAACATCCACAGTGTTAATGCCTTAACTATAAATAATATATATTGTATTGTATTACACTGTCGTTATATTCAGTACCTACAACTTAGCGGGTTTATTGTTATGTGGCAAGTGTCAATCTCTTCCAATCAACTACAAATATGTTAGAAAGATCTTAATTGAAAACAAATCAGAAATGATATTTACAAAATCTGAGTTCCAACTATAATAATTGAATCCACAAAACCAGGACTGGAAGGCAGTCGTCTTAACAAGTAGACCACGGAGGTCGTCGTATTTGTATTTATTTATTTATTTAATTAACACTTGCCTTACTGTGCTAAAAAAATCCGCCAGCCACGGTGCTGGACGCTAAGCTTCCAGTGAAAAATGTATATTTTAAATCAAAATTATGCAAAATATGCTAGGTTATTTTTTGTAATTAGCTATAAAAATCATTTTATTATGTATTAAAACGTCGGATAATCAAATGAAATATAAGTCCTGGGCACTAGCTATCCATCACAGGGTGGCAAGTGTCAAACGACACAGCAGTGTCTTTATATACAGATGAACATGTGATAGGTTATACAAGTACTTAAAATTATTGACAAATAATACAAAACTTTATCTTAAACTAACATGAAGATACAAAAAGCAGTAGTAATAATAAATTACAGTCATCGTTTTAAAATGATTTAATAATTATATGTATATTTAAGTTCAATATATGTTATGTATGTATACCACAAAATATTACCAAACTTCACCAAGCAGGCTTACATAATTGTCCAAGACTTATTTTATAGAGATAAAGAACTCAGATTTGTTTTTAGTGGAATAACGCGTACATTGTACTACGCTTTCCTCGTATACGAGTACAGTACTACCTGGTGAGCTTATTGCAATGTAATAATTTCTTACGACCACCCATAAATATAATATGTGAAAGATGTCTGATTTGAAAATCAGACCGCAACCCTCCGGATCGGAAGACAAACGTCTTATCGACGAATTGACTGTTTTCATATCCTTATCACGTGTGTTTTATACGTGTAGGTGATTTTAAAAACGTGTTTGATAGTCGCAGAAACCTTTTTAAAAAATACGTTATCAACGGTAACCGAACCCGCAACCTATGAGTCGGAAGAAAAATGTCTTAGCAACGAATCGACGGATGTTTTATTCTTATCAAATGTTTATTTAAACTTACTTGTATTGTATTTTAAAACATATTCGTTAAAAAAACCGCATAAATAAGTTATTACCTCAGTTAGCCTAGTTGGAAAAACAGCAAGATGGAAAAGAGGCGATTGAGATGGTATGGGCACGTTGGATGCAGAGCACCCGATCACATTGTGAACCAGGCAATCTCCATGGATCTTCCTCGAATAACAACCAGAGGAAGACCAAAGAATTCATGGATGGTGCAAAAAGATAACCTGATGCAGAGGCACGGCCTGGGGGACGTAGTCCGGGACAGAAGAGCATACAACCTGAAGACGAGGAGAGCTGACCCCAACAGTCTTCGCAGACAATGAGTTGGGATGGAGCCAGGGAGAAGGCCTAGTTTTAAAAACGGTTTTTTCTTCCAACCCAAGGTTCGCGAGTCCGATGTACGTTGATTTAATAAAAACGTTTTTTTTTTTTTCAAGTCCCTTCCCTTACGGTGCTAAAATTGAAACGCGCGCTCCGGCGTTGGGTAGCGAGTACGCGATCAAAAATTAGCGATTTTAAATCGGAAAAATAAGAACATTCATAGATAATCCCCTTAATTAATTATAATTGAAGTTAAAAATTATAATAATTGAGATTTATTTGCTGAAAACATTAAAACACCATCTGGCAACGCTCACGCAACGGGCGTAGGTCTAATATATTTGCAAGTCCAGAAGCTACTGCGGCGCGGTGCGGTATCCCGGCGTGGCTTACGATTGCGACGATTGAGACAATTGAGCTCCTCGCAATTCAGTGGAGTATGAAAGAGTGAGATGCGAATATAGTGTCGCGCTTCCCGCATACTCTTCACCTATCGTCAAGATCGAGGCACTCGCAGCGTTTAAATGCGAATTTGTTTTCGATCTTCACAAAACACCTCGATGTAGTCGATAAATTCTGATTATTATTAATATTATTTTTTAAATCAATGCGTAATATATTATGGAGGAATACCTAAAATCTTAACCTTGTATTTATAATATTTATAGAGATATTGATGGTTATTAGAAGCAACGTGTAGAAAATACCCAACACAGTGAAGGAAAGGTTAAAAATCATGTAATGAAACGTCCCTCGCTTTAAGAAGCCCTGCCGCCAGCGAACACCATTTTGTTGGTGGGTCCTGTCTCTCATATAAAAGCTCGCCTGCCCCCCTCCTGATTGGCGCTAATGCCGTCCGTCGCCCGGGGAAAGGGGAGCGAGGGGCGGGGTCCCGCATAAAAACTCGACCAATCATCGTGACCATGATGGGATGGGGACAGGGCATAATGATCATATTACAGCCTATTTATAATTTAATTGTTTTATTGTTTTTACTAAAATATTTAATAATGACACGACAATTTATATTGCGCCATTTTGAGAGCAGATCCTCCTCAATAACGTTCTAACTCTTAAGTCCTCTATTATTAACATTTTAAAAATATATTATTTATAGTTAAGGCATTAACATTGTGGAAGTTTAAAAACATTGTTATTTGTTTAATCAAACACTGTTAATTTCACTTTATACAACTGTATAACCCTGCCTGTTTCAAGGGTCATGTTTTTGCTTCCCTCATGATGAGGTGAAAACGTTGAAACCTGTAGCTATACCGTTATATAAAGTGGAATGAACAGTGTTTTACTAAAAGAAGTACAAATATTACAAAATCTATATAATTTGACCCCCGTGGCGATAAGACGCTTGTCTTTACCGTTATCAATTACCGTTGAAACCCATTTTTTTTAAAGGATTCCAGTCTGGTTTTCATTTAAGACCTCTTTAACATATTTCTGGTTGGTTGGAAAAGAATTACCACTTTGCAATAAGCCTGCCAGATTGTTCAATATATAACAAATGTTCAATACAATAAATATGATACAAGTATACTCTTCTAGGCGGTCTGAAGCTTTTGTGTTCTTTGCTGTGAGCGTCCATGTCTTACAGCCATACGTAAGTACTGGGAGAATGCACTGGTTATAGACCTTTCGCTTCAAAGATATTGGGAGATCACTTTTGAAGATATTGTCCAAATGAGCTCTATGCTAGTTTTGTTCTTCGTGCTATTTCCTCCGTTATGCCATCTACAAAAGAAATAAGTTTGCCCACATACACATATATGATCATAAATATTGATTCAACCTTATAAAAATCACTTTTTTCAAGTTCTTCCCAAAGCTGCACACGCCACCCATATATCGTATACATACGTTTAGAAAAACATACAATATTTGGTACGGTAAGAGCAGCAAACTTGCCGCAAGAAGATGAACTACAAAGAAACTTTGTAGATCTTCAGATAGGTGATGTGACACATTGAGCATTTACTGTAGTGTGTGTGTTGTAGTGTTCATATATATTTATATGTTTTGACGCCCCCTGTAGCGTAGTGGTAAAATTCTTGACTTCCACTCTTGGTTTCGGGTTCGATTACCTTTAGCACTCAAAAAATGATGCCGTGCCAGTCTAGTAACAATACTCGCACGCGCCGAGCGGTATTGTTGCCAACACGTTCAATGTTGAACCGCGAGTTCCGTGCTTAATATATATCGTCGTTGTTCTGCGAATAGCATTTAAGTCCAAATATTGACTTTTTGAGATAAATGCAATTTAAGTTTCGGAAGGTGTTGTCAAATCAAGTTTTTAATAAAATAAAATACAAACAGATGTTATTTAAAGACAGTTTATTTATTTATAAAAATTACTACAACAAAATAAGTAACTTAAAAACATATTACCTAAAAATACGGACACCTGTTTTTGACTTAATCCTTTCTTGGTGAAAACAACTGTAAAAAGGTGACTGAAACGCTTCTAAAATATTGTTTTTCTTTCTATATTATTTTATTATTTATTCTGAATGACTTGATGTGTCGTGGTTTATTCAGTCATGAACTCTTGTGCTGGTTGGCAGGGATGAACACCAACTATGGAATTGCTTCGGGATGATATATACTTTTTATCTTTCCATAACAGCGAAACCATATAACTTTCAGACATAAATGTTTTTCCATGTGTAGATATTTTTATTTTAAGTAAAATGCCTTAAAAAACTCATTTTAAGCTAAATAGACTTGAATGCTTTTCGCAGGACGACAACGATATGTTCTACACCCTAAGGCAATATTTTCGTCCGGGCACGCTCTTCAAGATGTCCGAAACACTAATTCGGATATATTCAACGGGTATTAAATGAAAATTTGGACTAAAGATACACGATTTACTGATCTGACATACAATTTATCATTAAATTTTAAAAAAATCCATTATATTTAAGTGGTTATCTTATTGTCTCCCTGCCTCAAACCCTCGCGCTGTAGATATGTTCAAGTCCACATTTCAGGAGTCCTCAGACGTTAATGAGCGGACGCCCCGCATTCCCGTCCGCTCTCAAAGTGATGCCGGCAGGTGCCCGCAGATACCGATGTGACGATGCTGTATTCATAAAGTGGGACAGGCAGAGATGACGGGTCCGGTTGACCTGTAATGATAGCTTTGGAATAACTTTGAGAGATGTTTGATTACGCGTTAATAGAATAGATTAATGATAAGAAAGAGGACGGTATTGAAAAATTTTAAATTGGAAATTTATCGAAACGCGACGATCTTGAAGTGATAATTAATATCAAATGTCAACAGCGACCACGGAAGAGGAGAACGAAGTAAAGTATGGCTGGATTAAGTTAACGATATTTTGAAAGAAAGAAATTTAAAAAGTATGTCGAATTAGAAAAGTCTGCGCTGTCTTCACTGCCTACTCCGACAGGGATATGTCATGATAGTTTATACACGTATGTATGAATTAATTCGATTCCTTCCTTACTGGTTTTACTTTTAGACCATTTTACATATGAATTAAAGTTTTCTGTAATGTTCTTAATGCGCTGTTAAGCAGTTTGATAAGTAAATTGTACACATAGGTATATATGAATGCTGGCAACCGAGGTCTAACGGTTACCATTCACGCTGAACAAACCGGCTTCCTAAGTTCGATTCCTTCTTGGCTGGTTTTACTCTTAGACCGTTTTACATGTGAATTAAAATTTTCTGTAACTAATACGCTGTTAATCATCTTAATGCGCTGTTAATCATCTTAATGTGCTGTTAAGCAGTTTTATAAGATTGACCGAGGTCTAACGGTAAGCATTTACGCTAAACAAGCCAGCTTCATTAATTCGATTTCTTCCTGGCTAGTTTTAATCTTAGACCGTTTTACATGTGAATTAAAGTTTTCTGTAACTGATACGCTGTTAATCATCTTAATATCTCGCCTTCCAATAACATTTGCACGGTATATCTGTTATGTTTTCTTTCTTCGTTCATTCGTTCCACATGCCCAAACCATCTCAGCGTGTTCTTCTTCATCTTACTTAACACGACAGCCTTAACTTCACATTCATACCTTATCACTTTATCGGACTCTTACAAACTGTTCGGTTTTACAATGAGGATATCAAGAGAATTTAATCAGCACCGATATCCTGCAAAACTTGCATAACTATTTAAATCGTCGTTGCTGGCCCTCGTAGTCGAGGATCCCACTGCATGGACAGTACTACTCCCACTGCATAGTCGTCACTACTGTCTTGTTCCACAGCAATCTCGCATTTGGTCCTCACATAGAAATTATATGCAACACAGCTTATAAAACTCTAGGATTTGTAATGAGAATCTCTAAGTCGTTTGAAAACCAAACGGTGCTCAAAACGTTGTTTAATTCATTTGATCCGTAGCAAACTAGAAGGCAATGCTTGCATTTGGAGCCCGGTGGGGGTGCAGAACTCACTCATGGTGGAGAAGGTACAAAAAAAATATATCTACGATATCTCTATATGAGTGAGTTCGGTGTCTATTCATGGCTTTATCCTACTCAGTTTCTGTTGGGCATGCTCGGGTATACCTCCTTGAGCGTAAGGAGAGATCTGCGTCTCCTGGTATACGTTGTCAGACTCGTTCGAGGAGTTGTGTTGAGCTGTCCAGCATTACTACAAAGATTAGCGTTAAATATTCCTAACAATTACACTAGACTGCGCCTGCAAGAACTGTTCTCAATAACATACGCAAGAACGGGGCCTCCAGCCGCTATGCCTGTTGGAAGGGCCTTAACCCTTCTGAACGGGACTGCTTCGGATATTGACATATTCCATATCACATTACCAAAAGCAAAAAGTAAATTATCTTCTTAGATTAAGCGCTTTAGAAAGCACTCATCAACGTACTTAAGTAACTTTGAATATATGTGTATATATGTATGCGTATACATTATTTTTTATTCTATATAATTTTTCTTTATTTCTAATGTTAACATTTCTTGTATTTTTCAAATAAATTCCAATGGAATTCTGTCATACATTGTGACCCCGTATATTATTCTCAGTGCACGCATTTCTACATCGTTTATTCAGTTCCTATCAATCTTACTACGTCCACGCTTCACATACATTTAAGTGGTCACCAAAATACTGTTTGAAAAATATGTTTACCTATCCTAAATTGTATTTTTTTATTGAAATTGAAACACTATCGTTGGTCTGATTTTTTTTACTTTAACATCTGTAAAGGACATTTTAGTGTCGTTTATTTTCTTAATAAATAAATAACTTAGTTGACTAGAGACAACTCCAGTATGTAATACAAAAACCAACTACACAATACAAAATATATCGGTAAATCTTTTTAAAAATCGCTATTCCCAAAGGGTTAATGCATCGTTATAACAGGTAGTCATTTATTAAATCGAACACCCGCACATAATTGGCATTCCGTCCTCTCTACTTACTCTTTTATCCCCTGCGACACGCCGCAGTCTTGTCCAGCGCGCAGTCCACTGTCATTTGTCATCTGTACAATTAATTATACGTTAGTATCTATGCCCTGTCCTGTGACTTCTCTCTCGATATCTATTGATCTGCGAACAGCCGGCATAGACAAACGATTCTCTCGTATAATATGCCGGCGGCAAATTTATATTATCTATGGTCTAGATGCTTAGAACATATTTGTATTTATTAAACCTATTTACGAGTATAAGTATCGATTTTTCAAAATGATCCAATATGGCAAGGTATTTTTTTTTGTGTCCACTTTGCACGGATTTCTCCTGTTACACAAAGAAGGTCTGCTTCTAGCGTTAGCTTATTCGTTAGGAAGAATATCAGCCAGGACTCTTCTCATACTGCTAGGCGGTGCCGAGACTATATCCACAGTGTCACTCAGTCGGTTCAATATCTCTATACCACGCGTGACTGAGTGTTTAGCCATGATATTCGTCCTGTAAGTTGGTATGTAGAACAGAGGGTGATTCCTTGCACGGATATATTTATTGGGTACATATAAACTTAGTGCTTCTAGAATCGCGGGACAGTTAAAGGAACCTTGGAAAACCTTTATTAGGAATATCGCAATGGATTCTTGCCTTCTTGTTTCGAGGCTTCTATAGTTACACACCGTGAGAAGTTCGGCATGGTGAGCATATTTTGGGTAATCCCCTTTTGTTCTGTACCATAGATATCTTAGGATTTTATTATATAGTTTTTGCTGTTGCTGGTTCTGTGGCGTAAAATAATAATAATAATAAAAAAGGCAATTTATATAGTGCCGTTTCGAGAGCTGACTCTCCTCAAGAACGCTTTAACTCGGGATTTGGACCCAATATTATTGAAAGTTTAAAAATATCACAATATAAATCAAACACGTTGAATCTTAAGGATAGGAAAGTGATGACTGCGACCAATGTATTAAGAACTTTTCTGCATCTGTAAAACAACATATTTGGTAAAAAAAAACGCAAGAAGACGAACTACAAAGAAACCTTTGTAGTTCTTTCGCTGTGTGATAGTGACACAGGCTTTAGGTGTAGTGTAGTGCGTGGTTAACGAACTGAACTTCAGTGCGGAAAGTCGCCGGTTCGAATCCCGCTCTATGCTACTCACCTCGAATGACACAGGCATTGCACAGTTGCCTTTCATTTGTCGTGTCCCCAGTAAACTAGGAGTTTGCCTGTATCTCACTGAGGACATATAGCATGAAAAAATAAATCGATACTTCTTTCCCATTTTGGATTATACATATAAAACCCCGTTGCACATTCTCATCAACCTGACAAACCAAAACATTCACCCCACAATGTACCGCACATAATCACAAAATACAAATATAAAACAACAAAAAACAGCACACTCAAGAGCTCACACAAACCTCTTCCACAAGTCATTCCTCTTGCAAGACCAAGTACTCAAACTCCTGTCGCAGTAACAACCACGCCCCGATCGACTGCCTAAATGGTTTTCCTCCCTTTACCTTTATTGAATTCGGCACCCCATTGTATGTCATGGGAGCTAAATAGGCATTCTTCTTCTTCCCAATGTCATGTCAGGTTCCCCCAACGTCGACTATCACCCGAGAGTATGCATCTTTGTCCCCGGCAGCCCGAAAAAGATCCCCAACGCTCCTTATACAAGTCCAATCACGTATATTGCGGAGCCAGGAGATTTTCCTCCTGCCAACACCTCTTCGACCCTCTATTTTGCCTTGGATGATCAGGTGCAGTAATTTGTACTTTGCTCCTCTAAGTACATGATCCAAATCGAACACCTTTCGGATTTTAATATTAGTCAGCAACTCTCTATCAACTTTGGCTCTTTGAAGAACCCTCGTGTTGCTGACCATATCCGTCCAGGGTATCCGTAGCATTCTCCGGTGCATCCACATTTCGAATGCTTCCAGTCGGTTCATACTACCAACTTTGAGGGTCCATGATTCCACTCCACGCAATAACACTGACCAAACGTAGCATTTGATTAACCCTTGTCGAAGTTTCAAGTTTAGATTATCATCGCAGAATAAAATAATTTCTCACTTTACCTTTATTGAATCCGGCACCCTATTGTATGTCATGGGAGCTAAATAGGCATATATAGACATAATTGTATTAAACTTTTGTTGTATACAGTACAACCTGGCGGGCTTATTGTAATGCGGTAATCTTTTCCAAACAACCACAAAGATGTTAAAGAAGCCTTAACTAAAAACCAGACTCGATTCCATCATTTAAAAAATCTGTGTTTGCAGCAGTCACCACCTTCAAGCGTCTTAATAACTATACTTAAGAAAATGTAGGATGGTTCCTGTGACATTTGAAATGTCATGTCTCAAAGGGATGGGGTAAAATCGTTTTTTTTTTAACAAATCGAATAGTTTTTTTATAAATCGAAAAATTGTTTTTCTCTAAACTGACGTTTTAATTCCTAATTTTCATTATACTGACTTTCTAATGTATTGTATGATTTGTATCTATATTTAAATAGGCCAAGATCCACTATGAATTAATACTAATTACGAACATTTAATTTTAGGTATAAAAAAATCGAAAATCCAATTATCGTATACCCCATCCCTGGCCAATGCGGACTAACGTAGTGACTTTTGACAAACGTCGCCAAATATTATTTGATTTTAACAAACTGCCACATTTTTGCTAATTTGTAACAAGATGTATTAATTTGTCATTATTGTTAGTTTTATGTAATGTATTTACCTAAATAACTCGCTATTTATTAGAATCGAGGCTTATATTAAAGTTGATAAAATAATTAAAATTACTGAACGTCGTTAAAAGGTTGTATTGGTGCAAATTTGTGAACTGTCACAGGGACCATGTTACTTTTTCTCAAGTATAGGTCACGAATTGTATAATCATATTAAGGTATCCAATTAGATGCTTGTTATAATTTCAACTCAGCATTTATCGTTCTCAACTGATTGAAAAGAATTCATTATATTTTTTTAATACCATTCAACGAACGGTGGCTTTGGACAATACCCTAACAGGATTAAAGACAACACGTTCGATAATCCTTTCATGTCCTATTTTTTCCATTATCCTTCATCAGGTAGAATGGTCCTGCCGGCCGGCAGGACACTTGTCCCATATCTGCCCGACTGCAGGAAAAGGACGAGAAACAAAGCTGTTGTCATTTGTCAAATTTTTACCATTGTCAATCTGTCGTTTTGATTATCTGTCATCTCTACTATTGTCCCGGGAAACGAACGGGTAGCCCTTTTTTTAGTTTTACTAGTATATCCCTAATTTGACTTTTTTTTTTCACTTAGACGTCCATTGTTATTAGTATGAATGTCTTTAGAAAAGATTTAATAAATGTATATTTAGCAAAAATAATTTTAAAAGGATAATTTATATAACATCATTTAGAGAGCAGATTCTCCTAAAGTGCACTCCAACTCAGGATTTGAACCCATGTTTTTTTTTAAATAGGCAACCCACCCAAAGTAGGATTAATTGTGCCACCGAATTTAAGACAATTATATGAGTCAATAGAATAAAATCTACCTGGTCTGTAAATATGAAACTGGAATTTGCTCATAGATGGCTCTAGTTGTCAATGTAGTGACTGTCAAACCGCGTCATTGGCGCCTTTTTCCTGTATTTACATTTGTCAAAGACTTTTAA
Organism: Odontocerum albicorne; assembly: GCA_949825065.1. Lineage (NCBI taxonomy): Eukaryota > Metazoa > Arthropoda > Insecta > Trichoptera > Odontoceridae > Odontocerum > Odontocerum albicorne. Next base: position 13,000,515 of record OX463868.1, read on the forward strand.
CTCGCAACAATACAAGTTTAATACAACTACATATGTTTTCATAGCGTTGAACATGTCTGTTTTTGTGCCTGAAAACTACAATTTGCGGACAGCATTGATTTTCTGTTACCATTTGAAGGAAACTGCTGCAGAATCGCATCGAATGCTTGTCGAAGCTTACGGTGAGCATGCTCTTGGTAAATTACAGTGCTTTGAGTGGTTTAAAAAATTGGAAAGTGGCGATTTTGACGTGAGAAACGAAGAATGTGGAAGACCACCGAGAAAGTTTGAAGACGTCAAATTGCGAGCATTGTTGGATGAGGATGACGCTCAAACGCAACAACAACTCGCGGATCAATTAAATGTGACACGAGAAGCCGTCTCCATACGTTTGAAAGCCATGGGAAAGATCCAGAAGGTGGGAAAATGGGTTCCTCGTGAACTGAATGAAAGACAGCAGGAAAACTGAAAAACCACTTGCGAAATGCTGCTCGCCAGGTACAAAAGAAAATCATTTCTCCGTCGAATTGTGACTGGTGATGAAAAATGGATATATTAGGTCCTTACATATGAAATTGGCGTTTTGTTTGGGAGGAACATAAAGTTGATTTTTTTTTAATATAATATATTTATTTAATCAAAGTATGTACCATTGCTATCTATGCACTTTTGCCATCTCATAGGTAGTTTATCGATCCCTTTACTAAAAAAACCATTCGGACGGGAATCAATAAAATCTTTGAAGTCGGTTTGGACTGCCCCATCGGAGTTGAATTTTTTCCCTTGCAAGAAGTTATCCAAATTTCGAAAAAAATAGTAATCTGTCGGGGCAAGGTCCGGAGAGTACGGTGGATGTCTTAGACATTCCAATTGAAGCTCTTCTAATTTGGTAGCCGTCTGTTGTGCAGTGTGTGGTCTAGCGTTATCATGAAGCAGCAGTGGCCTAGAGCGATTAACCAGCCTCGGTTGTTTAGCAGCTAGCTTTTCCATCATGGTTTGCAGTTGCTGACAATAGACATCTGCCGTAATCGTCTGGCCAGATTTAAGAAAGCTGTAGTGAACGACACCAGCACTAGTCCACCAAACGCTCACAAGTAACTTTTTTGGAGTCAATTTTCGCTTGGGGCATGGTTTGGCTGGTTCGGCAGGGTTCAGCCATTGCGATGAGCGCTTCCGATTATCATACAGGATCCACTTTTCATCACCGGTAATGATTCGATTCAAAATCCCTTCATTATTGTGCCGGTTGAGTAATGCAACGCAGCAGTCAACGCGCGTTTGTTGATTTGCTTCACTCAATTCGTGAGGTACCCACCTTTCAAGCTTTTTCACCTTCCCAATTTGCTTCAAGTGGATTAAAACAGTTTTATCACTAACACCGCAGCCTGCAGCTAACTCGGACGTGGTTTGCGATGGATCCGCTTCCACAATAGCCTTCAATTCTTCATTATCAACTTTGGTCTCCGGCCGTCCACGGGGCTTTTTCTGCAGGTCGAAATTTCCAGAACGAAAACGTTGGAACCAAAAACGCACTGTGTTTTCTTTTGCGGCACCGTCGCCATACACATCATTAATCCTTCGAGCCGTTTCTGCAGCACTGGTGCCACGGTGGAACTCGTACTCGTAAATAACGCGATATTTCAAGTTTTCCATTTTGTAAACTGAGTGACGCAAAGAAAAAAAACAATTGAGGAAAAAACAAATGAATTATAATTTTCGAAACACAAATACTTGAGTAAATAGCTGTATAAATTTTAATTTGGAATTCCTAACCAAAAAGAAGATATTTGAGATCAAAGTTGCCAGTACGGCAAAACGCCAATTTCATATGTAAGGACCTAATATTTCGAGAATCCTAAGCGTAAAAGATCATGGGTAACTCCAAGCAAACCAGCAACATCGACTGGAAGGCCAAATCGCTGTGAACGGAAGACAATGCTCTGTATTTGATGGGGTCAGAAGGGTGTTGTCTAAATTGATTGTATGAAAATGGTAAATAAAATATTTTTAACCATTTTCATACAATAAATGTGTATTTTCTATTTAAAAAAATCCGATTTCATATTTACAGACCTGATACTCGTATTAGTGGAAAAGTTCCCTGAAGAGAGAAGAAACGCAACATTCATTGGATGCGGTCAAGATATGGCTTTTAGTCAATCAAACCTGTCTCGCAAAGGACAACCGAATAATACATGGTCTAAAGTCTCGTCATCCTGACTGGAACTCTCCAGAATAGCCTTATTAATATTTTTCTTACTACACGCATCTCGACATAATTGATTTTTCTTGTATCCCTCTTCAGCCATGTCCAAATTTCACTTCCATTCGTCAAAGTGGATACCAGCGCAATATTAAATAATATCACCTACTTTTGATTTGGTGCGGTTGTTGTACAATATGTATATAACATTAAGTGCTCAATTTACCTTGTAACTTGTCGCTACTCTTCTTCCAATATCCCTTTCAACTCCCTCCATCCCACATAAACACACTGCCCAGATAACAGAACCCATCAACCTGCTCCAGTTTCTCTGAGTTAACCCATACATCGCACACACTTTCTACCACACTTCTTTCTATAACCATAACCTTTGATTTCGCTACATTCATTCCCAACCCTTTCACTAGACATCTCTCACTCACCATATCCCTTCAATATTCTCCATTCCCAGCAAACATAACTATATAATCTGCATACAGAAGTCCACATACATTATCTTCCCTCATTCTTACATCTCTCCCATCGTTTTATAAATCGCGTACACTTGAATTTCTTACATATAAATTTTTCAACCAATATGACATAGTTATTATTTAATTTTATATAATTGGATAATTTACTAGAGATGTTTTTTTTTCCTAATAAGACTATAAAGAAATAAATATTTAATAGGTTATATAGGCTAATAAAATAAAAACCATTAATGCTGAAGAAAAAAACAACAATTGACGATAGGCAAAGTGTTCTCAGGCCATATTGTCTGCCCACTGTGGTGTGTACCAGGGCGGCGTCGCTGTGTCAATACATAATTTGTCAAGTGGCTCTAGGGGTTGGAAGAGAGATGGATTAGGTGACATAATAGTGTGACCATTTGTTTAAATTTTTTTCTTCCTACAATTAATTTTAATTGTAAGGTCGTAATGATTTAGTTTTATTATTTTCAATACTTTTAATAGCTTTTTGTCAATTTATCATAAACTTTTGTCAATTTATCATGAATAACTTTTTGTCAATTTATCATAAACTTTTGTCAATTTACAAAAACTTGTCAATTTATCATGAATAGCTTTTTGTCGATTTGTCATAAACTTTTGTCAATTTATCATAAACTTTTGTCAATTTATCGTAAACTTGTCAACTTATCATGAATAGCTTTTTAATTTCGTATTTAAAATTCGTTCAGTACCACGGACCCACCGAGATTCAAATTTCGAATTACTTTCGGAGAGAATCCAAGTATTCCTCTCTCGCTCTCTTGTATTCAAAATTCAATTCTCGTATTCTTTCTTTGACGACAGCCGTCGTATGGGTTTTGGCCTATTTATACTATGCTGGCGACAACAAATAAATTCAATAGAGCTCTTAAATATGTATACTCGAACCGGACAATATAAAAAACCTTAACTGTCCATGCAGTGAGACTCTGGAATCAGTTACAAACCAATATAAGACTCGCTCCGTCCTTGGCATGCTATATTCCCAATTTTGCTTTTCCTTTCCTCTCCACCATCCCTTCCTTTCCTTTTGATTGATGATATCTCACTTTATATGAAAAATATTGTTCGGGTGATTGTCCGTCTTTGTGGGGTTCGTGGGCATGTGCTCACGTATGTGTTTATGGATTTCGTGGGGATGTGTAGTCATCTGAATGATTTATGTGGCCATGTAACTTGCTTCATTTACTTTTGTCTGGTTGGTTGGAAGAGATTGCCGCCTGGCAATAAGCCCGCCAGATTGCATTTGCAATAAAAGTGTTAAAATATATATATAAAAAATCTGCTTAGGTGATAGTTCATAATAGCGTTTTGATGCCAACTTGAGTGAAAAATACTGAGAAAAGCAGAATTAGTTCAGTATCAAGCTAGCATCTGCATTGAAAACAGACTGGAGTCTAGATATTTATGAATCAGGCAAACCAGAATAAATATAGATACAACAATCCAGACCCGACACAACAAATGAATTAATAAGAGTTTTTATTTTGCTTTGTTGGAATTCATCGACGTATAAATTTGAACTCTCTAAGACTATAGAAGCCTGAAGAGACCGTATAGCCAATTCGTTTGTCGAAGGAGAGCTTACTATCAAGACAGACACCAAGAGATTCGATACTGTCTTTAGGGAAGATACTAACACACGTAACTAATAAAGCATTCCCCATCAAGAAGGTGTTGTCTACGCTGTGACGACACCCAGGTAAATTCCGCTTTACTTAGATTTAATTTATTTCTCAACATCAAATTTGATACGGACAATACAGTTAAGAGTTATTGTTCGTTGAAATTACATATTCAATTTATTTATTTTACATTCGATTTAAGTTTAGAACAAAAAAAAACGTAAAATAACTAAACAAAAGTCGAATATAGTAGCGTAATGATAACATATTTTTGTTTATATTTTTATGATTATGTGCGGTATATTGTGGGATGAATGTTTTGGTCTGTCTGTAGTGATGAAGTGTGAGGAGTTTGATTTCGCGTGATGTATACATATGTAATTGAGTGTCACTGTTTGTCAGGTTGATGAGAATGTGCAACGGGGTTTTATATAATCAAAAATCGGAAAGAAGTACCGATTTACTTTTTCATGCTATATGTCAGACGTGGACAAATGCGACTCCGGAAGCCGCATGCGTCTCTTCGTTGGGTTAAGGGCGGCTCCCAATGTATCTTATAAAAATATAGATACTTTCTTTCCCCATTATACTTGTATTTTTGCGATTTTCCTTTCTAAATGTTTTAAGTGACAAGATGCGCATGTATGAATGCAACTGTCAAAGACGCAAGTACTGGTGTATACGTGTGTGCTGTGATTTCAATGTGTAGGATGCGCGCGTATCTCCTGCCTCTTTATGTGCGCAAACCACGTAAACCGTATTCTGCGCTATTTTTATATTTTCTTATATGTGTATTTTTTATACTTTATATAGAAATTAAGACTTGTGTAGAATATGTAATAAATTTGAATTTGTGTATTTATGTTAACACTACGTGAGCACGTGACTATGGTGTGGTTCTTTATATATATGAAAATCCAGAATGTGGCTCTCGTTGACCTCATGTACGCCAACCCCTGCTATTAGTCCTCAGTGAGATACAGGCGAAAGCCTAGTTGAATGAGTACACCGCAAATGAAAGGCAACCTCCGTGGCCTAGTGGTAAGACACTTGTCTGCCGATCCGGAGGTCACGGGTTCCTTCCCCGCTGGATTCCAGTTTTTTTTTAAATAGGATTCCAGTCTGGTTAGCACGTAGGGCCTATAAAAACATATTTCTGGTTGGTTGGAAGAGATTGCCAGGTTAAAAAACTCACCAGATTAAAAAAAAAATGAAAGACAACAAAACAAACCCAGATCCATTAAAATTGTGTGTCTTGCCATGTGTAAAATAAATTAAATAATATTCGTACATCAGCTTCTACACCTGGCAACAAGCTCGCCATATTGTTTTTACAACGAAGTATTAAATAAATCGTGTGGCGACTCGACTGGCGATACCGGCAATTATCCCAGTCAGTGTTCATTGCCTATTTCGCTTGAAACAGAGGTTGCCAGAATTTAAAAATTGATTCTGCCGTACATCGATGAATTTTAAAATGGTGTCACCCGTCTGGGACAGGTAGTTTGAATGCCTATTGTCGTGTGCGGTTACCCCATGCAAGTGCAACTCTGCAGGTGGTTTAAAAGCTCAGGGTGTGAGAATAAATATGGGACATCTATCTGTCCTGTCGGTCGTGTAGCTCATGACTTAGAATCGTGACTCCGATGATAGCCCTTGACGATCCCTCTTCATCCACCCCTACACTCGGCAGTTTGAAGGGCAGTTGTTAAGGGTAGTTATGTTACAGTCTTCAATACAGCTACTAGTCTGATATATGGTAGTTATAAATATTCCCTTATTGCTCCGCGAACGGATTGATTTCAAAGCTTGCATCTTTATATTCAAGTCCCTTAATGGGATGTCTCCATTGTATTTTCGAATCTACCTCAGTGGAGATGTTCTTTCGGAAAGAAATAAAACTTCCGAAAGACCTGCGTGGCCTAGTTGATACGACGCCTGTCTTCCGTACCCGTATGTTGCGGGTTCAAATCCTGCTGGAAACCATTTTTTTAAACGGATTCTAGTCTGGTTTTCACTTAAGGTCACTTTAAAATCTTTCTGGTCGGTTGAAAGAGATTGCCACGGAGCCGTAAGTCCACCAGGTTTTACTGTATACAACGAATGTATCGAAACTTTGAGATCGATTTCTTTTTCATCTGATATATGAGATGTTCCAAATAAATCTAAAAAGGCCAGATATTATACCATAAAAGAGCTTTTGCCGTTGTTGGCCCTGTTGCGTGGAATGGTCTGCCTCCTAGTGTCAGAGATATGGGTGACATGTGCAGCTTTAGGAAACACTTCATTACATAATACACTCCATCTAAAGCTGAATGTGTTACTATCACATATTGAAAGATTTAAAATGCTTTATTTGTAGTTCGACTTTCTGCGGGTAAATTTTCTGCAGTTTTCTTACCAAATATGTTTTTATGAACATATGCAGATGCGGGGAAGTACTTTATGTAAGGACCGCAGCCACTACATTCCTATTCTAACACATTACTAATACATATATATATATATATATATATATATATATTTATTTTGTAATTTTTTTCACTCTCAATAATAGTGGTATCGAATCCTGAGTTAGAGTGTCCTTAGAGAGAGTTGGCTCTCTGAACGGCACTATATAAATTGTCCTTTTATTATTAGTATATCCTTCCTGGAGATCTTATTGGAGGTCTGCCAGCCGTTATTTCTATATGAAGGTTTATTTATTTAACACTTCATTGCAAATACAATGTGGCGTGCTCATTGCTAGGTGGCAATCTCTTCCGACCAATCAGACAAAAATTAATAATGTAAGTTACATGATCGCAAAAAATATTCTACTGATTATTCATATTTATGAAATTTATGGACATACATATTAAAGTAAAAGTGAAATATCACCAATTAAAGGAAAAAGAAGGGATGGTGGAAAGCAATGGTAAATCAGGAATGGAACACGTTATATTGCCGACTAAAAATCAAGAGTTTTTTCAGTCGCTTCTTAAAGCATGCCAAGGACGAAGCTAGTCTAACATTGGTTTGTAACTGGTTCCAGAGACTCACAGCATGGATAATTAAGGACGACGTAATATAAGGAGAGCGGTGAACTGGGAAAGCCAATAAACAATCTCGGTCTGAGCGTAGCTCAAGTTCATGAACGGAAAGACTTTGAAAATTATCGACGAGATAAGAGGGGGTATCGTGACAGTTAAGGATATTATACAATAGAGATAGTATGTGAATTTGGTGTATTTTTCTCACGTTTAACAAGTTCAGCGCCTTGAAGTGATATAATCGTACTTTATCGTGTTAAAAATAAATATTAGACTTATTTGGGTTGTGTACTCAGAGAAGCAAAGTACAAATTACTGCACCTGATCATCCAAGGCAAAATAGAAGGCCGAAGTGGTGTTGGCAGGAGGCAAATCTCCTGATTCCGCAATATACGTGATTGGACTGGTATAAGGGGCGTCGGGGATCTTTTTCGGGCTGCCGGGGACAAAGATGCCTACTCTCAGGTGATAGTCAACGTTTGGGGACCTGACATGGCACTGGGACGAAGACAAACACTGCACAGTTCCAACAGGACCTAGGCTCCCTAGTTTCCTGGAGTGAGCAAAATCATCTTTTGTTCAACATTAATATACATGTGTATGTGTATCTTATAGTCGATCGTTTTCACCAATCCACCATCAGTGTACCATACAGGGAGTGGCACTAAACAGAGTTTTTGGATTCCAAGATTTGGGCGTAACCTTTGATGTCGGACTCACGTTCGTTAACCATGTCTCACGTTTGATATCGGACTGTTACAAACTACTCGGTTTTATAATGAGAATATCAAGAGAATTCAACAGTACCGATATCCTGAGAAACTTATATAATTATCTAATAAGAACCAAAGTAGAATATGCATCTACGGTTTGGGCTCCTCACCAGCTCAAATATAAAAACAATATAGAACAAATACAAAAAAAAAATCCTCAGATATCTATGGTACAGAACAAAGGGCGATTACCCAAAATATGCTCACCATGCCGAACTTCTCACGGTGTGTAACTATAGAAGCCTCGAAACAAGAAGGCAAGAATCCATTGCGATATTCCTAATAAAAGTTTTCAAGGTTGCTTTAACTGTCCCGCGATTCTAGAAGCACTAAGTTTATATGTACCCAATAAATATAGCCGTACAAGGAATCACCCTCTGTTCTATACTACATACCAACTTACAGAAGGAATATCATGGCTAAACACTCAGCTATAGTCACGTGTGGTATAGAGATATTGAACCAACTGAGTGACACTGTGGATATAGTCTCGGGACCGCCTAGCAGTATGAGAAGAGTCCTGGCTGATATTCTTCCTAACGAATAAGCTAACTATAGAAGCAGACCCTCTTTGTGTAACAGGATAAATCCATGCAAAGTGGATCAAAAAAAAAATATTCGAAGATGCTGTAATTTTCCTCTGAGTCTCAGTACTTAAATAGGATGTCTCCCCGTGACTTCTTCTAAACTATCTGTCTGCAATACAAGTGCGGTGGACAAGTAAACCATTTAGCCACGGAGCCCGCGTCTGGCATTCACGGTCTCGCGGCCCCAGCACGGCTGTCCGCCTGCAGACGCTCTGGACCGTAGCGCGACCAATGCGATCTGGTCTTATGCAATCTGCAGACTGAGGTCGTCCGTGAATCTACTGTTGATGTCACACTCTGTTGATGGCTGGGTTAACCTTTTTTTTATTGTCAAAATAAACCGATAGTTAAGTTTATTTTATGTATTTATTGGGTGTTAACATAAATTGTGTCCGTTTTTTTTCCATATGAAAATAAAAGGACACAACAAAAAAATTAATTACAACAAATTAGTCAATAATATATTATCCGCCAATTCTACGGTGGTTTGAAGGGGATCTTCATGAATAATATAGTTTAAGCGGTCCTCATCGAAATCCACTGGTCGTCCGGAACGCTCCATGTATTTCAGGTCGAAATTACCGTATTTGAAACGCAAAAACCATCGACGAGCTATCCTTTTATTCATAGCATCTTCACCGTACACTTCGGCAGCTTCATTTGGCAGCTTTATTCCCTCGATTGAACGCGAACAGAAAGAAGGAGGTGTCGAAAATGCTCACTTTCGTCTACTTGATATTCCATTTTGAAGGCTTGTAATCAAATAAAATAATATATGTAACGTAAAAGCAAACACAATATCTTGTAGAGCAGAACATTTTCTTTCGAATGACGTATAACCTTTACCATTTTGTTTAACTTATGGTGCTCATTTTTAAATTTGAAAAAAAACGGTCGGTTAACACCTAATATTTTCTAAAGTTTTCAAAACTTTAAGGTGAATATTTCTATTCCTTGATATGGTGAGGTATGAGCGGCTAACTAGAGATGGCCGAGTATCGTATGACCTGTTGCTTGTTTTCAATTTTTTTTTCAATAATATGAACTCGTGTACTTTCTAAAACATATTATTTTTAATGTTTAGTTTTAAAAGATTTTCTCAAATTGATATAAATTATATTTTCTAAATTTTATTTTAATTTTAAGATTTTTTGGTCATGTTGAAAATTAAGCCTGATAATAGACTGCAGTTAATGATAATAGCTTAGTTAATGATAATAGACCGCTCCAGTCTTGTAGAGCAAAAAAATTTCTTTCGAATGACGTATAACCTTTACCATTTTGTTTTAATTTTGGTGCTCATTTTTAAATTTGTAAAAAACGGACACAACTTATGTTAACACCTTATTTACCTTGGCCCCATCGTTGATCGTCCTCCTTTAGGAAGGCAGATATTTAAATTCTTTCCTTGCATCAGGGTGCACCTCGGCTTCCCGTGGATGCTCCCGAACTATTAGACTACCCAGTTTCTCTCTGTCCATGGGAGCATTAATGACAGACTACTATTTTTAGCTTCAATTTGGTCCCTTCGCCTTGTTGTAATTTTTATGGGCATCTGGATCGATCGGCAGATCACATTCTGTGGTACTGCGATATTAATCGATTCATTAATATCCGAAGGAATCTTCACTTAGCCTTACATCGGGTCATCTTCGGACCCATCAGCTAACATACTTCGATCTGGGATCTGGGATCGGTGTGGGATGGAAGCCCCCTGATGCCCTTGCGGTCGGGCTCGCCCTACATTGGTGGGGTGTATCTCGGCCGGGGTAATGTTTGTGGGATGAGCCCGGACCTTTTAGTGTCTTCTCTCTTGAATGTATTTTTTTTTTGTCATCTATTTATTTTCTGTGTTTACTTTTTTTATATATTCTTGTTCTACGTGTTCAAGGGTGTGGGCTGAAAAACATCTGGTGTCCCCGTGGCTGGGTTCGCCCTATATTGGTGGGGTGTATCTTAGCCGAGGGGATGCTATTAGATGAGCCCAGATCTTTTGATAGCTTCTGTATTTAATGTATTATCTGCAATTTATGTGTTTTAGAAGTGGTATTTAAATATAATCTGTACATACTATGTTGCTATCAATAAACCTATTATTTATTTATTATTATCTAGTGGGGAAAGTGCTGATAACTTGCTGTTGGAACACCTAAAGCGAGACTATCAGAGCACACCGGCATGCCAATTTTAACCCTTCCTTCCCTGTGATGTGTAACTAGTAAACATTACTTCTAAACACTTTAATATCTCTATAAGTGTAATAAATACTGGCTTCAGATTTTAGGTATTCCTCCGTAATACATTTACGCATTGAATGAAAACAATAATATTAATAATAATTAGCACTTATCGGCCACATCAGAGATATTTTGTGAGAATCGGGAATAAATTCACCGATACAATCAAACGTGTGCCAGTGTGTGACGTAGGTATATTCATTTAAAAAAACCGCTATGGGTGAGGAAGTGACGCTATTCACGTCTCACTCACTCATTCTACTTCGGTATATCGGAACGTAAGAAATAGAATCTCAGTTCGCTCGATTAAGTAGCTCGCGAGCTTTCGTTTGAGGTGGACGCCTCGCCCGTTTTTTGAACGTCGGCTGATGTTTTTGTTTTCATGTTTTCCGCAATTAAATTTCAATTATTATTACTTTTGACTTTAAATTTAATTAATTTAAGCGATTTGCTATGAATATTATTATTTTTCCGATTTTAAATCGCTCATTTTTACATGTGTATTGATGTGTATTGAATACACAGCACGGGAACGCGCGATTTTTTTAGCACAGGAATGGAAAGGTTAATCATGTCTTCATTTATCACGTATTCTATAGTTCGGAAAATGTAGGATGAGTCCTGTGACAGCTCACAAATTTGCCCCAATACAACCTTATGTAATGTATTTACCTAAATAACTTGCTATTTATTAGAATCGAGGCTTATATTAAAGTTGATAAAATAATTAAAATTACTGAACATCGTTACAAGGTTGTTGTATTGGGGCAAATTTGTGAACTGTCACAGGACTCATCCTACATTTTCTGAACTATAATTGTAGACGCTCTACGGACCGCTTGTTTAGATTAACTGCACGGTGGAATTTCCTCGACAAGATTGCCCGCGGCGATTGTATGTAATTATGAGAATATATGTTGCCCGGACAAGCGGCTGCCACATCCCTAGATCGGCGTCCATCTTGCTATCGCAGAATATAAGAAATATATAATAGCCAATGTTTCTCAAACGGAGTTCCGCGCTTTGTATATTTTAACGTTGTTTCGAGGTAATTTTTTTCGTTGCATCAGATTTAGAAAACTGGCGTTTTGACTACAATTACCAACGAATTCGCATTCTGAATGGTTTCACTTTCAGTCCTTAATACAATACACTCTAAGTTCACACTTTTACACGTATTTGAAACTCAAGTAATTTATAGTTATGGCATTAACATTGTGGAGGTTTAAAAACATTATAATTTGTTTTATCAAACACAATTTATTCTGTCACCGTGAAAACCATACATTTTCTATCGATGATGCCAAATTCTTGCATATCACTAGTAACGGAAATAAATTGGACAGATTAGAGGCCCTAGAAATTTCTAAGGCAGTGCATCGAGGTGAACATCTGGCAAACACATATATCCCAAGAATTTTCGAGGTTGCCTCATCCCTCCATTCACCACCAGCCCTCAACCCGAATGTTAACCGTTAGATGCGTGTATCTTGGTACCAGTTCAAACAGAATTCAGTCTTGTTTGTGCTCCCCTGATGATGAGGTGTGCACCTTGAAACCGGTAGGGTTATACCGTTACAAAAAAGTGGAATAAACAGTGTTTGATAAAACAAATTATAATGTCAAGTAATTTAATTTATTTAGACATTTTATTTTCATAATCTCATGTCCGTATTGAGGTAGGCAGAGATAACAAATTTCGTCTTCATTCTATCCTTGTTGATATATTTCACTTGTACACCTTCTCATGCATATTCTCCTAAGCATCATCAGTTTTTCAACCTACGATGAGCTTTGGCTGCCTGCAGGATACTTGAAGCCTTCCTATAGGCCCTTGTTGTCGTCTTGACAATATCGATGATGGTCATCATTCCCCACGAGAAGACAGACTTCCTTGCATCAAGGTGTACCTCCAGCTCCCCACGGGTATACCCAAACTATTGGACTACCCAATTCCTCTGACCGTGGGAGCTTTAATAGCAAAGTAGTTTTCTTCAATCATATCATTTAAACCTTTTCTAATTTTTCCGGCCATCTGTATCAATCCGCAGATGTTAATGTTAATCGACTCAATAATGTATACTCATGTTAATCGACTCAATAATGTATATTCATGTTAATCGACTCAATAATCTATTCATGTTAATCGACTTAAAAATGTACCTATGGTCTATTCATGTTACTCGACTCAGTAATGTATATTCATGTTAATCAACACAATAATCTCTATTCATGTTAATCGACTCAATAATGTATATTCATGTTAATCGACTCAATAATCTATTCATGTTAATCGACTTAAAAATGTACCTATGGTCTATTCATGTTACTCGACTCAGTAATGTATATTCATGTTAATCAACACAATAATCTCTATTCATGTTAATCGACTCAATAATGTATATTCATGTTAATCGACTCAATAATCTATTCATGTTAATCGACTTAAAAATGTACCTATGGTCTATTCATGTTACTCGACTCAGTAATGTATATTCATGTTAATCAACACAATAATCTCTATTCATGTTAATCGACTCAATAATGTATATTCATGTTACTCGACTCAGTAATGTATATTCATGTTAATCAACACAATAATCTCTATTCATGTTAATTGACTCAATAATGTATATTCATGTTAATCGACTCAATAATCTATTCATGTTAATCGACTCAATAATCTATTCATGTTAATCGACTCAATAATCTCTATTCATGTTAATCGACTCAATAATGTATATTCATGTTAATCGACTCAATAATCTATTCATGTTAATCGACTCAATAATCTATTCATGTTAATCGACTCAATAATGTCTATTCATATTAATCGACTCAATAATCTATTCATGTTAATTGACTTAATAATGTACCTATGGTATATTAATGTTACTCGACTCAGTAATGTATATTCATGTTAATCAACACAATAATGTCTATTTATGTTAATCGACTCAATAATGAATAATATATTCATGTTAATCGACTCAATAATCTATTCATGCTAATCGACTTAATAATGTACCTATGGTATATTCATGTTACTCGACTCAATAATGTCTATTGATGTTAATCGACTCAATAATGTATATTCATGTTAATCGACTCAATAATGTCTATTCATATAAATCGACTCAGTAATCTATTCATCTTAATCAAATCAATAATGTCTATTTATGTTAATCGACCCATTAATGTATATTCATGTTAATCGACTCAATAATGTATATTCATGTTAATCGACTCAATAATGTATATTCATGTTAATAGACTCAATAATATCTATTCATATTAATCGACTCAATAATCTCTATTAATGTTAATCGACTTAATAATGTACCTATGGTGTATTCATGGTACTCGACTCAATAATGTATATTCATGTTAATCAACACAATAATGTCATAAAAAGGTTTAAATCGTTTCGAAATTATCTGTGCCACTTTTAAAACCCAATTTATAACAAAATTTAACATTGGCACGTTGCTCCATTGTTCCTTTTCCGACCGAGCTAAGAAGGTACTGTCAATTGTCACGTCATTATGAATGAACCAGCGATATAAGTGCTTTGAAACGGAAGATAGTCGAAATATGTCGCTAATATAACTCATTTATTGATCCAAAGATGGTGCTGGTGGTGACGCGAAAATAAAATCAGTCACCTGTGTATGTACGACTTTGTATATAAAAATCGTCCGAATTTTCTCATTCGCTCCGCTCCGACCCTGTCGACACTATTTAACGATCGCTAAGATAGATTGCTACAAAGTAATTATCCCAACCAATCAACGGGCTGCCCGCATGCGGCTAATATTAATTACGATCACCGGACGGCACAGACGGGCGGCCATTTTGTGTTTCGTGTTATTCTGTTTTTATTCCCATACAAAATGGCGTATCGCTTTAATTTGTAATATAATATATGTTGCCACGAACCGCCATTGGGGATTTCCAATTAATTTTGATTTAAAATCTGATCTGGGATTTTAAAATATCTTTTTTTATATCGAGGAACAAATGCAATGGAAATACCTTCCTATCCTCAACACTCAACTAATATATTTATCTGGCAGGTTTATTGCCAGATGGCAATCTCTTCCAACCAACCAGAGAAAAGTTAATAAATATTTAAATAAATAAATAAATAATAGGTTTATTGATAGCAACATAGTATGTACAGATTATATTTAAATAACACTTCTAAAACACATAAATTGCAGATAATACATTAAATACAGAAGCTATCAAAAGGTCTGGGTTCATCTAATAGCATCCCCTCGGCCAAGATACACCCCACCAATATAGGGCGAACCCAACCACGGGGACACCAGATGTTTTTCAAGAAGTTAGATAGTCGCAAAAAATATTCAAATGATTAACATTCATCATAATATAATTTATAGTTAAAGCATTAACATTGTGGAAGTTTAAAGATTTCGTAATTTGTTAAGTCAAACACTGTTTCTTCTACTTTTTATAACGGTATAACCCTACCGGTTTCAAGGTTTTCATCTCATCATCATGTGTATGTCGGTACCAGTTCGAACAGAATTCAGTCTTGTTTGTGTTCCCCTGATGATGAGATGAAAACCCTATAACCGATAGGATTATAAAGTTACATAAAGTGGAATAAACAGTGTTTGATAAAATAATTTACAATAATTATTCATCTTCACACTTTGAGGTGTATGGCCGCGCGGTAGCAGACTGACCTTTCGTGCGAAATTTCGCCGGTTCTAACCCCGTGCTGTGCTACTCCCCTCGAATAATACGTGCATTTTTTCCGCCTAGTATTTGCGGGTATAAAGATTGTTATGACTTCGGTCATATTTATTCTTTCAAAAAAGGAAGAAAAAAAAAAAAAAGAAAAACATACCGGCGTACTCCGATCGTCTCATTTCGGTTTGCCGTCGGATCCAGCACAGCGGTGTGATCGGCGAGTTTGCTGGTGTGCAACGGAACACTTGCTCAAAACAAAATTAGAGGAACAGCCTCACTTTCCAGCTGAATTGAACGTTAGAGGTCAAAAACTGTTTATTCCACAAGACTTGTTTACGCTCTCATGATGATGAATTAAAAACCTTGAAACCGGTAGGGTTAAACCGTTACATAAAGTGGAATAAACAATGTTTGATAAAACAAATTACAATACCCGGCGGTAAGTAATACACATAGGGCTTAAGAAAGAGACTGTCTGCCATAATCGACTGACTTCGGCTTTGTAGAGCGTCGTCTCTGTCACGAGATGCGCTAACAATCCGGTATCTAGAAAGAGCTGTTAAACTTTTTGACTGACAAACCGCGACGGAACACGTGTATGAATGACAGAGACGACGCTCTACAAAGCCGAAGTTAACCGATTATGGCCGACAGTCTCTTTCTTAAGTCCGATGTGTATTACTTACCGCCGGGTACTGTACATGTGTTTAAACCTCCACAGTGTTAATGCCTTAACTATAAATAATATAATAAAAAATATATTTTAGAGCGTAGCGCCAGTCCATGATCGGAAAGACGCTAAATATTTTCGGCGAAATAAGAAGGGGCGGCGGGACTTTAAAAACGCTTTTCAATATGTCCGCAATAAATATAATTATGCAAGGACCTTCTGTTCTAAAGGGTCTTTCAAATTGAGCGGTTTTGTTTAATTCAATTTTTTTTTATTCTTGAATAAAACACACAATTTGCTTTGATTTCAAAAAACTTTTTATTCGTCACTGAATTATAATGTGTGACATTTAAACACAAAAAAAAAACAATATTTGCCAAATGTCCACCTCTTGTAGCTCCACAGATGTCCACTCTTTTGTCAAAATTATCGATAACATTTTGGCATAATTGCAGTTCTAACTCGCCAATAACGCGAATAATTTCGTCCTTCAGCTCAGGAATTGATCGGGGGTGATTCTTATAGGCCTGGCTTTTCACGTAACCCCAGAGAAAATAGTCCAACGGTGTCAGATCACATGATCTTGGTATCCAATTAACATCACCGTTTCCAGAGATTACAATACATAAAATAATTCAACAATTTGAACGCGTTGTTGTATTGTATACGACTCCATTTTTATAAATGCGATACATTACACTTCTGAAATGTCACAAGATCCAGGCAAGTTCGCGACGACATCTGTGTTTTATCCAAGAATTATAAAAAACCGCTCAATTTGAAAGACCCTATATAATACATACCAACTTACAGAAGGAATATCATGGCTAAACACTCAGCTATAGTCACGTGTGGTATGGAGATATTGAACCAACTGAGTGACACTGTGGATATAGTCTCGGGACCGCCTAGCAGTATGAGAAGAGTCCTGGCTGATATTCTTCCTAACGAATAAGCTAACGCTAGAAGCAGACCCTCTTTGTGTAACAGGAGAAATCCGTGCAAAGTGGAAAAAATCTTGCCTCGAAGCCATATTGGAAATTTACCAATGACCTACATCTAATTCAGCTTTCTTCATATTTTGCAGGAGAGTACGTGCTCAGTTCAGACCTTCCATCTGGATACCTTCTAGAAGACGCTTTGCAGCTTGTCGACATCGAAGATAACACTAGACTCGAGGTTTGTAACTTACTTTTAATTATTTTTTTAATAATTTTTACTATCAACCTATAAGTGGAACCAGCCTGCCTTTGGAGATGCCAGTGGTAGGTAGAGCAATCCCACTGTTTATGGTAACCGTGTGTGTCCTCATAACATATAGACGTGTGTCATGTGTCGCTCAGATCCTTCAGGAAAAATCTCTTGAATTTAGTGTAGTACTTGACATAATTTCATTTTTTTATATAACTTAACATGCTTTATTTTGTCATAATATCTCCTAATCGGGATAAACAGAGATGAGAGAGCGCCAGACTTTCCTTTCGCGACACAGCTCATATAGCCCCTACGATTTCTCTGTCTTTTTACATTCCTTCTTTCAAATTATCGTTCACTTGATTCAACCATACTTTCTTTGGCCTTCCTCTTCCGCGCCTCCCACTCACATTTGTAATTTATATTTGTTTTGTCAGTATATCTTTATTCCGAGAAGGTGTTTGGATGTATTGTAAATGAGTCAAGCGCTCTCTCCTTTCTTCCTACCCCAACGGGAAGACGGCATGATAGAATGCAAGTATTGTACATGTACAACTGAACATACTAGGTTAGTCAAAAAGTTTTGAAAGCGGAAATGAAAATACATTTTTTTTGGAGGGAAATCACTTTTATTGCTCAGTATAGTCTCCCATAAGATCAATACACTTGGTCCAACGATCTTCCAACTTTGTTGTCCCATCACGGAAGTGACTTTCTGGAAGGCCTGCAAAATACTCCTCTACGACGGCTATAACCTCTTCGTTTGATGAAAAATGCTTTCCACGAAGGAATTTTTTGAGGTGTGAGAACAGCCAGAAGTCAGAGGGAGCTAAATCTGGCGAATAGGGTGGATGCTGCAACAATTCGTACCCCAATTCACTGATTTTCGCTATGGTTTTTTGAGCTGAGTGAGCAGGTGCATTGTCTTGATGAAAAATGATTTTTTTCTTCTGCATACCGGGTCTTTTTTCACATTTTTTTTCATCCAACTGGTCCAAAAGGTCACAATAATAATCAGAGTTGATTGTCTTACCAGTTTGGAGATAATCTATCAATAAAATTCCTTTTGCATCCCAAAAAACTGACGCTAACACGTTCTTGGCCGATTTCTGGACACGAACTCGCTTCGGAGCCAAAGTGCCTGGTTCACACCACTCCTTAGCCTCTTGTTTTGATTCAGGATCATGGTGGTAGACCCAAGTCTCATCCATAGTGATGAATCGACGCAGAAAATCCTTTTTATCCTTTCGAAATTGCTCCAAATGTTGCTCAGAAAGTCGCGTTCGAACGTGTTTTTGTTGCATTGTTAGCAAATGCGGCACCCATTGTGCACACAGTTTTTTGAAACCCAAAACTTCAGCCAAAATATGCCACGTTGTTCCATGTGAGATGCCTATGGTGTCAGCTATCACATCCACAGTCGATCGATGATCTTCCAAAACCATATCCTGTATTTTCGCTATGATTTCTGGTGTTGATGCACTTTTTGGACGTCCTGAGCGTGGATCGTCTTCAACGCTTGTACGGCCACGCTTAAACTCCAAAACCCATCGGTGAACGGTTGGAAATGAAGGAGAAGACTCCTTTAATACTTTCACCATCTTTGCATGGATCTCAGTAGCCGATAAACCTTCCAAAACAAAGAATTGAATCACTGCACGATATTCGGATTTTTCCATTGTTAAAAAATACACTGACACGTCAACTTCAAATGACTTGTAAACAAAGAATGAATTGACAGATCGAAATAAAATTTTGAGTACGTTCTTATGAAAGATGAAATATTAAAATGGCGTAGAAATTTTGGTTTTCTACTGCTCCATAGATGTCGCTTTCAAAACTTTTTGACTAACCTAGTACATACATATGACACATATGGTCACGCCGTGTCTGTCGTGGGATAGGGAAAGAGATCAGATCTCCAGAATTATATATTCAAGCGCACAACTTTCGCCTCCTCCTCATCTCGTTATGCACAATCTTCAATTCAATTCAACATCTCGTTATACACAAGCTTCTATTATTCATACTTCTCACTTTCCCGCCTTTTACAATCTATTTCATTTGGTACAGCCATATTTTCCTCGGTCTACCTCAAGAGTTCCCAAAGTGGTCGATATCGACCCCTGGGGTCGATTTGATTTATCTAAGGGTCGATAGTTTCAATAAAAAAAATTGGGGGTTGACGACAGCAATAATAGACCCCCTTTATACTGCTATTTGTTTGTTACTTCAAAATATCTATGATACCAATAGGTACCTTATTAACCTGTACACCGCGTTAAAAATCAAATTCCACGAATCCTGTGCGCGGCACAATTTCGGCTTTTTTTTAATTTCTAAGTTTAAACGCGTATTTTGTTTAGAGCCACTGATATTTGATTACAACACCGAGTAAACATGACATTCAAGTAATTTTCTGATAATAAATAATAGTCATTACTCTTAAGGAGACTCATTAAGTAAAGGAGATGAACTAAACATTACGTAAAATACACAAAGGAATGCTACAGATCAGATCACAGGCGTTTGTGCTTCCCGCGAGGAACACGTTAAGAAGTAAAATACTTTTTTGATAAAAACACATTACGGTACACACCAAACTTGTGAACGAAAAGGTACAATGTGTAATTGAAAGAGTCACACGTGAGAATGCATGAAAATACTCGCACATGTAGCTCGTATGTTAGCTCAAACATGTCTGTGCATTCTCTTATCGAACGTATCGAAACAAGTGCGGACATGAAAAACCGTCACCTGTTATCTAGTGCAATATTTCTGTGGCGTTATGGCAGAAGTTGATATGTCCGTTTTTTTTTTAAACAAATAAAAACGGAATCTGACACGTGTTACTTCTCATATATTCAAACACAAATCTTATATCCTCAAAAATCTTATTATATTGTCATAACTAAGCTAGCCATATGGATGTATAAACTTTTACGTACCATGCTCCAGGATCTGAAGACACCCGGCGACTCCGCCCCAGCATCGCAGGAGCGCCCGGCGCCTGAGCCCGAGGAGCAGGAGGGACAGGAGCAGCAGGCGGAAGTGGAAGAGATGCTGGCCGGGCGGTACGGCGGCCCGGGGGGCGCGCACCACGCGCACCTCGCTCACCAACACCACCATCACCATCATCAACAGCACCAACAGCACTTGGCCGCGGCGTACCACCATCAGGTCAGTGCTCGTCTGTTGTCTGCATCAAATCTAAGTCTCGAGGATACTATTGGATTTTTTTAGTGTCCTTAACTACATACATACCATCATGCTGTTTCTTTATCGGGATAGACAGAGAGGACACAAGGCCAGGCTTTTCTTCTCACTCATCCTTGGATTATTCTTCATCAATACAACTTCTACTATTTATGTGACTTACGTTTTGTTCTTTTAGAATATTATTCACTTGATCCTACCATACTTTACTTGGTCTTCCTCTCACACGCCTTCCACTCACATTTGTGCTATACCTATATATGTTTTGAATTTCTCCTGTTACACAAAGAGGGTCTGCTTCTAGAGTTAGCTTATTCGTTGCATTTATTCGTTCCACGTGTCCAAACCATTTCAGAGTTATATTGTTCATTTAATTGTATTTATTTATTTAATTAACGACACAACAGTCTCATCTACGAGTATATACAAATGAACGTATGAAAAGTTATACAAGTACGTCATTGTTTAAAAATATTTAATATTAATATGTATATTTAAGTTCAATATATGTATGTATAATATCTTCTTCTCCCTGGCTCCATCCCAACTCATAGTCTGCGAAGACTGTTGGGGTCAGCTCTCCTCGTCCTCAGGTTGTATGCTCTTCTGTCCCGGACTACATCCCCCAGGCCATGCCTCTGCATCAGGTTATCTTTTTGCACCACCCATGAATTATTTGGTCTTCCTCTGGTTGTCATTCGAGGAAGATCCATGGAGATTGGCTGGTTCACAATGTGATCGGGTGCTCTGCGTCCAACGTGCCCATACCATCTCAATCGCCTCTCCTCCATCTTGCTGTTGATGTCTGTAACACCTAGGCTTCCACGAATGCGTGAGCTTTTTATTTTGTCTCTTAGGGACACGCCAGCTGACCATCTTAGCATGCGCATTTCAGCAGTTTCTAGTTGCCTAGAGTAAGAGTTATACATCGTCCAGCATTCGGAGCCATAGAGGAGTGCGGGTCTGACATTATTTTGGTATACTTTTCCTTTTAACTTTACTGACATTTTCGGATCTCATAGAGCTCCCGTCATTGATCTAAACTTCATCCACCCCACACTAATTCTATGTGTTACATCTGCTGCACATCCTCCATCGCTATGGATGAGTGACCCGAGATACTTAAAGGAGTCACAATTTGATAATGTTTCTCCATCCATTTGCATCAATATATAGTATGGATGTATACCACAAAATATTACCAAATTTTACCAAGTAGACTGATGTAATTGTCGAAGACTTATTTTATAGATGTAAAGAACTCAGATTTGTTTTTAGTGGAGCAACGCTTACATAGAACAAGAATTGGATTTTTAGAGAATTTTATGGATAACGTAGATCTTGAGGTCTATAGAAAACACATGATGGGTTCACTTGCAGCACGAGATGCAAGTTACTTTGCAGAATCGGAACCTTCCACATGTTGATGCAGGGTTACTCAACTCCAGAGGCGAAGTATTATCCTTAATGTTTTGTTTATATTACGTTATTTATATTAATAAAGGAGTGCACAAAGTTAGTAGCTATTTCTAAATATTGTTGTGATATTCTGGTGAATACTATATATACTTATATTAAAAATATCTAAATTATTGCAAACTCATTTCCAAGTCTTTGCATACGAATTATAGAGGAGTTGACAATTACAATATTATTGTATTGTGTTACACTTTCGTTGTATACAGCACAACCTTACGGGTTTATTGTCATGTGGCAATCTCTTCCAACCAACCAAAAAAAAATTAAAGAGGCCTAAAGTAAACATCAAACTATAAACCATATATATTTATATATTTTTCCCTCCTTCGTTTTACATGCCCAAATCATTTAAAAACGCTCTTATTCACGTTACCCAATGTGAACTTAAGGCCGACATTTAAGGTAGAAAAAAAACTAGAGAATTCCAAGAATGTCAGTCAGTGTTCGTGTGTCCTGAACAAACACTTGATATTCGTGTTTTCTCTGCCAACACTGTACAGTAGCGGATTATTCTATTGTGTTTATCTCGGGTAAATATTTCCTTTGGATTCACAATAGCTTTTGCATTTATTTTAAGGAATAAATCGCTCTCCGTTGGATTTCTAGCGTGAATATATTTTATTTCCGCTCCAGAGACTGCGGACAACCGCTTGGCCTGAGTTCTATTTTTCTTTTAAGTTTACATTAAAAGTATATACATATAGTTACATTAAAAGTATATACAGTATAGTTTACATTAAAAATATATACAGTCTTGTTTGTACTCCCCTGAAGATGAGGTGAAAGCCTTGAAACCGGTAGGGTTATACCGTTACAAAAAAAGTGGAATAAACAGTGTTTGATAAAAATAAATTACAATGTCTTTAAACCTCCACAACGTTAATGCCTTAACTATAAACAACATATATACATATAACTTGCAATATCTGCTCTTTCCGATTTTAGACTATGCGGACGTCTATTACAGAGGAACTTCTTATTCCTAGTGTCATGTCAGATCCCCCCAACGTTGAATATCACCTGAGAGTAGACATCTTTGTCCCCGGCAGCCCGAAAAAGATCCCCAACGCTCCTTATACCATTCCAGTCACGTATATAGCGGAGCCAGGATATTTGCCTCCTGCAAACACCTCTTCGACCCTCTATTTTGCCTTGAATGATCAGGTGCAGTACTTTGTACTTTGCTCCTCTAAGCACATGCCCCAAGTAGGACACCTTTCGGATTTTAATATTAGTCAGCAACTCTCTATCAACTTTGGCTCTTTGAAGAACCCTCGTGTTGCTGACCATATCCGTCCAGGGTATCCGTAGCATTCTCCGGTGTATCCACATTTCGAATGCTTCCAGTCGGTTCGTACTACCAACTATGAGGAACAGCTGGACAAATTACAGCGACTTAAAAATGTTTGTCTAAGATTTATTTTTAACCTTAGAAAGTATGATCATATCACTTCATACCAGAAGGCGCTGAAGTGGTTGAACGTTAGAGATAGACGCAAAATTCATATAATTGGCACCGATGGGCGTTGGATTGTGATATAACTGGTGTAAATAAAGGTTCTAGATATAAATCTTATATGGTACTAGGGTTTGTGATATGACTCTTTAAGTTATTTGTGGATGAAGAGGTTCTCAAGTCTCTCTACAGTGCCCTGGTCCATAGCAAGATGGAATGTGGATCAATAGTGTGGAGTCCGCGGAGGGGATTCGTTACTCTCAAAAGGTGGAGAAAATACAAACGAAATTTTTGAGATTCCTCTACTTACGGGAGTACAGTTTCTGCCCGCGGCTCCATCCTACAAGATTTCTTCTTTGTATGTTGGGATACTACCTTCTTAGCTTGAGGAGGGACGTGAGAGTATCTTCTTATATCTTCAAGTTACTGATAGGAGCTATACCTAATCCTGCTATATTGGAAAGGGTAAAGTTTTATGTTCCTGACAACTATTCGAGGTACAGAAATATTAACAATCTATCCCTTTGTAACCATGGTTTAATATAATAAGAATGAACAAGATAGAAGTGTCTATAATAAGAATGAACAAGATACTACCTTCTTAGCTTGAGGAGGGACGTGAGAGTATCTTCTTATATCTTCAAGTTACTGACAGGAGCTACGCCTAATCCTACTATTATGGAAATGAGACTCGACAGTCTGTATGTTGGATATGAAACAGAAATCTTGACCTACAATATAATAAGGACTCTAGATATAAATCAATCCAACAAACTATCCCTTTGAAACCACGGTTTAATATAATAAGAATAAACAAGATGGAAGTGTCTGCCATGTGTGGTACGGGGACAGGCCCCTGCGTGGTGGCTATCATAGTCACCTTTACAGAATGGCGGCTATTGTGGAGAATGTCGATCAGGATGATGAGACTATAGACCGTGTATTTATCGGTAGTCCTTTACGAGACAGATTAGATTGACTAAAAGCCATATCTTGACCGCGTCCAATGAATGTTGCGTTTCTTCTCTCTCCGTGGAACTTTTCCACTTATAGATGGATTGTTACAGTTTTCGAGCTTAATCAGTTGAAACTTTGCATTATCTATAATTGTTATTTTGTTTAAATTGGTTTTATGATATTGCCTCTTCTAATTGCCTATTTAATTTGGTGGCACAAATCATCCTAATTTGGGTGGATTGCCTATTTAATTTGGTGGCACAAATCATCCTAGTTTGGTTGGACTGCCTATTTAATTTGGTGGCACAGATCATCCTAGTTTGGGTGGATTGCCTATTTAATTTGGTGGCACAAATCATCCTAGTGTGGGTGGATTGCCTATTTAATTTGGTGGCACAAATCATCCTAGTGTGGGTGGATTGCCTATTTAATTTGGTAGCACAAATCATCCTAGTGTGGGTGGATTGCCTATTTAATTTGGTTGCACAAATCATCCTAGTGTGGATGGATTGCCTATTTAATTTGGTGGCACAAATCATCCTAGTTTGGGTGGATTTCCTATTTAATTTGGTGGCACAAATCATCCTAGTGTGGGTGGATTGCCTATTTAATTTGATTGCACAAATCATCCTAGTGTGGGTGGATAGCCTATTTAATTTGGTGGCACAAATCATCCTAGTGTGGGTGGATTGCCTATTTAATTTGGTGGCACAAATCATCCTAGTGTGGGTGGATTGCCTATTTAATTTGGTAGCACAAATCATCCTAGTGTGGGTGGATTGCCTATTTAATTTGGTTGCACAAATCATCCTAGTGTGGGTGGATTGCCTATTTAATTTGGTGGCACAAATCATCCTAGTTTGGGTGGATTGCCTATTTAATTTGGTGGCACAAATCATCCTAGTGTGGGTGGATTGCCTATTTAATTTGGTGGCACAAATCATCCTAGTGTGGGTGGATTGCCTATTTAATTTGGTGGCACAAATCATCCTAGTGTGGGTAGATTGCCTATTTAATTTGATGGCACAAATTATCCTAGTGTGGGTGGATTGCCTATTTAATTTGGTGGCACAAATCATGCTAGTTTGGATGGATTGCCTTTTAAAAAAAAACATATCTAACTTTTATAAAAATCGTTTAAAGTATGAGAAACAAAAGTCTGGATCAGGTATATGTTATGCGCGTGGAGATCTGCTCTTTCTGCCTACCCCTAAAAAAGGAATTCGTGGTAAGTACGTATATGAATGTATAAAAAGTCTACCTACGATTTTAGTCTACCTAACGAACGTAACAATTCAAAGCCGAAAGGACAACACTCGAGACGGGATCTGAACCAGGCAGCTGTCAATTCGACCGGCACTCGACGTCAGCCCCGTCGGACTGTTATTGACGATACCTGGAATCCGGGACGATTAGGGACTGTTTATTTAGGCTGGTGAACCTTCGACGACAAGTGTTTTTGGATCGACAATTTATTTTAGGTGCATTTATCAAAGATTTGAAAAGAATTTGTCGATAGCTATGGCAGCTTCCAATATATTGTAGAATATGTTTTATTGAACCCTTTCTTATAAAAATAATTCTTTGGACTTATTGCTAGACGGCAATCTTTTCCAACCTACTAGAAATGTAAATAAAGTTCGTTACATGGTCCCAAAAATATAGTACTGCTATACAAAATCATTCACTCAGTGATCGATGCACCTCACTTACTCGCGAGCATTTCATTTCGTATTCCCACTAGATCCACAAGACAGATCAATCCCTTTTATACCGAAAGTTGCTATACTAATTATAAAATCAACTCCTCTATAATTCGTACGCAAAGACTTGGAAATGAGCTTTGCAACAATTTAGATATTTTTAATATAAGTATATGTAGTATTCGCCAGAATATCACAACAATATTTAGAAATAGCTATTAGCTTTGTGCTCTCCTTTATTCATATAAATAACGTAATATAAACAAAACATTAAGGACAATACTTTGCCTCTGGAGTTGAGTAACCCTGCATCAACATGAAGGAAGGTTTTAATTCTGCAAAGCAACTTGCATCTCGTTCTATTAATGACGCCATGTGTTTTCTATATCTCAATATCTATCGTAAAATTCTCAAAAAATTAAATTTTTGTTCTATGTAAGCGTTATTCCATCACAAAACAAATCTGAGTTCTTTACCACTATAAAATAAGTCTTGGACAATTACGTAAGTCTGCTTGGTGAAGTTTGGTAATATTTTGTGGTATGTTATAATGTATCTCTTATAATGTATCTATTAACAAGAAATCGTGGGCTAGGTTAGGTTAAGAAAGTCCATCGTTTTATCCTCTCTGCCTACCCCGACAGAGAGATAACGTGATGGTTATAATGTATCTGCTAGCAAGAAATCGTGGGTTAGGTTAGGTTACGAAAGTCCGTCGTTTTATCATCTCTGCCTACCCCGACAGGGAGATAACGTGATGGTTATAATGTGTCTGTTAACAATATAATAAATTACCTTATTCTAAAACATAATATCGATACAATCCTTATTTCATGAAATTGTAGAAGGCGGGTGGAACTCAATGAGAGAGCTCATCGTGAATCGAATACGTAACCACCGATCTGAAGACACGTTTGTTGACCAACTGAGCCACCAAGGTCCTCTTTTTTTCTACGGGTAGAAATAATCGTCCCATTTAAGATGAATATATGTCAAAGGGCGACCAAACCTGTCACAATACACCCACTGAACGTTTTGTATTCAATGTCCACGTCTCCATACCATCATTAATCTCGCATCATCTGTCCAGCGGGACCCGATGTACAGAGAAAAAGAAGATTAATAGCTTTTTCATGTCTAAGGTGTATCGGGCCTTCTCAAATTGTGTAAAATTATTGATGATAACGATGATCTCGGTGTGGTTATACGTAGAGGTGCATTGGACGCACTGGACTTTCATGAAGGTGGTCGCCAGTTTGAATCCCGCGCTGTGCTGCTCCCCTCGAATGACACAGGCATTATTCCCACTTATTTATTTATTTATTTAAAACTTATTGCAAATACAATCTGGCGGGCTTATTGTCAGGCTGCAATCTCTTTCAGCCAACCAGACAAAAGTAAATGAAGCAAGTTACGTGGTCGCATAAATCATTCAAATGACTATCCATGAACACACATACGTGAGCATATGCCCACAGACCCTACAAAGACGGACAATCACCCGAACATTATTTTTCATATAAAGTGAGATATCATCAATCAAAAGGAAAGGAAGGAATGGTGGAGAGGAAAGGAAAGAAAATCAGGAATGAAACACGTTATATTATTGACTAGAAATTAAGAGGTTTTTCAGTCGCTTCTTAAAGCATGCCAAGGACGGAGCGAGTCTTATATTGGTTTGTAACTGATTCCAGAGACTCACTGCATGGACAGTAAAGGACTATTTAGTATTCGAGGGTATAATAAAGCCTATTTATTTATTTAACACTGCATTGTAAATACAATCTGGATGGTTAAATGCCAGGTGGCAATCTCTTCCAACCAACCAGACAAAAATAAAAAAGGAAGTTGTTACATGGTCGCGAAAAATATTCAAAAGTTTATACATATTTATGAACATATACATATTAAAGTAAAAGTGAGATATCATCAATCAAAGGAAAAGGAAGGGATGGGGGAGAGGGAAGGTAAATCAGGAATGAAACACGTTATATTACTGACTATAAATTGAAGAGTTAAACTGTGATAAACCACTCAAGAGTCAAAAAGTACGTAAAGAGTTATAAGAAAAAAACTGTACGGTATTTGTGTAAGTTGCTTGTGGAGATGTGCCCATTGACATCTTTGGTTGTAAAACAGAATCACTTTTAGTTTGAATTCACATATGGTATGTTATATGACATTTATGGGTGTATTGTCTTGTTGTGTATATGACATTTATGGGTGCTTGTTGATAGACCGTTTTTCCATTAAAAAAATATCTGTTGTTTATGAGTTTTACTTTTCAATTAATAATTTTTTTGGTCGCTTCTTAAAGTATGCCAAGTTGGGAGCGAGTTTAAAATTGGGTTGTAACTGGTTCCAAAGTTTCACTGCGCGGACAGTAAAGGACGATGTAAAAAAAAGAGAAAAGTGGTGGAGGAAGAGCAAAGAAAGTGTGGTTGAATCAAGTGAATGGTATTTTGACTGAAGAAAACGTAAAAAAAAACTCAGAGAAATCGTGTAAATAGAATGTATAGTATGTCGAGATAGGAAAGTATTTTGCTTTGACCGCGCTGCCTATCCCAGCAGAGAAACTGCGCCTTCATTCATCCACTGCAGGATGTAGTAGGCCTCTCCAAGTTGTTTCCAAGAAATCATGTCCTTGGCGCACTGCTGCCACGTAATCGGTGCTTGCTTAACGTAATTCGCTCTCCCAGCATGCCTCCGCTCTTCTTGCAGACCTTATTCTGCCTATTGGGTATCACTGGATTACTTCATACTTCCAACGATGCTCAATTATTTCGGGCAACGTGGCCAGCCCACTTCCACTACAGTTTTTTTACGACCTCTATAATATCGTCAACTTTTGTTCGAACGCGTATCTACTCATTGCGTTTGCAGTCTCTCCTGGTATAACCTTGCATGCATCTCTCCATGCTGCGTTGTGTTGTCTGGAGCTTTTGTATCATTCGTTCAGAAAGCGTCTAAGTTACCCATCCATATGTCAGTACTGGTAAGATGCATTGGTTAAATACCTTCCACTTGAGACAGGTTGGGGGAGATTGCTCTTGACAATGTAGTCAAGTCCTCCAAATGAACTCCAAGCTAGTGTTGCTCTTCTGTTTATTGCAATCCTCAAATCGTTACAATGAAAGAATTATACAATACAATATTGAACAATTAATTTTTCGTTTAAATTTTATAGGTGATCTGAAGAGTTCTTATATGTACAGTACCCGGTGGTAAGAAATATACATCGGGCTTAAAAAAAGAGACCATCGGCTAACTTCGGCTTTGTAGAGAGAGAGCGTCGTCTCTGTCGCACGATGCACTCACAGTCTCGCGACGGAATACGTGTATGAATGACAGAGACGACGCTTTGCAAATCCGAAGTTTGCCGATTATGGCCGACAGTCTCTTTCTTAAGTTCGATGTGTATTACTTACCGCCGGATACTGTACATGTCTTTAAACCTCCACAGTGTTAATGCCTTAACTGTAAATAATATACTGAACAAACTCTTTTAGAGCGTTGCGCAAGACCATTATCGGAGAGACGCTAAATATTTTCGGCGAGATACGAAGGGGCGGCGGTACTTTAAAAACGCTTTTTAAATATGTCCGCAATAAATATAGCCGTGCAAGAAATCACCCTCTGTTCTATAATATAATACATATCAACTTACAGAAGGAATATCATGGCTAAACACTCAGCTATAGTCACGCGTGGTATAGAGATATTGAACCAACTGAGTGACACTGTGGATATACTACCTTGATCAAAAAGTTTTAGGACTTTATTCATAAAATCGAAAATACAAGTTTATTCATCAAAATCGATATGGTCCCCTTCAAAGTACTCCCCATCGACTGCAACGCACTTACGCCAGCGCTTGATCCAATCCTCGAAACACCGCTGGTACTCAATTTTCGGTATGTCCATCAGAGCCGTCTTCGATATTTTCATGACATCGTCTCGGGTGCGTCCCGCAAAGCGGTTATTTAAGTCGGTTGAACAGGAAAAAGTCGCAGGGAGCCAGATCAGGTGAATTCGAAGGCTGCTGGATAGTATTCGTGTTGTTTTTAGTCAAAAACTCATGGAAATCATGTATTTTGCGATTTCAACGCGGTCCTTTTTTTGCATGAAATTGAGGTCTTTCGGCACCAGTTTTGCAGCGACACGTCTGAGGCCCAAATCACTAACCAAAATGTCTTGAGCGGATCCATAAGTGATGTTCAAGTCCTCTGCCAACTCTCTGATGGTCAATTTGCGGTTTTCGGCCAACATTTTTTTTTTATTTTATCGATGTTTTCATCGGTTTTCGACTGCCACTGCGTTCGTCATCCTCGACCGACTCACGACCACTTCTGAAGCGTTCGTGCTACTGAAAAACACTTCTCCAACATTTCCAAGATCTGCGGACCGTTAAATCCGTTTTTCACACAAAATTTAATGCAAACTCATTGATGCACAGTTGATGCCATTTTCAATCTTGTAAAATATCGAAAAAACGCACAAAGGTAGATGTACTCAGTACAGCGTAACTTTTACAAATGTCAAGCTATGACACTGAAATTTGGAGGGAAGTGTGAATGATAGATGTGGTAACCTAACAAAAACAAAAAGAATTCCGATCGGGTGACTGACAGCGCCACACGGTGGCTGGTCCTAAAACTTTTTGATCAAGGTAGTAGTCTCGGCACCGCCTAGCAGTACGACATATCTCGACTCTGCTCCAAATCAATACAACATGCATACAATACCTAACAGAAATACACATTTTCGTCTAAAATTACAAAAATTCGTTCCGTCGCACAAAGTTGTACGTCTTTTCTCCTTTTTATTCGTCTTTCCTTTTTTTTTTTTTTTTCGTCCTACTTTTGTCATATCCCAGACGCCGATGCATCGACACATCATTAATAACAATCACAATAGTGGTACAAGTAAACCGGTCATTAGTCCGAGATGTCACTAGTCTTGCGGTCGGGCCTCGCGGTGAGAAAGGGCCAACAGTAAAGGGATAAAAGCGACTGCTAGAAAAAGGAGAAACACTTGTCGTAGACAATTAGCGGACGTTTTGTTTGGACCACTCTGTCTGTACAGGATGGTTAGTAATTTTGTAGTTTTGAGATTTATTAATTTAAAAGAATTACACAAGAGAAACATTAAAAAAAAACTGACACATTATTTCTCTTTTGCTACGTCCAAACACCCTTGTCATGCATTCTACATAATCAGCCCTTTCTGCTAACTCCCTGTTGAGATAGGTAGATAAGAGATAGGCAGACGACCTCCATGGTCCTGTTGTTAAGACGCCTGTTTCTCAACTCGGAGATTGCGGGTTAAAATCCCGATGGAATCCAGATTTTGGCATAAATGCGAAATTTTGGCATAATTGCTGTTCTAATTTTGCTTTGATTTCAAAAACTTTTTATCGGGCATTGAAGTATAATGTATGACATTTAAACATAAAAAACAATATCCGACAAATGTATATCTCTTGCAGCTCCACTGATGTCCACTCTTTTGCCAAAAATTTTAATGACATTTTGGCATAATTGCGGTTCTAACTCACCGATAACGCGAATAATTTCGTCCTTCAGCTCAGAAAATGATCGGGGGTCATCCTTATAGACCTGGCTTTTCACGTAACCTCAGAGAAAATAGTCCAACGGTGTCAGATCACATGATCTTGGTGGGCAATTAACATCACCGTTTCCGGAGATTACAATACATAAAATAATTCAACAGTTTGAACGCGTTGTTGTATTCTATACGACTCCATTCTTATAAATGTCATACATTACACTTCTCAAATATCACAAGACCCGGGCAAGTTTCGTGACGCCATCTGTGTTTCATCCAAGAATTTAAAAAACCGCTCAATTTGAAAGACCCTATGTAACCTTTACACATTATGGCTTTTCACGTAACCCCAGAGAAAATAGTCCAACGGTGTCAGATCACATGATCTTGGTGGGCAATTAACATCACCGTTTCCTGATATTACAATACATAAAATAATTCAACAGTTTGAACGCGTTGTTGTATTCTATACGACTCCATTCTTATAAATGTCATACATTACACTTCTCAAATATCACAACACCCGGGCAAGTTTCGTGACGCCATCTGTGTTTTATTCATAAATTAAAAAAAATATCAATTTGAAAGACCCTTTATTAGCCTTAATTTCAAACACATGCCTGATCACTTTATACATTGTTACCCCTTGTATTATTCTCAATGCACAGCATTTATTCGACTACTTTGATTCTTTTTCAACATCCACGTTTCACTTCCATACGTATTTTTTTGTACTAAAATAAAATTAGTGATAAAATTTTTAATCTTAAATTGCAATCACCCTGTAGTAGATTCTAATCTATTTCTTTCCATCTCGACTACCTGTCCCGTCTCCACCCTTACTTACCCTTTCCAGCATCACCAGCTGGACCATTTAAAGTGTTCTCCTTGCCTACACATCCCGCCCCGTGTGAACACTTGCCTTCACCGCAATCCTCTCTTTTGTTCGTATTATTCTAACTCGAAAGGTATTGCCTCGTGATAAATTGTAATTTTCAGCCATCTTGTGGATGAAAGGGGTCTATACTATAATTTATATAGTGTGTGCAAGCTAATAGGAACCAATAAATGCTGTAGATACTCTGAGAATAATAAATGGAGTGACAATGTATGACAGAATACGAAATGATATTATTGTGTATGAATGTGAAGTAAGACGGTAAGGACATGTGGAACGAATGTGTGAAGAAAAACTAACGAAAGACTGTAAATGTGAGTAAAGGCCTAGGGCTGCAACCCTAATGTAATGTATTGTATGACACTTTCATTGTGTACATTACAACCTGGCGGACTTATTGCCGTGTGACAATATCGTCCAACCAACCAGAAAGATAAACGAAAGTACGATCATATAACTTCATACCAGAAGGCATTGAACTGGTTGAATGTTAGAAATAGACGCCATATTCACATACTATCTCTATTATATAATATCCTTAACTATCCCGCCGCACCTTCATATCTCGCCGAAATTTTTCAACATCTTTCCAATCATGGATCAGCGCTACGCTCAAACAGAGATTGTCTATTGGCCTTTCCAGTTCACCGGGCCTCTTTTTTTACGTCGTCCTTTACTGTCCATGCAGTGAGACTCTGGAATCAGTTACAAACCAGTATAAGACTCGCTCCGTCCTTGGCATGCTATAAGAAGCGACAGAAAAAACCTCTTAACTTCTAGTCAGTAAAATAACGTGTTTCATTCCAGATTTTTCTTTTCCTTTCCTTTTGATTGATGATATCTCACTTTGTATGAAAAAGACTGTTCGGGTGATTGCCCGTCTTTGTGGGGCTTATGGGCATATGCTCACGTATGTGTTTATGGATTCCGTGGGGATGTATATTCATTTGAATGATCCATCGGGAATCGAACGTGCAACGTTCGGGTTGTGAGACAAGCGTCTTACTAACTAGGTCACGAAGTTGTCTATTATACGCTTAATAGTAAAGATGAGCCTGAACCGATGTAAATCAGTTGCCTCTGAACAGTCACTCAACCTAGTGAAACGGCTAATTGTAAAACAATAATTGTTAACAATAGATATATATTAATACTCACAGATATATTGATAAAAAAGCGCCACTGTTCAACACAGCATCTTGATGACGGATGATCTCACCGCAGAATCTCTCTCTCTAATTGCCCGCTAAGTACTTTCTAATTCGCGGCCACCGCCGTCCATCTGCCACTGCGGTGTGTGCCCGCTCGCTGTACCTACATTGCATTCACCGTAAACTGTATCTCAGTACTCAATTCCTATGGTTTATTCGTTTAACCTTTCCTTCCCTGTGTTGGGTATCTTCTACACGTTGCTTCTAATAACCATCAATATCTCTATAAATATAATAAATACAAGGTTAAGATTTTAGGTATTCCTCCATAATATATTTACGCATTGATTTAAAAAATAATATTAATAATAATCAGAATTTATCGACTACATCGTAGGTGTTTTGTAAAGATCGAAAACAAATTCGCATTTAAACGCTGCGAGTGCCTCGTCTTGACGATAGGTGAATAGTATGCGGGAAGCGCGACACTATATTCGCATCTCACTCTTGCATACTAGACTGACTTGCGAGGAGCTGAATTGTCTCAACGTCGCAAGCATAAGCGTAAGCGCCGGGGTATGCGACTGATGTTCCGCGCCACTAGTAGCTTCTAGGCTTGCAAATAGGTTAGACGTACGCCCGTTCCGTGAGCGTTGCCAGATGGTTTTTTAATGTTTTCAGCAAATAAATCTCGATTATTATAATATTTAACTTCAATTATAATTAATTAAGGGGATTATCTATGAATGTTCTTATTTTTCCAATTTAAAATCGCTATTTTTTTATTGCGTACTCACTACCCAACACCGATGCACGCGTATTATTTTTATCACCGTAAGGGAAGGGTTAACTAAGTCAGTTAAAAGCGCAGTTATTTTAAACTACGAAGCAACGATTTTGTAACTATTTAATGTTTCTTTGTTAGTTTATTAATTTAGATAGATTCCTCCGCGTCCCACGACGTTATGAGGGATTAAATAAGTACCTTTCCAGTGCGATCTACACTAGAAGATTCAAATCTACTTTATTTATTATGAACGCAACGAACGAATGAGTTCATTTAGTACATTAGTGACTAAAGGGACTTCTTCTCCGGTAGTGACACGCCTGAGTCTGAATTTAATAGTAGCGACGACGGACTTAAAATCCGACATCACGGTAGAAGAAAAATGACTCACAGCGCAGTAAATATATCGAAGTTGTTCTGCGAAAAGCATTTAAGTACATTTTTGCTTAAAATACAATAACTTTTTGATGTAATTTTACTTAAAACTAAAAATATCTACACACGGAAAAAACAATTATGTCCAAAAGTTATATGGTTTCGTTGTTATGAAAAGGTAAAAAGTCATATAACTTGATTTTACATCGCCTTCCGAAACTTAAATTGCATTTATCTTAAAACTCAAATATTTGGACTTGAATGCTTTTCGTAGAACAACGACGATATATATTGTATTTATTTAATACTTTTATTGCAAATACAATCTGGCGGGCTTATTGCCAGGCGGCAATCTCTTCCATCCAACCAGACAAAAGTAAATGAAGCAAGTTATGTGGTCACATAAATCATTCAAATGACTATAGTATCTATCCCCACGAAATCCATAAACATATACGTGAGCACATGCCCGCGAACCCCACAAAGACGGACAATCACCCGAACATTATTTTTCATATAAAGTGAGATATCATCAATCAAAAGGAAAGGAAGGGATGGTGGAGAGGAAAGGAAAAGAAAAATCAGGAATGAAACACGTTATTTTACTGACTAGAAAATTAAGAGGTTTTTCAGTCGCTTCTTAAAGCATGCCAAGGACGGAGCGAGTCTTATATTGGTTTATAACTTATAAAGTGACTTGAGGCCTGGTGTTCAAACAGCCCAGCAAATGACGCTACTAAAAACGCGACGTACATACATACCATCGCGCCGTTTCCATGTCGGGGTAGACAAAAAAAAATATATAGTCAGATTTTTCTATCGCGACATACGTCTTTCGCTTCGGGGCCGAACGCAATAGTCTTCCAGCTACGCTCTTCAACGTGTCTGTATCTATATTTAAAAGCACGATATCACTTAGGCTAAGGCCACACCAAAGTGCTTCGCTAGATGCTACGTGACTAATAGACTAGATAACTTTATGCCAGGCCACACCAAAGTGCTATGCACAAATTCATTTGACATTTGGGAGCGGTTGAGTCAACACACGGTGCCACTCTCAAAACTAACCAATTTCATTAAAACTTACCATCTTTATTTACTTACTGTGCAAATTCATTCCAAAGTGATTTTATTACTGGTACAATTTGCTCTATGGGTTCCACAAAGGCTCCCTTTTATACACAGCTGCTATTAAAACTTCCGCCATATTGTAAAATCACTTGGTGACGCAATAAAATTAACCAACACGTCTGTTCGCTAGGAGACTCACTAGGGGACTAATCGTTATGTAGCCTGGCGCGAAGCGTGCAGTGTGGCCATTGCGATAGTATGCAGTGCGTTGGTTCGCTAGGATATGTCGCCTAACTCGCAGCGTAGCTCTAAGCACCAAGACAGTCACCTACCTATGTAGCCGAGGCCTTAGTGATGGAGAAAGAACTGCCCAAAGGGACTCTTTCTCCGGTGGCGACACACCCGAGTGTGAAAACATTTATAGTGACGACGGACTTAAGGTCCGACATCACTGGACAAGAAAAATGACTCACAGCGCAATAAATATACTTATAAAATGACTCAAGGTCTGAAGCCAAACGGCCCAGCAAATTGACGGTCCTTTCTGTTCGATCCCACCACCACTAACGCTGTTATGAGGGACAAAATAAGTCCCCATACAGCGCGATCTACATTAGAAAATCGAAATATTCTTTATTATGAGCGCGACGTCCATAAGTGACGAAGAAGGAACAGCATAAAAGAACTCCTCTTGTGGCGACACACCAGAGTGTCAAAAGAACAGTAGCGACGACGGACTTAAGCTCCGACATCACAGGAGAAGTAAAATGACTCGCAATAAATATACTTACAAAGCGACTTAATACCTACGACAACCGTGGCTTAGTTGGTAAAACACGTGTTTCCCAACCCGTAGTTTGCGGGTTCGATTCCCGTTGAAACCCATTTTTTTTAATGATTCCAGTCTGGTTTTCACTTAAGGGCGCTTTAACATCTTTCTGGTTGGTTGGTTGATATTACAACATGACAATAAACCCGCCAGGTTGTAATGTACACAACGAAAGTGTAATACAACATGGTTGCAGCTCTAGACTCTGCTCACATTAACAGTTTAATATTGTTCTTTCATTATTTATTTTTCATTTATTCTTTCTACATGCCCTTACCATCTCCTCTTATTCAATAAATCGACCTTATCTATCGAAACATCACTTCACATTCGTCCTTTATTTCGTATTATGTTATACATTGTCACCCCATGTATTCTTCTCAGTGCACGCATTTCTACAGTATTTTTTTCAGCTCCCTTCAGTATTTTTTTAATCTTGTTAGAGCGCTTGCTTAAGTGCAACAGCGTACATACTTATATCCATTATACTCACATACGAGTACAAGCGTCTTCCATACAAAATATGGCTGACATTTTTTTTTATATCGCCGTTTAGAGAGCAAACTCTCCTCAAAGGCTCTCCTAAGGAAACGTTAACATCTTTCTGGTTGCTTGGAAGAGATTGCCACAGGGAAATAAGACCGCTAGGTTGTACTGTAAACTACGCAATATGTAATACAATACTCGTGCAATATCTAACACTATAGTTCGGAAATTCTAGGATGAGTCCTGCGACAGCTCACAAATTTGCCCAAATACAACCTTATGTAATGTATTTACCTAAATAACTTGCTATTTATTAGAATCGAGGCTTATATTAAAGTTGATAAAATAATTAAAATGACTGAACATCGTTACAAGGTTGTATTGGGGCAAATTTGTGAGCTGTCACAGGACTCATCCTAGAATTTCCGAACTATAGGAGGCAGACCTTTCCACACCGCAGGACCAACTAGCCTAAGACTAAATTCATTCAACATTTTGGTTTAACAATTTCGCGTTAGGAATAATAAAGATAGGTTGTAAAGTATTGCGACAGGATGTGTAGGACACATTTAAGTGGCACTCTGCACTTAATGTGCACCTAGCCACACGGGCATTCAAGTGCTTCGAGGTCGGAGTGTGTCATACAAGATGTTGCGTGCTCTTCTCAACCTGCTATTACCTGCCGAGAGGTAACAAGGCCCTCTGGACCGCTGCGGGACGGTCCGGTCCGCCTGAGACGTTTCGCCGAAGAAGATTCTCCGATTGTTGAAAACAAAGTGACCGACAACATAGATATATCTTTTGAATAGTTAATTTCGCTATAACGAAATTGAAAAAAAAAAAAAACAATTAATGGGACAATACCAAAATGTACTTACATAATAGTCCACAAAACTTAGATAATAGTCAACAAATAGTGCATATACTTTGAAGTAGACGCGACTACACCCTAGAACGCTTGACAACGACTGACAAATCGCGATGAAACACGTGTATGAATGACAGAGACGACGCTCTACAAAGCCGAGGTTAGCCGATTATGGCCGATAGTCTCTTTCTTAAGCCCGATGTGTATTACTTACCGCCGAGTACTGTACCTTTTTTAATGTATGTAAGTGAAACGTGAACGTTGAAAAAATCTTAAAAATGCAGAATAAATTATGTACAGTACCCGGCGGTAAATAATACAGTTGGTTCAATATCTCTATACCACGCGTGACTATAGCTGAGTGTTTAGCCATGATATTCGTCCTGTAAGTTGGTATGTAGTATAGAACAGAGGGTGATTCCTTGCACGGCTATATTTATTGGGGACATATAAACTTAGTGTAGTAGTGTAGTATATCCACAGTGTCACTCAGTCGGTTCAATATCTCTATACCACGCGTGACTATAGCTGAGTCTTTAGCCATGATATTCCTTCTGTAAGTTGGTACGTAGTATAGAACAGAGGGTGATTCCTTGCACGGCTATATTTATTGGGTACATGTAAACTTAGTGTAGTAGTGTAGTATATCCACAGTGTCACTCAGTCGGTTCAATATCTCTATACCACGCGTGACTATAGCTGAGTCTTTAGCCATGATATTCCTTCTGTAAGTTGGTACGTAGTATAGAACAGAGGGTGATTCCTTGCACGGCTATATTTATTGGGTACATGTAAACTTAGTGTAGTAGTGTAGTATATCCACAGTGTCACTCAGTCGGTTCAATATCTCTATACCACGCGTGACTATAGCTGAGTGTTTAGCCATGATATTCCTTCTGTAAGTTGATATGTATTATATTATAGAACAGAGGGTGATTTCTTGCACGGCTATATTTATTGCGGACATATTTAAAAAGCGTTTTTAAAGTCCCGCCGCCCCCTCTTAACTCGACGAAAATATTTAGCGTCTTTCCGATCATGGTCTTGCGCAACGCTCTAAAAGAGATTGTTTAGTATATTATTTATAGTTAAGGCATTAACACTGTGGAGGTTTAAACACATGTACAGTACCCGGCGGTAAGTAATACACATCGGGATTAAGAAAGAGACTCAAGGCCATAATCGGCTAACTTCGGCTTTGTAGAGCGTCGTCTCTGTCCCTAGAACGCTTGACAACGACTGACAAATCGCGACGGAACACGTGTATGAATGACAGAGACGACGCTTTATAAAGCCGAAGTTAGCCGATTTTGACTGACAGTCTCTTTCTTAAGCCCGATGTGTATTACTTACCTCCGGATACTGTAAAAATGTGTACATGGGGTGAGAATGTGTGATATAATACGGAATGAATTTATTTATTTATTTAACGCTTCATTGTAAAAACAATCTGATGGGTTTATTGCCAGGTGGCGATCTCTTCCTACCAACTAGATAAAAGTAAATAAAGGAAGTTATATGGTCGTAAAAATATTTAGCCTCTGAGATGGCTAAGGCGTAAAGAACGAATGAATGAAGAAATAATAACAAAAACTTATACTGTGCAAATGGGAAAGGAAGGCGTATTAGAAGAATATATGGTTGGATCAAGAGAATGATTTGAAAGAAGAAAATCATTTAGGTTAGGTTAGGTTAGGTTCGACTTCGAATTGCTTCCGCACCCACCGTATTCTCCAGATTTGGCCCCCAGCGACTATTGGCTGTTCGCATACCTCAAAAGAATGCTCCAGGGAAAGAGATTTGGCTCCAATGAAGAAGTGATTGCCGAAACTAACGCCTATTTTGAAACCAAAGATAAATCGTTCTACACGGCTGGCATAGAAAAGTTAGGAAAGCGTTGGAATGAATGTATCGCTCTTGAAGGAGATTATGTTGATGAATAAAGAAGAATTTTGGCAAACAAATGTTTTAGTAGTTAGTCCCGGGACGTTTTGATCGATGTGTTACATACGAGTATATACGAATTGCAATAACAATGACGGAATACGATTTTGTACTATTTGTCTTTTTGACCGACGATTTTTACATCCTTCGGATTTCGCGCCTGAGACCAGAGACTCGAGTTCCCCACCCTTGTTGAGATCTGCATTAAACCAACGTTCAAGTCGAATGTGTTACTTCCCTGATGATGA
Source organism: Odontocerum albicorne (assembly GCA_949825065.1). NCBI lineage: Eukaryota > Metazoa > Arthropoda > Insecta > Trichoptera > Odontoceridae > Odontocerum > Odontocerum albicorne. Next base: position 13,041,088 of record OX463868.1, read on the forward strand.
AAGGAAACCCTTGAAACCGGTAGGGTTGCACTGTTATATAAAGTGGAATAAACAGTGTTTGACTAAAAAAAAATTACAGAACCCGGCGGTAAATAACACACATGACTTTGTAGAGCGTCGTCTGTCGCACGATGCGCTAATAGTCCGGTACGCGACGACGCGACGGAACACGTGTATGAATGACAGAGAAGACGCTCTACAAAGCCGATTATGGTATGATAGAGCCATCGAGTAATATTTGAGGTAGTAAGTCAGTGTTGAATTTACCGAGAAGCTGAGGACTGCCAATGAGGATTACTAGTGATCTAACACGTAACATACAGTACCCGGCGGTAAGTAATACACATTGGGCTTAAGAAAGAGACTGTCGGCCGTAGAGCGTCGTCTCTGTCATTTATACACGTGTTCCGTCGCGAATCGTCAGTCGTTGTCAAGCGATTTGTCAGTGACTGTTAGCGCATCGCCCGACAGACGACGCTCTACAAAGCCGAAGTTAGCCTATTATGGCCGACAGTCTCTTTCTTAGCCCGATGTGTATTACTTGCCGCCGGGTACTGTACAATTTCTTGAAAGCTCCACAATGCTAATGCCTTTACTATGCATAAAATATATACTCATTTGACTGTGTTAATAACAAATCATGTCAAAATGACTAATGCCCCGTTATCGAATAAAATATATCTCTGTTTTATTTCATCGATGTCCGTCGATGAATTTTTCATCGACGAAACATCACCGCCTCTCGTCCCTAATCACCGCATTTTGTTCTGATATCGACTGCTACTTAATAAAAATACATATTTTCTAAGACGGCTCGACTACAAATTCGCAGCTGTCATTACCGCGAGCCATATGCCGTCGTTTTTACCTATTTCACTTTTCCATCTAGTTTGAATCTTGACAACGCACCGTGCGCACGTGAAAAGCGGTGAACTTTCATCGACGCGGATCGCGATGTGCTTTCGGCGGTGGCGCGATGTCCTGTAGGATTGTAAGGACTTTTTTATATACGCAAGACGGTAGTGTTTGCCTCGCAAACGAGAGTTACTAGTTCATTATCGCGATGTTTACTAACAAGTGATTATTTACGTTAAAGGCAGACTCTGGAACCTGTTACCGGCTGCCGTAAGCCTCTCGCCCTCGTTGACATGTCTTCAACAGCGACTTAAATAATATTACAAATCTTCAATAACGAAATGTGTTTAGGTATCCATAATTCCTATTTTCTTGTTCATTCCCATCTTCATTCTCATTTCCCAAACTATATTGTTTAAATAAATGATAAAAGTAAAATGCGGTAGAAACGAGCGTTGTGTAAAATGTGTGGAATAACAATGTATAACATGATAAAGAATTACGGCATTACGATTCTAGATAATTCAAAGTTTCGATCGATCTATAAATGAAAAAGTTCCTCTATATATGGTTTGCATTTAAGTGTAAGAGATATGAGTGGTGTGCGAAGCTTTAGAAAGCACTTGACGACAATCCTTTTTGGGAGGTCATATCATAATTTATAATGATATATGAACACTTTTTACATCGTATTTTGGTGCCAACTTTGATGTTGTATAGGTGTGAAACGTGGACCTAGAAAATTACCGAGTAGAGCTGTATAAACGCTGTAATAATGCGTGGTTTTTGCTTGCTATATAAAGTATCTATTGAGAAACAATATGTGACAGAATGCTTTATGCTACTGAAAAACCTCTTAATTTCTAGTCAGTAAAATAACGTGTTTCATTCCTGATTTTTCTTTTCCTTTCCTCTCCACCATACCTTCCTTTCCTTTTGAGTGATGATATCTCACTTTATATGAAAAATAATGTTCGGGTGACTGTCCGTCTTTGAGGTGTTCATGGGCATATGCTCACGTATGTGTTTATGGATTTTGTGGGGATGGATAGTCATTTGAATGATTTATGCGACCACGTAACTTGCTTCATTTACTTTTGTCTGGTTGGTTGGAAGAGATTGCCGCCTGGAAATAAGCCCGCCAGATTGTATTTGCAATAAAAGTGTTAAATAAATAAATATAGTATTTTTTTCACGTCCGTTTGAAATCCGTAAATCAAGAAAAAAAACGTTAACTTGCGATCGAAAACCCTCGGTCGCAGCCCCCTGCTGCAAAAAGCGTCGTTTTATATTTTATAATTATGATGGATGCGATGCGAAAGTGTCTCGATTCGAACTCGCGAGTTTCTCCGATACAAGTATGTCCCCCTCAGCCTTTGACTAAAGAATTCTCAATCCATATTGCATTTAGACATTTTATTCTATTGTTGATAGCGCCAATCTGATCGTGTCTAACGACTGTTCGCGTCTAAAACATATTTAATACGTTGGAAATCTAGTTGTGTTGCGAATAAATCATTTTCTTTTTTAAGACGTTGACACGTGAATTCTTAAAATGTTGACACGTGAATTCTTAAAACGTTGACACGTGAATTCTTAAAACGTTGACACGTGAATTCTTAAAACGTTGACACGTGAATTCTTAAAATGTTGACACGTGAATTCTTAAAACGTTGACACGTGAATTCTTAAAACGTTGACACGTGAATTCTTAAAACGTTGACACGTGAATTCTTAAAATGTTGACACGTGTATTCTTAAATGTAGACACGTGAATTCTTAAAACGTCGACACGTGAATACTTTAAACGTGGACACGTGAATTCTTAAAACGTTGACACGTGAATTCTTAAAACGTTGACACGTGAATTCTTACACTAAATGATATCGTGCTTTTAAATATAGATGCAGACAGGTTTAAGAGCGTGGGTGGAAGATTATTATTTATTTAACACTTTTATAGCAAATACAATCTGGCGGGCTTATTGCCAGGAGGCAATCTCTTCCAACCAACCAGACAAAAGTAAATAAAGCAAATTACGTGGTCGCATAAATCATTCAAATGACTATACATCCCCACGAAATTCATGAACACATACGTGAGCATATGCCCACGGAGCCCACAAAGACGGACAATCACCCGAACATTATTTTTCATATAAAGTGAGATATCATCAATCAAAAGGAAAGGAAGGGATGGTGAAAAGGAAAGGAAAAGAAAAATCGGGAATGAAACTCGTTATTTTACTGACTAGAAATTAAGAGTTTTTTCAGTCGCTTCTTAAAGCATGCCAAGGACGGAGCGAGTCTTATATTGGTTTGGAACTGATTCCAGAGTCTCACTGCATGGACAGTAAAGGTCGACAGAAACCCTACATACTATTATGTTCGCCCCCGAAGCAAAAGACGTATGTCACGATATAAAAATCTGACGCTATATTTTTTCTGTCTACCCCGACATGGCAACGGCGCGGTGATATATATGGTACATATCTACATCGCTTATTTAGTAGAGGAGTCCTTTTCGGCAGTTTCTTCTTCGTCACTACGTGATGTCGCGCTCATAAAAATAAAATAAAGAAGGTTTCGATCTCCTAATGAAGATCGCGCTGTATGGGTCTTATTTTATCCCTTGTAACATCGTGGGTGGAGGTGGGGTCGAACTAAACTGACCGTTGACATAAAGGTATAATTAAAAAAAAATCACATAAACAAACACCGAGGCTGTTTTTGCCAGCGGCCACCGTCGTCTATTGTTGGCGACAATATTTGATAACTGCTTACAGCTTTATTTAAGTAATTGGTGTATCATTAAGAAAAAATATAGCTTAAAAATTATATAAAATTATACACTTCGTGAACGATCGTTTTTGACAAATAATAATTATTTGTTATTACCGAGAACACTTTAGCATTCATACATCATTACGTAAACGTTCTTAATTCAACGTCTGTATGTGAATCATTTTATTGAGATAATAACAATAAACAGGGCAATTTATATAGTGTCGTTTGGTTAAGATATTCTTATCAGAATTTATGATTATAGATTAATACATAAATACACCTAAAATCGGATATTGTTCTATCACATATCTTCCGATATGTGATAGAACGACGACGACAGATATGTGATAGGATAAGACGAACTCCGTGGCCTGGTGGTAATGCACTTGTCGGCCGATCCGGAGGTTGCGGGGTCGATCCCCGCTGGAATCCAGATTTTATTAAATAGGATTCCAGTCTGGTTAACACTTAGGGCCCAACATATTTCTGGTTGGTTGGAAGAGATGGCCACATGGCAATAAACTAGTCAGGTTAAAAAAAAAAAAAAATATATATATATATATATATATATATATATATATATATATATATATATATATATATATATATATATATATATATATATATATATATATATATATATATATATATATATATATATATATATATATATATATATATATATATATATATATATATATATATATAATATACAAGGGTTTTTTTTTAATTTGGAACATACGTTGTTCTATTCCAACAAAAGAAATTTAAACTGTTCTTAAAAATCCAAAGTAATTGGGTTTACTAGAGATTCTTTCCTAATAAATAAATAAAAAATAAAAAACAGATGTGTGAGTCTCGCGCGGTAGAAGTGAAACTTCTTAGCTCCTAGGAAAAGTTCATTTTATGCATTGCTTTTTTTCCATTTGTTAATGATTTATTTTTTTTGGATTAGGAAATGGTTATGTGGAATCTAATTCAAGAATATCTCTCGTTTAAATTTTTTTAAATATTTTTCATAATAAATAATAATAATTTTAATAATAAATTATAATTTTAATAATAATACACTTAATAAAATTAAATTTTTATTTTTTAATATTAAATACTCGTATATTAATATTTTTATGTTATTATTAATTATTAAATTAATTATTTTTAAATAATTATCTATTTATTATTGTATTATTTTTATTATATTATTGATATTATAATAACATATATATTATTATAATTATATATTAAATATATATTATTTATTAAATAAATATTAAATTAATAAAATAAATAAAATAATTTAATACAAAATAAATTTAAAAAATGTTAAATATATTAATATAAAAATAATATATAACAAAAAATATATTTTTTTTATTTTTAATAATAAATAATAATTTTAATAATAATATAATACACTTAATAATATTAAAATAATATTAATTATTTTGAATAATAAATAAATATGATTAATAAATAAAATATTTAATAATAATAAATAATAATTTATTAATAATATAATACACCGTTTCACTTTTCGTGACGTTCAGGCCAATTTGCCCTACCGCGCCTTGATAAGTTTCACTTCAATAAATATTCAATAGAATACATAAGCTATCATTGTCAACCAGGGTCGATCCACTGCTGGATGAAGGTTTCTCCAAGTTGGCTCCAAACAGTTGGGTTTTTGGTTCGTTGATGCCATGTGATGCTGCCATGCTTCCTGATTTCATCTATCCAGCGTACCTTCGGTCTTCTTCTGGGCCTCTTTATGTCTCTCGGGTACCATTGGATTATTTCGGATGTCCATCGGGAGTCTGACATTCTGGTTACGTGTCCGTCCCATTGCCACTTCATTCTTTTGCACACCTTTATAACATCTTCTACCTTTGTTATATTGCGAATCCAGGTGCTTCGTTTACGGTCTCTTTTAGTATAACCCAACATGCATCTCTCCATGCCCCTTTGTGCTGTCTGGAGATAAAGCTATAAGCTTAGACATAAGCTATATCAACATTAAAATTGAAAAATAAGCTTAAAACCGTTTATACCAGAATATCAACAATTGGTAATTTGCCGAGTGCCATATTGTCTGTCCATAGCGGTTTATATCAGTGGAGTCGCTGCTGTATCAATATAGCATATGTTATGTACGAGTACATAAAGGGTCTTTCAAATTGAGCGGTTTTTTTCATTAAATTTTTTTAATTCTCGAATAAAACGCACATTTGCTTTGATTTCAAAAAACTTTTTATTTGTCATTGAAGTATAATGTATGACATTTAAACACAAAGAAACAATATCCGCCAAATGTCCACCTCTTGCAGCTCCGCAGATGTCCTCTCTTTTGTCAAAATTTTCAACGACATTTTGGCATAATTGCGGTTCTAACTCACCGATAACGCGAATAATTTCGTCCTTCAGCTCGGGAATTGATCGGGGGTCATTCTTATAGACCAAATAGAGAAAATAGTCCAACGGTGTCAGATCACATGATCTTGGTGGGCAATTAACATCACCGTTTCCGGAGATTACAATACATAAAATAATTTAACAATTTGAACGCGTTGTTGTATCGTATACGACTCCATTTTTATAAATGTCATACATTACACTTCTCAAATATCACAAGACCCAGGCAAGTTCGCGACGCCATCGGTGTTTTATCAAAGAATTTAAAAAACCGCTCAATTGGAAAAACCCTTTATAAAAAGAGCCTCTCACATCCCTCCTAAAGCTAAGAAGGTAGTATCCCAACACACCAAGAAGGAATCTTGTATGATGGAGCCACGAGTAGAAACAGCATTCACATAATTAAAGATATCTCAAAAACTTCTTTTAGTCTTTCTCCACCATTTGAAAATGAGGAATAGCCCAACGGTGTCAGATCACATGATCTTGGTGGGATATTAACATCACCGTTTCCGGAGATTACAATACATAAAATAATTCGACAATTTGAACGCGTTGTTGTATCGCATATGATAGTTGGCCGAGGTGAGCGCTGTTTTTCTGTCCATTGGGGTCCCGACGGCCTGGAAGACCATCTCTCACGGTGTACCGTTCCTATGACAGCGAGGTCAGAGCGTTAGGAATCTCGTGGAGGGAGAAGACTGGTGGCCTCCCCATGCTTCCTTGTGGAGCTTTAAAAGAAGGGTGAATTGAATTATCGTATACGACTCCATTTTTATAAATGTCATCCGTTACGCTTCTCAAATGTCACAAAACCCAGGCAAGTTCGCGACGCCATCTGTGTTTAATCCAAGAATAAAAAAAAAACGCTCAATTTAAAAGGCCCTTTAGTATTGTAGATCTGCTGCAAAAAGCGTCGTTTTATATTTTATAATTATGATGGATGAGATGCGAAAGTGTCTCGATTCGAACTCGCGAGTTTCTCCGATACAAGTCTGTCCCCGTCAGCCTTTGACTAAAGAATTCTCAATCCATATTGAATTGAATTATCGTATCGTATACGACTCCATTTTTATAAATGTCATACGTTGTTACGCTTCTCAAATGTCACAAAACCCAGGCAAGTTCGCGACGCCATCTGTGTTTAATCCAAGAATTAAAAAAAAAAAGCTCAATTTGAAAGACCCTTTAGTATTGTACAATAAATATCTTGACACGTTATAAATATCAACAAATAATAAGAAGTATTCTGCTATTCGACCTATTGCCGTTGAAGTGGTCATATGAGGTATTGCGTTGTATGGATCGATTATCTCGCTAACTGTAACGGTTTTCTATCTGAGAGTAAGAGTCGATTTATTGTAGATTGATAACAACAGGTGGTCTGGTCTGGTCATTACCGCTCGGTCCATTCAAAGAGCTATTGAATTCATGCCGCGGCCAACATCTCGAGTTAGGGATTTTATTTTATGCATTTCTCATCAGAATCATGTATGCTATTGTGTATTTTATGCATTTCTCATCAGAATCATGTATGCTATTGTGTATTTTATGCATTTCTCATCAGAATCATGTATGCTATTGTGTATTTTATGCATTTCTCATCAGAATCATGTATGCTATTGTGTATTTTATGCATTTCTCATCAGAATCATGTATGCTATTGTGTATTTTATGCATTTCTCATCAGAATCATGTATGCTATTGTGTATTTTATGCATTTCTCATCAGAATCATGTATGCTATTGTGTATTTTATGCATTTCTCATCAGAATCATGTATGCTATTGTGTATTTTATGCATTTCTCATCAGAATCATGTATGATATTCTATATTTTATGCATTTTTCATCAGAATCATGTGTGATATTCTGTATTTTATGCATTTCTCCTCAGAATCATGTATGCTATTCTGTATTTTATGCATTTCTCATCAGAATCATGTATGATATTCTGTATTTTATGCATTTCTCATCAGAATCATGTGTGATATTCTGTATTTTATGCATTTCTCCTCAGAATCATGTATGCTATTCTGTATTTTATGCATTTCTCATCAGAATCATGTATGATATTCTGTATTTTATGCATTTCTCATCAGAATCATGTGTGATATTCTGTATTTTATGCATTTCTCATCAGAATCATGTATGATATTCTATATTTTATGCATTTTTCATCAGAATCATGTGTGATATTCTGTATTTTATGCATTTCTCCTCAGAATCATGTATGCTATTCTGTATTTTATGCATTTCTCATCAGAATCATGTATGATATTCTGTATTTTATGCATTTCTCATCAGAATCATGTGTGCTATTCTGTATTTTCAGAATCATGTGTGCTATTCTGTATTTTATGCATTTCTCATCAGAATCATGTATGATATTCTGTATTTTATGCATTTCTCATCAGAATCATGTGTGATATTCTGTATTTTATGCATTTCTCATCAGAATCATGTGTGATATTCTGTATTTTATGCATTTCTCATCAGAATCATAGATGTCGGAAGAGCTACAAAGGTTTCTTTGTAGATCATCTTCCTGCGGTTAGTTTTTTGTGGTTATCTTACCAAATAGGTTTATTGAACATATACAGATGCAGGGAAATATTTAATCCAATGACCACACTACCTTCCTATCCTCACACTCAACTTATATATTTATTTTTGTACTATTCTTGATTTGTGAATAATAATAGTGGGTTCGAGTCCCGAGTTGGAGCGTCCTTGAGGAGTCTTCTCTCTAAACGGCGCTATATAAATTATCTTTTTATAATTATTATTACATTGTTAACTTTACATAGTACGTCTGACTGACTTATTGCAAAGGACATAATTTTGTGCTAAATATTTTAGTGCTAGGATTTTTTGTGCTACACATTTTTGTGCTTGACGTTTTTGTGCTGTATCATTAAGTGCTGTGAAATTTTACTGAAATTGATGGACATGAGAATGGACTATGGTGGTTTTTCTGTTCCATTGGATTTCGATGAGTATCAGGTAATTTTTTATAATTTTATATTGAAAAATTAGTAAAATTACGAAGACACGTATGGATGATATAGTCATGTGGAGTGAATGAATCAAAGAATATATCCGTGAACGACACAAAAAAATTATTAATTACAGTTTTTATTGAAGTGAAACTTTTTCATCCCGTAGAGACAACTTGCCGATTTTTTGTTTTCCGTAGACCCCCTGCCTGCCTAATATTGAATTTTCCTAAATTTATTAACTTCAAATGTGTTTTTGCCAGCTGACACAGTGCTGTGCTGTTCACCTTGATAAGGTTTTTTGTAGAGTGGACAATTGTAAAAAAAGAAAAACCTCTACAATTTTCATTCGTACCTTTATTGAAAAGACACAAAATGCAAGTACATATTTGGCTTTGGAACGAAACAAATCAATACCTTGTTAAATTGTTACATAAAATGAATACACAAATAATACTGTTAATGAGGGGGATGGACCTGATGGACCTGATGCTCTGATAGCGATGGTTCAATATTTGGCTTCAAATTAGTGAGGTATAGTCTTAAATCTCCACGTTCAGGGATTTGCATTCGATTTCTTTTTTTCGTAAGAAGATTGTCAGCCGCCCTAAAACCTCTTTCCACGAGGTATGAAGATGGAAAAGCTAACAACAACAGTCCATAATGCTGGATAAGCAACAGGAATATCTTCCTGTAGCCAGAACTGCTGATACTTCTTGCTGAACTGCACCTTAAGTTCTTCGTTTGTACTTATTCCAATCAGTTCTTCTTGTAATATATATATATATATATATATATATGTACACACAATCTGTGTTAGGTCTAATAAGACATTTACGGAACACCTAAATATTGATAATGATCTGCCTAGATGGGATCCGCTCACGTGGACCCCCATTTACATCTCGTGCACCCCCAATTTCTTTTCTCGCTGACATAGACCCCTTACAAGTCGAAATCGACCCTTGGGGGTCCATATAGACCACTTTGGGAATCTTGGCTCTATAGTTTTACAGTTAGAGCGTTGCAGGAACGAGACGTTTATGACATGATCATTCCAGTGGACCTAAAAAATTCGAGGAAGGAAACGCTAGTGGAATATTTCAAGGCTTCGAATATGCCTTCTATAGGGAACCCAAGTCTCAGACCCATAGAGAAGTGTAGGGAAGAAAATAACCTCATAGACTGGAAGATATCCCTGCTCTAGAATGCTCTGTCACTCAGTCTAGCAACAGGTGTTGACGCGTTCCTCTTCAAGAGAAGAGTTCGATTTCAGGACGCTGCCAAAATATGTGAAGTTAGGTCCGTTCTTCAGTTGCGCACCATTCAATCACAGTGTCGACCTTGACAGCCCAACCGAAGTAGAGAGGTCACGGCTTTTACTCCAGCTCTGCATTGTCCCATCGGTTTCGCGCCACGCTACAGCGAATCGAGCTCTTGTTGTTCCTATAAAAATGAATTCGACACACTCATTTGTGTTAGAGCGATCCAACCCACTATCGTGCTTTACTTAAGGCCCGCTTTATTTAGTAAGTTATTTGACTTCAATTCGACGATTTCGGGTTCGATTTCAGTTCCAGTGGCGTAGAATGGTCTGCTTCTAAGTCTTAAAGATACGATCGGCATGGGAAGTGCTATTAAAATTGTTTATGAACACCAGACACACACACACTCGTCTTTCGTCGTTGCTGGACCTCGTAATCGAGGACCACATCACAATTCCAACGTCAACTTAGTTGGAAAGCAAAGCTGTGCCGTTGAGTTTTCTTATCTCTTTGTTTTTTTCTTTTCTTTTGAATGAATTAGCCGTTGCACACCAGCAAACTCACCGGACACACCGGTGTACTGTATCCGATGGCACACCTGAAATGAGACGATCGGAGTACATCGGCGTGCTTTTTTCTCTCTTTTTTTTGGTCGAAGTCATCCTTATATTCCCGAATACAAGATGGAAAAAAATGACTGTGTCAATCGAGGAAAGTAGCACAGCGCGGGGTTCGAACCAGCAATCTAGTGCGTTACTGCGTAGCTATGCACCTCATACACATATAGTTGACGCAAATGCATCCAGTAACCACAAACCTCGGCAAACTGTATCCTTGGCCACGAGCAATGTGCCCAAAGAATTGAAAGACTCGTCAAAGACATATTGTAGAAGGGCAGTTGTTAAGGGTAGTCCTCACTTGGTCAGTACAACGCACTGGGACTTTTCCTCTCATGCGTCGTCCTTCCACGCCTCCAGTAACTACAAGTCTCTACAGACTATCTCCTTGGCCACTAGCAATGTGCCCAAAGAATTGAAAAACTCGTCAAAGACATATTGTAGAAGGGCAGTTGTTAAGGGTAGTCCTCACTTGGTCAGTACAACGCACTGGGACTTTTCCTCTCATGCGTCGTCCTTCCACGCCTCCAGTAACTACAAGTCTCTACAGACTGTCTCCTTGGCCACTAGCAATGTGCCCAAAGAACCTAAAGACTCGTCAAAGACATATTGTCGAAGGGCAGTTGTCAATGGTAGTCCTCACTTGGTCAGTCCAACGCATTGGGACTCTTCCTCTTGTGCGTCGTCCTTCCACGCCTCCAGTAACCACAAACCTCTCCAAACTGTCTCCTCGGCCACGAGCAATGTGCCCGAAGAATCGAAGGACTCGTCGAAGGCGCATTGTCGACAATCTGTCGGTGCGTCTCTATTCTTCGAGAATGAAACATTCTTCTCCAACACCACATTTCAAATGCATATATTCTACACGTCTCGCTTATTAAGTCTTCCGCGCCATGCATAAACATTGCAAAGACGAGAGACAGGTAATTTCTACAATAACATGCGTGTCGCTGCAGTTTCCTCGATCACAAAGTGTTCCGACAAAGAAACAAGTCGATCACGATACAAACTTGATCGTTTTTTGTGTATATTTTGCGCAACGTTCGTGGCAAATTGTCTTTACTTTTCTACGCCAATGCTCTCTTTTGGGGGTCATTGTTGTTTCGGACACTTGACTCTGGCTCCGTGAAGAATGGACGCTTTTAACTCGGCCTCTAATTGCCGTTTGTGTGTTATGCAATCGTTGTTATTCTTATTTTCCTCGACGTAATAATAACGTAATAACAAGTTATTTATTATCGCTATCGCACACTCACAGATTACAGAATCCCATTGGTTAACAGATTATTAAAGAAGGACCCCAATCCGGAAGCGTGGGTCAGGTTTTTTCTCTTTGCGTACGCTTGTGGAAAAAATGTGGAACAATTCAAATAAAAAAGTTGAAGTGATCATGTCACAAATGTTTCGGTCCTGCAACGCTCCAAATGTAAACCTATAGAGAGTATATGGTTGTGAGGGCGAAGTTTCTAGTAATAAACTTTGGCTTGATTGAATGGCAATGGTAGGTGGCATTTAAACTTTAAAAAAATCTACAATATAAACATACAAATAATCCATCCATCATATCGTGTAGTTCATAATTGAGCATTGTGACTCCCATTGTAGCCCTTAATCACTTCCCCCTATCCATATCTGCACTCCGCGACTTGAAGGACAGTTGTTAAGGGTAGTCCAGTTGTGTCTCTCACTTGGTCAGACCAACGCGTTGGGACTCTTCCTGTTGTGCGTCGTCTTTCCACGCCTCCAGTGACCACAAACCTCTCCAAACTGTCTCCTTGACCACGAGCAATGTGCCCCAAGAATTGGAGGACTCGTGGAAGGCATATTGTCGACAATCTGTCGAGGATTCTCAGTTCTTCGGGAACGGAGGCGTTAGTTCGCCTTGTTGTCTATGGAATTCATAACATCCTTGTTTAACCTTTCCCTTCCTGTGCTAAAAAAAATCCGCGCGTTCCGGTGCTGTGTATTCAATACACATGTAAAAATGAGCTATTTAAATTCGGAAAATAAGAATGTTCATAGCCAATCGCTTACATTAATTAAATTTGAAGTCAAAAGTGATAATAATTTAAATTTAATTGCTGAAAACATGAAGAAAAAAAAACATCGGCCGACGGTCACAAAACGGGCGAAACGACCACCTCAAACGAAAGCCCATGAGCTACTGAAGCGAGAGAAGTGAGCGAACTGATATTATATTTCTTGCGTTCCCATATACCGAAGAAGAGTGAGAGTGAGACGTGAATAGCGTCGCTTCCTCACCCATAGCAGTTTGTAGAATGAATATACCTACGTCACCCTGGCACACGTTTGATTGTATTGGTGAATTTATTCCCGATTTTCACAAAATATCTCTGATGTTGCCGATAAGTGCTAATTATTATTAACATTATGTTTTCATTCAATGCGTAAATGTTTTACGGAGGAATTCCTAAAATCTGATCCCAGTATTTATTATATTTATAGAGATTTTTTAAGTTTTTAGAAACAATGTGTACTAGTTACACATCACAGGGAAGGAAGGGTTAACAACATAACCATAAACAATAGCCACACTCAAATCGAATGATGTACAAATACTAAGAACAACCCATAGACAAAAATAAAATAAGATATTCGCCAATAATTGATATTTTATTGTTAAAAAATAATATTAAATGTATAGTTATTTATTGATCAATTCATCTGTTTGTTCCAGAACCTGGTCCGCAGCATGTCCATGGAGCAACGCTGGCAGGACCTGGCCACGCTACTGGCCCTGCCCGCCCCACACGCGGCGCAACAGCATGAGCAGCACGACCTGTATCACCAACATCTGGGGTGAGCGCATCTTCCGCTACCCCTTATTCTCCAACCAACAGCCTTCCTTCTTCTCCAATAGATGAATTAACGTATTAATTAATTATTCAGGCACAGAACGAATTAAGGTGGTTCAACCCTATTTTGAATTCAAGCCCCCGATTTCAGTACAACGCGCACTGAGAAATGGAGGAAGACAAACGGGATTGGATAGGACGGACAGCGAATAAAATCGCCACAATGGCCGCCGCCATTCAAAATGATTTGACGTTTTCAACCAGACGATTGGCATTAGACGTTGGCGTCAGTCGAATGACTATGTCCCGTATATTAAACAAGGATTTGAGTTTATTCCTTTACTTAATTCAACTGGCACATATTAAAAGTCCACAGGACCTTCCAATCCGCTTAAAATATTGCCAAAAATTTATGCAATTTGCGTATGAAGATCCTAATTTTATTAACCCTTTTAATCCCAGCATATATTGTTTAATCCTTTAAGTGCCAGAAGTTATTAGTATGGCCGTACCCAGCAGGTCGGGATTTTTTCAACAAAAATAAAACCTAATAATTTTATATTTTTTGTATACAGATATAAAGGATATTATGAAAACTTACTAAATATATACACCGTGGGGCGTTTGAGCTGCCGTTCACTCAGAAAAACAGTTAAAATATTCACAAAATGTCAGGGTTGTCACAACTTGACACAGAAAACACGTTTACTTATAAATATAGTGGAATATAATATACTTTTTAAACTTAAATCAACAAATTATCTGTATGATGTATAATAAAGCGCAAAAGGTAAATAAACTATAAAATAAAACCGTAAAAAGTCTATATAAACGTCGTATTATGCCACAAAACTACCGCCAATAACCAAAGAATACATGAAAACACACTTTGTAAATAAATACTTTGAAAAATTAACAAAAATAACGCACAAAAGTTAAAAATCAACCACTGAACAAAACTACAAACGAAGTCATTATAAATTATCGCAATTACGTCGCAAAAAACTGTAGTCGGTAACCCTGTATCAGAGACACGTATTGACTGTCAGTGAAAGCTTTTAGAAAGATGACTGTAACTTTGATAATATCGGTAAATTGTAATATTTAAGTATTTCTTGACCATCCCAATAGATGTCCCTATGTATTATAATTTATAAATTATTACAATTGGATTTGATATTGGCTTGCGACAAGCTCAAAGGAGAGCGCGTTTACGCGTTCATTTTGTATGGCCGGCCTGGCGAGCACTGAATCGGAGAGTGCGTCAACACGCTCGTGGCAGTGAACCGGTTAAATACAGAATGATCCATCATGGGTCATCCTGTATTTAAACTGAAATGCGACTGGTCCATCATGGGCCATCCTGTATTTAAACTAAAATGCGACTGATCCATCATGGGCCATTCTGTACTTAAACTGAAATGCGACTGATCCATCCTGTATTTTATTTTCAATCCTCTCCGTCGTTGCTGGACCTCGTAGTCAAGACTCCTGTCGCTATTCCAACGTCAATTCGGTTGGGAAATTAAGCCGTCCCGTGGAGTTTTTTATCTTTTTTTTTCTGTTTTTTAAAAGTGAGTGTGCTATTGCATACCAGCAAACTCACCAGCCAAACAGAAAACAATAAAATAATGACTCGGTTTTTGTTTTCCAGACACGGCCCCCAGATGTCTCCAGGCTATGTGGTGCCCCCATACGCCCCGCTCTCTTCGGAGAAGTCAGCCCTAGGGTCCTCGACCGATATTTATGGTAAGAACACGTCAATTTATTTATTTAGTATAGCTTACATATTCAGCCCACCATCAATCATTGTAAAATCGGTTGTACTTACGTCCGTAAGAACAGGTGTTAGGGCTTAAAATTTACATCTGCGAGCAAACAGCGGTAGATAGAACCAAATGGCGTAGAACTGTTGCTAGTTATCAGGGACCCAATAGAGAAAGCAGACGCAGACAAGCTATTACAAGTACCGAAGCTCGTTACCCTATAGAAGCAGATACTAGGAAGTACCTTATCTAATGACCGCAGCCACTACCTTCCTATCCTAACAGTAATCTATTAATAATAGTAAGTCCCGAGTTACATCGCCCTTGAAGAGAGTTTGCTCTGTAAACGACGCTATATAAATTGTTCTTTTAGTATTTTTTATTATTATGTAATATTTTTGTTCTTTCTATTACGTGGGATTGCTTATAATATTAAAGAGTAGTGGATATAGTATGCAACCCTGTCTAACACCTTTCTATGTATTGTTCTATCTAGGGTCTGCTAACTTAGGCTCAGCGGTTGCAGCTTCCATGAACATCCAACACAACTCACAACAGCAGCAGCAGCCGCACCCCCCGGCGCCCCCACCGCCGCCCCCGCCATTCTACAAGGCCGAGCAGCATGAACAGGAGCAGTGCTACTATCAGGTGAGACAAACAAACAGGTTATTGACATTGACACTAAATTATACAATAATTTATCCAGAATTCTGCCACCTGGACTGTAGTATCGCCTAACCATGCGTTGGGCGTGAGCGTTTTATCTGTGATCACTAACTATTTAGAAGGTAACATTTCAGAGCATTTCTGAAGGTGCAACTATTCACTCGCTCTTTCAAGGTCAGGGGCAGCTAATTCTAGCATTTGCTGGCTGAGTATGAGAAGGATCCCTCGAATAATGTTAAATTAAAAGAGTTTCTCTGCTTCTAGTTTCATAGCCGTGAAAATCTCTAACCCAATTCAGTTTTTCGGAGACATAACGAGGCATTTTTGTCTTGATAATTTTATACATACAAGTAAGTACGCTTAAGTGAAGTAACCGTCTCTGTTTCATGTCAATAATTTTAAAAGCTCTCATAAAAGGGGAGATATGTCCTCTAGAGGGAATGTTGAAACAATACATACAACAAGCATTTTGTAATCTTTGCAACTTTTTTCCGTTTTCTGGTCCAGTGACGTAGAATGGTCTGCTTCTAAGTCTTAAGAGATATGAATGACGTGTGCAGTTTAAGGAAACAATTTTATTGAGGTCATGTAATAATTGATTTGAGAGGTTGAGTCCAAATCACAACAAAAAAACATTTCAGAGCATTTCTGAAGGTGCAACAATTCACCTGTCCTTTCAAAGTCAGGGGCAACTCATTCCAGCATTTGCTGGCCGAGTACGAGAAAGGAAATCGCGTATGTATTGTAATGTATGTTATGTATCCTCTTGGCATAGTATTTCCTTTTTTGTCAACTGTATTTTTCGTCCTTTCTGTCAACAGAACACCACATCTGAGCTGAACGCAACATCCGACGGATTCCTGTCTTCAATACTCAATGATGAGGATCTACAGCTGATGGACATGGCAATGAACGAAGGTGAGTTTTCTCTTATTCTGTTCGTGCCATTTTCGTGGATCTCTGACCTGAATCTTGAACTGAGCGAATTATTCACCTCCTATTCTTGAGCCGTGATGAGTTCAGCACTCAATGTAGAACTAACCATATATTTGATTTGGTCTATCCACCTTGCTGGACACCTTCTTCTTGCTCAACACTTCTGGGCACTGCCAGCTTCTCCAAACTGTCTTCATCTATCCTAGCGACATGTCCGAAGTATGACAATATTCTCTTCTTCCATGTCATTGGCAGCCTTTCTTTAACCTGTAGACCCTGGAGGATAGTCACATTGGAGCGAATTTCAGTCCATGAGCTGCGAAGCATTCGGTGCTTACACCCTATCTAGGTAACAACCAATATATCTTCTTCTCAGTGTCATGTCAGGTCCTCCCAACGTTGAATATCACTTGAGAATAGACATCCTTGTCCCCGGCAGCCCGAAAAAGGTCTCCAATGCCCCTTATGCCAGTCCAATCACGTATATTGCGGAGCCAGGAAATTTACCTCCTGCCAACACCTCTTCGGCCTTCTATTTTGCCTTGGATGATCAGGTGCAGTAATTTGCACTTTGCTCCTCTAAGTACATGACCCAAATAGGACACCTTTCGGATTTTAATATAAGTCAGGAACTCGCTATCAACTTTGGCTCTTTGAAGAACCCTCGTGCTGCTGACCATATCCGTCCAGGGTATCCGTAGCATTCTCCGGTGCATCCACATTTCGAATGCTTCCAGTCGGTTCATACTACTTACTTTGAGGGTCCATGATTCCACTCCATGCAATAACACTGACCAAACGTAGCATTTGACTAACCGTTGTCGAAGTTTCAAGTTTAGATTATCATCGCAGAATACGCTTCTCATTTTATTAAAAGTCGCACGAGATGATTCAACTTTGCACTTGACTTAGGTTTCTGGGTCGAGGTCTTCCACTAGGATAACATAATTCAGAGGTATTTAAATGTTTCCACTCTCTCTATATCAGCACCGTCACCAGCAACGTAAGACGTGCTCCTGCGTAATCCTGCCGACCAAACACCATTAACTTAGTTTTACTCACGTTCATGTTCAGCCCCAGCCTCACACTGGCTTCATTAATTCTATCTACTCGTATAAGCGTTTGAAGGTCGTCAATACTGTCTGCTAAAACAACCATGTCATCTGCGTACCTGATGATATTAACCAATATATCTCTTTCATTATTTCTTAGTTTACATGTCTCTACTCTATAAAGTGGTATAGAGATAATCAAATTGATGACGAAGTTTGAGATTCTGAAATTCGAAGAACTGCGATGGCATTAACTGCTGCAAATATGGAAGGATAAAAATATTTATTTCAACAGCAACCAAAAAAGGACTAATGCACTCCACGATCTTCTTCATTTTCTTAAATGTAGCGCAGACCTGGATACTGAGAGTACATACATTCGGTGCTACAGATGTATACTGAGTATACCTTGATCGACGCGGTGCACATATGTATCTATCATCCAACAATTTGGGTTCCAGGACACGCTGTCCACGATTTGTCTGCAAGGAGTACTCCAATTAATTAGTCATATAATACGCAAAAGAGAAGAGAATTTCGGAGAAACTCGATCCAACAAGAAGTGAAAGGACGACGAGGCAGAGAATTAAATCAGGAATGCCTCAGGGTTCCAAGTAAGGTCCAAAGAAGCACATGGAGAATACCAAAATAGGGAGAAATGGACAATCGTCATGATCAGAGTTGTGCAGATGGACCGGAGAGATCACAAAGTCTTGAAAAATCGACCATTGAGACAATGACCAGATGAATTTTAGTGTTGAATAGCCTTCTCAATTATTATGTTATTTACAGAGAATTCATTGAACTTGATCTTGTGAGCGAATTGACCGCACTGCATTACATAATGGTACACCTCAATTTTTCACGGTCAGTAGCGTTTCTACTACACTTCAGATCTTCTTCTTCCTGGCACTGTCCCAACTCATTGCCTAGGTAGGCTGTTGGGGTAGGCTCTTCTCGTTCTCAGGCTGTATCATATATTCTTCGGTTCTGGGTGTCGCTTTCATCTAGGCCGTTTCTCTGTAGGATTTTGGAGCATTGAGTCATCCAGGAGTTCTTTGGTCTTCCTCTGGACGGCTGTCGAGGAAGATCCACAGACATTGTCTGATTTACAGTATGTTCTGGTGGTCTCCGTCTTATGTGCCCGTACCATCTCAGCTGTCGCTCTTCCTGCTTACTATTTATGTCAATAACTCCCAGGGTACCACGAATGCGTGAGCTACTACAATTTAGACGTTGGTCGCTTTACTTATCAGGTCTGACCATCGCGTTGATGCGGTGCCTCGTGATCAGCACCCTTCTATTATCTTTTGCATCGCCAATATCTCCACTGTATATTTACGTCTGATGATTCGCATCTGTATTATGGTAATTGAAGTTGAGGAATTCTACTATTTGGGTAGTATTTTCTCAGACGATGCAAGACTTTATAAGTCTTTCAAACGGCTTGTAGCGATAGGAATGGGGCACTTAAACATTATACTCGAAGGGGGCAGTATCAAAATCTGCTAAGATGATCCACAAGTTCACAATAATATTTTAATATCAAATTTCTTGTGTGGATGTGAAACGTGGAAGTGGGAAGACTGAGAGGAGCCGGATAAATGCTGTATAGTAGAAATGCATACTTTGAGATGAATACATGGAGTGACAATGTATGACAGAATACTGAATGAATGTCAAGTGATGAGTAAGATGAAGAAGAGCACGTTAAGACGGTTTGGGCATGTACAATAGAACGAATGAATGACGAAAGGTTAACAAATAAGAAGGGAAAACGTGTAAGAAGAAGACCAAGGAAAGTATTGTTGGATCAAGTGAATGATAATCTGAAAGATGGAAACGTTAAAAGTCAGAGAAATTGTAGAAGTTGTGCGAGAAGGTGTATGGATTTAGAAGAGGCTAATGATGTGTATCGTGATAGGAAAATCTGGCGTTCTGTATTAAAGGAATGAATGACGAAAGAAAGGCTAGCAAAACAAATATGTATAGTGTAAATAAGAAGGGAAAACGTGTGAAAAAAAGACTAAGGAAAGTATGGTTGGATCAAGTGAATGGTATTCTGAAAAAAGGTAAAAGTTGTATGGATGCTTGTCGAGATAGAAAGTCTGCCGCTCTGTTTTCTCTGCCTGCCACGACAAAGAAATGGCGTGATCGTATCTATGTATGTATTATGGAAGGAAAAAATATTTTTAACACCAGTCCACGCCTCGCGGTGTGAGGACAGTAGAATTTCCTTATCTGTATCGCAATATTCGTGGTGGGATGTGTCGCATATTTTGCTCTAATCTCTGTTACGTTACCGAGAGTCGAACGATTCGCGCGTCGTCTTATCGTCGCTCGTACTCGATTATAAAAAAAAAATCTAAAAACTATAAAATAAATCGTGTATTGAGCGAAATTCGTCCCAGAAAAAAAAATATATATATATATGTTGAAAACACTATTTCCCGCGATATATGGAATCAAGTATTAACTCTCAAAAGAGTTGCAGAAGTCTAAAAATTATCTGCCTTAAATCTGTGGTGTGTCACATGAAGTGATTAAATTAGATTTGACCGTGTTTGAAGACAGTGTTTCTGTTTCATTGAAGATATTCAAATAAGACGCTTTCTGTGTTTGAAGACAATTTAAATTGCAAAGACTGTGAAAACACCGTGAAATTCGACGTTTCCGTGAAAATGACTTGATTGTTAAACAAATTAAAGAATATTGGATTCAGTATAGATGTGAATTTATTAAGATTTCTTCAAAACTATAAATACAATCTTGTAAAGGCGTTGGATTCTTCCAGATGACCAAAGACAAAAATGTTAAAGTCAAGATATCTCAAGAAAGTCAGACACTTTGAGCTGCAGCATTATTCAGCGTACGGAAGCTTCAAATACCGGAACTGTGAAGGACTATAAACAATAGGAGGGTCGAAATCTCCACGTCGAGGGTCTAGAAAGATCTCAAACGTAACCCGACTCCAGTCTAGTCCTTTGCTAGTCATACCGACACTTCAAGATACTCTGGTGTTGAATCTGTAAACTTTTTTGAAGTCTGATTCCGAATCTGTAGTCTTTTATTGTGTTGTTAATCCGAATCTGTTGACTTTTATTGTTTTCTGGTTTAAGATCTTATTGTGTTCTGATTTAGAAACTGTGGACTTTTATTGAATTCTGATTTAGAATCTGTTGACTTGAATTATGTTTTGATTCCGAATCTGTTGACTGCTTTATTGTGTTCTGATTCCTAATGTGTTGACTGTTTTATTGTGTTCTTATTCCGAATCTGTTGACTTTTATTATGTATGATTTAAAACCTGTTGACTTTTATGGTGTTCTGATTTAGAATCTGTTGACTTTTATTGTGGTCTTATTCCGAATCTGTTGACTTTTATGGTGTTCTGATTCCGAATCTGTGGACTTTTATTGTTTTGCACTTTTGTTATAAACAGTACAAACTAGTTGGCTTATTGCTATGTGGCAATCTCTTCCATCCAACCATAAATATGTTCAAGAGTTCTTAATTGAAAACAAGACTGGAATCATTTTTCAAAAAGTCTGAATTCCAAAATGAATAGAACTTTGCAAGTTGACCAACGAAACGAGATCCATTATAAACACCAAATTAAGTGAAAAACTATCGCGAGAATTCATCTTAAAACAATCAATTAAACTCGCCGTTGGCCTTTAACAAGTGTTTTAAGCGTTAAGTCAAATAACTCGGTTAGTTTTAACCACGTATTTTAATCGAGCCATTTCTCACCTGACTCTTCTTAGCATATTACATTGACCTTTTACTGACATCACTTCTAAAAGAACAAACATAACAACAGCTTGCGGTGTTTTTTTTATTGTGTATTCGATACCCAAACACTTTGAATTGTCGGGTGCTTGGATTTTATGGCACATCATCGTGAGACTGCTGAAAGAAATGTCTTCACAAATATACTGTGCATCGCATTTATCGAACTAAATTAATCCAGTTTCAATATCTATTTAATTGTAATTCAAGACTTGTTCGTTTACTTTTTGTTAATAGTAAAACAAGAAAATTTGGGCTTGTTTTATGTTTATAAACCGGTTTGTCATTAATTTTAAAGATTTATACAGAATTTAGGACTTATTCTGTTCAACTCTTATAAAAAGTAATTTAAAATTAAATTTGTACTTTTTCTGTGTTTATAAACCGGTTTGTCATTAATTTAAAGAATTTAGGACTAATTTTATTTAAACCGTTTTTCAAAGTCATTTAAAATTAAATTTATACTTTTTCTGTGTTTATTAACCGGTTTGTCGTTAATTTAAAGAATTTAGGACTAATTTTGTTTAAACCGTTTTTAAAAGTCATTTAAAATTAAATTTGTACTTTTTCTGTGTTTATTAACCGGTTTGTCGTTAATTTAAAGAATTTAGGACTAATTTTGTTTAAACCGTTTTTAAAAGTCATTTAAAATTAAATTTGTACTTTTTTCTGTGTTTATTAACCGGTTTGTATCTTTAATATAAAGATTTAAACTAAAATTTGAACTTTTTTTATGTTTATAAACCGGTTTGTCGTTAATTTAAAAAAAAATGTACAGAACTTAGGACTTATTCTGTTAACTGTTTTTTAAAAGTCGATTAAAATTAAATTTGTACTTGTTTTGTGTTTATAAACGTGTTTATAAATATTTGAACTCGAACATTGGGACTTGTTATATGTTTATAAACCGGTTTGTTGTTAATTTAAAGATTAAGTTAATTTGTAACCTAAGAGTATAGTGTATTGTTTGCGAGTTCATTGAAGACTGCTTCCAGTGTCAATAGACTTGACTGCGACCTCAAGATCGCTCCGTTTAGGCAGTTGGTAAAAAAATTCGTTGAATAGAAATCGTCACATCATCAAGAGTAATCTGATATTGAAAGTGATTTGTAAAGTCACTGTGACTGTGTGATTTGTATATATATCTCTATATATATATATATGTTTATTTACAAACATTCTACGCAGACGTGGAAAAAGTTCCAAGTCACTCTTAATGTGTGAACGAAACTAATAATTTATAATGGACAGAAGAAATCCATTAAAAAAATGTTACAATTTCGAATTATTACAGCGTGAATTGCTATTGTAAAAAAAAACGAAAGTTTACTTCGTAAAAAATATCTTCTAAACGATAATGAAATCACGTTTGAATAGAACACAAATTATTTGTGTATTGTGGAACATTTAGAACGAAAAATTGCTATTGTAAAAAAATCGATTCGTAAATATATATATATATTACAAACAAAAATCGTCGAAAATACGTGAATAATTTTATTATCGATCAACTCTTATAAACGACTTGGGAATCCTTCGATTTTTTTTTACTTGAAAGAACAAGAATTGATATTGTAAAGAGCAAAATTTATATTCGTAATAAAAGTATATTATTAACGATATTTAAAGAAATAATCGGATTTTCTCAATCTAGTTATCTGAAAAATATATATATATATATTGATAAAAAAATAATATTGGATAGTGACTAGTGTCGGAGTGAAAATATTCCAGTTATGAGTGACAAATGAATCCGATATTAAAACTGATAAATTTATATTTTGTGACCCAGTATTCATTTTGTCACTAAAATTGATACATTAATAAACAGTAAAAAAAACGTCAACCAATCGTTCAAGATTATAAATACGTCGCATTGTTGAAGTAAAATTGCTTTTACAAAGTACAAGAAATTGAGAAATCGAAGAGTTGATAAGAATTCTTCGAATACGAAGGAATCTAGTATTACGCTAGAAAGAGTTTTAAAAGGTCACGAAGTTGCTGTGAATCGAAAATAGAGATTGGTTAATGTAACTAAATAAATATAACGATATACAGGTATCCAAATTAGAATTATTTTTAATGTGTGAATTCTAAAAGAAACAGATTCTTGTTTTTTTTTATATAATAAATTACAAAGTATTAGATTAACGAGGAATCGAATGTATAGATCTTTGTAATAATCAAGAATTATTAGATTAACAATGAATATGTACATAAATAAACAAGAATTATTAGATTAACAAGGAATATGTACATAAATAAACAAGAATTATTAGATTTACAAGGAATATATACATAAATAATCAAGAATTATTAGATTAACAAGGGATGTATAAACTAACAAGGTGTATATACACTAATAATCCAAAATTATAAGATTACTAAGGAATATATACACAAATAATCAAGAATTATATATTAACAAGGAATATATGCACTTGTAATCAAGAATTATTAGATTAACAAGGAATGTGTACATAAATGATCAGGAATTGTTAGATTAACAAGGAATATATACATAAATAATCAAGATTTTTTAGATTAACAGGGAATGTATAAACTAACAAGGTGTATATGCACTAATAATCCAAAATTATAAGATTAACAAGGAATATATATACACAAATAATAAAGAATTATTATATATTAACAAGGAATATATGCACTTATAATCAAGAATTATTAGATTAACAAGGATCATAAGCATTATTATTCAATTTGAAGAACTTATTAAGATTGAAGTGTTCAATTTTACGATACACCGTGATTTATTAAGATTGAAGACGATTTGAAGCTGTTATTTTGTTAACATTTGATTTATTGAATTATTATGGTCAAGACAGAATCGAAAGCGGAGACTTCTTAATAAATCGTAATAATCAACAACGAAGACCCATCAAAAGTCGTGGACATCAAAAGCTACAAACTGTCATAGAACATTCAAAACAAACGAAGTTTCAAATGAATTATCGAAGAAGTTTTGTTGTATTTTGTGATATGTGGAATAGAGGCAATGGTTTGCGTTAATCTATGCGTTTATCAGTTGACAGAAGAGGTCGAACTTTACGTTTAATTGCTAAATTAGACGGTGCAGCGGTATCATTAATGTTCACGGCATTTCCAAGAATTTTTCCAGTGCCAGAGAAGATCCACATCTGAGAGTATGTTCAAATGCGAAAACATCACTCGACGATTATATTAGGACAGATGATAACAGAATTTGCCAAGATACGATAAGATTGTTTGGTGTGTGAATGACTATTGTTAGAAATGAGATAACAACACTGTGCTAGTACCTGACAATGTCTTAATTTTAAGGAAAAGGGGCAACGTCATTGTTTGGAATAAACATTGGAGAAATATTTAATAATTATAGAAAAATAAAAAAAAAGGAAATATTTTAAAGGAGACTATAAATGAAAGAATAATAGTTGATAACGATAGAATAAAGTGTAGAAAGAAGATATCAGTAAACGAAAATGTCGTGAAGGTTCTACAAAAAATTATATCAACAGTTTTTTTTTTCTGTAGTAGACTAAAAATAGTTGTTTACTGATAGAAACAAATTCTACAAAGGGTAGAAAGAAAATATTAATAGATACAATTGTATATAAGATTGTAGAAAATAAGAAATCGACAGATGGATTAAGGGGAATATTTATAAAAAAGAAATTGTGTGTAAGAAAAGAAAGATTTTTAAAATAGACTGAAAAATTATGTATAACGTTGGCTGAAATCGACTGAAGATAGTGTAGAAAATAGATATCAAAAGACAAGGATATACGCAAGACTGTTCAAAAAAAGGTCACGAAATCATAACTAAAGAGTTGAAACATAACAAATAAGAAATATTAATCAATTAAAAGGAAATACGGATTGGGAAAATATTAAAAGAAACAGCTGCAAGTTTTTTTTTTTTTTTTTTAACGCTAGAAATTTCGTTTCATCCGTGAATCATGACTTTATTTAATGTGTGTTCTAAAATAAAGCGATAACAATTCTCGTAACATGTTATTAAAATTGCTGAAGAGATAATTTCTTAAAATTCTGCATATATTTTGAAATGAGTTCATAACAATAAAATGTTGGTTATTTGCCTTTAAAAAACAAACACACACACAAAGAGAGAGAAAAGCAAGAATTGTGAAACGCATAGCGTATATGTGTTATGTTAAGTTCGATAATTTCGACATATACGACTGATTATTCCGTTATCTAGTTTGATCGATCGATAAATGGAAATCCACGCTTAGTTATTTTCGGTGAAATCTGAAAGAGTCATCGTTATTTGCAAAAAAAAAAAAAACGATTTAAGACATAAAGTCGAAAGTGGATATGATAAGGCCGTAACAACTGAAAATAATGATACGTGCATACAAAAAGATAACCGATACATATATATTATACATCTGGCGCATTGCAGATGCATGTATTATAAGATCTTACTAAAAATCGAAATTCTATGCACAAATTTGGATGATTTGCAGTTGTTTTTTTTTTTGATACGACACGAAAGAAACTACATACAAATTATACTCGTATGGAACATTTCTGAATTGATTGAATTAATTGTTAGAATCGAAATTATTATTTCTAACATACGTCATCTGTCTACCGAACCAACTGTTATCATTGGAAGAAAAGTATAACACTCGCTTCTTATACGAGTGAGAGATTGCTTTTGTCATGTCGCATTTTTTTTTGAGAAAACGCTTGGATCTTCATCTTGGATTTTGAATGCTTCTGCTTCTCCAATTTGGGAACCCTTAGCCTGGATCAAAACCCTAGCATTTATACTTTCAGAATATACAAAAGTGTACGAATTCCTAAGACTATTTAAGGACTTTTTCAATTGTATGTATTTTTGTGGTTCATCTTTCACTTTGTATATCTTCGCTACATCTTCGCGAATTTTAGTCGCGTTTTCTTTATTCGAAAGGAGAAATTAAGGACTTCATTATTTGACTGTGATTCAAAGTGTCGCGTCTTCGCTGCGACTTCATCTTGGATTATGAATTCTCCTGCACCTCTCATTTGGAAACCCTTAGTCTAGTTTGATACGTTGTTGTTCATACTTTCAAAACATACTAAAGTGGACGAATTTTCAAGACTTTTTAAGAAGTTTTTCATTTGTATTTATTTGTGGGGTCCGTCTTTGACTTTGTGTACCTTCGTTATTTTTTCACGGATTTACGTCGCGCTTTCTTCATTCGAAAGAAGAAATTGATGACTTTGTTAATTGACTGTGATAAAAAGAGTTGTGCCATCGCTGCAACTTCTACTTGGATCAAGAAGACACAAGGCATGAAATATCTGCAAAGGATGGACGTGGCGATGCTGTTCCCGCCACCCGTACTTCATCCCTTCCACTACTTTCAACCGGCTGTGTACTTCGTTCCCCATGATTACTACAAAAGTACGCATTTACTAAGTACAAAATTTTAATAAAGTTACAAACGTGCAACTAAAAAGAATATGTGAGGTGACAATGTATGACAGAATACGGAATGAAGTGATAAGGGATGAATGTGAACTTAAGGCTGATGTGTTAAGTAAGGTGGAGAAGAGCACTGGAAGAATGAAGAAAGGCGTGATAGAGGAAGATCAAGGAAAGCATGGTTGGATCAAGTAAATTATATTTTGAATAAAGAAAATGTGAAAACATGAGAGATATTGTAGGAGTTGTATGAAAAGGTATATGGATGAAGAAGAGGCGCTTCTTTTTTTACGTCATCCTTTACTGTCCATGCGGTAAAGCTCTGGAACCAGTTACCAACTAATGTTAGACTCTCTCCGTCATTGATATGCTTTGGGTGTGTGTATATCTCGATAGAAAAATATGTTGCTCTCTCCTTTCTGCCTATCTCCGACGTGGATACGACGTGATGGTAGGTTTATATTGCAATTTTTCTACGGATCTCTGCTAAATCCTCTATTCCTCGATATAAGACCCTTGGGTAAAGACTGATGAAGAAATTGATTTAAAATCAACGTGTCATCATATTTATTTATTTAACACTTCACTGTAAAAACAAACTGGCTATCTTTTTACCAGGTAGCGATCTCTTCCAACCAACCAGACAAAATTAAATAAAACAAGTTACATGGTCGCAAAAAATATTTAAATGATTATTCATATTTATGAACATTTACATAATAAAGTAAAGGTGAGATATTATCAATGAAAGGAAAGGAAGGGATGGTGGAGAGGAAAGGAAATAAAAATCAGGAATGAAACACGGTATATTACTGACTAAAAATTAAAAGATTTTTCAGTCGCTTCTTAAAGCATGCCAAAGACGGAGCGAGTCTAACATTGGTATGTAACTGGTTCCAGAGTCTCACTGCATGGACAGTAAAGGACGACGTAAAAAAAGAAGAGCGGTGAACCGGAAAGGCCAATAAACAATCTCTGTTTGAGCGTAGCGCTAATCCATGATTGGAAAGAAGCTGAAAATTTTCGGCGAGATATGAGGAGGCGGGGGACAGTTAAGGACATTATACAATAGAGACAGTGTGTGAATTTGACGTCTATTTCTGACATTCAACCAGTTCAATGCCTTCTGGTATGAAGTTATATGATCGTACTTTCGTAGGTTAAAAATATATTTTAGATAAACATTTTGAAGACGCTGTAATGTGTCCAGCTGTTCCTCTGTAATATCCAAGTAACAGACGTCCGCATAGTCCTAAATCGGAAAGAGCACATATTTCATGAGTTAAACGTCATATATGTTGTCTCAAACACCCTTCGGCAAAATACTAACGAACTTAATTTTTTTTTTTCAGGTATGTATACCATGCGTATGCTGGAGTCGGGAGCAGCAGGCGGGGGCGGACAATTGGTAAGCGGCGCTGCAGGAGGCGGACTGGGAGGAGGGGGGACGCACCAGGCGTCCGTCCCCCATCATCATCACCTGTCGCAGCACCATCAGCCGATGCTGACTCATCACATGCCTCCCATGGGATCCGGTGAGCAAAATATCTTTAATTCACCTTACTAGATAATCTGCGATAAACCGACGACCGGGTATTGGCGGCGTAACTTACAATTTTATCAAAATCATCACTGATTTGCCCATCCCTTGGTTAGACCTTTGTCTACTTGTTGTCTTTACAACAAATTCTATCAAACCACAAAAAAACTTATCAAAGAAGACGAACTACAGCAAAAACCTTGGAAGATCTTCTGATGTGATAGTAACACATTCCGCTTAAAGTGTAGTGTAGTGTTCATATGTATATATAGTCATAAATTTTGGGAAGACTTCCCAAAATGGGTTGTATTCAACTGCTTCCTAAAGTTGCAAACGCCACCCATATCTCTAACACTCAGAGGTAGACCATTCCACGTCACCGAACCAACAACAGCAAAAGCTTTATCGTAATACCCCGCTCTATTGGATTGATTAGGAACAACCGATTTATTAGACGAAGTAGAAATCATATAGTCATAAATTTTGAGAAGACTTCCCAAAATGGGTTGTATTCAAGTGCTTCCTAAAGTTGCAAACGCCACCCATATCTCTAACACTCAGAGGTAGACCATTCCACGTCACCGAACCAACAACAGCAAAAGCTTTATCGTAATACCCCGCTCTATTGGATTGATTTGGAACAACCGATTTATTAGACGAAGTAGAAATCGACCTTAAAGTTCTACTTCTCTCCGAAGAAACATCCCTCATACACAGATTGGAAAGATACAATGGAGACATCCCATTAAGGGACTTGAATACAAAGATACAAAGTTTGAAATCAATCCAAGAGGAATGACTTGTGGGAAAAGTTTGTGTGAGCTCTTGAGTGTGGTGTTCTTTGTTGTTTTTTGTTTGTATTCTTATATATTTTTGTTTTTATTTCTATGATTGTGTGCGGTATATTGTGGGATGAATGTTTTGGTCTGTCTGGAATGATGAAGTGCGAGGAGTTTGATTTCGCTCGATGTATACATATGTAATTGAGTGTCACGGTTTGTCAGGTTGATGAGAATGTGCAACGGGGTTTTATATAATCAAAAATCCAATCATGATCTACATTACATATTTGTATTTATTAATCTTTCTTCATTCATTCGTCCACATGCCCAAACCATCTCAACTTTACCTTCTCCACCTTACTCAACACATCAGCTTTAAGTTTACATTCATCCCTTATCACTTCATTCCGTATTCTATCATACTTTATCACCTCGTGTATTCTTCACAGTGCACGCATTTCTACATAATTAATTAAACTCTTTTCAGTCTTTTCCACATCCACGTTTCACTAACATACATCAAAGTTAATTAAAATACAATGTTACCAAAATAAAAAAACTGATCTATAATTTTTTTTCTATATTATTCTCCTCTACATGTTTCAGAACGTATAGACGCATCATCAGACAGCGCAGTCTCTTCCATGGGCTCCGAGAGAGTCCCCTCTCTGTCCGACAGCGAGTGGTGCGATGGAGGGAGCGACTCTGCCCAAGACTATCACGGGTGAGTCGAAAGAATTTCTATTTTTTAATCCACTTTGCACGGATTTCTCCTGTTACACAAAGAGGGTCTGCTTCTAGCGTTAGCTTATTCGTTAGCAAGAATATCAGTCAGGATTCTTCTCATACTGCTAGGCGATACCGAGACTATATCCACAGTGTCACTCAGTTGGTTCAATATCTCTATACCACACGTGACTGAGTGTTTAGCCATGATATTTCTTCTGTAAGTTGGTATGTAATATAGAACAGAGGGTGATTCCTTGTACGGCTATATTTATTGGGTACATATAAACTTAATGCTTCTAGAATCGCGGGACAGTTAAAGCAACCTTGGAAAAACCTTAAGTAGGAATATCGCAATGGATTCTTGCCTTCTTGTTTCGAGGCTTCTATAGTTATACACCGTGAGAAGTTCGACGTGGTAAGCATATTTTGGGTAATCGCCTTTTGCTCTGTACCATAGATATCATAGATATTCTCGCCCTTTATACTGTACCATAGATAATCTCAATTCTTCCCCTGCTCTAGACAGTTGAATTTGAAAAAGAGATTTCTTGAAGCGAGATACGAGAATATTTTGAAAATTTTGATTGATTGTATTGTTCGGCAAATGTCTGACTATATACCAAATAAATAAATAAAAATGGATTCTTAATTATCGTACAAAGGCGAAAGTTAAAGAGTCATTTTTTTAATAAAATAAATTAAACACAATTTTTCCAAAAACACAGCTGAAATAATGGTGTCGAATCATTTATACAAATCATGGTGTGGGCTGAAAAACATCTGGTGTCCTCACGGCCGGGCTCGCTCTATATTTATGGGATGTATCTTGGTTAATATTATACTATAACCAATTATATTAATATTATATTATATTATATTATTATATATTAATTAGTATTTTAATATGTAATATAATTATATTATATTAATTATATTATTTTAATATATGTTATATTATATTAATTATATTATATTATTATATAATATTTAAATAATTATATTATATTATGTTAATTATTAATATTATATTATATTATGTAATGATGATTTTATATATATTATATTAATATAATATGATATTATTGTTATTAATAATAATAAAATTAATAATTATATTAATGATAATATTATTAATTAATAATAATATAATAATAATATTAATTAATAATAATAATATTATTAATCAATAATAATTAATAATAATATAATATATATATAATGTAATATTATTATATAGTATATATCATGTAATCATAATAATAAAAAAAAGGGAAGCGTTTCACTTTTCGTGATGCTCAGGCCAATTTTCCCTACCACATAGATTGAAGTTTCACTTCAAAAGTGTTTTTATTTATTTTATTAAAAAATCTATAAGCGTGGTGACATCACAAAGTGAAACAGACGTCTGTTTCTAAGATTCGAGAAATCAAAGAGAATCTTGAGGCCTTCTGCTATGTAGAAATAAGTGTCGTGTCTATTATTCATATTTGCTTCGTAAATTCGAGAAATAAATATCATAGATAAGTCTCAACGCTCGAGAGTAGAAGTTAACGTCTCCTTATTTTCCTGTTACAGTAAGATGAGAGCCTGCGAGGTGGAGTCACGTCAGCCCCCTCTCGTGGCGCAGAAGAAGCACCACATGTTTGGGAAGAGGAGCTTCCAGGTAATTTGTCTTTTTACTGTACTCAATTTTCTCTTTAACTTGGTTATGGATAAAATTATAGAAGTTGCCGACTTTAACCTGGGATACAAGATAGGCGACAATATGCTAAATCTCATATGCTATGCTGACGATGCCACCATCGTAGCCGAATCAGAGGAAGACCTGCAACGAATGCTACATCGATTCCACACTGCTTCCAAAACATACAACATGTCTATCTCCATCAGCAAGACTAAATGCATGACTCTAGTAAGACTCCAGAGACCAAGTTGGATGCGGTGTGGCGATCGACGACACACCAATTGAACAAGTTACAAAATTTAAATACTTGTGTGCTAGCATAATGTGCAATAATGACCTCTATGGCGAAGTGCTTGAACAATCACAAAAGGCTGCAGCTATTTCCGAATGTCTAAAGAACACTATCTGGAAAAACAAGCATATGAACATCCAAAGCAAGGGCAGGATATATCATACAAAACCTGTGTCCGCCCCATAATGACATACAGCATAGAGTCCAGAGCCGATACTGTCAGAACCAAAAATCTCCTTCGAACCAGCAAAATGAAGGTACTCAGGAGTATCGCTGGCAAAACCCTTCGTGATAGAGTACGTAACACAGAAATCCGAAGGATGTGCGAAGTTGAAGATATTGTCAGATGGGGACGACAGAAAAGAAGGTTCAGGAACGAACACGTATCCAAAATTGCGGAACCAAGAGCCGTAAGAATGGCCAGGGACAGTATCCCCCAAGCAAGCAGACCTCCAGGACGACCTCCCAAAAGATGGATAGACAGCTGGCAGTCGACGTCACAAGACGGAAACGATGATGCAGGACCATAACAGGCCAACAGGCCTAAATGAAGAGGAAGAAGAACTCGACTCAATTCTTAATCCGTTGCTATCGAACAACTTAATTGGATAATTTTGGACGAACTATGAACGTAACGAAATATCCGCAGCTCCAGATTGATATTGGAGGGACGAGGGGATTAATTTATTTCATACTTTTATTGCAAATACAATTTGGTGGATACAAAGATTGTTGAGATTTATTTGAGACTCAACACGGATATGACAGTAGATCAGTGACACGGGACAATATGACTGCCGTGTTAACTAGTGATGTGACACGTAACATATGTAAGCTTAATAAATCAAATAAATATATAAACTTATTTATTTATTTAATACTTCATTGTAGATACAATCCGACGGGTTTATTGTGAGGCGGCAATCCTTTTAAACCAATCAGACAAAAGTAAATTAAGCAAATTACATGGTTGCAAAAAACATTCAAATGACTACCTATCCCCACGAAATCCATGAACACATACGGTGAGCATATACCCACAAAGACGGACAATGATCCGAACATTCCTTTTCATATAAAGTGAAATATCATCAATCAAAGGAAAAGGAAGGGATGGTGGAGAGAGAAGGTAAATCAGGAATGAAACACGTTATTTTACTGACTAGAAATTAAGAATTTTTTCTGTCGCTTCTTAAAGCGTGCCAAGGACGGAGCGAGTCTTATATTGGTTCGTAACTGGTTCCAGAGTCTCACTGCATGGACAGTAAAGGACGACATAACAAAAAAAGGGCGGTGAACCGGGAAGGCCAATAGACAATCTCTGTTTGAGCGTAGCGCTAGTCCATGATCAGAAAAATGCTGAAAGTTTTCGACAAGATAAGAGGGGTGACAGAACAGTTAAGGATATTATACAATAAATATAGTATGTGACTCAACTACAAAGCCCAGGAACGACAACGATGTGATATGTATATTTTTATCCCCGTTAGCTAGTAGTTAGTGGCTGTTCGAGACTGGGTCTGTTTTGACTTTGGATTTTTGCTTATTCTTTATAACTTTGTTGCAGGATCAAGGAGCTTCGGTGATCAGGCCTAGACCAGGAGTAGAGCCTTCGCTGCCACTCCATCCGGCACTTAAATTTGAATATGAGCAGCCCACCTTGCCGGCTGCCAGCTATGCCCCTGATGTCGGTCACATCACTCCAGGTAACCGAGTCACTTCGTTCTTTATTAAGTCTTATTTGTTGAATAAATATTGTCACGGTTTGTAAAGGACACTTCAGTGTGGTATATATAACACATCGATCAATAAGTCCCGGGACTAACTACTAAAACAACGTTTGTTTGTCAAAATTCTTCTTTATTCATCAACATAGTCTCCTTCAAGAGCGATACATTCATTCCAACGCTTTCCTAACTTTTCTATGCCAGCCGTGTAGAACAATTTATCTTTGGTTTCAAAATAGGCGTTAGTTTCGGCAATCACTTCTTCATTGGAGCCAAATCTCTTTCCCTGGAGCATCTTTTTGAGGTCTGGGAACAGCCAATAGTTGCTGAGGGCCAAATTTGGAGACTACGGTGGGTGCGGAAGCAATTCGAAGTTCAACTCATGCAATTTGGCCATCGTTACCATCGACTTGTGAGACCGTGCATTGTCCTGATGAAAGAGAACTTTTTTCTTCTTCATATGGGGTCGTTTTTTTGCAATTTCTGCCTTCAAACGCTCTAATAACGCTATGTAATATTCGCTATTGATGGTTTTTCCCTTATCAAGGTGATCGATGAATATTATACCATGCGCATCCCAAAATACGGAGGCCACAACCTTCCTGAACGACTGTTGAGTTTTTGGTCGCTTTGGACAACTTTCACCGGCTGCTCTCCACTCAGCTGACTGGTGATTTGATTCCGGAGTATAGTGGTGGATCCAAGTTTCATCCATCGTCACATACCGACGCAAAAACTCCTGTTTATTTCGCGTAAGCAGTGCCAAACAGCGCTCTGAATCATCGATGCGTTGTTGATTCTGTTCCATTGTGAGCAAACGCGGCACCCATTCCGAAAAAAGCTTTTTCATGACCAAATGTTCATGCAAAATAGTGTAAACACTACTGAATTATATTTTCAGGATATCAGCTATCTCACGCAACTTTACTTTGCGATTTTCCATCACGATTTTGAGTTTTTTTTTATGTTTTCTGGTGTAACAGCCTCATTTGGACGACCAGAGCGTTCAGCATCATTTGTGTCTGTACGACCGCATTCGAAATCAGCATACCACCGACAAATGGTTGTTTTCGACGGAACAGAGCCCGGATAACACTTTTCAAGCCATCGCTGAGTTTGAACGGTATTTTTTCCCATTTAAAAGCAATGTTTTATCAACACACGAAATTCGGTTTTTTCCATTGTTTTGAAAATAGCAAAAGTAGCGTCACTAAAACCACTGTAACTCAATGACACAATGTCGGAATGCCATGAAAGTTTGACACGTAACTTCTTAAGGTTGGTACTAACTGAGAATGGTATGGATTTGTTATTAGAGGTGCCATCCGTTGGTTAGTCCCGGGACTTATTGATCGATGTGTCACGCATATATCTTGTTTGGTGATTCCAGAGATGAAATACTCCTGCACGATGGAGTTTAGCAGCGGTCTCGGCACTGCGAGCAGTGGGGCCCGCCACAATCACACGTACAGCCTGCCCCCAGCCCCGCCGCAGCCCCCGCACCGCCCTATCGCCAGGGACAAGAGAGGTACGTGTCCTCACGTCAGAACTTCATTTATCTTTATTTTAAGTTTGTTTTGTCATTAAAATAACTTTGTTCTGAATTAACACGTTCACTGCGTCGAACACGGCTCCCGTGTCTATACAAAATAGCCTTGAATGTTGAGTGCACTTATAAATGTCTCCCGATAAGGATTCGTCGCCGGTTTAATGTGTTTTGAAGACACGAAGGAATACACTTGTATATGATGTTTCAATAGAAAGTAGAATTTGATTTATAACAAAGTTATGGGTTTTCAAAAATTCGCGAATTTTCAACATCTCTGTATGACATTTTATACGCAGTGAATGTGTTAAGGCTGACCTTAGGTTAACCTTCTTCTGAATTAAGATTAATGTTGTTCTGAATTAAGGTTTATCTTGTTCTAAATCAAGCCTCGTTCTGAATTAAGGCTGACCTTTTTCTGAATTAAAGTTAATCTTGTTCTGAATTAAGGTTAACCTTGTTCTGTATTAAGGTTAACCTTGTTCTGTATTAAGGTTAACCTTGTTTTGTATTAAATGTAAAGCTGACCTTGTTTTGATTTAAGGCTGACCTAAGATTATCTTTGCTGAATTAAGACTGACATAAAGTTACCCGAGTTCGGAATGAAGGCTGACTTAATGTTACCCATGTTAAGAGATACTTTACTCTCATTCTAAATTACTGTTACCCTTGTTCCGAGTGAAGACTGACCTAAGGTTGCTTATGTTAGTCGCTTACATCACACTTTAAAAATGAACTTTGTATACGTGTATTGCAGGTCGCCGTGGGGGAGAGATGGGCGTGGGATCATGCAGTGGCTCGGGTCCCTTGTCCCGGGACGAGAAAAGAGCGAGGGCACTAGGTACTATAACTTCTTCTTTCCTTACATAACCGAGTTAGGCAGAAAAATATATCATCTCAGGAACTCTCAATGTTGTTGCGGAATGCCACAAGGATCTATATTGGGACCAATACTGTTTAATTTATATTATAAACAGCTATTTGATCTCAGTGATATGGTGGCTAAGACATCTGTCTACTGACCCAGAGGTTACGGACTCGATTCCCGTCGGTACTCAGATTTTTTTTTAATGTTTCCACACTGGTTTTATGGCCGAAAACTCGCCAAGTTCCACTGTAGACAGTTAAAGTGTAATACAACAGCAGATCTTTATGCAGTTATATCAAACTTTCTCAAATTATTTACTGATGCTGGTGTCAAGTTTTTAATTACTTAAAAACATACAGCCGTTCGTAATTAACTCATTGCATGTTAGTTATAATTTATAATGAGCGAGTCTTGCTCGTGGCTTATAAGTTTTAATGAGCAAGATTTGCTCATATCACACAAGTTGCAATGAATTACTTTTGATCATCGCATGCAAGTTTTAATAATTGAAACCCGCTCATTTCATATAATCTGTAATGAGTAAAATTTTCTGATGCTGGTGTCAAGTTTTAATTACTTAAAATATATAGTACAGCCATTCGTAATTAACTCATTGCATGTTAGTTATAATTTATAATGAGCGAGTCTTGCTCATGGCTTATAAGTTTTAATGAGCAAGATTTGCTCATCTCACACAAGTTGCAATGAATTACTCCTGATCATCGCATACAAGTTTTAATAATTGAAACCCGCTCATTTCATATAATTTGTAATGAGTAATATTTTCTCATTGCTTACATGTTTTAATGAAAGAGATTTGCTCATAGCACACAAGTTGTAACGGACAAAATTTGCTTGTTGCACGTCATTTGTAATGAGGGAACATTGCTCATCGCACACAAGTTATAATGAGCGAACCTTGCTCATAGCAAACAAGTCGTAATAAGTCAGCTTTATTCATCGCATATAAATGTCTAATGAGTGAATCTTGCTCATCGCACACACATTGTAATGAGCCAGTCTCGGTCATAGTTCACAAATTAAGCAAAGTATTCTCATTGAACACAAGTTGTAATGAATGAAACTCGCTCATCGCGCATAATTTAATAAACAAGATAAGGTTATAATGAACTAGATTTACTCATCACACACAATTTGTTATGAGCAAGATTTGCTCATCGCTTATAAGTTGTAATAAAGTAGATTTACTTATCACACATAATATATAACTGTAATTTTGTCATCGCACACAAGTTGTAACTATCCAGATTCGCTCATCACTTCAATGTCTAATGAGGAAGATTTGCTTATCACTTACAAGTTGTAATGAAGGAGATTTGCTCATTATACATAAGTTGTAATGAATGTGATTTCGTCATTGAGTACATGTTGTAACGATCTAGATTCGCTCAATGCATACAAATTGTAATGAATGCCTTTATTATGTTCTGCGCTGGCGTGGCAGGGATCCCCTTGAGCGTGCACGACATCATCAACCTGCCCATGGACGAGTTCAACGAGCGCCTGAGCAAGCACGACCTGAGCGAGACCCAACTGTCGCTCATACGGGACATACGACGCAGGGGGAAGAACAAGGTATTAAGAACAAGGTCCCTATTCAAATCTGGCGACACGACGTACAAATTTGACGTCGTTTTATCCATACAAAGGTGGAATGTCCTACCTCTTAGTGTTAGAGATATGGGTGGTGTGTGCAGCTTTAGGAAACACTCAAAGATGACTCTTTTATTAAAATTTATGATTATATACGAACACTACACTACACCTAAAGCCGAACGTGTTACTATATTGGAAGATCTACGAAGGTTTCTTTGTAGTTCGTCTTCCTGCGGTAAGTTTTCTGAACATATGCAGATGCGGGAAAGTAATTAATCTAGTGGCTGCAGCCACTACCTTCCTATCCTTACTCAACTTTTATATAATTTATTTTGTAATATTTTTTAATCTATCTAAGAAAGCACATAAGACTTTCTTAAAAAATATTTTAGGAAATGTTAAAGATGTCAATATTCGAGGCCCTATTCAAAAGGGGCAGTCCGTAAAACAAAGGAAAAGCCTTTGGCAGGTTAGATCTACTTATTCACCAGTCTAAATAGGTCAATATTTCTGTATCTCGAATAGTTGTCAAGAACACAAAACTATATCTTTACCGACATAGTAGGATTAGGTGTAGCTCCCGTCTATATAAGAACAGCCTCTTGCATCCCTCCTCAAGCTAAGAAGGTAGTATTCTAACACACTAAGAAGGAATCTTATAGGATTGAGCCACGGGT
The DNA here is from genome assembly GCA_949825065.1 of Odontocerum albicorne. NCBI lineage: Eukaryota > Metazoa > Arthropoda > Insecta > Trichoptera > Odontoceridae > Odontocerum > Odontocerum albicorne. Next base: position 13,079,947 of record OX463868.1, read on the forward strand.
AGAAACAGCATTCACATAAGTAGAGATATCTCAAAAAATTCTTTTAGACTTTCTCCACCATTTGAAAATCCCAACCCAGATAACATTGCCATTGGTCTTTCTTTCTAAGCTGCTTTCTTTCTGATCATATGGACTGTCCCTCCAATCTGGTGATAGCAGAATCCTCTGTATACCAACACATCATGTTTTTACTGTTCACTCGGCACCACTTTTGAACGATCTCTCTGACTCAATCAAATATGCTGCACCCTTATCGATATTTAAGAATAATACAGAATAGAACACAATATTTGAGGTTCGGTTCCACATAATTGAACACATTGGTTCCACACCAATGCTCCACGTTCTAACTTGCTGTGTACCAGCGCACTGTAGGCGGAACTGAGAACCTCTCCCTCCACAAATTACTTTAAGGCTCATGTCACAAACCCTATAAGCAGGCTCACATAGTTTCTCAACATGAGGAGCAAATGAGAGTCTACTGTTAAGTTAAGTTAATACCCAAATCTTAATGCGTTCTACTCTTTGAATCACTAGACGGTCCAGAGTGTATCTACAGTATTTGAAAATCATTGCTCTGGAAAAAGACAAAGATTTGTATTTTGAAATATTTAAATTAATTAAGTTATGCTAACTGAAAGTAAGGTCAGGATATATAAGACATGCGTCCGCCCCATCATGATATATGAAAAATAAGTGATAGCGGATACCAACAGGACAAAAAAACCTTCTCAGAGTGGCAGAAATGAGAACCCTACGCTCCATCGCAAGCAAAACTCTTAGAGATCGTATCATAAATGAGACGATAAGGTCTGTCTGTGGTGTTGAAGACATAGTAAGGTGGGGAAGAAGCAGAAGGCGCTTCTGGAGGGATCGTGTTGACCGCAAGGAGGATACGAGACTTGCGAAAATTGCTAAGACTGAATACCCTAGCAGCAGGAGATTACCAGGAAGGCCGCCGTAAAGATGGAAGGACAGCTGGACGTCATCATTCCAGGACAGCTCAACGTCACAAACAGGTCATACGACCTAGACCAAGAGGAAGAAGAAGAAATTAAGTTGATTTGTTTGACTCCATTCCCAAATGGCGTTCAAGTCTTGTCTGAAGGAGTCAACAGTCTTCGTAGGATGAAATTTAATTTAAAAGCTTTAAATCAATATCGTTAATATAGATTAAGAAGATCGTAGGCCCCAAGTTTGACCCTTGGGAGACCCCTGAATAAACCGTGATGTAATAAGATTTATACAGTCCATACATAATCGAAAAATAATGATCGAACACTTCGAAATTGTCTTTTGATTTGACTCCACTCTCAAATAGCATTTGTATAGATTCAGATTTAATGCAAGAAGTATAATTCCAGGTGGCTGCGCAGAATTGCCGCAAGAGGAAGCTGGACCAGATAACTTCCCTGGCAGACGAGGTGCGGGACGCCCGCAACCGCAAGCAGCGCCTGCAGCGAGAGCACCAGTCCTTGCTCGGAGAACGGCAGAGGACTAAGGAGCACTTTGCCGCTCTCTACAGACACGTCTTCCAGGTGAGACTCGTTTCATAGATGGTATCTAATCATCATCATTGCTGGGCCTCGTAGTCGAGGAACCCCTCGCCATTCTAGCGTCAATTCAGTTGGAAGGCAAGGCCGCACCGCTGAGTTTATTTTTTTTTTAAGTGAGGGAGCCGTTGCACACTAGCAAACTCACCGGCAACACCGCTGTACTGGATCCGATGGCACACTTGAAGTGGGACGATCGGAGCACACCGGCATGTTTTTTGAATGAGTAAGCCGTTGCATATCAGCAAGCTCACTGACCACACCGCTGTACTGGATCCGATGGCACACTTGAAGTGAGACGATCGGAGCACACCGGCATGTTTTTTGAATGAGTAAGCCGTTGCATATCAGCAAGCTAACTGACCACACCCCTGTACTGGATCTGATGGCACACTTGAAGTGAGACGATCGGAGCACACCGGCATGTTTTTTGAATGAGTAAGCCGTTGCATATCAGCAAGCTCACTGACCACACCCCTGTACTGGATCCGATGGCACACTTGAAGTGAGACGATCGGAGCACACCGGCATGTTTTTTTAATGAGTAAGCCGTTGCATATCAGCAAGCTCACTGACCACACCGCTGTACTGGATCCGATGGCACACTTGAAGTGAGACGATCGGAGCACACCTGCATGTTTTTTGAATGAGTAAGCCGTTGCATATCAGCAAGCCAACTGACCACACCGCTGTACTGGATCCGATGGCACACTGAAGTGAGACGATCGGAGCACACCGGCATGTTTTTTTTGGTTTAAATCATGTGCCAAGCAAGTCAACCGTTCAGCTTGTAATGATTGATTTAGAAAGTTTGCATACACTGGGAGATAAAGCAAAGGTGTACACCAACAAACCAACCACAATCCCGATGCTTAGGGACAACATTCGAAAATAAATTGCTGAAATAACACCAAAAGTCTGCGAGAATGTTACGAATAATGTGCTTGAAAGAGCTCGCGTTTGTGCCACGGCCGGAGACGGCCACTTGACCGACATTATATTCCATACATAATGATAAAGACCATATGATGAATCAATTAAATATAAATTATAAAATTGTGTTTCATTTACAAGTTATTCAAAAAAAATATCGGCCTGGAACATAAAATGCACCCTGCACATAATTTATGAAAAAACAACAAGTAATTTAATTAGGACACACAATTTTAATGGATCTAAATGATTATACAATACCAAATATCATCAAATTGATCAACAGTGAGATTCAATTACATATACGTATCACGATAATCAAATCCAACATACTTTTTCATTCCAGAGAGACCAGAAGTCTATCCCACAATGTCCAGTACGCAATAGCCAAAAACACTACACTCGAGATTGGACACAAACCTTTGCTACAAGTCATTCCTCCTGCAAGCCCAAGCAAACTCAAACTCCTGTCGCAATACTTTTTCAAGCTATACTACCTTGATCAAAAAGTTTTAGGACCGGCCACCGTGTGGCGCTGTCAGTCACCCGATTGGAATTCTTTTTTTTTTGTTAGGTTACCACATCTATCATTGACATTTCCCTCCAAATTTCAGCGTCATAGCTTGACATTTGTAAAAGTTACGCTGCACTGAGTACATCTACCTTTGTGCGTGTTTTCATTTTTTACAAGTTTGAAAATGGCATCAACTGTGCATCAACGAGTTTGCATTAAATTTTGTGTGAAAAACGGATTTAACGGTCCGCAGACCTTGGAAATGTTAGAGAAGTGTTTTTGGTGGCACGAACGCTTCAGAAGTGGTCGTGAATCAGTCGAGGCTGACGAACGCAGTGGCAGTCGAAAACCGATGAAAACATCGATAAAATCAAAGAAATGTTGGCCGAAAACCGCAAATTGACCATCAGAGAGCTGGCAGAGGACTTGAACATCGCTTATGGATCCGCTCGAGACATTTTAGTTAATGATTTGAGCCTCAGACGTGTCGCTACAAAACTGGTGCCGAAAGACCTCAATTTCATGTAAAAAAAGGACCGCGTTGAAATCGCGAAAGTCATGATTTCCATGAGTTTTTGACCAAAAACAACACGACTACTATCCAGCAGCCTTTGAATTCACCTGATCTGGCTCCCTGAGACTTTTTCCTATTCAATCGACTTAAAAAACCGCTTCGCGGAACGCGTTACAGCACCCGAGACGATGTCATAAAAAAATGGAAGACGGCTCTGATGGACATACCGAAAATTGAGTACCAGCGGTGTTTCGAGGATTGGATCAAGCGCTGGCGTAAGTGCGTTGCAATCGATGGGGAGTACTTTGAAGGGGACCATATCAATTTTGATGAATAAACTTGTATTTTCGTTTTTATGAATAAAGTCCTAAAACTTTTTGATCAAGGTAGTATGTTCTCAGTGAGATACAGCCTAGTTTACTGAGGACACGACAAATGAAAGGCAACAAACCCAGATCCATTAAAGTTGTGTGTCCAAATTAAATTACCAAATTATCTATATTTGTTGTCATGTGTAAAATAAATATATAAAAAAATAACAACCACGCTCCGATACACTGCCTGAATTTTTTGCAACCTTTATTGAATTTGGCACCACATTGTATGACATGTGAGCCAAATAGGCATATTGCGATTGGGCAAAAGATGTTCTAACTCTAGGGATGGTGAACATTTGATCAGTTGCCATGCGTGTCATGTGTCTCTGCTGAGTCTGCATCTTCCCTTCCTCTTGTTGATAGTGCCAGAGAATGGATTTGAAGTGTAAATTAGCTACGTTAAGGACCCGATACTCCCTGAAAAGTTCCACTATGAGATACCGAGCAGGAAGTTTATTAATTATTTTTTTAGTCCAGTATTTTAATACTCTCAAAAAGCAATGTTCCGACTGAATTCCTATTCTGATGTGATGTATTATTTAATGATTTCAGCATCTGCGAGACTCGGAGGGCAACCCACTGTCCTCCCAGCAGTATTCACTCCAGCAGGCAGCTGACGGGGCCGTCGTGCTTGTGCCTAGGAGCCAAGGTAGTCTCCATACAGGAACCAGGAGTCCCAATGCACCAGGTGAACCCGCTTTCCCTTTAAGCCCCAGGATAGACTATACCAGTGGACTGTATATAGAACTGGAACAAGTTCAAGTGTGGAGTATTGATATAAATTCCACAGGAGATCCGTTGCTCTCGAATGGTGGAGAAAGTTTGCTCCGTCCTTGGCATGCATTTTGTTGGCATGTGATTTTTCTCTTCCTTTCCTCTCCACCATCCCTTCTTTTCCTTTTGATTGATGATATCTCACTTTATATGAAAAGGAATGTTCGGGTGATTGTCCGTCTTTGTGGAGTTCGTGGGCATGTGCTCACATATATGTTTATGGATTTCGTGGGGATGGATAGTCATTTGAAAGTCCGCCAGATTGTATTTGCAATAACACTTTTATTGCAAATACAATCTGGCGGGCTTATTGCCAGGCGGCAATCTCTTCTAACCAACCAGACAAAAGTAAATGAAGCAAGTTACGTGGTCGCATAAATCATTCAAATGACTATCCATCCCCACGAAATCCATAAACACATACGTGAGCACATGCCCACGAACCCCACAAAGACGGACAATTAACCCGAACATTCTTTTTCATATAAAGTGAGATATCATCAATCAAAAGAAAACGAAGGGATGGTGGAGAGGAAAGGGAAATCCAGCTGTTCTTCCGTAATATCCGAATAATGGACGTCCGCATAGTCTAGAATCGGAAATAGTAGAGATGGCACGAGTCAAGTTTAGGTTTAAGTAGGCAGGAATCTTTGCAACACTTTAAGGGAATGAAGGCTGAAGAAGATCCTTCGGCTTACCTCATGTATTTGATCTCGCCATGAGAGAGTGTTATCTATTAGCACTCCTAGGTTTTTAACAGTTTTATGTAATGGTATGATAGAGCCATCAAGTAATATTGGAGGGAGTAAGCCAGTGTTGAATTTACCGAGAAGCTGAGGGCTGCCAATGAGGATTACTAGTGATCTAGCACGTAACATACAGTACCCGGCGGTAAGTAATACACATTGGGATTAAGAAAGAGACTGTCGACCGTAGAGCGTCATCTCTGTCATTCATACACGTGTTCTGTCTCCAATCGTCAGTCGTTGTCAAATGATTTATCAGTGACTGTTAGCGCATTGAGCGACAGACGACGCTCTACAAAGCCGAAGTTAGCCGATTATGCCCGACAGTCTCTTTCTTAAGCACAATGTGCATTACTTACCGCCGGGTACTGAACATAAGCTTTATAAATCAAATAAATAAATGGACTAATCGTTTATGCATGTAACTAAAGTTGATCGTTTTCTTCCTTTCCAGATCGCCACATGAGCACGAACGGTACGTCCGAGGACGAGATGGAACGTATCAAGCTCAAACAAAGGAAAAGCTTCGATCAATGATCCTCTGTCGCCATTCCAAAACATCCGTACTGTGACCCGAACTACGGGCACCACGACGCCTTCATAGACTGCGTCGGATCCATAGACATTTATTAGTGCCGACTCGGGACGGTGCCGAACGAGAAATCAACGAGTTAATAAGACATCGGTCGAAAGCCTGTGGTTTTTCAATATACAAATTTGTCAATTGTAACTTTTATTTGTAAAAAAAGAAAAAATACAGTCAACTCCGGTTATAGTGAACTCGGTTTTAGTGAACTTTCGGTTATAGTGAACCAAAATTTTCTCATCACATATATCAAGTGTGTATGGTAAAAACCTAAGTTATATCGAACTAAAACTAGTAGATTTTGGTTCACTTTAACCAAAGAGTCACTAAAACCGAGTTCACTATAACCGGAGTTGACTGTAGTTATTTATTTATTTAAATATTTATACGGAACCTTGGATCAAAGCCGGGACGACGTACGTTTGATATTTAAAAAAATAAATCGGAAGCATATTCACATTACCGAATAGTTTAATTAAAGGTTTCGGCTGAAACATTGTGGAACTCTGTATTAGAATATTAAATAATAATAAACTTGTTTATTTCACTGATTGCATTAATCTTCGCTACACGTTTTCTACTAATTCCCACTACATTCCGCCTGAAGAGTCTCGTGATAGGTGGTAGAAACATGTGTAGTGGGATTATGTTATAACAAAGTTATTTATTTTTAAATATTTATAACTATTTTTCAAGCTTTCAGGCCGTCAATAGCTTTATTGAAATTGATTTTGTCCGAAATCATATATGCAATAGATTGTACAGTCATATCGGACAATCACTCTTGTCCGAGACTAGATCCGAAATCAGATTATTTTAGAATACCGACATTTTCTTCTTTGACTCAATGCTATCTATGGTTATGGGCATTGACAACTATATACAGAGTTCAATATCAATATTGCACCGATTTTGGCGCCCTTCAGATATGGCGTCTGGTGCCGGTACTCCGGTGGCCGAGCCCTTGTTCCGGCTCTTACTTGGACCCTTTAAACACCCAAAATAACAACCACATACAGAGCAATCATTTATAATAGGTTTTTTTCTTTATATACATAGTTTATTTTGAATTTAATATATTCGCATAAATTATTTAGTGGTTATTTATCGGGTAAATTATCCATCAGTAATTTATTAGTAAATTATTTCTCGGTAATTTATCGGGTTTATTATTTCTCGGTCAAATTATTTATTGGTAATTTATCGGTAAAATTATTGAGTTCATGATTTATTAGTAATTTATCGGGTAATTTGTTAGTAAATTATTTATCGGGTTAATTATTACTCGATAAATTATTTCATGGTTATTTATTGGTAATTTATCGGTAAAATTATTGAGTTCATGATTTGTTGGTAATTTATCGGGTAAATTATTCATCAGTAATTTATTGGTAAATTATTTCGCGGTAATGTATCAGGTTAATTATTTCTCAGTCAAATTATTAATTGGTAATTTATCGGTAAAATTATTGAGTTAATAATTTATTGGTAATTTATCGGGTAAATTATTCATCAGTAATTTATTGGTTAATTATTTCTCGGTAATTTATCGGGTTAATTATTTCTCGATAAATTATTTAATGGTTATTTATTGGTAATTTATCGGTAAAATTATTGGATTAATGATTTATTGGTAATTTATCGATAGTATTATTAATAAATTAAATAATTTATCAGGTAAATTATTTATGAGGTGAATTATTTATCACATTGGGTTAATAATTTATTGGTGCTTTATCGATAATATTATTAATAGAGTAAATTAAATTATTTATCAGGAAAATTATTCAATGGGGATTTTTTGGGCAAATGTGTTTTTCGATAAATTATTGGTACAATTAATTATCGAGTAAATTATTTATCATGTAAATTATTCATTGGGTATATTATTTATCAGGTAAATTATGAGTAATTGATAAATACAAAACAATTGACAAATTTGTGTATGAATAAATTTAACCTGTTTTTTTTTTTTTTTTCTAAAAAAGACTTTTAAAAAACCTGTGAGAAATATTTAAAAAATAAACATTCAAACTGTGTACATACATACTAAAATATTAATTATAATTATGATTAAAAAGAAAATATTATTTTAAAAAGGAAAGAAAAAACACAATATGTATTTTGAAGATTTTACAAAAAAAAAAAATAATAAAATAAGAAATAAAAAATTGATTTTAAATCGTTTTTAAAGTTATATGTAAATAAATCATCGTTTAAATTTGCAAAATTCTTATTTCATAAAAAAAAAATACAGTAGAGTGTCGATTATTCGTACTAATTAAGGGACACTCGGATTATTAAAAAACACGGTTAAACCAAATTAAGTTATTGAGTCAAAAAGAGTTTAAATTATAAATTACGTAATATAAATACATCAACAAGCTTTCTCAATGTTTGACAGATACGATAGCCGGTATCATACTGCGACGATTTTCACATATTTTTATGACATATTTTCATGTTGGTACTACTAATGTTAATCAATTTGTATAATGTAAACCATAGATTTTATATTAGTTTCCTTGCTTTTATAATTTTCGAAGACGGTTGGGATAAAAATATTTTTCAGGATTGTTAAAAAAAATTGTACTACAGAGGACCATGGTTAATCCTAGAATCCATTGCAATATTCCTACTAAAGGTTTTTCAAGGTTGCTTTAACTGTCCCGCAATTCTAAAAGCATTAAGTTTATATGTACCCAATAAATATAGCCGTGCAAGGAATCACCCTCTGTTCTATAATACAAACCAACTTACAGAAGGAATATCATGGCTTAACACTCAGGTATAGTCACGCGTGGTATAGAGATATTGAACCGACTGAGTGACACTGTGGATATAGTCTCGGCACCGTCTAGCAGTATGAGAAGAGTCCTGGCTGATATTCTTCCTAACGAATAAGCTAACTCTAGAAGCAGACCCGCTTTGGGTAACGGGAGAAATCCGTGCAAAGTGGATTAAAAACAAACTTATGGATAATCTGCACTCTACTGTAGTGTAGTTTTTTTTTAAATTACAGATATAATAAATAAATAAATACTGTATTTTTTTATTTAGTTCGTACTAAAACCGTTTTTTTTTTGTTACAAACGAATTTTGCAAATTTCACCAACTTGAGAATAAAAAGGAAATGATGAATGTTTATGCTGTGTGTTGTTTTAAAAAAAAATGCAAATACTTAGGCAATTGATTAAAAAAATATGTTACGTGAAATGATTTTTTTCTGTTCCCAAAATTTTGTATTTAGTCCGTCCGTATGTATGTATATCATCATAATCATCATCACTGTCAACCAGGGTCGATCCACTGCTGGATGAAGGTCTCCCCAAATTGACTCGGTTTTGTTGTTCGGTTTTTTCCTCGTTGACACCATGTGATGCTGCCATGCTTCTTTATTTCATCTATCCAGCGTACCTTCGGTCTTCTTCTGGGCCTCTTTATGCCTCTTGGGTACCATTGGATTATTTCGGATGTCCATCGGGAGTCTGACATTCTGGCTACGTGTCCTGCCCATTGCTACTTCATTCTTTTGCACACCTTTATAACGATGAGTTGGATAAGGTCTTTCGGAGTGTTGTACGTGATATGGCTTAGGCTTAGCTTAAAAAGGTGTATCCACATCGTAAAGCAGATATGAACTTCATGTTACAATATAAACTTCATGTTACAATATAAACTTCGTGTTACAATATGAACTTCATATTATAATTTGATCTTCATGTTGCAATACGAACTTTATATTACAATTTGTTTTAATTCATTCAAGATACAATATGAACTTCATATTATATTATAAATTTCATACTACCATTTGTTCATTAAAGCTACAATATGAACCTCATATTAGAGTTTGAACTTATTATTACAATATAAAATTCATGTTACATTATGTAAAATATTTTTTTTATCAATTGTACCTTGTAATGTTCATGAGCTTGATTATATTAAAAAGTGAGCAATATGAATGATATTTTCACGGTTGGTTGTTAAAATTAACACATAGCATTAATATTTTAACCAATCACAAATAAATAATAAATGTATATATTATATTAATATATGTAAACATAAACGTGCTGGGACTGAATGATTTTTTTAATCCTAATATATAAGCTTTTTTTGTACAATAAACTATTATGTATGCAACCGTGGCACATTTGAGATAAAACATTTCGTTTTTAGACTTAAAGTCGTTTATAGTGTAACATTATATCGTTATTTTGTGTGTAAAAACCTGGTAATAAACTATACAATAAATACAATAAACTCTCGCATCAGTTTCATTAGTTGAGTGTGATGTAATGTACTGACATCTATGCGGATGTTCTGAAAACTTTTATATGTATATACGACAGTGTTAAAGGATTGAACCGTAATAAAACAGGGAACTATTTTGGTCAGTACATACAGAGATGCTTGCGGTGATGGTAATAGATTGATTGTTACGAGACTTATCACAAATTAGATATAAAATATTGTTGAAATATAATTTTTTTTGTACAACTTGTTTTCTTTTTTCTTAGCAATTCTTTATATTTTCATGTTGTCTCAATAAATAAGGAATGGTGACTTGATTTTGCTGTTATCTCATATATACAAGATTATCAATTAAAAAAGCTGGGTTGACTTGACTCGCAGCATAATATTTATTAAAAAAAATAAAAAGTATTCAAGTTAATGTACTTGGCTATGAAACATCTTTTTAAAATTAGCATTACATATTATTTTTTTTTACATTTAACTATAGTTAAATATTGGACAAACAAGACATACACTCCCCTAATAATCAGGTGTGCACCTTGAAACCGGTAGGGTTATACCGTTATATAAAGTGGAATAAACAATGTTAGACTAAACAATTTACAATATCTTTAAACATCCACAGTGTTAATGCCGTAACTATAAATAAAATAATATAGTTGAATAATCCGGAGGTCGGATAATCGAGACTCTACTATACGTTCACAAAAATGTTCAAACTGGACTAAAAAAATACTGTTTTATTTACGTACAAAGTCTATCAAACATAGTTTATTCCACTTTATGTAACGGTATAGCCCTACCGGTTTCAAGGTACACACCTCATCTTCAGGGGAGCGCAAACAAGACTCTTGTTTGTGCTCCCCTGATGATGAGGTGTAAGCCTTGAAACCGGTAGGGTTACACCGTAACATAAAGTGGAATAAATAGTGTTTAACCCTTCCTCCCCTGTGATGTGTAACTAGTACACATTGATTCTAAAAACTTTAATATCTCTATACATATAATAAATACTGGGTTCAGATTTTAGGTGTTCCTCCGTAATACATTTACGCATTGAATGAAAACAATAATATTAATAATAATTAGCACTTATCGGCCACATCAGAGATATTTTGTGAAAATCGGGAATAAATTCACCGATACAATCAAACGTGTGCCAGTGTGTGATATAAGTATATTCATTTTAAAAATCTGTATGTGTGAGGAAGCGACGCTATTCACGTCTCACTCTCACTCTACTTCGGTATATGGGAATGCAAAAATAGAATCTCAATTCGCTCGCTTCTCTCGTTTAGTAGCCAGCTGGCTTTCGTTCAAGGTGGTCGCTTCGCCCGTTTTGTGAACGTCGTCTGTTGTTTTTTTTTTTTTTTCATGTTTTCAGCAATTAAATTTCAATTAATATCACTTTTCACTTCAAATTGAATTAATTTAAGCGATTGGCTATGAATATTCTTATTTTTCCGATTTTAAATCGTTCATTCTTACATGTGTATTGAATACACAGCACCGGAGCGGGCGGATTTTTTTAGCACAGGAAGGGAAAGGTTAATAAAACAAATGACAATGTCTTGAAACGTCCACAGTGTATTAATGCCTAAACTATAAATAATATTTTTTTCAGAAATTGACCAAAGGGTTTTTTTATTTTTATTATCGAGAAAATTTAATCTCGGATAATCGAGAGTTTATTGTGTTTATTAAAAATTATTCGTCAAAAAAAATGAGCGTTACAGTGAAACTCGCTTAAAATCTCTTTTCTTCCTAAGTAATAACTTGAGTCCCTCAATAAGGGTCCTAAATTAGTACGACCTTTCTGCCTTAAGCCTTCTTTATCGAATCCTTCCTTGAAAAAGCTTCTTAAAAGAATTAAAATTTTATTATAAAAGAAATCACCGGTCACATTAGTATGTACTCGTAACACGGTAAATAAGTCGCCTCCTATTTCATGTCCATTTTTTTTATTTCAAATATACATAATTTTAAAATTAAATTGAGATGTTATTTTGTACATGGAACCGTTTTTTTCATTTATTTTCTATTTATCTTTGCATACTTGTATATCACTTTTTCTAAATCTACCTCAAAGTTGTATTTCTCTCTTAAAAAAACATTTTGCACACATAGATTGGAAAGGTACAATGGAGACATCCCTTTAAGAGACTTGAATACAATAAAAAGACAAATATTGTAATTTATTTTTAACAAACACTGTTTATTCCACTTTTTTGTGACGGTATAACCCTACCGGTTTCAAGGCTTTCACCTCATCTTCAGAGGAGCGCAAACAAGACTAAATGCTGTTCGAACTGGTACCGATATAGACACTTCAACGGTTGGAGGCTGGGGGGTGAGGAAGGCTAGGGATAATTTCGGCCAAGAGCGGGGAGATTTTTGGGGAAATAACTGTTCAACAGATGCTCCGATCGGTGTACTGACTTAGAAATTTCTAGGGCCTCTAATCTGTCCAATTTATTTCCGTTGCCGCTAATATGTAAGAATTTGGCATCATCGATAGAAAAAGTATGATTCTCACGGTGACAATGATTAGCCATTTCAGAATAAATTAGAGGATTTGTTAAGGCTTGGTTAAGGATTGGTGTTCACGAAATCTCTTTTCAAAAGATCTTCCTGTCTTTCCTATATAGAAATTATCACAGTCAGCAAAAGTTTAAAAATCAATCCAATCAAATTATCCTCAGTGAGATACAGGCAAAAGCCTAGTTTACTGGGGACACGAAAAATGAAAGGCAACAAACCCAGATCCATTAAAATTGTGTCTCCTAATTAAATGACTTGTTGTTTTTTCGCAAATTATGTATATTTCTTGTCACGTGTAAATAAAATAAAAAAATCCGTTTGTGACACTTACTATAAACGTGACACGCCAGTGTAGACTTTTTAGAAGCGGACGAATATGACAGTATTTATGACTACCATATATATCAGGCTAGCAGCTGCATTGAAAACAGACTGGAGTCTAGAAATTTATGAATCAGGCAAACCAGAATAAATAGATACAACAATCCAGACCAGACACAACAAATGAATTAATAAGAGTTTTTTTTATTTTCCTTTGTTGGAATTCATCGACGTATAAATTTGAACTCTCTAAGATTATGGAAACTTGAAGAGACGGTATAACCAATTTGTCTATCGAAGGAGAACTTCTATCAAGACAGGCACCAAGATATTTGATACTGTCTTTAGGAAAGATACTGACAGGGGATTCCCATCAAGAAGGTGTTGTCTACGCAGTGAAGCCATCTAGAGAAGTTCTGTTTTAGTTGGATTTTTTTAAATTATCATTATATTATTTCTCGTGTTGGAACCTGGAAGATAGCTAAGAGTCAATGTTACAAGAAAGACCGTGTCGATGATAGCAGACCATAGATTTAACTTAAGCGAAAGAAGAAGACCTTTATGGTCTACTCGTAGTTTGTATGACGCCTAACTTCCGTCCGACATTCAAATCCTATTAATTGTAAAGCAAGGTATTGTTGTATATTAATTATTTTAACCCATTTGTAAAATCACTAAAATATACCGTCTGAACGCGTCTTAGACGTGATCTTCTTCTTCCTGTCACTGTACCAACTCATTGCCTAGGTAGTCTGTTGGGGTCGGCTCTTCTCGTTCTCAGGCTGTATGTTCTTCGGTTCTGGGTGTCACTTTCATCTAGGCCGTTTCTCTGCAGGATTTTGGAGCATTGAATCATCCAGGAGTTCTTTGGTCTTCCTCTGGACGGCTGTCGAGGAAGATTCACAGACATTTCCTGATTTACCTTATGGTCTGGTGGTCTCCGTCTTATGTGCCCGTACCATCTCAGCTGTCGCTCTTCCAGCTTACTATTTATGTCAGTGACTCCCAGGCTACCACGAATGCGTGAGCTCTTAATTTTATATTTCAGTGATACTCCTGCCGACCACCTAAGTATTCGCATTTCTGCTGTTTCAAATTGTCTAAAGTAGGAGCTGTACATAGTCCAGCATTCTGAACCATACATAATTGCGGGTCTAACGATAGTCTGGTGTACCTTTCCTTTCAGTTTTATAGGCATTTTTGGGTCACACAATACTCCTGTTACCGATCTGAATTTCATTCATCCCACACTTATTCTATGGTCAACATCCGCGGCGCACCCCCCCGTCTTTGTGAATGAGTGAGCCCAGATACTTAAATGAGTCACAGCCGGCTAATATTTCCCCATCCAGTTGCCGACCCCAACAGCCTACCTAGGCAATGAGTTTGGACAGTGCCAGGAATAAGAAGAAGTTGCATTGAAGGAGTTGTGGTGGGGTGTCGCGTCTTAGATGTGGTATCTGAAATAATTAAATAACGAGATAAAATGGATATGAAATAAGGTATTGATCATTCAGTGATATGTCTCGGCAATCAAACTTGAACGATGTACTTGAAATGTTTGTGTTTTAATATGCCAGTTAGATTAGTCAGTATAATGAATACACACAATGATTTTCTTTCATGGTTTCGATATTGCATCGATTATTGGGAAGTGTTTCGATATTGCATCGATTATTGGGAAGTGTTTCGATCGCTTTATATAAATTGTTACCTGTTTTACTCATTTGAAACTATTATGTGCTCAATAATATAAACAGAAAACCTCAACAAACACTTGTTAAAAATATTGTATTTTATTATATAATGTTATCCGAAAAGTAATCACGTCAAATTCAAACGTAAAACATCTAAAGATCCAAGTCATAATCTAACATTATTCGAGGGATCCTTCACATACTCAGCCAGCAAAAAGCTGGAATGAGTTGCCCCTGACCTTGAAGGAGCGGGTGAATAGTTGCGCCTTCAGAGATGCTATGAAACGTTTCTTTCTTATAGTTTGTGATTTGGACTCTTGTTTGCTTTCCCTCTTTTGCACCAAATGCTCGTATGAACAGTGGTTTTCAATATTTATTTAGACTATCGTAAAATCTGCCATCATCAGTGGTAATCGGCCTTCCAGAGCGAACAACACCATCTTCGAATGTCGTACCACTATCGTGGAATTTTTAAACCACATTTGACACGAACGATAGCTTACTGCGTCGTCACCGTACACTGTATATATATATTTTTTGTTTATTTGTGTCACATTTTTTCGTTTGCTGTAGTAAAAACAATTTTGTACCATATTTAAAATTGTCTACTTGGAGATCAGTGCGTAGACTCCGAGTAGACGTGACTAGATGCAAGATGAACATACAGAGATTGGTTTTCTTAAACGAAAGCAACACTCAATGTAATTGTGGGGAACGAAAGCAACACTCAATGTAATTGTGGGGAACGAAAGTAACACTCAATGTAATTGTAGGGAACGAAAGCAACACTCAATGTAACTGTAGGGAACGAAAGCAACACTCAATGTAATCGTAGGGAACGAAAGCAACACTCAATGTAATTGTGGGGAACGAAAGCATAATGACATCTATCCAAGAAATGTTAAACTACTTTTCGGATAACAAATTACTTTTTTTGTATACAGTATAACCTCGCAGATTTATTGCTATTCCAACCAATCAGAAAAATGTTTTGAGAAGCCTTAAGTGAAAACCAGAGTGGAAGGCTTATTTTTTGTTTAAATGGATACTTGGAACCCAGAGGATTTCGAACCCAGAGATTACAGAACCCGTAATCTCTGGGTTCGAAAACAGGTGTGTTACCAACTAGGCTGCAGAGGTTGTTTGATAAATATGGTGTATATTCTGATTTGAAGCACCACATTTATACTTGGGTGCCTTCTCTATAAACCCACTTTCTCGATACTCTTGTATTGGATGACATTTTATAATATAAATAACAGTGTTTTTGAGGTGATATTTTAGTGTATAAATTGCAAAAGAAAAAAAAGAGTAAAATAGGTGACAAATGGACACGGGCCGCAGGCTGCCTGGAATCGGCCCGCGTGTCCCTCCGATGTTGCCGTGTGTACTGTATCTGTATATCTTAGCTATATTTTCACAATGTATTTTTTATTTTTATTAAAATTATTTGTACATACTATTTGTAATATATTCTATGTGATTAAACTGGTAGCACATATATATTTGTGTTTTTATTTTGTATCTTTACTCGTTTGTACGTTATTTAATAAACATAACTCTTACGGCGGTGGTACCCAAGAGGAACGGAATGCTCGGATAGTAATCTGCAACACGCTGGGTGGATAATATACGTGAAATAGAAGACACGGTTTGGTGGCAATGAACAACCCATTTTGAAGAAGTCAAAGAGAGACGTATCACTAAGGTCCAAAAGTTTCCGGACTGAACACACAGGTGATGTTACAGTTTAAGTGTCAGTTAAAATATATGTTTCCCCTCAGTTGTGTGTCAACTAGAGCCGACAGAAGACGCATTGTTTCATTATATTCTGACATATTAAAAAAATTGAGTATTTGTATCTGTCTATACGACCATACAGTTGAAGTGGTATCTGTCTATACGGCCATGCAGTTGAGTGGTATCTGTCTATATGGTCATACAGTTGAAATGGTATCTGTCTATATGACCATGCAGTTAGAGTGGTATCTGTCTATATGATCATTCAGTTGGAGTGGTATCTGTCTATATGGCCAAGCAGTTGGAGTGGTATCTGTCTATATGATCATGTAGTTGGAGTGGTATCTGTCTATATGACCGAGCAGTTGGAGTGGTATCTGTCTATATGACCATATAGTTGGAGTGGTATCTGTCTATATGACCATGTAGGTGGAGTGGTATCTGTCTATATGACCATACAGTTGGAGTGGTATCTGTCTATATGGTCATACAGTTAGAGTGGTATCTGTCTTCATGACCGTGAGTTGGAGTGGTATCTGTCTATATTGACCATGCAGTTGGAGTGGTATCTGTCTATAAAGTCATATAATTGGAGTGGTATCTGTCTATATGACCATGCAGTTGAAATGGTATATATCTATCATATATGACCATGCAATTGGAGTGATATATGACCATGCAGTTGGAGTGGTATCTGTCTATATGACCATGCACTTGGAGTGGTATCTGTCTATATGACCATGCAGTTGAAATGGTATATATCTATATGGCCATGCAATTGGAGTGATATATGACCATGCAGTTGGAGTGGTATCTGTCTATAAAGCCATGTAGTTGGAGTGGTATCTGTCTATATGAGCATGCAGTTAATATGGTACATGTCTATCATATATGGTCATGCAATTGGAATGATATATGACCATGCAGTTAGAGTGGTATCTGTATATATTACCATGCATTTGAAGTGGTATCTGTCTATATCACCATGCAGTTGAAATGGTATATGTCTATATGGCCATGCAATTGGAGTGATATATGACCATGCAGTTGGAGTGGTATCTGTCTATATGACCATGCACTTGGAGTGGTATCTGTCTATATCACCATGCAGTTGAAATGGTATATGTCTATATGGTCATGCAATTGGAGTGATATATGACCATGCAGTTGGAGTGGTATCTGTCTATATGACTATGCAGTTGAAGTGGTATCTTGTCTATATCACCATGCAGTTGGAGTGGTATCTGTATATATGGCCATGCAGTTGGAGTGGTATATGTCTATATGGCCATGCAGTTGGAGTATTATCTGTGTATACCATGCATGCAGTTGGAGTGGTATTTGGCTATACATGCTATAACTTGTTCAAGAGGGAAACTTTTGGATTTAATGGTACATGCTGTAGAACAGAGAGCATTGCATAGAATGTTTGAAGGAAACAATGTAAGATATGATAGAATAAGAAATGAGAATATAAGGAAAGAGGATGGATTGGAAGAAGATGCAGTGTTTTAGATGAGGAAAGGAGCATAGACAGGACTCGGCCATGTAAAAATAATAAATAATTTATACAAATGGTATATAATAGAAAGTTCGAAAAGTTTGATGAGACCTAGGAGAGTCGCAAAATAAATATATTTGTCTGAAATGAGTGGAGAGCGAAGGAGAGGTAAAACATAGAAAGAAAGGAAAGAAATAGTGGGAAAATATTTAACTGAAGGAAAGGTGAGAAGTATTATTAAATGTACAGATGTGGACGAGGCAAGAGCTGTGTGCATAGATAGAAAGGGGTAGATATCTGTCCTTTCTATCATAAAACGGACATGGATGGCGAAGAATGAGATGTATGATCATATAGACAGATACCACTCCAACTGCATGATCATATATACATATACCACTCCAACTGCATGGTCATATAGACAGATACCAATCCAACTGCATGGTCATATACACAGATACCACTCCAACTGCATGGTCATATAGACAGATACCACTCCAATGTTAATGAGAAGTTTGGAATTTCATAAAGAAAAGTTGCATTAAGGTATTTATTAAATTATGAAAGAGTGAAAAGCCTTTATAACAGGAGAGATGTATGGATGCACCAGTAATACAATATGTGTTTCAGGATAGAGTGTGTTGCCTTACTGTATGAAGATTAGGACATTTATAAGAGTAAATGAAAAATTTACTGAGAGGTTTAAAATTACTTAAGGTGTAAAACAAGGATGTGTGATGTTACTTTTGTTATTTAATTTATATATAGGGTCATGTGTGGGTGATTTAAAAGATGATGGGAGAGATGTAAGAATGAGAGAATAAAATATATGTGGACTTCTGTATGTAGATGATATGATAATGTTTGCTGGGAATGGAGGAGTTTTAAGGGATATGATAAGTGAGCTATATGAGAGATGTCTAGTGAAAGGTTTGGAAATGAATGTAGCAAAATGAAAGGTGGTGGTTATAGAAAGAAGTGTGGTAAGTGTATGCGATGTATGGGTTAACTCAGAGAAACTGGAGCAGGTTGATGGGCTCTGTAAGGGATATTGGAAGAAGGGTAGCGACAGGGAACAGCAAAGGTAAACGGAGCATTTAATGTTATATACTCGTACAACAACCGTGCAATATCAAAAGTAGCAAGAATGACAATGCATAATAGTGTCTTGGTGCCCACCTTGATGTATACAAGTGAAATTTGGAATTGGCAGAAGGATAAGAGTAAGATTAATGCTGTGAAGACGCATGTACTTAGGAAAAATTGTGGAATGTCAATGTATGAAAGAGGGCGGAATGAAGATATCAGAAATGAATGCATGGATAAAATAGATGTTTTAAGTAAGATGAAGAAAGGTGCTTTAAGATGGTTTAGACATGTGGAGAGAATGATTGATTAAGCAAGTACACAAGCAACAAGGGCAAGGTGTGCTTGGAAAAGGTAAACCGAGGAAAACGTGGCTGAACCTAGTCAGCTTCTAAAGTTTATTTGTGATTTTGTCCTTGTTTTAAATATAGTCTCTGAAGATGAGTCGCACATGACTTGAAACTAGTTGGGTTTGATATAATGGATCTTTCAAATTGAGTGGTTTTTTTAATTCTTGAATAAAACACAGATGGCGTCGCGAACTTGCCTGGGTATTGTGACATTTGAGAAGTGTTTTTACGTGTAATGGGCGAGTTGACGCTGACGCTGACGATATTGCTATGGTTGCTGAAAGTGAAGAGGAACTACAAGAGGCCTTAACAACTATGGAAAGCATTCTTCAAAATAACTACAGTATGAAGATAAATAAAGACAAAACAAAGCTGCTGACTGTAGGCCGAGCGCAGCACCAGATGAGAATAGTGATGTCGGGTAAACCACTAAAGAACACCAAGGAGTTTGTCTACCTAGGGAGCAAAATAACATGGGACGGTCGGTCCAAGAGCGAGGTCGATAGCCGTATACATCAGGCTAGACTTGCATTTAATAAAAGGTCGAAAATAATAGAATCAAATAATATAGACCTTAAACTGAGAATACTCCTCATCAAGACCTATGTATGGAGTATCTTGATGTACGGCTGCGAGACATGGTGCCTATCCGAAAGAGATAGACGAAGACTAGAGGCTTTTGAGATGTGGTCCTATAGAAGACTATTAGGAATTTCCTGGAGAGACCGCATCACAAATGAAGAGGTTCTCCAACGAATCGAAGGAGGAAGGCACCTGCTCAGGATCCTGTCCGAAAGGCGTGCAAGATGGATCGGTCATATAATACGACAAGAGGGCCTCTTGCATGCCATAATGGAGGGCATGACCGAGGGGACAAACTCTAGGGGACGCCCACGCCGAGAGTACCTGGAGGACCTGTTGGTGGACGTGCGCTGCTCAACATACACAGACTTAAAAAGAGCCGCACAGGACAGGGGGGAATGGAGGAGAAGAGTTCAAATTGCTGCAAACCAGTCTTAGGACTGCAACCACGGAAGGAAGGGCGAGTTGGAAGGGATATTGGAAAAAGGGTAGCGACAGGGAACAGGAAAGGTAGACGGAGCATATAATGTTATATAGTATACAACAACTGTGCAATATCAACAGTAGCAAAAATGACAATACATAATAGTATGTTGGTGCCCACCTTGATGTATGGAAGTGAAACATAAACTTGGCATAAGACGAATAATAGTAAGTAATTAATGGTGTGGAGATGCGTGCATTAAGGAAAAATTGTGGAATGTCAATGTTTGAAAGAAGGCGGAATGAAAAAATTAGAAATGAATGCATTGATAAAATGGATGTTTTAACCTTTCCCTTCCTGTGCTAAAAAAATCCCCCCGTTCCGATGATGTGTATTCAATGCACATGTAAAAATGAGCGATTTAAAATCGGAAAAATAAGAATATTCATAGCCAATCGCTTAAATTAATTAAATTTTAAGTCAAAAGTGATAATAATTGAAATTTAATTGCTGAAAACATGAAAAAAACGTCGACTGACGTTCACAAAACTGGCAATAAAACCACCTCAGATGAATGCGCTAGAGCGACTGAGACCTGAGACGGACTAATAATGTGTATGTTATACCTCGAAGGAAGAAACAGAACTGCAAACTGAGATTCTATTTCTTGCGTTCCCATATACCGAAGTAGAATGAGAGTGAGACGTAAAAAACGTCACTTCCTCACCCATAGTGGTTTTTAAGAATGAATATACCTACGTCACACACTAGCACACGTTTGATCGTATCGATGAATTTATTCCCGATTTTCACAAAATATCTCTGATGTGGCCGATAAGTGCTAATTATTATTAATATTATTGTTTTCATTCAATGCGTAAATGTATTACGGAAGAATATCTAAAATTTGCACCCAGTATTTATTATATTTATAGAGATATTAAAGTGTTTAGAAGCAATGTGTACTAGTTACACATCACAGGACAGGAAGGGTACGATGAAAAAAGTAGTTTTAAGAAGGTTTGGACATGTGGAGAGAATGAATGACGAAATAATTAATTAACACGTATACAAGTCAAGAGTGCAAGATGTTCATGATAAAGGAACACTTTGGCTGAAACAAGTGGATCAGATTTTGAAATAAAGTAAAATGAAAAGTATGGATAATATAATATTGTGTATGATAATTGTGTGCTTAGACAGAAAAGCTAGGAGATTTGTTCTTTCTGCCGACCCAGTAAGGAACACGAGTTTATGATATACATAAATGTGAATTGAGCTTTACTTTATCAAATATTCATCCATAGACGAAAAAAAAAACCGCTCAAAGCTTGCTGTCAGTCAAAACACATATTTCATCACTTGACACTGGCGTATACTCCTTCATATATAAGAGTTCACGGCCATTATTCAAAGAGAAAGAGAGAGAGAGAAAACATATATTTGTGATTGTTGAAAAATTTCACTGTCATTACTCAAGTTGAAAAATCTGACATTAAGAAAAAATATGTATTTTATTAAAGTATTTTAACTTAACACTTGAATTATATTTAACATTCAAACAGTGTTTAAGTCATGGATTTGATTATAATAGTGAAAATTAAGCGCCGATCGTAAATATGATATTTTTTACAAGTATGTTATTTTGTTATAATTATAATAAAATATCACCGTTTTATAGTTCTCATTTCGTTTATAAATAATGTATTTATCACTGGATGTTTCAAAAAGTATAAAAAGATCCCTTTTTATCTTATACATTTAGTAGTATATAAAAAGAAATATTTGAGGTTAGGTTATAAAATTCCGGTTTTCATTTCGATATTGTGAAAGTTTCGTGACAGAAATTGTCTATTTTAATATTTTAAAACTATCTAATAACTTAGCTACTCCTCGGCTTTTCGTTCAATTTTCTATATTGACGTTGGGTTATAAAAAAATATTTGAGGTTATTTTATAAAATTCCGGTTTTCATTTCGATATTGCGAAAGTTTCGTGACAGAAATTGTCTATTTTAATATTTTAAAACTATCTTATAACTTAGCCACTCCTCGGCTTTTCGTTCAATTTTCTATATTGACGTTGATTTATAAGAAATATTTGAGGTTATTTTATAAAATTCCGGTTTTCATTTCGATATTGCGAAAGTTTCGTGACAGAAATTGTCTATTTTAATATTTTAAAACTATCTTATAACTTAGCCACTCCTCGGCTTTTCGTTCAATTTTCTATATTGACGTTGATTTATAAGAAATATTTGAGGTTAGTTTATAAAATTCCGGTTTTCATTTCGATATTATGAAAGTTTCGTGACAGAAATTGCCCGAGTTTTATATATTTTATCAATAGATTTTATCAACATCTATTGATAAAATATATAAAACTCTGGCAAAAATAAATAGTATTTGATTTATGGTGACGATTATAATATTGCTTTTCTCATTATCACAAAACAGGTTATTTGGAGGTGTCTGAGTAATGAACTGGACGATCGATATATAAATACATTCCAAAATCACACATATATCTTCTCAAGATAAATAGCAAATCATCAAAGGTATCAAAAGGTCTGGGCTTATCTTATAACATCCCTCCTTCCCCCCCCCCCCCCCCCCGGGCGGCGACATACACTCCACCAATATAGGGCGAGTCCAGCTGCGACAACATCAATTTTTCAGCGCGGTTGTTGTATATAGCATTAAATGCTCCGTCTACATTTGCTGTTCCCTGTTGCTACCCTTCTCCCAATGTCCCTTTCAACTCCCCCACCACATGTTAACATACTGCCCAGATAACAGGACCCATCAACCTGCTCCAATTTCTCCGAGTTAACCCATACATCGCACACACTCCTTTCTATAACTTTGATACTGTCCAGTTCTAGTATATAAATTTTAGTGCTCCAATAACTTGTTTATTGATTGACCTATTCATTTTTAACTTTAATTTTGTTGAAAGTCACAAAATCTAAATAAAAACTATTTTTTTAATTTTCAGATCCACCCATGGGATGTATAATGCGGCGGCATAAGAGATGAATTTAATTTTTAGATACACCCATGGGTTGTATAATGCGGAGGCATAAGAGATGAATTTTATTTTCAGATCCACCCATGGGTTGTATAATGCGGCGGCATAAGAGATGAATTTTAAATAAATTCATTAAAAAGAAATGTGTGAAAGACATGTATCAATTTTAGTGATAGAAATACAATGAAGAAAGATAGGGAAAAACAATGAGATGTGAAATAATGAATATGAAATATTGATTAATTCATTATGAATAAATCATCAGCGTAACTACCAAAGAAAAAAAAAAATATTATTTTGAGACTAGAAAAAATGATTCCGATTACGTTACAACATCAACATTCAAACTATTTAATACGAAGGCATGATGATTCTTTAAAAAAATGTCTGAGATATCTGTAGACTATTTAAATACGTATTTAGATGGTTGTGAGTTAAATAGATAATTGTGAGGCTCGAGAAATTTATAAATAATTTTCAAGCTCGAGAAATGTACAAATAGTTTTGAGGCACGAGAGATAATTTTGAAGCTCAAGAGACATAAATATTATTTTGAGAGACAAATTTATTTTCAGGCTCTCGAGAGATAAATAGATCATTTTGAGGGTCTTGAGAGACAAATAGATAATTTTGAGGCTTGCAAAATAAAAGAAAGATACAAATAATTTGAAACGAGAGATAAACATGTAATTTTGTGGCGAAAGAGATATATGGAAAATATTGAGGCTTTTGAGAAATGTATTATATATGGACTATTTTAAGGGTCTTGAGAAATGTACAGATATTTTTGTGGCTCGAGAAATATATGGATAATTTGAAGCTCGAGAGATAGACATAATTTTAAGGAATGAGAGGTAAACAAATAATTTTGAGGCTCGAGAGATAAATAGATAATTTTGTCACTCTTTAGAAATATACAGATAATTTTGAAGCTCGAGAGTTTTATACATATAATTTTGAAGCTCGATAAATATACATGTAATTTTGAAACTCGAAAGATGTACAGATAACTTTAAAACTCGAAAAATAAACAGATAATTTTGAAGCTCGAGTAAAACACAATTTTAAGGCTCAGATAAATAGATAATTTTGATACTCTTGAGAAAAATACAGATCATTTTGAAGCTCGAGAGATAAACAGATAATTTTGAGACTCGGATAAATAGATCATTTTGAGACTCTTGAGAAAAATACAGATAATTTTGAAGCTCGAGAGATAAACAGATAATTTTGAGACTCAGATAAATAGAGCACTTTGAGACTCTTGGAGAAAAATACAGATAATTTTGAAGCTCGAGATATAAACAGATAATTTGGAGACTCAGATAAATAGATAATTTTGAGACTCTTGAGAAAAATACAGATAATTTTGAAGCTCGAGAGATAAACAGATAATGTTGAGACTCAGATAAATACATAATTTTGAGACTCAGATAAATAGATAATTTTGAGACTCTTGAGAAAAATACAAATAATTTTGAAGCTCGAGAGATAAACGGATAATTTTGAGGCTCGTTGATAATTTTGAAGCTAATTGAAATAGATAATTTTGAGACTCTTGAGAAAAATACAGATAATTTCGAAGCTCGAGAGAAATACGTAAAGCTCAAACGAGATAAAATGTAAATCATCATATGAGACATTGTGTAGAAGGTTTAGATATAAACTCTATTATCAAATTGAAATAATCATCTAAGAAGATTTTGATTATACCACCCCATCAACTCAACATTAACTCAACGTACAAACTATGCAACATTAAAATTATATAAAAAAATTGTCAAGAAAGACAAATGTATATGACTTTGAAATATATACAGATAATTCTGAGGCTCAAATGAGATAAAGTATAAATCATCTTCTGAGAGATATAAACTTGATTGTAAAACATGTGTAGATGATTTTGAGACATAAATAAATAACAGAAAGACAAATGATAAACAGTATAAATTATCATTTAAAAAAACCATGTACGTTATTCAGAGACATGTTTAGATTATTCTTTGATACACGGAAATGATTTTGAGACTAAAATGAGGTTGTTAAGTGTAATCATAAGAAAGAAATATATGATTTTAAGAATCAATTTCATGATGATAATTCTGAGTCACATCTAAAGAAGGTTTTTGAGACTTGCATGATTTTACGTTGACGACATGATTCTGAGACACATTTAACAGGTAAAATGTGAATAACACAAATATTTATGACACTCGTGAAAATGTGTACTCTACCTGAAGTATTCATTAATGATTGATTAGTAAAAATGTTTGTAAAATATATTTTAATGATTCTAAGATATATTTAGATGATTCTGAAACATATGTAGATGATTATTAGACACAAACGAGATCAGCGGGCATAAATCATCACCCAAGAAACTTGTAGAAGACGTTTGTAGATGATTTTGAGACACAAATGAGATCAACAAGTATAAATCATCATCCAAGAAACTTGTAGAAGATATATGTAGATAATTTTGAGACACAAATGAGATCAACAGGTATAAATCATCACCCAAGAAACTTGTTAAAGATATATGTAGATGATTTTGAGACACAAATGAGATCAACAGATATAAATCATCACCCAAGAAACTTGTAAAAGACACATGTGGATAATTTTGAGACACAAATGAGATCAACAGGTATAAATCATCACCCAAGAAACTTGTTAAAGATATATGTAGATAATTTTGAGACACAAATGAGATCAGCAGGCATAAATCATCACCCAAGAAACTTGTAAAAGATATATGTAGATAATTTTGAGACACATATGAGATCAGCAGGTATAAATCATTACCCAAGAAACTTGTAAAAGACATACTCGTATGTAGATTATTTTGAGATAGAAATGAGATCAGCAGGCATAAATCATCACCAGACATATGTAGATGATTTTGAGATACATATGAGATCAACAGGTATAAATCATCACTCAAGAAACTTGTAAAAGATATATGTAGATGTTTTTGAGACACCAATGAGATCAGCAGGCGTAAATAATCACCCAAGAAACTTGTACAAGACATATGTAGATGCTTTTGAGATACAAATGAGATCAACAGGTATAAATCATCACCCAAGAAACTTGTAAAAGATATATGTAGATAATTTTGAGACACATATGAGATCAGCAGGTATAAATCATTACCCAAGAAACTTGTAAAAGACATACTCGTATGTAGATTATTTTGAGATAGAAATGAGATCAGCAGGCATAAATCATCACCAGACATATGTAGATGATTTTGAGATACATATGAGATCAACAGGTATAAATCATCACTCAAGAAACTTGTAAAAGATATATGTAGATGTTTTTGAGACACCAATGAGATCAGCAGGCGTAAATAATCACCCAAGAAACTTGTACAAGACATATGTAGATGCTTTTGAGATACAAATGAGATCAACAGGTATAAATCATCACCCAAGAAACTTGTAGAAGATACATGTAGATAATTTTGAAACAAAAATGAGATCGACAGGTATAAATCATCACCCAAGAAACTTGTAGAAGATATATGTAGATAATTTTGAAACACCAATGAGACCAACAGGAATAAATCATCACCCAAGGAACTTGTAAAAGATATATGTAGATAATTTTGAAACACAAATGAGATCGACA
Organism: Odontocerum albicorne; assembly: GCA_949825065.1. Taxonomy (NCBI): domain Eukaryota; kingdom Metazoa; phylum Arthropoda; class Insecta; order Trichoptera; family Odontoceridae; genus Odontocerum; species Odontocerum albicorne. The sequence continues at coordinate 13,107,115 of OX463868.1, forward strand.
GGTATAAATCATCACCCAAGAAACTTGTAGAAGATATATGTCGATAATTTTGAAACACAAATGGGATCAACAGGAATAAATCATCACCCAAGAAACTTGTACAAGACATATGTAGATGATTTTGAGACACAAATGAGATCAACAGATATAAATCATCACCCAAGAAACTTGTAAAAGACACATGTGGATAATTTTGAGACACAAATGAGATCAACAGGCATAAATCATCACCCAAGAAACTTGTAAAAGATATATGTAGATAATTTTGAGACACATATGAGATCAGCAGGTATAAATCATTACCCAAGAAACTTGTAAAAGACATACTCGTATGTAGATTATTTTGAGATAGAAATGAGATCAGCAGGCATAAATCATCACCAGACATATGTAGATGATTTTGAGATACATATGAGATCAACAGGTATAAATCATCACTCAAGAAACTTGTAAAAGATACATGTGGATAATTTTGAGACATAAATGAGATTAACAGGTATAAATCATCACCCAAGAAACTTGTAAAAGATATATGTAGATGTTTTTGAGACACCAATGAGATCAGCAGGCGTAAATAATCACCCAAGAAACTTGTACAAGACATATGTAGATGCTTTTGAGATACAAATGAAATCAACAGGTATAAATCATCACCCAAGAAACTTGTAGAAGATACATGTAGATAATTTTGAAACAAAAATGAGATCGACAGGTATAAATCATCACCCAAGAAACTTGTAGAAGATATATGTAGATAATTTTGAAACACCAATGAGACCAACAGGAATAAATCATCACCCAAGAAACTTGTAAAAGATATATGTAGATAATTTTGATACACAAATAAAGATGATTCTAAGACAGATCAAGGTGATTCAAGAAATCAATTGATTTATTCAATCAATTATTTTTTAAATATACACGAACCATGGATGTTAAAAAAAAGTGTATGAAAAACTAGTGTATTTATACGTCATTCAGGAATTATCAAATTTTTCAAATGAAAATAAAGTCAATGAATGAATTGTGATTTATGGAAAAAGTCATCTTTCAATCGAACAATTTGTCTCGTAACATAGTCATCAAAGTATTATATAATTGGTTTAAAAAGCGAAAGAAAAAATATACTCTCCAAGATGAATCAGATACGTTACGAATGCGACGAGTGCGGCCGAACGTATTCGAAAATAAGAAACCTCAAACGTCATCAAATTGTCCACTTAAGTATAAGCCTCTACAACTGTCCAATATGCGGTCGTTCGTTCACGAGATCTGAAACGCTGAACAAACACCGTTCAGTTCACAGTCCGAAGAAGGGATTCAGGTGTCGAGAATGCAATCAGATATTCGAAGAAAAAAGTTGTTTAATAAAACACAAAGTCGTTCACGTGGCCGATAGATTTTTTCAGTGTAACGAGTGTAATAAATCGTTCGCTCAATTATATCAATTGAGAGTGCATAAAAGATTACATTCAGGGATTAAAGAATATTCGTGCAGTGAGTGTGGTAAGCAATTTTCGGCAAAGAGTCATTTAAAATGTCATCAAGTGATTCATACTCAAGAGATGCCTTTCTGTTGTGGTCAGTGCGGGAAATTATTCAATGCATCGAGTAATTTGAGAAAGCACGAATTAACACACTCGGGTGTCAAACCGTTCAAATGTCAATTGTGCGGGATTTGTTTCGTTAAAAAAATGTCGTTGCAACGTCACCAAAGTGTACACAGTGGTTATCGAGGACACAGATGCAACGATTGTGGAAAGACTTTCGCTCTGTACGAGGATCTTAGGATACATAAACTAAATAGGCACACACTCGGGTCTTATCCATGTAAGAAGTGTGGTAAAACATTTTCAAGGAAAAGTAGTCTAAAATACCATAGATCAACTCATAATAAGGATGTTAATTAAATTAAAATCACGTTTGATTTAAAGTCGAAAGACTATGGTAGTCCATAATTAATTAAATGTAACTCTTGACTCTGTTTTATTCAACTATATGTTTTAACATACACCCATTACAGTATAAAGCCTATATAGAAATTTGGATTCCTGAAAATGAGGTAAGATGCTCCAAACGGTGCTCCAAAGTCCAAAATTTTACTACCAACATTCTTGATTACTATAAATACTCTTACTCTTACGCCATCTCTCTATCGGAGTAGGCAGAAATGAGAGTGCCAGGCTTTCCTATTGAGATGCACATATTTCACGTCTTCTACATCCATATACCTTCTCGTACGATTTCTCTAACTTTTTTACATTTCTTTCTTTCAAAATATACACTTGATTCAACCACACTTTCCTTGGTCTTCCTCTAACACGCCTTCCACTCACATTTGTACTGTTTTGTTAGTCTTTCTTCATTCATTCGTTCCGCATGCCCAAACCGACTCAGCGAGTTCTCCTTCATCTTACTCAACACAGTCTTAAGTTCACATTCATCCCTTATCACTTCATTCCGTATTCTGTTATAAATTGTCACCCAATATATTCTTCTAACTGCACTCATTTCTACAGCATTAATTAAGCTCTTTTTGATCTTATTCCACGTCCATATTTAACTCGCATACATCAAAGTTGGCACCAAAATTCTATTGTGGGCTATCACCTTAACAGTTTTTGATACTGTCCGGTTCGAGTATATATATTTGCCCCATTGACTTTATTTCTTATCGCTACACACCGTTCAATACCCATCTTAACACTTCCATCATCTGAAAATATACTATACTTGGGAAAATGTAGGATGGTTCCTATGATGTTTGAAACGTCATGTCTCCAAGGGATGGGGTAAAAGGTTTTTTTTTTACAACTTTAATAGTTTTTTTATAAATCGAAAAATTGTTTTTCTCTAAACTGACGTTGTAATTCCTAATTTTCATTATACTGACTTTCTAATGTATTGTATGATTTGTATCTATCTTTAAATAAGCCAAGATTCACTATGAATTAATGCTAATTACGAACATTTAATTTTAGGTATAAAAAAATCGAAAATCAAATTATCGTATACCCCATCCCTAGCCAATGCGGACTAACGTAGTGACTTTTAACAAACGTCACCAAATATTATATGATTTTAACAAACTGCTACATTTTTGCTAATTTGTAACAAGATGTATTAATTTGTCATTATTGTTAGTTTTATGTAATGTATTTACCTAAATAACTTGCTATTTATTAGAATTGAGGCTTATATTAAAGTTGATAAAATAATTAAAATTACTGAACGTCGTTACAAGTTTGTATTGGGGCAAATTTGTGAACTGTCACAGGAACCGTGCTACAATTTCTTAAGTATACCCAAATAGCAGAATATCTCAACTTGCTGCAGTTTCATTTTTCACTCATAGCCATTCGCCATTCCAGTTAATCTTTCCACCTCAGCCTCGCCTCGCACCCTCCACCGTTGCTAACACTGGGAGCCTTACTTTACTAAATAAGTATTCTAGTCCATGATTCACATTATTTGATATCACTATGGACTACCCGCATCAAAAGTGATCTATTTACAGAAATAAGTCTACGTTACAGCCTGCCAAAAGTCTACGTTACATTCAAAATCATAATTAACCCTTCCCTTATGGTGATAAAAATAATACGCGTGCTCCGGTGTTGGGTAGTGAGTACGCAATAAAAAATTTGCGATTTTAAATTGGAAAAATAAGAACATTCATAGATAATCCCCTTAATTAATTATAATTGAAGTTAAAAATTATAATAATTGAGATTTATTTGCTGAAAACATTAAAAACCCATCTGGCAACGCTCACGGAACGGGCGTACATCTAGCCTATTTGCAAGCTTAGAAGCTACTAGTTGCGCGGAACGTCAGTCGCATACCACGGCGCTTACGCTTATGCTTGCGACATTGAGACAATTCAGCTCCTCGCAATTCAGTCTAGTATGCAAGAGTGAGATGTGAATATAGTGTCGCGCTTCCCGCATACTATTCACCTATCGTCAAGACGAGGCACTCGCAGCGTTTAAATGCGAATTTGTTTTCGATCTTTACAAAACACCTACGATGTAGTCGATAAATTCTGATTATTATTAATATTATTTTTTAAATCAATGCGTAAATATATTATGGAGGAATACCTAAAATCTTAACCTTGTATTTATAATATTTATAGAGATATTGATGGTTATTAGAAGCAACGTGTAGAAGATACCCAACACAGGGAAGGAAAGGTTAATTATGATTTTGAATGTAACGTAGATTTTTGGCCAGAATCAAATGACAAATTGTTGTTGTGATAAGTAAATGTGCAATGTGATGTAGTCTATATTATATTTAAGTTCGTTCGTAAAATATTTGAAGACTTTATAAAAGTTCCTATCTGAGTAGCTGGACGTATTGGGCTGATGGATAAGGTCATAGCGTTTTTAGTTTCCAAAGAAACAGTTCTTTAGAAAGATTTTTTTTGATATATGACTATCATTTTAATGCCATAGTATTGTTTTATTGAATAGGTCTTGAATATTTCAATTTGTGTTAATTGTTGGCTGAAGAAAATGGAGTGTCAAGTATGAAAAAATATAAATTTCTAAGATATCCTTTTGTTTGAGTTTAACCGGAGTACTCAAGGTATCGGCGGGGATAGCTAGAACCATTGGTATTGTTTACGGAGGGAACGCCATTGGAGATAGTACGGCTCGAAAATGGTTTTGTCGTTTCAAAAAGGGACATTTTGATATAAATGATTCTCCACATTTGACTATCTGACATTAATGAAGACCATTTAAACACTTCAATTCACAACGATCCACGTCAATCGATTCGGGTATTAGTCAATATGATGAATTGTGACCAATCAACCATTCTACGATATTTGAATTCCTTGGCCAAAGCTCAAAGATCGCGTGTATAAACAAAATCCATCCATGTAAGATAATGTTATGCATCTGGTGGGACAAAAAAGGTATCATCTAGTATGTATTGCTTCCGAGAAATATAACAATCACTTGGTCTGAAATTTATTGCCAATAACTCCGTCGCCTTGAGACCGGGATTCATGTTTGGTCGTCAACAACATGGAATGTTTTTGTCCCAAATTGTTACTGGTGACGAAAAATAGGTCCTTTACGTTAACATCAAGAACAGAAAGGAATAGCTGAGCCTTAACAAATAAGCAACTCCCTGTGAAAAAACTTGTATCCATCCACGTAAAGTAATGTTATGCATATGGTGGGACAAAGGAGGTGTCATCTAGTATTAATTGCTTCTGAGAAATATAACCATCATTTCTGAGGTTTATTGCCAACAACTCCGTCGCCTTGAGACTGCAATTCAAGAAAAATGACTTGGAAAATTGGCATCGAGTGATTTTTCACCATGATAATGCTCGTTCGCATATTGCTAACATTACAAAAGCGGCTATCCAAGAGCTCGGTTGGGAGGTTATTCCACATCCACTTTATTCACCTGATCTCGCTCCATCAGATTTTTATCTTTTCAGCTCTCTGTCCAACAATCTCCGAGAAACCTCATTTAATAATGGCGCTCTCTTTATAATTGGCGTGACAACTTCTTCACTTCCAAACAACCGGATTTCTTCTGGCGTGGAATTGAAAAGCTGCCAGAACGTTGGGAGTCATCATGAATAATACAGGAGAGAATATTTTATCGATTAATTTGAATATTTTATTTATTTAAAATAATGAATTCAAAACGTGAACTTGTGCATCAGCCCAATATATGTATTCCTGTGTATTGCCATTTTATACATAATTTAATTTGTTATAAGTTGGTTATATTAACACTAAGCTCTAATGTGATCATTCCTTATTGATTAGGGTTGCCAACAACATAATTTTTATACAAAGACTTCGGGTTTTTAATTAAATCATTCATTCCCGTGTCCTAACCATTAATTATTATGCCACATGTTTATTTTATTTATTTACCACTTTTATTTACAAATACAATCTGACGGTCATTATTGCCAGATGGTAATCAAAATACATATTTTTAACTCTAGCAATTATTTGGTAAAATAGTTAATCTTCCTCTTTTCTGTCGTACAAAAAAAAAACAGGTTTGTTTTTGCCTGGGTATTAAATTTTTTCTGAAGCGAGACATAACATTGTCATTGGAAATGTATTTTCGAGAACCAAATCAAAACATTATGTTCGAGAGTCGAGGTTCCACTGTAATGTTATAGTTAAAAAAATTATTTTTTACGAGACTGCTATTTTTTTAGTCTTCGAGTATTCATTGACCTAATGTTGGCAACCCTACTGCTAATCAATTTGTTTTTATCTATGTAATTTACAAGTAAAACCGCAAGTATATATATATATATATATATATATATATATATATATATATATATATATATATATATATATATATATATATATATATATATATATATATATATATATATATATATATATATATATATATATATATATATATACATACATACATACATACATACATACATACATACATACATACATACATACATACATACATACATACATACATACATACATACATACATACATACATACATACATACATACATACATACATACATACATACATACATACATACATACATACATACATACATACATACATACATACATACATTCATACATACATACATACATACATACATACATACATACATACATACATACATACATACATATATACATATATACATATTAGGTGTACCGGAAAAGAATGTCGTTTTTTTTGTTATCGCTTTTGAGTGGTCAGTTGTGCTTCGGCAGTCAAACTTTTACAACGTGTTCTGTGTTGTTTCTCTGACTACGTATACATGGAGTGTACTAGGACTTTTAAACAAAAACATTTACAATCCTATATACAATGGAGAGCTTTGTACCGAATGAGGAATTTATTCGAAATTTTATGCTTTACCATTTCATGAAGAAAGAAAGTGCAACATGTGCTTTAAAAAATATTTGTGATTTACTGGGAGATATTTTGAATGTTCATAAATGCCAGAGGTGGTTTAAACAATTTAAATCCGGCAATTTGGATCTTAAAAATAACCCTGGAAGTGGTCGACCTGTTAAAATGGATAGCAATGTTTTAACTGAGCTGATTCAGCAAAATCCAACTTCAACGATTCAAGAACTCGCGGAGCAACTCGGATGTTCATGGTCAAGCGTGCAAGAGCATATCAAAAAATCGGCAAGACATGGAAACAAGGAAAATGGATACGTCATGAATTAAGTGAAGAGAATCTCGGTGAGAGTATAAACGCGTGCACTGAGTTATTGGAATTAAATACCAAAACTCCATTTCTACAACATCTTGTAACTGGTGACGAAAAATGGGTGTTGTATTCAAACCAAAGACGCAAGAAACAATGGCTTTCAAAGGGCCAGGTACCAAAACCCACCCCTAAGCCCGGGGTCACTGCAAAAAAAGCTCTTTTGTCTGTTTGGTGGGACTGCAAGAGAATAATTTATTTCGAAACATTAAAACCCGGACAGACAATTAACGCCCAAGTGTATTGTGATCAACAAGAGCATTTAGATGCAGAAATAATAAAAAAAAGACCTGCACTGGCTTATTGTGGACTAGTGTTTTTACAGCACGATAATGCACGACCGCATACCTCAAAAATTACGAAAGAAAAAATTAAAGCCCTAGGTTGGACAACTGTACCCATGTCACCCACCATATTCACCGGATCTTGCTCCATCGGATTACCATTTGTTCCGGTCAATGCAAAACTTTTTAAACGGAAATGAAAACAAAAATTATGAGGATGTCAAAAAAGGCATATCTGAGTATTTTGCATCAAAACCAGCTGAATTTTACGAACGCGGTATTAAAAAATTGACTGAGAGGTAGAAGGAGGTTATATCAAACGATGGCAATTATATTTTGAACTAAGTTTTAATAAATAAATACATTAAATGCACCAAATTGTTTGATTGAAAAAACGACATTCTTTTCTGGTACACCTAATATATACATACATGCATACATGCATACATACATACGTACATACGTACATACGTACGTACGTACATACGTATGTATGTATATATATATACATATACAGGGTGCGTTTTATGTTCCAGGCCGATTTTGTTTGCCCGTGATGAAAATGCACCATTAACCTCTCTATTTCACTAACTAAGCTGTCACTGTCGTGATGAGCTGAGAGATACTCCAAATAGATAAAAATTTGTCAAGTATAATGAGTTATTGGGATAACTAATCAATCATTAGAATTTGTTCCCAATAACGAAAATAATTTATAATACAACCCAATAGTTCCTTAGATTTTGACCCAGTCCATCGCTGCTGACAATCTTAAGAGATCTTTTACTTCAAAAGATCATATACAACTAAAAAAAAAAGATAAAATAGGGTTTTACAATGAATAAAACACTTTAAAGATATCATAGAGAGCTTTTTTTAGTACGTGAGATTCCTCTCAAAATATTTATTGCACATTTCTTAAATAATAACACAAATTACAGAGTAAAGCTGCTAAATCAAATGAGTAGAATTTCTCCAATTTCACACTTTCTTAGTATGCGATCAACCAATGAGATTGAAACTGTCAAATCAGTAGAATGTCTCTAATTTCACACATTCTTAGTATGCGATCAACCAATAAGATTGAAGCTGTCCAACCAGTAAAATCACTAATTGAAATCAGTAGACTCCAATTTCACACTTAGTATACGATCAACCAATGAGATTGAAGCTGTCAAATCAGTAGACTTTCTCCAATTTCACACTTTCATAGTATGCGATCAACTAATGAGATTGTGAAGCTGTCAAATCAGTAGAATTTCTCCAATTTCACACTTTCTTAGTATGCGATCAACCAATGAAATTGAAGCTGTCAAAAATACTGCCACATGAATGGTGGATAACCTTAATTCTTTAATTTCACGCATTCCGAAGACATATTTGAAAAATTTAAATAATACACATGTCTTCTACTTCCTTGTGTCGTGTTGCTCATGGCTTAGTGTCGTGGTTTCCTGATTGTCTGAAACTGAACCGATGGTTCGCCTCTACTCCTCGCAGTCCAGAACCATGATTCTTTATTACAAATGTTACATACCATCACGCCATCTCCCTGTCGGGGTACGCAGAAGACAGAGCGCCAGACTTTCCTATCACAACACACATTCTTAGCCTCTTTTACATCCGTCTTAACTTCTACGATTTCTCTGACTTTTTACATTTCTTTCTTCCAGAATATCATTCACTTGATTCAACCATACTTTCTTTCGTCTTTCTCACAGACCTCACATTTGCACTATATAAAGGGTCTTTCAAATTGAGCGGTTTTTTTTATTCAAATTTTTTTAATTCTTGAATAAAACACACAATTTGCTTTGATTTTAAAAAACTTTTTATTGGTCATTGAAGTATAATGTATGACATTTAAACACAATAAACAATATCCGCCAAATGTCCACCTCTTGCAGCTCCGCAGGTGTCCACTCTTTTGTCAACATTTTCGATGACATTTTGGCATAATTGCGGTTCTAACTCACCGATCCTTCAGCTCGGGAATTGATCGGGGGTCATTCTTATAGACCTGGCTTTTCACGTAACCTCAGAGAAAATAGTCCAACGGTGTCAGATCACATGATCTTAGTGGCCAATTAACATCACCGTTTCCAGAGATTACAATACATAAAATAATTCAACAATTTGAACGCGTTGTTATATTGTATACAACTCCATTTTTTATAAATGTCATACATTACACTTCTCGAATGTCACAAGCCCCAGGCAAGTTCGCGACGCCATCTGTGTTTTATCCAAGAATTAAAAACACCGCTCAATTTGAAAGACCCTGACCATATTACTGAATTCTTATCCAAAATTGTTCTTACAAGAGAAATATACAAAATTTTAAATGATTCCAGCTTAGTAAAAGCATTACCAAGTCTGCAAGCACTATTTATCTGTTTTGTTAGTCTTTCTTCATTCATTCGTTCCACATGCCCAAACCATCTCTGCGTGCTCCTTCTCCACCTTACTCAACACATCAGCCTTAAGTTCACATTCGTCCCGTATCACTTCATTCTGTATTCTGTCATACATTGTCACTCCGTGTTTTCTTTTCAATGCACGCATTTATTCGGCTTCTCTCTCTTTCCACGTCTACATTTAATTTCCATGGATCAAATTAAGCATCGAAATACTTAGTACAATACCCGGCGGAAAGTAATGCACATCAAGCTTAAGAAAGAGACTGTCGGCCATAATCGACTAACTTCGACTTTGTAGAGCGTCAGTCACCAAGCGACCACACCCTAGAACGCTTGACAATGACTGACAAATCGCAACGGAACACGTGTATGAATGAAAGAGACGACGCTCCACAAAGCCAAAGTAAGCCGATTATGGCCGACAGTCTCTATCTTAAGCCCGATGTGTATTACTTATCGCCGGGTACTGTAATTTGTTTTTTTATCAAACACTGTTTATTCCACTTTTTGTAACGGTATAACCCTACCGGTTTCAAGGTGCACACCTCGTCATCACAGTGTTTGATAAAACAAATTACAGTACCCAGTGGTAATACCTATAGTTTGTAGAGTGTCGTCTCTGTCGTTTATACGCGTGTTCCGTCGCCATTTGACAGTCGATACCGGACCGGACTGTTAGCGCATCGTGCAACAGAGACGACGCTCTACAAAGATGTGTTTTACTTACCTCCGGGTACTGTACGTTGTATGCGTTCAATTTTATCAACATGGACATTATAGTCGAGTGACCATGTTAATGAATTCTTAACCAAAATTGTTCTTACAAGAGAAATATACAAAATTTTAAATGATTCCAGCTTAGTAAAAACACTACCTAGTCTGCAATCACTAGTTATCTGTTTTGCTAGTCTTTCTTCATTCATTCGTTCCACATGCCCAAATCATCTCAGCGTGCTCCTTCTCCACCTTACTCAACACATCAGCCTTAAGTTCACATTCGTCCCTTATCACTTCATTTCATATTCTGTCATACATTGTCACTCTGCGTAACACATTGTCATGCTTTGTCTACCATTTACTCCCATACATTAAAGTTGGCACTAAAATACTATTGTGGACTATCTTATCAGATTTTGATACTGTCCGGTTCGAGTTTTAGTGCCCCATAGACTTTGTTTCTTACCACTACACGCTGTTCGATATCCTTAATTCTTCCATCATCTGAAAAAATACTACCCAAATAGCAGAATCCTCAATTTGCTCCAATCTCATTCCATCTAACTTTCTCAATGCATGCATTTCCACAGCATTTATTCGGCATCTCAGTATTTTTCTATGTCCATGTTTCACTGCCATATATCAAAGTTCATTCAGTATTCTGTCATACATTGTCACCCTACATTTTCTTCTCAATGCACATATTTATTCGGCTTCTCTCTCTTTTTTCACGTCCACATTTCATTCCCATAGATCAAATTTAGGATCCAAATACTATTGTGGAATATTATCTTAGCAAATTTTGATATTGTCCGGTTCGAGTATATATATATTTAGTACCCCATTGACTTTGTTTCCTTTCGCTACACGCCATTTGGTTTATCTCTTAATCCTTCCAGCATCTGTAAAAATACTACCCAAATAACAGAAACCTCAATTTGCTCCAATTTTTCTTCACTCACCCATATTTACTTTATATCACATCTAATATGAGAAAAAGGGTTTTTAAAACTCCAATGATGATATCAACCCGTCACACCAATAGACACTGCATTAAAATATATCTATGAAGCCATGTTCTGATTGGATCAAACTCACTTCCGTGAGTGGGTCATACGCGCGAACATGCTCTAATCTGTACATGTCTTAATGTTATCTTCTTCTTCCCAGTGTAATGTCAGGTCCCCCCAACGTTGAATATAACCTGAGAGTAGGCATCTTTGTTACCGGCAGCCCAAAAAAGATCCCCAACGCTCCTTATACCAGTCCAATCACGTATATTGCGGAGCCAGGAGATCTGCCTCCTGCCAACACCTCTTCGACCCTCTATTTTGTCTTGGATGATCAGGTGCAGTAATTTGTACTTTGCTCCTCTAAGTACATGACCCAAGTAGGACACCTTTCGGATTTAAAAATAAGTCAGCAACTCTCTATCAACTTTGGCTCTTTGAAGAACCTTCATGTTGCTGACCATATCCGTCCAGAGTATCCGTAGCATTCTCCGGTGCATTCACATTTCGAATGCTTCCAGTCGATTCATACTACCAACTTTAAAGGTCCATGATTCCATTCCATGCAATAGCACTGACCAAACGTAGCATTTGACTAACTAATGTTATCAGCCTTAAAAAATAAAGTATCAAACCTTTGGCAAAACCCACGATAGAAACATCTTCTTCAACTTCCTATTTAATAGCTTTCCTCTTCAAATGGACTTCTTCATGCATTCGTAAATGACTAGCACGAGTGAACGTTTTATCACACAGCGTACAAGAAAACGGCCTAATACCCGCATGTATTTTCTTATGACTTCTCAAATTAGTGGGCAACGTAAACCTTAATCCACAAGTCTCACATTTATAATTCCTCTGTCCCGAATGTGTTATAATATGAGTTTTAAGATCGCCGACACGAGCGAACAGATTCCCGCAGATCGAGCAACTATACGGTTTCTCTTGAGTGTGAGTTACGTAATGGACTTTAAGATTACTCGTCGACGTGAATTTCTTCCCACACTGTACACAACTGTGCGGCTTTCGTCCCGAATGTGTCAACTTATGCCTTAAAAGACTGCTGGAAAAATTAAACGATTCGTTGCAAAGATCACAAGCGTACGGACGTAGGTTGGCGTGCATTATTTTATGTGACGTTAATATACTTTTTCTCGAGTACCGTTTTTCACATAAATCACATTTGAAAGGTTTATCTTTTGTGTGTGTGACAAAGTGTTTTTTGAGATCGTTTATATGATAGAAACTTTTACCGCACTCTTGACACGTGTGCGCCTTTATCCCTCCGTGCGTGATCATGTGTTGATTGAGGTTGCCACGTTTCGTATACGATTTATCGCACTTCTCGCAGTTGAAAAATCTCGGAATCGTTTGTTTAGTGATCTTCTTTATTACGATATCTTGAAAGGTGTTCTTTTGAGTCTTGCTACATTTGCTATTACATTTTTTTTTCACTCCTTTTGATGAATTCTTCTTATTTTGTTGACCGACATCAAGAGGATCTGGCAGATCTGAAAATATAGGGAAAATATATTTATTCCAGTTTCGTAACACGACTATTGTATTATCTGACAGTAATTTTTAGCATTCAATAATATATATTAACCCTTCCTTCCCTGTGATGTGTAACTAGTACATATTGCTTCTAAAAACTTTTTCTCTATAAATATAATAAATAATGGGTTCAGATTTTAGGTATTCCTCCGTAATACATTTACGCATTGAATGAAAACAATAATATTAATAATAATTAGCACTTATCGGCCACATCAGAGATATTTTGTGAAAATCGGGAATACATTCATCGATACAATCAAACGTGTGCCAGTGTGTGATGTAAGTATATTCATTTTAAAAATCCGCATGTGTGAGGAAGCAATGCTATTCACGTCTCACTCTCACTCTACTTCGGTATATGGGAACGTAAGAAATAGAATCTCAATTCGGTCGCTTCTCTCGTTTAGTAGCCAGCTGGTTTTCGTTCAAGGTGGTCTCTTCGCCCGTTTTGTGAACGTCGTCTGATGTTGTTTTTTTCATGTTTTCAACAATTAACTTTTTCTATTGCTTCTAAAAACTTTTTCTCTATAAATATAATAAATAATGGGTTCAGATTTTAGGTATTCCTCCGTAATACATTTACGCATTGAATGAAAAAATAATATTAATAATAATTAGCACTTATCGGACACATCAGAGATATTTTGTGAAAATCGGGAATAAATTCACCGATACAATTAAATTTGTGCCAGTGTGTGATGTAGGTATATTCATTCTAAAAATCCGCTATGGACGAGGAAGCGACGCTATTCACGTCTCACTCTCACTCTTCTTCGGTATACGGGAACGCAAGAAATAGATTCTCAGTTCGCTCGCTTCTCTTGCTCAGTAGCTAGCGGGCTTTTGTTCGAGGTGGTCGCTTCGCCCGTTTTGTGAACGTCGGCCGATATTCTTTTAATGTTTTCAGCAATTAAATTTCAATTATTATCACTTTTGACATTAAATTTATTTAATTTAAGCGATTGGCTATGAATGTTTTTATTTTTCCCATTTTAAATCGCTCATTTTTACATGTGTATTGAATACACAGCACCGGAACGGGCGGATTTTTTTAGCACAGGAAGGGAAAGTTAACGACTTAGCTGAGTACTCAAGCAATAGATGAGATGAGATCTCTTTTTAATTAACTATTACTCGAATTCTCACGTTCCCAGATTGTATCGGTTGAGTAATGGCTATGCTGCAGTTTCGGACATATTTGGTCTTAATTCCTTTAAAAGTTCTCTCCGAGAGCGTGGTTCTGTTTATCTAAATCGTAAATCTGACGCCACGGCATGACTCTCGTTGATTTTTCTCTCTCTTTCTTTTCGTTGTTTGTTTCTCTCAAACGTTTTAAGATATCTGTAAATATTTTGAAGTTACAATGTGATTTTTTTCAAATTAGAGTGAATGAATTAATTGTATGATTATGGCCGACAGTCTCTTTCTTAAGTCAAATGTGTATTACTTACCGCCGGGTACTGTACATATGTATACATCAAGCAAAATCAAACCCCTCATTGGAAAGATACTGTGGCGTTCATATGCGCGGTCAATGACCGGCGAAACGACCTTTGCATACCTTAACAATTTGAAACAAACAAGTGCAAGGTCCACACGCCGGTCATTCAACTCACTATCAGGCGTGGAGCGCATTCCATGTTAGAGCGAGAAGGCAACACATCTGTCGCGCCAAATCCCAAAATAGATTGTTACCTACACGCGGCAAGAAGCGTATTGTGAATGCAGAAACGAGATGGTGGTATATCTTGCGCGCATTCCCGCACACATTCAAGAATAGTATAAATACCTACGTCTATCAATTAAATTTCTCTTTCCGCATTGCGATCTAAACAAGTTTTATTTATCAACAAACCATCCTCATCATCTCTCCTAAAATACAATGGAGACACCCCATTAAGGGACTTGAATACAAAGAGATAAAGCTTGAAATCTATTGAATTTAACAGTAAAATCATCTGACCATGCAGTAGAAATGGCAAGTGTGGTATCTATCCATACACGATCTAAGTTGTTCAAACTAGAATCTTTTTTGATCTTACTACGTTATTCGTATATGCTAACAATTAGTGCCAGATTATTTAATAGTACAACATATTATTTTACCCAATAATTGCTCTATATTCCTTCTTTCTTCAACTCCATTCCTTTCCACGGAATCATAATCAACCTTAACTTTGATCTCACAAGTGTCAAGACTATCTTCCAGAGTACTGTCGTCGACTTCCTCGTCTTCCGAACAGCCCTCAGCCTTGACGTCAGACAGTGGAATAACTTCGTCGGAGTTCTGAGACTCGTCGCATGATGTCATCGCGGATAATTCAACAAGTTATCCTAACGTTTTGAAAGTCTGCAAAATTTAAAAAATTATTAAAAATCATCTTGGCTGCCCTAGACTACAATAGCGTTTGGGTACAAGTGATCAGACAGTCTGGTGAAAAGACATAAGAGTTTTCAAGAACTATACACCAACAGAAATAGCAGATATTTGGACAATCTGGTGAGACAAGTCCCGAGAGAAATAGGTAAGGAACGTAAAAAGCTTTGGTGTTGGAGGGAGTCCGTTTCTGTATTCAGTTTCTGCTGAGCATGCTCGGGTATACCTTCTTGAGTGCAAGAAGAGATCTGCGTCTCCTGGTATACGTTGTCAGACTCGTTCGAGGAGTTGTGATGAGCTGTCCAGCATTACTACAAAGATTAGCGTTAAATGTTCCTAACAATTACACTGGACTGCGCCGGCAAGAACTGTTCTCAACAACATACGCAAGAACGGGTCTTCCAGCCGCTATGCCTGTTGGAAGGGCCTTAACTCTTCTGAACGGGACTGCTTCGGATATTGACATATTCCATATCACATTACCAAAAGCAAAAGTAAATTTTCTTCTAAGATTGAGCCCGTTAGAAAGCATTCATCAACGTACTTAAGTGACTTTGAATATATGTGTGTGTATATACGAGGCATATCCAGAAAGTAAGTGTACTGAATTTTTGTAGGTTACAATTTTTTTTATTTAAACAAAAAAATTACGTGGTTACCGTAGTACATATGCAAGCTATTTTTCGACGTAGTCGCCATTCCTCACAATGCAGGTGGTGAAGCGGGGTATCAACTTTTTGATGCCTTCCTCAAAGTAGTTTCCCGCCAACCCCTCCGTCCACTTCTCCACCTCCTCCTTTACCTCCTCGTCGGTTGGAAACCTTTTTCCACCCATTTGCAGCTTCAGAGAGGTAAAGAGATAGTAATCTGAAGGTGCTAGGTCAGGGAAATGCGCGGGATGGTTCAGGACATCCCATTTAAACGAGGCGAGCAGTTCCTTCGTGGCGTTGGCCGTGTGTGGTCTGGCATTGTCGTGCAGCAGGCAGACTCCCTATGTCAGCATGCCTCTCCTCTTGTTCTGAATCGCCCTCCGCAATTTTTTTAGGGTCTCGCAGTATCTTGCAGAGTTGATGGTCTCCCCTTGAGGCATATATTCAATTAAAATTATGCCTTGACAGTCCCAAAACACGGATGCCATGATTTTCTTGGCTGAAATTGTGGTTTTGAAGTTTTTGGCGGAGGGTGAAGAGGTGTGACGCCACTGTTGAGACTGCCTTTTGGTTTCAGGCGTGTAGTGTGCAACCCAAGTTTCATCTCCAGTAACGATGGAGCGGAGAAATTCATCTCCATGGAGTTTGCAGCACCTCAAAAACTCTTGCCCGGCATTATTTATTTCGCACTTGGCGGGAGATTGGATTGACATTTTTCACGAAACGTGTTGTCGCGTCGACACTTCTCAACGTACTGACCTCGAACCGGTCTCGTTGCGGAGGGGAAGGGTCAGGCTACACGGAAGTGTAGCCAACATGTCGAAAATAAAATCCATCCGGTCGTGAGAGCCTCAGTACACCTACTTTCTGGATACGCCTAGTATGTATGCATATACATAATTTTTTTTTTTTTATACAATTTTTAATGTTAACATTTATTGTATTTTACAATGTGATTGGACTAAGCCTATATTGATAAAATAAATAAATAAATACTTCCGATACAGGAGTGATATATAGACATGGTAAAAAACTGAAAGAGGTTCAACAAACGCTATAGAAAGGCATGCATTGAGAAGAATACATGGTGTAACAATGTATGAAAGAATACGGAATGAAGTGATGAATGTGAACTTTAGTTGAGAAATCATAGAATTTGTATGAATTGGTTTATGAATGTAGAAGAAGCGAAGGATGTGTATTGAGATAGGAAACTCTGGCAATCAGTCCTCTCTGCCTATCCTGACAGGGAAATGGCGAGATAGTATGTATGTTTGTATTAAAACTAGTAATGCAGAGAAATCGTAGAAGCTGTATGATAAGATGTATAGATCTAGAAGAAGCGAAAGATGTGTATTGAGATAGGAAAGTCTGGCAATCAGTCCTCTTTGCCTATCCCGACTGGGAAATGGCGTGACGGCATGTATTTATATGTATATGAAGCATATAGTCAGAAAAATCTTTTTCTTGAATAATTGTTGTGAACAATTGTCAGAGTTGTATGAGAAAGTATATGAATGTAGAAGAATCGTAAGATTTATATCAAAATAGAAAAGTCTGACACTCTGTCCTCTCTGCCTACCCCGTAGAGAAATGGCGTGGTGGTACGTACGTATGAATTAAACGAAGAAAAGCGGAGAAATCTTTGGAGCTGTATGAAAATATGTATATCATAGAAGTAGAAGAGATTAACCTTTCCCTTCCTGTGCTAAAAAAAATCGTGCGTTCCGGTGCTGTGTATTCAATACACATGTAAATATGAGTGATTTAAAATCGGAAAAATAAGAATATTCATAGTTAATTGCTTAAATTAATTAATTTGAAGTCAAAAGTGATAATAAATGAAATTTAATTGCTGAAAACACGAAAAAAAATCGGCCGACGTTCACAAAACGGGCGAAGAGACCACCTCAAATGGATGCCCGAGAGCTACTGAAGCGAACGAACTGAGATTCTATTTCTTGCGTTCCCATATAGCGAAGTAGAGTGAGACGTGAATAGCGTCGCTTCCTCACCCATAGCGGTTTTTTTTAAATTAATATACCTACGTCACACACTGGCACACGTTTGATTGTATCGGTGAATTTATTCCCGATTTTCACAAAATATCTCTGATGTGGCCGATAAGTGCTAATTATTATTAATATTATTTTTTCATTCAATGCGTAAATGTATTACGGGGGAATATCTAAAATCTGAACCCAGTATTTATTATATTTATAGAGATATTAAAGTTTTTAGAAGCAATGTGTACTAGTTACACATCACAGGGAAGGGAGGGTTAAGGATATGTGGCGAGAAATGAAGGAAAAAAATGGCAAGCAATTAATTGTAAAGCATCATCAACGATTGGAAAGAAAAGAAAGAGGAAAATTGGGAACAATTCCGGAATAATTTTATAAAAATATACCATAATTTACTCACTTTGACACTTCGTAAACGTCAAAAAAAAGGTCTTATATAAATAAATGAAAACCCAGTTTTCAATGGGAATAAAAAAATATTCATTTCTAATGCGTAAAAACAAAAAATACTTATTTAATTTTTCATAAATTATAACAGTTTTCTCGTAAATAAATCACAAGTAAAACTATTTCATCGAAAAAATCGGTCGATGTTATCACAGATAAAATTAGGATGGCACGAAAGTCATAGATATCCATAGATAAAATTAGTAGAATGAAAAGATTTTAAAATTTTATCTAAGGTTAAGGACAAATCATATAGATTGTTAAAAAAATTATTTTATAACTTTCATTTCAAGTAATTCTCATTAAAAAAAAACATTTATTATTTTGGACTTATGAAATATAAATAAGGCTTAATATCCATTTATTGCTGCCTCATAAACATGAGAATAAAGTTTTATTTTCTATATATTAATATTTATAAAAGATTTTATATTTATTTAAAGTTACAAAGGCTATCAAACGGCGTATAGCGATAGGAAACAAAGTCAATGGGGCACTAAACGATATATAAACTTGAAGCTGAGAGTCTCAAAATCTGTTGAAATGATAGTAAACAATATTTAAGTAGCAAAACTTTGATTTATGGGAGTGAAACATGGACATAGAAAATTACTGAGATATGCCAAAATAAACGCTGTAGAAATGCGTGCATTTAGAAGGATATATGGAGTGAAACTGGAGGAAGTTGAAGATTCTGCTATTTGGGTAGTATTTTCTCAGATGGAAGAATTAAGGATATTGAACGGCATGCAGTGGTAGGAAACAAAGTCTATGGGGTACTAAAATATATATACTCGAACTGGACAGTATCAAAATCTGATAAGATAGTCCACAATAGTATTTTGGTGCCAACTTTAATGTATCGGAGTAAATGATAGACAAAGCATGACAATGTATGACAGAATGAAGTGATTAGTCATGAATGTGAACTCAAGGGTGATGTGTTGAGTAAGTTTGAAGAAGAGTATGGAAGTAAAACGTGGTCGTCAAACAAGACTAAACAGAGCCAAATAAATGCCGTAGAAATTTGTGCACTGTGTTTTCGATACAATTTTGTTTAGAAAGAGAAAAAAAAGTGTTTGTAAACAAATATTTGTATCCACAAATTAATCAAATACAACAGAAACAATGGCGCCGAATAATTTATATCAATAATGATTTAGCTCAAAGTGTCCAAAACAATACCTAAAAATATCCAACCAGCTTTTTATACGAGGCATATCCAGAAAGTAAGTGTACTGAATTTTTGTAGGTTACAATTTTTTTTATTTAAACAAAAAAATTACGTGGTTACCATAGTACATATGTAAGCTATTTTTCGACATAGTCGCCATTCCTCTCAATGCAGGTGGTGAAGCGGGGTATCTACTTTTTGATGCCTTCCTCGAAGTAGTTTCCCACCAACCCCTCCGTCCACTTCCGATTTTCGTTTTTTTTTATACATAAAATTAAATGTTCGTAATTAGTATTAATTCATAGTGAATCTTGGCCTATTTAAAGATAGATACAAATCATACAATACATAAGAAAGTCAGTATAATGATAATTAGGAATTAAAATGTCAGTTTAGAGAAAAACAATATTTCGATTTATAAAAAAACTATTCGATTTGCAAAAAAAAACAAAAACGATTTTATCCCGTCCCTTTGAGACATGACATTTCAAATGTCACAGGTGCCATGCTACATTTTCTTGAGTAAAGTCACTATGCAAACTTTATAACTGGAAACGTTTTACCTCACGTTGAATAGGAATTACTCAGGGTTTAAATTTAAAAAAAAATTGCTTGTATTTTGTTATAAATTGTTTATTTTAATTCCAAATACGTTTTGTTTTTATTTACAAATATACATTTATACGTTAAAACGATTATTTAATTTATCTTCCATTCATGGCTACATGGAAGACTCTCGAAGGTTGAAGTTCCACGTGTCGGTGGTCGTACGTGACAAATCCACGCCAACTTCACTTCAATTAAGTAATTCATTGATATTTTACTCTTTTCCAAATTGGAGATTCAGACATCTTGAAGAGGGTGAATGAAATACAACACTGTCGTCAGCCCCATAAATCAGACCTTCAGGCTTAGAGCCCCGGGTGTAGACACGAAGCTCATTAGCAATACTACTGCATATGACGAGGCATCAACACTCGCAGACATCAACACAGCACATGCTAAAGGGTCTTCAAATTTAGCATTTTTTTTTAATTCTTGGATAAAACGCAGATGGCGTCACAAACTTGCCTGGGTCTTGTGACATTTGAGAAGTGTAATGTATGACATTTATAAAAGTGGAGTCGTATACAATACAACGTGTTCAAATTGTTGAATTATTTTATGTATTGTAATCTCCGGAAGCGGTGATGTTAATTGGCCACCAAGATAATGTGATCTGACACCGTTGGACTATTTTCTCTGGGGTTACGTGAAAAACCAGATCTATAAGAATGACCCCCGATCAATTCCTGAGCTTTTTGAAATCAAAGCAAATTGTGTTTTATAAGAATTAAAGAATTTAGAATTAAGAAAACTGCTCAATTTGAAAGACCCTTTATAATAACATCATAAATTTTGATAAAACCTCCCAAAAAGGTATGTATTCCAGTGCTTCCTAAAGCTGCACACACCACCCATATCCCTAAAAGTTAGAGGTAAAACATTTCAAGCCGCAGGACCCGCAACGGCAAAAGCCCTGTCATAACACACCGCCGTTGGGCGCTCCAACTCAGAATTCTCAATGATTGAGAGACCTTCTAAAAAGCATTGTCTTTAAATGCTTCTTAACCTTTCCCTTCCTGTGCTAAAAAAATCCACCCATTCAGCTGCTGTGTATTCAATACACATGTAAAAATGAACGATTTAAAATCGGAGAAATAAGAATATTCATAGCCAATCGCTTAAAATAATTAAATTTGAAGTCAAAAGTGATAATAATTGAAATTTAATTGCTGAAAACATTACAAAAACATCGGCCGCCGTTCACAAAACGGGCAAAGATACCACCTCGAATGGATGCCTGAGAGCTACTGAAGTGAGCGAACTGAGATTCTATTTCTTGCGTTCCCATATACCGAAGTAGAGTGGGAGTGAGACGTGAATAGCGTCGCTTCCTCACCCATAGCGGTTTTTTAGAAGGAATATACCTACGTCACACACTGGCACACGTTTGATTGTATTGGTGAATTTATTCCCGATTTTCCCAAAATATCTCTGATGTGGCCGATAAGTGCTGATTATTATTAATATTATTTTTTTCATTCAATGTGTAAATGTATAACGGAGGAATACCTAAAATCTGAACCCAGTATTTATTATATTTATAGAGATATTAAAGTTTTTAGAAGCAACGTGTACTAGTTACACATCACAGGGAAGGAAGGGTTAAAGCTGCACACACTACCCATATCTCTGACACAGAACGGACGGGATCGAACCGGATCTCTGGAGGCAGACCTTTCCACACCACAAGACCATCATCATCAAGACGGCAAAAGCTCTATCATAAACCCCGCTCTATTGAATTAAACAACCAATTTATTAGATGAAAAAGAGATCAACATCAATGTTCCACTTTTCTCCGAAGGAACATCCCTCAGACACAGATTGGAAAGATACAATGGAGACATCCCATTAAGGGACTTGAATACAAAGTTTGAAATCAATCCGTTCATGACACTTTAGAAGTGGAACAATGTGACAATATTTCTGACTACCATATATCAGCCTAGCTGCAGCATTAAGAACTTAAAAATGGAATTTGACTTTGTTCACGCCATAGCGTGACGCAAATGTACTAGTCCGCTCGTGGGCTGCTATGTCGTCGCTCCTGGCCCTGCCGCGCGCGGGCCGCTTTATTATCGCCGCCAGCCCTGCCGCGCGGTCGAATATTGTTCACACCTGTCTTAAATGATAGTATTGTCACAGTATGACGGTTTTAACTCGACGACCATATTCCGCTCGTCTCGTCCACTTGCGCATAGACCACGATCGGGAGGACATCTCGGACCGGGCCAGCCACCGACGGCCCGGTTCATCAACGACGAACCAGTGCGAATGGGTTCTCAACCAACAACCAATACGCTTCATCACCAGAAGAACCTCAAATGAACAAATTCACCAACCGCGGCGACGCTCCAAGAGTTCTGGAAGATCAGCCGAGACTTCTGAATCCCGTCATCAACACCCGTGAGTACCATTCCTTTATTTCCAGTTTGGCTTTCGCCTAACTAGACTTCTTTATTTATTACGAAGTAGTGACGAAGAAGAAACTCCTCAAAGACCCTCCACTTATAGCGGCGACACACCTGAATATAAAAAGAATAGCAGCACATTTAAGATTCGAAGTCACGGAAGAAGTAAAAATGATTTTCGGCATAGTAAATATACTTGTTAAGCAGCATAAGGCACGGCATTTGAACAGCCCAGCAAGTTGACAGTACCTTTACATAAAAATTCGAATGCAGCGAAACTATCTTACGACGTGACCAGATCAGAGTAGCCAATCGGTCCGAAAATGTACCAATGTAACGCTGAATGGAGATTCCTTCGAAAAATCTTGACTCAATCATCAACGCAGTGCAAATTGCTTCTGATGGTAGTCAACACCAAGGAGTTTGTCTACCTAGGGAGCAAAATAACATGGGACGGTCGGTCCAAGAGCGAGGTCGACAGCCGTATACATCAGGCTAGACTTGCATTTAATAAAAGGTCGAAAATAATAGAATCAAATAATATAGACCTAAAACTGAGAATACTCCTCATCAAGACCTATGTATGGAGTATCTTGATGTACGGCTGCGAGACATGGTGCCTATCCGAAAGAGATAGACGAAGACTAGAGGCTTTTGAGATGTGGTCCTATAGAAGACTATTAGGAATTTCCTGGAGAGACCGCATCACAAATGAAGAGGTTCTCCAACGAATCGAAGGAGGAAGGCACCTGCTCAGGATCCTGTCCGAAAGGCGTGCAAGATGGATCGGTCATATAATACGACAAGAGGGCCTCTTGCATGCCATAATGGAGGGTATGACCGAGGGGACAAACTCTAGGGGACGCCCACGCCGAGAGTACCTGGAGGACCTGTTGGTGGACGTGCGCTGCTCAACATATACAGATTTAAAAAGAGCCGCACAGGACAGGGAGGAATGGAGGAGAAGAGTTGAAATTGCTGCAAACCAGTCTTAGGACTGCAACCACGGAGGAGGTAGTCAAAATATGTACAGTAATCTGTAATACGTACGTGTTAATAATTAATTCAAAAGTACGATTTCTTTTCGTGTGTTAACTTATGTTTCTTCAAATGTTTCGCTGTTGTCGTCTTATATTCGCACAAATCACAATGGTGAGGTCGTTCGCCAGTGTGAATCATCCTATGAACTTTCATACTCCCGAGACTAATGCACGCGTAACTGCACACATCGCACGAATAAATCTTCTCCCCTGTATGAATACGATTATGAATCTTAAGATAACTCGCACCTGTGAACGACTTCCCGCAAGTCTGACATGTGTAAGGTTTTTCCCCTGTGTGCACCCTCCAGTGGGTTCGTAACGTTCCACGATCGGCGAACGAACGACCGCAAATTTCGCAGCTGAACGGCTTCTCACCGGAGTGTGTTCGTGAATGGGCAATAAGCTCACCTAAACGTCGGAACGTTTTCCCGCATTCCTTACACAAGAACGGTTTTTCTCCTGTGTGTATCCTTTTATGAATTTTAACAGTTCCCAACTTTCTGAAAGATTTCCCACAAACCTCACACGGATACGGTCGCTCTCCGGTGTGAACGCGCATGTGTTCTTTTAAACGCGCTGCACTTTTTAATGCCATAGCACAAACCTCACATTTGAACGGACGAATCCCTGTGTGCAACATTTTATGCATATTAAGATTCCCTATTGTCTTGAATGCTTTCCCGCAGTCTGAACATGCGTGCGGTCGTTCGCCCGTGTGTGAGAATTTATGAATTTTAAGGTACGAAGCACAGTGAAACGATAATCCACATTCTTCGCATACGTACGGTTTACGATCAGTATGTATCCACAAGTGGGCTTTAAGCTGCGTCTCTTGTTTGAACGATTTTCCACATTTCTCGCAGGAAAATGGTTTAATATCCGAATGAACGAGACTGTGTCGTTTTAATACGCTCGGATGTATAAAAGTCTTTTGACAGATTTCACAACTATAAGGACCCTCTCCAGAATGCGTTCGTATATGCTCCTTCAACTGTCCCTCACTTTTGAACGACGATCCACAAATACTGCATTTAGGCTTCGATCCGGAATGAATCATTTTATGTGAATTGAGCGAACTAGACGTCTTGAACGAACTTCCACAAATATCGCAAGGGAACGGTCGTTCGATCGAATGAGTGTTTTTGTGACTCTTCAAATAAGACGCATGCGGAAATGAACGACCGCAAACGTCGCACACATGAGGTTTGTCTTCCACGTGAACAAACATGTGACTCTTTAAATGATACGCAACTTTAAACGACTTCCCACACTGGTCGCAGGAATATGGCTTCTCGTTGGTGTGTGAAAGACCGTGTCTTTTAAGATAACTCGGATGTAGGAAACTTTTGTCACACACTGTACATTGATACATGTCTTTCTTTACACCTCTCATCCGTTTTTTCTTGCTTTTCAACAGCTTTTTTTCTTTTTTGTTCCTCTTGTTTTGTCTTTCAATGACTTCTTCAGTCGCGTTTTCTAATTTCTCCACAGCTATTGCACTCAATACTTTCTTAATGTTAATCAGAGGTTCCTCTTCATCTTCTTCAAAGACATACTCTATTTTGGCAGCCCTCTTCTTGGCACGTTTGGCTTTGCACACTTTGTAGTGACTTGGTAGACTCGAGGCCTTTGTAAATGAGATTCTACAGTATTTACAATTGAAGGTGCCATTGTAAGTCTCCATCATGTCACCTGGAACAAAAAATAGCATTCATTTTTTATTTGATTTTCTATTTATCTATTTTATTTATTTATTACACATTACAAAAAAATATACATAACTTACGAAAAAACAACAGGTAATTTAATTTGGACATTCAATTTTAATGGATCTGCGTTTTTTGCCTTTCATTTGTCGTGTCTCCAGTAAACTAGGCTTTTACCTGTATCTCACTGAGGACATATAGCGTGAAAAAATAAATCGATAATTCTTTCCAATTTTCGATTACACAAAAAAAAACCCCGTTGCACATTCTCATCAACCTGACAAACAGTGACACTCAATTACAACTGGAAACATCATGCGGAATCAAACTCTTCACACATCATCACTCCAGAAAGACGAAAATATTCATCCCACAATACACCGCACACAATCATAAAAATAAAAACAAAAATATACAGAGATACAAATATAAAACAACAAAAAGAAACCCACACAAAAATTTTCCACACTCCATTCATCGTGAAAGTCCAAGTACCCAAACTCCTGTCGCAATAAAAACCTCGCTCCGATCGACTGTCTAAATGGTTTTCCTCCCTTTACCTTTATTGAATTCGGCACGCCATTGTATGTTATGGGAGCTAAGTAGGCATATTGCCTTTGGACAAAAGAGGTTTTAACCCTAGGGAAAGTGAACATTTTGATCAGGTGCCATGCGTGTCAAGTGTCTCTGCTGAGTCTGCATCTTCCCTTCCTCTTGATGATAGTGCCCGAGAATGGATTTGAGATGCAAATTGGCTATGTCCAGGACCCGATACTCCATGAAAAGCTCCGCTGTGGGATACCGGGCAGGAAGTTTATTAATAATTTTCACAATAAATTTTTGGGAAACCTGCAAAATGTGTTTTTGTGTTAAGGTGCATCCCTCCCCCAAACTGATATACCGTAAGAAAGTGCTGACTGACATAAGGCGAAGTATATACTTTTAAGAATATGATTTATCTTTTGTGTTTGTAGATTTTGCGCAGTGCGGGTTGTGCGCCTGTAGATGGCCTCGTATAGTGACATGTGGTAACATGTTATTTTACAATTTAAATACCTGTTACATTTTTGTTACAAGGTACATTGTACTGTTTATTTACATAAATAAATAAATTTCAATATATTGTATATAACTATTGAATCTCACCTTTCTTCATATCCTGAGAGAAAACACCGATTTCCGTGCCTTCGATTCGACCTTTCAAATCGCCAGATTCCAGCGCTTCCAACAAACTAGTCTTCGCGCCCTCCATACATTCCAAAGTCTCGACCTTTGGCTCGATAAGTCCAACGTCTTCGAGGTTTCCGACAATCATGACTTCAAAACCGCTTTCGTTTTCCCTCAAACCGAAGTCGCTGTTATCCACGTCGTAGTCGAAATCATAATCATCGCCGTCCGATTCCATTTTGATATTGTTCCGTTTCGATATAACGCTCATATCGTCGGAGATATTTTTCGAAAGGGAATTTCTGAACGGGAAAGAAATTACGTTTACTGCGCTTTCCGTCGAAGAATCGCCTTCTGTTGTTGAAACGTCGATGCAGAGGGTGTTTGAATGCGATGGCTTCGTTATTTTGAGTTCTTCGTGTTTACTCCTCAAAAATGCAAGATAGTTCTGGAAGAAAAACAATGTCAAATTAAAAATTTAAAAAAACACAAGTCAAACCCATGTACAAAATTTGAAGAGAATTAATTATATACAGTAACAAGAAATATAAGTTAATAAATAAGGAATAATTGTTAAGTCGATACAACTAAGCTAAGCTTAAAATACTTCCTTTAACCTCCCCCTTCCTGTGCTAAAAAAATCCGAGCGTTCCGGTGCTGTGTATTCAATACACATCAATACACATGTAAAAATGAGCGATTTATAATAGTAAAAATAAGAATATTCATAGTCAATCGCTTAAATTAATTAAATTTGAAGTCAAAAGTGATAATAATTGAAATTTAATTGCTGAAAACATGAAAAAAACATCGGACGACGTTCACAAAAAGGGCGAAGCGACCACCTCAAACGAATGCCCGAAAGCTACTAAAGCGAACGAACTGAGATTCTATTTCTTGCATTCCTATATACCAAAGTAGAGTGAGAGTGAGACGTGAATAGCGTCGCTTCCTCACCCATAGCGGTTTTTTTAGAATGAATATACCTACGTCACACACTGGCACACGCTTGATTGTAACGGTGAATTTATTCCCAATTTACACAAAATATCTCTGATGTTGTTTATAGTTAAGGCATTAATGTTGTGGAGGTTTAAAGACATTGTAATTTATTTTTATCAAACACTGTTTATTCCACTTTTTTGTGACGGTATAACCCTACCGGTTTCTAGGCTTTCACCTCATCTTCAGGGGAGCGCAAACAAGACTTGTTTGCGCTCCCCTGAAGATGAGGTGAAAGCCTTGAAACCGGTAGGGTTATACCGTCACAAAGAAGTGGAATAAACAGTGTTTGATAAAAATAAATTACAATATCTCTGATGTGGCCGATAATTGCTAATTATTATTAATATAATTTTTTTCATTCAATGCGTAAATGTATTACGGAGGAATACCTAAAATCTGAACCCAGTATTTATTATATTTATAGAGATATTAAAGTGCTTAGAAGCAATGTGTACTAGTTACACATCACAGGGAAGGAAGGGTTAACTAAGTATAGAGATATTAAAGTGTTTAGAAGCAATGTGTACTAGTTACACATCACAGGGAAGGAAGGGTTAAAAACATTTTCTGAAATGTTGAAGATGTCAACATCCAAGGTCTTATTCAAAAGAGACAGCCCGTGATACAGAGGAAGATTACTAGGCAGGTTAATTCTACTTATTGCCGGTTTAAATAGATCAATATCTCTGTACTTTGAATAGTTGTTAGAAACAGAAAGTTTATACAGAGACATCCTTATAGATAGTTCAGTAGGATCCCACTACCAGACACACTGTTATGGGGGACTAAATAAGTCCCCATCCAGAGCGATCTACACTAGAAGATCTAAACCTTCTTTATTTATAAAGTGTAAAATCAATCAAAGGAAAAGGAAAGGAAAGTGAGATATCATCAATCAAAGGAAAAGGAAAGGAAAGTGAGATATCATTAATCAAAGGAAAAGGAAGGGATGGTGAAGAGGGAAGGTAAATCAGGAATGAAACACGTTATATTACTGGCTAGAAAATTGAGAGTTTTTTCAGTCACTTCTTAAAGCGTGCCAAGGACGGAGCGAGTCTAACATTGGTGTATAACTGGTTCCAGAGGCTCAGTGCACGGACAGTAAAGGACGACGTAAAAAAAGAAGAGCGGTGAACTGGGAATACCAACAAACAATCTCTGTTTGTGCGTAGTGGAAGTTCATTATCGGAAAGACGCTGAAAATTTTCAGTGAGATAAAAGGGGGCGGCAGAACAGTTCACCTTTCCTTCGCTGTGTTGGGTATCTTCTACGCGTTGCTTCTAATAGCCATCAATATCTCTATAAATATAATAAATACAAGGTTAAGATTTTAGGTATTCCTCCATAATATATTTACGCATTGATTTAAAAAATAATATTAATAATAATCAGAATTTATCGACTACATCGTGGGTATTTTGTGAAGATATCGGAAACAAATTCGCATTTAAACGCTGTGAGTGCCTCGACTTTGTGTCTTGTCGATAGGTGAATAGTATGCGGGAAGCGCGACACTATATTCGCATCTCACTCTTGCATACTAGACTGAATTGCGAGGAGCTGAATTGTCTCAACGTCGCAAGCATAAGCGTAAGCGCCGGGGTATGCGACTGACGTTCCGCGCCACAGTAGCTTCTAGGCTTGCAAATAGGTTAGACGCACGCCCGTTCCATGAGCGTTGCCAGATGGTTTTTTAATGGTTTCAGAAAATAAATCTCAATTATTATAATTTTTAACTTCAATTATAATTAATTAAAGGGATTATCTATGAATGTTCTTATTTTTCCGATTTAAAATCGCTAATTTTTGATCGCGTACTCACTACCCAACACCGGAGCACACGTTTCAATTTTAACACCGTAAGGGAAGGGTTAAGAATATTATGCAATAGAGATAGTATATGAATTTGGCGTCTATTTCTCACAGTCAACCGGTTCAGTTCCTTCTGGTACGAAGTGATATGATCTCAGGTTAAAAATAAGATAATCTCAGAGAAACATTTTGGAGATGCTGTAATTTGTCCAGATGTTCCTCTGTAATATCCAAGTAACAGACGTACCCATAGTCCAAAATCGGAAATCGAAATCCTGTTCTACGTCCTGTATAGTTTCATCCTCCTTTCTAAAACAGCTCCCACGATTTGTCTGGCTTTTGACATTTCCTTCTTTAAGAATATCATTAACTTAAACCAACCGCAGTTTCCTCGGTCGTCTTTTACCGTGCCATCCACTCACATTTGCACGATGGAAGATATCT
Source organism: Odontocerum albicorne (assembly GCA_949825065.1). NCBI lineage: Eukaryota > Metazoa > Arthropoda > Insecta > Trichoptera > Odontoceridae > Odontocerum > Odontocerum albicorne. The sequence continues at coordinate 13,137,227 of OX463868.1, forward strand.
AAAAGTTGGGAAAGAATGGTATAAAGACAAACGTGTAGTTTACCTTATCTGGTTCTACGTGCTTGGTGAAATATTCCCTCAGCATATTGTCAGCTCTGGTGCAGAGGTCACGGAAAGAGAAGAGCCTCTTCATCGTGTGAGCACACCTGTAGCAGAACCAATTCGAGCCTCGGTCTTCTGGAAGCTGGAAGTAATCATTAATACACTAATTATAACATTTATAATTCGTACGCAAAGACTTGGAAACGAGTTTTGCAACAATTTAGATATTTTTAATATAAGTATATATAGTATTCGCCAGAATATCATAGCAATATTTAGAAATAGCTACTAACTTTGTGTTCTCCTTTATTAATATAAATAATGTAATATAAACAAAACATTAAGGACAATACTTTGCCTCTAGAGTTGAGTAACCCTGCATCAACATATAGGAAACAAACTATCCGTAATTGGAGAAAAGTATAAACCTGGTAATAATAAGAATCATATTTCCATGTCATAAATTGTTATTAAATAAAATAAAAAAATCTACGCCTTTCCTTTTAATTTGGAGTTTTAATGATAGAAACTGAAAGATTGGAGCAAGTTGGGGAATTCTGCTTTTTGGGTAGTATTTCCACAGATCATGGAAGAGTTAAGAGGGATATGGAACGGTGTGTAGCGATAGGAAACACTATAGTCAATGGGGCACTAAACCATATATACTTCAATCGGACAGTATCATAATCTGCTAAGATGATAGTCTACAACAGTATTGTCTCAGATGATGGAAGAGTTAAGAGGGATATGGAACGGTGTGTAGCGATAGGAAATACTATAGTCAATGGGGCACTAAAACATATATACTCCAACCGGATAGTGTCAAACTCTGCTAAGATGATAGTCCACAACAGTATTTTCTCAGATGATGGAAGAGTTAAGAGGGATATGGAACGGTGTGTAGCGATAGGAAACACTATAGTCAATGGGGCACTAAAACATATATACTCCAACCGGATAGTGTCAAACTCTGCTAAGATGAGAGTCCACAACAGTATTTTCTCAGATGATTGAAGAGTTAAGAGGGATATGGAACGGTGTGTAGCGATAGGAAACACTATAGTCAATGGGGCACTAAAACATATATACTCCGCCCGGATAGTGTCAAAATCTGCTAAGATGATAGTCCACAACAGTATTTTCTCAGATGATGGAAGAGTTAAGAGGGATATGGAACGGTGTGTAGCGATAGGAAACACTATAGTGAATGGGGCACTAAAACATATATACTCCGCCCGGATAGTGTCAAAATCTGCTAAGATGATAGTCCACAACAGTATTTTCTCAGATGATGGAAGAGTTAAGAGGGATATGGAACGGTGTGTAGCGATAGGAAACACTATAGTCAATGGGGCACTAAAACATATATACTCTGCCCGGATAGTGTCAAAATCTGCTAAGATGATAGTCCACAACAGTATTTTCTCAGATGATGGAAGAGTTAAGAGGGATATGGAACGGTGTGTAGCGATAGGAAACACTATAGTTAATGGGGCACTAAAACATATATACTCCGCCCGGATAGTGTCAAAATCTGCTAAGATGATAGTCCACAACAGTATTTTCTCAGATGATGGAAGAGTTAAGAGGGATATGGAACGGTGTGTAGCGATAGGAAACACTATAGTGAATGGGGCACTAAAACATATATACTCCGCCCGGATAGTGTCAAAATCTGCTAAGATGATAGTCCACAACAGTATTTTCTCAGATGATGGAAGAGTTAAGAGGGATATGGAACGGTGTGTAGCGATAGGAAACACTATAGTCAATGGGGCACTAAAACATATATACTCCAACCGGACAGTATCAAAATCTACTAAGATGATAGTCCACAATAGTACATTGGTACCAACTGTAATGTATGGGGGTGAAACGTGGACGTGGAAAATGACTGATAAGAACCGAATAAATGCATGCATTGAGAAGAATACAAGGGGTGACAATGTATGACAGAATACGGAATGAAGTGATAAGGGATGAATGTGAAAGGCTGGTGTGTTGAGTAAGGTGGAGAAGAGCAAGTTGAGACGGTTTGAATGAATGAATGAAGAAAGACTAACAAAACATACATACAGGCGGCCCTCGACTTTCGTATAATTCGCTATTTCGCACATTTTTTTAAATTAAATTTTTTAAAGATTTTTGTCGATAATGCAAAAATAGTTCGCTTCCATGCAGTCGCTCCCACTTTTTTGTAAGAACTATAATATATGGAACGCAATAAACAATATTGGAGATTCGTGGGCTGAAATAAAAGAGTCAACAATGAAAGGTTCCTGGAAACAATTATGCCCACAAATGACGAGTGATTTTATAAATTCTGAAGAAACTCCGGAAACTATCACAGATGAAATAGTCAGCCTAATGAATGAACTAAACTTGGACGTCAACAACGGAGATGTTAATGAGTTGATTGAATCTCACTCAGTACCTCTGTCAAATGAATACTTAATTGAGCGACAAGAGTTAAATGGAATACACAATGGAAGTGAGGAAGAAGAAGCTGATAAAATCGTCAAGACTTTGACAATCAAAAATATGAATGAAGCCTTCGTGCATCTTGACTAATTTGTGACTATCATGGAAGAATGTGGTGGAAGACCAATGGAGAACGTATATCTCAAGTACGTAGGGCGATTGAGAAAGACACAGCATGTTATAAAAAGGTGGTATTCAACTAACTCTTGACAAGTGTACAAAGAAAACAGCTGAAAGCACTTAACATAAACACGCCTCGTTAACTTAATTATGTATATTGATAAATAAATATTATTATTGATAAATAAATATTTTAAAATACAATTTTTGAGGTTTTTTTTTACATTCCTCTACTTTTGAACATTCAACATTCGCAAACATTTCCGGGAACCAATTATGTGCGAAAGTCGAGGGCCACCTGCATAGTGCAAATGGAAGTGGAAAACCAAGAAAAGTATGGTAAGATCAAGAGAATGATATTCTGAAAGAAGGAAAGTTAGAGAAATGTGAATAGATATAGAAGATGTTAAGGATGTGTGTCGAGATAGGAAAGGATGGCGCTTTGTCCTCTCTGCCTGTCCCGACAGGGAAATAACGTGATGGTATATATATAAAAAAAGTTATCTGTTGTGATGGGAAAGAATAGATTGTTTTTTCCCGCCAAGGGCTCGCCGCCATTCCACAGAAAAAAAAATATACTTTCCATAATTGTAGAAACGCACAAACCTAGCAATAAGGATTATATTTTAATGTCGCAGATTATAATTAAATATTTTTTTTTAAATCTACATCTCTCTTCATTAATTTAGTGTATTAATATTAAATATACCTTAATAAATACTGAATTTATAATCATTCAAAATGTGTGTACATTTTTTTGGGACCCTGTTTTCATGTCATAAATTGTTATTAAAAAATATTACTCCTGAACACGAACTGTCAATTTGACATTTAAATCAATACTCAAAAATTCTAACCTAAAAAAAACAACACCAAACAATGATATATATGTATAAATAAATTAAAGAAACAATATAAATTATAATGAGATAGAAAATAAATATTTCCAAATTTTTTTTTAAGCTTGTGATAGAATAATTTCTAAATAAATATCTGTGAAGAATTCTACAAAATGTCCATGATTTAATTTACCTTTGACGCAATCAAAAGCTCTAAGAAAAACTCATCGGAATCATTGAGACTCGTCATTTTTAAATCTGTCGATAAGCATCCGCGGCAATATTTCAATATAAACATTTTAGAAACATCGAAAGACGAAGAATTTGACAATAGTATTGTTTTTGGCGACACTCGATCACCTCCCGACGCCGCCATTTTGTTTGTGATTCTCTCTCTCTCTTTGAATAATGGCCGTGAACTCCTATATATGGAGGAGTATACGCCAGTGTCCAGTGATGTCAGCTTCATAGTATCTAGGTAGTTCCATTCATATGGGCGACCGCCACATCAAGCAACTCGGCCCAGGACTACTGTTATCTAGTGAGATACTATGGAGTTAAACTATTTTACAACTAAAGTACATAGTTTACAACTAAATGAATATTTACAATAAGATGATAGTTAAATGTATGTGAGCGAGCGAATGATTTAAATTTAATTTTCTATCGATATTTATCATATATATTATACATATATTTTATTACAGGTTAATTTTGTTTTTGTTAATAAAATGAGTGATGCTATTCAATATGGAAATTTTATTGAGGCTCAACAGGTGGGGAAGATTTGCGGGGAGTAATATTTTTGTTTGTTTTTTAAAGGTCAAAGGGAAAGTATTCAGAGAACAGGAGAAGAAGATATGTTCAAGATCTCCCTCCTCCCGGCCACACTCACATAAAGAAGAGTTCCTTATATGTAGTCTGGCCAGGTGGACAGGGGAACAGCAATGTCCAAAGCGTATTCGGCTTATAATTGTCGCTTCTCTCCGAGTGCTTCTATAATTGGAAAACCAGGGTTTGATTGGAATGTAGGGTTGAATTGACGCATATCTTTTTCCCCTAGTGCGGTTCGAGGCATTCCAGTAATTTGTCCACTCCTCCATCATCGAAGAGCGCGCCAAAGGTAATAAGTCTTGTGCAGATGTGTAATTATATTTATCTGTATTTCCTGTAGAGGTTGCCTCTTTAGCTAGAGTATCTGCTTCTTCGTTACCCGAAATGCCTCGATGACTAGGAACCCAAGCCAGGGCGACATCAAGGCCCGCCTCTTCAAGGTTGTATATAGTTTCCCTTATATTAAGTGTTATACTATTTGGGGATCGAAATGGGTTCTTTCCTATTGCTTGAAGGGAACTTAGACAATCTGATACAATTAAAGTGTTTGGGATACTTAATTCTAAAGATGTTTGTAATGCTTCCAAGATTGCCAATGTCTCACCAGTGAATGTAGTTGAAAATTTGGGTAGTTTAATTTTTTTCTTGATATTTAAGCTTTCGCAATATATTGCTATTCCTACATGTTCCTCATTAGCAATCTTGGATGCGTCTGTGTAGAAGACAGTCCAGTCACTCCAATGGGTGTTAATGTGGTTGATGAAATCATAATTGGCGTGATAATTTGACTTATCAATACCAAAGGATTCAACAATGCGTGGATTTATAATTAAAGCTTGAAACGGGGTGCAGTATAAAGGAGGAATAGGGGTTTTTTGGACTACCACATTCAACGATGAGAATTTACGATAACTTTGTATTAAAGGGGGGAGTGTTTTGTTTCTCCAAAATATGTTTGTGGGAATGAGATCTGAAAGTGATTTCAATTTACGCAGAAGGGGGTGGGATGTTGTTTTGTATATATTGAGGAAGTATCGGGTACCTAAGAACTGTCTTCGGAAGCAGAGCGGTGGGTCCACACATTCAACCTGTAGGGCATTTGTCGGCGTAGATTTCATAGCTCCAACTATAATTCGAAGGGCCTGAAATTGAATAAGGTCTAGTTTATGGAGGATATATTTGAAGGTAGGGTCCAATAAGAATGACCCATAATCAAGGTGGCTTCTGATGAGGGCGGTGTATAGAAGTCTCAAAGTGGTTGGGTGTGCCCCCCACCAGACTCCTGATACTGCGCGAAGAATATTTATGTTTTTTTGGCAGGTTGATGTTATGTTCTCAGCGTGATTTTTCCAAGATAACCTGGAGTCGAATGTCATTCCGAGGAATTTGTGTGAACTGTGGTTAAGAATAGGGGCATTGTCAATATAAATATTAGTGGTAGGCAGTTGTCTTTTCCGCGAGAACACGACAATAGAACTTTTGGAGGGGGAAATATCTAATCCATGGTTTTTGAGCCACTTAGAGAGAGAGTGGAGGGAATTGTTTAATATTTTTTCTGCTATTTTAAAGGATTCATTGGACGCGTAAACCACGATATCATCTGCATATTGTAATACGACGGTATTGAGGGGAACCAGGTGAGCAAGATCTGCCGTATAAATGTTATAAAGGAGGGGGCTAAGGACTGATCCTTGCGGGAGACCCCTCCAAACGGTTCTTGTGAAAGACACCTCCTCCACTGATAGAAAGATGGAGCGTTCTGATAAAAGGTTAAATATGAGGTGGGTGTTGTTTGTGATTGTTGAGGGGAAAAATATTCTTAGACTAAGTTCACATTTGAATTATGTCCTATAGAGATGATAATATTTATATTCATTTGTGAACTGCAAGACACAAACATGTCATCAAATAATTGGAGATTATTGAAAAAGAGTTCACGGCCATTATTCAAGAAGAACTTTCGGCAACAACAGAAAAATAATCTTTTTAGTTCCTTTAAAAATAACCTTTTTAGTGTTTCTTAACGTATACAAATGTGGGGAAGTACAATATATTTGTTTTGTTACTCTTTCTTCATTAATTTGTTCAACATGTCCAAACCATATCTGCCGTAAGTTCATACATTGTCATTTCATTTCAAAATACGCTGAAAGAAATATAAAAAGATAAATTAAAAGAGCTGTATTGTATTATACTATACTTTCGTTGTTTACAGTACAGCCTGGCAGGTTTATTGCCATGTGGCAATCTCTTCCAACCAATCAGAAAGCTGTTATAGAGTGTTATAGAGTTACATCTTTAGTGGAATGTTTAAAAAAGCGGGGTTCCAGCGAGATTTAAACCCATGACCTCCAGGTTGGAAGACAGGTGTCTTACCAATAAGACTACGGAGGTCGTTTGAGAGGGTGTTATATATATATAGAAGAGGAGAAATATATGTGTCGCAATTAAGAAAATTTGGCACTATCTGCCGTTTTCCTACCCCAACACGGAGGCGGCGTGATGCTATATATATTTTAATCTGTCAATAATATTTGGATCTTAAGCTGGAGCACCCATAAGAAGAATCTGCTTTGTAAACGGCGTTATAAAAACTATTGTTCCATGATTACTATTGAATAATCCCTATTAACGATATGAATTTACCCTCAGCAGAAAAATTATGATATCTTGCTCTCAGAAACTGGACGTAAACAAAACATTATCCTTACTCGATCTGTGATAAAACTCGTAAGCTTCATATATAGGAGTTCACGGCCATTATTCAAAGAGAGAGAGAGAGAGAGAACTCGTAAGCTTTATCTATGATACATTACTTGACACTAGCGTTACTCCTTCGAATATAGGAGTCCTCGGCCATTATTCAAGAAAGGAGAAGAATTTATCTATGATTATATTTTAATTACTATAGTCAATTTTATATACAAAACATTGTTAAAAATTCCCGATAATCGTTTGAAATGCAAGAAAATATTTCCTATTTATTTAAAATATGTCACACATGTCTATCAACAAAATATAGATTGAAAATAATGCCTCAAAAATACAAGGAACTGTTGGCAAGTGTATCGTCTGCTAAAACAGTAAGTATATACATACATATATGCCGTAACGACATTTCCCTATTTGGGTAGACAGAGAAGATAGAATACCAGACTTTTCTATCACGGCGTACTTTCTTGACATCGTTCATATCCATACGCTAGATCTAAGAATTGAGAGACCGACCAGGAACCAAAATAATAATATACATACAATTTAAATAGCACCGTTTAGAAAGCAGACTCTTCTTAAGGGCGCCCTTATTCGAGAATCCGTATTTATCCTCAATTATGGTGCAGGTGTGAGCTGGCTCTGCTACAGACGTGCCCACACCATCAGGAAGCTGTCCACCTTCCCACCGGAGCTGACAATATACAGTATACTATACTAAGCGTGTATATCCTCAATGCTTACAGCTCCCTGAAGGTGCAGGTATGAGCTGGCTCTGCTACAGATGTGCCCACACCATCAGGAAGCTGTCCACCTTCCCACCGGAGCTGACAATATATAGTATACTATACTAAGCGTGTATATCCTCAATGCTTACAGCTCCCTGAAGGTGCAGGTATGGGCTGGCTCTGCTACAGATGTGCCCACACCATCAGGAAGCTGTCCCCCTTCCCACCGGAGCTGACAATATACAGTATACTATACTAAGCATGTGTATCCTCAATGCTTACAGCTTCCTGAAGGTGCAGGTATGGGCTGGCTCTGCTACAGATGTGCCCACACCATCAGGAAGCTGTCCACCTTCCCACCGGAGCTGACAATATACAGTATACTATACTAAGCGTGTATATCCTCAATGCTTACAGCTCCCTGAAGGTGCAGGTATGGGCTGGCTCTGCTACAGATGTGCCCACACCATCAGGAAGCTGTCCCCCTTCCCACCGGAGCTGACAATATACAGTATACTATACTAAGCGTGTATATCCTCAATGCTTACAGCTCCCTGAAGGTGCAGGTATGGGCTGGCTCTGCTACAGATGTGCCCACACCATCAGGAAGCTGTCCACCTTCCTTGAAATGTGCTCTAAAGCAAATGATGCACTGAAGAATCATTCCAAAGACATTGATAAGGTATATAAAAATCATTTATTTCTTCTTCTTCCCAGTATCATGTCAGGTCCCCCCCAACGTTGACTATCACCTGAGAGTAAGCATCTCTTTCCCCGGCAGCCCGAAAAAGATCACCAACGCCCCTTATACCAGCCCAATCACGTATATTGCGGAGCCAGGAGATTTGCCTCCTGCCAACACCTCTTCGCCCATCTATTTTGCCTTGGATGATCAGGTGCAGTAATTTGTACTTTGCTCTTCTAAGTACATGACCCAAATAGGACACCTTTCGGATTTTAATATTAGTTAGCAACTCTATCAACTTTGGCTCTTTGAAAAATCCTCGTGCTGCTGACCATATCCATCCAGGGTATCCGCAGCATTCTCCGGTACATCCACATTTCGAATGCTTCCAGTCGGTTCATACTACCAACTTTGAGGGTCCATGCAATAACACTGACCACTCCATGCAATAACACTGACCAAACGTAGCATTTGACTAACCACTGTCGAAGTTTCAAGTTTAGATTATCATCGCAGATTACACTTCTCATTTTATTAAAAGCCGCACGAGATGATTCAATCCTGCACTTGACTTCGGTTTCTGGGTCGAGTCCTTTATTTAAGTTAATTCAAGTATTGCCTAAGTAATGCATCCCCTAGCAATACATAGATCATAGATCCCCGTTATACATAGATCAACCAGAGAGTCATCTACAGCAAGAATATCTCCCGTGCCACCGAGTAACTAGTCTATAATGCCATTGTGCTCCCGATATATTTCGATGTGTCTGATATATCTCATCCTCGTCATAGCTAAACCTTCTCACACAGGTCCTATGATTTCTCTGACCTTCTTTAACCCTTTAAGTGCCGGAAGTTATTAGTATGGCCGTACCCAGCAGGCCGGGATCTTTTCAACAAAAATAAAACCTAAAAAAATTATTTTTTTTGTATACAGATATAAAGGATATTATGAAAACTTACTAAATATATACACCGTGGGGCGTTTGAGCTGCCGTTCACTCAGAAAAACACAGTTTAAATATTCACAAAATGTCAGGGTTGTCACAACTTGACACAGAAAACACGTTTACTTATAAATATAGCGGAATATAATATACTTTGTAAACTAAAATCAACAAATTATCTGTATGATGTATAATAAAGCGCAAAAGGTAAATAAACTATAAAATAAAACCGTAAAATGTCTATATAAACGTCGTATTATGCCGCAAAACTACCGCCAATAACCAAAGAATACATGAAAACACACTTTGTAAATAAATACTTTGAAAAATTTATAAAAATAACGCACAAAAGTTAAAAATCAACCACTGAACAAAACTACAAACGAAGTCATTATAAATTATCGCAATTACGTCGCAAAAAACTGTAGTCGGTAACCGTGTATCAGAGACTTGTCTGTCAGTGAAAGCTGCTTTTAGAAAGATGACTGTAACTTTGATAATATCGGTAAATTGTAATATTTAAGTATTTCTTGACCATCCCAATAGATGTCACTATGTGTTATAATTTATAAATTATTACAATTGGATTTGATATTGGCTTGCGACAAGCTCAAAGGAGAGCGCGTTTACGCGTTCATTTTGTGTGGCCGGCCTGGCGAGCACTGAATCGGAGAGCGCGTCAACACGCTCGTGGCAGTGAACCGGTTAAAATTATCATTTATTTGATCCAAACATACTCTCTGTAGTCTTCTCTACCAGGCTTACCACTCACATTTGCACTGTATATTATTTTTTTATTGCCTTTCGTTAGTGCTCAAACTATCTCAGTGTTACCTTCTCCACCTTACTCAACACATCAGCCTTAAGTTCACATTCATCCCTTATCAATTCATTCAGTATTCTGTCATACATTGTCACTCCGTGTATTCTTCTCAATGCACGCATTTACAGCATTTATTTGGTATTTTTCCACGTTTCACACCCATATATCAAAGATGACACCGAAATAATATTGTGGATTATCAAGGTGAATCAATGGTACAATTATTATTTTTATTACCAAATTTATTTACTGCTTTGAATGTGAGAGAATTAATTCAATCAGACAATTGAAAAATTTGGTGATAACTATTGAGTCCAATGTTTATTTATTTAATTAACGACACAACAGTGTCTTTATATACAAATGAACATGTGACAGGTTATACAAGTACTTCAAATTATTGACAAATAATACAACTTTATCTTAAACTAAAATGAAGATACAAAAAGCAGTAGTTATAATAAATTACACTCATCGTTTTAAAATTACTTAATAATCTTTGAGAATTTTGTGGGAATTTTATGGATATATATTGAGATATAGAAAACACATGGCCTCATTAGTAGAACGAGATGCAAGTTGCTTTGCAGAATTAGAAGCTTCATACATGTTGATGCAGGGTTACTCAACTCCAGAGGCAAAGTATTGTCCTTAATGTTTTGTTTATATTAATAAAGGAGTAGCTATTTCTAAATATTGTTGTGATATTCTGGCGAATATTATATATACTTATATTAAAAATATCTAAATTGTTGCAAAACTCGTTTCCAAGTCTTTGCATACGAATTATACAGGAGTTGATTTTATAATTAGTATAGCTATAATTTTGGGTATAAAAGGGATTGAGCTGTCTTGTGGATCTACCCGCAGTGGGAATACGAAATGAAATGCTCGCGAGTAAGTGATTTAAAAATGATTTTGTATAGCAGTACTATATCAGCTGTTTTTCTTCATGTAAGAGTTGTAAGAGCTTTAAACATTCGTAAAGAAGTTACTAAAAATAAAGGACAAGTGTTAGTCATCCCTATTCATTTCATTCCGTATTCTGTTAAACATTATCACCACATGTATTGGGTTGATGCAAAAGTTATGTTAAACATTATCACCACATGTATTGGGTTGATGCAAAAGTTATGTTAAACATTATCACCACATGTATTGGGTTGATGCAAAAGTTATGACCGTTTTTTACATATACAATTAAACATTTATTTAATCAATTATATAATTTCCATCAGTTCTTATAACCTTCTCCCATCTTTCTATCAACTTATTAATACCATTAGTGTAAAATTCCGTGGATTTTGATGCGAAAAATGTAGTAAGGGATGTTTTTAACTGCTCTATTGTATCAAATTTTTTATCATTTAAAAATTTTTGCAGTGATCGGAATAAATGAAAATCGGAAGGAGCAAGATCTGGAGAATACGGTGGATGCTTGATAACATCCCAATTCAACTCATTTAGCTTGTGTTGGGTCATCATAGCCACATGTGGTCGCGCATTGTCGTGATGAAACACTACCCCTTTTCTGTTGACCAATTCTGGTCTATCCTTTTGAAGGGCAATGTTCAATTTGGATAATTGCTGACAATATCGTTCTGCTGTAATTGTCTGATTGCGTTCCAAGAGTTCAAAATACACTATAGTGTAAAATTAGTGAAAAACAATTAGTGAAAAATCCCCAGATCGGAATTTTGTAAACCATCTTCGTACCTGTCGAACTTTGATGACATCTGCTCCATACACATCGCAAATGTTTTTGGTTGCCACACTCGCGGTATTGTCTTGACGGAATTCATAAAGTAAACAATGACGTAAATGCACTTTATATCTTCACTGTACTCTGGCCAGGCCAAAACTGAATAGAAAGTAGAGGGAAAGCATCCTTTATACAATGGAATCATTTAAAAGAAGATACTATTCATCATTTCTTACCTGGGAATTTTTTTACCTGGGATTATAAAAAACGGTCATAACTTTTGCATCAACCCAATATTTCTTCTCAGTGCACGTATATCTACAGCATTTTTCCATGTCCACCTTTCTCTTCCGTACACGTAAGTTGGTACTTGAATACTAATATGGACTATCATTTGAGCAGATTTTGATGCTGTCCAGTTCAAGTATATTGTTTGTGCTCCCCTGATGATGAGGTGTGCACCTTGAAACCGGTAGGGTTATACTGTTACAAAAAGTGGAATAAACAGTGTTTGATAAAACAAATTACAATGTCTTTAAACCTCCACAATGTTAATGCGTTAACTATAAATAATATATATATTTTTTAGTGTCAATATACCTCTTAAGTCTTCCATCATCTGAAAACAATACTACCCAAATAGTAGAATTCCTTAACTTGCTCCAATCGTTCATTTCTCATCCACGTTTACTTTTCCTTAAACTTTTTTCTATCCCCATTACTTTTGATTTGGCACCATTCATTCTCAGATCTTTCTCTTCACATCTCTCATACAATTTACTTATCACACTCTGTCTGTATTCATCCTCATTCTCCGCTAATACTACCATGCCATCAGCACGCAGCAATCTGCAGAAATTCCCATTCTATATTTGTACGCCACCCATCGACTCCACCATCCCTTCCTTTCCTTTTGATTGAAGATATCTCACTTTATATGAAAAAGAATATTCGGGTGATTGTCCGTATTTGTGGGGTTCGTGGGGATATGCTCATGTATGTGTTTATGGATTTCGTAGGGATGGATAGTCATTTGAACGATTTATGTAACCACGTAACTTGCTTCATTTACTCTTGTCTGGTTGGTTGGAAGAGATTGCTGCCTGGCAATAAGCCCGCCAGATTGTATTCGCAATAAAAATGGTAAATAAATAAAATAAATAAATAAATTGACCTCTGCATTTCCTTCACACATTAATCTATGTAAATATTGAACAACCAGGGTGACTTAACACATCCTTGCTTTACCCCTTTAGTAATATTAAACCACTGAGTGAAAGCAAGTTTATATTCAGCACATTTCTAATTATTCTAAATATATAAATTATATGGATATTTTAAAGAATTGTTTGATTTTTTTACAGGTTGCTATCGAAGGTCTAAAACGAACGAGGAACTCGTTCGTTAAAGACCTCTCTATATCCGACACATTGTTCGTGGAAATTTCGGAGAATAATTTCGTAAATTCAAATTTCAACCAAAAAAATATAATTATTATTGAACACAAAAGTATAAAAGCAGAATCTGTTAAAACGAGGAATGACAAAAGTTTCAACAGTTGTGCTGCCAACCATTCTAATGGTGAAAAGACTGGACCGAAAAGCAAAGTAGTTGAATTAAAATTTGAAAAAAAGATGCCAGACTTAAGTAATAAAAAGAAGATTGATAATCAAGATATTGTTAGCAAAAATATAGAAATTCATAGCTATAATGAGAAAACAGTTAAGTCGGTTGAACCTATCGCATCGAAAGACACGGTTAATGAAAAAACTGATAGTTTAACCGAAGATAAACTGTTAGTTAAACGTAAAGATGAAACATCTTCGAAGTATTCAAAACAGGGACTTTTTAACAAGTGTTTAAACCTTAATGATACAAAAGCACAGATTATAATCAAAATTGACGACGGTGGAATGAAAAACGTTTGTGTTCACTGTGGCAAGTCAGTAAAATACATGAAAAAACATTTGAAAGTCCACAACGATACGAAAAAGTTTAAATGTTCGAGATGTGATAAAATGTTCCTGCGTTCCGGAGATATGCTGTCTCATTTGAAGACTCATTCGGGTCAGAAACACTTTGTGTGCGAGGAATGTGGGAAGGCGTTTGTAAGATCGAGCGCGTTAAACGTACATCTAAAAAACCACAAAGGTTTAAAAGAATTCTCGTGTCAATTTTGTAATAAAAAATTCGCTACTCCGTGGATTATGAAAGTCCACCATAGAACGCATGCGAAAGAAAAGGAATATATATGCGAGATTTGTGGTCACGCTTTTTCTATAAAAGGAAATTTGACGTCTCATTTACGTGTTCATTCGAAAGAGAAACTTTTTACCTGCGTTACGTGCGGGAAATCTTATTCTGAATCCGGTTACTTGAAGAAGCACTATCGTCTTCACGCAGGCGATAAAAGATATTGTTGTACAGTCTGTGATTATAAAACTTCGTTCGCCGGGAGTTTAAAATCACACATGTTCACACATTCTCGTCTTAAACCGCACGCGTGTGATTCTTGTAGTTATACTTGTTCACAAATGCAGGCTCTTAAAAGGCATAAGAAAAGGAAACATCAAATAAAAGAACAGGGCAAGGATGATTGATAACTTCACTTCTTTGCCAATTCCAGATTTTTACTTATTTACGGATAAGGTCCAAAAGATTCCAGTCTTAGATACGTTATTCTGTCAGATTATTCCAGCTACATTCATTGTAAAGAGTCTTTCAAATTGAGCGAATTTTTTAATTCAAATTTTTTTAATTTTTGAATAAAACACAATTTGCTTTGATTTAAAAAAACTTTTTATCGGTCATTGAAGTATAATGTATGACATTTAAACAAAAAAACAATATCCGCCAAATATCCACTTCTTGCAGCTCCGCAGATGTCCACTCTTTTGTCAAAATTTCCGATGATATTTTGGCATAAGTGCGGTTCTAACTCGCCGATAATGCGAATAATTTCATCCTTCAGCTCAGGAATTGATCGGGGGTCATTCTTATAGACCTGGCTTTTCACGTAACCCCAGAGAAAATAGTCCAATGGTGTCAGATCACATGATCTTGGTGGACAATTAACATCACCGTTTCCGGAGATTACAATACATAAAATAATTCAACAATTTGAATGCGTTGTCGTATTATATACGACTCCAGTTTTATAAATGTCATACATTACACTTCTCAAATGTCACAAGACCCAGGAAAGTTCACGACGCTATCTGTGTTTTATCCATGAATTTAAAAAATCGCTCAATTTGAAAGACCCTTTATGATTACACAATATGTTATTTCGTTATATTCTGGAATGTTATTAAGTCATTTGTTGTGTTGGGTCTGGATTGTTGTAACTATATTTATTCTGGTTTACCTGATTCACAAATATCTAGACTTCAGTCTGTTCTCAATGTAGCTGCTAGACTGATATATGGTAGTCAGAAATATTGTCATATTGGTCAGCTTCTAAAAAGTCTACACTGATTTAAGTGTCGAGAACAGATTGATTTCAAACTTTGTCTCTTTCTATTCAAGTCCCTAAATGTGATGTCTCCATTGTATCTTCTCAATCTGCATCTGAGGGATGTTCCTTCGGAGAGAAGTAGAACTTTAAGGTCGATTTCTTTTTCATCTAATAAATTGGTTGTTCCAAATCAATCCAATAGAGTGGAGTATTATAATAGAGCTTTTGCTGTTGCTGGTCTTGAGGTGTAGAATGGTCTGCCTTCTACTGTCAGAGATATATGTGACGTTTGCAACTTTAGGAAGTAAAGACAATCCTTTTTGGGCAGTTTGATCGATTGATTATTGGGCATATCAAATTCGCGTTATGTGAAATTTTCCTGTATTCACTGATGGAACAATCCAGAAGCTAATATGGCGGTATTGTGAGAATCTTTGGAAAGATGTTCTGGAAACGAATGGAAAAGTGGCAACTTGGAGGCAGTGTCCCTACAGTACATTATATGACGCAGAATCTTCCAGGTTTAGATTTATGTATCTTAAGGAAGAAAATATTGATCTAAACTTCATCCATCCCACACATAGAATTAGTGTGGGATGGATGAAGTTTAGAGCAATGACGGGAGTTCTATGTGATCCGAAAATGCCAGTAAAGTTAAAAGGAAAAGTATACCAAACGTTTGTCAGACCCGCACTCCTGACTATGGCTCCGAATGCTGGACGATGTATAACTCTTACTCCAGGCAACTAGAAACTGCTGAAATGCGCATGTTAAAATGGTCAGCTGGTGTGTCCCTAAGAGACAGGAAGCCTAGGTGTTACAGACATCAACAGTAAGATGAATTGAGATGGTGTGGGCACGTTGGACGCAGAGCACCCGATCACATTGTGAACCAGGCAATCTCCATGGATCTTCCTCGAATAACAACCAGAGGAAGACCAAAGAATTCGTGGGTGGTGCAAAAAGATAACCTGATGCAGAGGCACGGCCTGGGGGACGTAGTCCGGGACAGAAGAGCATACAACCTGAGGACGAGAAGAGCTGACCCCAACAGTCTTCGCAGACAGTGCGTTGGGATGGAGCCAGGGAGAAGAAACCATAAATATATGTATGCTATATAAAATAAATAATCATTTATAATAATAAAATATTTTATTTATAGTGAAGGCATTAACGCTGTCTATTTAACGGGAAAGGAAAAAATGGAATGCTTAGCAACAGTGGTATGTATAAACTTTTATGTGCTGACTGCGACAATTTCCATATAGAAAAGACAGGAAGATCTTTTGAAAATAGATTTCGTGAACACAAATCTGCCTTAACAAATCCTCTAATTTATTCTGAAATGGCTAATCATTGTCACCGTGAAAACCATACATTTTCTATCGATGATGCCAAATTCTTACATATCAGTAGTAACGGAAATCAATTGGACAGAATAGAAGCCCTACAAATTTCTAAGTCAGTGCGTCGAGGGGAACATCTGGCAAACACACATATTCCCAAGATCTCGCCGCTGTTCGTTAAAGTTGTCTCCTTCCTCCCTCCGCCCACAATCCTCAACCCAAATGTTTAACGTTAGAAGTATGTATATCAATACCAGTTTGAACATAATTCAGTCTTGTTTGTACTCCTCTGACGATGAAGTGAAAAGCTTGAAACCGGTAGGGTTATACCGTTATATAAAATGGAATAAACAGTGTTGGAATAAATAAATTACAGATAATAAAATATATTGAAACACATTTATTTATTGAGACATATTTACAGACTAATCACATTAGACATTAACATCATTTACATTTGTTAAGACAAACACTGTACAGTACCCGGCGGTAAGTAATACACATTGTTTGTATAACGTCGTCTCTGTCATTCATACACGTGTTCCGTACCGGACTGGACTGCTAGCGCATCGTGCGACAGAGACGACGCTCTACAAATTATGTATATTACTTACCGCCGGGTACTTGTATGTATGTATGAATGCCCGAAGTGTATTACTTACCGCCAGGTACTGTACTCTCTTTCACCGAGAGCCTTTTCTTTCTCTCCTACACTAACTAATTCACTCCTTAACCGTTTCAATACAAAGGACGGAATTAACCGCATAATTAATCCGTACCACACATGCCAATATCGGTTATATCCGCGTTCATAATGTTGAGTTTATATTACCAATTTGACATATGGTTATTTAAATAGTACATTGGTGTCTGCGCAATATCAACAGTAACAAAAATGACAATACATGATAATGTGTTGGTGTCCACCTTGATGTATGGAAGTGAAACTTGGACTTAGTGGTAGAAGAATAAGATTAATGCTGTGAAGATACATGCACTAAGGAAAATGTGTGGAGTGTCAATGTATGGATAAAATTGATGTTTTAAGTAAGACGAAGAAAGTTGCTTACATGTGGAGAGATTGAATGACTAAGTGAGTATACAAGTCAGATGTGCAAGGTGTGCATGGAAGATGAGGACTGAGGAAAACATGGCTGGACAAGATTTTTCAAGAAGGTAAAGTGAGAAATATGAATTATTGGGTTGATGCAAAAGTTATGATTGTTTTTTTATGATCCCAGGTAAAAAAATTCCCAGGTAAGAAATGATGAATAGTATCTTCTTTTAAATGATTCCATTGTATAAAGGATGCTTTCCCTCTACTTTCTATTCAGTTTTGGCCTGGCCAGAGTACAGTGAAAAGCCCTTGTATTTTTTCAAAATGTCGGTCGATAAAGTGCATTTACGTCATTGTTTACTTTATGAATTCCGTCAAGACAATACCGCGAGTGTGACAACCAAAAACATTTGCAAAGTGTATGGAACAGATGTCATCAAAGTTCGACAGGTACGAAGATGGTTTACAAAATTCAGATCTGGGGACTTTTCACTAATTGTTTTTCACTAATTTTTCACAAATTTTTCACTATTGTGTATTTTGAACTCTTGGAATGTAATGAGACAATTACAGCAGAACGATATTGTCAGCAATTATCCAAATTGAACATCGCCCTTCAAAAGGATAGACCAGAATTGGTAAAAAGAAAAGGGGTAGTGTTTCATCACGACAACGCGCGACCACATGTGGCTATGATGACCCAACACAAGCTAAATGAGTTGAATTGGGATGTTATCAAGCATCCACCGTATTCTCCAGATCTTGCTCCTTCCCATTTTCATTTATTCCGATCACTGCAAAATTTTTTAAATGATAAAAAATTTTATACAATAGAGCAGGTAAAAACATCCCTTTTTACATTTTTCGCATCAAAATCCACGGAATTTTACACTAATGGTATTAATAAGTTGATAGAAAGATAGAAGAAGGTTATAAAAACTGATGGAAATTATATAATTGATTAAATAAATAATACAAATCTAAAAAAAAAATGTTTAATTGTATATGTAAAAAACGGTCATAACTTTTGCATCAACCAAATAGATTTTGCACAATGAAAGTATGAATGTGGAGGAGATGAAAATTGTGTCCTTGGATCGAAAAGATTGGAGATCTGTTCTCTCTGCCTACCCCACAAGGGACGTAGGAACGATAGAGAAACATCTATCAAAGTTTCATGCCAAATTTGAAGGCAATCGGTTGGATAGAACTCGAGATTTTACGTCGACAAGGTCGAAAAAAGTAGTTTCAAGAAAAACGCATTTAAAATTTTGAGATTATTGTCCGAGTCATTCCGGTGCGGCGTAATTGCTGCCTCATTTAACCCTTCCCTTACGGTGATAAAAATGAAACGCGTGCTCCGGTGTTGGGTAGTGAGTACGCGATAAAAAATTAGCGATTTTAAATCGGAAAAATAAGAACATTCATAGATAATCCCCTTAATTAATTATAATTGAAGTTAAAAATTATAATAATTGAGATTTATTTGCTGAAAACATTAAAAAACCATCTGGCACCGCTCACGGGACGGGCGTAGGTCAAGTCTCGTTGCCAGCTCAACAGCTACTGCGGCGCGGCAGGGTTGGGGGCTAACTCGGGCGTCGCTTACACTTGCGCTCCTCGCTATTCAGTGACGTATGCAAAAGTGAGATGCGAATATAGTGTCGCGCTTCCCGCATACTTTTCACCTATCGTCAAGACCCAAGATCGAGGCACTCACAGCGTTTAAATGCGAATTTGTTTCCGATATTCAGAAAATACTTACCATGTAGTCGATAAATTCTGATTATCATTAATATTATTTTTTAAATCAATGCGTAAATATATTATGGAGGAATACCTAGAATCTTAACCTTGTATTTATAATATTTATAGAGATATTGATGGTTATTAGAAGCAACGTGTAGAAGATACCCAACACAGGGAAGGAAAGGTTAAAGCTACATATAACTTCGTAAATATTGAGAATTTTTAAATTTCCTTTTGAGAACATATTCTTAAAGGTCTAAACTTTAAGAATATGCAAAAAAAAACTGATTTTTTTCTAATTTCTAGAGTAAAATACACCCTTAATTATATGTATGTACCACGCGTGTAAACCCCTGATATATTTTATCGTTTCAGATAAATCAAATGATCATCTTACGATGGTATATATGTATGAAAATGAAAGTTTAAATGTTAATTTTTGGCTACCCTGTATAACAAGGCTTTGAACTTCTTGGTTACCCTTGAAACAGGCGTCCTTTTAAGTTTTCCCCTTGTTATGTGTCAATTTATGTTTTTTTAAGTTGTACGACTTTCTACATCGAAAACTACACATATCACAACCGAACGGTCGTTCGCCCGTGTGGTGCATATGATGAGCAATAAGATCGCTTGACGTGCGAAACGCAGCGCTACACAACGAACAAGGAAACGGTTTCTCGCCAGTATGCAAACGAACGTGACTCTTAACACTACCCGATTCGGTAAACCGTTTCCCGCAAACGGGACATTCGTAAGGTCGTTCGCCGGAATGAATTCGTCTATGCGCAACCAAATTACGTTCGACAGCGAAACTTTTCCCACAACTCTCACATGTGAACGGTTTCTCTCCTGTATGCGTACGAACGTGCATTCTTAAACCGACTGAACGAAGAAACGCTTTTCCGCAATCTTTACAAACAAATTTTTTAATACCCGCATGAATCATTTTGTGATTTCGTAAAGTGTTTGACGAAGTGTAAGCACGTCCACACTGATCGCAAACGAACGACTTTTGTCCTGTGTGAACACACATGTGCGCTTTTAACTGATATCTCTGCTTGAACGATTTGTTACATTCATTACACGTGTGCGGTTTCAGATCAGAATGATTTGCCGCGTGCTTTTTTAATTTCCTCATCGTTGGGTATATCTTTTTGCAAATCTGGCAGGTGAGTTCCGCTTCCGTGTACTGTTTCTTTTTCCGTGGCACTTTTATCGGTTGGCTTTTTCTTTTTGCTTTCACTCCTGATGTTGTATTATGAAAGAGATGTTCCAGTTCATTTTTCGTAACTATTTTCTGTTCATTTCTATCGCACAACTTATAATGTTCGGACAGGATGATTGGATCCGCAAAGTCGACATTGCAATGTTCGCATTTCAAGTTGTGATCTGAAAAATAAAAAAAATGCGTCTTAAATCCAAAACTGTTATAAAATCAGAATATATTGGGTTACAATTTTACATAGACGTATTTTTTTTGAGTATAATGTATGACATTTAACCTTTCCTTCCCTGTGTTGGGTATCTTCTACACGTTGCTTCTAATAACCATCAATATCTCTATAAATATAATAAATACAAGGTTAAGATTTTAGGTATTCCTCCATAATATATTTACGCATTGATTTAAAAAATAATATTAATATTAATCAGAATTTATCGACTACATCGTGGGTATTTTGTGAAGATATCGGAAACAAATTCGCATTTAAACGCTGTGAGTGCCTCGACATTGTGTCTTGTCGATAGGTGAATAGTATGCGGGAAGCGTGACACTATATTCGCATCTCACTCTTGCATACTCCACTGAATTGCGAGGAGCTGAATTGTCTCAACGTCGCAAGCATAAGCGTAAGCGCCGGGGTATGCGACTGACGTTCCGCGCCACAGTAGCTTCTAGGCTTGCAAATAGGTTAAACGTACGCCCGTTCCGTGAGCGTTGCCAGATGGTTTTTTAATGTTTTCAGCAAATAGATCTCAATTATTATAATTTTTAACTTCAATTATAATTAATTAAGGGGATTATCTATGAATGTTCTTATTTTTCCGATTTAAAATCGCTAATTTTTTATCGCGTACTCACTACCCAACACCGGATCACGCGTTTCAATTTTAACACCGTAAGGGAAGGGTTAAACACAAAAAAACAATATCCGCCAAATGTTCACCTCTTGCAGCTCCACAGATGTCCACTCTTTTGTCAAAATTTTCCATGACATTTTGACATAATTGCGGTTCTAACTCGCCGATAATGCGAATAATTTCGTCCTTCAGCTCAGGAATTGATCGGGGGTCATTCTTATAGACCTGGCTTTTCACGTAACCCCAGAGAAAATAGTCCAACGGTGTCAGATCACATGATCTTGGTGGGCAATTAACATCACCGTATCCGGAGATTACAATACATAAAATAATTCAACAATTTGAACGCCTTGTTGTATTGTATACGACTCAATTTTTATAAATGTCATACATTACACTTCTCAAATATCACAAGGACCAGGCAAGTTCGTGACGCCATCTGTGTTTTATCCGAGAATTTAAAAAACTCTCAATTTGAAAGACCCTTTATTTGTGGACTTGGACAAAATGTATGACCGAGTGATAAGAAAAAAGCTAGTGGGAAATAATACTGAATGAATATGGTGTTTGATTGAGTGGTTAAATATTTTAAAAGGGGTAAAGCAAGGATGTGTCATGTCACCCTGGTTGTTTAATATTTACATAGATTCATGTGCGAAGGAACTAAAGAGGTCAATGGGTGGCATACAAATGTGGAATGGAAATGTGTGAGGATTGCTGTATGCAGATGGCATGGTAGTGTTGGCGGAGAGTGAGAATTAATTACAGAATCTGATAAGTAAATTTTATGAGAGATGCGAAGAGAAAGATCTGAGAATGAATGTTGCGAAATCGAAAGTCATGGTGATAGAAAAGTATGAAAGAAAAAGTGAATGCAATCGCAGGCGAGTGTCGAAAGATTAGAAGCATGTTGAAGAATGCTTCTATTGAAGTAGGATTTTCTTAAATGATGGAAGAAAGAGTTAAGAAAGATATTGAACGGAATGTAGTGATAAACAACAAAGTCAATGGGGCACAAAAAAATGTATATACTCGAATCGCACAGTATAATAATCCGTATTCTTTTCAATTTACGCATTTTTAAGACGTCGTTGCTGGACCTCCTAGTCGAGGATCCCTACGCCATTCCAACGTCAATTCAGTTGGAAAGTGAAGCTGTGCCGTGGAGTTTTTTTTAAATATGTGAGCCGTTGCGCACCAGCAAACTCACCGTTGACACCACTGTACTGGATCCGATGGCATACTGAAGAGAAACAATCAAAGCATACCGGCAGGTTTTTTTATTTAGAAGAATAGATATTACCAAAGTCATAGGTATCCTTACACCCCCCGAATACTAGGCAGAAAAAATATCCGTGTCATTCGAGGGAAGTAGCACAGCGCGGAGTTGGAACCGACGAACTTCCGCACGGAAGTCCAGGAGATTACCGCACGGCCATGCACCTCAATGTTTTTCTACAGCATTTATTTGGTTCCTCTCCGTGTTTTTCCATATCCACGTTTCACTCACATACATCAAAGTTGGCACCAAAATACTGTTGTGGACTATCATTTTAGCAGATTTATGTACTGTACGATTTGAGTATACATGTTTTAATGCATCATTAACTTTATTTCCTATTGGTACATGCCATTTTATATTCCTCTTAACTCTTCCACCAACTCCATCTTTAACCTTTCCCTGCCTGTGCTAAAAAAATCCGCCTGTTCCGGTGCTGTGTATTCAATACACATCAATACACAATGTAAAAATGAGCAATTTAAAATCGGAAAAATATGAATATTCATAGTCAATCGCTTAAATTAATTAAATTTGAAGTCAAAAGTGATAATAATTGAAATTTAATTGCTGAAAACATGAAAAAAAACATCGACCGACGTTCACAAAAGGCGAAGCGACCACCTCGAACGAAAGCCCACTGGCTATTAAGCGAGAGCAGCGAGCGAGCTGAGATTCTATTTCTTGCGTTCCCATATACGAAATAGAGTGTGAGACGTGAATAGCGTCACTTCCTCACCCATAGCGATTTTTTAGAATGAATATACCTACGTCACACACTGGCACACGTTTGATTGTATCGGTGAATTTATTCCCGATTTTCACAAAATATCTCTGATGTGGCCGATAAGTGCTAATTATTATTAATATTATTGTTTTCATTCAATGTGTAAATGTATTACGGAGGAATACCTAAAATCTGAATCCAGTATTTATAATATTTATAGAGATATTAAAGTGTTTAGAAGCAATGTGTACTAGTTACACATCACGAAGGGTTAACAAATAAATAAAACAAACTCACCCAAATTGTCTTCATTGCACGTTGATTCCTCCTTCATCACTTCCAGCAACTCATCCGTTTCATATCTCAAAGTATTCAAAACCCGATTATCCATAGACAAAATCAGATTGTTCATTTTCTTTCCTTTCTCATCGTTTCGTTCCGACAAAGTCGTCGAATCTATGTCACGCGAATCGAAATCTTGATCCGAATCATCCTTTATACATTCATCATCGATTCGAGAGTCTTTCTCGTTCGAGGTGTTGAACAAATCGATGGAATCTTCCGATTCTGTTTTAACATTGTTTTTCGAAATAAATGTGATACCTTCGGTAAAGTTTTTAGCCACGGTTGTAGTGGATGAAGGAAACGATACGATGGTGACTTGGCTCTCATCCGAGCAATTGTCAGAAGTTGCGATATTTAAACATAAAGTGTTTGATATGGACGGTTCACAGAGTGTTATAGTTTCACGCCTTTGTTTTATAAACCCCAAGCATTCCTGAAAATCAAATTTGAGATGAATTTATTGTTTTATAAACCCCAAGCATTCCTGAAAATCAAATTTGAGATGGATTTATTGTTTTATAAACCCCAAGCATTCCTGAAAATCAAATTTGAGATGAATTTATTGTTTTATAAATCCCAAGCATTCCTGAAAATCAAATTTGAGATGCATTTATTATCATCTCTGCCATATTGTATCGCAACACGCTATTCACTATTTCAAAGAATCAAATAAATATATATAACACATCGATCAATAAGCCCCGGGGCTGACTACTAAAACAACATTTGTTTGCCAAAATCTTCTTTATTCATCAACATAGTCTCCTTCAAGAGCGATACATTCATTCCAACGCTTTCCTGACTTTTCTATGCCAGCCGTGTAGAACGATTTATCTTTGGTTTCAAAATAGGCGTTAGTTCCGGCAATCACTTCTTCATTGGAGCCAAATCTCTTTCCCTGGAGCATCTTTTTGAGGTCTGCGAACAGCCAATAATCGCTGGGTGCTAAATCTGGAGAATACGGTGGGTGCGGAAGCAATTCGAAGTTCAACTCATGCAATTTGGCCATCGTTACCATCGACTTGTGACACGGTGCATTGTCCTGATGAGAGAGAACTTTTTCTTCTTCATATGGGGCCGTTTCTTTACAATTTCTGCCTTCAAACGCTCCAATAACGCTATGTAATATTCGCTATTGATGGTTTTTCCCTTTTCAAGGTGATTGATGAATATTATACCATGCGCATCCCAAAATACGGAGGCCATAAACTTCCCGGCCGACTGTTTTTGATCGCTTCGGACGACTTTCACCGGCTGCTCTCCACTCAGCTGACTGCCGACTTGATTCCGGAGTATAGTGGTGGATCCAAGTTTCATCCATTGTCACATACCGACACAAAAACTCCTGTTGATTTCGCGTAAACAGTGCCAAACACCGCTATGAATCATCGATGCGTTGTTGTTTCTGTTCCATTGGGAGCAAACGCGGCAACCATTTTGAAAAAAACTTTTTCATGACCAAATGTTCATGCAAAATAGTGTAAACACTACCAAATGATATCTTCAGGATGTCAGCTATCTCACGCAACTTTACTTTGCGATTTTCCATTGTGATTTTGAGGGTTTTTTTAAGTTTTCTGGTGTAACAGCTTCATTTGGACGACCAGAGCATTCAGCATCATTTGTGTCTGTACGACCGTGTTTGAAATCAGCATACCACCGACAAATGGTTGTTCTCGACGGAGCAGAGCCCGTATAACACTTTTCAAGCAGTCACTGAGTTTGAACGGCATTTTTTCCCATAAAAAAGCAATGTTTTATCAACACACGAATTTCGGTTTTTTCCATTGTTTTGAAAATAGCAAAAGTAGCGTCACTAAAACCACTGTAACTCAATGACACAATGTCGAAATGTCATGAAAGTTTGACACGTAACTTCTAAAGGCTGGTACTAACTGAGAATGGTATGGATTTGTTATTAGAGACGCCATATGTTGGTTAGTCCCGGTACTTATTGATCGATGTGTTATGTATATATATTATTTATGGTTATTAAAGTTGTTATTAACATTGTGGAGGTTATTAACAATATAAATAGTTATTAACATTGTGGAGGTTTAAAGACATTGTAATTTGTTTCATCAAACACTGTTTATTCTACTTTATATAACGGTATAATCCTACTGGTTTCAAGGTGCACACCTCATCATCAGGAGATCACAAACAAGACTGAATTATGTTTAAACTGGTACCGAAATATACCAGGTCTGTAAATATGAAACCGGAATTTGCTCATAGATGGCTCTAGTTGTCAATGTAGTAACTGTCAAACCGCGTCATTGGCGCCTTTTTCTGGTGTTTACATTTGTCATAGACTTTTCACTCACAACAATACAGTTTAATACAACTACATATGTTTTCATAGCGTTGAACATGTCTGTTTTTGTGCCTGAAAACTACGATTTGCGGACAGCATTGATTTTCTGTTACCATTTGAAGAAAACTGCTGCAGAATCGCATCGAATGCTTGTCGAAGCTTACGGTGAGCATGCTCTTGGTAAATACACATGGAAGTACACAAATAATAATACACAAATAACATGGAAGACCACTGAGAAAGTTTGAAGATGCCGAATTACATGCATTGTTGGATGAGGATGACGCTCAAACGCAACAACAACTCGCGGATCAATTAAATGTGACACGAGAAGCCATCTCCATACGTTTGAAAGCCATGGGAAAGATCCAGAAGGTGGGAAAATGGATTTCACATGAACTGAATGAAAGACAGCAGGAAAACCGAAAAACCACTTGCGAAATGCTGCTCGCCAGGTACAAAAGAAAATCATTTCTCCATCGAATTGTGACTGGCGATGAAAAATGGATATATTTGGAGAATCCTAAGCGTAAAAGATCATGGGTAACTCCAAGCAAACCAGCGACATCGACTGGAAGGCCAAATCGCTATGGACGGAAGACAATGCTCTGTGTTTGGTGGGATCAGAAGGGTGTTATCTATTATGAGCTGCTATTATAACACCTGGCGAAACCGTTAATACTGAACGCTACCGACAACAAATGATGGATTTGAACCAAGCATTGCGTGAAAAACGACCAGAATATCAAAAGAGGCAACATGATTTTGCCTCTTTTGATATTCTATAAATAAGTAGATACAGGTTGAAAATATCTTTTTATAGTTTATAAATAAGTAGATACAGATTGAAAATCTCTTCGTATAGTCTATAAATAAGTAGATACAGATTCAAAATCTCTTCTTATAGTCTATAAATAAGTAGATACAGATTCAAAATCTCTTCTTACAGTCTACAAATAAGTATATACAGATTGAAAATCTCTTCTTATAGTCTATAAATAAGTAGATACAGATTGAAAATCTCTTCTTGTAGTCTATAAATAAGCAGATACAGATTGAAAATCTCTAACCAAAGACTTAGATAAATGACTTACTCTTTTCTTACTAAATTTTTTGGCATGGCATTCTTTCAATATGCCGTCGGCCATGATGCAGAGCTCACGGAAGCTGAAGATGCTATTCACCGTGTGTGAGCACTTATAGCAAATCCAATTCATGTTGGCCCTATCCGACCACTGCAACAAAATAAAAAGTTATATTCAAAATTTATCTGTAATAGCCTAAATATTCTCATTCCTCAGAACAGAGGTTTCCTCGGAGATACGACAAGATATTAATGTACTTTCTAATATTAGTTAATTAGGCAATACATCTTATAAAGAGGATAAACGTTCCCTAGTACAGAGGATTCCTCGGAGATACAACAAGATATTAATGTACTTTCTAATATTAGTTAATTAGGCATTCCATCTTATAGCGAGGATAAACGTTCCTCAGTACAGAGGTTTCCTCAGAGATACAACAAGATATTAACGTACTTTCTAATATTCATTACTTAGGCATTCCATCTTATAGCGAGGATAAACGTTCCTCAGTACAGAGGCTTCCTCAGAGATACGACAAGATATTAATGTACTTTCTAATATTAGTTAATTAGGCAATACATCTTATAAAGAGGATAAACGTTCCTCAGTACAGAGGTTTCCTCAGAGATACGACAAGATATTAATGTACTTTCTAATATTAGTTAATTAGGCATTCCATCTTATAGCGAGTATAAACGTTCCTCAGTACAGAGGTTTCCTCAGAGATACAAGATATTAATGTACTTTCTTATATTCATTACTTAGGCATTCCATCTTATAGCGAGGATAAACGTTCCTCAGTACAGAGGTTTCCTCAGAGATACAACAAGATATTAACGTACTTTCTAATATTCATTACTTAGGCATTCCATCTTATAGCGAGGATAAACGTTCCTCAGTACAGAGGCTTCCTCAGAGATACGACAAGATATTAATGTACTTTCTAATATTAGTTAATTAGGCAATACATCTTATAAAGAGGATAAACGTTCCCTAGTACAGAGGATTCCTCGGAGATACAACAAGATATTAATGTACTTTCTAATATTAGTTAATTAGGCATTCCATCTTATAGCGAGGATAAACGTTCCTCAGTACAGAGGTTTCCTCAGAGATACAACAAGATATTAACGTACTTTCTAATATTCATTACTTAGGCATTCCATCTTATAGCGAGGATAAACGTTCCTCAGTACAGAGGCTTCCTCAGAGATACGACAAGATATTAATGTACTTTCTAATATTAGTTAATTAGGCAATACATCTTATAAAGAGGATAAACGTTCCTCAGTACAGAGGTTTCCTCAGAGATACGACAAGATATTAATGTACTTTCTAATATTAGTTAATTAGGCATTCCATCTTATAGCGAGTATAAACGTTCCTCAGTACAGAGGTTTCCTCAGAGATACAAGATATTAATGTACTTTCTAATATTCATTACTTAGGCATTCCATCTTATAGCGAGGATAAACGTTCCTCAGTACAGAGGCTTCCTCAGAGATACGACAAGATATTAATGTACTTTCTAATATTAGTTAATTAGGCAATACATCTTATAAAGAGGATAAACGTTCCTCAGTACAGAGGTTTCCTCAGAGATACGACAAGATATTAATGTACTTTCTAATATTAGTTAATTAGGCATTCCATCTTATAGCGAGGATAAACGTTCCTCAGTACAGAGGTTTCCTCAGAGATACAACAAGATATTAATGTGCTTTCTTATATTAGTTAATTAGGCATTACATTAAGATGAAAATTGTTCTGAATTCTCTTTATAAGTAAAGAAGATAAACGTCCCCAGAACAGAGGTTTCATCGGAGATACGACAAGATATTAAAGTGCTTTCTAATATTAGTTAATTAATCATTACATTAAGATGTAAATTGTTCTGGATCCTTTTTATAAGTAAAGAGGATAAACGTCCCCAGAACAGAGGTTTCATCGGAGATACGACAAGATATTAATGTGCTTTCTAATGTTAGTTAATTAGGCATTACATTAAGATGTAAATTGTTCTGGATCCTCTTTATAAGTAAAGAGGATAAACGATCCCCAGAACAGAGGTTTCCTCGGAGATACAAATAGATAATAATATACTCTCTAATATTAGTTAATTAGGTATTCCATCTTATAAAGGGGATGATTTATGCCAATAACAATTCAAAGGAAAGGAGGCAGTGTGAGAATATGTAAGAACTACTGTAGTACACCCGATCCCTTGATTTACGCGGTAGATGCATTCCGCAAAAAACCGCGTAAAAAAAGACATGGAGCTCGTACAAAATCATGTGATAGGTTCCAGGATATAAAAATCATGTAAAAAATTCACAGAGCTCGTACGAAATATGACGGGATACATTCCAAAAATTCACAGAGCTCGTACGAAATATAAGGGGATACTTTCCAAAAATTCACAGAGCTCGTACGAAATATGAGGGGATACATTCCAAAAATTCACAGAGCTCGTACGTAATATGACGGGATACATTCCAAAAATTCACAGAGCTCGTACGTAATATGACGGGATACATTCCAAAAATTCACAGAGCTCGTACGTAATATGACGGGATACATTCCAAAAATTCACAGCGCTCGTACGAAATATAAGGGGATACTTTCCAAAAATTCACAGAGCTCGTACGTAATATGACGGGATACATTCCAAAAATTCACAGAGCTCGTACGTAATATGACGGGATACATTCCAAAAATTCACAGAGCTCGTACGAAATATAAGGGGATACTTTCCAAAAATTTAGAGCTCGTACGAAATATGAGGGGATACATTCCGAAAATTCACAGAGCTCGTACGAAATATAAGGGGATACGTTCCAAAAATTCACAGAGCTCGTACGAAATATGAAGGGATACGTTTCAAAAATTCACAGAGCTCGTACGAAATATAAGGGAATACTTTCCAAAAATTCACAGAGCTCGTACGTAATATGACGGGATACATTCCAAAAATTCACAGAGCTCGTACGAAATATAAGGGGATACTTTCCAAAAATTTAGAGCTCGTACGAAATATGAGGGGATACATTCCGAAAATTCACAGAGCTCGTACGAAATATAAGGGGATACGTTCCAAAAATTCACAGAGCTCGTACGAAATATGAAGGGATACGTTCCAAAAATTCACAGAGCTCGTACGAAATATAAGGGAATACTTTCCAAAAATTCACAGAGCTCGTACGAAATATGAGGGGATACATTCCAAAATTTCACAGAGCTCGTACGAAATATGAGGGGATACATTCCAAAATTTCACAGAGCTCGTACGAAATATGAAGGGATACATTCCAAAATTTCACAGAGCTCGTACGAAATATGAGGGGATACATTCCAAAATTTCACAGAGCTCGTACGAAATATGAGGGGATACATTCCAAAATTTCACAGAGCTCGTACGAAATATGAGGGGATACATTCCAAAATTTCACAGAGCTCGTACGAAATATGAGGGGATACATTCCAAAATTTCACAGAGCTCGTACGAAATATGAAGGGATACGTTCCAAAAATTCACAGAGCTCGTACGAAATATGAGGGGATACATTCCAAAATTTCACAGAGCTCGTACGAAATATGAAGGGATACGTTCCAAAAATTCACAGAGCTCGTACGAAATATGAGGGGATACATTCCAAAATTTCACAGAGCTCGTACGAAATATGAAGGGATACGTTCCAAAAATTCACAGAGCTCGTACGAAATATGAGGGGATACATTCCAAAATTTCACAGAGCTCGTACGAAATATGAAGGGATACGTTCCAAAATTTCACAGAGCTCGTACGAAATATGAGGGGATACATTCCAAAATTTCACAGAGCTCGTACGAAATATGAGGGGATACATTCCAAAATTTCACAGAGCTCGTACGAAATATGAAGGGATACGTTCCAAAAATTCACAGAGCTCGTACGAAATATGAGAGGATACGTTTCAAAAAAATGCATTTTTATATTTAAATTTGTGATTTGTTTTATCAAACACTGTTTATTCCACTTTTTGTAACGGTATAATCCTACCGGTTTCTAGGCTTTCACCTCATCATCAGGGGAGCACAAACAAGACTGAATTCTGTTCGAACTGGCACCGACATACACACTTCTAACGGGTTGAGGACTGTGGGTGGAGGGAGGGAGGAAATGATCTCGGCGAGTAGCGGAGAAATTCTTGGGATGTATGTGTTTGCCAGATGTTCACCTCGAAGCACTGACTTAGATGTTTCTAGGGTGTCTAATCTGTCCAATTTATTTCCGTTACTACTGATATCTAAGAATTTAGCATCATCGATAGAAAATATATGGTTTTCACGGTGACAATGATTAGCCATTTCAGAATAAATTAGAGGATTGTTAAGGCTGATTTGTGTTTACAAAAAGTGGAATAAACAGTGTTTTTTAAAACAAATGACAATGTCTTTAAACATCCACAGTGTTAATGCCTTAACTATAAATAATATATAAATGCACACACATTAACATAGTAAAAGTAGCGAAGGAATTAAAAATGTAAATAATATGTTCACACACATAAACATATAATAAAAGAAACGAGATTATTTTGCAGCTGTCTTCTAAAGCAACTGTTTTTTCTTATTCATCATCTATTGTCGGTTCAAAGTCGCTATCATCAGTAGAAATATCTAAAATGTCTGATTCTTTTGGAGAAAACCGCTCTCTGGTTACTGTTGTTAGAAAATCTGTAACTAACATTTGTTCTTTATTTTTAGTAATTTCTTTAAGAATTTTTAAAGCTCTTACAACATTGGACTCAATATTTATCACTAAATTTTCCAATTGTCTGTCTGATTGAATTAATTCGCTCACATTCAAAGCAGTAAATAAATTTGGTTCATTCAAAGCAGTAAATAAACCTTGATAATCCACAATAGTATTTCGGTGTCATCTTTGATATATGGGAGTGAAACGTGGAAAAATACCAAATAAATGTTGTAGATATACGTGCACTGAGAAGAAATACATGTGGTGGTAATGTTTAACAGAATACGGAATGTAATGAATAGGTATGAATGTGAACTTAAGGATGATGTATTGAGTAAGGTGGAGAAGGGCAGGCTGAGATGGTTTAGACATGTGGAACGAATGAATGAAGAGACCAACAAAACAGATATAGAGTGCAGATGTGAAAGTATGTTTGGATCAAGTAAGTGATATTATAAAAGAAAAGGTAAAAGTCAGAGAAATCGTAGAAGTTGTATGGATGTAGAAGAATTTAAACATGTGCGTTGATAGAGGAAAGTATGGCGTTCCGTTTTTTCTGCCTACACCGACAGAGAGATGGCGTGACGGTTTGTATATATTTTATTTTTCATTAATGCATACGACTAATGTTTAAGATTTTAGACATTATTACAAAATTGGCATAACTCGATACCAAAACCTAGAGCCCGGAAAGACGGTTTTGAAACTCTGCAACTCCGGGTGAAACCCTGAGAGCTAGTCACCCAATTAACAATCTAACAGTTAACCTTTCCCTTCCTGTGCTAAAAAAATCCAACCGTTCCGGTGCTGTGTATTCAATACACATGTAAAAATGAGCGATTTGAAATCGGAAAAATAAGAATATTCATAGCCAATCGCTTAAATTAATTCAATTTGAAGTCAAAAGTGATAATATTTGAAATTTAATTGCTGAAAACATGAAAAAAACATCGGCCGACGTACACAAAACGGGCGAAGAGACCACCTCAAATGGATGCCCACTAGCTACTGAAGCAAGAGAAGCGAGCGAACTGAGATTCTATTTCTTGCGTTTCCATATACCGAAGTAGAGTGAGACGTGAATAGTGTCGCTTCCTCATCCATAGCGGTTTTTTAATATGAATATACCTGCATTACATACTGGCACACGTTTGATTATATCGGTGAATTCACTCCCGATTTTCACAAAATATCTCTGATGTGGCCGATAAGTGCTAATTATTATTAATATTTTTTTTTCATTCAATGCGTAAATGTATTACGGAGGAATACCTAAAATCTGAACCCAGTATTTATTATATTTATAGAGATATTAAAGTTTTTAGAAGCAATGTGTACTAGTTACACATCACAGGGAGAGAAGGGTTAAGATAGTTAACCTAACAAATAGAGTTAACTGAGGCATATATTCTTACCTTATAACCAAGAAGCGTATCTAAACTGTTATATTTCATTACTGTTGATGTATGAGCCAATTTATTTTCAGCCGATAAACATATCTGGCAAATTTTTAAAGCGTTCAAATCGACTAATTTATTCTTACGCCCCTTCATCATTTTTGACTTGTGACGCATTTAATATGACTTTTATTCTAACATTATGAATTAAAAACTATAATAAATAACTTATCGATGAAATCTGTAATTGTATTTTATTATAATCAAGAGAAATATTATGTTTTATTCGATATTGTTTTTATGTCAGAAAATTAACTGTCAAAATCGATGACTGATTGGCATCCTGTCCCATAGAAACGCCATAGATGATGAAGTTATGCTTTTCATAGATAAACATTTTTTGAAAAAGGCGAAAGATTTATTCGGTTTTAAGGGAAACCAGAGTACGGGCATTTTTGCGTAGAAAAGAGCAAGGATTTTTTTGCACAATTTTGAAATTATATCGTGCACGTCTCACTCACTCTACTTCGGTATATGGGAAAGCAAGAAATAGAAGCTCAGTTCGCTCGCGGGTATTCCTTTGAGGTGGTCTCTTCGCCCATTTTGTGAACTTCGGCCGATGATTTTTTTTCGTGTTTTCAGCAATTAAATTTCAATTATTGTCACTTTTGACTTCAAATTTAATTAATTTTAGCAATTGGCTATGAATATTCTTATTTTTCCGGTTTAAATCGCTCATTTTTACATGTGTATTGAATACACAGCACCGGAACGCATGGATTTTTGTTAGCACAAGAAGGGAAAGGTTAAACAATCTTAAATGAAAATCAGACTGGAAACATTAAAAATATCTAAAAAATCCAACCCACAATTGTATTGTATTACACTTTCGTCGTATACAGCAGTGCTCCGCAACCTTTTCTCACCTACGACACACCAAAATTCTTCCTACAATTCCGCGGCACACCAAAAGCTAAAATATATAGGTATTAAATTGATACACAAATTTTACAGTAAATTTTTGTTTTTTTATTTGAAAAGTATACATACATAAAACTATAACATGTATTTTTACGCAATCTTAATAATTATTATAAAATAATAATTAATTAATGTGATACCTGCGCTTGTTTCAATGAACACAAAAGTTTTATATTCGGCTCGATTTTTGACAGCGCAACCTGACGTTCTCGGTCAAGACCTTTTAAGCATGACCGCTTATCATTTTTAATTAATACAAGAGTTGAAAAACTTTGCTCACATAAATATGTCGTCGAAAATGGGAGTAGTGTTAAGATTGCTTGGTCGGGAATGCGAGAATATTCTTTTTTAACGTAAATCCAGAAAACATCTAATGGAACTTCGGAGAAGTGAAGTTTTAAAGTCATGTCATTATTTAAATCTGTGAATTCCTCTCGAATTTGCAGAGGCGTAGAATTTGCATTGGTTGCAAAAGGATTTCGAATCCAATCGTATTGTTCCATATTAATGGAATAAAAATATTGATTAAATACTTAATGAAAAATTGTAAAATGTCAAATACATTGAATTTGACCGCGGCACACCTGTATCCAGCTCACGGCACACCAGTGTGCCACGGCACACCGGTTGCGGAGCACTGGTATACAGTACAACCTCATGGGCTTATTCCTATAAAGACAAATATGTTCCCAATTAGGCCACGGAGGCATTTTTCTTCTCGAATAATAAACGTAAACTCCTATATATGAAGGATTATACGCCGTTATCAAGTAATGTCAACTTCATAGGATCTCGTCAATTATATTCACATGGGTGACATTGGTGTACTTGATTGTTGCGTTCGTAGTTGATATTTTGAGTATATCAAAGCAACTTGGCCCGGGACTACTGTTATCTAGTGAGATAATATGATATGAAATTATTTTACAACTCAACTATATTATTCACAACTTAATTAATATTTATATCAAGATGAAAATCAAATATGTAGTAAGCGAGCGAATTATTTTAGTTTAAGACCGTCAAATATAAAAAAAAAGTATTACACAAAAGTGAAAGTTTGATATAAACTTGATGAATTTTTTATTCCGTGGCAAACAGATTTAAAAAAAATTCTTCTGTGGACCGAAATGTCGTGTCACTTTCTAAATGTTGAAAATACAGTTATGCTGAAATAAAAATACGATAAATTCTTATTTCCTTAATTAAAATACTCATATTTAATTTATTTTTTTTCAATTTTAAACAATAATCTCGTATAATTCTAAGCAGATGTCTATTTTAACTAAAATTAAACTGTTCTGCAGTATATTTTTTAAGAAAGATCAACCTAGAAGGAAAACAAACACTTAAAATTATTATTTTATCGTCTGATATATTATTTTGAGATAAATATGAATATTCTGAAAGCTTGCAGAGTCTGTCTGTCCACAGAAGACCGTCTTTTATCTATACTGCACGATCACAGACACATTTATAGAGACTTAATCGAACTTCTCCTTGGCTGCAAGGTAAATCTGTTCGCGTATTAACAATAAATAATTTACTATTTAAGGGGTGTATTTTAGAGCAGTGGCTCTTAAACAAGGATGCACGTACCTCCCTAAGGGTGCGATCCTCAATATCTATACTTTATTATCTATCCTAACTAATATAAACTATTTACCCTCGTTTCACAACTATAGTTCGGAAAATCTAGGATGAGTCCTGTGACAGCTCACAAATTTGCCCCAATACAACCTTGTAACGATGTTCAGTAATTTTAATTATTTTATCAACTTTAATATAAGTCGCAATTCTAATAAATAGCAAGTTATTTAGGTAAATACATTACATAAGGTTGTATTAGGGAAAAATTTGTGAGCTGTCACAGGACTCATCCTAGAATTTCCGAACAATAGGCATTGCCACAATTGTATAGATCAGAGTTTCCCAAACTTTTTTTAGCTGATTACCTCTTTTCAAAGTTTTTTTTAGTGCTCCCCTCGAAAAACTTGATTTATCTCGACTAATAATTCAATTCACTACTCCTTTTTTACGTCGTCTTTTACTGTCCATGCAGTAAGACTCTGGAATCAGTTACAAACCAATATAAGACTCGCTCCGTCCTTGGCACGCTTTAAGAAGCGACTGAAAAAACTCTTAATTTCTAGTCAGTAAAATAACGTGTTTCATTCCTGATTTTTCTTTTCCTTTCCTTTTGATTGATGATATCTCACATTATATGAAAAAGAATGTTCGGGGGATTGTCTGTCTTTGTGGGCATATACTCACGTATGTGTTTATGAATTTCGTGTGAATGGATAGTCATTTGAATGATTTATGCGACCATGTAACTTGCTTCATTTACTTTTATCTGATTGGTTGGAAGAGATTGCCGCCTAACAATAAGCCTGCCAGATTGTATTTGCAATAAAAGTGGTAAATAAATATATCTCAAGATGAACTACGGAAAATACATTTAAGAGAGAAGCTATCAAAAGGTCTGCTTATCTCATAACATCCCCCCGGCCGAGATACACCTCATCAATATAGGGCGAGCCCGGCCGCGCGGACACCAGATGTTTTTCAGCCCACACCCTATTAAGTGTTGCTAGTACTATCAGGGACCCAATAGAGAGAGAAGACGCAGACAAGCTATTGACAAATACTGAAGCTCCTTGCCCTTTATGCAACGGGATATGGCTATCACTTTACTTGAGAAAATGTGGGATGGTCCCTGTGACATTTGAAATGTCATGTCTCAAAGTCATAAAATCGTTTTTTTTTACAAATCAAATAGTTTTTTTATAAATCAAAAAATTGTTTTTCTCTAAACTGACGTTTTAATTCCTAATTTTCATTAAACTGACTTTCTAACGTATTGTATGATTTGTATCTATCTTTAAATAGGCCAAGATCCACTATGAATTAATACTAATTAGGAACATTTCATTTTATGTATAAAAAAATCGAAAATCCAATTATCGTATACCCCATCCCTAGCTAATGCAGACTAACGTAGTGACTTTTGACGAACGTCGCCGAATATTATTTGATTTTAACAAACTGCCACAGTTTTGCTAATTTGTAACAAGATGTATTAATTTGTCATTATTGTTAGTTTTATGTAATGTACTCGTATTTGTTGATATGTGGATACATTTCATATTCACAATACTCTGTGCCACAATGCTCTGAATGTATTTGGTACAGTGTTGTTACAAGTTTGTCTTGCCCTATATAAGAGCTAACCATGGATCACTTGTGTCCCGCATTAAATAAACTTAACAGTATTTACCTAAATAACTTACTATTTATTAGAATCGAGGCTTATATTAAAGTTGATAAAATAATTAAAATTACTGAACTTCGTTACAAAGTTGTCATTATCTGTTACCTGACTAGTCCACCTACAGTATTAGCTGGGACGACCAAGGTCCGAGTGAATGTGATGGAATACAAGTAGCCTGAACGAGTGGACTTGTTTTTGCTGAATAATTAGTGTAAGAATTGTTATCTAGTTATAAGTAGTATGTAGGTGTTAATTATTTCTAAGATCTCATATATTAAGATTGAATAAATAAAATAAAATGATATGTAGGAAAATAAGTTTAAATAAGTGCATAAATTATAACATATAATTAAGATTAGTTAAGTAATAAATTTGTATATAGGTATAGCCTTGACAAATGTTTGTATAGTAATTTACTTGTTTAATAAAAAAAAAAAAAAAGTATTGGGGCAAATTTGTGAACTGTTACAGGGACCATGCTACATTTTCGCAAGGCTTCCATAGTCATCTCCGATGGCACCAACGTGACTTGATCTACTCCAGACATTCACAAGATGGATGACAATCATACTCGGTTACGAGGGATTTTTTAAATCTAGTCTTCAGCGGGAATTAAACTGTCAACTTCAAAGTCAGAAGGCTGGCATCGTCTCTCTTATCAATACTGAATCTTATTCCTTTTTACAGTTACTGGAAGGTCCAGGCATGAGTTGGCTCTGCTACAGGTGTGCCCACATCGTCAGAAAACTGTTCAGCTTCCGTGAACTCTGTACTCAAGCTGATAAAGTTTTCGTCAAATACTTGACAAATAAAAGGGAAAGAAAAAAGGTTTGATCCATAATTATTTACTGTTATTGACTGTTGCCGTAACGTCGCTTCTCACCTGCTTTGTGCAAAGTTTGATTTTCGGGTCTCTTGATGTTTTTTTTGGAGAATATAACAGTATATTAAATGGGGTACAAAAATAGTTTATAAATATATTGTAATTTGTTTTATCAAACACTGTTTATTCCACTTTTTGTAACGGTATAACTCTACCAGTTTCAAGGTGCTCCCCTCATCATGAGGGGAGCACAAACAAGACTGAATTCTGTTCAAACTGGTACCGACAGAAAAGAGATTTCGTGAACACAAATTCGCCTTATAAAATCCTCTAATTTATTCTGAAATGGCTAATCATTGTCACCGTGAAAACCATACATTTTCTATCGATGATGCCAAATTCTTACATATCAGTAGTAACGGAAATAAATTGGACAAATTAGAGGCTCTAGAAATATCTAAGTCAGTGCATCGAGGTAAACATCTGGCAAACACATGTATCCCAAGAATCTCTCTGCTGCTTGTCGAGATTTTCTCATCCCTCCCTTCCCCCCCCAGTCCTCAACCCAAATGTTTACCGGTAGAAGTGTATGAATTATGTTCGAACTGGTACCGACATACACACTTCTAACGGTAAACATTTGAATTGGCCACATTTGAATTGGACAACCTCTGTGAACAGCGACAAAATTCTTGGAATATATGTGTTTGCCAGATGTTCACCTCGATGCACTGACGTAGAAATTTCTAGGGCCTCTAATCTGTCCAATTTATTTCCGTTACTACTGATATGCAAGAATTTGGCATCATCGATTGAAAATGTGGGATTTTCACGGTGACAATGATTAGCCATTTCAGAATAAATAAGAGGATTTGTGTTCACGAAATCTCTTTTCGAAAGATCTTCCTGTCTTTCTTATATAGAAATTATCTCAGTCAGCACATAAAAGTGTATACACACCACTGTTGCTAAGTATTCCATTTTTGCCTTTCCTGTTAAATAAAAGTTTCTGGAGATCAAAATGAGTGTAAAAAGCTGGCTTCATGTGACTTGGAATATTTTTGGTTATTTCGTATGATATGTTTTTATATAAATAGGACTTTGCTCCATTTATAAATGTTGAATGAGTTGAATTTTCATTTCAAAAGTCATACGCGATATTGCCAATGCTGATTAAATAAAAGTACACTTTGTTCTAGGCCACCCTGCATTTATCTTCGTCTTGAAGTGCTGTCTCCACATAGTTTGGACACTTTTAGAAGTGCCCAAACCATCTCAGTGTGCTCCTTCTCCACCTTACTCATCACATCAGCCTCAAATTCACATTCATCCCTAATCACTTCATTCCGTATTCTGTCATACATTGTCACCCCATGTATTCTTATAAGTGCAGCATCTGCGTGACTTTTTTTCAATATTTTTCCACATCTAAGTTTCACAAAGTTGTTACTAAAATACCATCTTAGCAAATTTTGATATTCTCCAGTTCAAATATAAACATTTTAGTGCCCCTTTGTTGCTTTTTGTTACATCCCATTTGATATCCCTCCTAACTCTTCCATCATCTGAGAAAATACTACCTAAATAGCAGAATTCTTCAATTTTATATAATCTTCCATTCCTCCCCCATCTTCTCCCTGGCTCCATCCCAACTCACTGTCTGCGAAGATTGTTGGGGTCAGCTCTCCTCGTCCTCAGGTGGTATGCTCTTCTATCCCGGACTACGTCCCCCAGGCCGTGCCTCTGCATCAGGTTATCTTTTTGCACCACCCATGAATTCTTTGGTCTTCCTCTGGTTGTTATTCGAGGAACATCCATGGAGATTGCCTGGTTCACAATGTGATCGGGTGCTCTGCGTCCAACGTGCCCATATCATCTCAATCGCCTCTCCTCCATCTTGCTGTTAATGTCTGTAACACCTAGGCTTCCACGAATGCGTGAGCTTTTTATTTTGTCTCTTAGGGACACACCAGCTGACCATCTTAGCATGCGCATTTCAGCAGTTTCTAGTTGCCTAGAGTAAGAGTTATACATCGTCCAGCATTCGGAGCCATAGAGGAGTGCAGGTCTGACAATCGTTTGGTATACTTTTCCTTATAACTTTACTGTCATTTTCGGATCACACAGAACTCTCGTCATTGATCTAAACTTCATCCATCCCACACTAATTCTATGTGTTACATCTGCTGCACATCCTCCATCACTATGGATGAGTGACCCGAGATACTTAAAGGAGTCACAATTTGGTAATGTTTCTCCATCCATTTGCATTACGGGAGTGGCAGCATTTGTGTTCTCGAATGGTAGGTACAGATACTCTGTTTTCTTTCTGCTCAGTCTCAATTCATTGTCCTCCAAGATTCTTCTCCACCTTTCCAGACTATTTTCCATTCCTCCCCCATATATCACATTAACTTTTCCTTTCACACTTTTCTATCACTATGACATTGAATTTCGCAACATCCATTCTCAGATCTTTCTCTTCGCATCTCTCATACAATATACTTATCAATCTCTGCAATTTATCTTCACTCTTCGCAAACACTATAATCTCATCTGTTTTTGTGTGTATTTTTGTATGTATTGAAGACTGGGACAGCACAATTGCTATTGGTAGAAGAAAGCTCTCAAATCTACGATAAGCAGATGACACAATGTTAATTGCTAATTCTTAGATCTTTCAAATTAAATTTTTCTTTGATTTCAGAATTTCATAGATTTTATTAGAAATGAACGCAAACACTTTGTTAAGTCAAGTCTGTCGTACACAGAAACAGTTCACATGGAAATCATGTCATTTAAATTGGACGACGAACAAGAAGTAAAGGAATTCGAGACAAAGACATATTCAATATCTAATAAGAACCTAAATGATAGATCGAACGAAGAGACGAATTGGTCTTACAGTCTTCACGGGAAGATTAAAGAAGAAAATTGCTCTTTAGATCTGGAAATTGTTGAACAAACCAAAGGCAGAGATTTCGATGCGGGAAAACAAGTTCCCACGGAGTTTCTAGAGATCAGCTTAGAAAAAGAGGATTTGAAAGATGAAATCAAGATCGAGGAGGCTTCGATTGTCGATGATAATGATGTGTATTTCGAAGAGGAAGACTCGCTATTCGAAGATGGTAAATATTCTTATTTTAACCCTGAGAGCGCTACGAGAAAAAAATATAATTGTCTATCTAGTGCTGAGATATATTTACGATTCGGACGTTCGTGATAAATATTTATTTTAAACAACAAAGAAACCAAAAAACAAATATTTTTACAACATAAATATATTTTAGAATATGTACCCTTGTATTCTAAATGAATGATATTCATTTAGAATACAAGGGTAGAACAAATTTCTTCCACTGCTATAGCAGTGCGCCGATCTCTCAGGGTTAAAGCCTATAATTATTCTATTGAATTTTATCACCTAATGAAAGTTACAAATTGTGGTGTACCACTAGAACCTCTCAAGGTTCCTGCTCTATCCCCTACTCCTAAATAATATAGGTACCTAAACCTAACCTCTTAATTCTTTATATGATTAATATACCTTAGAATTAGAGTAACAAGTTTACATATGCAATAAAAATTAACAAATACATAAAGGAAATAATACCACTGTATTTCTTGAATCTCCGAAAAGACTATAGTTTCACTTTGTGATGCAATGTTTTACGTAAAAGGAAAAATAAGTTAATAAAAAACTTATTTTATATATTTGTGTATTTTGTTTATCGTCACCTGACAATGAAGACGGTGGTCTTCGAAATCAGTTGTAAACCTTACAATGAAGACGGTGGTCTTCGAAACCAGTTGTAAACCTAACAATGAAGACGGTGGTCTTCGAAACCAGTTGTAAACCTAACAATGAAGACGGTGGTCTTCGAAACTAGTTGTAAACCTAACAATGAAGACGGTGGTCTTCGAAACCAGTTGTAAACCTAACAATGAAGACGGTGGTCTACGAAACCAGTTGTAAACCTAACAATGAAGACGGTGGTCTTCGAAACCAGTTGTAAACCTAACAATGAAGACGGTGGTCTTCGAAACTAGTTGTAAACCTAACAATGAAGACGGTGGTCTTCGAAACCAGTTGTAAACCTAACAATGAAGACTGTGGTCTTCGAAACCAGTTGTAAACCTAACAATGAAGACGGTGGTCTTCGAAACCAGTTGTAAACCTAACAATGAAGACGGTGGTCTTCGAAACCAGTTGTAAACCTAACAATGAAAACGGTGGTCTTCGAAAGCAGTTGTAAACCTAAAAATAAACCTGTAGTGAACACAAAAATATAAAATAAGTTTTTTATTTACTTATTTTTCCTTTTACGGAATACCACTGTAATTTGTT
Source organism: Odontocerum albicorne (assembly GCA_949825065.1). NCBI lineage: Eukaryota > Metazoa > Arthropoda > Insecta > Trichoptera > Odontoceridae > Odontocerum > Odontocerum albicorne. Next base: position 13,180,145 of record OX463868.1, read on the forward strand.
TAACCTTTCCCTTCCTGTGCTAAATAAATCGGCGCGTTTCAGTGCTGTGTATTCAATACACATGTAAAAATGAGCGATTTAAAATGGGAAAAATAAGAATATTCAAAGCCAATCACTTAAATTAATTAAATTTGAAGTCAAAAGTGATAATAATTGAAATTTAATTGCTGAAAACATGAAAAAAACATCGGCCGACGTACACAAAACGGGTGAAGAGACCACCTCAAATGGATGCCCACGAGCTACTGAAGCAAGAGAAGCGAGCGAACTGAGATTCTATTTCTTGCGTTTCCATATACCGAAGTAGAGTGAGACGTGAATAGTGTCGCTTCCTCATCCATAGCGGTTTTTTAATATGAATATACCTACATTACATACTGGCACACGTTTGATTATATCGGTGAATTCACTCCCGATTTTCACAAAATATCTCTGATGTGGCCGATAAGTGCTAATTATTATTAATATTATTTTTTCATTCAATGCGTAAATGTAGTACGGAGGAATACCTAAAATCTGAACCCAGTATTTATTATATTTATAGAGATATTAAAGTTTTTAGAAGCAATGTGTACTGGTTACACATCACAGGGAGGGAAGGGTTAAGAAAGTTAACCTAACAAATAGAATTAACTGAGGCATATATTCTTACCTTATAACCAAGAAGCGTTTCTAAACTGTTATATTTCATTACTGTTGATGTATTAGCCAATTTATTTTCAGCCGATAAACATATCTGGCAAATTTTTAAAGCATTCAAATCGACTAATTTATTCTTACGCCCCTTCATAATTTTTGACTTGTGACGCATTTAATATGATTTTTATTCTAACATTATGAATTAAAAACTATAATAAATAACTTATCGATGAAATCACACACTGGCACACGTTTGATTGTATCGGTGAATTCACTCCCGATTTTCACAAAATATCTCTGATGTGGCCGATAAGTGATAATTATTATTAATATTATTTTGTTCATTCAATGCGTAAATGTATTACGGAGGAATACCTAAAATCTGAACCCAGTATTTATTATATTTATAGATATATTAAAGTGTTTAGAAGCAATGTGTACTAGTTACACATCACAGAGAAGGAAGGGTTAATAAAATACAATTTTTCCCAGTTAAGATAATGTTACGACCCTATCAGTTTCAAACTTTCACCTCATCATCAGAGGAGCTCAAACAAAACTGAGTTATGTTCGAACTGATACTGATATACGCACACATCTAACAGTAGAAATTTAGGTTGGGTATTGTAGGTGAAGGGAGGTAGGAGATGGCTTTGGTTGGGTATTGTAGGTGAAGGGAGGTAGGAGATGGCTTTGGTTGGGTATTGTAGGTGAAGGGAGGTAGGAGATGGCTTTGGTTGGGTATTGTAGGTGAAGGGAGGTAGGAGATGGCTTTGGAAAGCAGCGGTGAGACCTTAGAATCGTACGTGTTTACCATTTGTTCATATCAATGTGCTGACTTTGATATTTCCGGAACCTGTCTAATTTATTTCTGTTATTATTGGTATGCAAGAATTTAGAATTATCCAGCCAAGCCGAGCATTCACTCTATTGCCTTCTGTTACTCTTCTTGGCATGGCCACCTTTCCTGTAAGCATGTTTAACCCTTCCCTTACGGTGATAAAAATAATACGCGTGCTCCGGTGTTGGGTAGTGAGTACGCAATAAAAAATTTGCGATTTTAAATCGGAAAAATAGGAACATTCATAGATAATCCCCTTAATTAATTATAATTGAAGTTAAAAATTATAATAATTGAGATTCATTTGCTGAAAACGTTAAAAAACCATCTGGCAACGCTCACGGAACGGGCGTACGTCTAACCTATTTGCAAGCTTAGAAGCCACTAGTGGCGCGGAACGTCAGTCGCATACCCCGGCGCTTACGCTTAATGCTTGCGACGTTGAGACAATTCAGCTCCTCGCAATTCAGTCTAGTATGCAAGAGTGAGATGCGAATATAGTGTCGCGCTTCCCGCATACTATTCACCTATCGTCAAGACGAGGCACTCGCAGCGTTTAAATGCGAATTTGTTTTCGATCTTTACAAAACACCTCGATGTAGTCGATAAATTCTGATTATTATTAATATTATTTCTTAAATCAATGCGTAAATATATTATGGAGGAATACCTAAAATCTTAACCTTGTATTTATAATATTTATAGAGATATTGATGGTTATTTGAAGCAACGTGTAGAAGATACCCAACACCGGGAAGGAAAGGTTAAGATGTAAACATGCTTACGAGAAAGCAATCGAGTGTAAAGAAATTTGTTATTCAAAAGAAAGTATTTCTGTTTCAGAAGAAACTTCGTGCGATATATGCGGAAGACATTTTTCATCGATGGAACGATTGGCAAAACACATCAAAACGTGCAAGAAAAAACGGAAAAAAGAGAAAGCTAATTTGAAACTAGGGAGAACGAAAAGAAACGACAGAGTGACGAAACTCGAAAAGGGACCGAATATAAAAGTCGAGAAAAGAAAGGATAAAATATTCACTTGTACGTACTGCGACGAGAGTTTCTCGACAAAAATGAGTTTAACGAGTCACATGTCTGTGCATCTCGAGGCGCGACAGTGTAAAATATGCAATAAAACGTACAAAACCGTTATAACTTTGAATTGCCACATGGCGAAACATACGGGATTGAAGATTTGCATTTGCGAGATTTGCGGCAACTCGTACCAGGACTTGAACAGTTTTCGAATCCACATGCGTAACGCCCACTATACCGATAAAAAATTTACGTGCGACATTTGTAACAAGAACTTTGCTACAAAAGAACGGGTCAGATTGCATATTCTTCGGCATACGAGTGTCGAAAGATTCTCTTGCGAGGTTTGTGGAAAGCTTTTAGTAAGTAAAAAAGGTCTGCAGGATCATATTAGGATACATACGAACGATAAAAGATTTTTTTGTTCGATTTGTGGACACAGGTTCGTGGATCGTGGTTCTGTTAATAAACACAAGATGGTGCATACGGGAGAAAAGCGATTCGAGTGTGACATATGTGGATTCAAAACACGAACATCTTCGTCGTTGATTCTTCACAGGAGGAAACACACTGGAGAACGGCCTTATCCGTGTCTTTTGTGCCCTTCTAGGTGTGTATCTAAGTCCAAACTCAATAGACATATGAAGGTGCATAATAAAATTAAAAAAGTAACAAGTGAACAAGTACAGAAACAAACTAAAATGTAAACGACTGCCGATCATTGCAAAATAATGTACCTTTTAAAACTTATACTACCTTCTACGTTTGTATCAAAACACAAAATCAATAAGTAACAAGTGAACAAGAACAGCCTAACAAGTGAACAAGAACAGACTAACAATTGAACAGACAACATCATCTCAAAATAATGTACCTTTTAAAACTTATACTACCTTCTACGTTTGTATCAAAATACAATATCAATAAGTAACAAGTGAACAAGAACAGACTAATAAATGAACAGACAACAGGTGAACAATTATGGAAAAAACAGTGCAATATGAACTGTGTCAGTAATTATAGTTTTTTTATTTATACATGACAAGATTTTTTTTTTTATTTAGTTTATAAAAAAACAATAGATCTGGATTTGTTGCTTTTCGTTTGTCATGACCCGAGTAAAGTAAGCTTATCCCTGTATCTCACTGAGGACATATAACATGGCAAAATAAGTTGATATTGTTATGTAACCTGAATATCTTAAGGGGTAAAGTGGAAGACTCCATAAATGTGGTTTTAAAGGTGAAATTGCGATAGACCAGGCATGTAATACGCATGGACGATCAGACTCCCAAAACGTGTCTTGTAAGGGGAAGTAGTGGGCAAGCGAAGAGTTGGTGGGCAGAGGAAGCGCTATAAGGACAGTCTGCGAGAGTCGCTGACTTTGTGCGGGGCGCTTGAGGACTGAGAACAGGTGGCTCTTGACCGTGAGGTGTGGAGAGCCGTATATTCTCAGGCTGATGGCGTCTCAGCGGCTAGACGTGTAAGAAACAGTCAGCATGCTGCGAACAAGCATTGCTCAGCAGAATCCACATGTCTGTGACATCTGCGGTAGGAAATGCGCATTTAGGATCGGGCTGTTTTCTCACAGAAAATCACATGATCGACGTGGAAGATCAGCTCAAGATTGACGTTGGAGTGGCGAGGGAATTCTCGATTACGAGGCCCAGCAACGGTGATGACCCAGGTCTAATAAAGCTATCAACGCCATGGGGAAAGACTATTGTTATATTTTAGACATGTTGCTAGAAGACCTGAAGACAGTCAGCAGAAGTTGGTAGTGACAGGAAATTTCGTGCAAGAGGACAGTCTTCAGCAAGGTAGATAGACCAAATCCAAGAGATGACTAGTTCCTCATTGGGTGCTGCACTCATCATGGCTCAGGGCAGCGAGGAGTGCATCCCTCAGTTCCAGATTTAACAGGGAACCACGATACTAATCCGTGAGAAACACGACTAAGAAGAAGAAGGTAGAATTATTGGGAGTACAAATTAGTTCGTTCCGTTTCCAAAAGATGGCTCTGGCTGTTATGAATGGTTCATAGTGACAGCCGATTTTGGCGGTTTCAGAGGTTAGACATCTGCCAATAATATTCAGTTTATATCGCTTTGAGTTTCATGCAAAAACCTTGTTTTGTACAGTGTTGAAAATGTCGAATTTTGTGTTAACCAAGCAGCATTTGTGGGAGGTTTTAATTTTCCGCTTTAATTGGAAGAAAAGTGCAGCTGAAGCCCATCGAATGCTTGTCGAAGTTTATGGTGACGCTGCTCCAACTGATAAATCATGTAGGGAATGGTTTCAACGTTTCAAGGATGGAGATTTCAACGTCGAAGACAAGCCTCGCTCTGGACAGCTAAAAAAATTCGAGGACAAAGAATTAGAGGCATTACTCGAAGAAGATCAGAGTTAAACGCAAGAGGAGCTTGCAGAATCATCGGGAGTGACTCAACAAGCCGTTTCCGTACGATTGAGAGCCATGGGAATGATTCAAAAACAAGGAAATTGGGTGCCTTATGAACTGAAACCGAGAGACGTTGTAAGGCGATTTTTCACATGCGAGCAGCTGATTCAAAGGCTACAAAGAAAAGGTTTTTTGCATCGGATTGTAACTGGAGATGAGAAGTCGATATTCTATGACAACCCCAAGAAGAAAAAATACTACGCTAAGCGAGAAAAGCGGCCGGAATACGAGCAAAGACATGATAAAGTTATTCTTCTTCATGACAACGCTCAGCCTCATGTCGCAAAAGTCGTAAAAAAATATTTGGAAACGCTCAAATGGGATGTTTTACCACACCCGCCGTATTCCCCGGACATTGCTCCTTCTGATTACTGGTTGTTCCGAAGGATGCAGCACAATTTGGCAGGTCACCGGTTCACTTCTTTCGTAGAAACCGAAAATTGGCTCCAAACTTGGATCGCCTCAAAAGACGAGTCATTTTTTCGAGATGGAATTCGAAAATAGCCTGAGAGATGGGAAAAAGTAGTAGCCAGCGATGGACAATACTTTAATTGATCTGTTCATTCATTTTGTTTAGAAATAAATGCATTTTTGAACACAAAAAAACGGACCGAAGTAATTTGTACACCCAATATTTTTTTAATTCTTATGATTTCACGTGGAATGACTGATTACTCAAAAAAACTGTCCCATTTTGAGTCCATTGATAACGGTAGGATTACTAAGTGATATTATGATAGACGGCGTATTACGTGTCTACTCCAGCGGTTCTCAACACGAAGCCTTCGTTGACCGGGACAAAGACAATATTATATTATATTTATATGAGTTATTTTTTATTTATTAAAAAAAATGTAAAACTTTATGTTTTTCTGTTCCTTTTATTTAAGACCACTATTTTGAGCAAGTTGAGGAATTCTGTTATTTGGGGAGTATTTTATCAGATGATGGAAGAGTTAAGAGGGATATTGAATGGCGTGCAGCTATAGAAAACAAAGCCAATGGAGCACTAAAACAATTCTCAATCTAGACAGTATCAAAATCTGCTAAGACGATAGTCCACAACAGTATTTTAGTACCTACTTTTATTTATTTAACACTTTTATTGCAAATACAATCTGGCGGGCTTATTGCCAGGCGGCAATCTCTTCTAACCAACCAGACAAAAGTAAATGAATCAAGTTACATGGTTGCATAAATCATTCAAATGACTATCCATCCCCACGAAATCCATAAACATACGTGAGCACGTGCCCACGAACCCCACAAAGACGGACAATCACCCGAACATTATTTTTCATATAAAGTGAGATATCATCAATCAAAAGGAAAGGAAGGGATGGTGGAGAGGAAAGGAAAAGAAAAATCAGGAATGAAACCTGTTATTTTACTGACTAGAAATTAAAAACTTTTTTAGTCGCTTCTTAAAGCGTGCCAAAGACGGAGCGAGTCTTATATTGGTTTGTAACTGATTCCAGAATCTCACTGTATGGACAGTAAAGGATGACGTAAAAAAAGAGGAGCGGGGAACTGGAAAGGCTAATAGACAATCTCTGTATGAGTGTAGCGGTAATCCATGATTGAAAAGACCCTGAAAATTTTCGGCGAGATAAGAGGAGGGGGCAGAACAGTTAAGGATATTATACAATAGAGACAGTATGTGAATTTGGTGTCTATTTCTAACATTCAACCAGTTCAATGCCTTCTGGTATGATCGTACTTTCATAGGCTGAAAATAAATCTTAGACATTTTAATGTATGAGAATGAAATAAGATTTAAAACTGTGAAATAAATTATGTAGAGAATATATTGAGTGACATTGTTTACTCCAATGGTTACCTCTATATCAAAATCGAAAACAATTTGTTTCATATGAGCTATTTACATCTGATCAAATCCATGTCAATCCGGGGGTTCCCCAGGGATCAAATCTAGGGACGATACTTTTTTTTATGTTATATACAACAACTGCGCAATATAAACAGTAATAAAAATTACAATACATAATAGTGTGCTGGTGCCCACCTTAATGTATGGAAGTGAAACTTGAAGTTTGCAGAAGGATGAGAGTAAAATTAATGCTGTGGAGATTTGGGCAGTATGTTTACGTGTTATGGGCAAGTTGAAAGATGGATAGCGATAGGGAACAAGGTAAATGGAACACTTAATGTTATATAGAACAACCGCGCTATGTATGCAACAGGATATGCTATTAAGATTAATACTACACTAAGTAAAATTTGTGGAATGTCAATGTTTGAAAAAAATTAGAATGAAGACATTAGAAATGAATGCATGGATAAAATGAATGTTTTAAATAAGATGAAGAAAGGAGTTTTAAGATGGTTTGGACATGTGGAGAGAATAAACGACGAAAGAATGACTTAGCTAGTATATAAGTCAGGAGTGCAAGGTGTGCGTAAACGAGATAGATCGAGGAAAACGTGATTAGACCAAATATATCAGATTTTGAAATAAAACAAAGTTAGTGTTCACGCCAGAGCGTGACGTGAAATATCATCCCGATGTTGGGCCGCCCTGTTGTCGCCGCCGGCCCTGTCGCGCGATCAAATATTGTTCTCACCAATTCTAGAGTGTAGTATTGTCGCGAGTTGTGGTAGTTTCGGCGCGGCTAGCATATTCCGTCGACCCGTTCACTTGTGCACAGACTATCATCGGGGGGACACCTCGGGAGGGCCGGTGGCGGCCGGTACGCTTCATCAACGAAGAACCAGTGCGAATGGGTTCTCAACCACCGTGACCGACCTCTTCAGCCCGAAGCAGAGCTCGACCCGATTTCGTGACCTTATCATCCACTCGTAAGTACCATTCCATTTGTCCCTTTTTTCTCATCCAACGGTGTGGCTATCGCTTCAACATTTTGGTCCTTCGAGCCGGATGATATTTCGCATCACGCTCTGGCGTGAACAGTGAGAAGTATGAATAATTAAATATTTTGCATGACAAGAATATATAATATGAATGTGGAGTCGAAAGTTGTATGCTTGGATAGAAAAGTTTGGAGATCTATTATATCCGCCACTTAACAATATACACGACGTGATGATATTGTAGGGAATACCGTCGTCCCTAAACATTGTCAACATGCACGGTCAACGACCGATGAATCAACCTTTGGATATGTACAAAGGTCACATACCAGAACGTCAATATTGTTTACACGAAAATAACATTTACGTCGCATTCCACGGTAGAAAGAGAACGCATCGCGTTGTCTCACCGTTTCGGCAATAAATATTCTACCCACTATATCATTGGCAACGTCTGCGACCACCTCGGCACGCACAGGAGTGAGATCAAGATATACTGCGGACGCATTCACGCGCCCCGTTCTGAAATTGTATATATACCTACTTATCGACAAATAAAGATCACTTATTATTATTCACTTGACCATTCATCGTTGTTTAGTATTTATCGATTATTCACTCTCACTTTTTCGCATTCCTGAATCGACGTATTTTATTTTAAATACAAAACAAATCATAATCATCACGACGTATCAGTAAAGCATTCCGCTAAATTGATGACCCCGAACGAAAAGGAACACAGAATTCGACTAAAGCGAATACAGCGATGTCAACAACATCATCATCAGCACGTCCTACTAGAACATACGCTAAAATATGTATGTTTTAATTTTAGGCATGAAATGTTTCAAGATTTAAGAGAAAAATAGTTATTTCGAAAATTTAAAAAAAATTGTATGTAGTTAAAACATGAAACTAGTTTTCAATCCTGAAATCGTTGATACGCGTTTCTATGGTAATAGGGATTTTCTATGCTTAACGTTTTGACACAAGTTAAAAGATTGATTTATTTTAATATGCACTGTGAAATAATACAATTTCATTTAAATCGATTTACAATAACATATAAAACGATCAATATAAATTCAAAATAAAAATTTCCGTGGACAAATGAATTATTTTGATTAAAAACAGCATTCAATTATATAAAAAAATGTCATTATTACCAAAATGTTACGTGAACTGAAAATATCAAATATGGTCAAATAATAATGGATTTAAGATAAAAAGTTGAGAAGAAACACGCATATTGATTTTATTGATAATTTAAAATCATTTTATATCAACATATAAAAGAAAAAAACGTGCGAATTTCAGTTCTGAAAATATTCAAGTTTTGACAGATGACATCTGACTAATGTGGCGACATTACGCATAGATGTGTTCAGAAATAATCTATGGTTTTTGGATCTTTCATCAACTGTTGTTTGTTTACTACGGAATATCTGATATGGAATTGAATTACGTTTAAAAACTCTACTATTCTTCAATGCGTTATGATTGGTGTTGTTTTTTTTTTTAAGACAACATTTATAACTGTTTTTATTCTTTACAAGAGATATACAGTTGTACCTTATCAAACCACACTGTCTTAAGGAACAAATTACGTTCTATTCCAGTTCAATCGTATACTCGTAAGAAAATTGGATGTATTCACACTTTGATGGAAAGTTATTCCTAGGAGGAAGCCCCTCTACTGGCACCACACCGAAGTGTCCAAAGGATAGCTGCAGCACTGGAAAAAGATCAGACAACACGTAAAGACGAAATTGAAATTAATTGAAAGAAAAAAATAGATATAATTATTTATTCTCGAGCCACTCAGTTGTACTTTAAAAGGAATTTACCAATTTTTTTTTTATTTATTTATATTTGACAAGAAATTTTGTAAATATATCATTTATGAAAAAGTAATTTAAAGTGACACATAATTTATATGGATTTGAGTTAATTGCTTTTCATTTTATCGTGTGCCCAATAAACTAGTCTTTTGACTGTATCTCATTAAGGACATACAAGGTATGATCAATATAAAACCCGGACTGGCTTTAAAAACATTTTTATTATTAAATAATTACATTTTTGGCTACATCGCCTTTAAAATAGTCTCCTACATTAATAGTGTTTCTGCCATGCTGCAAAATAGTCCGTCTACATTAATACAGTGTTTCTGCCATACTGCAAAATAGTCTCCTACATTAATACAGTGTTTCTGCAATACTGCAAAATAGTCTCTATATTAAAACAGTGTTTCTGCCATGCTGCAAAATAGTCCTTCTACATTAATACAGTGTTTCTGCCATGCTGCAAAATAGTCCTCCTACATTAATACAGTGCTTCTGCCATGCTGTAAAATAGTCCTCCTACATTAATGCAGTGTTTCTGCCATGCTGCAAAAGTCCCCACAACATCTTCTTTGTTAAGCTGGTCAAGCACCAGCTTCAATCTCAAATATTGAGGGTAACAAAAATTAGAGAAAGTATTTAGTCGCCACGTCAGAGTAGCTAATCGGACCGAAGGTAGTTCGACATATAGCTGAATGGAACTTCTCCCTATTTCTGAAGACTATTTTCCTTCAGTCTCACAAAATCTGGTCTGCAAATTGATATAGGTGGCCATATAAATTTCAACAGGACAAAGGGACAAGTTGGCCCTATCCTGTCCTGTTAGAACAGTTACAGTTAGACCCTTCACTCCAGGCATTTACTTGCCTGTTTTGAGCAGCATAAATTTATATGAGCAGCATAAACGTTTGCAACACTGAATCTGCTAAAATATATCATTGTATTGTGTTATAGTTTTGTTGTATACAGTACAAATCGGGGGGGTTTATTGCCATAAAGCAATCTCTTTGAATTAACTAGAAGGATATTTAAAAAAGCCTTAGTTGATAGAATCGACAACCACCAGATCGAAAAACAGGCATCTCACTTACTAAGCCAAGTAGGACCTTAATGTAACAATTTATTTTTATTCGTCACAACTGTATTATCAAGTCCAGAGACTCGAGACGAAAATAACAATATTTTACGCTGTCTGGGTCACGGAGGACTTTTATTTAACAATGTTTCATAGTAAATATAATTCTAGATTCAATTTCATTTGTAAAATATGTAAAAATTATTTTAAATTCAAATGCGATCTGATAAACCACATGTTAACTCATATCGAGTCAATCCTTTTGAGTAACAAACTGAGAAATGAACGGAAAAATCTTCAAGTCAAACACGAATCAGTCGCTCGTGACCTTAAGATCGAGAGTGACGATGATAATAATTATACGAACGAATGTTTCAATGAAGATGTATCGTCGGAACACGAACAAGAGGATTTTGAACAAAGTAATAAAAAATTAACGAAAGGCGATTGTGATGGAATCATACGAGAAGAAAATACTTTTACGAAATCACGTCAACAAAACAATAAGCACAAACCACGTAAAAGAATTATAAAGGTTATCGAGAATCGTGGTAAAAAATATATTAATCAAAATTCGTACGAGATTAGTTTGAAATGTGATTCTAAGACTAGAGTACAGGTCGATTGTTTGGAAGTCAAGATAGAATGCGGTATCGAAATTACGAAGCCTGATTTTAAAGTCGAAAGCGATTCTGCTATGAAACGGGATGATTCGAAATGTGGAAACAACGATTCGTTTCAAGAAAGCAAAGATATTAAAGATGAGGAGACAGTTTGCGATAGATTGAATGATACAAAAGAAATATTTAATAAAAGACGTGGAACAATGTCAAAAAGAGTTAAATCAATTTCAAAGTCTAGGTTTAACGCTAATAAGTTGAAGAATCTTAGTTCAGTGATAAGAAGAGAGATTCACGAAGGAAAAAGAGATGTAAAAGATAAAAAGAGAAAAGCGTTGTTAAAAAAAGAAGTTAGTAATAAATTGAAAACGACTGAAAAACGAAAAGAAAATATCGGCGTAAAAACAAAAAAAGGAGATTTTATCGATTCGGAAAGGGATAAAATTATCGACGACGTTTCCGATGAACAAAACGATCCGATTGAATCGAAAGGGATTATGAAAAAAAACGAGCGTAACGAAAAAATATTTCAATGTCCCGAGTGTTCTTATTTTGCGGACGCAATGTGGAAACTTCGAAAGCATTTAGTCGTTCACAAGCCGGACAAACCTTATAGTTGTTCTTTGTGCGATTACACTTGCAAATGGAAAAATGCTCTCGATAAACACTTGTTGAAACACTCGGATAGAAGACAATTTGCTTGCGATAAATGCGAATATAAGACTAAATTCTTAGGCGATCTTAAAAGCCATCAAACTGTACACACGGGCGAAACGATAACGTGCGAAGTTTGCGGGAAAAAATTCAAGAGGCTAAGTAACTTGTATGATCATCAACGGATTCATTCAGACGCGAGACCGTTTGCTTGCAATTCTTGCCCGTTTCGAAGTAAAGATCCGAAAACGTTAAAGACTCACATGTTGAGACATTCGAACGAAAAGACTTTCGGATGTGACCAATGCGATTATAAAACTGCAAGTCAAACGTATTTAAAGAAACACAAAAGGGTGCATGTAGCGGATAATGCGTTTCACTGTACGAATTGCGAATATACTTGTCGGAGTCATACGACGTTGAAACGGCATAGATTAGTCCATAAAAATGTTGAAGTATTCTCCTGTCCTCACTGTAATTATAAGTCCGTGTCTGAACGAGCTGTTAAAAGACATTTACGTGTACATTCTAACTAACGAGACAGTAGGGGATTGATTGATTGTGTCTGACATTCTATGAATATATAACACCTGTATGTGTATGAATATATAACACCTGTATAGAATCAAATAATATAGACCTAAAACTGAGAATACTCCTCATCAAGACCTATGTATGGAGTATCTTGATGTACGGCTGCGAGACATGGTGCCTATCTGAAAGAGATAAACGAAGACTAAAGGCTTTTGAGATGTGGTCCTATAGAAGACTATTAGGAATTTCCTGGAGAGACCGCATCACAAATGAAGAGGTTCTCCGACGAATCGAAGGAGGAAGGCACCTGCTCAGGATCCTGTCCGAAAGGCGTGCAAGATGGATCGGTCATATAATACGACAAGAGGGCCTCTTGCATGCCATAATGGAGGGTATGACCGAGGGGACAAACTCTAGGGGACGCCCACGCCGAGAGTACCTGGAGGACCTGTTGGTGGACGTGCGCTGCTCAACATATACAGACTTATAAAGAGCCGCACAGGACAGGGGGGAATGGAGGAGAAGAGTTGAAATTGCTGCAAACCAGTCTTAGGACTGCAACCACGGAGAGAGAGAGTATGTGTATTGTCCTATTTATTTATTCAGACACTCGTAAAATATTTTAAAGGAAAACGAACAAAAAGAAGATGTCTTATAAGAAGAGCAGACAAATAATGGAGTTAACAGAATCCTCTTTAAATGAGAAAAAAGAAAGATCTGAATTAGTTACTTGACACTGATGTATCCTTCTTTTTATACAGGAGTTCACAACCATTGTTCAAGAAAAATAATCTAAATAAATATTTAAATTTTGTTTAATGTAATCTGTACCCTATCGTGGTAATATTTTTCAAAATAAAAATTAATAATATACTGAATAAAAGTTTTTTTATTATCTTCCTTAAAGCCCTAATTCATAGTCTGATCTTCTTCCTCTTCCTATAGATCATGATCTGTTTGTTCCGCTTGTTCGCCTTCTTGTGACGTGGACTGCCAGCTGTCACGCCATCTCTTCGGAGGTCTTCCCGTTAATCTTCTTCCGGCTGGGTTCCCTCGAAGGACGACACGTGGAAGTCTGTCGTCTTGCATTCTGTTTACATGTTCGTTCCAGTATCGCCTCCGTTGTCTTCCCCACCTGACGATGTCTTCCGTACAACACTCATTATTTCGGTGTTTCTGATTCTATCTCTTAGTGTGTTTCCGGTTATACATCTCAGTGTTTTCATTTCCGAGGTTCTCAGGAGAGATTTAGTTCTAGATGTGTCTGCTCTGGTCTCTATTCCGTAGGTGGCTATCGGCTATCGGTCTCACACATGTCTTGTATATTCTGATCTTTACACTAAATCTATTTCTATATGTGTAAATAATAAAATAATTTATATACATGACTCCATTTAGAGAGCAGACTCAAGAGCGCTTTACTTTGGGATTCGAACCAACTGTTTAGAGAGCAGACTTTTCTCAAGGGTGCTTTACTTTGGGATTCGAACCAACTGTTAAGAAAGCAAATTCTTCACAAGGGCGCTTTACTTTGGGATTCAAACCAATTGTTTAGAGAGCAGACTCTTCTCAGGGGCGCTTTACTTTGGGATTCAAACCAATTGTTTAGAGAGCAGACTCTTCTCAGGGGCGCTTTACTTTAGGATTCAAATCAACTGTTAAGAGAGCAGACTCTTCTCAAGGGCGCTTTACTTTAGGATTCGAACCGACTGTTTAGAGAGCTGACTCTTCTCAAAGACGCTTTACTTTGGGATTCAAACGAACTGTTATTGACTAGTTCAAAATATTATAAAATAAATATATAAAAATTGAGTGTAAGGATAGAAAAGAGGTGATTAGGTGTCTTCCACATCTGCATGTGTTTCGAAAGACTTATTTGGTAAGAAAACTTACCTGAATTGAATAAATAAATAAATGTAGATTTATTGGTAGCCACAAAGTATGTAAACACAAATACGTTCCGAAATCACACATATCTCAAGATAAACTTCAGAAAATACATTTAAGAGAGAAGCTATCGAGTAAAAAAACTTACTTTAGAAAGGCAATCTACAAAGGAACCTTTATAGATCTTCTGATATATGATAGTAACACATTCCCCTTTAGGTGTAGTGTTCATTAATCATACATTATGATAGCGCCTATTAAATAAATAATTATAGGTTTATTGATAGCAACATAGTGTGTATTAGGTGTTAACATAAGTTGTGTCCGTTTTTTTCTAATTTAAAAATGAGCATCAAAAGTAGCGAATGAAAAATGAGCACCAAAAATCGGACACAACTTATGTTAACACCCAATACTTACCAGGTCTGTACCTATGAAACCGGATTTTTTTTATAGAAAATAGACATTTATTGTATGAAAATGGTAAAAAGTATTGCCCATCTCTAGCTACATATTTTTCCCATCTCTCTGGCAATTTGTGGATGCCACACCAGAAAAACTATTGCTCTTTTGAGGCAAACCAATCATCGAGCCATTTTCGTAAGAAGTGAAGCGCTGCTCAGCAAGTGCGTGTCCCATCGATGCAAATTAGTAGTATCGGAGGGAGCCAAGTCTGGTGAGTAAGCCACATATGAAAGTATTTGCCAACTAAACGCCTCAATCGTTTCCTTGACCGGGTGTGCTGTGTGCGATGGTGCATTATCATGAAGCAAAATTACTTTGTGTTGCCTCTTTTGATATTCTGGTCGTTTTTCACGCAATTTGGTTCAAATACTTCATTTGTTGTCGGTAGCGTTCAGTATTAACGGTTTCGCCAGGTTTTAGCAGCTCATAATAGATAACACCCTTCTGATCCCACCAAACACAGAGCATTGTCTTCCGTCCATAGCGATTTAGCCTTGCAGTTGATTTCGCTGGTTTGCTTAGAGTTACCCATGATCTTTTACGCTTAGGATTCTCCAAATATATCCATATTTCATCGCCAGTCACAATTCGATGGAGAAATGATTTACTTTTGTACCTGGCGAGCAGCATTTCGCAAGTGGTTTTTCAGTTTTCCTGCTGTCACTTTCGGTTTTCATTCAGTTCACGTGGAACCCATTTTCCCACCTTCTGAATCTTTCCCATGGCTTTCAAACGTATGGAGACGGCTTCTCGTGTCACATGTAATTGATCCGCGAGTTGTTGTGTTTTAGCGTCATCCCCATCCAACAACGCTTGCAATTCGGCGTCTTCAAACTTTCTCGGTGGTCTTCCACGTTATTCGTTTCTCACGTCAAAATCACCACTTTTGAATTTTTTAAACCACTCCAAGTACTGTGATTTACCAAGAACATGCTCACAGTAAGCTTCGACAAGCATTCGATGCGATTCTGCAGCAGTTTTCTTTAAATGGTAACAGAAAATCAATGCTATCCGCAAATCGTAGTTTTCAGGCAAAAAAACAGACATGTTCAACGCTATGAAAACATATGTAGTTGTATTAAACTTGCATTGTTGTGAGTTAAAAATTTGACAAATGTAAACACAAAAAAAAGGTGCCAATGACAAGGTTTGCAGTCACTACATTGACAACTAGAGCCATCTATGAGCAAACTCCGGTTTCATAGGTACACACCTGGCAAATAAATATATTCCTAAATCGTACATATATCTCAGCATAAATAGTAGAAAATACATTTAACCCTTCCTTCCCTGTGATGTGTAACTAGTACACATTGCTTTTAAAAACTTTAATATCTCTATAAATATAATAAATACTGGGTTCAGATTTTAGGTATTCCTCCGTAATACATTTAATACAGTTTTTTAGAATGAATATACCTACGTCACACACTGGCAAACGTTTGATTGTATCGGTGAATTTATTCCCGATTTTCACAAAATATCTCTGATGTAGCCGATAAGTGCTACAATAATTATTATTAATATTATTTTTTCATTCAATGTGTAAATGTATTGCGGAGGAATACCTAAAATCTGAAGCCAGTATTTATTATATTTATAAAGATATTAAAGTGTTTAGAAGCAATGTGTACTAGTTACACATCACAGGGAAGGAAGGGTTAAAGCAACTTGTCCCACAACTACTGTTATCTAGTGAGATACTATGGAGTAAAACTAAACTAACGTTTACAACTAAATGAATATATACAATAAGATGAGAATTAAATGTGTAGTAAGCGAGCGAATGATTTCAGTTTAAATGGCGAGCATCAAATATATATATATACTATACGTATATTTTATTACAAGTTAATAAGATGAATAATGCTTAAGTATTAAAGTTGTATTGAGACTGACAGGTAGGGAGAACTTGCGAGGAGGAATATTTTTCTTTGTTTTTTAAAGGTGAAAGGGAAAGTATTTAGAAAACAGGAGAAAAATGTATGTTCGAGATCTCATTCCTCCTTATTATTCGGATCATTGGAATTTACGAGAATTCGTATAAAACCATTTCCTTATGATCTATGAATGTTTCAAGGCTATTCAAGAATAAGAAAAAATATGAAGGTTTTTCTATGGTTAACATTTGTCATGTTTTTTTTTCTATGGTTAATTTTAAAGGTAAATATTATTTCATGTACGTACGTGGGAATTTGAGAGGTTAGTTGTCAAATGTTGTATAGTTTTGTTTGAATTCCTCGAATTCAATCATTTATCAATTAAAATTAAGTATATGGTTAAATACAAGAATTACGTGAGAAATTATACAAAAGTTGACGATAAATGGTCCTACTTGCTTGAAATATGGCCGTGCACTTCTATATTTGAAGGAACAATTAACTAATAGTCGATCGCGTTTGTTGATAAAATAAAAGGAAATACATTTTTAATTGTTTTTACCGAAAGCGACGCATTTCAATTGATTTAGAGTGCATTAATACAACTTTTGACACATCAAACAGGTACTATACTCAAGAAAATATAGGATGGTCCCTGTGACGTTTGAAATGTCATGTCTCAAAGGGATGGAGTAAAATCGTTTTTTTTTTACAAATCGAATCTGTTTTTATAAATCGAAAAATTGTTTTTCTCTAAACTGACGTTTTAATTCCTAATTTTCATTATACTGACTTTCTAATGTATTGTACGATTTGTATCTATCTTTAAATAGGCCAAGATCCACTATGAATTAATACTAATTACGAACATTTCATTTTAAGTATAAAAAAATCGAAAATCCTATTATCGTATACCCCATCCTTAGCCAATGCAGACTAACATAGTGACTTTTGACGAACGTCGCCAAATATTATTTGATTTTAACAATCTGACATATTTTCGCTAATTTTTAACAAGATGTATTAATTTGTCATTATTGTTAGTTTTATGTAATGTGTTTACCTAAATAACTTGCTATTTATTAGAATCGAGGCTTATATTAAAGTTGATAAAATAATTAAAATTACTGAACGTCGTTACAAGGTTGTATTGGGGCAAATTTGTGAAACGTCACAGGGACCATGCTACTTTTTCTTTAGTATAATTTATATTTCAAACAGGATTGCCAACTGTCCTTTTTTAGAAAGAATTACCTTTTTTTTAACATTCTTTGTCCTTTTTCTTAAAGTTGCAAAAGGACACTAAATGCCCTTTTCTGATACGCCAGGACAAATAAATATACATAACATTACGCCCTTTGAAAGGGACATTGAAAGAAGAGTAGCGACAGGGAACAATGTAAACGAAGCACTTAATGTTATATACAACAA
The DNA here is from genome assembly GCA_949825065.1 of Odontocerum albicorne. Classification (NCBI taxonomy): domain Eukaryota; kingdom Metazoa; phylum Arthropoda; class Insecta; order Trichoptera; family Odontoceridae; genus Odontocerum; species Odontocerum albicorne. The sequence goes on from OX463868.1 coordinate 13,198,346, forward strand.
CCGCATAATATCAACAGTGGCAAAAATTATAATATACAATAGTGTGTTACCCACCTTGATGTATGGAAGTGAAACTTGGATTTGATAGAAGAACGATAAGAGTAAGATTAAGTACTGTGGAGATGCGTGCACTTAGGTAAATATGTAAAGTGTCAATGTATGAAAGAAGGTGGAATGACGATATCAGAAATGAATCTTCTCTTTCCAGTATTATGTCAGGTCCCCACAACGTTGACTATCACCTGAGAGTAGACATCTTTGTCCCCGGCAGCTCAAAAAAGATCCTCGACGCTCCTTATACCAGTCCAATCACGTATATTGCGGAGCCATGAGATTGGCCAGAAATGAATGCATGGATAAAAGGAATGTTTTAAGGAAGATGTAGAAATTGGCTTTAATTTGGTTTCGTCATTGATGCTGGGCTTCTTCCCGAGGATCCCCTCCCCATTCTAACATCAATTGTGCTGGGCTTCTTATCGAGGATCCCCTCCCCATTCTAACATCAATTGTGCTGGGCTTCTTGTCGAGGATCCCTTCGCCATTCTAACATCAATTGTGCTGGGCTTCTTGTCGAGGATCCCCTCGCCATTCTAACATCAATTGTGCTGGGCTTCTTGTCGAGGATCCCCTCGCCATTCTAACATCAATTGTGCTGGGCTTCTTGTCGAGGATCCCCTCGCCATTCTAACATCAATTGTGCTGGGCTTCTTGTCGAGGATCCCTTCGCCATTCTAACATCAATTGTGCTGGGCTTCTTGTCGAGGATCTCCTCGCCATTCTAACATCAATTGTGCTGGGCTTCTTGTCGAGGATACCCTCGCCATTCTAACATCAATTGTGCTGGGCTTCTTGTCGAGGATTCCCTCGCCATTCTAACATCAATTGTGCTGGGCTTCTTGTCGAGGATCCCTTCGCCATTCTAACATCAATTGTGCTGGGCTTCTTGTCGAGGATCCCCTCGCCATTCTAACATCAATTGTGCTGGGCTTCTTGTCGAGGATCCCCTCGCCATTCTAACATCAATTGTGCTGGGCTTCTTGTCGAGGATCCCCTCGCCATTCTAACATCAATTGTGCTGGGCTTCTTTTCGAGGATTCCCTCGCCATTCTAACATCAATTGTGCTGGGCTTCTTTTCGAGGATTCCCTCGCCATTCTAACATCAATTGTGCTGGGCTTCTTGTCGAGGATCCCCTCGCCATTCTAACATCAATTGTGCTGGGCTTCTTTTCGAGGATTCCCTCGCCATTCTAACATCAATTGTGCTGGGCTTCTTGTCGAGGATCCCTTCGCCATTCTAACATCAATTGTGCTGGGCTTCTTGTCAAGGATCCCATCGCCATTCTAACATCAATTGTGCTGGGCTATAATATAAATTTAAAATATTATTTTTTATTATATTTATTTAATAATAAATAATAATTTTAACAATAAATAATAATACGAGGCATATGCAGAAAATAAGTGTACTGAATTTTTGTAGGTTACAATTTTTTTTATTTAAACAAAAAAATTACGTGGTTACCGTAGTACATATGTAAGCTATTTTTCGACATAGTCGCCATTCCTCTCAATGCAGGTGGTGAAGCGGGGTATCAACTTTTTGATGCTTTCCTCGAAGTAGTTTCCCGCCAACCCCTCCGTCCACTTTTCCACCTCCTCCTTTAGATCCTCGTCGGTTGAAAACCTTTTTCTACCCATGTACAGCTTCAGGGAGGTAAAGAGATCTGAGTAATCTGAAGGTGCTAGGTCAGGGGAATGCGCGGGATGGTTCAGGACATCCCATTTAAACGAGGCGAGCAGGTCCTTCGTGGCGTTGGCCGTTTCTGGTCTGGCATTGTCATGCAGCAGGCAGACTCTTTTTGTCAGCATGCCTCTCCTCTTGTTCTGAATCGCCCTCCGCAATTTTTTTAGGGTCTCACAGTATCTTGCAGAGTTGATGGTCTCCCCTTGAGGCAATATTCAATTAAAATTATGCCTTGACAGTCCCAAAACACGGATGCCATGATTTTCTTGGCTGAAATTGTGGTTTTGAACTTTTTGGCGGAGGGTGAAGAGGTGTGACGCCACTGTTGAGACTGCCTTTTGTAGTAACGATGGAGCGGAGAAATTCATCTCCATGGAGTTTGTAGCGCCTCAAAAACTCTTGCCTTTTTACAAAATTTCGCACTTGGCGGGAGATTGGGTTGACATTTTTCACGAAATGTGTTGTCGCGTCGACATTTCTCAATGTACTGACCTCGAACCGGTCTCGTTGCGGAGGGGAAGGGTCAGGTTACACGGAAGTGTAGCCAACATGTCGAAAATAAAATCCATCCGGTCGTGAGAGCCTCAGTACACTTACTTTCTGGATACGCCTCGTATTTATTTAATAATAAATAATAATTTTAATAATAAATAATAATTTTAATAATAATGTAATACACTTAATAACATTAATTATTATGAATAATAAATAATTATTAATATTAAAATAATTAATAATAATTTATTAATAAATAAAATATTTAATAATAATAAATAATAATTTTAATAATAATATTTAAATAATATTAATTATTATGAATAATAAATAATTATTAATCTTAAGATAATTAATAATAATTTATTAATAAATAAAATATTAAATAATAATAAATAATAATATAATACACTTAATAATATTAATATAATATTAATGATTATGAATAATAAATAATTATTAATATTAAAATAATTAATAATAATTTATTAATAAATAAAATATTTTATAAAAATAAATAATAATTTTAATGGTAAATAATAATTTTAATAATAATATAATACACTTAATAATATTAAAATAATATTAATTATTATGAATAATAAATAATTATTAATCTTAATATAATTAATAATAATTTATTAATAAATAAAATATTTAATAATAATAAATAATAATTTTAATAGTAAATAATAATTTTAATAATAATATAATACACTTAATAATATTAAAATAATATTAATTATTATGAATAATAAATAAAATATTTAATAATAATAAATTATAATTTTAATAGTAAATAATAATTTTAATAATAATATAATACACTTAATAATATTAAAATAATATTAATTATTATGAATAATAATTAATTATTAATATTTAAATAATAATAATTTATTAATAAATAAAATATTTAATAATAATACATAATAATATAATACACCGTTTCACTTTTCGTGACGTTCAGCCCAATTTGCCTTACCGCATAGATACAATTTGCCCTACCGTATAGATACAAGTTTCACTTCAAAAAATTTATCAACCTACCGCACTGTCGATTAGCAATCGAGAACTCAACTTAAATCTCATTAATTCTTTATTTTTCTTCTACAGATATAAATGTCTACTTTGGAATCTATGGAGAAGATTGGTCACTTTGAAGTGGTGCTTCTCAATGAAGCAGAAAATTCAGATGACATCAAATTGAATAACTCGGTCCATGCAGTCTCCAACGCTAATCAATACTCTTGTAAAGAATGTAATCTTGAGTTTAAAAGCAAACACTTGCTGGAAGGACACCTGTGGGATGTACATTACAAACTTAAAGATTTCTCGTGTGTCATCTGCAGTTGGAAAACATGTTACGAATGCGATCTTATTAATCATATGTTGACACATGGTGATATTCTAAATGCTTACGCTAAATTCTTAGCGGAAAATATCAAACGTGCACAAGAAAAAGACTTTAAAAAGGAGCCGCAATCGGATGAAAAGGACGAACTCGGAGACGTGAATATACTCAACGAAATAAAATTAGAAGAGAAATTTGAAGGGAATGTATCTGACAACGATATCAAAGATGATAATTTCGTAAATGATAGCATTGATAATGATGGGACGGAAATAGTTAAATATGAAATGATCAACGATGAAATTAAAGATGTCGTCGTTAAAAAGAAAATGAAAAAAGTTAAAAGAGAGAAACGTGGAAGGCCTCGTAAGAACGACAAACGAAAGAAACAGATGGTCAAAAGAAAAGGCTACCTTAGGAACAAAGATGTACCGGAACTGTTTAAGTGTGACATTTGTAATTTTTCTTGCAAGCATAGATGTATTTTCTTGAAACATCAAACCAAGCACTCGGACGAGAGACCGTTTGCCTGCGACGAGTGCCAGTACAGGGCGAAGCAGATCGAACACTTGAGGAGCCATCAGGTGAAGCATCAGGAGAGGAGTTCGGTGTGCGAGGTCTGCGGAGGGAGGTTCAGGGATAAGACGAGACTAAAGGATCATCTCAGATCTCACTCGGAAGAGAGGTTATACAGGTATGATCAGTTCATTTGGGTAACATCAGACTTTGTCTTTACGCATGCTTATAGACAAATGTATCTCACAGCTTCTATGATTTCTTTGACAGGATCAACCTAACCTAACCTAACTTTGACAGGGTCAACCTAACCTAACCTAATTTTGACAAAATCAACCTAACCTAACCTAACTTTGACAAAATCAACCTAACCTAACCTAACTTTGACAAAATCAACCTAACCTAACCTAACTTTGACAGGATCAACCTAACCTAACCTAACTTTGACAGGATCAACCTAACCTAACCTAACTTTGACAGGATCAACCTAACCTAACCTAACTTTGACAGGGTCAACCTTACCTCATCTAACTTTAATCAACAGGATCAACCTAACCTAACCTAACTTTTTACATTGCCTTCTTTCAAAATATGTAAATAAATAGTTTATTGATAGCATTATAGTATGTACATAATATACTTAAATACAATTGTAATTTGTTTACTCCACTTTTTGTAACGGTATAACCCTATCGGATTCAAGACTTTCACCTCATCATCAGGGGAGCACAAACAAGACTGAATTCGGTTCGAACTGGTACCGACAGAAAGAGATTTCGTGAACAAAAATCCGCCTTAACGAATCCTCTAATTTATTCTGAAATGGCTAATCATTGTCACCGTGAAAACCGTACATTTTCTATCGATGATGCCAAATTCTTACATATCAGTAGTAACGGAAATAAATTGGACAGATTAAAGGCCCTCGAAATATCTAAGTCAGTACATCGAGGTGAACATCTGGTAAACACATTTATACCAAGAATCTCTCCGCTGCTCGCTGAAGTTGTCTCCTGCCTTCCTCCACCCACAATCCCTAAACTGAATTTTTACTGTTAGAAGCGTGTGTATCGGTTCCAATTGGAACAGAATTCAGTATTTTTTTGTGCTCCCCTGATGATGAGGTGTGCACCTTGAAACCGGTAGGGTTATACCGTTATATAAAGCGGAAAAAACAGTGTTGGACTAAACAAATTACAATTAAACCTCCACAGTGTTAATGCCTTAACTATAAATAATATATTAGTTTTATTAATCTTTCTTCATTCATTCGTTCCATATGCCCAAACCATCTCAGCGCGCCTCCTCCACCTTACTCAACACATCAGTCTTAAGTTCACATTCATCCCTTACCAGTTCATTCCAATATATTCTGTCACCCCCACGTATTATTCTAAGTGTACGCATAACTTTTAAAATTACAGCATCTTCAAATTATGTGTCTAAGATTTATTTTCAACTTACGTAAGTACGATCATCTAACTTCATACCAGAAGGCATTGAACTGGTTGAATGTTAGAAATAGACGCCAAATTCACATACTGTTTAATATCCTTAACTGTCCCGCTGCCCCCTCTTATCTCGCCGAAAATTTTCAGCATCTTTCCAATCATGGATTAGCGCTACGCTCAAACAGAGATTGTTTATTGGCCTTGCCAGTTCACCGCTCCTCTTTCTTTACGCCGTCCTTTACTGTCCATGCAGTGAGACTCTGGAATCAGTTACAAACCAATATAAGACTCGCTCCGTCCTTGGCACGCTTTAAGAAGCGACTGAAAAAACTCTTAATTTCTAGTCAGTAAAATAACGTGTTTCATTCCTGATTTTTCTTTTCCTTTCCTATCCACCATCTCTTCCTTTCCTTTTGATTGATGCTATCTCACTTTATATGAAAAATAATGTTCGGGTGATTGTCCGTCTTTGTGGGGTTCGTGGGCGTGTGCTCACATATATGTTTATGGATTTCGTGGGGATGGATAGTCATTTGAATGATTTATGCGACCACGTAACTTGCTTCATTTACTTTTGTCTGGTTGGTTGGAAGAGATTGCCGCCTATCAATAAGCCCGCCAGATTGTATTTGCAATAAAAGTGTTAAATTAATAAACTTTTGAATTTGCTGCATTCATTTTCAAATCTTTTTACTGAATGTCTCTTGTACAGTTCACTTATCATATCTGTTAAATTATTACCTTTCCAGATGTGCCGTATGTCCGTACGCCTGCAAGGACGGAAAGTCTTTAAAAATCCACACTGTGGCGCACGAGGGCTCTTTCCTGGAGTGCGACCAATGCAATTACAAGACGACCCGAGTGTTCAGCATGAAGAAGCACAGGATGAGACATGTCGCTGAGGGAGCGTATCGCTGCAGTGATTGTTCCTTCTCTTGCAAGACACTGAGGACTCTGAAACTGCACGCGCAGGTGCATCAGGACTCGCAGATATTCAACTGCTCGTATTGCGGATACAAATCCGTCGTCGAGAGAGCTATGAAGTCTCATATGCGAGTCCATCTACAAGATCCTTGTATCAAATGAAAACAATGACAGAATATCTTATCGAACATTTCTCTTACACTGTCAAGAGTGTTACTTCACTCATCAAGAGCGTTAAATTGTGATCTCAATTTAGTGACTACTGTGCAGCGATAGCGGGAATCGGAGATCAGTCAATTTTGATAGTATTGTAATAGTTTAAGTATCGGAAAAGAGTAGAACTTTGAGGGCAATATCTTTATCTGATTTTTTTTTCACTTTTATGCCGCCGGCTTTGAGCTGGACTGCAAAGAGTGGGCAACACTGAACCGTGTTAGAACAGATTGCAGCAGAAGTGCAGCCGAGCGCCACAGATATATTGATGACCCCAGTTGTGACTGCGGTGCTGCGGCGCAGACCCTACACCACATTATAAGAGAATGCCCTAAACACAGGTTCCACGTAGCGATGAAGGATATAAACAAACTGACAACCGAAGCCAAAAGATGTCTGAGGGATCTAAATTTGATTTCATAAGGCGCCTGACTATGGCATACGCATAAATACCATATATATATAAGTCTGTAAATATGAAACCGGAATTTTTTTATAGAAAATACACATTTATTGTATGAAAATGGTAAAAAGTATTGCCCATTTCTAGCTACACATTTTTCACATCTCTCTGGCAATTTGTGGATGGCTCGCCAAAAAAACTGCTGCTCTTTTGAGGCAAACCAATCATCGAGACATTTTCGTAAGAAGTGAAGCGCTGTTCAGCAAGTGCGTGTCCCATCGATGCAAATAAGTAGTAATCGGATGAAGCCAAGTCTGGTGAGTAAGTCGCATGCGAAAATATTTGCCAACTAAACGCCTCGATCGTTTCCTTGACCGGTTTTGCTGTGTGCGATGGTGCATTATCATGTAGCAAAATCACTTTGTGTTGCCTCTTTTGATATTCTGGTCGTTTTTCACGCGATGCTCAGTTCAAATCCATCATTTATTGTCGGTAGCCTTCAGTATTAACGGTTTCGCCAGATTTTATAATAGCAGATCATAATAGATAACACCCTTCTGATCCCACCTAACACAAAGCATTGTCTTCCGTTCCGATTTGGCCTTGCAGTCGATGTCGCTTGTTTGCTTGGAGTTACCCATGATCTTTTACGCTTAGGATTCTCAAAATATATCCATTTTTCATCGCCAGTCACAATTCGATTGAGAAATGATTTTCTTTTGTATCTGGCGAGCAGCATTTCGCAAGTGGTTTTTCGGTTTTCCTGCTGTCTTTCACTCAGTTCATGTGGAACCCATTTTCCCACCTTCTGGATTTTTCCCATGGCTTTCAAACGTATGGAGACGGCTTCTCGTGTCACATTTAATTGATCCGCGAGTTGTTGTTGCGTTTGAGCGTCATCCTCATCCAACAATACTTGCAATTCGGCATCATCAAACTTTCTCGGTGGTCTTCCACGTTCTTCGATTCTCACGTCAAAATCGTCACTTTTGAATATTTTAAACCCTAATCTTCGAAAAGCATTCGATGCGATTCTGCAGCAGTTTTCTTCAAATGGTAACAGAAAATCAATGCTATCCGTAAATCGTAGTTTTTAGGCACAAAAACAGACATGTTCAACGGTACGAAAACATATGTAATTGTATTAAACTTGTATTCTTGTGAGTTAAAAGTCTTTGACAAATATAAACACAAGAAATAGGTGCCAATGACCCGGTTTGACAGTCACTCCATTGACAACTAGAGCCATCTATGAGCAAATTCCGGTTTCATATTTAGAGACCTGGTACTGTATTAGCTGAGAGGACTGAGGTCTGAGTGAATGTGATGGCACGCAAGTAGCCTGAACGAGTGGACATTTACGTGCTAAATAATTTGTTGTAAGAATTGTTATCTAGTTATAAGTCAGTTTGTGGGTGTTAACTATTTGTAAGAAATTAAATTTTAAGATTATTAAAAATAAAATGAGATGTAGAAAATTTAAATTAAGTGAGTTCATAGTTATAATAAACTAGTTTTTTAGTTCTTAAATAATGAATTGATATATGGTTATAGTATTTAGCAAATGTATTATATAATATTATAGATTACTTTAATAAATAAATCAAAAACACTTTGCTTCGTGTTACAAAAGGTTAAATAAGTGTTAAAGAAGATAAATATTAGACAATATTCACACCATTGTTTAATATTGTCAGCTCGTATTTCAATAGTACGGAACTAACTTAGCTTGTCATGTTACACGTTACTTGTAGGCCCTATAGAGAACAAATTTGAGAGATTCGAAGGACGGTGGTTAAGGACGATTGTTAAGTATATACCAACCTCGTATTATTAAAGATATTGTCTACGGTGATATGATCAATGCTAATGGTATAAAATCCAGAAAAGTGCAATTAAAATAATTATTTTCATTTATAAAGACATGTGAATGATCTTCTATTATACATTTCTTGTGTATGTATATAAAAATGATTTATAAAGAATTGTTACAAAATATTTGTTTTATTGGTTTTTTCTATTTTTCTTGTACACATTTTGGCATTAATTCAAGTTTGACATGAATTCAAGTTTGGCATGAATTCAAGTTTGGCATGAATTCAAGTTTGGCATGAATTCAAGTTTAGCGTGAATTCAAATTTGACATGAATTAAAGTTTGGCATTAATTCAAGTTTGGCATGAATATATGCATACCTTTATTGAAAATACACAAAAATGCAAGTAAATGTTTGGCGTGAATTCAAGTTTGGCATGAATTCATTTTTTTTTTTTTTAACCTGGCGAGTTTATTGCCATGTGGCAATCTCTTCCAACCAACCAGAAAGTTGTTTTTATAGTCCCTAAGTGTTAAGCAGACTGGAATCCTATTTAAAAAACATTTTCTATCGATGATGCCAAATTCTTGCATATCAGTAGTAACGGAAATAAATTGGACAGATTAGAGGCCCTACAAATATCCAAGTCAGTGCATCGAGGTGAACATCTGGCAAACACATATATTGCCAAGATCTCACCGCAGCTTGCTGATGTTGTCTCCTGCCGCCTTCCATCAACAATCCCCAACTCGAATTTTTACCATTAGAAGCATGTATATCAGGTCTGTAAATATGAAACTGGAATTTTTTTTATAGAAAATACACATTTATTGTATGAAAATGGTAAAAAATATTTTATTCAAAGTATTGCCCATCGCTAGCTACACATTTTTCACATCTCTCTGTCAATTTGTGGATGCCACGCCAAAAAAACTGTTGCTCTTTTGAGGCAAACCAATCATCGAGCCATTTTCATAAGAAGTGAAGCGTTGCTCAGCAAGTGCGTATCCCATCGATGCAAATAAGTAGTAATCGGATGGAGCCTAGTCTGGTGAGTAAGTCGCATGCGAAAATATTTGCCAACTAAACGCCTCAATCGTTTCCTTGACCGGTTTTGCTGTTTGCGATGGTGCAGCATGAAGTAAAATTACTTTGTGGAACCCGCAACCTCTGGATCGGCAGACAAGTGTCTTACCACCAGGCCACGGAGGTCATCATTTGGCATGAATTCAAATTTTTTGCCGTTTTGTAATATTTGTTCATCTCGAAACTACACGTTAATGCCTGCTTCAATCCTCTCCTGTTCCACTGTACGGTCTGTTTCCCTGATCCTGCCTTTACAAATAGTCCACACATTTCCAATGGGATTGATATCAGGAGAGGGTAATACTGTTACCTTGGGAATAGTTAGTTAATCATCACCTTAGATTGGTGTCACGGTGCAAAATCTTCCTGGAATACTGCTTCTCCGTTTATATTGAAAATATTAAATAATTGAATGACTTCAAAAAGTAAATTTTTAATAAAATAAATAAAACACTATTTTTTATTCACCACTGTTTTATTTGAGTTCACTATCGGTTTCAAAGACTTCCGTCTTCCTCGTCTTGTCTTAAATTTTAAAAAATCTAATTGTAATAGATACAGAAGAGGGGTAGGGAGTGGGCAATAAGGGCAGAAGAGTAAATAGGTGTCAAAAGGATGACTTTTGAATGGGAAACATTTCAATAATTACCCGTAATATTTTTTCCGTTCAAAAGCCACCCTTTTGTTACCTACCCACTCCCACCGGAATAGCCAGTACTCCCGTCCTGTCCCCTTCTCCTGTACAATTAGAATAAATATATTTTAGACATAATTTAGTTCAACTTCACCTGACGAGGAAGACAGAGGACTTTGAAACCGGTAATGAACTCAAAACAATGATGAATAAAAAATATATGTTTAATATACGAGGCATATCCAGAAAATAAGTATACTGAATTTTTGTAGGGTACAATTTTTTTTATTTAAACAAAAAAATTACGTGGTTACCGTAGTACATATTTAAGCTATTTTTCCACATAGTCGCCATTCCTCTCAATGCAGGTGGTGAAGCGGGGTATCGAATTTTTGATGCCTTCCTCGAAGTAGTTTCCCGCCAACCCCTCCGTCCACTTTTCCACCTCCTCCTTTAGCTCCTCATCAGTTGAAAACCTTTTTCCACCCATGTGCAGCTTCCGGGAGGTAAAGAGATAGTAATCTGAAGGTGCTAGGTCAGGGGAATGCGCGGGATGGTTCAGGACATCCCATTTAAACGATTGGTCTGGCATTGTCATGCAGCAGGCAGACTCCCTTTGTCAGCATGCCTCTCCTCTTGTTCTGAATCGCCCTCCGCAATTTTTTTAGGGTCTCACAGTATCTTGCAGAGTTGATGGTCTCCCCTTGAGGCATATATTCAATTAAAATTATGCCTTGACAGTCCCAAAACACGGATACCATGATTTTCTTGGCTGAAATTGTGGTTTTGAACTTTTTGGCGTAGGGTGAAGAGGTGTGACGCCACTGTTGACACTGCCTTTTGGTTTCAGGCGTGTAGTGTGCAACCCAAGTTTCATCTCCAGTAACGATGGAGCGGAGAAATTCATCTCCATGGAGTTTGCAGCGCCTCAAAAACTCTTGCCTTTTTACAAAATTTCGCACTTGGCGGGAGATTGGGTTGATATTTTTCACGAAACGTGTTGTCGCGTCGACACTTCTCAACGTACTGACCTCGAACCGGTCTCGTTGTGGAGGGGAAGGGTCAGGCTACACGGAAGTGTAGCCAACATGTCGAAAATAAAATCCATCCGGTCATGAGAGCCTCAGTACACTTACTTTCTGGATACGCCTCGTACTATATTTAATTAAAATTTTAGAAACACGACGCTACAAAGCGGAACAAATATGTTTTCTAATATTCATCTCTCTTTAAATAATGGCCGTGAACTCCTATATATGAAGGCCTTAGATGATAGTTTGCCAAACTTTTTCGCCCCGTAGACCACTTGCCGATTTTTTTGTTTTCCGTAGACCCCCTGCCTGTCTAATATTGAATTTTCCTAAACTTATTAACTTCAAATGTGTTTTTGCCAGCTGACATAGTGCTGTTCTGTTCACCTTGATAAGGTTTTTTGTAGAGTGGACAATTGTAAAAACAGAAAAACATGTATAATTTTTATTCATACCTTTATTGAAAATACACAAAATGAAAGTAAAATTTGGCTTTGGAATGGAACCTAGTAAAATTGTTACATAAAATGAATACACAAATAATACTGTTAATGAGAGGGATGGACCTGATGCTCTGATAGCGATGGTTCAATATTTGGCTTCAAATTAGTGAGGTATAGTCTTAAATATCCACGTTCAGTGATTTGCACTCTTCTTTTTTTCATAAGAAGATTGTCAACCGCCCTAAAACCTCTTTCTGATGTATGAAGATGGAAAAGCTAACAAAAACTTTTTTGCAACAGTCCATAATGCTGGATAAGCAACAGGAATATCTTTCTGAAGCCAGAACTGCTGATACTTCTTTCTGAACTGCACCTTAAGTTCTTCGTTTGTACTTATTCCAATCAGTTCTTCTTGTAATATATACATATATGTACACACAATCTGTGTTAGGTGTAATAAGACATTTACGGAACACCTAAATATTGATAATGATCTGCCTAGATGGGATCCGCTCACGTGGACCCCCATTTACATCTCGTGCACCCCCAATTTTCTTTTCTCGCTGACATAGACTCCGTGCAAGCCCAAATCGACCCTTGGGGGTCCATATAGACCACTTTGGTTTAAAGGGTGCAGAATACAAAACATATTTGAGATTTATCAACTTTGAATTGGTCATTCCTATAATTGATATTATTTACAATAACTATTCTTGATTGTGAGTGTATTATTAACACTAAATGTCACATTATGTCGCATTATCTTTTATAGATGGCGCTCAAAAGGTTCGAGGTCCATAATGCAGCATCCTACACTCCATTCGTTATTATTGAGGAGAGAAATACACCACAGAGTTATTTACAAAGTGTACATGAACTCCGTGTCCACTATAATAGACGTCAAGTCTAAAGAGCTAAAATGTTATTACCTCTAAGTAATAGAGGAATACTGAATGATACTCGTTTTATATAAAAAAAAGCATTAACTTTCATTTAAATTGTCATGAATTGCTTAGCTTTTCCTTTATTTGAGTTCCTTCAGTACAAACCTGTCATAAGGCTTTTCTCTGTTGTAAACAAAGTGCCTCTAATCATCAACAAACTCCCTCTGTACATAGAATACATATTTTGTGAAATTAATTTGCTGAGATTTCCGATGTACTTTTCCACTGTTGATTGAGTTATAAAAGAAGGCTGTTTGCAGAATTTATAAATTTGTTCCGTACTTTCTTTCCGTATGAATGTCAAGGGTGACGCTCGGTATGGTGTAGGTGCGGGCTGTCTGTCTTGAAACATGTCAGTATCGTATTAATAACTATGTATATTGTTATTTTTTGGAGGAATTTTAACGTTAACGCATAATTACGAGGATAGATCAAATATAAACCAGAAATTTTAAAAATATATATATTTGCAGAAAGAAAAGACCAAGTGCACATAATCTCTTGCTTTAGAAATGCATTATTTTCAGTGAATCGGTAGTTTTTTTATCCCGATTTATTTGACTGTAATGTATCTTTTCCTCGGGTTTTATTGTCATGTTATTTGTTTTATTTTTGAAATATTTGTTTTAGTAATGAATGAATGAATGTGATAGTAACACATTCGGCGGTATATTAAGTGAAGGGTGTTGTGTTCATATATGTTACCATCATACATTTTAATAAGACCTCCCAAAAAGGACTGCCTTAAAGTATTTCCTAAAGCTACACACGCCACTCATATCTCTGACACTAAAAGATAGACCTCGGTGCGCTACAGAACAAACAACGGAATTATAGTTCGTCGAATTTATTTTACTCCAGGAGACTAAAATTTGGTGCAATATCCTTAAAACCGTCATGAGCGCTAAATATCAAAAGTTCACTGAAGTTTAGATGTGCAATAATTTGTGATTCACCGGTAAAAATATCAAGAAAATATTGTGAATTCGAACATAATTTTTTTTAATTATGATTAATATTCAGCATTATTCACGTAAGTTCAGTTATCATGATTTGTAATAAGTAAAAATAACGAGATTAACCATTTTTATCTTATCAAGTGGCATCAAAGCTAATCAGTTGATAACACAGCATTATAAATGCGGTATCAATAGAACGGATAATCATTTCTCCTTGGACTCGCCTTGCAAACCAAAGTTTCGTGCTAAATTACAACGTACATCGCTGGAATATATATTTTATAAAACATCTCAAATAGTGATTATGGATAAGGGTAAGTGTTCAAATTAGATTAAAACTAGAAAAGTATTTCTTCATCATTAAACTGATTCGTTTAAGTCAGTTTCAGTTCGTGTCAATGTATGAAACAATGCGGAATCAAGACACCAGAAATAAATGTGTAGATAAAATGGATATTTTAAGTGAGATGAGGAAAGTAGCTTTCAGATGGTTTGGACATGTGGAGAGAATGAATGATGAAAGAATAACTTAGCGAATATACGAGTCTAAAGTGCAAGGTGTGCGTATAAGAGGTAGGCCGAGGAAAACGTGGTTGGATCAATAAGAGCGTATTCAGAAAGAATGTATAAAGTAAGAAGTATGAATAACAAATGAATAAAGGTATATTGATAGCAACATAATATGTACATATATTATATAAATACATTCCGTAATCTGACATATCTCAAGATGAATATGGGAGCAGGAAGTAGCTTCGAGAGAGAAGCTAGCAAAAGGTGTGGCGTCATCTCGTAACGTCAAGATACACCCCACCAATATAGGGCGAGTTCAGCCACGAGGGCATAGAGGGGGTTTTCAGCTCAAATCCTATTAAATAATGTGCATGAAAAGATGTACGAATTTAGGAGGCGAAACTGAAGGAAAGGCGAAGTTTTGCTTGGATATAAAAATTGGGAGATCTATTCTCTCTGCCTACCTCACAAGGGACACATCGTGATGAGATAACCACCATCGCGTCGTCTCCTTATCGGCATAGGCAGAAAGAAGAGAACCCCAGACCTTCCTATCGCAAATAACATGTTTTCCATCTTCTACATTCATACACCTTCTCATGCAGCTCCTATAATTTATCTTACTTTTAATATTTCGTTCTTTCAAAATCATATATACTTGATCCAACCATACTCCCATTGATATTCCTCTACCACGCCTTCCACTCACATTTGCACTATATATTCGGTTTATTAGTCTTTCTTCATTCATTCGTTCCACACGCCCAAACCATCTCAGCGTGCTTTTCTTCGTCTCACTCGACACATCAGTCTTAAG
Organism: Odontocerum albicorne; assembly: GCA_949825065.1. Lineage (NCBI taxonomy): Eukaryota > Metazoa > Arthropoda > Insecta > Trichoptera > Odontoceridae > Odontocerum > Odontocerum albicorne. The sequence goes on from OX463868.1 coordinate 13,213,689, forward strand.
TGCACATTCAGCCTTAATCAATTCATTCCGTATACTGTCATACATTGTCAATCCACATATTCTTCTCAACGCACGTATTTCCACAGCATTTTTTCGGCTCCTCTCAGTTATTTTTCCACGTCCATGTTTTACTCCAATACATCAAACTTGACACCGAAATTCTATTGTAAACTATCATCAGATGTGTAAACTATCATCAGATGTGTAAACTACCACCAGATGTGTAGCTATTGTAAACTACCACCAGATGTGTAGCTGATTTTGAAACGTTAGAAAGAGATTTTACGTTTGGGTATATACGAGTATATGTTTGAGTGCCCTGTTGACTTTGTTTCTATCGCTACACGCCATTGGATATCCTTCTTAACTCTTCCATTGTCTGAGAAATAATTACTCAAAAGGCAGAAATCTTCAACACGCACCAATCTTTCTTTACTCACATATATATATAAATAAATTGCATTTTCTTTTTCTTACACTTTTCTATCCCATTTTTCTCTTCACACCTTTTATGATTTTACTATTTTTATACGACTTATTCACCATAAAACTATGTTTATATTATCTCTTATTTATAGAAGTCATGGCTATTGAACACAGTTAATATTTATAGAAGTCATGGCTATTGAACACAGTTAATATTTATAGAAGTCATGGCTATGGAACACAGTTAATAGTTATAGAAGTCATGGCTATGGAACACAGTTAAAAGTTATAGAAGTCATGGCTATTGAACACAGTTAATATTAATAGAAGTCATGGCTATTGAACACAGTTAATATTTATAGAAGTCATGGCTATTGAACACAGTTAATATTTATAGAAGTCATGGCTATTGAACACAGTTAATATTTATAGAAGTCGTGGTTATTGAACACAGTTAATATTTATAGAAGTCATGGCTATTGAACACAGTTAATATTTATAGAAGTCGTGGCTATTGAACGCAGTTAATATTTATAGAAGTCTTGGCTATTGGACACAGTTAATATTTATACAAGTCATGGCTATTGAACACAGTTAATATTTATAGAAATCATGGCTATGGAACATAGTTAATAGTTATAGAAGTCATGGCTATTGAACACAGTTAATATTAATAGAAGTATGGCTATTGAACACAGTTAATATTTATAGAAGTCATGGCTATTGAACACAGTTAATATTTATAGAAGTCAAGGCTATTGAACACAGTTAATGCAATCTATTGTATATAAATTGCGTATTCACTTTAAATTAACCCAGATCCATACATATTGAGTGTTCACTTTAAATTTACCCAGATCAATATAATTTGAGTGTTCATTTTAAATTAACCCAGATCCACATATATTCAGTGTTCACTTTAAATTAACCCAGATCCATATAAATTGAGTACTCACTTTAAATGAACCCAGATCATATAACTTGTGTGTAAATTTGCAGATGTAAATATGACTTCGTTAAAAGAGGATACTCCGTCCAACGAAACAAAAGACATTGAAACTATAAAAAAACAGATGTTGGAACTCCTGCAGTTAATTCCTCAAGGAGACAGGGAACAGGCACTCCGTTCCTTGAACCAGATCCCCACTGCTGGTATCTCTAATCTGGCACCATCTAGTTCTTTATCAAGAGGTAAGTCTTTTTCTTATACTAAAACACTGACATAGCTTGTATTGGGTCGTCCTTTAAGAAATTTCGTTTTTTTTAGGTTAAATTAAAAAATATCTTTTATTATATTTTGAATCTAAGAAAAGACTTTTATTTCACATTTTGATGCCATGTTTACATTTTTTTAAGAAAATAGATAAAACACTTATGTTTAATGTGTATTCACCACTGTTTTATTTGAGTTCACTACCGGTTTCAAAGAGTTCATCTTCCCCTGACGAGGGAGACGGAGGTCTTTGAGACCGGTAGTGAATCAAAATAAAACAGTGATGATTACAAAATAAAACGCATTATTTATTTTATTCAATTTTTTTATTTAATTATATTCATATGTAACACGAGGGATAGACTATCGAGTACCACAACGCTGTAACCCTTTTGTGGTAGGTATAGAAGACAAACCTCCACGGCTTTCTGCACATGCACACCGCTCTCGCTTCATCCACATATTCGATCACTTCATCCACGTTTATTAAAAAATGCATAACCCACCGTAATTTAACTTTTTTATGAAAACGCGCAACAGTAAAAAAATTTAAATGACGCATTTCTCTTTTTATTTCAGACCCTTTGTCGCATCCTCAACAGAATGCTGAAGGCCATAGTTTCCCCTACCCTTCTCAGCTTGTGGTAAGTATTGTCTTTGGCATAATCCATGAATATGAATTTTATAAATTACCATTTGTTATTATCTAATCTGAATTCAACAAGTCTCTCTGATCGGAGAATATTAGCGGACTTGATTGTACTTGTCAAAGTCGTGAATGGAATGATCGATTATCCGAAATTCTTGGAATTGATTAGCATTTGAGTTCTGACGAGAATGACCAGACTGCAGGACACATTCCTATGCTGAAATTATAGAAGGACACTTCCATCTTGTTCATTCTTATTATATTAAACCGTGGTTTCCAAGGGATAGATTGTTGGATTGATTTATATCTAGAGCCCTTATTTACACCAAATACATTACAATCCAACGTTCATCAGTGCCAAGTATCATGTTTAATTTTATTTAAAAGATCAGTTATTTTGTTTGAAAAATGAGTTTGGGGACATAACAAAAATGAAAAATCAATAACAAAATTTTAAAACATTCTTGCGTTTGTGAATTATTGTGATTCTAATTATTCTGGTCTTCCTGATTCGCAATTATCTAGACGCCAGTCTGTTAACAATGCAGTTTCTAGACTGAAATATGGCAGTCATAAATATTGTCATATAAGTCCGCATCTAAAATGTCTACACTGGCTCTAGTGTCGCTAACGGATTCATTTCAAATCTTTGTTCGTGTCACCTATTTCACATTTCTATGTGAACATTTTAAGACAAATCATTTACCTCTTCTCCCATACCCAGACTATAGTGCCATACACAGGACCGGAGATGAGTACGCTGCAGTCTCGGACGCTTATAGAGTTAGTGTTTAGACATATAGAGTTAGTGCGCTTAGTGACGCTTATAGAGTTAGTGCCTGAAAAGGCACTTCCGTATATCCGAGCCTCGAAATATGATCCCGCGTGTCCGTTGGAGTTGCGCCTGTCTGACTCCATCTTTTATATTTTGTTTCCATCTTGCATTTTATTTTTCAATAATTTGTATTTTATGTTCGTATTTTTGCGCAGTGCGGGCTGTGCGCCTGTGGACAGTCCCGTATAGTGTTGGTAACATGTGATTTTGTAGGATATGATACCTTTTTCTTTCTTATTGTTTCTGTTGTAATGGTGTAAATTTATTTCTGATTTTTTTCCATATTCTGTCCTTAATGTGTTGAGCCCTCACCACTGTCCTTCTTAATGTGTTGAGCCCTCACCACTGGCCCTTCTATTTTTATTGTTTTTATTATAAGGTACATTTAATCGTTTCTTTATATAAATAAATGATAAATCTATCCGAAAAATACAAAACTACTTCCGGATCAGTCCAGAACTTCCGAGTACATATCTCCAGCAACAATGATCTCCACAATAAAGTGAATTAGCGAATTCTCCCATACCTGACTATAGTATAGTACACAGGACCGGAGATGGGTGCGCTGCAGCATCAAGTTCTAATTCCTCCCTAATCACTGCATTCCGTATTGTCATACATACTCAATCACTGCACGCTTTTCTACACCATTTATTTATTCTGCTCTTTGCGGTCTTTACCACGTCCACATTTCACGACTATTTAATTGCCAATATTGGCAGCAATATACCCTGGGGGACTATCATCTTAGGAGATTTTTATACTGTTCAGTTCAAGTACAAATGTTTCCTTTGTTTCCTATCACTACATGCCGTATAATATCAAACCCCCTATTAACTTATCCATAATCTGAGACAATACTACCCAAATAGCAGAATACTTCAACTTGCTCCAATCTTCCATTACTCACCCATATATCACATTTACTTTTCCTTTCAAACTTTTCTATTCCCATTACTTTGGATTATGCAACATTCATTCTCAGATCTTTCTCTTCGCATCTCTCATACTGTTTATTTATAAAACAATGCAAAATGTCTTCACTTCCATACAAGGTTACTTTGTAGTTCGTCTTCCCTCAGTACGTTTTCTGCGATTTTCTTACCAAATATATTTATCTGAGCATATACATACCATACACGGAGAAGTTCATAATGTATTGACCACAGTGACCACCTTCCTATCCCTACACTCACCTTACTTTATTTTTTGTAATACTTTTAACCTGTCAATAAAAGTGGGACCGAATCCCAAGACACAGCGCCCTTAACGTGTTCCTCGCGGGAAGCACAAACGCCTGTGATCTGATCTGTAGCATTCCTTTGTGTATTTTACGTAATGTTTAGTTTATCTCCTTTACTTAATGAGTCTCCTTAAGAGTAATGACTATTATTTATGATCAGAAAATTACTTGAATGTCATGTTTACTTGGTGGTGTAATCAAATATCAGTGGTTCTAAACAAAATACGTGTTTAAACTTAGAAATTTAAAAACGCCGAAATTGTGCCGCGCACAGGATTCGTGTAGTTTGATTTTTAATGCGGTGTACAGGTTAAGGAGAGTTTGCTCTCTAAACTGCGCTATATAAGTTGTCATTGTGTTATTATTATCATTCAAACTTAATTGTAATATTGTTGATCACACATATTTAACCCGAAAACAATCTTGACTTTTATATCTTAAAATAAAATAATCTAAAAGATTAAAGCAAGTAGATAAATTCTGATACAATGATACCTCGATTTATGCGGATAATGCGTGCTTCAAAAGTCCCGCACTTATCAAAACACAGTCTTCAACACAAAATAGGTGGATTCGTTCTAATGTGCTGGTTCCTTTTTACTTGTTTTATTTCAATATGAATGGAAAGTCTTGAAACAAAGTTATAATTAAAGAAAATAAATAAAACAATTATTAATATTTAGTATTCCCCACTGTTTTATTTGAGGTCACTACCGGTTTCAGACCTCCGTCTTCCTCATCAGGTAAATATGAACTGCATTATGTCTCAAACATATTTATTCTACGAGTAATAGCTACAGGAGAGGGGGAGGGAGAGGGGAATAGTGGCTATTAAGGGGTGAGGGGAGTAGGGAGGCGTCAAAAGGAAGGATTTAGAATGGGAAGCATATTTAGCAGAGGACTATTATTGAAAATGATTGTTTATAATGTTGAAACATCTTGTGTCCTCGCGACAGGGCTCGCCCTATATTGGTGGGGTGTATCTTGGCCGAGGGGATGTTATTAGACACAGCTCAAACATTTTGATAGCTTCTCTCTTATAGTAAATGTATTTTTTGCCATTTATGTGTTTTGAAGTGTATTTAAGAATATAACGTACATACTATGTTGCTATCAATAAACCTACATTTATTTTTTATTAATTATTTATTATTTAAACTTAATTTAACAAATTTTTTAATATTCAAATATTCTAAGTTGTCCAAAATATTGTTATTAGACATCTCAAATGTTCCATAACTCTTTTTTCAATGTTTATTTTAATCACACAAAGAGAAGAGAGACTCGGTACATGTGTAAGGAGTGTGGTGTAGCTCTCCATAAAGGTAAATGCTGGCAGAATTACTTTACACAAAAAGACATTAAAATATTTTAAACAAATACACAAAGTTTAACTATAATATTCCTAAGATTTACTTAGATATCAGAATTTTTGTAAACCCTTTACACAAATCTTTATTCCTCAAAAACAAGTCGGCCACTGAGAAATGTTATCTTGATATCAATCAATTCTTGGTTTCAGTTGCTAACGTAATTGAAAACTGATGAATATTTGATGAAGCTTCATTAAGTCGATCGCTACGCATTAAACCTAAGATATGACATTACTTTCGGGACAACCTGTTAGGAATAATTCTGTGGGATACCATCTTAACAGATTTTGATCCAATCAGGTACGAGTATAACCATATACACAAAAGCGTAAATAAAACATTTTGTATCTTTTGTTTTCAGGTAAAAGAACAGAGAGACTGTCAACGACTTCACAATGAACCTACCCCTTCCACCAGCGTTCTTGAAGACACACCTGTTGCTGAAGAACAGTACAAGAAATCAGGTTTAGTCGATAATTTACATGGATTCACGTACCAATTTAAATTCCTCGTACTTTGTTTCTTAAAAGGACAAAACTACAAAGATTTCCGATTAGGTGCTGAAGCAGATCAAGCGGGTAAATTTGACGATAGTTTCATCAAATACAAAGATAAAGATGGCAAAATAGTTTATAAATTCTTTCAGTGTAAAAGTAAGAAACACGAATCGCAACATATCACAACATCGGACCTGCTCGGGAAATGTGCCGATGCATTTGATTTATTAAAATACTTTTTATCGTTCTATCAAATGAGGAAAAGTGGCGAATTTTCTTACGACGATAAGAATGAATACATTCTATGTACGAATGTCAACTTTAATTCTAAAAACTTGAAAAAGAATGGCGTTCAGCTCGTACCTCAAGTTACGGACGATCCTATACTCAAAACAGCGGGAGAAAAGAATCTTTTTACTTTGAAATTAGATAAGTCAGTACAAAAAATATCCGATTTCGTAGAACGTTTAAAATTTGACGTCATAGTTTGTCCATCGATGATTAAATTATTTACAACCTTAAAATCCGGTAATACTTTATCTGTTATACCGAATATACCTGCGCGTTATCACAAAACACTTGTTGGAGATATTTGGGAATTTGGGAAATTTGAGAACAAGAAGACATGTTCTATAAAGTTTAAAGAAGGTTTTTTAAATTCAAACTCTGGTGTATCAAAAGATGCAGAAAATATTAAACAAGTACTGCTGAATGTTTAAAAACTCACCAGTTCTCAGTTTAAAAGGGAATATAAAAAGAAATCCTTTCCGGTGAAACATAGTTTCTTTAAGTTTTATAAAAATATAAAACAGTTTAAATCTTATACTGACACAGATTTTGAACAATTATATAATCTTATATTTGAATGCGTAAACAATTCTACGTCTCCAGTGATTCAAATTAATTCAGCTGATCCAATCATTCAATATCAAATGGATTTAGTTGCCGAATACATTTTTGTTAAAGAAGAAAATGTTCACAAATTGAAAAGAAATCTTTTAGATACAAATGTTCAAGTGCCAGCTTATTTAAATCCTTTCATATCGAAATTATATTATTATGGAGAACATATTTATAATTACCATTTCGATCTTTCTAATTTCCATGTATTTTTTGAAGAATATTTTATTGACCAGTTTTGTAATAAATTTATTTGGATGGTTAATCTAACTGAGGATGACATCGATAAAGAAATTGAGACTTTAACGGGAAAAAAAATTAATCCTATCAAATCAAATATAGCCGTGAAATATTTGTTATCACGTATTATTGAATGGATAAAAGAACCTGAGGGTACGTATTTATCTATGGAAAAGTTTCATTCTTTAATAAACACTATAAACAAGGATATTTCTACATTCGGTGTAACAGAGGGATTAAGTCAGGACTTTGTAAGAGAATTGGAAAACTACGAAATGGTTTATAACGAAATTGATCCTAATATTAAGTGTTTTGTGAATAACAGTTCTCCAGATATACAACTGTTTAATTGTATATGCTCTAATCCTACTTTAGCAAGTATACAAGTGTTGCAAGCATTGCAATCTAACCATAAAGATGATTATGTGTTTGTATCCTCACAAACACTTTGCAGAAATATTGATCTCTTTGAAACATTTCAAATGAAAGGATATATTAAATTTTTAATAATTGTACACAATACTGAATTAGATGTTCTTCTGTATTCGCAATTATTTAAAATATTACCTTCAGCAATGGATAAAAAAATATTTTTTGTGTCGCACAGTAAAATTTTCAACGATCCTTTAATCAATGTCGGAAATAATAAAATACCCAAAATTAAAGAAGCTCATATGACAGTCAGTATAAACAATTTCAAGGAACAAACTACTAAACGTATGTTAGATAAATTACTCTCGCTTCAAGGCAATAAAGTTTGTTTAAAAGAATTGATGGGGCAAGATGAAAATGTAGATTTATCATTAAAATGTCAACAGAAGTTTTGTTATTGTTTTTTAGAAAATGAAAAGCATTTTTTGGATTTGTATCACGAGAAATTGTCTCTGGGAGGTAATCTCCCAGAATTTCATGAAAACCTTCCGTATTATATATCTAGACGATTCAAGAGAGATGATTTACAAGAAGAAACAAAACATATCATTGCAGACAGTGGATGCTCTATAGAAGATACACATGATCAACCAATCAAATCAGGGATAAAAGAAATATACAATGAGGATGATTCATTAGAGGAAATGACGACCAAAACAGTAATATTGATAATGGACGTGGCTGGAATGGGAAAGAGTACTGTGCTCTCCAACATGTGTAAAAGTCTTAAAAATCAACATCCAAATAATTGGGTGATACGACTGGACCTAAATCAGTTATCACCAATATTCTCAGAACACAAAAAAAAAGGATCCATAATTAGTGATGAGAAAGAAGCAGTATTGTTCCTTATCGACGAAGTGTTAATCCCTCAACATTATTTAAGTAAAGATTTAGAGAATGAGGTTCTGAGGTACGCGTGCCTTGTTCATGGTAACGTGGTTCTTATTCTCGATGGTGTAGATGAAGTTTGTCCTGATTATATGAATTTCATTCTTAAATGGATTCAGTTGCTGATGCAATCAAAAATAAGTAAAATTTTACTCACTTCGAGACCACATTTACGTTCGGAACTTGTTGAATCTTTTGATCCGTTCATTCTAACACTGGAAAAGTTTTCTCGAAGCAATCAACTTAATTTCCTCATTGCATATTGGAAAGATGCATTAAAGTCAAACGATGATTCTGCTTGTCATATCGGAAAATACGCCAACACCCAGCTTGACGTATTTAGTAAGACAATTAACGATCGGGAGTTAGAATTTACTGGAATTCCTCTTCAAACAAGACTGTTAGCTGAAGTTATGCTCGACTCGACTGAGAACGATACTCACAATTGGCTCGGGTGTAGACAGTATGTCCAACAAAATGGTACGGTTGAAGCACATATTCCGGATTTAAATTTACATTTCTTGTACACGAATTTCATTAAGAAAAAAATTAAAATATATATGCATAGTAAAATCGGGTCGAGCACAAGCGCTGCTTCGGATACCGAAACATTAATTTACAAGGACTGTTTGAAACAGCATAGATTGTTGGCATTGAAAACTGTTTTGCCTGAAAGAGGCTTTAAAATGTTGTTTGATAACGCCAAGTTGGATAAATCAATCGAAAGCATACGTGAACATAGAGAGAAGCGTGGGTTAATTGTTACTATAAATGGTGAGATACCGGTTTTCATCCACCGCACTATCGCGGAATATCTAGTTGCAGACCACATGGCCAATTCATCTCGCCATAGCGAAGGATTTTATTCACACAAACATTTTAGGTTATTCAAATATTTCATACCAATATGATGTCACGAGAAAATTCTTAAATATGAATTTAGAAGGTGCCGAAAATAAATACGTCTTTGCTGATAACAGCAGTAAAAGTGTATCGCCGATAGCTCTTAAACCTTCAAACGATGGTGGATTACAGCACTTTGATAATTTTATCCAAGCCGCACGAGAAGGTCATACTAATATTATGTTAGCACTTCTAAGTGGTATCGGAGGAGTAGAATTGTGTCGCGAACACTTGAGATATGCATGTGTTTCAAGTATTAGGTTTATGCCCGATGTTGTATGGCGCATTTCTAATAAAAGAACCTTGAAACAACTTATGGAATTACTGATACCGGATTCTGAGCGAAATATTTCTATATCTTCACAAGATTCCGAACCTGATTTAAGGTTAGCATTAGTCAAATGGTTGTATAATGCTGTGACGGAAGGAAGAGATATTGACGGAGCAAATGTAATACGAGATAATTATATTCACATTTTCGCTATGAAGGGGTACAACGAAATATTAAGCTGGCTGCTTTTACCTGCAGACTCGGGCGGATGTGGAGGTGATGTTAATGGGAAGGATAGCGGTGGAGATACGCCATTACATAGAGCTGTATCTGGTAGAGAACTATCGACAGTGAAATGGTTGCTAACTCCAGTGGAAGAAAACGGAGCGGGTGCAGATCCAGACATCAAAAACAGCGAAGGTAGAACTGCACTCGAGTTAGCTGAATATAGATATGCTCAATATAAAGGCGAACCATCGTTTCATGCAGAGTATAAAGAAATGATCGACGTTTTAAAGTCTCCCATTGGAAAGGATATCTCTGTTAAGGACTCTCCACTGCGGTGTACCCGTAACGTTCCATGAGGATATCTCTGTTAAGGACTCTCCACTGCGGTGTACCCGTAACGTTCCATGAGGATATCTCTGTTAAGGACTCTCCACTGCGGTGTACCCGTAACGTTCCATGAGGATATCTCTGTTAAGGACTCTCCACTGCGGTGTACCCGTAACGTTCCATGAGGATATCTCTGTTAAGGACTCTCCACTGCGGTGTACCCGTAACGTTCCATGAGATACTTCCAATACTCCATCGGGATTCAAAACACTTCAACAAATATGAGATCTACCGTTATGAACTACACAAACCTTGATTTATACTAAGGATGGTCTGCCTACGCAGAATACATTCATTATTCTTCATTTCAATCATTCACAATGCATCGATTCAAGTTTATTATTTAACCCTTTATTGGGAAAGTTTTAACCCTTTATAGGGCAAGTTATTATTTAACCCTTTACTGGGCAAGTTTTAACCCTTTTTAGGGCAAGTTATTATTTAACCCTTTATGGAGCAAGTTTTTTTTTTGAGATATACAGTTTTTTGTTAAATAAATCCCTATTATGTGCATCAAATCCACTTTATTTCTTCGAAAATGTGTTTGAGTTTTTTTTTTCTTTTGAAATGTGGCGGTCGCATACGAGAACTGTGCCCATTTCAGGGGTCATGTCAGTTGGAGCAAAAGTGACCGATGCATGTTTAGGTAATAATATCTAAGTTAAGGTTGTATTAGGGAAGACAATTCTTATATGGGATATAATGAATGGGGATTTATTTACTTATAATTTACATATTTGACAATAAATTGACCGCATGTTTAGATCGTTGCTACTGAACATGCAGCTAACTTAAATAAGACCTCTGCCCGTCCACTACATTTGCCAAGTTGACATTTGTGTTACTTAAAAACGTTTCATGAAGAGAATGAACCCTTCCAAGTATAACAATAAGGCTGGTCTCGCATATGCGACCCATTTCTGCTTATGCCCGTTAAAGGGTTAAAAATAACACTGAGGCACAACGTTTCTGTTTCCTGGACTCCGCTACATATTATGAATGCAGTTTCGGATGCTGATTGTATTGGTAGCATTAAAAAGTCTGTATCACGTAACATACCATTTTTAATTTATCATACGAGGTAAGTCCAGAAAGTAAGTGTACTGAGGCTCTCACGACCGGATGGATTTTATTTTCGACATGTTGGCTACACTTCCGTGTAGCCTGACCCTTCCCCTCCGCAACGAGACCGATTCGAGGTCAGTACGTTGAGAAGTGTCGACGCGACAACACGTTTCATGAAAAATGTCAATCCAATCTCCCGCCAAGTGCGAAATACGCGGCGTCATCCGTTATCTCGTTTGGAAAGGAAAACCTCCGGTTGAGGTTTATAATGAGGTGAAAACTGCATATGGTGATAAAGCTATGAATCGTACGAGTGTGTACAAGTGGTGTCGCGAGCTTAGAAACGGTCGTACGTCTGTGCATGATGATCAGAGGAGCGGAAGATCTTCAATTGTGACTGACGAAATTGTTTTGGGACTGTCAAGGCATAATTTTAATTGAATATATGCCTCAAGGGGAGACCATCAACTCTGCAAGATACTTTGAGACCCTAAAAAAATAGCGGAGGGCGATTCAGAACAAGAGGAGAGGCATGCTGATAAAGGGAGTCTGCCTGCTGCACGACAATGCCAGACCACACACGGCCAACGCCACGAAGGAACTGCTCGCCTCGTTTAAATGGGATGTCCTGAACCATCCCGCGCATTCCCCTGACCTAGCACCTTCAGATTACTATCTCTTTACCTCCCTGAAGCTGCACATGGGTGGAAAAAGGTTTTCAACCGACGAGGAGGTAAAGGAGGAGGCGGAGAAGTGGACGGAGGGGTTGGCGGGAAACTATTTCGAGGAAGGCATCAAAAATTTGATACCCCGCTTCACCACCTGCATTGAGAGGAATGGCGACTATGTCGAAAAATAGCTTACATATGTACTACGGTAACCACGTAATTTTTTTGTTTAAATAAAAAAAAATGTAACCTACAAAAATTCAGTACACTTACTTTCTGGACTGACCTAGTATATTTGAAAATAAAACTTCCGGTCTACATAGTACAAAGGGAATATATCTACTTGTCCCCAATTTTACATTCTTTTGGAAGTTTTCTTTTATATTGCGCTCTTGGATTGCCTTTAATTGTAGTCCAGCACGGTTGGATTCCATTTTCCCTGGTATCGTTTTTCCATCACTGATATATCCTGATGATAGCGCTCTCCGTGTTGGTCGTTTATAGCACCAAGCTATTAAATGTGGTTCGTTGGAAGTTGATGATAGGTGGTATTCCGTATCCGTAAAATGTTCATTTACCGCATGGTTGTCACCATATTCTTCATCTAGTGTCCAAAATGAAGGCGGTATCGGAATTGGTAGCGTATCACTGCTCTAGATAGGTTGAATTGCGGAATGAAGATTCGGGTATTCAATACTCCTTTTATATTTGGAAGAGGACCCAATCGCATTACTTAAACAAAAGTAGCAATCAGTCGCGTCATCTTTTTGCTCTCTCCATACCGTGGGAACAGCAAATGGCATTTATTTTCTGGAATGTTAAGCTTATTTGTTTGAGAAGTAACAAAAAAATTCTGAAATTGTTCCTCAGTGTAATCAACGTTTTCAAGTCTCGTATTTAAGATGAAAGCTTGGAATTTTTGTCAATGTTTCCCTTCAGCAGTTGTGACTTGCTTCAGAAACTGGTTCATTTGCGGTAAAAAACGAGAAATATTTAGTTGATTATTTTATGTTACTATATTATTTATAGTTAAGGCATTAACATTGTGGATGTTTAGATATTTTAATTTGTTTTATTAAACACTGTTTATTCCTTTTTTTGTAACGATATAACCCTACCGGTTTCAAGGCTTTCCCCTCATCTTTATAACTTTATATCTTGACTTTTATTCATATTTTTATCGCTTTAGTTGTTTAATGTAATTGAATTGATTCTGTATCAAATGTGAAATAAATAAATGATGTAAATTATAAAAAAATATCTTTTATTGCTTTTACCACACTTCATTATTATATTTAAAGTAGGGGAGGCCAACCTTTACAGCCTTTACAAAGCGAAACGGTGCTGTTGATTTTTTTCAAACGAGTGTGCCATTGCACACCAGCCAACAATAAAAAGGACAAGACCACCGCCACCTGATGGATAAATGATCTGGAGAAAGACAATATAAATGGAGAAGCAGTATTCCGGCAAGATGCTGCACCGTGACACTAATCTAAGGTGATGATTAACTAACTATTCCCAAGGTGACAGTATTACCCTCTCCTGATATCAATCCCATTGGGAATGTGTGGACTATTTGTAAAGGCAGGATCAGGGAAACAGACCGTACAGTGGAACAGGAGAGGATTGACGCAGGCATTGACGTGTGGTGTCGGGATGAGCCAATATTGGAAAACTGCCAAAAAAACCTATTGAATCCATCACAAAACGTGAACAAGATTGTATAAAAGCTAAAAGCGGACATATTCCTTATTAAAATAATGAATATTTGAAAGATTTAAAAACTGTTTGATACTTTTAATGGCTGAAAACACTTGATTACAACTATTTTATCTTTATTCACATTAATTCCCCCACTACCGTGTTCTCGATACGATTGCCGAATGTAACGTATATTTACTGTTGAACATGATGCCAAGGTCTTTGGCAGTGTGGACGTGCACAGCGTGATGGCCATCAATCGAGTACCTTAAGAATAGCTGGATCCCAGCTCTTGTAAAGACAGCATTAATAAAAAAGAATCTAGAATATGCTCCGAGCCCTTGAAGTAAGACTGTTCCTTAACCCTATTTAAACGCAGATTGCTTCAGTATTTCCCCATATGTCATAATAATTAAAATCCGACGCAGTCCTCTCTTTGAATCTCCCGAAATCGAAAGACGTGATTGATCCTTCAGCCGGACAACTGCGATCTGAGCAAAATGCGAAAAAGGCGTTTTGAAGGAGTCTACAGATTCAAGTGGACCATTTAATGACAGTCTTCTCCCTGGCTCCATCCCAACTCACTGTCTGCGAAGACTGTTGGGGTCAGCTCTCCTCGTCATCAGGTTGTATGCTCTTCTGTCCCAGACTATGCCCCCCAGGCCGTGCCTCTGCATCAGGTTATCTTTTTGCACCACCCATGAATTCTTTGGTCTTCCTCTGGTTGTAATTCGAGGAAGATCCATGGAGATTGCCTGGTTCACAATGTGATCGGGTGCTCTGCGTTCAACGTGCCCACACCATCTCAATCGCCTCTCCTCCATCTTGCTGTTGATGTCTGTAACACCTAGGCTTCCACGAATGCGTGAGCTTTTTTTTGGACCATTTAATGACAGTAAAGACAATAATACAGATAATGGCATCGAAATGCAATATAAAGGCCTAAAGTATTCATTAATTTCTTACTATGAAATATAAAACAAAAACATGGCACACTCTTAACTGTTTGGTATAGACTAACATTGTTATTAAAACAACAAGACGTGTTTTACTGTTATTCATTAAACAATATGTTTTGCACGCAAAGTTAAAGAAAACAATCTTGATAATAGAAACAATTCCGTATTGTGTTTTGGTTACTCTGTAAGTTTCATTCAAATGAACAATTTGTGTCATTGTAATTCCCTATTATTAATGTGAAGAGGAAATCTCAGTTTACAAATGGAAACAAAAATAGTTTGTCTTGTAATCGTACATACAATAACTAAATATAGTATTAAAGAAAAGCCTTTAGTTCTTTTTTTTATTTTTTTATCCACTTTGCACGGATTTCTCCTGTTACACAAAGAGGGTCTGCTTCTAGCGTTAGCTTATTCGTTAGGAAGAATATCAGCCAGGATTCTTCTCATACTGCTAGACGGTACCGAGAATATATCAACCGTGTCATTCAGTTGGTTCAATATCTCTATACCACACGTGACTGAGTGTTTAGCCATGATATTCGTCCTGTAAGTTGGTATGTAGAACAGAGGGTGATTCCTTGCACGGCTATATTTATTAGGTACATATAAACTTAGTGCTTCTAGAATCGCGGGACAGTTAAAGGAACCTTGGAAAACCTTTATTAGGAATATCGCAATGGATTCTTGCCTTCTTGTTTCGAGACTTCTATAGTTACACACCGTGAGAAGTTCGGCATGGAGGGCATATTTTGGGTAATCCCCCTTTGTTCTGTACCATAGATATCTGAGGATTTTTTTTTGTATTTGTTCTATATTGTTTTTATATTTGAGCTGATGAGGAGCCCAAACCGTAACTAAACTCATGAGTATGATGGGCGAAAAAAAGTGAATATTTAATCTGCAGTTGTGTTCACCCGACTATTATGGTTAGTTTAGATTTTTGACTTATGTTCTCAGAAAGTTTATTGGCATCATAAAGAATTTTTTCACCGGTCAGTTTTAAAATGAAAAATATCAAACGTGCCAAAGTGCATTATTAGTACTTGCCTATCAAACAGAAACTGCACATCCAATGTGACTGAAAATGGAAATGCACGCAACAAATAGTTTCGCTAAGATGGCCACAAGCTCGCGAAATTGAACATTTCTCGTTATATCTTATTTATACTCGTAGTTAAGGGATGGCCACTTTGGAGATTTAAAGACACTGTCATTCTGTCATTTGAATTATCAAATACTGTTTATTCCACTTGATATAATGGAATAAACAGTGTTTGACAAAACAAATAACAATTTCTCCTCATTTTTTTATGAACCCCAGTACTCGTATATGTATTTTCAAGATATACTCGTATGTGTGTACATATTTATGCTACATGCCTGCCATGTTGCTATCGATAAATCCATATTTATTAAAATAAATTAAAATATCGCTCGATAATTCGGCGACTTAACTATCTTATCTCCAACATTATTCGAAATAATCTAAAATATGATACAATACATTTCTGAAACATATTCATTTTCGTCTCAGAAAAATAATAAACGGACAAATTATCTAAACAGGCTCCCCTCAAGGGCACTCTACCTCGGGATGTCAGCCCGCTATTCTTGGCAGATTCAAAATATAATATTACAAAATAAATACATATAAGTTGAATATTAGGATAGGAAGGTAGTGGCTGTGTCCATTAGATATGGTACGTTCTTGAATCTGCATATGATAAGAAAAATATATTCGGTATGGAAACCGCAGGAAACTTACCAAGAACAGACGGACTACAAAGAAAATTTTGAAGATTTTCCGATAATTGATAGTACCATATTCGATTTAGTGTGCAGTGTAGTAGTGGCTGCGTGTAGTTTTCACATTATATCATACATTTTGGTACGATTTCCCAAAAAGGGCTGTTTTCTAGTGTTTCCTAAAGCCACGCACACCACCCATATATCTAACACTAAGAGATAGACCATTGTGCGTCACAGGACTAACAACGGCAAAAGTGCCATCTGAATACTGCGCTGTATTACACTTTAATTGTATACAGTACAACCTGGCAGGCTTGTGACAATATATTCCAACCAACCGGAAATATTCTAAAGAGGCCATAAGTTAACACCAGACTGGAATTCTTTTTAAAAAAATCTAGGATTCATCGAGAATCGAACCCGCAATCTCCAGATCGGGAGACGAGCGTCTTACCAACTAGGCCACGTAGATAGTCCGCCCTATTGGATAGATTGTAACCCTCCCTATTGGATAGACTGTACCCCTCCCTATTGGATAGACTACACCCCACCCTCCCTATTGGATAGACTACACCCCACCCTATTGGATAAATTGTGCCCTACCCTAGTGTGTAGATTTGGAAAAATCAAATATTTAGATGAAGAAGAAATCGATCTTAAAATTCCCCTCCTACAGAAGACATATTAGGGCACTCGGAAAGTTGTCAGCAAAGGCGCTTCAGGCAAATAATGAAGATGCAATGGTATCATGGAGTATCAAATTATTTATTTATTTATTTAATTAACGACACAACAGCGTCTTTTATATGCAAATGAACACATGACAAGTTATACAAGTACTTCAAATTATTGACAAAAAATACAAAACTTTGTCTTAAACTAACATGTACAGGAGATACAAAAAGCTGTAGTAATAATAAATGACAGTCATTGTTTAAAATTATTTAATATTAATATGTATATTTAAGTTCAATATATGTATCATATGTATATCACTAAATATTAACAAATTATTCCAAATAGACTTACTTAATTGTCGAAGACTTGTTTTATAGTTGTAAAGAACTTAGATTTGTTTTTAGTGGAACAACGCTAACATAGAACAAGAAGAATTGGATTTTTCGAGAATTTTTTGGACAGATCTTGAGATATAGAAAACACAGGGGGTCACTTGTGGAACGAGATGCAAGTTGCTTTGCAGAATGGAAACCTTCCACATGTTGATGCAGGGTTACTCAACTCCAGAGGGAAAGTATTGTCCTTAATGTTTTGTTTATATTACCTTATTTCTATTAATAAAGGAGAGCACAAAGCTAGTAGCTATTTCTAAATAGTATTGTGATATTCCAGCGAATACTATATATATGCATATTAAAAATATCTTAATTGTTGCAAACTCATTTCCAAGTCTGCATACGAATTATAGAGGAGTTGATTTTATAATTAGATTAGCAATTTTCGGTATAAAAGGGATTGAGCAGTCTTGTGGATCTAGTGGGAATACGGAATGAAATGCTCGCGAGTAAGTGAGGTGCATCGATCACTGAGTCAATGATTTTGTATAGCAGTACTATATCGGCTGTTTTTCTTCTGTCACACAGCTTCGAGAGTTTCATTGCATTTAATAAGTTGGGATAATTTCTTTGTTCATGCGGTATCCCAAGTTTAAAATTTATGAATCCTAGAAATTTGTTTTGTACACGTTCTAAAGTTAGTGCATGGGCGGCGAAATGAGGAGACCATGTTGATGAGTTGTAGTGAAGGCGGCTGCGTACCAAAGAGCAGTACAGCAGTTTTAATTTTCAGAAATCCGAGAAATGTTGGGCAGTTCTTAGTACGAATCCCAAGAGTTTTAAACTCTCCCGAGTGATTTTGTTCACGTGTTCTATAAATGAAAGTTTTACATCAAATATAATTCCTAAGTCCCTTATAGAAGCTACACGTTATAATGTATATTGATTTAGCGAATACTCGTGCTTAATTGGATTTTTATTTCTATAAAAACGAATGGACTCACATTTACTCAGGTTTAAGTGCAGTGTATTGGTATTGGTGGTACACCATTGTTGTCATTTATTTATATTTTCTTGTAATTTAAGGCAATCAGCGGTATTATTTATGACTTTGAACATTTTTAAATCATCAGCAAACAGTAAAATTTCTACATCACTAAGTGTGTCAACTATATTATTAACGAATAAGAGAAATAATATTGGTCCTAGATGCGATCCTCGGGGTACACCGCTTGTAGCTGTGAAGGGATATGAAAGACAACCATCGGTTTTGACAGTAAGTATTCGGTTTTGAATGTAGCTTTCGATCCAGTCTAAGAGCGGGCTGACTATGGTATTCCTAAAGCTTTTAGTTTACTTAATAGAATATTATGTGATACTTTGTCAAATGCTTTACTCAAATCTGTGTAAATTGAGTCCACTTGTTTTCCATTTGACAACGAATTGAAAATATAGTTTTCATATTCGAGTAGATTAGTCAGTGTGGATCTACCTGAAATAAATCCACGCTGTTGGGTGATAATAATATTGCGAATCCAATCATCAATTTTGTCTAAGATAAGACTCTCGAATAATTTAGGAATCGTTGATTGTGTACAAGTCGGTCTATAATTTGAACATTCCGAAACTGCACATTTAAAGAAGAAAATATATTTAAGAGAGAAACTATCAAATTGTCTGGGCTCATCTCATAACATCCCCCCGGTCGAGATACACTCCAACAATATAGGGCAAGCCCAGCCGCGAGTACATCAGATGTTTTTCAGCCCACGCTCTATGGAATGGTCATGCATGCTGAAAATAAAGGCGATATCAGAGAACTAACTACCATATATGAGAGGTGACGATGAGTAGAAGGTTGTGAAAAGTGTGTGCGCTGTACCTACGGGCTAACTCTGAGGCACTGGAGCAGGTTGGTGGGTTCTGTTATCTGGGCAGCGTGTTTACGTGGGATGGGCGAGTTGCAAGAGGGGTTGTGACATGGAATAAGGTAAACGGGGGACTAAATGTATAATACAACAACCAAACAATATCAACAGTACCAAAAATGACAATAAAAAATTGTGTTGGTGCCAGCTCTAGAGTATGGAAGTGAAACTTGGACTTATCAGAAGAAGGATTAGAGAAAGATCAATGCTGTGGATGTGCGTGCACCGAGGGAAATATTGGAGTGTCAAATGTTTGAAAAAAGGCGGAATAAAGACATCAGAAATGAGTGAATGGATAAAATGGATTTTTTAAGTACGATGAAGACGGGACATTTAATATGGTTTGGACATGTGGAGAGAATGAATAATGAAAGAACGAATAAGCAAATATACAATTCAATAGTGCGACGTGTACGCGGTGGAGGTAAAAGGAGAGAAACGTGACTTAAACAAATGGCACAGATTTTAAGGAAGGTAAATAAGAGAAGATTTTGCGTGACGAGATGTATAATTGTGAAGGGGGCGAAAGTTATGCGCTTGAATAAAAAAAGTTGGTGGTCATTTCTCTCTAGCTACCCCACAAGGGGCACGGCGTGATAGTAAGTACGTATGTATCGTTTTAAATCTCAATAACAGTGAGTTTATATTCTGAGTTAGAGCGCCCTTGGAAAGTGTTTGATCTCTGAACGGTGCTGTATGAAATATTATTTTATGGATAATATTATCATTTGATATTGACATACCATACATATATACGAATCATCGCACCATGTCCATGCCGGGGTACTTTCATGGTGCCTTTCCGAAGGTTCGATTACTAGGACCGAAGACAATATTGTTTCCTAGCCACGCCCTTCAACATGTACAAATCAGCTATGTGGATAGATATGTTAAAGGGCACCATACGAAAGAATAAATTCAAAGCGATTAGATTTGGATTTACTTAAAATTGGTGATCAACTCATAATATTACTTTGGGCTGCCTGAGATGGTCGATCGAAGCATCCCCAAATATTGTCAAGATTTCCTTGCTTGCATACATACTTTGGGCTGCCTGAGATGGTCGATCGAAGCATCCCCAAATAATGTCAAGATTTCCTTGCTTGCATACATACTTTAGGCTGCCTGAGATGGTCGATCGAAGCATCCCCAAATAATGTCAAGATTTCCTTGCTTGCATACATACTTTGGGCTGCCTGAGATGGTCGATCGAAGCATCCCCAAATAATGTCAAGATTTCCTTGCTTGTATACATACTTTAGGCTGCCTGAGATGGTCGATCGAAGCATCCCCAAATAATGTCAAGATTTCCTTGCTTGCATACATACTTTGGGCTGCCTGAGATGGTCGATCGAAGCATCCCCAAATAATGTCAAGATTTCCTTGCTTGCATACATACTTTAGGCTCCCTGAGATGGTCGATCGAAGCATCCCCAAATAATGTCAAGATTTCCTTGCTTGCATACATACTTTGGGCTGCCTGAGATGGTCGATCGAAGCATCCCCGAATAATGTCAAGATTTCCTTGCTTGCATACATACTTTGGGCTGCTTGAGATGGTCGATCGAAGCATCCCCAAATAATGTCAAGATTTCCTTGCTTGCATACATACTTTGGGCTGCCTGAGATGGTCGATTGAAGCATCCCCGAATAATGTCAAGATTTCCTTGCTTGCATACATACTTTGGGCTGCCTGAGACAAGATTTCCTTGCTTGCATACATACTTTGGGCTACCTGAGATGGTCGATCAAGGCATCACCAAATAATGTCAAGATTTCCTTGCTTGCATACATACTTTGGGCTACCTGAGATGGTCGATCAAGGCATCACCAAATAATGTCAAGATTTCCTTGCTTGCATACATACTTTGGCCTGCCTGAGATGGTCGATCGAAGCATCCCCGAATGATGTCAAGATTTCCTTGCTTGCATACATACTTTTTGACTGTTTGTCTTGACAAACAGTCAAAAAGTATGTATGATTTTCATTTTCATTTTCAGATCGTAAGTAAATGAAGTTGACGCGAATTTGTTGCAGATTGACAGCGGTTAAATACGAGTTCCATTTTAGTAGTGTCAAAATACAGTTTAACTGCATTAGAAACTTTTCACGGATAGCAACTGGGCTGCTTCAATACTAGGACATAAGTATGTTAGCTTCCCTTTATTAAGGCTGCTGCGAGATATTTGACTTTTTGCATAATATTGGACTCAAGCACTTTGGCGCAGTCCCATCTTTGTAACTAGACAATGTTAAAAAAAAGGCATCGATCTTCTAATGTTGATGACGTTGGATAGGCATTTACCTTCCATTCCCAATGAATGTCAAATAGATGAATTCCTACTGTTAGCACTGCATCTTAATAAATCTGCATAGAAGGCTTAGGAACATATTTTTGATTTATTTAAAGTAGAATGAAAATAATAGGTACTCGTTTTATAGGGTAAAACCATTTTTACTTTTTCCAGGAAAGACAGAAAATTTTTGGAACAGATTGTCACACTCTCGTCCAGAGTTGATTGCTGATGGCACAAATGGAGACATTGCTGGAGACTGTACACTCATACGACCGATATGCGGAAGACGTGGAAGAATTGGAATATGTTGGTGTGGACCTGTATATGTTAGGTTCTCCTTATCTTGGGCAAAAAGCCTTCCAGCTGGAAGAGTTGATTTCATGAATCCTGAAGGAATACAATATTACAACAATTTAATAGATCTGCTGATTTCGAAAAATATTCAACCAATGGTAAGACATACTTTTTATCTTTGATTTATGAAATTGTGGATTATTATTAATAAGTAACAACAGGGGCCGAACTAGGTGTTTTATCATAGTGCCTGGGCAGTCGAAACAATGGGCTGCTGCCCCTCTCACCTACGCATTCTTGCACCGCTGATCAACAGAGGTGATCGGAGGTGTTGCATTCACTCTCCCATTGTGAGCATTTTATATAAAGTTTATTGTTACATGTGCGTGCACATAGTTTTAAAATTGAAAACATGGCACAATAGTGAACTCAAAAGGTCCGAACGTAGAGATTGGCAGCTACCAAACAGTGGTGGGTCATTCCAGGTGACAATCATAATTCAAATGAGAATTCTACTTTACCCCTTTAGATTTTCTTGATTTTTGCCTTACATCTGTACCCATGGATTACACTTAATACTATAATATTTTTAGTAAGATAGTTTTGGTAGGTAGTATATTTGTTATAAACTTATCAATTTATTATAAATTACCGAAAAAAGTATTTTGTAAATACATAATAGTTGATATTCCCTGAATGGTATATTCGTTTGATGGAAGAATCAAATAGGGCTAATTTAAAAGCACTTGAAATGTACTTCCATAGTATACTCGTACGGAAGCTGATAAAAACAACTAAATCCAAAACACAAATGACATTTTGTTTATAGTTAAGGCATTCACGTTGTGGAGGTTTACAGACATTGTCAGTTATTTTATCGGACACTGTTTATTCCACTTCTTTGTAACGGTATAACCCTACCGGTTTCAAGGCTTTCATTTCATCTTCAGGAGAGCACAAACAAGTCTTGTTTGCGCTCCCTTGAAGATGAGGTGTGCACCTTGAAACCGGTAGGGTTGTACCGTTACAAAAAAGTGGAATAAACAGTGTTTGATAAAATAAATTACAAAAAATTATGTTTCTGATTTTTTCTAAAACTGATATATTACGAGTATTTAATTTAACAATTGTATTGAGTTGTGTGTCATGGTGACATGATTTTTTTAACACCTTAATCTTAATTCAAAGATATTCCGATTCTCAATATGAAATCATAAAACCTTATACAATAGATAAACAGGAATGCTTCGCACTAGATTCACTGTGATAACGAAGAATGATTTATGTTATTAAAATGATAACATTATTCATTTATTAAGTAGTTAATAATATTATTTAGCTTCTATTAATTAAAAAAAAACGTGATAAAAAAATGTTGCGTGTTAATTTAAATATACACTAAAAATATAAAAAAATACACTTGCTAAAAAACTATTCACCTTATTTTGAAAAATACCGTAAATTGTTTACATGAGTATTACGAGTACACTCTTTGAATTAAATTCTAACATTTAACTTCCAATCGTTACATATACTGGATTGAACAAAACCTGATAATAGAGAGATCAATATACTATAGTAGTCTCCCTATACGAGTATACGCCGTTTTAGTGACTTGCGGTGAACAGAGGCTCGAGAATATTAACGGCTAAATTCAATAGTAATAAAAAAGGTCAATATATATGAAGGACTGGTCAATTGGTGACGTACAAATATCAAATTGATGGCATACGTATACGAATCACTGTATGCTGATGACACGGGTGTGTTGGCAGAGAGGGAAGATGAATCGTAGAGTTTGATAAGTAACTCGTATGAGAGATGCGAAGAGAAAGATGTGAGAACGAGTATTGCAAAATCAAAAGTGCCGGTGGTAGAGGGGTGTAAAAGGAAAAGCTAATGCTACATATGGGGGAGTCATGGAAGATTAGAACAACTTCAGGGATTCTTCTATTTGGATAGCATTTGTTCAGGTGATGAAAGAGTTAAGAGAGATATCGAACGGCGTCTAGCGATATGAAACCTAATCGATGGGGCACTAAAACAAATCAGCTTCGATCTCGCTTCTAGCCCTTTTAACGTCTCAGAAAATACTACTTATATAGCAAAACTCTTAATAGGGT
The DNA here is from genome assembly GCA_949825065.1 of Odontocerum albicorne. Lineage (NCBI taxonomy): Eukaryota > Metazoa > Arthropoda > Insecta > Trichoptera > Odontoceridae > Odontocerum > Odontocerum albicorne. Next base: position 13,237,981 of record OX463868.1, read on the forward strand.
GGTCCGAAAATAATGGCCAATTTTAATAATTCCGATATATTTTTCTGCCTTCAGGTATATTATTTAATTATAATATATTATAATATCACACTGACAATGTAGTGTGACGGATAGTAGCAACACGGATAAAGGTTCAAGGAATGCAGAACATACTGACGCTGTAGTGTGATGGATAGTAGCAACACGGATAAAGGTTCAAGGAGAGCAGAACATACTGACGCTGTAGTGTGACGGATAGTAGCAACACGGATAAAGTTTCAAGGAGTGCAGAACATACTGACGCTGTAGTGTGACGGATAGTAGCAACACGGATAAAGGTTCAAGGAGAGCAGAACATACTGACGCTGTAGTGTGACGGATAGTAGCAACACGGATAAAGTTTCAAGGAGTGCAGAACATACTGACGCTGTAGTGTGACGGATAGTAGCAATACGGATAAAGTTTCAAGAAGTGCAGAACATACTGACGCTGTAGTGTGACGGATAGTAGCAACATGGATAAAGGTTCAAGGAGTGCAGAACATACTGACGCTGTAGTGTGACGGATAGTAGCAACACGGATAAAGTTTCAAGGAGTGCAGAACAAAACATTTAAGATCTCTTTCAACACCCATCCCAGAACAACCCTCTCCCGACTTCACGACGAATAAGGTGAAGGCACTCTCCAACATCGCATCCTCGCTTGGACCGTGAAGTTCTATAAAAGCCAACAGGACCACAGCAATCCTCTAATCCCCGTCCTGGGGGCTTACGAGAGTAAGTCCGACCTACCTTTCCGTTATAAGCACAGGCTCCCGAAGCATCGTCTGTTGCCTGACTAGTCAATCAGCTGAATGGAGAGCAGCCGGTGAAAGTCGTCCGAAGCGACCAAAAACTCAACAGTCGGCCGGGAAGGTTATGGCCTCCGTATTTTGGGATGCGCATGGTATAATATTCACCGATCTCCTTGAAAAGGAGAAAAACAATGATAGAGAATATTACATAACGTTATTGGAGCGTTTGAAGGCAGAAATTGCAAAAAAAACGGCCCCATATGAAGAAGAAAAATATAACACGAATATGTCGTGTTATTTAATGGATCGTTTTGTAAATGTTCTTTAATAAATTATTATTTATTTTAGCATTAATGTTTTTATTTTATTTACAGGTAAATCAAAAAGCACGGTTAGACGATGTACTCGTATTTAAGAATACGAAGAAAATGGGGGGAAATTCACAACTCCAGGCAAAAAAAGGAAGGATAGCCCTAAAAAAGAATCGGATGATTTCAATATCTGTGCCATTCGCCAACAGGTACATTCCTTTTATACGGTACGCAAAGAAGTGCCAACACTTAGAAGTTTGCTGGCTGTTCTAAAAGAAGACATGGAATTTGATGGTAGCCGTGAGTATTTGAGAAAAATATTATTTTCCATCGGTTTCGTATACAAAAAATGCACGTCAAACCGTAGTTTCCTCATGGAAAAGACAAATATTGCAGCAAAAGGGGAGGCTTATTTAAAAGTTATAATGGACAACAAATATTTGCCTGAAAAATTGAGAAAAAAATGTCGTGTATTTAGATGAAAGCTGTATACACTCGTCGTATAAAATACAAAAATGTTGGCAATCGGTGGATGTGAATGGAGTGCAGCGTGATATTGCCAAGGGTAAAAGATAGAACATTGCACATGCAGGAAGTGGAAAAGGTTTCGTGCCTAATGCGCTCCTTATATTCAGTGGAAATAATAAGAAGGAAGACTATCAATCTGAAATGAATGCGCACTATTTAAGAAAAATGGTAAAAGAAAAACTTATTCCCAATTTATCGGCATCATCCATAATTGTAATGGATAATGCGCGCCTTATCACAATACAATTGTAATGGATAATGCGCCTTATCACAATACAATTGTAATGGATAATGCGCCTTATCACAATACAATTGTAATGGATAATGCGCGCCTTATCACAATACAATTGTAATGGATAATGCGCCTTATCACAATACAATTGTAATGGATAATGCGCCTTATCACAATACAATTGTAATGGATAATGCGCCTTATCACAATACAATTGTAATGGATAATGCGCCTTATCACAATACAATTGTAATGGATAATGCGCGCCTTATCACAATACAATTGTAATGGATAATGCGCGCCTTATCACAATACAATTGTAATGGATAATGCGCCTTATCACAATACAATTGTAATGGATAATGCGCCTTATCACAATACAATTGTAATGGATAATGCGCCTTATCACAATACAATTGTAATGGATAATGCGCCTTATCACAATACAATTGTAATGGATAATGCGCGCCTTATCATAATACAATTGTAATGGATAATGCGCGCCTTATCACAATACAATTGTAATGGATAATGCGCCTTATTACAATACAATTGTAATGGATAATGCGCGCCTTATCCCAATACAATTGTAATGGATAATGTGCGCCTTATCACAATACAATTGTAATGGATAATGCGCCTTATCACAATACAATTGTAATGGATAATGCGCTTTATCACAATACAATTGTAATGGATAATGCGCGCCTTATCACAATACAATTGTAATGGATAATGCGCGCCTTATCACAATACAATTGTAATGGATAATGCGCGCCTTATCACAATACAATTGTAATGGATAATGCGCCTTATCACAATACAATTGTAATGGATAATGCGCCTTATCACAATACAATTGTAATGGATAATGCGCCTTATCACAATACAATTGTAATGGATAATGCGCCTTATCACAATACAATTGTAATGGATAATGCGCCTTATCACAATACAATTGTAATGGATAATGCGCGCCTTATCACAATACAATTGTAATGGATAATGCGCGCCTTATCACAATACAATTGTAATGGATAATGCGCGCCTTATCACAATACAATTGTAATGGATAATGCGCCTTATCACAATACAATTGTAATGGATAATGCGCGCCTTATCACAATACAATTGTAATGGATAATGCGCCTTATCACAATACAATTGTAATGGATAATGCGCGCCTTATCACAATACAATTGTAATGGATAATGCGCGCCTTATCACAATACAATTGTAATGGATAATGCGCCTTATTACAATACAATTGTAATGGATAATGCGCCTTATCACAATACAATTGTAATGGATAATGCGCCTTATCACAATACAATTGTAATGGATAATGCGCGCCTTATCACAATACAATTGTAATGGATAATGCGCCTTATCACAATACAATTGTTATGGATAATGCGCCTTATCACAATACAATTGTAATGGATAATGCGCCTTATCACAATACAATTGTAATGGATAATGCGCCTTATCACAATACAATTGTAATGGATAATGCGCGCCTTATCACAATACAATTGTAATGGATAATGCGCGCCTTATCACAATACAATTGTAATGGATAATGCGCCTTATCACAATACAATTGTAATGGATAATGCGCCTTATCACAATACAATTGTAATGGATAATGCGCCTTATCACAATACAATTGTAATGGATAATGCGCCTTATCACAATACAATTGTAATGGATAATGCGCCTTATCACAATACAATTGTAATGGATAATGCGCGCCTTATCACAATACAATTGAAATGGATAATGCGCGCCTTATCACAATACAATTGTAATGGATAATGCGCGCCTTATCACAATACAATTGTAATGGATAATGCGCCTTATCACAATACAATTGTAATGGATAATGCGCGCCTTATCACAATACAATTGTAATGGATAATGCGCCTTATCACAATACAATTGTAATGGATAATGCGCGCCTTATCACAATACAATTGTAATGGATAATGCGCGCCTTATCACAATACAATTGTAATGGATAATGCGCCTTATCACAATACAATTATAATGGATAATGCGCGCCTTATCACAATACAATTGTAATGGATAATGCGCGCCTTATCACAATACAATTGTAATGGATAATGCGCGCCTTATCACAATACAATTGTAATGGATAATGCGCGCCTTATCACAATACAATTGTAATGGATAATGCGCGCCTTATCACAATACAATTGTAATGGATAATGCGCCTTATCACAATACAATTGTAATGGATAATGCGCGCCTTATCACAATACAATTGTAATGGATAATGCGCGCCTTATCACAATACAATTGTAATGGATAATGCGCGCCTTATCACAATACAATTGTAATGGATAATGCGCGCCTTATCACAATACAATTGTAATGGATAATGCGCCTTATCACAATACAATTGTAATGGATAATGCGCGCCTTATCACAATACAATTGTAATGGATAATGCGCGCCTTATCACAATACAATTGTAATGGATAATGCGCGCCTTATCACAATACAATTGTAATGGATAATGCGCGCCTTATCACAATACAATTGTAATGGATAATGCGCCTTATCACAATACAATTGTAATGGATAATGCGCGCCTTATCACAATACAATTGTAATGGATAATGCGCGCCTTATCACAATACAATTGTAATGGATAATGCGCGCCTTATCACAATACAATTGTAATGGATAATGCGCGCCTTATCACAATACAATTGTAATGGATAATGCGCGCCTTATCACAATACAATTGTAATGGATAATGCGCCTTATCACAATACAATTGTAATGGATAATGCGCGCCTTATCACAATACAATTGTAATGGATAATGCGCGCCTTATCACAATACAATTGTAATGGATAATGCGCGCCTTATCACAATACAATTGAGAACAAAGCACCATCTTCAGCGTCGAAAATAAACGAAATAAAATGATGGTTGCTAGAAAACATTTCCTTTGATCCATCTTTACGGAAGCCCTCCCTATTAATGTTGGTAAAATAACATAAGCCAGAGCCCATACGAGTATATAAAATAGACAGAATTCTCGGAGAACATGGTCACACTGTGTTATGGGGAAACATCATTATTTTGGTTTTGATTTATGAATTTGATTTAATAAAGATTTCATGAACAATATCTCGATTTTTCATTTCTAATAAAATTTATTTTTGCCCTAGCTTCGGCAGTTCCCTATGAAGATGGAGCTTTTTGTAGTAAATCATATAATATCAAGAATTTTGAGTTACAAACGAAATAATATTGCGTCAAGTAAAAAGCAAGAATTGTCGTATTGAGTTTGATATCTAGATCCGATTTTTTAAAAAGCGATGCTTTTTCAGGAAACTTAAAACAACTTAAAATAACAATCGATCTATCAACTTAAAATAACAATCGACACAGAAAAATATGGTGTTTAGTTAATTGAATCGGTTTCGTAAGACAATCAATAATCATAATATATGATCTATAGCAGGGGTCAGCAAACTTTTTTTCGCTAAGGGCCAGATCGTAACTTTTTTAGTCTCGGCGGGCCTGGAAGCAAACTCGAAGATATTTATATAGGTAATTCTACTTATATAGCAAAAAAGCTTTACCTTTTTAGTCTCGGCGGGCCTGGAAGCAAACTCGAAGATATTTATATAGGTAATTCTACTTATATAGCAAAAAAGCTTTACCTTTTTAATCTCGGCGGGCATGAAAGCAAACTCGAAGATATTTATATAGGTAATTCTACTTATATAGCAAAAAAGCTTTACCTTTTTAGTCTCGGCGGGCCTGGAAGCAAACTCGAAGATATTTATATAGGTAATTCTACTTATATAGCAAAAAAGCTTTACCTTTTTAGGCTCGGCGGGCCTGGAAGCAAACTCGAAGATATTTATATAGGTAATTCTACTTATATAGCAAAAAAGCTTTACCTTTTTAGTAGGCGGTGATAATATTTATGTACATTTTGCTGACACACAAAAAACAAATGAATTATTAACATTTATTAATTAAGGTTTTATAGAAACAGGCAATATTTAAGTATTCTTGAACAAGAAATGTAACATAATAACATTATAATAAGCTCTACTAATGAGATGCCTGTAATTGCTTGTTCTGAGATAACATTTCATCAAACTGGGGAGATAGATAGATATACGAGTTATAAGGCTTGTATTCAATTTTTAAAACGTGCGCATTTTACTGCACCGTAGATCTTTTGTCAGTGATTTGAGGGAATATCTTTTCCACTATTGTGTCATATGTGTGTGCAGGGTTATTTATATGTGTATACTTATATTAAGTATTTGTGTGTTAATTTATGGGGAATTTTTAGGCTCGATGAGCCTCGGTTGACCATTTGAATCGACCATAGTTGGGCATGGTGACTATCTTCAAAGGCGTTCGAACGCTCATGTCAGCGTCCCTGGTGGCGCAGTTCAGGTTAAGCGTCCTCCCGCTCATCCCGGGGGCCTCAGTGTAGCGACGATGGTGAAGACGGTGAAGATGGGGTGACGATGCTGGAGAAGACGGTGAAGATGGAGGGACGATGCAGGAGAAGACGGTGAAGAAAGCGCAAGGACGTGGCGTGCGGCGAGGCTTCATGAGCTTTCTTTGCTCTTTGGGTTCTAGGTTAGTACTTCTTATCATCAAAATTGATCGCAAATGGTCATCGGTTAATGCAGACTTTTATTGCGATTTTACGTACTTCATTTTGGAATATTTACATCTTTTTTTAACGTCCGATACATAAACTTTGCAAATATAAGAGGTTTAAATAAATTATAATAATACACGCATGTTGCAACATACTTTTTTACAAAATATACGTACAAATAACATATTTTCTAAAAGATATCGTAATATATTGACTAAATTTACTACTAAAGTTAAGTTTAAAAGTTGAAACTCCTTCCAGCATATACTACGAGTATATGCCTTTGATATCCTCGTCACCGGAAATTAAGGTTTGATCAGTCAAGATTGTGGGCTTGATGAAGTGCAACAGCTAGCGTACTATGAACCAATGCACGTACAGACGTCTTCCATCCACAATATAGCTGACAATCATATTCGATAGCTTATCGTAGAGAGCAGACTCGCCTCAAGGATGCTCTGTCTTGGGACAAACCCACTGTTAAACAGACAGTGACAGATTAAATGAAGGTTTGTTCAGTCAAGATTGTGGGCTTGATGAAGTGCAACAGCTAGCATACTATGAACCAATGCACGTACAGACGTCTTCCATCCACAAGATAGCTGACAATCATACTCGATAGCTTATCGTAGAGAGCAGACTCGCCTCAAGGATGCTCTGTCTTGGGACAAACCCACTGTTAAACAGACAATGACAGATTAAATGAAGGTTTGTTCAGTCAAGATTGTGGGCTTGATGAAGTGCAACAGCTAGCATACTATGAACCAATGCACGTACAGACGTCTTCCATCCACAAGATAGCTGACAATCATATTCGATAGCTTATCGTAGAGAGCAGACTCGCCTCAAGGATGTTCTGTCTTGGGACAAACCCACTGTTAAACAGACAATGACAGATTAAATGAAGGTTTGTTCAGTCAAGATTGTGGGCTTGATGAAGTGCAACAGCTAGCACACTATGAACCAATGCACGTACAGACGTCTTCCATCCACAAGATAGCTGACAATCATATTCGATAGCTTATCGTAGAGAGCAGACTCGTCTCAAGGATGCTCTTTCTTGGGACAAACCCACTGTTAAACAGACAGTGACAGATTAAAAATATAACAAAATAAAATAAAACTGTAAAATCCGTTCGAGTGTCCAGTCTATATACAGACGTTTTAAAGTATTGAAAAAAATGTCCAACAGTAAAACGGATAAGCTAAGATATTGTAGCTCGATTGTTAATTTAATTTCCACTTTTTAATTGTTTTCAAGTATTGGAAACTGCGTGCCACTGGCGGATACAGGAATTTTTCATGGAGGGAACTGGGGGTTAAAGAAAAATCTATCTAAAGGCAATTGAATATTTATTTAATTACTATTATATTATTTCATTACAATTCAAATTACTAACACGGCCCTATGTGCAATATCAATTGGAAACCCTGTTTAAAACTAGCGAGATTTTGCGCAGTAATAATTTTTGAAATTCCCCGTTCAAAAACTGTTATTACGTGCAAGAGAATGAGCCGTGCAGCGAAAAAATTTTTTGATGTTTCTCCAAAAACAAAAAGTTTCGTGTAAAAAAAACGATCCGTTTCTTTTAAGAAATTAAGCATTTAATTGGTTAATAATTGTACCTACCTGTATACCTACCTAAATGAATTGTCAAAATAACGAGTGAATTGTTAAAACACAAATAAATTAAATTAATTATTGTCAATAGTAAACATACAGGGGCAATGACCGATGAAGAATTCAATGATTGTTACATGTCACAAACAACGACAATATTTACTATTTACAGCGTGCAAATTGGCTAGCCATCTCCAAATATAAATAATTATTCTACCGCCAGTACATGTGATAGAGCAAGGCAGATATATATCGCCCATGTATTCATTCACTGGTATAAATTGTCCGCACTCTGCGAAATAAACATACTTTTATTGTCGTCCATTCAACTGTCAAGACTTGTATTATTTATTTACCTGCTGTCCACTTATCGATTTACATCGGCATTCCTGAGTCTATAAATAAACAGATATCAATCAAGATCATCACGCGTATCAAGATAAGCAATCCGCTATATCGATGACCCTGAACGAGAAGTAACGCAGAATCAATTAAAACGAAGTTAACGATGTCGATATCAAAATCATCAGCACGTCCTAATAGGACACATGCTACACTGATAGCGTACATCGTTACATAATGTACTGAAAAATATCATTATTTGTCATTATTTATACCGTGCCACTAAAACTACTTTCCGCGTGCCACCTAGTGGCACGCGTGCCATAGGTTGCCGATAGTATAATGCACAGTTGAACAGAAATAATCTACAGAATAACAACTCAAATCAAATTGTTGGTTGAGACATAATTGTGTTGAAAGAACACCCATAACAATTGACATTATTTTTGAGGTGATACTTGATATTTAACACAGTTTAAATATATTGACGATGTTTTATTATACAGCACCCATTTTAAGAAAATGTTTTTTCAATTGTCTGTAACTTCTCCGAGCAATACCTTTATTTGTCACATTAAGATGGGCATCGTGACATTCGTATGTATTAACATCTGAATGTCCGACGCCCGTTCCAAAAATTTCTAGCGGGACCGGTCCACCCCTTTCACTATTGTTTCACTTTAATGTTCTCCCATTGCCACGTTTTCAGTGGATATTTATACCAAAAAGGACTTCACAGTACTTGGTAACTAACACGCGATACTAGCGCCATCTGTCGTGTTTTAGTTCGCTCGCATTCACTACCGTCATCATTGCTAATTTAATATTGGATTTCATACGATTTTTTTTATAAAATTTATATTCTTTATAATTTTTTTATTTATTTGAATGAATGAGCGAGTTCTTTTCCTTTTATTAAATTTTTAACACGTGCGCATTTTACTGCGTCGTCGATCTTTTGTCAGTAATTTGAGGGAATACCTTTTCCACTGTTGTGTCATATGTGTGTGCAGTGTTATTTATATGTGTATACTTATATTAAGTATTTGTGTGATAATCTCCATTTTATTTTTAGGCTCGATGAGCCTTTGTTTTCTTTGTTTTTTATTTATTTATTTTACACATGACAATAAATATACATAATTTGCGAATAAACAACAGGTTATTTAATTCGGACACAATTACTTTAATTGATCTGGGTTTGTTGCTTTTCATTTGTCGTGTCCCCAGAAAACTAGGCTTTTGCCTGTATCTCACTGAGGACAAATGTAACTATACAACTCAGAAGGCTTGTTGCTATATAAAAGGGTTGCCCAACATGTTGGTACACTTCAAAATTTATTGCAAATTTTCCTTAATCAGCTTAAGCAACATTATTTTGTTAACTCAGAAATTCAACGGAATATAGTGAAATACCATTTATACTCTTTTTATATTCAATTTTATATTCTAGGTAAGTTCATCAAAACGGCTAGTGTTTATTTTTTCCGACAATTTGTTTTTGTGGGTTAGTCCATCAGATATATACAACTACGGTGTTGCCAATCAGGCGATTGCAGCGCCCTCTATAATTTTCTACTCTTGTTTGCCAGACTGTACGTGTTAAATAATTAAAAGTAAGAATTGTTATCTAGTTATAAGTTTGTATGTAGGTGTTAACTTTTTGTAAGAAATTATTTATTAAGTTTATAAGAATAGTAATATTATTAAGATTAGAAGGGATATCAAACGGCGTGAAGCGGTAGGAAACAAAGTCAATTGGGCACTAAATCATATTTACAGTGGATCAGTTTCAAAATCTGCTAAGATGGTAATCCACAATAGAATATATGGTAAATAAAATGGCATGCAGGAAATTAAAATGAAGTAAGTTCATAGTTATAATATATGAATTAGATAAGTTCTCAAGATATAAATGTGTATATATTGTAGTATGGTATATACGGGTAGGTGGGTGTAGCCTTTGGGAAATGCTTTATTCTATAGATTATTACATTTTAAAAACTATATATAATCCTGCAGCGGGTCTCCTCTCACTTCTCTTCTTGTGTGCAGCACAGCACACACCTTGCGAGCTCCTCTCACTTCTCTTCTTGTGCGCAGCACAGCACACACCTTGCGAGCTCCTCTCCCTTCTCTTCTTGTGCGCAGCACAGCACACACCTTGCGAGCTCCTCTCCCTTCTCTTCTTGTGCGCAGCACAGCACACACCTTGCGAGCTCCTCTCCCTTCTCTTCTTGTGCGCAGCACAGCACACACCTTGCGAGCTCCTCTCCCTTCTCTTCTTGTGCGCAGCACAGCACACACCTTGCGAGCTCCTCTCACTTCTCTTCTTGTGCGCAGCACAGCACACACCTTGCGAGCTCCTCTCACTTCTCTTCTTGTGCGCAGCACAGCACACACCTTGCGAGCTCCTCTCACTTCTCTTCTTGTGCGCAGCACAGCACACACCTTGCGAGCTCCTCTCCCTTCTCTTCTTGTGCGCAGCACAGCACACACCTTGCGAGCTCCTCTCACTTCTCTTCTTGTGCGCAGCACAGCACACACCTTGCGAGCTCCTCTCACTTCTCTTCTTGTGCGCAGCACAGCACACACCTTGCGAGCTCCTCTCACTTCTCTTCTTGTGCGCAGCACAGCACACACCTTGCGAGCTCCTCTCACTTCTCTTCTTGTGCGCAGCACAGCACACACCTTGCGAGCTCCTCTCCCTTCTCTTCTTGTGCGCAGCACAGCACACACCTTGCGAGCTCCTCTCACTTCTCTTCTTGTGCGCAGCACAGCACACACCTTGCGAGCTCCTCTCACTTCTCTTCTTGTGCGCAGCACAGCACACACCTTGCGAGCTCCTCTCACTTCTCTTCTTGTGCGCAGCACAGCACACACCTTGCGAGCTCCTCTCACTTCTCTTCTTGTGCGCAGCACAGCACACACCTTGCGAGCTCCTCTCACTTCTCTTCTTGTGCGCAGCACAGCACACACCTTGCGAGCTCCTCTCACTTCTCTTCTTGTGCGCAGCACAGCACACACCTTGCGAGCTCCTCTCACTTCTCTTCTTGTGCGCAGCACAGCACACACCTTGCGAGCTCCTCTCACTTCTCTTCTTGTGCGCAGCACAGCACACACCTTGCGAGCTCCTCTCACTTCTCTTCTTGTGCGCAGCACAGCACACACCTTGCGAGCTCCTCTCACTTCTCTTCTTGTGCGCAGCACAGCACACACCTTGCGAGCTCCTCTCACTTCTCTTCTTGTGCGCAGCACAGCACACACCTTGCGAGCTCCTCTCACTTCTCTTCTTGTGCGCAGCACAGCACACACCTTGCGAGCTCCTCTCACTTCTCTTCTTGTGCGCAGCACAGCACACACCTTGCGAGCTCCTCTCACTTCTCTTCTTGTGCGCAGCACAGCACACACCTTGCGAGCTCCTCTCACTTCTCTTCTTGTGCGCAGCACAGCACACACCTTGCGAGCTCCTCTCCCTTCTCTTCTTGTGTGCAGCACAGCACACACCTTGCGAGCTCCTCTCACTTCTCTTCTTGTGTGCAGTACATCACAATATTTGACGTCATACAAAAACAAATGAATGCATACTTTCACTATCTGGGATATCATTGTCTATGGTATGTTAGACATCAAGATACTATCGTTTGAAGGTTGAATTGTCTACAAAAACATTTACTTGTCACGGCTTGATTAATAAATAAATATGTCAAATTCTTCCAGATCTGACATTTCACAGCATATATACTATATGATCCGATATCTGACTTTTTCCAGATCTGACATTTCATAGCATATCTATGACCCGATATCTGAATTCTTCCAGATCTGATATTTCACAGGATATATATGACCCGATATCTGAATTCTTCCAGATTTGACATTTTACAGCATATCTATGACCCGATATCTGAATTAATTCATATTTTAATTGTTTAGGGCGGCAGCTGTCGGCAACCTATGGCACGTGTGCCACTAGGTGGAACGTGGAAGGATTTTGTTGGCACGGCATAAATAATGACAAATAATTAAATTAATTTATTAAAAAAATTCTAATGAATATTTGATTTCGGCTCGTTTTGTTGCACGAAATAATAACTTGATCGTTTTAATTTAGAACAGGGCCTCCAATTGATATTCATTGATATGTCTGTAGTCGATTTATTAAATCAATAAATTATTACTTCTTTTACTTTTTTTAGATAACAAATTTTAAAGAAAATATGGTAATTTTGTCGTTCTGTGGCCTGGGAATAGCCCTGATTTAAACCCAATCACAAACTTATGGGTAATACTTAGGGGTAAAATTCCAAGATTGGAACCCCAGACAGCAAAAGAGTTATGTTTATTGAATTTCTAGCATACAAAAAAATTAATGTGTTAAAAACATTTTGTCTTTTTTTATAATATAAAAATCGATTATTCCATTTTAAATATTTACTCATTATAAATAAAAATTCCTAACACGAGAAAAAACGATTCGATTTTATGTAATCTTATTAAAAAAAGTCAGAATCGATCTACTTTTTATTTAAAAGCAATGAAAACAGTGGAATAAAATTAACACTTGACGCAATTTAAGAAAAACCTCAAAATATTAGGTCACGCAATTCCTGTGACCGCTCCTGTATATACCATATATATGTTATATTAGGTGTTAACATAAGTTGTGTCCGTTTTTTTTTTTACGTTACATATATTATTTTATTTGATTACAAGCCTTCAAAATGGAATGTCAACTAGACGAAAGTGAGCATTTTGGACACCTCCTTCTATTCGCGTTCAATCGAGGGAATAAAGCTGCCAAAGCTGCTCGCGATATTTGCGAAGTGAACGGTGAAGATGCTATGAATTAAAGGACAGCTCGTCGATGATTTTTGCGTTTCAAAGACGGTAATTTCGACCTGAAAGATATAAAGCGTTCAGGACGACCAGTGGACTTCGATGAGGACCGCTTAAGCCATATTATTCATGAAGATCCCTTTCAAACCACCGTAGAATTGGCTGAGAAGATGACTTGTAGTCACATAACTGTATACCGCCATCTTAAATGAATGGGATAAATCCAGAAGTTCAGCGCATGGGTTCCACATGTTTTGAGTGAAAACAACAAAAATCAACGTTCGACAATTTCTGCTGGTTTGCTCGCGCGTCATCGAGCTACGCATGGCCACAAGCAAAGATTTCTTTACCGCATTATTACTGGTGAGGAAAAATGGTACCTTTATGTGAATATGAAGAAACGGAAAGAATGGGTGAGTTATGGTCAACAAGCAACGCCCGAAGCGAAACAAGGTTTGCATCCGCGCAAGACGATGATTTGCATCTGGTGGGATTGGCAAGGCATCATCAACTACGAGATACTTGAACGCAATCAGACAGTCAACGCGGAGCTATACATTCTGCAAATGCAGCGGCTCAGCACTGAAATTCAACAAAAAATGGCGGATCGGCAATACGGCGTTATTCTGCAACACGATAACGCCCGCCCTTATATCGCCAACATTACGAAAAATGCCATTCAAACGCTTGGTTGGGAACTCCTGCCGCACCCTCCACATTCTCCGGACCTCGCGCCGTCGGATTTCCACCTTTTTCGGTCGCTTTCGAACAATTTGCGGGGCGTTTCCTTCAATAGTGACGTAGAATTGCGGACATGATTGGACGAATTCCTCGAGTCAAGACCAGATGGTTTTTATCGCACAGGCATTGAAAAACTTGTAGAACGTTGGCAAGAAGTTGTAAATAATGAAGAAGAATACATTATTGACTAATTTGTTGTAAAATAATGAAGGAGAATACATTACTGACTAATGTGTTGTATTTTTTTGTTTATTGTGTCCTCTTGTTCTCTTCATTTGGAAAAAAACGGACACAACTTATGTTAACACCCAGTTTATATATATATATATATATATATATATATATATATATATATATATATATATATATATATATATATATATATATATATATATATATATATATATATATATATATATATATATATATATATATATATATATATATATATATATATATATATATATATGATTTTTTGTTTGGTTTTAGCGAAGGGTTATATATGTTTATTTTAGGTTTTCAGTTACTTCGCGAACTGTAAATATTGGATTCTGACATCAGATCTACCTGGAGATCCCTCAGCAGCTTCCTTACAGCATTTTTTATTTTTTGGCTTGGATGACTCTTTAGTAACATAGTTCTCTGTTTTGGATGTACAGGAGACGGTATCTATTTAAATTGGTATTTTGTGGGCTTATGACCACCTTTGAAGGCTGAGTTAAGTGCTCACTTTATGCCTAGGCAACATTCCTCATTATACCATAGATTCATCTCTATACATCATTTAAATGTTTTTATTCTTAGTGCAGACCAGATGGTGTTTAGTCTTTATGCCATTTGTTGACGAACAATAGTAAGATTTTTTAACAGATGTTGAGGAAACCTCTTTATTCTGTCAATACCTCATCATTGTTTGTTATACAAGCCGGATATTTTTTGGCTTTTGACAAAGCCCATTACTCTTCTGTAGAGGTTAATATGTGATTTTTTGTTTGGTTTTAGCGAAGGGTTATATATGTTTATTTTAGGTTTTCAGTTACTTCGCGAACTGTAAATATTGGATTCTGACATCAGATCTACCTGGAGATCCCTCAGCAGCTTCCTTACAGCATTTTTTATTTTTTGGCTTGGATGACTCTTTAGTAACATAGTTCTCTGTTTTGGATGTACAGGAGACGGTATCTATTTAAATTGGTATTTTGTGGGCTTATGACCACCTTTGAAGGCTGAGTTAAGTGCTCACTTTATGCCTAGGCAACATTCCTCATTATACCATAGATTCATCTCTATACATCATTTAAATGTTTTTATTCTTAGTGCAGACCAGATGGTGTTTAGTCTTTATGCCATTTGTTGACGAACAATAGTAAGATTTTTTAACAGATGTTGAGGAAACCTCTTTATTCTGTCAATACCTCATATAATACTCCTCGAGACACTTTAGCGCTGCGTTCTTCGGCGGGATCATTTTGTGAAGAAGGATGTTCGTTCCCTGCTCGAAATAAGGAAGCGCATTCGACAAGTTTATTGCTGTTAGCTGTTGGTATATAGCAGGCTCTGGCTCTGGCACTGGCACTGGATCCTCATCAAGTGCTCGTTCTGTTTCTAACTGGGCCAGTTCCTCGTTTGGAAGAGGTTCTCTGTCAGCATCTAGAAAATCAATCAAATCACCTTCTTCCAAATCCTCTAAACCGAGATTGTTCGCTAAGTTTAATATGTTTTGTCGAATTTCAGAAAGAGAATTAACTTTAGGCTCGTTAGTTTTTATGCATTCTGGCCATATTTTTTACCAAACATCCATTGTGGTTGATTTTAATTCCTTCCACGATTCGCTAATGTTGTCTACGGCACCTCTGGTGCTGTAGTTGTTCCAAAACTGTTTTATCGAAGATTCACTATCGGTTTACGAAAAGTTCTGCGTAAATAATAAGCCTTAAAAGTGATGTGCTATTGCACCCTGATCTATTGGCTGGATCAGAGCTGTTGTATTTCTGGGAAGATACTCGATCTCCACATCTTCAGATAATTCGGATAGATTAACCGGGTGCCCTGCCCCTGCCCCGGACCATTATCCAAAATGAGCAAAGCCTCGTTGCTCAAGCTATTGGCCTTTAAATATTTTTTTACTTCTGGGCAAAAGTAATTTTTAAACCAGTCTTTAAAGAGAATCTTACTCATCCAACCTTTCTTGTTGGATCTCCAAATGACGGGCAATTGTTTCTTGTTCAGCCCTTAAAACACCTTGGATTTTCGGAAAGATATACTTAAAGTGGTTTTAGCTTAAAATCCCCCGCAGCATTAGCACCAAGGAGCAAAGTGAATCGTTCTTATGACACCTTTTAACCAGATGCAGACTTTTCAAATGTAAGTTCTTTCAGGCATTCGCTTCCAATAGAGTCCTGTCTCGTCTACATTGAAAACTGGTTCAGGTCGGTATCCCCCTCTTTCAATTTTTTTTTTCAAAATGTTTGGATATTCTTTAGCTGCGTCATCATCGGCACTAGCTCTTTCACCTTTCACTTTTAAGTTGTGCAAATTGTGGCGATTTTTGAATTTTTCAAACCAGCCTCGGCTTCCTTGGAATGTTATGTTACATCTTTCACAGATTCATCAGTATCCTCCCTCTTCAAATTTTCGAAAATACTTTAAGCCTTTTCTTGAATAGTTCTTTGGCTCATTGCCATCCTTCGTTGATTATTGTCTTCAATCCACATATCTAATCACTTTTTACATTTTTTCCATAATACAGCTTCTTTGCCGAGTTACCATAATGTTGAGCCACTTCAAGGTGCAGCAGATAGCGAATATAACGTGTTTCATTCCTGATTTTTTTTATTTTCCTTCCCTATCCCCATCCCTTCTTTTTCCTTTGATTGATGATATCTCACTTTATATTAAAAGGAATGTTCGGGTGATTGTCCATCTTTGTGCGGTTTGTGGGCATATGCTCATGTATGCATTCATGGATTCCGTGGGGAGGTATAGTCATTTGAATGATTTATGCGACCATGTAACTGGCTTAATTTACTTTTGTCTGGTTGGCTGGAAGAGATTGCCGCCTGGCTATAAACCCGCCAGATTGTATGTGCACTAAAAGTGTGAAATAAATAATTGTTAATAAAGGCACGGTATAAAGGGTGCAGCGTGCATATTTGAGATTTATCAACTTGAAATTGGGCATTCCTATAATTGATATTATTTAAAATAACTATTCTTGCTTGTGAGTGTATTATTAACACTAAATGTCACATTATGTCGAATCGGTGGTTTTTTTATCCCGATTTATTTTTTTGTAATGTATCTTTTCCTCGGGTTTTATTGTCATGTTATTTGTTTTATTTTTAGAAATATTTGTTTTAGTAATGAATGAATGAATGTGATAGTAACACATTCGGCGGTATATTAAGTGAAGGGTGTTGTGTTCATATAAATAAATAAATAATAGGTTTATTGATAGCAACATAGTATGTACAGATTATATTTAAATAACACTTCTAAAACACATAAATTGCAGATAATACATTAAATACAGAAGCTATCAAAAGGTCTGGGCTCATCTAATAGCATCCCCTCGGCCAAGATACACCCCACTAATATAGGGCGAACCCAGCCACGGGGACACCAGATGTTTTTCAGCCCACATCCTAATATACCATCATACATTTTGATGAGACCTCCCAAAAAGGATTGCTTTAAAGTATTTCCTAAAGCTACACACGCCACTCATATCTCTGACAATAAAATATAGACCTCGGTGCGCTACAAGATAAACAACGGAATTAGAGTTCGTTGAATTTTTTTTACTCTAGAAGACTAAAATTTTGTGAAATATCCTTAAAACCGTCATGAGCTCTAAATATCAAAAGTTTACTGAAGTTTAGATGTGCTATAATTTGTGATTTACCGGTAAATAATATCAAGAAAATATTGTGAATTCGAACTTAAAAAAATTAATTTATAATTAATATTAAACATTAATCTCCCAAGTTCAGATATTTTGATTTGTAATATTAAAAATAACGAGATTAACTGATTTTATCTTATGAAGTGGCATCAAAGCTAATCATATGATAACGCAACATTATAAATGCGGTATCAACAGAACCGATAATCATTTATCCCTGGACTCGTCTTGCAAACCAAAGTTTCGTGCTAAATTACAACGTACGTCGCTGTTATATATATTTTATAAAACATCTCAAATAGTGATTATGGATAATGGTAAGTGTTGAGTTTCTGGATTGATTTTATTACGGATGCACAGCTTCCTTTTATACATTTCATTTGCACTCAACAATACGTGTGCAACAATACACTTCACTAAATATTCTGTTCATTGTCACACAGTGAAGAACAAGGCATTATCAACATGGTAAATATAAATGTATCCACAAACCAACACGCCTCCTTACACTTATATTTACCAATTACAAACATAACAGAAATAAGCATTTATTACATTTAACTTTTAACACAAAACGACACTTAAATTATTTTTTAAAAAAAATCTTTCATCAACCCAAAAATTTAAATGCAATTTAGCCTACCTAATTTTCTTACATAAACAAAATTTATATCAATTTCAACATTTCCCTGAATTTAGCAAATTTAATTCTTTCCAACGACTTAGTAAAAATATCAGCAATGTTTGAATCTGCATCTATTTTAACAATTTCAACAACTCCAATTTTAACATTTTCATGAACATAATGATATCGTACTTCGATATGTTTAGAATTTTTTATAAAGTTTCCATATTTAGCTATAGCGAGAGCTCCAGAATTATTTTCATAAATTTTAATAGGTTGAATAATTTCAACAAAAACATCACTAACAACATTTCTTAAGAAATGTATTTCTGTTACAGTTTTATATAATGCGATATAGTCTGCAAAGGTAGACTTAGTAACACAATTTTGTTTTTTCAATAAATGGGGTTTTCAAATAGTTCAATTACAAACCCAGTAGTTGACTTTCTATCAATAATATCTCCTGCCCAGTCAGCATCAACACAATAATATCTCCTGCCCAGTCAGCATCAACACAATAATATCTCCTGCCCAGTCAGCATCAACACAATAATATCTCCTGCCCAGTCAGCATCAACACAATAATATCTCCTGCCCAGACAGCATCAACACAATAATATCTCCTGCCCAGTCAGCATCAACATAACAATTCATAATATCAGCTTTATGACTTTGGTTATTTGTTAATTTAAGATCTTTGGTTAAATACAAGTACTTTAGAACTCGCAATGCATATTTGAAATGTGTCTCATCATAACAATGTTGAAATCTACTTAAATAATGAAGACTGAAAGCTATGTCTGGTCTAGTGCGAGTACTCGTACCATGACTAATATACGAGTATAAGAGTGCTCCTATTCAATTTCTATACTTAACATTCTCATTTCAATTTGATTGACTCAGTTTAAGATTAATCTCCATTGGTGTATTATAAAGTTTTGAGTTTTCAATATGATATAGTTTAGCTAGCGATTCTATATCATTTTTCTGGCTCAATGTTAAGGTATTACTACATTTCTCATAATCATATTCAATATCAATTCCAATGTAGCTTTTTACTTTATTTAAATCCTTCATTTTAAATTTATTATGTAGTTGTTTTTTAATATAATTAATTGCTTGAATATCTCTGCAACATATTAACAAATGATGAACAAATAAGAGGATATATAACATACAGTTATATTATTTCCAGCTTTAACATAAAGACAATAATCATACTCACTTCTAGGAAAACCCAGATCTTCAATATAATCATTAAAACATTCATACCGAGCACGTGGACGGGGACGTGGGCTCTCCCTTAGACCATACCACGCTTTGTTTCATTTATACACTCTATTGGAAACATCATTATAGCCTTGTGGCTGTTTTACATAAACTTCAGATGACACTTGACCATTTAAGAAAGCTGTCTCAACATCCATTTGATGTATGTTTAAGCTATACTGACAAGAATATTAAACTAATAACTTTAAAGTAAGCGTTTCAACAACAGGTGAGTATGTATCATCAATACTGCCTTTCTGTTGGAAACCTCGAACCACTAACCTGGCTTTGAAAACATCACCTGGTTTTCTTTTGAACACCCATTTCACATCTAGAATTCCTTTATCCTCTGGTTTACTCACTAGTGTCCAAGTATTATTTTCGACAAGACTGTTCATCTCACTGTCCATTGTCCACTGTCTTTCCATCGTCCAGCCTCATTACATGTTGTCGCCTCCTCGAAGTTACCCGGAATCGTAGAATCACAAAAATTTGCATAAACAATAGTACCCGAATTCTTCATCAAATCGAACTGGTGGTTTGGTTTGCCTTCTTGGCTCATTTGCCACTTCTTCAGGTTGCTTCTTCTTATCTGCATCATTTTTCTCATCTTCATCATCACAACCTACACACATAATGTCTTCTACAATAATGTCAACATATTAATATTCTGTTATTCACTGTTCTGGCAACTACGTTAATATTCTGTTATTTACCAAAACTCTTTATCCAACCTCTGTATATCCAAGTCAAATTCCAAACTCAGCCTTTTTATCCCACTTTGATCTTCTCTTTCCTTCTGGTATTCTAACATAGACTCTACTTCCATACAATTTTAATTCATTTGCGGATGGTTTCCTTTAAAAAAATATTTCATAAGGTGTCTTCCTCACTACAGTGTTTGCCAATGTCCTGTTTTTCAGATAAGCTGCTGCTTTAATCACTTCAGGCCAATAACGTCTGTCCACTTTTGCTTCTGCTAGAAGACATCTAGCCATATCCATTATTGTTCCATTATATCTCCCCGCAGTACCATTTAATTCATGTACATGTGGTGGGCACGACTTTATCCTTATACCTTTTTCTCTTGCAAATTTATGTATCTTGTTATTCATATATTCTCTACCATTATCACATCTTAGTTCTTTTATCATCTTCCCAGTTTAATTTTGATTTTCATTTACATATTTCTTAAGGCAATCAGAGACTTGATCCTTCGACTTAATACAACAAACTTTTCCCAATTTACTATAATCATCGATAAAACTCACGAAAGTATTTTTCCCCATCACATCCAGTTGTTCTATGAACATTCACATCTGTGTGAACAATATCCAGTATATCTTCCGCTCTTCTTCTATTATTTTTAATGGGTAAATGATGCATCTTGTTCTCAATACATATAGCACACTTCATATATCCTGATTCTATTTCTTTAGGTATCCCTTCTAGTAACTGATTTTTACACATAATATCCAGATATTTAAAATGTACATTTCCTAGTGTACGACGCAGTTAAATGTTAATGTATTATTGGTCACATTTGCAAGTATTTTACTATTCGAAACATAACTTGTTACTTTATACAATCTTTCATCTTTCATCCCTATTGCTAATAATGTACCATCTAATTGATTAATTTTTGAGAACTGCCCTTTTGATACTATTTTATGATTGTCAGTGATCTTCGAATAACTTAATAAATTTGCCTTCATTTCTTTAACATAAATTACGGTTTTCAAAGTAACTATGGATTCAGTGTCATAAACAGGAAAAGAGACTATAATATCACCAGCCTTTGTCGTCTCCAACATTCTTCCATCACCAACTTTCCCCTTAATAGGGTTCTTCAATGTTACTCGGTTTTCAAAATATTCATCACAATTTATTATGTGATCGGTACACCCGCACCCGCTGTCCAGCAACCGATTCATTTGATTTTTATTTGTCATAATATTTTCATTTGAGCTTGACGTGTTACTTTCAATTATTGTAGCATGAAAACTTTTTCCTGTGTGACTATTGTTTACTCTGTGGTTAGAGTTTGCTCCACGTCCGCGATGATTACCAAAATCACGACTACGCTCCTGATAATTTGAAAGGTTTCGACCACGATAGTTCACTTGACCACGGTCATGCCGACAGTACCTTTTAATGTGGACAGATTTACCAGAATTAAGACAGATATTCCCTTGTAGGCCCGATTTGTTTGTTTCAATTTTAAATGCATTTGATTTTTCTATCGGTGCACTGTCTTCACAATCATTTTTCTTTTCGAGTGATTTCGACTTAATTTTGTTTTTTAGATAATCAACTGTTCGGTCCTTCTCCGGTAAAACATCAATGAAATCCCCAATATGACCGTAGTTAATATGACCGTAGGTAATGCTCTCAACATGTAATTCAGTTTTTCTTGTTCAGTCACAGTGATGCCGGCCTGTTTAAGCTCGTTCACAGACTTCTCAAAATCATCGAAAAATATATATATCTGAGTAATTCTTCAACTTAACATTTTCTAGGTTATTTCCGCATACAATTTGCAATGACGTGGAAGTTTTCAAATACATCGTATCAAATTTGGCTATAATATCAAAAGCAGACTCACATTCACGGATGTATTCCAATTGCTTGTTGGTTATCGCGCCATATACATATATAATTCGTTGCTTGAACATATTTTTCTTCGTATTATTCTTGATTATCTTTGGCATGAGCCCTCCGTTGTATTACTTCCTTACATTTTTTGTACTGCAAGAATTTTATCATTCTCACTTTCCAGTTAAAATATTCTGTACCGTCAAACAGCGGTATATTTGTTTCACTATTTCTTGTACACGCCATTTTTTCTTTTTTAATAAACACTTTAAAACTTCACTTATATTTAATAACCACGGACCTCTAACAACGGACCTCTTACAGCGCTATGCTACCATGTTAGCTTT
The DNA here is from genome assembly GCA_949825065.1 of Odontocerum albicorne. Classification (NCBI taxonomy): domain Eukaryota; kingdom Metazoa; phylum Arthropoda; class Insecta; order Trichoptera; family Odontoceridae; genus Odontocerum; species Odontocerum albicorne. The sequence continues at coordinate 13,260,779 of OX463868.1, forward strand.
CTTTAATGCGCACAATTTCAGATACGTGACTCCCTTTTATACATTATTTTTGGACTCTACAATACGTGTATAACAATAAACTACACCAAATATTCTCTTCATTGTCACACAGCGCAGAACAAGATATTGTCAACATGGTAAATACAAATGTACCCACAAACCAACACACCATTTCGGCTCTCAACACTTTCCAATAAATTTTACCTTTTCCCTGTTATAACACAAGTTATTACAAGTAAGTTATTGTTATATACATAATCAGTACTTATTAGACTTGGATGGTGGAAAATAGCACGGAAAATGTTGTAATTTGCTCTGAGCTAGCTGTATTAGGCAAAGTTATTTCCATCCAAGATACGAGTATTATGTAGATGTTTACAATACGTCTTTCATAATCAAACTTTATTTTTATTCTGCTTACCTTTTGTAATGAAATCTTTTTTTCAGAAGAATATACAAGAGGGAAAGAAGAGACGATTGAACATACAGGCCAAAATGTAGAAACTGAACAAACAGAAGGCGGGCCAAAACTACTTCAAAAAAGAGGAAGAAACGACAGCGAGGAACAAAAAAGAAAGAGAACAAAAAATTCAGGTAAATCTTATACAACTGCGAAAGGGAAATCGGTGCAAGAGAAAATATTTGGGGACCCTAATTGTAATTGTAAGAAAAAGTGTTTTGAAAAAATACAGAAGATTCATAATCTTTCTTCATTCATTCATTCCACACGCCCAAACCATCTCAGCGTGCTTTTTTTCATCTTACTCAACACACCAGTCTTAAGAACACATTCAACATTAATCAATTCGTCCGTTTTCTGTCATACAATGTCACTCCACGTATTCTTCTCAACGCATGTATTTCTACAGGATTTTTTCGGCTCCTCTCAGTTATTTTTCCACGTCCACGTTTTACTCCTAATATTTATAGAAGTCATGGCTATTGAACACAGTTAATATTTATAGAAGTCATGGCTATTGAACACAGTTAATATTTACAGAAGTCATGGCTATTGAACACAGTTAATATTTATAGAAGTCATGGCTATTGTACATAGTTAAAATTTACAGAAGTCATGGCTATTGAACACAGTTAAAATTTATAGAAGTTATGGCTATTGAACACAGTTAATATTTATAGAAGTCATGGCTATTGAACACAGTTAATATTTATAGAAGTCATGGCTATTGTACATAGTTAAAATTTACAGAAGTCATGGCTATTGAACACAGTTAATATTAATATAAGTATGGCTATTGAACACAGTTAATATTTATAGAAGTCATGGCTATTGAACACAGTTAATATTTATAGAAGTCATGGCTATTGAACACAGTTAAAATTTATAGAAGTCATGGCTATTGAACACAGTTAATATTTATAGAAGTCATGGCTATTGATCACAGTTAATATTTACAGAAGTCATGGCTATTGAACACAGTTAAAATTTATAGAAGTTATGGCTATTGAACACAGTTAATATTTATAGAAGTCATGGCTATTGAACACAGTTAATATTTATAGAAGGCATGGCTATTGAACACAGTTAAAATTTATATAAGTCATGGCTATTGAACACAGTTAATATTTACAGAAGTCATGGCTATTGAACACAGTTAATATTTATAGAAGTCATGGCTATTGAACACAGTTAATATTTATAGAAGTCATGGCTATTGAACACAGTTAATATTTACAGAAGTCATGGCTATTGAACACAGTTAATATTTACAGAAGTCATGGCTATTGAACACAGTTAATATTTATAGAAGTCATGGCTATTGAACACAGTTAATGCAATCTATATAAATTGCGTATTCACTTTAAATAAACCCAGATCCATATAAATTGTGTGTTCATTTTAAATTAACCCAGATTGGTGTACATTGAGTGTTCATGTTAAATTAACCCAGATCCGTATGCATTGAGTGTTCACGTTAAATTAACCCATATCCATATATATTGAGTGTTCACTTTAAATGTACCCAGATCCATATACCATAAATTGTGTGTTCAGTTTAAAGTAATCCAGATCCATATAAATTGAGTGTTACTCCGATACTCCGTCCAATAGACATTGAAACTAGGAAGAAAAAAAAAGATCTTGGAACTCCTGCGGTCGATTCCTCAAGGAGACAGGGAACATTCACTCGGCATACGGAACGAGATCCCCACTGCTGATATCTCTAATTTGGCTCCATCTCGTTCTTTATCGAGAGGTACCCGACGGTAAGTAGTGCAAGTCGGGCTTAGGAAGGAGACTGTCGGCCATAATCGACTTACTTCGGTTTTGTAGAACGTCGTTTCTGTCATTCGTACACGTGTTTCGTCACGATTTGTCAGTCGTTGTCAAGCGTTGTAGGGGTGTGGTCGCATCCAAGTCCGATGTGTATTAGTTACCGCCGGGTACTGTATCATAAGTCTCTTTCTTATACTAAAACACTGACATAGTTTATATTGGGATAACAATAAAAAATATTTTTTATTACTTCTTGAATCGAACAAAATACTTTTATTTCACTTTTGGGTGTCATTTTTATATTTTTTTATAAAACAAATAAAACACTTATGTTTTTTGTGTATCCACCACTGTTTTATTTGAGTTCACTGCCGGTTCCAAAGAGTTCAGCTTCACCTGACGAGGAAAACGGAGGACCTTGAGACCGGTAGTGAACTCAAATAAAACAGTGATGATAACAAAATAAAACGCATTATTTATTTAATTTAAAATGTATTTTTTTATAATTATATGTAACACGAGGGATAGACTATCGAGTACCACAACGCTGTATCCCTTTTGTGGTAGGTAAAGAAGACAAACCTCCACGTCTTTCTGCACATGCTCTCGCTTCTTCCCGTGTTTCTGCACATGCACACAGCTCTCGCTTCTTCCACGTATTCGGTCGTCTTGGAACTTTGATATCATCTTTGAATCTCGCTATTCGAACTTTGGGTTTAGTCTGTCAAGACTGTGTGCTTGCTGCGGTGCAACAGCTCGCACACACTAAACCAATACACGACCATGCGTGTTCCATCAACAAGATAGCTGACAATCATACTCGATCACGATGGATAGACTATCGTGTACCATCACGCCATATCCCTTTTTGTTCGAGAAGTTAAACTTGTCTGATTCCGTCTTTTACATTAAATTACTTTACTTTACATTAAATGATTCAGTCCAGATATCGTATGAGCCAGATTAAGATATTTTTTTATGTTTATTTAAAGATATATAACCCATATTAATACGACTTTTTTTTTAAAGAGCACAAATGTTAACCAAAATGTAAAATGACACATTTATCTTCATATTTCAGACCCTTTGTCGCATCCTCAACAGAATGCTGAAGGCCTTGGTGTTCCCTCCACTTCTCAGCCCGTGGTATGTATTCTCCTCGACATTATCTATGAATGTGAATTATATAAATTATCATTTGTTATTATCTAACATTTATTTAATAAGTCTCTCTGATTGGAGAATATAAGCGGACTTGAGTGTAATGATCTATTGTCCGAAACTGTTGGAATCGATAACATTCGAGTTCCGAGAAGAATGACCAGGCTGCAGGACACATTTCTATATGAAAATTATGGGACGACACTTCCACCTTGTTCATTCTTATTATACGAGTATTAAACCACGGTGTAAAAGGGATAGATTGTTGGATTGATTTATATCTAGAGCCCTTATTTATACCACTTGTTGTCTATCCCAATTCAATGCCCATTGGTACGAAGTATCCCGTTAAATTTTATTTCAAATAACAGTTACTTGCCTCGAAAATTTAGATTGAGGACATAACAAAAATGAAAAATCAATAACTAAATTGAAAAACATTCTTGCGTTTGTGAATTATTGTAATTCTAATTATTCTGGTCTTCCTGATTCACAATTATCCAGACGGCAGTCTGTTAACAATGCAGTTTCTAGACTGAAATATGGCAGTCATAAATATTGTCATTAAGTCCGCATCTAAAATGTCTACACTGGCTCTATAGTAGTGCCGCTAACGGATTCATTTCAAACTTGGTAATCTATTTCACATTTCTATTTGAAAACTATAAGACAAATTACTTTATGAATTCTCCCATACCTATGTTAGACTACACAGGACCGGAGATGAGTGCGCTGCAGCCTCAAGTTCTAATTCCTCCCTAATCACTGCATTCCGCATTGCCATACATACTCACTCACTGCACGCTTTTCTACGCCATTTATTTATTCTGCTCTTTGCGGTCTTTGCCACGTCCAGGTTTCACGACTATAAATCAATGTTGACAGCAATATACCGTGGTGGACTATCATCTTAGCAGATTATGATAATGTTCAGTTCGAGTATAAATCTTTAAATGACCTATTGGCTTGGTTTCCTATCGCTACACGCCGTTAAATATCAAAACCCTTATTAATTAATCCATAATCTGAGACAATACTACCCAAATAGCAGAATTCCTCAACTTGCTCCAATCTTTCATTACTCACCCAATAATCTCAATTACTTTTCCTTTCACACTTTCCTATCACCCTTACTTTGGATTTTGCAGCATTAATTCTCAGATCTTTCTCTTCGCATCTCTCATACTTATCAAACTTTACAATTCATCTCCACTTTCCAAACGAGGTTTCCTTGTAGCCCATCTTCCTTCAGTACGTTTTCTGCTGGATTTTTTAAATTTTTTTAGCATATGCAGATACGAAGAAGTTCATAATCTAATGGCCGCAGTGATCACCTTCCTATCCTTACACTCGCCTTAATTTATTTTTTTGTAATATTTTAACCTATTCAATAAAAGTGGGTTCGAATCCCAAGACACAGCGCTCTGAAGGAGAGTTTTCTCTCTAAACTGCGCTAAATACACAAAGTTTATGTACAATATTGTTAAGATTTAGTTAAATATAGTCATTTAGTAAACCCTTTACACAAATCAGGATTCGTGATAAACAAGCCGGGCACTGAGAGAGGCTGTCTTCATTTCACTCTGTTCTTACAGAGTTAACTGGTTTCAGTTGCTAACATTATCGAAAACTCACCAGCGTTTAATTAAGCTTGGTTAAGTCGATCGCTACGCATTAAACCTAAGACATGACATTACTTTCGAGACAACCTGTTAGGAATAATGCTGTGGGATACCATCTTAACAGATTTTGATCCAATCAGGTAAGAGTATAACCATATACACAAAAGCGTAAATAAAACATTTTGTATCTTTTGTTTTCAGGTAAAAGAGCAGAGAGACTATCAACGACTTTACAATGAACCTACCCCTTTCACCAGTGTTCTTGAAGACACACCTGTTGCTGAAGAACAGTACAAGAAATCAGGTTTAGCCGATACTTTACACGGAACCACGTACCAGCTTAAATTCCTCGTACTTTGTTTCTTAAAAGGACAACACGACGAGTACAAAGATTTCAGATTAGGTGCTGAAGCAGATCAAGCGCATAAGTTTGATGATAGTATCATCAAATACAAAGACAAAGATGGAAAAGAAGTTCATAAATTCTTTCAGTGTAAAAGCAAGAAATACAAAAGTCAACTCATCTCAACATCGGACCTGCTCGGGAAAGGCGCCGGTCCATTTGATTTATTGAAATACTTTACATCGTACTATCAAATAAGGAAAAATGGCGAATTTCCTTACAACGATAAGAACGAATACATTCTATGTACGAATACCGACTTACATTTCAATGACTTGAAGGAGAATGGTGTTCAACTCCTACCTAATGTTTCGGACGATCCTATACTCAAAACAGCGGGAGTAAAGAATCTTTTTACGTTGAAATTAGATAAGTCTGTATCGAAAATATCCGATTTCATTGAACTTTGCAAATTTGACCCCATCGTTTGTCCATCTATGACTGATTTATTTAAAATTTTAAAATCCGGTAAAGCTTTATGTGTTATACCGAATATACCTGCGCATTATCACAAAACACTCGCTGAAGAAATTTGGGAATTTACGACTGAAAACGGGGAACGGTCAATAAAATTCAAAGAAGGTTTTTTAAATTCAATGTCTGGTTTATCGGAACATGCTGAAACTATAAAACTATTACTGCTGAAAATTTTTAAAATCAAAGAGGCTCAGTTTGAAAGGGAATATAAAGAGAAATCCTTTCCAGTGTCACAGAGTTTCTTCAAGTTTTATGATGAAATAAAACAGTTTAAATCTTATACTGACACAGATTTTGAACAATTATATAATCTTATATTTGAATGCGTACAAAATTCTAAGTCTTCAGTGATTCAAATTAAGTCAGCTGATCCAATCATTCAATATCAAATGGATTTAGTTGCCAAATGCATTTTTATAAAAATAGAAAATATTTACAAATTAAAAAAAAACCTGTTGGACACAAATGAAAGTTGTTTAAAGCCTTTAATATCTAAATTAAATGATAATATAAAAAATATTTCTAATTACCGTTTCGATCTTTCTAATTTCCATGGATTTTTTGAAGAATATTTTACTGACGAGTTTTTTAATAAATTTATTTGGATGGTTAATCTGACTGAGGAAGACATCGATACAGAAATTGAGACTTTACTAAGGGAAAAAATAAATTCTATGAAATCAAAAATGACCGCGAGATATTTGTTAACTCGTATTATTGAATGGATAAAAGAATCTAAGGGTACGTATTTATCTATGGAACATTTTGATTCTTTAATAGATACCATAAACAATGAAATTTCTACATTCAGTGTAACAGAGGGATCAAGTCGGGAATTCGTAAGAGCATTGAAAAACTACAAAATGGTTTATAAGGAAATTGATCCTAATATTCAGTGTTTTCTGAATAACAGTTCTCCAAATGTAGAACTGTTTAATTGTATATGTTCTAATCCTACTTTAGTCAGTATACAAGTGTTGCAAGCATTGCAATCTAACCATGAAGATGATTATGTGTTTGTATTGTCACAAACACTTTGCGGAAATATTGAACAATACTTAAAAACGTTTCAAATGAAAGAATGTGTTAAGTTTTTAGTTATTATAGTCGATAAAGAATTTGATTTTGTTGAGTATTCGCGATTATTTAATATATTACCTTCAGCAAATGAAAAAAAAATTATTTTTATATCGCAAATTAAAATTTTCAACGATCCTTTTATCAATGTCGAAAATAATTATAGACTCAAAATTGAAGAAGCGAATATAACAGTCAACATAAACGATTTTAACAATGAAACTATTGAACGTACGTTAGACAAATCCTTCACCCTTCAAGGCAAAGAAGTTTGTTTAAAAGCATTGATGGGACAAGATGGCAATAGAGATTTAGCATTCACGGAGCAACAGGAGTTTTGTTATTGTTTTTTAGAAAATGAAAACTATTTTTTGGATTTGTGTCGCGAGAAATTGTCTCTGGGAGGTAATCTCCCTAAATTTAGTGAAAACCTTCCGTATTATATACCTAGACGATTCAAGAGAGACGATTTACAAAAAGAAACAAGAAATACCATTGCAGACAGTGGGTGCTCTATAGAAGAATACAATGAGGATGATTCATTAGAGGAAATGACGCCCAAAACAGTGATATTGATAATGGACGTGGCTGGTATGGGAAAGAGTACTGTGCTCTCCAGCATGTGTAAAAGCGTTAAAAATCAACATCCAAATAATTGGGTGATACGACTGGACCTAAATCAGTTATCACCAATATTCCATAAACATCGTGAAAATGTATCGATTCTTAATGCGGAAGAAGCAGTATTGTTCCTTGTCAATAAAGTGTTAATCCCTCAACATTATTTAAGTCACGACTTAGAAAATAAGGTTCTGAGGTACGCGTGCCTTGTTCATGGTAACGTGGTTCTTATTCTCGATGGTGTAGATGAAGTTTGTCCTGTTTATATGGATTTCATTCTTAAATGGATTCAGTTGCTGATGCAATCGAAAATAAGTAAAATTTTACTCACTTCGAGACCACATTTACGTTCGGAACTTGTTAAATATTTTAATCCGTTCATTCTAACACTGGAAATGTTTTCTCGAAACGATCAACTTAATTTCCTCTTTAAATATTGGAAAGATGCATTAAAGTTAAAAGATGAATCTGATTGTCATATCAAGGAATACGCCAACACCCTGCTTGATGGATTTAGTAATACAATTGACGATTGTGAGTTAGAATTTACTGGAATTCCTCTTCAAACAAAACTGTTAGCTGAAGTTATGCTCGACTCGACTGAGAACGATACTCGCAATTGTCTCGGGTGTAAACAGTATGTCGAAAAAAATGGTGAGGTAAAAATACAAATACAGGATTTAAATTTACATTTCTTATACTCGAATTTCATTAACAAAAGAATACAAATATTTATAAATGATAAAATGGGGTCGAGCACAAGCGCTGCTTTGGATGACGAAATATCAATTTACGAGAAGTGTTTCAAACAGCATAGATTGTTGGCATTGAAAACTGTTTTGCCTGAGGAAGACTTTAAAAGGTGCTTTGATAACGCCGATGTGGATAAATCAATCAAAGACTTTAAAAGGTTGGTTGATAAAGTCGATGTGGATGAATTAATCGAAAGAATACGCGAACATAGAGAGAGACGTGGGTTAATTGTTACTATAAATGGTGAGATACCGGTTTTCACCCACCGTACTATCGCAGAATATCTAGTTGCAGACCACGTGGCCAATTCATCTTGCCATAGCGAAGGATTTTATTATTTTATTCACACAAACATTTTAAGTACTTCAGATATTTCATACCAATATAATGTTACGAGAAAATTCTTAAATATGAATTTAGAAGGTGCCGAAAAGAAATACGTCTTTGCTGATAACAGCAGTAAAAGTGTATCGCCGATAGCTCTTAAACCTTCAAACAATGGTGGATTCCAACACTTTGGTAGTTTTAACCGAGCCGCACTAGAAGGTCATACTAATATTATGTTAGCACTTCTAAGTGGTATCGGAGAAGTTGAATTGTGTCGCGAACACTTGAGATATGAATTTGTTTCAGATGCTACGCATATGTCCGATATTGTATTGGGCAATCCTAATAAAAGAACCTTGGAACTACTTATCGAATTACTGATACCGGATTCTGAGCGAAATATTTCTATATCTTCACAAGATTCCGTACCTGATTTAAGGTTAGCATTAATCAAATGGTTGTATAGTGCTGTGAGGGAAGGAGGAGATATTGACGGAGCAAATGGAATACGAGATTATTCTATTCACGATTCCGCTTATCGGGAGAACCACGAAATATTACGCTGGCTGCTTTTACCTACAGACTCGGGCGGAGGTGGAGGTGATGTTAATGTGAAGAATAGGTGGGGAGATACGCTATTACATACCGCTGTATATAGTAGCAGACTATCGACAGTGAAATGGTTGCTAACTCCAGTGGAAGAAAACGGAGCGGGTGCAGATCCAGACATCAAAGGCAGAGACGGTAGAACTGCACTCGAGATAGCCGAACATAAATATGCTGCATATAAAGACTTTCCATTGTTTCAACCAAAGTATAAAGAAATGATCGACGTTTTAAAGTCTCCCATTGGAAAGGATATCTCTGTTAAGGACTCTCCACTGCGGTGTACCCGTAACGTTCCATGAGGATATCTCTGTTAAGGACTCTCCACTGCGGTGTACCCGTAACGTTCCATGAGGATATCTCTGTTAAGGACTCTCCACTGCGGTGTACCCGTAACGTTCCATGAGGATATCTCTGTTAACGACTCTCCACTGCGGTGTACCCGTAACGTTCCATGAGGATATCTCTGTTAAGGACTCTCCACTGCGGTGTACCCGTAACGTTCCATGAGGATATCTCTGTTAAGGACTCTCCACTGCGGTGTACCCGTAACGTTCCATGAGGATATCTCTGTTAAGGACTCTCCACTGCGGTGCACCCGTAACGTTCCATGAGGATATCTCTGTTAAGGACTCTCCACTGCGGTGTACCCGTAACGTTCCATGAGATACTTCCAATACTCCATTGGGATTCAAAACACTTCAACAGATATGAGATCTACCGTTATGAACTACACAAACCTTGATTTATACTAAGGATGGTCTGCCTACGCAGAATACATTCATTATTCTTCATTTCAATCATTCACAATGCATCGATTCAAGTTTATTATTTAACCCTTTACTGGGCAAGTTTTAACCCTTTATAGGGCAAGTTATTATTTAACCCTTTATGGAGCAAGTTTTATTTTTGAGATATTGAGTTTTTTGTTGAATAAATCCCAATTATGTGCATCAAATCCACTTTATTTCTTCGAAAATGTGTTTGAATATTTTTTTTCTTTTTGAAATGAGGCGGTCGCATACGAGAGCTGTGCCCATTTCAGGGGTCATGTCAGTTGGAGCAAAAGTGACCGATGCATGTTTAGGTAATAATATCTAAGTTAAGGTTGTATTAGGGAATACAATTCTTATATGAGATATAATGAATGGGGATTTACTTATAATACCTATTTACATATTTGACAATAAATTGACCGCATGTTTAGATCGTTGCTACTGAACATGCAGCTAACTTCACCACGATCCCCCTTAAATAAGACCTCTGCCCGTCCACTACATTTGCCAATTTGACATTTGTGTTACTTAAAAACGTTTCATTAAGAGAATGAATCCTTCCAAGTATAACAATAAGGCTGGTCTCGCATATGCGACCCATTTCTGCTTATGCCCGTTAAAGGGTTAAAAATAACACTGAGGCACAACGTTTCTGTTTCCTGGACTCCGCTACATATTATGAATGCAGTTTCGGATGCTGATTGTATTGGTAGCATTAAAAAGTCTGTATCACGTAACATATCGTTTTTAATTTATCATATATTTGAAAATAAAACTTCCGCTCTACATAGTACAAAGGGAATATATCTACTTGGCCCCAATTTTACATTCTTTTGGAAGTTTTCTTTTATATTGCGCTCTTGGATTGCCTTCAATTGTAGTCCAGCATGGTTGGATTCCATTTTCCCTGGTATCGTTTTTCCATCACTGATATATCCTGATGTAAGCGCTCTCCATGTTGGTCGTTTATAGCACCAAGCTATTAAGTGTGGTTCGTTGGAAGTTGATGGTAGGCGGTATTCCGTATCCGTATAATGTTCGTTTACCGCATGGTTGTCACCATACTCTTCATCTAGTGTCCAAAATGAAGGCGGTATCGGAATTGGTAGCGTATCACTGCTCTAGATAGGTCGAATTGCGGAATGAAGATTCGGGTATTCAATACTCCTTTTATATTTGGAAGAGGACCCAATCGCATTACTTAAACAAAAGTAGCAATCAGTCGCGTCATCTTTTTGCTCTCTCCATACCGTGGGAACAGCAAATGGCATTTATTTTCTGGAATGTTAAGCTTATTTGTTTGAGAAGCAACAAAACAATTCCAAAATTGTTCCTCAGTGTAATCAACGTTTTCAAGTCTCGTATTTAAGATGAAAGCTTGGAATTTTTGTCAATGTTTCCCTTCAGCAGTTGTGACTTGCTTCAGAAACTGATTCATTTGCGGTAAAAAACGAGAAATATTTAGTTGAATATTTTATATTATAATATTATTTATAGTTAAGGCATTAACATTGTGGAGGTTTAAAGATATTGTTATTTGTTTTATTAAACACTGTTTATTCCACTTTATGTAACGGTATAACCCTACCGGTTTCAAAGCTTTCCCCTCATCTTTATATCTTTATATCTTGACTTTTATTCATATTTTTCTTGCTTTAGTTGTTTAATGTAATTGAATAAATTCTGTATCAAATGTGAAATAAATAAATAATGTAAATTATAAAGAATTATCTTTTATTGCTTTTACCACACTTCATTATTATAATTAAAGTAGGGGAGGCCAACCTTTACAGCCTTTACAAAGCGAAACGGTGCTGTTGATTTTTTTCAAACGAGTGTGCCATTGCACACCAATCAATCAATCAGTGGCACTACAGCCCATTGTGGGCCCCGGTCTCCTCCAGCAGTCGTCGCCATTCCTTTCAGTTCGTCTTCTTTTGCTTTTGGTTTCATAATCGTGTGGTTTCAGATAGACAGGCGATTAACCCATCGTATCCTAGGTCCCTGGTGGGGCTGCCACCTTAAGGCCTGAGACCCTGCCCTGGTTTTCTGTTAGGATTTTCCTTCCCTTAGCTGGTGGGGTCTGGTTTTTAGGCGCCAGAGACTCGCCTTTCATCCTTCCGCTATCTGCTATGATCCACATAGTGTGATCACATTGCCCAGGGTTCGCGACGGGGACGCTAACGAATCGGACTAGCCAGTAGTGTTCGAATCGGACTAGCCTGATAGTATGCAACTCGGCGTTCCACAGCATTTTATAGACTTACACCTTCCAGCATAGTGTAAGTCACTGTGACCCTACTGACAATTCGAACCCCAATTGCACACCACCAACAATAAAAAGGACAAGACCACCGCCACCAGATGGATAAATGAGCTGGAGAAAGTCAAGTGTATTTACCATGTACGAGTACATAACATACATCGCCTTGGTGAGAAGTAAATTAGAATACAATTCTAGTACTTTACTTTTGGAAGACCTTGATTTAGCACACCTGGTCCTGGTCCTGGTCCTGGCCTTGGTCCTGATTCTGAATGGCATTTTGCGGAAAATGTTCGAGACCTGATGATTTGTGATTTAGATGGAATACCGGAATTCACCGGACAACACAAAATTATTGGCTTCGAGAATTTGAATCTAGTCCATGGGTGGCCAACCTTTTCAGCAGCCGGGCCAGATTTTAGAAATGAGATTTCCTACCGGGCCATACAACAAAATTTCTTTTATTATTCAAAGCAAACAAGAAATATATTGTTTTTTTTTAAGAAGATATAACAAAAATGAGAATCAAACATATTTATTAGATTAGAGTTAGGCAATACAAAAAATAATAATAGAAAATAAACAAAATATAATAAATTTTAGTGAGACGTCTGATTTTGTTGAAATCAGCTTAACGTTGTGATTGTTTGTTAATACGAATATACCATAGAAGAAATTGTCACGATAGTTGAATCAATGTACTGATATAGTTCCATATATGGGATATGATACGAACTACGCACGATAGAATGTTCTTTTGGTGGTTTTATGTACACTAAAAGAAAAAAATGTGTGCATATGCTCCGCGGGCCACAAGTAGACACGCAGCGGGCCGCACGCGGCCCGCGGGCCGCGGGTTGGCCACCCTTGATCTAGTCCGTTGTTTCTACAATTTTTTTCCGGAATCAATATTTGAGAATGTCGCTCTGGAAACCGATCGATATGCAAGTAGTAAATTGGGGAGTATTGAGACGATTGCCCCAAAATCTCGTTTTAGAAAATGGAAGGAAATTGATGAAATGATATGAAAGGAATTTGTTAATACCGAAATGGAATGGGACTGGTACACAAAATTCAGCCCCAGAATATTACCAAGATTCATTTTGGCTTACGGCAACTCCCGGATTTTTCCAAATAATTAAAAGAGACGAGTATCAACTCATTAGGTCGGTTTTGCATTTCGTAAATAATGAAGAAAATAAAAACGACGACCGGCTTTTTAAAATCTGGCCTATAATAAATATGGTAGAAAATACATATAAAAATGCATATAAAAGCAATAAGGAATTGAGTATTGATGAATCGATGATAAAATTCAAAGGGCGATTGTTTATCAAACAATATCTGCCAACTAAGCCCAGTTCCAAGTGGAAGATGAAGGTTTGATCACTGTGCGATTCAAAAACAGGCTTCCTTCTGAAGTTCCATGTACGAGTATATAAAGGGAAGGAAGGCGAACCTACAGCAGAAGCATTAAGATATAGAGTTGTATCGGACGAATGCGTCATCTAAAATAAACGACCAAAAGCAAACTCGAATATTGCTAGAAAAACATTTTCCAAAAAAGTTTGAGAACAAAATATTCCAGCCCAATTGTCAAGCGTGCATCATAATGCTCTCATCGTGCAAGAAAAAAGGGAAAAAGGAGCTTGCAAAAGGAAGCGAACTACATGGTACTGCGACTGATGCATTGGAAAATCTGCATTATGTGTGCAGCCCTGTTTCAAGGACTACCACACAAAAGTCAAATATAAAAAGTATTGTCAATGTTTGACTCTAGATTCTACGTAGAGGCGATGCAATGGTCATTCATCATTTATAAAAAAAAAATTTGTTGAAAAATATATTTGTTATACTCTTATTATATTTTCAGATAAAACCTGGAAAATTGTTTTATTTTTTAAAGTGGTATGCTCTTTATTCTTCTCCTTCCCGGTGTCATGTCAGGTCCCCCCAACGTTGACTATCACCTGAGAGTTAGCATCTCTGTCCCCGGCAGCCCAAAAAAGATCCGCGACGCTCCTTATACCAGTCCAATCGCGTATATTGCGGAGCCAGGAGATTTGCCTCCTGCCAACACCTCTTCGACCCTCTATTTTGCCTTGGATGATCAGGTGCAGTAATTTGTACTTTGCTCCTCTAAGTACATGACCCAAGTAGGACACCTTTTGGATTTTAAAATTAATCAGTATATCCACATTTCGAATGCTTCCAGTAGGTTCATACTATCAACTTTGAGGGTCCATGATTCCACTCCATGCAATAACACTGACGAAACGTAGGATTTGACTAACCGCTGTCAAAGTTTCAAGTTTAGATTATCATCGCAGAATACGCTTCTCATTTTATTAAAAGCCGCACGAGATGATTCAATCCTGCACTTTACTTCGGTTTCGGTCTTCCACCAGGACACTTCCGAGATATTTAATTTTTTTCACTCTCTCTTTATCAGCTTTGCTCAATATTATTACCAATTTTAAATAAATTATTATAAAAAAAAAATATATATATATTTTCGCCCTTTTTCCCTTCTTTTCTTTATATTTTCTGTTTTAATGAATAGTAGATTCATTTAATGAATACTTTATACTTAGAAAAAATTGCAATTATATCTGTAACTTTATTTTTAATGGATAAAAGACTTATTTTGTGACTATTTATGAAATTTTATTCAGCACTTAAATGGTTAAATAAGTCGCATTTAGCCTCACACAAGAGACTGAGGTGAAATGGAGATCTGTTCTTTCTGCCTACTCCGATGGTGATGATGATGATGATAATGAAAAGGGGGGGGGGGGGGGGATGGTGATGATGAATAAAAAGGATATAAGTAAAACAATTTTTAAAAATTACACACTTATTTTTTATATTGATTTCATAAACAGATTAGTTAAAATTCTCTCCGAAAGATGGCAACATTGGTGTTGAAGAGCTCAGAGTGAGAACTCGTGTTTCAAACTATTTTTTTCAACTAACAATATTCAAAATAGTTAAAATGTTTATTTTATTATTTATTATATTTAAACAAATGTATTAAAAAGGCGTAAAATAACACAATCACTATTAAAAACCAATAGGTTCTAAACTAGGATAAAGTTAATTTGTGCTAAATATATTGTCATCTATGGAATATATGTCGAAGCTTTAGATTTTTACAGATTTCGTGAAATTTTTACTGTATGCTATCAGAATATTGATTTTTTTTCAATAAGTCTAAATTATCTTCACTGTATTTTCAATTTTGTAAGTTATAATTCAGTTAATATTTAAAAAATGTTTTATTTTCTTTATGTAAATAAAAACTTCTTATTTCAAGACTTTAAATTGAAGATATTTATGAAAATAAATAATTAATGGATTCATACAATATTTTATCCGATAGGCAATCCCTCGTGATCAAGTTTAATTGTCAGCCACCCTATGGATGGATATGTCTGTGTGTGTATTGGTGTATTGTGTGCAAGCTATAACATTTCAGCAAGCAGTCTAGATCAGTGTTCCCCAACCTTTTTAGACCTGTGGACCGGTAAAAGAAGGAAAAAAAATTCGTGGACCACTAATACTGGAATTAAAATGTTTTTTTTATTTAATATTTTTTTAATCTTATATTGTGACAGATGGACATATATAAACTATAATTGACAAATATACATATAACAGTTAAACAATTTTAATTGTAACATTGTCTGATACAATTAAAATTTAACAAAAACCATGGGGTTTTGCAACAAACTAATGCGAAACCTGCTGTTGCATCTTTGCTAATATAATATATTGGATATTCTTGGCTGCAGTGCTGTCTCTGACCACCGGTTGGGGAACACTGGTCTAGATCAATCTCAAAGTTTGAATGGAAAAGAAGAGATTGATGTTCCAAGAGGATGCCAGGTTATATCTGCTGCAGTCTTTCATTATGCAGTGTTTTATATAGTGCTATTTTTAATTTGCTTTATAATTTTATAATAAGAAACACATAAAAAATATAAACTCAAATTTTCAATGGCGTAAGGGAAAATTTAGTCTAGAAGTGTATCAGCCAGGAATCGAACCTGTGATATCCGCTTGCTTAGCATAAATGCTAACCAATTATTGTATTATATTACACTTTTGTTGTATATAGTACAACCTAGCAGGTTTATTACCATATGGCAATCTCTTCTCGTATTTTAAACCTTTACGCAATTTTTTTCCCATCAAGAAGACCGGCATATCACAAAACACCTTAATCCAAATCGGTCTTGATATATAAATTGGTTAAATTAGGATTATCTAAACTTTTTTGGACCAGTATTCTATTGAGTTATTTGAATTATTTGTTATGTTACGAAACCATAGATTATCTCTATGTCTAGAATAATGGGCATGTACTCATATATACACATATAAAGGTGTCCCAAAAACATGTATACACACTTTTACATAGTACCGTTTACTTGAACTTGTTGCAGTAATTTCTCGTAGCATGCATTGGTAAGGAGTGTCGGGAGGAGGGCTTTTATTTTGGGCAAAATAGTTCACTTCCGCTCTACCATCGTGATGCCTATCTTGATGGTAATTGGCCGAATAGATGAATTCTTTACATATTTTTATTTCTTAAAATCTCAAGTTTTAATATTTGAGCTAACTACCAACATAACAATACAATAAACTACAATGAAGACCGATCAAGAAACTGCGTATTGATTGGTCAATATAACTACCACGGGGTTGTAATTATGTGAAACTGTGGCTCGGAAGAGAAAAGTGTTTCAACTCGACCCAAGAGGAAAAGAGAGGTCCAAAAATACAATGCAATGTTTTATACTCGTATTACTATTAGAAATACCAATTCTTTTTGTCATTTATAAATACAATAACAAATAAATTATAGCAATTTAAACATTAATTCCAGTGTTGTAAAAGCTACTTAAAAATAGCACTTTAGACAGTAGATTAAGAAAAAAAGTAGCCACAGCAATACTTACCAGCTACTCTACAATTAAAGTAGCCACAGCAATACTTACCAGCTACTCTACAACTAAAATAATGTTTTCTTTTTAACAACACTAAAAAGATTTTAACAAAAGTTCTGTTTTTATTAAAATTAATGAAGTGATGGTTTGAAAATGATATGTTTATTATAAAATTAAAATGATTTGAAATTAATACAGTTTATATTTCAAAATAACCGAACTACGTAAATTATATTTGCATGCATCGGTGCCTTAATATTTATTTAAACTATTTTTGTGACTTTAACTATCTAGTTAAAAGAAATAACTGATTTGCTAATTATTTTTCAGTTTGAAGTTTAAATGTGAAAAATATTCAACAAAAGGTATTTCAGAGTTTTTTGAAGGTAACAAATAAGTATTATTTATTCTCAGAGTCACCTTTCCATTTATGTTAATTCTCTTTAACGTGGTTTATTCACTCTGATATTTTAAATGCATAATAGAGACATCTCTTGAAAAATAATTTTACTTTTAAATAGAAATTTTTTGTTTTTTGCTTTTGGCAGCATCGTATTATTTTGTTCCTTGACTATGGTTTTTGGTGTCAAAATCATGTGATGACAGGGGTTCGTCACGTTTATTTGGTCTATAACATCATTTATTAGATTATATTGAATCAGCACATGTTTTACTTCATGTATCTATACCAGGGGTGCCCAACCGATGAATTGCAATCTACCAATTGATCACGGCATGCTTTCAAATAAGTGTTGAAATTATGCATTTTTATAAAATAAGTCTTTGATAAAATGGTTTTATACATGTTTTGATTTTTACTTAGTTAGATTTGTTTATTGTATGAATTAGGAAGAGCTGTATTGTATGAATTAGGGAGAGCTGTATTGTATGAATTAGGGAGAGCTGTATTGTATGAATTAGGGAGAGCTGTATTGTATGAATTAGGGAGAGCTGTATTGTATGAATTAGGGAGAGCTGTATTGTATGAATTAGGGAGAGCTGTATTGTAAAAATGAATAAATGGAGCTAACACATTATCAAATGGAGCTTTCTACTATTGTATATAATTTTTCAATTCAGTTCAAAGGAGAATTTGATACAGTGCAGTTTAGAGAGCAAACACTCCTCGAGGGGGCTGTAACTCGGGACTCCAACAAACTACTATTTAACAAATCATGAATAACCCTTTCTTTCCATACAGTACAACCTTGTGAAAGTATTGCCATGAGGCAATCTCTTCCAAACAATAAGAGCATAAGAGTTAAAAAGAGATATATGGTACATACAAAACATTGTTGAATCTTAAATACACCTTTTGATTGTTGGATATTTTTGCATTTATACTTATAAATGGATAAAGATACACATTGGATATTTTAATTTATATTGAAATTAAATTATCTAATTGAATAAAAAAAAATTTAATCTTAATTGAAAATCTTTGAATTATTTGCGAGTATTTAAAATGATTAAGCACAGATAAATGTTACTGATAAACTCCATGGCTTAGTTGATAAAACACAGCTGTCGGCCAATTGCAGGTTTGATTATTTTTATTTAAAAAGGATTTATGATTCTGGTTTTTCCTTCCAGCCTCTTAAACATCTTTCTGGTTGGTTGTAAAAGATTGCTAGATGACAATAAATATGTCAAGTTGTACTGTATATAACAAAAGCATAACACAGTATAATAGAATACTGGTTGAATATTTTTTCATGCATAAGTCTATTTATAATGTATTGTACCGAACAATTTTTTTTGGTGAATTGTTATGGCGATCTCTGCCGACCGACCAGATATATTTTACGGAGGCTTTAAGTGAAAAGCGGACTCGCACCTTACCAACTAAGCCACTTCATTCTTTTGTGATCTTTAAATCTAAGAATATTAATTTGTCATTCAATAAACTACTTAAAATTATAAATCTTACTCTAGACTTCGAGGCTTTTGAATTGAATTTATCTTTTTTCCTGAATAGAATTTAGCTTTAACATTGAATTTTTCTTTATTTCAATTTGAAGAATTTTTTTTAATCGACTTTTAAATTGAACTTATCTTTTTTAATCCGAATCTAATTTTTGAATTAGCTTTTAAACTGAATTTATCTTTTTATTTTAACCTGAATAGAATTTTTTAATTGGCTTTTACATTTAACTGAATTGTAATATGAATTAAATCAAAAGCCATTAAGAATAATATAACATGTATAACTATGTTTTCAATTTAAATTAAACAAGGTGGTAAGTATATAATTATTTGAAAATACTGTAAGAGTAATTGATAATTTTTCTTTGAAGTGATTTTTCAATTTATCTAATTAAATAATATTTACAGACTATATCATTTTATTGACACAGAACAATTTTGTAAAGTAAAGTTTTGAACGATGAATGTTTTGTTATAGCACTTTTTTGTAATGGTTTAAGAAAAATGTTTTTTTTATTGTATTACGCACTGATATTGTATTGTAATAGTCAACAGTTAATAAAAAAAATTCACTACACATTAACCATAAGATAAAGGAGAGCACTTTGAAATGGTTAAGGCATGTAGAACAAATAAATGAAGAATGATCAATAGAAATAATACACAGTGAAAATGTGAGTAGAAGGCAGTGTGAGTAGAAGGCAATATGTGAGTAGAAGGCAGTGTAGAAAAAGACCAACAAAAGTAAAGTTGGAGTTTTGTTTTTATTTTTATTCTCATGATTGTGTGTGGTATATTATGGGATGAACAAGTTTGGTCTTTCTGGAGTGATGATGTGTGAGGAGTTTGATTTCGCATGATGTTTCCAGTTGTAGTTGAGTGTCACTGTTTGTCAGGTTGATGAGAACGTGCGACGGGGTTTTGTTTTTGAGTTATCAAAAATCGAAAAGAAGCATCGATTTATTTTTTCATGCTAAATATCCTCAGTGAGATACAGGCAAAAGCCTAGTTTATTGGGGACACGATAAATGAAAGGCAACAAACCCAGATCCATTAAAATTGTATGTCCAAATTAAATTACCTGTTGTTTTTTTCGCAAATTATGTATATTTCTTGTCATGTGTAATAATAAATAAATAAATAAAATCAAGTGAATGATATTTTGAAAGTAGGAAATGTAAAAAGTTGTATAAAAAGAAATCACAGAAAGATGTCCTGCCTTAGAAAAGTTTTGCACTCACTCCTCTTTACCTACCCGACAAGGAAACGGCGTGATGGTGTGCATACATTCGCCGTTATGTGGAAGTTTAATATTCAATTTATATCCTTTTGAAAATTAATAAAAAACAACCAAATGAAAAAAATTAACAACCAAAAAAATACCTCCGGTTTCTGAATACAAAAATGTGACAGTAAAAATATCTGAAACTCTAAAGATTCAAGTTTCTTAATAAACTAAGAGAATGGTTTCCCTTGTATCATGTTATGAATATTAGGCAGTTTAACCACAATTTATAAAAAAATCGTGGATATTTTGATACAATTGTTAGCAAAATTGAAATCTTTGTAAAAAAAAAAGTCAAATTTAACTAGATTCGTTGATCAGTTAAGTCAATTTAGACATCTAATGTTAACATACAATTGAGCAACAATTTATGTACCAACTTTATGGAAACATTCCAGGCAAAAATGTGTAACCATCAAAGTGAAAATTTACCGTGAAGAAAGACCGTTAAATTTAAGTACGATTATATTTTTTAACACATACAAGTTTTCTTATTCCGGACTGATTTGGAAGTGTCAATTGGGTTTTATCGTGGCAGAACTATTTATGTTACCACATTTTAAAAACATGATAATAGTAAACGGACCGTCGGCACCAAGATGGCCAAAGAAAAATAACACTTGTAAAATGAAATATCGCATTTGAAGCTATGGCTAAATGTTACACCAAAATATACCATAAATATAATTATTGGATCAAAATCTTTAACCAATGAAAAATAACCGGTATTCTGTTTATTTTGAAATTATTTTCGGTTTGTTTTAAACCGGTTTCGAAGTCCTACTTGGGACCCAGGTAAATAGAGGCATTACTGTGTTTGCAAGAAATATATAATACATAATTTATTTTCATTCTCCTAAAAAAAGTTAAATGGAAATCTTCCGAATTACTGATATATTTACTTGGTACACAAGTTCGAAGCATGTTTTGGTTTCCAAGGTAACATATAGTGCTATAGAAATATTTTTTTTTAAATATGTCAATATTATTTTTATAGTATAGTATTATTTTATTGAATATGTCTCGAATTTTTCAATTTGTAGAAATTCTGCGTTAATTGCTGACTAAAGAAAATGTAGTGTAAAGTATAAAAAATAGAAAATTTCCTACATATCCTTTAGTTTGAGTTCAGCCTAGGAGTTATGGCATCGGAGCTTGCAAGAACTTTTGTTGGTAGAAAGCCATCAGGGACAAATTGTCAACATTTGCTCGACAACTTCTTCACCTCCAAACCATCAGATTTCTTCAGGCGTGGAATTGATAAACTGCCAGAACGCCGGGAGTCAATCGTAAACAATGCAGGAGAACATATTATCGATTCATTTATGTATTTTGTTTATTTAAAAAAATAAGTTTTAAATGAAATAAAAACGTTACAAACTTAACATATACATGAACCCAATATATTCAAATTTTCGTAAGAAATGAATCCAAACAGTTATACATGTATGTTATGTAACTCCCTCATGGCAAACTTCCACAGTGAGTTTTTACCTTTTTGCCTGGAATTTATTGATATTATTGTAAAGTAAATTTGACAAAAGTATTTATTTATTTATTGTCTCTTCTTAAACAGCCTTTTATACTCATGACTTGTCTTCTTCATCTTCGATATCTGTGTCCATTTTCTTAGTTATCTTGTCACCGAACTTGGCTCTTGAATATTTTGACTTTAAACTCTCTCCTCAGTACTGCTGCGCATTCTTTTCATCTCCTGTAGCGCTGGTTGAGCTCTCAACTGATATTTCTGTCGCAGTTTCCGTAGCATCTTCGTCAACATCTATATTGTCACTTTTGTTGACCGTACTTCCTCTAGGATCTGGTTCGTCATTGTAATCTGAGTTTACGCCATTCTTGTTACTGTTAAAATATAAAGCAATTTCATTATCGTCAATGATGTTCAAAGGTGTTACGATTTTTGGTGCTTTTTCATCGCTGCTTGAAAATACAAACTTATCTGAGATCGGCTGTTTAGATTTCTCGAACTTTTGCGGAGCCACAATGTTAATCGGGTTATTAATTGATGACCCACCATCACTATCATCTTCTTCTTCAGCATTTTGATCACCTCGTTTATGTTGTTTGTTCTCTTTCGGCATCTCATTTTGAGGAACGAGTTCGTAACCTTCGGGAAGAGTCAAACCAGATTGTTACTGGTTCAAATCGTAGAAACCACTTGGGAAGTGTTGGATGATCGGTTGATCTTGAGGTACAATGATCTGTGTTTGGTACGGTTGCTTGATAGCTTGTAAAATTGATGTTTCCTGAACCTACAGATCCTGATGGTACACCATAAGACAAAACGAGTTGAGAGTGAGAACTAGATTATGGGAATTTGAAGCTGTTGGGAGGAGGTGGGGGTGGAGGGACACCGTACTTTTCTCCGGGAGGAACTCCATAAATACCACTTGGTGCCTTCAATTCAATACTATTTGAAGATAATGAAATTTGCCGTGGTCCTGGGAAGAGTCCACTTCCTGTTGAATGCGAATCAGAAGAAGGTGGACCATAATTAGAATAAATTGATGAAACGTAATTTGAAGATCCTTCAGAATGCGACTAGCCTGAACCAAGATCAAATCCTAAACTTTGAACTACTGAAAGTGAGCCACCACCTGCGCTTCCAGAAGATGGAACGCCATTACGGATACTTGGAGCTGAGTTAAAATTGGAGAAACTCCCATGTCCATCTCCTCCTTCGGTATAATGAGCTTCATAGATAGTCTTTGATCCTTGTAAGCCGATTCCAGATCCGCCACTTGGAGATCTGATGATTGAGTTCAAATCTATTCATTGAAGACCCTCGTTTCCTGAAACACTCGAGTAACCTCGAGATTAATTTTGTATTCGAATTCCTGTATGTTGATGATATGGTAAAGCTTGCTGTTACTATCGAAGTCTTAAGGATTAAAAATGAAAAAAATATTTGTCATAACACACACCTTGTTTGGCATATCTTATCGAAACAACTCCAAAGGTTAAGCTATGATATGAATTGAAGGTCAGAAATAAATAACGCATTATATAAGGAGTCAAGAAATTAACGTAAGTTAAAAAAACATATTTAACCCTTTGCATTCGAATGCCGCCACAGAGGCGGCATGCATGGTATGCCGTATAACTCGAGTGTCGCCGTTATGGAACCAAGAAAATAAAGTCTTATTTCTTAATATATTTAATATATTGAGCTTTTCAGTTTTCAATATTATTTAAACAAGGGTCATATTAGTACAATTAAATAATAATATGTTAAGTTACGAAATTTCATCGAATAAGGTAGGTTAGTTCTGCAGATAACAATGTTCAAAGTCATAAATAATACCGCCGATTGCCTTAAATTACAAGAACATTTAAATAAATGACAACAATGGTGTACCACCAATACCAATACACTGCACTTAAACCTGAGGAAATGTGAGTCCATTCGTTTTTATAGAAGTAAAAATCCAATTAAGCACGAGTATTCGCTAAATCAATATACATTATAACGTGTAGCTTCTATAAGGGACTTAGGAATTATATTTGATGAAAAACTTTCATTTATAGAACACGTGAACAAAATCACTCGGGAGAGTTTAAAAATCTTAGGATTTGTACTAAGAACTGCCCAACATTTCTCGGTTTTCCGAACATTAAAACTACTGTACTGCTCTATAGTACGTAGCCGCCTTGACTACAACTCATCAACATGGTCTCCTCATTACGCCGCCCATGTACTAACTGTAGAACGAGTACCAAACAAATTTCTAAGATTCATACATTTTAAACTTGGAATACCGCATGAACAGAGAAATTATCCCAACTGATTAAATGCAATGAAACTCTCGAAGCTGTGTGACAGGAAAAACAGCCGATATAGTACTGCTATACAAAATCACTCATTCAGTAATTGATGCACCTCACTTAGTCGCGAGCATTTCATTCCGTATTCCCACTAGATCCACAAGACTGCTCAATCCCTTTTATACCGAAAATTGTTATACTATATTAATTATAAAATCAACTCCTCTTTAATTCGTATGCAAAGACTTGGAAACGAGTTTTGCAACAATTGAGATATTTTTAATATAAGTATATATAGTATTCGCCAGAATATCGCAACAATATTTAGAAATAGCTACTAGTTTTGTGCTCTCCTTTATTCATATAAATAACCTAGTATAAACGAAACATTAAGGACAATACTTTGCCTCTGGAGTTGAGTAACCCTGCATCAACATGTGGGAGGTTTCCATTCTGCAAAGCAACTTGCTCGTACAAGTGAGCCCGTGTGTTTTCTATATCTCAAGATCTATCCATAAAACTCTCAAAAATCCAATTTTTTTTCTATGGAAGCGTTATTCCACTAAAAACAAATCTGAGTTCTTTACCTCTATAAAATAAGTCTTCGACACAATGGAATCTTTTGTTCGGAGACAAACAAGTCCCAAGGGCGACACGTGTACTTTCCTGGTAAATTATTACCGTACATGATAAGCTAACTGTGCTGAGAAATATCATAATTCAATGCGTACTGCACTGGCATGTTGCGGTCACATTTCAATAACTATAGGAGTCCCTAAAATGGTGGAGGAAACTACTTTTTGGGGAATGGAGGTGTGTGTCATAAACTCTTATATAATTTATAAAGGTTCCAAGGAAGAAAACAATGAAAAATTGATGACACGTTTGAAATTTGTAAAATGATTGGTTGATCAATTAGTAGCAGATTATCGAGGAGATCTCCCTACAGAAGACCGACTTTTATATAAATTGCATATTCTACGTTCTGGAACTAAGAAGGACTGCGCAGTATGTTCTAATAGAAAAATTCCGGGTGGAAGAAAAGAAACACGATTATATTGCGAAACCTGCTCAAGTAAACCTGGACTTTACGTTGGGAATTGTTATGTGAAATACCATACAATGAGAAACTACAAATAATCCATTATCATGCCCATTCTATTCCTTACATACCTATTTTACCAAAACAAAATAAAAAAAAAAAAAGTTTTTATATTTTTATAAATTTAGTGTAAACGGTTTTTTTCTTTTCTTAAAAATGCTTCAAGTTGGCGGTAGGCACAAAACAAAAAGCTTTCGAGTGCAAAGGGTTAATATATCAGCCGTATCTATACAGCCAATCTTGATAGAGGAGGTTGGCAAATATCGCACATTAACATCACGATATTATCATTGCCGGGGAACGGCATCAATCAATTCTTAGGCACGGACTGTCTGATTGATCTGCGTTGACAGATGGAATTTGTAATTCAATAAGTATATTATTCGAGTAGATGAAAGAGGTTACATTCTTGGGATGTGATACGAGAAGTTATTGCAGAGAGACAAAGGGAAACGTCGATTAAGCGAAGTAAGCTAACAATTAAAAGACACAATAAAATCAATTCATAAACTTTCACGGCAATTTATCGATTATTCGACTATTTATACCATGGGTGGCCAACCTTTTCAGCAGCCGGGCCAGATTTTAGAAATGAGATTTCCTACCGGGCCATACAACAAAATTTCTTTTATTATTCAAAGGAAACAAGAAATATATTGTTTTTTTTTTAAGAAGATATAACAAAAATGAGAATCAAACATATTTATTAGATTAGAGTTAGGCAATACAAAAAATAATAATAAAAAATAAACAAAATATAATAAATTTTAGTGAGACGTCTGATTTTGTTTATCAGAACTAAGTGCATCAATGTTGATAACGATTGATATTGTTGCTACAAGCAAACAATTTTCCAAATGCTCATCAGTGATTCGTGTTCTCATTTGAGATTTAATATGGTTTATTCGACTAAAAAGCTGTTCACACGTATAAGTGTTTCCAAATAGCAAAATCATCGATAGAGCATGTTTGTAAAATGCAGGATACTTCTCCTTGTCCAAATATGTTTTGTAAAACCAACCTGATTGAATTTCTCCTTTAACTGTACATCACAACACATTTCACAATGTTCCATTTGTAAAATTCCTGGCAATAAATTCACGTCTACGGAGAATGGCGTTGCAATGCAGCAAAAAGCACACGATGCTTTTTAAAATCTTGAAATCGGTTTTCAAATTCTAGGTTCAAGTCGGATATCAACGAAGCGTATTTATCCGCCGCCATTTGTGTGATGTCTGGCTGCAATAACAATATAGGAAAGTGAGTGAAGATTTTTGTCCTTAACTATTGTTCCCAAAGCCCAAGTTTCATTTGGAATGCGGAAATAAGATCATACATGTTATTAATTAGTTGCTCTTTCCCTTGTAGAAGAGTATTAACAACATTTAGGTGGCAAACTATATCGACCAGAAATGCAAAGTCGCTAATTCACTCCTTGTCTTCAAATTCTGGGATACTTTTTGACTTGCTTGCGAAGAATGATTGTATTTCTTGCTTCAAATCAAACACTCTTTTCAACATTTTGGCACGGGTCAGCCATCTTACTTCTCCATAAAATGTAACGTCATTATACTCTGAATCCAAAGACTTGAGAAACTCTTGGAACTGACGGTGATTCAACCCCTTCGACTTAATAAAGTTCACTGTTTTGATGACCACCTTCATGAGATGATCCATTTTAAGGGACTTGGAACATAAATTCTCCTGATGAATAATGCAATGAAAATTTAGCATCGAAGTATTACCAACTTTGCAGGCCTCATTTTCAATAAATTTTACTAAACCTTCGTGTTTTCCAACTATTTCTGGAGCACCATCTGTTGTTAAGCCCGATAGGTTGTTGAGTTGTAACGATAAGCGATTCAATGTCGATGTAACAGCTCCTAACAAATCTCGTGAGCAAGTAGTGTCCTTAAGTGGATACAGTGCCGATAATTCTTCTATTTTGTTAAAATGGACATCAACGCCCCTGATAAAAATCGCCACTTGGGCGGTATCAGTTAGGTCTGTGCTTTCATTCAATGCTAGAGCAAAAAATATGAACTTGGATGCTCGATTTTTCAAATTATCTTCAATATGTTTTCCAATGTCGTCCACACGCCTAGTATTTTTGAGAAATCCGTTTTCTTTTCTGGGCACAGAATTTCAACGACACTCTCCAAACATTCCGTAACCATTTCACCATCTGAATATGGCTTCGATTTTTTTGCTAGTATCATGGCTAAAGCATAACAAGCTTTCACATAGCATGTTGACTCTTGAGCCGCTCTAGTAAATATCCGACGTTGTGCAGAAAGTTTTCTTTTTAATTCATTTACTTGGTCTTGTCGAAATTGCCCTTCGTACTTATCAAACTTATTTGCATGTTTAGCCTCGTAATGCCGTTTAATGTTAAACTCTTTCAAGACAGAAACAGAATTATTGCATATCAAGCATATTGGCTTTGTTTGAAATTCCACGAAAAAATAGTTTATAGTCCATCTGTCTTGAAAACTTCTCAGGTCTTCTGTGACTCTTCTCTTCTTTAGTCCAACGTCTTTACTACTTGACGCCATTGTGGGTCTTCGTTTTTAACTAAAACAATAAATAAAATGACATCAGTATTACATAATTTTCTGACAAAAGGATGAGATGCTTGTGGTGCATTGTAAAAAATCTGTATTGCCATTAAGGATCTGATTCGAGCTAATTCATTAGTAAAATAAAAACAAAGTATGTAAAGTAAGTAAAATACTAAAGAAAGGCCTTTTATTTTTTTGTACTAATAAACGAAAAAGTAGGTACTCAGACAAAAGCCAGTGAACAGCACGGTTGGTAATTTGGTTAGATACCCATAATTATAATAAACACAAAACAAAAAATAGAACTCGACAAAATCAAAGCCAAATATCATAGATTAATTCAAAAAAATAAAAGCTGGGTTTGCTTACCTTCACTGCACTTAAAAAAGTAGACAGGACTCGGTATAGTATTAGACAGGATACTCGATTATAGCAACTTGTATTCCTATCAATGTGTATTTGAAAGTCGATCGCAAAATCTCACGAGACACATGGCGATAACGCACACAATGGAAGCGACCACACGTCCGACGGCGTTGCGAGCTTGCCACAGACTGGCGGTCGCACGACGCATCCCACCCCGCATTCACGCTCACGGCTATCCACGCAAGATCGGCGTGCGCGCTTTTTAAAATCAGCTTAACGTTGTGATTGTTTGTTAACACGAATATACCATAGAAGAAATTGTCACGATAGTTGAATCAATGTACTGAGATACTTCCATATATGGGATATGATACGAACTACGCACGATAGAATGTTCTTTTGGTGGTTTTATGTACACTAAAAGAAAAAAATGTGTGCATATGCTCCGCGGGCCACAAGTAGACGCTCAGCGGGCCGCACGTGGCCCGCGGGCCGCGGGTTGGCCACCCTTGATTTATACGTTTACTTGATATACGAGCTATTAATCATGACCAAAAAGTTATTAAAGTCAGATAAATGCGGTGGAAACTTAGAATGTGGGGAATAACAACATACGAGTATGATACTAGAAGGAATGAGAACATTTGAAAATAATGCGAATCGAAAGACGATGCAGAAATAAACACGAAGAAGGTTCTGCCACATAGAAAAAATGAATGATGAAAAAAGACCTTCGTACTCTAATTGGTAAGACGGTTGACTTCCAATGTGAGGGTTGCGGGTTCGATTCCCGTCGCTAACCAGATTTATTTAAAAGGATTGCAGTCTGGATTTCACTAAAGGAATGTTTAACGTGTTTTTGGTTGGTTGGAAGATATTGCTTCGTGACAATAAGCCCGCCAAATTGTATACCCTGAAAGTGTAATATATACAGATTTACAAAAATCTATAAAATTAGTACAAACAGCTCGAGTTTACTAAAGATCTAGAAAAACGTGGAACAATCAAATAAATTAAATTCTGAGAGGTTCAAGTGAAAGGCTTTTCAATGGTTAAGTTTGTGACAAGATGCATTATCGGGACAGACACTAAATATATGTACATATACCAGGAAATAATAAAGTGGAATTTTATTATCCCTGCCTACTCCAATAGAAACATGACACGATGATGGCGACGGTGAAATGAAATAACTAACAAGTTTAAAATACAGTTTTAACAAAGTTGAATGCCATTAACAGTTATCAAGGTAAGTTGAACACGATATCGAAGATGAAGCAAATAATAAAAAAGTCCTTCCGGCACTGGCCGCAAGAATCAAGTCAATATCGTCTCTGAGGAAAAAAGAGAAAGGATATTTCCGTTTTATAACACCCCATAGGTACTCGCCCATTTCTTTCGAACACATTTCATAATTCTATTGGAAACATTTGATGATATGACAGTGATGAATAAACACGGAGATAACATTTCTAACGGCGGATAGTTCCGGAGCCTCCTGGTCATGACATTGTTCTGTATTTATTCCATTAATCTGGTCTATTGTTTAACTCGTGAATGTAAAATGAAGACGAGCACTCCGAAGTAGTTTGGGCATTCTCCAGCTAAATGAAGTATCATGCACATACCATACCATACCATACCATACTGTATGTTACCTGACCTTAATCTATGTTACGGTACATAGTATATACGAGTACGTCTCCCTTTCACCCTTCACCGTGTTATTCGTGCATTGACCTGCAGAAATAATTCGATGTTTAAGCTTAATAGATCTTATATTTTGAACAAGTCTCATTCGATTTTGAAGTGCACACTTCCTGAGAATGTTATTTTCTTTCGTTTCTGTGTAAACTGAAATTCCCCAGACCCCCGATCCAGCCCTGAGCTGAAGGATGAAATTATTCGCGTTATCGGTGAGTTAGAACCGTAAAAATGCCAAAATGTCTTCGAAAATTTTGACAAAAGAGTGGACATATGCGGAGCTGCGAGAGGTGGACATTTGGCGGATATTAATTTTTGTGGTCAAATGTCATACATTATACTTAAATGACTAATAAAAAGTTTTTTGAAATCAAAACAAATTGTGCGTTTTATTCAAGAATTGAAAAATTATTAATTAAAAAACTGCTCAATATGAAAGACCCTTTATTTTAAGAATTCTTATGATAAATATTTTGTGTAGAAAAGGAGAGAACAATAAATAAAGTAGGAATTGCTAAAGAAAAACATGAAAAATGTAAATTTATATGAAATAAGGAGTAAAAAGTGAACATCTAATGTTATTAGAGATGAAATACGGAGAGAGTGGTCGTCTTCATTTTCCACATGCATGTTGCTCGTGTTTTGCATAAACGATATAATTATTTTTTCTCAATTTCATCCGAATTCTCGTTCTTTGTATTGAAAGATCCACTCCTGTATTTCTCCAATAACTTTTGTAATAAATCTCCAATAAACTTTTCGGTATCCGGATCGTTTTTAATAAAGATGTCAGCCTCATCTTACTGGGCGGGATATGCCCCTGCTTTTGAGGTCGCTGATGTACAGGGACAAGAGGATGCCGACCATGCGACCATGCGAGCATCAAAAATACTTTTTTAATAGATTGAGTATCAGAAGATATGTGAATGTTGAAGAAGCGAAAGATATATTAATCTCGAGATGCCGTCTTCTACCGGAGCCCGGAACATCTCAGTAGAACTGCACCCAAACCGTTTCCTCTTCTTTTTACGAAATAACATTTCCCCTAATCAGTCGGTGTTATAAATCGATTAAAAATAGTTGTTTTTTTTTAAATTTAATTTTATTACATTGACCATATTGTATTTTGCCTTTAACAACGATGACCCAAATCGTTTGTATCTGACGTATGCGTCACATAGATTAAAAACTGTCATTAAATATTTGCTTGTTATATTATTGTATCGTTGTTAAGCATCCTCGCATTATCACTACATATGATCGGACGGCCCCTGCACGCGATAAACGCTTAACGGCATAAGTGGTCTGATTGTGGTGCTTGCGATGTGCGATGGGCCAAACACAAGAGATATTTTTGTTTCTACAAACTTGTACCGATCAGCGAGGAATAACTTATCTGGACCCAGCTCTTCACCGAGACTCATTGAAATCACGCCGGAATCTTCGAGGACTGAACGGCAACTATCCACCTGTTCTACAGTCTTTGTACCGATGCTGTACATCGTTCTTCTTTTAATTTAATAACAATTTAAGGCAAGAAAATAAAACCCTTATTTTCAGTTTCGTATTTTTCTAATATTCACGAAAAAGCTTACTTTTTTACGAAATGATGACAAGCTCTCTCTCGGCGTGAAAAACAACCTACTCACAACAATTTAAAAAAATATGTTGGCACAGATTGCCAAATGGCAATAAACGAAACAGGTGGCACTTAATACAACCAAAATGTACAATAATACGAGTAAAATACAATAAAATACCACTTTTAAGTAGATAGCAAAAACAGGACAGCGCCGAGTACAGATCCCTGTGGTATCTCATAACACACCAGTTCCTCAGCGAGAGACTTACAGCTCCCGACCAGTACGGTTTGGTATCTGTCAGTCAAACACTAAACCATCCATACCAAAACATTAACACAGAGTCTGTTATGCTATTATATAAGACTCGTATTAACGAGCAGTGTGAAGGCACGATGAGGCAGAAGTAAATCACAAACCCAATGGACTAACCAAGTCAGGAACGCAACAGGGTCCTCTGTTAGATTCAGAGCTGATCTCTTCGATTGGGTGTCCACTTTATTGTTTGCTCAGGGGTAATCTAGTTAACCCATCCGTCCTGAACAGTCTTGGTTTGTGTGTTCCGGATAATTATCTGAGACAACGCACCCATAGATTGTTCCATCGACCTATACCATAAGTGACACCACCCTGCCTTTAGAGATGCCAGTGGTAGGTAGAGTAATTCCACTGTTTAACCGTGTGTGTCCTCATATAGACGTGTCGTTCAACTCATTAAGGAAAAATCTCTTAAATTTAGTGTAATACTTATTAGAAGGTAAAATGGTTCGATATCTTCAACATGTTATATTTTGTCATAATGTTTTAGAGTGACTTAGTGTATGTTACACATTTTTAATAAAGTCTTTTCAAATGTTTCTTAAAATGTTGAATTATTTTATATATTATGTTTTTTTGTACTTGTTAATCCGCACAAGGGAAACCTGTTATGTTTGTTCCTTGTGCGGATTAGGGAAACCTGTTATGTTTGCTCTTTGTGCGGATTAGGGAAACCTGTTATGTTTGTTCCTTGTGCGGATTAGGGAAACCTGTTATGTTTGTTCCTTGTGCGGATTAGGGAAACCTGTTATGTTTGTTCCTTGTGCGGATTAGGGAAACCTGTTATGTTTGTTCCTTGTGCGGATTAGGGAAACCTGTTATGTTTGTTCCTTGTTCGGATTAGGGAAACGTGTTATGTTTGTTCCTTGTGCGGATTAGAGAAACCTGTTTTGTTTGTTCCTTGTGCGGATTAGGGAAACCTGTTATGTTTGTTCCTTGTGCGGATTAGGGAAACCTGTTATGTATGTTCCTTGTGCGGATTAGGGATAATTTTATCCCATAATTTTTAAAAAGGGATTTTTGTCAGGTTTTCAATTTGGCAATCTCTTCCAACCAACCAGAAATATGTTTTATTAGGCCTTAAGGGAAAACCAGACTAGAATCATATTTAAAAAAATCTGGGTTCCAGGTGGGGAACGAACCCGCAACCTCCGGATGGGCAGACAAGTGTCTTACCACAAGGCCACGGAGGTCGTCTATCTTTTTTAACCCGGCGAGTTTATGACCATGTGGCAATCTTTTCGAACCAACCAGAAAGATCTTTTTATAGGCCTTATGTATTTAAGAAAAATATATGGATGGCGAAGAGTCAAAGTATGTATTTTGAAATAGAAAAAAAAAACTGGCACTCTGTCTTCTCTACATACCCCAGCAGGGAAATAGTGCGATACTACTTGTCAACGAGAGATTGTCACAAAGGAATTAACTCGTCAGGAAGTAATATCTTTAACAAAATTGTAATATGGGAAGGTGTGCTTAATATCGCCCCTGTGCCTAATATCGCCTACTCATGTTTACAAGCTACTATTGGGTTGATGCAAAAGTTTTGATCGTTTTTTATGATCCCAGGTAAAAAAAATCCCAGGTAAGAAATGATGAATAGTATCTTCTTTTAAATGATTCCATTGTATAAAGGATGCTTTCCCTCTACTTTCTATTCAGTTTTGGCCTGGCCAGAGTACAGTGAAAATCCCTTGTATTTTTTCAAAATGTCGGTCGATAAAGTGCATTTACGTCATTGTTTACTTTATGAATTCCGTAAAGACAATACCGCGAGTGTGGCAACCAAAAACATTTGCGACGTGTATGGAGCAGATGTCATCAAAGTTCGAAAGGTACGAAGATGGTTTACAAAATTCCGATCTGAGGATTTTTCACTATTTGATAAACCACGTACCGGGCGGCCATTGAAGTCTGATGACAACAAGTTAAAAGTCATAATTGAAACAAATCCACGTCTAACCACCAGGGAGATCGCGTCGATGATGGGAGTCAACCAAACAACCGTATTAAGACATTTGAAGCGTATGGGGATGGTTTCGCGGTACAACGTTTGGATACCTCATCAATTGTCGGCTGCCAATTTATTGAATCATGTTTCAACGTGCTTTGCTTTGAGTGCGAGACAAAAACATGAACCTTTTTTGCATCGTTTGGTAACAGGAGATGAGAAATGGGTCGTGTTCAACAACGTGACAAGAAAAAGACATTGGGCTATACCTGGACATGCCCCATTAACAACTTCGAAGGCCGAAATCCATAAAAAAAAGTAATGCTTTGTGTTTGGTGGAATTGTAAGGGTATTGTGTATTTTGAACTCTTGGAACGCAATCAGACAATTACAAAAGAACGATATTGTCAGCAATTATCCAAATTGAACATCGCCCTTCAAAAGGATAAACCAGAATTGGTAAACAGAAAAGGGGTAGTGTTTCATCCCGACAACGCGTGACCACATGTGGCTTTGATGACCCAATACAAGCTAAATGAGTTGAATTGGGATGTTATCAAGCATCCACCGTATTGTCCAGATCTTGCTCCTTCCGATTTTCATTTATTACGATTACTGCAAAAAAATTTAAATGATAAAAAATTTGATACAATAGAGCAGGTAAAAACATCCCTTACTACATTTTTCGCATCAATATCCACGGAATTTTACATTAATGGTATTAATATGTTGATAGAAAGATGGGAGAAGGTTATAAGAACTGATGGAAATTATATAATTGATTAAATAAATATTACAAATCTAAAAAAAAAATGTTTAATTGTATATGTAAAAAACGATCATTACTTTTGCATCAACCCAATATAACGCGTTATCTATGAGTTTGTGTTTTGCCACACGTAGCGCCACGTAGTGACAACAAAAACAATATGGCGTCTGAAGTGTTTGAGGCTGTGATGAACGTTTTTTTTTTCTGTCTAATAAATTATGAAGCATTTGGTTTTGTTCTCGTTTTTAATTAGTCTTTTTATTCAGGAAAAGTTTGAAATTAGTTTACAAAAGGTACTCGTATGTGTACTCTACTAGCAGCTTGTTTTTAAGAGCTGCTCCTAATTTCGGTAATAGGAACAGGGTTAGGCGATATTAGGGACTCAATCTTGAATAATTCCCTTGGGATTTTTTTTGAAATTTTACTAGTTAACATAAACTAGTATAGGTTGATAAACGATTTGATTCCTGGAAACCAAAAGAGGATGGTTCCTAGTGATATTCATTTAGTTTCCAGTTTGATTTCCTAATCCACGAGGCTGAGATACAGAAAAACAGTTAGGGCAGGCGATATTTGGGACATGAACCCTACGTTAATACATTGCTGGACAAATTACAGGGTCTTCAAAATGTTTGTCTAAGGTTTATTTTCAAGCTACGAAAGTACGATCATATAACTTCATACCAGAAGGCGCTGAACTGGTTGAATGTTAGAAATAGACGCCAAATTCACATACTGTCTCTATTGTATAGTATCATTAACTGTCCCGCCGCCCCCGTTTATCTCGCCGAAAATTTTCAACGTCTTTCTAATCATGGATTTGCGCTAAGCTCAAACAGAGATTGTTTATTGGTCTTTCCAGTTCACCGCTCCTCTTTTTTTTACGTCATCCTTTACTGTCCATGCAGTGAGACTCTGGAATCAGTTACAAACCAATATAAGACTCGCTCCGCCCTTGGCACGCTTTAAAAAGCGACTGAAAAAACTCTGAATTTCTAGTCAGTAAAATAACGTGTTTAATTCTCGATTTTTCTTTTCCTTTCCTCTCCACCATCCCTTCCTTTCCTTTTGATTGATGATATCTCACTTTATATGAAAAAAAATGTTCGGGTGATTGTCCGTCTCTGTGAGCGTATGCTCACGTATGTGTTTATGGATTTCGTGGGGGTGGATAGTCATTTGAATGATTTATGCGGCTGAACGAATGTACTCATAACTTGCTTCATATACTTTTGTCTGGTTGGTTGGAAGAGATTGCCACCTGGAAATGAGCCACCAGATTGTATTTGCAATAAAAGTGTTAAATAAATCAATAAATACACCTTCTCATACGAATCCCAAGAACTTTTTATGTTTCTTTCAAAATATAATTCACATTATTCAATCACACTCGTACTTTCCTTGGTTTTCCTCTAGCACGCAATCCACTTAAATTTGCAGTATACATATGTTTTGTTTGTCGTTCGTTTCACATGTCCAAACCATCTTAACGTGCTCTTCTTCATCTAACGTAACACATTAGCCTTAAGTTTACATTCATCCCTTATCCCTTCATTCCGTATTCTGTAATACATTGACGAGAGTATAATGGGGTAGAACGAAAGTTGAATAGAGTGGAGAATAACAATAGTGGAATATAATCGGGAATAGGTGGATGGGAATAGCATGTGTGTATACAAGTAATAGTTTATACTACGCTCTTACGACGCTCTTTACACATGTGTGTATACAAGTAATAGTTTATACCAGTGTTCCCCAACCGGTGGTCCGCGGCCCGGTGCCGGGCCGCAGAGACTTTCCGCCGGGCCGCAAACAGTATGCCAAATTTCAAGAAATTCGCCATGCAAGAATATTAAATATAGGATTTTCATCCATGTCCTCAATAAAATCGAAACAAAGGAATAGACTGGACGTGAATGCAGCATTTCGTCTGTCAGAGACAGCACTGTAGCCAAGAATATCCAATATATTAGCAAAGATGTAACAGCAGGTTTCGCATTAGTTTGTTGCAAAAACCCCATTGTTTTTGTTAAATTTTAATTGTATCAGACAATGTTACAATTAAAATTGTTTAACTGTTATATGTATATTTGTCAATTATAGTTACATATGTCCATCTGTCACAATATAAGATTAAAAAAATATTAAATAAAAAAAACATTTTTATTTCAGTATTAGTGGTCCGCGAAATTTTTTTCCTTTTTTTACCGGTCCACAGGTCTAAAAAGGTTGGGGAACACTGGTTTATACGACGCTTATTTAGACGACGCTCTACAAAGCCGAAGTTACCCGATTATGGCCGACAGTCTCTTTCTTAAGCGCGATGTGTATTACTTACCTATGGGTACTGTACGTGTATAACTGTCATCTAGCAAATATTTTTGTAAACAATTCAACCTTTAAATGATAGTCTCCTGATTTCTAGCAAAGACAATACCTTAAATAATTATAATATGTATGAATTGATTAATGGTGGAG
Source organism: Odontocerum albicorne (assembly GCA_949825065.1). Lineage (NCBI taxonomy): Eukaryota > Metazoa > Arthropoda > Insecta > Trichoptera > Odontoceridae > Odontocerum > Odontocerum albicorne. The sequence goes on from OX463868.1 coordinate 13,297,879, forward strand.
ATTCTGACGTCGCGTCATCAATGTGCAGTGGAGTGTCAGATCTTGAAGATATTGCCATGGGAATCTAGAGACCGACTATAGTCTCCGGGTTCAAATAGAATAAAGCCTTTGAAAGATTCTCCAAATAGATCGTCAAAGAGCATGTCTAAGCATGTGTTGATATATATTCCATCAACTAGCAAAAAATAAAACCCTGCAGAGCTTGCAAGGTGTGTGCTGCACACAAGAAGAGAAAGGAGGGGAGACCCGGTACATGTGTAAGGAGGGTGGTGTAGCTCTCCACAGAACTTGCAAGGTGTGTGCTGCACACAAGAAGAGAAAGGAGGGGAGACCCGGTACATGTGTAAGGAGGGTGGTGTAGCTCTCCACAGAACTTGCAAGGTGTGTGCTGCACACAAGAAGAGAAAGGAGGGGAGACCCGGTACATGTGTAAGGAGGGTGGTGTAGCTCTCCACAGAACTTGCAAGGTGTGTGCTGCACACAAGAAGAGAAAGGAGGGGAGACCCGGTACATGTGTAAGGAGGGTGGTGTAGCTCTTTACAAAGTATATTACCTTTTTGATGAACTAAGTGCGAAGTTAGGCTAGGTTATGTTATTGCCATGTAGAAATCTCTTCCAATCAATCATATAGTAGTTAAAAAAGTCTTAAGTGTTAACCTAACCGTAATTGAACCCACAGTTTCGGATTGTATAACAGCCCTTATCTTTTTAATCTATCAGCAGTATGATATGCCTCCCGCATCCCAAAAAATGTAGCCATAATTTATCCAGCTCACTGTGACACTTTGAACTTCTTAAGGAACTGTATGCCCTTTTTATGCCACTGCATGGACTGCTACTTCGACTCCAGCACATAATGATGAACCCAAGTTTTATCTCCAGTAACAATTCGGTCCAATATCTCATCTCTGTTGTTTTTGCAGAGGTCCAAAAACTGTCGTGAACATTCGACGCGTTGTTGTTTTTGAAATGGCGTGACCATTCTGGGTACCCACCTAGCGCACTGACTTCTGACATACCTGGATGCTGATGGTGGATATTCAAAATTAAGTGGCGTGACTATTCTGGGTACCCACCTTGCGCACTGACTTCTGACATCCCTAGATGCTGATGGTGGATATTCAAAATGGTTGTGTGTGATACTGCAACCATCTCTGTAAGCAGCTGTTTATTTTGGCGAGCATCTTCCAGCACAAACTTTTTGAAGTGAAACTTCGATAGGCTCGTTAGGGCAAATCGGTCTGAACGTCACGAAAAGAGAAACGCTTCCCCTTCTCCGACTTTAATAGTAATATTTCAGGTGATCTCTTTAATATTTATTTATATGAATATAAATAAATAAATTTAATAAATAATAAATAAAAAATATTAAATATAAATTTATAATTATTAATAGTATTAATAAATTTAATAATTTTATAAATGAACGATAAATAAATAAATGTATAAAATTAAATATTTAATATTATATTATAAAAAAAAATTATATTTAATTTATTGTAATTAATTAAATAATTAATTAATCATAAATATTAAGTAATAATAATAATTTTTATTAATCAAATTATTCATATTAATAATATTAATTAATATTAATAATTATATAAATTATATTATTATTGATAATAATAAATTAATTAATATTCATAATTCATTAATTAATTATAATATAAATTAATAATATAACATAAATACTATAATTATTAATTAATATTAATTAATTATAATTATTATTCATAATTATTAATTAATAATTAATGATTATAATAATTAATTAATTATTAATAATTATAATAATTGATTAATTATTTATTCATTAATTATTAATAAATAATTATAATTACTTATTAATAATTATTAATAAATTATTAATAATTTATTAATAATTATAAATAAGTAATATTAATAATATTACTTTTTCCATTTTTAAATATTTACTCATTTTAAATAAAAATTCCTAACACGAGAAAAGGCGATTCGATTTTACGTAATCTTATTAAAAATCTACTTTTTATTTAAAAGCAATGAAAACAGTGGAATAAAATTTACACTTGACGCAATTTCTGAAAAACCTTAAAATATAAGGTGACTCAATTCCTGTGACCGCTCCTGTATATACCATATATATGTTATATTAGGTCTTAACATAAGTTGTGTCCGGTTTTTTCCAAATTTAAAAATTATCACCAAAAAAAAAAAAAAATTGTAAAGGTTATACGTCATACGAAAGGAAATTTTCTGCTCTACAAGATATTGTATTTGCTTTTACGTTACATAAATTATTTTATTTGATTACAAGTCTTCAAAATGGAATGTCAAGTAGACGAAAGTGAGCATTTTTGACACCTCCTTCTGTTCGCGTTCAATCGAGGGAATAAAGCTGCTCGCGATAAGTGTACGGTGAAGATGCTATGAATGAAAGGACAGCTCGTCGATGGTTTTTGCGTTTCAAAGACGGTAATTTCGGCCCGAAAAACATGGAGCGTTCCGAACGACCAGTGGACTTCGATGAGGACCGCTTAAGCCATATTATTTATGAAGATCCCCTTCACACCACCATAGAATTGGCTGAGCAGATGAATTGTAGTCACATGACTGTATAACGCTATCTTAAATCAATGGGAAAAGTCCAGAAGTTCCGCATGTTTTGAGTGAAAACAACAAAAATCCACGTTCGATCATTTCTGCTGGTTTGCACGCGCGTCATCGAGCTACGCATGGCCACAAGCAAAGGTTCCTTTACCGCATCACTACTGGTGATGAAAAATGGTGCCTTTATGTGAATATGAAGAAACGGAAAGAATGGGGGAGTTATGGTCAACAAGCAACGCCCAGAGCACAACAAGGTTTGCATCTGCGCAATACGATGATTTGCATCTGGTGAGATTGGCAAGGCGTCATCCACTACGAGATACTTGAACGCAATCACAGACAGTCAACGCGGAGCTATACATTCTGCAAATGCAGCGGCTCAACACTGAAATTCAACAACAAATGGCGGATCGGCAATATGGCGTTATTCTGCAACACGATAACGCCCGCCCTCATATCGCCAATAATACGAAAAATGCCATTCAAACGCTTGGTTGGGAACTTCTGCAGCACTCGCCATATTCTCCCGACTTCGCGCCGTCGGATTTTCATCGCATAGGCATTGAAAAACTCTTAGAACGTTGGCAAGAAGCTGTAAATAATGAAGGAGAATACATTATTGACTAATTTGTTTCATTTTTTTTGTTGTGTCCTCTTGTTCTCTTCATTTGGAAAAAAACTGACATAACTTATATTAACACCCAATATATATTTCCTATCGAAATAAGTATTATATCGAAATAGTATTATAAGGATTAAAAATGAAAAACATATTTGTCACAACACACCTTGTTTGACGTAATGGAAATTTTTTTCAACACATGATTATCTTATCGAACCAACTCCAAAGTTAAAGCTATGATATGCAAGATAGATTGGTGAAGTGAACGTCAGAAATTAAAATAACACATTTTATAAGTCAAGTAATTAACGTAAGTTAATAAACATACTTAAGATATCAGCCGTATCTATAGCGCCCATCTCGATAGAGTGGGTTGACAAATATCACAGATTAGCATCGCAGTATTATTATTGCTAATATTATATATCAATCAATTCTTAGGCACGGACTGGCTGCGTGATTGCTGTTGACAGGTGGATTTTGTAATTTAATAAGTATATTATACGAGTAGATGAAAGAGGTTACATTCTTGGGATGTGATACGAGAAGTTATTGCAGAGCGACAAAGGGAAACGTCGATTAAACGAAGTAAGCTAACAATTAAAAGACACAATAAAATCAATTCATAAACTTTCACGGCAATGTATCGATTATTAAACTATTTATACGTTTACTTGATATACGAGTTATTAATCATGACCAAAAAGGGATGAAAGTCAGATAAATGCGGTGGAAACTTAGAATGTGGGGAATAACAACATATGACACAAGAAGGAATGAGAACATTTGAAAATAATGCGAATCGAAAGACGATGCAGAAATAAACACGAAGAAGGTTCTGCCACATAGAAAAAAATAATGATGAAAAAAGACCTTCGTACTCTAATTGGTAAGACGGATGACTTCCAATGTGAGGGTTGCGTGTTCGAGTCCCGTTGCTAACCAGTTTTTTTTAAGGATTGCAGTCTGGATTTCACTTAAGGAATGTTTAACGTGTTTCTGGTTGGCTGGAAGAGATTGCTTCGTGACAATAAGCCCGCCAAATTGTATACCCTGAAAGTGTAATATATACAAATTTACAAAAAACTATAAAATTAGTATAACAGCTCGAGTTTAGATCTAGAAAAACGTGGAACAATCGAATAAATTAAATTCTGAGAGGTTCAAGTGAAAGGCTTTTCAATGGTTGAGTTTGTGATAAGATGCATTATCGGGACAGGAACTTAATATATACGAGTATATACCAGGAAAGAAGAAAGTGGAATTGTTTCCTCTCTGCCTACTCCAATAGGAACATGACACGATGATGACGACGGTGAAATGAAATAACTAACTAGTTTAAAATTCAGTTTTAACAAAGTTAAATGGATTTAACAGTTATGCAGCAAATAATAAAACAGTCCTTCCGGCACTGGCCGCAAGAATGAAGTCAATATCATCTCTGAGTAAAAAAAAGTAAAGATATTTCCATTTGATGACATCCCATAGGTACTCGCCCATTTCTTTCGAACACATTTCATAATTCTATTGGAAACATTTGATGATATGACAGTAATGAATAAACACGGAGATAACATTTCTAACGGCGGATAGTTCCGGAGCCTCCTGGTCATGACAATGTTCTGTATTTATTCCATGAATCTGGTCTATTGTTTAACTCGTTAATGTATACGAGTGTTACGTGCGAGTGGAATTAGTGGATTCTTAGAATAACGTTTTGCATAATCTTGACGTTGTGATTAGGTATGAGTGGGTGGGGGGGGGAGGACTTAATGCTGATGTGTTGAGTAAAATAAAGAAAAGCTCTCCGAAGTAGTTTGGGCATGTAGAACGAATGGATGGAGAAAGACTAACACAACAAGTATACAGCGCATAGTAGAGGGAGACCGAGGAGAGTATGGTTGGATGAAGTATATGACATTTTGAAGGAAGGAAACGTAAAAAGTTAGAGAAATATTATGAGTCGTATGGATGTAGAAGAGGCAAAATATGCGTATTGCGAGAGGAAAACCTCGCGCGCTCTCCTCTTTGCCTATCCCGACAGAGAGACTGCGTGATATTATGTTATGTGTGTAGAGTTCCAACGCTAGCAGGAAGGCTTGACCAGTTAGCACTTCATATAAATGCCATTGCCCTCTGTCTAGTGCCGACAGTAAGATCTTCCATTAGACCATCTCCCAGAGACCTCCCCTCGGTGTCACGCCCGCTCTGCCGACAATGGTGGTTAGCACCTTCCGCAAGAATTAAGGCGGGTATAAAATGGAGCGCCCCTTCCAATATTGCTCGACAAACAAAATGCCTGTCTCTGAATTGAAACGGTTATAAGATCTCGCTCGATACAAAGAGGCTTATATTGGAAATCCGGATTGACTGTAATTTAATGTACGGGTATAGTGTTACATAAATCGGTCACTTTCATATCTGTTAGCTCTTTAAATAACTGCCTTTATAAAAATGCACCGTGTATATATTATATTAAAATACTTCTTACAACACACGATACTTGACATTATTGTATCGATCCAATAGCAGAAAATAAGAACAATGGTATATCTACACTTTAGCCTAGTCAACTCGTGAGAAATGGAAGATTGCGACAATAATGTTATGGCTAATGTAAGTATTTTCTGCAGTTTATTTTGAGATATAGTATATGGTATGCGCGATACTTTGAGATATAGTATATGGTATGCGCGATACTTTGAGATATAGTATATGGTATGCGCGATACTTTGAGATATAGTATATGGTATGCGCGATACTTTGAGATATACTATATGGTATGCGCGATACTTTAAATGAATTTATTATATATGTACCTTTATGTACCATACACATTGCGTTGCTGTCGAGGAACCGTTATATACCACCTTGATCAAAAAGTTTTAGGACTTTATTCATAAAATCGAAAATAAAAGTGTATTCATCAAAATCGATATGGTTCCCTTCAAAGTACTCCCCATCGACTGCAACGCATTTACGCCAGCACTTGATCCAATCCTCAAAATACCGCTGGTACTCAATTTTCGGTATGTCCTTCAGAGCCGTCTTCGATTTTTTCATGACATCCTCTCGGGTGCTGTAACGCGTTCTGCGAAGCGGTTTTTTAAGTTGGTTAAACAGGAAAAAGTCGCAGGGAGCCAGATCAGGTGAATTCGAAGGCTGCTGGATAGTATTCGTGTTGTTTTTGGTCAAAAACTAATGGAAATCATGCTTTTGTGATTTCAACGCGGTCCTTTTTTGTATGAAATTGAGATCTTTCGGCACCAGTTTTGCAGCGACACGTCTGAGGCCCAAATCATTAATCAAAATGTCTTGAGCGGATCCATAAGCGATGTTCAAGTCCTCTGCCAGCTCTCTGATAGTCAATTTGCGGTTTTCGGCCAACATTTTTTTGATTTTATCGATGTTTTCATCGATTTTCGACTGCCACTGCGTTCGTCATCCTCGACCGACTCACGACCCCTTCTGAAGCGTTCGCGCCACCGAAAAACACTTCAACATTTCCAAGGTCTGCGGACCGTTAAATCCGTTTTTCACACATAATATAATGCAAACTCGTTGATGCACAGTTGATGCCATTTTCAAACTTGTAAAAAATCGAAAACACGCACAAAGGTAGATGTACTCAGTAGAGCGTAACTTTTACAAAAGTCAAGCTATGACGCTGAAATTTGTAGGGAAGTGTCAATGATAGATGTGGTAACCTAACAAAAAAGAATTCCAATCGGGTGACTGACAGCGCCACACGGTTGCCGGTCCTAAAACTTTTTGATCAAGGTAGTATTTGTTTGAACTAATCTGAGGCGGTAGTTGTGGATTTCTTTTTTTTTTGCCATCAATCACAGTAATCAATCACAGCCTCTTTCATTTTTTCCCCTCCAGTTGCGAAGTTTATTTTCTGTTTCCATTGTCTTTCCTTCATGACAATCTGTTAACATGAAAACACCTTTTTTATCATGCCACTTTATAGCTGATTATTTGAGTGACTCTATAACAGATAATTTGAGTGAAGACACTTTACGTCACCTGGATGATATTTTACTTTTTGTAAGTTCGGCATTTGTTTTCGATTTGTACGTAGGTACTGTTGGGCAAGTATTGACCTTATTTGCATGTAAATAGTCAAACAATGCTGAGCTTGTATGTTATACCAATTATCGGTGTAAATTCTATGTTCTCTTCTTAACATATATAACCAGCTGTCATTGTTTGGACAATACTATAGATCCTGAAGTTCCGAGGTCTGGAGCAAAACCGATATATGTATCTGATCCCGTGTCCACTATAAGATCTAATCTAATACGTGTCCTTTCCACAGAAGAAGATGTTTTTTTAAAGTTCTTTTTAGTAGCTCTAATAATTTTGTGCAATTCGTCTGTCGCAGAAGTAATGGTGTCTGAAAAATGCAACACGCGCAAAATAAGAGGAAATAAGCTTCATAAAAATGGTGCGGCACTCATTGGGTTTGTAGACCAATATATTTGTATTGTATTATTACTAACTAAACTCATGAGTATGATGGGTGAAAAAAATGTGAATATTTAATCTGCAGTTGTGTTCACCCGACTATTGTGGTTAGTTTAGATTTTTGACTTATGTTCTCAGGAAGTTTATTGGCATCATAAATAATTTTTCCACCGGTCGGTTTTAAAATAAAAAATATCAAACGTGCCAAAGTGCATTATAAGTGCTTGCCTGTCCAACAGAAACTGCACATCCAATGTGGCTGAAAATGGAAATGCACGTAACAAATAATTTTCATATTATATCATACATTTTGGTACGATTTCCCAAAAAGGGTTGTTTTCTAGTGTTTCCTAAAGCCACGCACACCACCCATATATCTAACACTAAGAGATAGACCATTGCGCGCCACAGGACTAGCAACGGCAAAAGTGCCATCTGAATACTGCGCTGTATTACACTTTAATTGTATACAGTACAGCCTGGCAGGCTTGTGAAAATATATTCCAACCAACCAGAAAGATGTTAAAGAGGCCATAAGTTAACGCCAGACTGGAATTCTTTTAAAAAATACTAGGATTTATCGAGAATCGAACCCGCAATCTCCAGATTGGGAGACAAGTGTCTTACCAACTAGGTCACGTAGATCGTCCACCCTATTGGATAGACTGTACCCCACCCTATTGGATAGACTGTACCCCTCCCTGTTGGATAGACTGCACCCCACCCTATTGGATAGATTTTACCCTACCCTAGTGTGTAGATTTGAAACAATCAAATATTTAGATAAATAAGAAATAGATCTTAAAGTTCTCCTCCTACAGAAGACATATTAGGGCACTCAAAAATTGTCAGCAAAGGCGCTTCAGGCAAATAATGAAGATTCAATGGTATCATGGAGTATCAAATGATGAAGTGTTGAGAATAGCAAACTGCTGTAGGATCGAGACTGGTGTCGCGTGCACGTGCACACCTGCCTTGATCTTAACACGTGGCACGTATGTTATGTTATGCCTGAGTACAGGCTATCAAGATATATCATCTTTGACGAGCTGACGGTAGGCAGAACGAAGCACAGTGGACAACGCAAGAGATATAAGGACGTACTATCGTTTGAGACCCTTAAAGACATTAATGCTCAGCACAACTGGGAGCAAACAGCAGAAGATAGGTCCAGAAGAAGAGGCAGACAAGGTATTGCCAAGTACTGACGCACCTTGCTCTCTCTGCATTTATTACTGCCGTCGATGTAAGCCCTCAAGTGTTTCGTGTACGAGATATAACGCTATTTCGGTACTGGTATCAAGGAGTGGAATTAAGATTGTGAACATATCACCTAAGTCCGATCGTTGTATGACATGAGGCAATCAAAAAGTATATTTTACATATATAATATTTTGGTAGATTTTGTTAGATATCAACCTTTACTTACTACATAATATATATATAATATATATTTATTTTTTATATATTTACTCGTATATATCATCATTATTGTCAACCAGGGCCGATGCACCGCATGATGAAGGGCTCCCCATGTCGATTCCAAATAGTTCGGTTTTTGGCTCGTCGATGCCATGTGATGCTGCCATACTTGCTGATTTCATATATCCAGCGTACCTTCGGTCTTCTTCTGGGCCTCTTTATGTTTCTTGGTTACCATTGGATTATTTCGGATGTCCATCGGGAGTCTGACAAACCTTATTCTGCCTATTGAGAACCACTGGATTCCCAATCGTCTGTATATCGAGCGACGGGCCCAGCCACTTCTATTTGAGTATTTTGCGACCTCTATAACATCATCAACTTTTGTTTGGGTGCGAATCCACTCATTGCGTTTGCGGTCTCTTCTGGTATAACCTGGCATGCGCCTCCCCATGCTGCGTTGTATTGTCTGGAGCGTTTGTATCAATCATGCAGAAAGTGTCCACGTTTCGCATCTATATGTTAGTACTGGTAAGATGCATTGGTTAAATACCTTCCGTTTGAGACATGTAATTTTGTGTTTGCATTGAAACTAAGGAAGCGAAATAACTTTCCGAACAACCCGATAGCTATTGAAATCCTATAAATGTAAAATGTTAAGACTTTGTCATTGAATGCAGAACATCTTCTATTGATAAATCACTTTTTATCAAATAGTATTGTCTTCCCTTTGAATACGTATTAAAGAACAGTTCGTTTGATCTAGTTGTATGAATGAGGCAACGGAAACAATTATTTTCAAAAATGATATTTCTAATTAATTCTGTAAAATTTTATTTTGTTAATTGGCTATCCAGTTCACCGTTCTTCCTTTTTTACGTCGTTTTTAACTGTCCCTGCAGTGATACTCTGGAACCAGTTACATACCAATATAAGTCTCGCTCCATGCTTTAAGAAGCGACTAAAAAAACTGTTAATTTCTAGTCAGTAATATACTTTCTTTCCTCTCCACCATCTCATCCCTTCCTTTCCCTTTGATTGATGTTATCTCACTTTATATGAAATGGAATGTTCGGGTGATTGTCCGTCTTTGTGGGGTTTAGGTTTATGGGCGGATGCTCACGTACCGTATGTGTTCATGGATTTCGTGGGGATGGATACTCGAGTATTTGAATGTTTTTTTTGCGACCATGTAACATGCTTTACTAACTATTGTCTGGTTGGTTAAAAGAGATTGCCGCCTGGTAATAAACCCACCAGATTGTATTTGTAATAAAAGTGTTAAATATGTTATGCTTGTCCCTATATTTTATTTTAATACTTTCAACTTATATGGTATATATTTGCAAAAGAAATAATGTAATATTATAATTTGATAACACGCCCTCTGGACAAACTATCTGTAAAGTATAAGCGATACATTGGAACTGGTTCATTTATTTCACTGGTCAAGATTTTTCAAATGTTTAACTCAAACAATGTGCGATCGACCAGTACGAGTATTGTTTACAGCATGTGAAATAAAATGAAGATTGCGCGTGAATATAAAAAAATTAAGCAGTTACAAAAAGTAACTTGACTCGTACAAAATTGCAATGAGAAAGAACTACAAACATACTATGACACAAACAAGTACACAACAGGACAGGGCTTAGAAAGTTTACGGCCGTATATCGCACATAAACAAAATTAATAAATTACACAAAAAAATATCTGGTTGGAAATTTTGAAAAAAAACATGTTTGCTCGAAGGATTCATCTACTCATCACACTTCAATAGATGCATCTACTCAACACATATTAATGGTTCAATCTACTCAACACACATCAATGGATTCATCTGCTCTACACATCAATGGATTCATTTACTCAATACACATCGATGAATTGATATACTTGGCACATATCAATGAATTCATCTACTCAACATATATAAATAGATTCATCTACTTAATACACGTCAATGTATTCCTCTACTCAACACACATCAATTGATTAATCTAATCAATACGCATCAATGTATTCATCTACTCGACATGCATCAATGGATTCATCTGCTCAACACACATTAATGTTTTCACCAGTTATCAGTGGATTAATCCACTCAACACACATCAATGGATTAATCTACTTAACATACATCAAAAGATTCATCTACTCAATACACATCAATAGATTCACGATTCTAATACACGAAGATGCTCCCTTAAAGTGTTTTATAGGTAACGTACCTTTATTTATTTTATTTTATTTTACACACGGCAAGAAATTATACGCAATTTGCGAAAAGAAGAACAACAGGTTATTTAATTTATACACACAATTTTAATGGATCTGGGTTTGTTGCCTTTCATTTGTCGTGTCCCCAGTGAACTAGGCTTTTACCTGTATCTCACTGAAGACATGGCATGGAAAAATATATCAAAATTTCTTTCCGATTTTGGATTATATAAAACCCCGTTGCACATTCTCATCAACCTGACAAACAGTGACACTCAATTACATATTTATACATCACGCGAATCAAATCCCTCACACTTCATCACTCCAGACAGATCAAACACTTTGATCCTATATTTTTTATAAAGACTTTCAGAGTCACCTTCGACTCTGATATATTTTGACTTAAATGTTTCCTCTCGCTCTCTTAGAAGACCCGCTTTGTTCAGCGTGGCTACATTTAGAAAGGACATCTGCTTCTTTAACTAATTAGTAAGAATGTAAATTTAAAGAAAAATAAACTTGTTTTTTTTATCATTTATATGTAAAACATTTATCAGACAATATTAATTCCATTTTTATTTAGACCTGCATGTATCTCGATTCAATCATTCACTTGTCCTTGATTATTTTTACTTGGAATCGATAAGATGGCCGCACCCTTGTATGTTTTTCATACCTTGTCGAACACTTCAATAATTAATTATGATAAGCGTTCGAGTAAGATCTAGATAAGCTATAGTATCTACTCGTATCATCTGCTGCGTCCCATTAAAACTCGGAGAAGCTGAGAATATAAATATCGAAAAAATAAGAATTGAGAATAACAAAATTGCTTTCTTTTTATTTATATGATGACTTCACATCATACGGTACCTTGACTGTATGGTTTAATATTTCAAAAGGGGTAAATCAAGGATGAGCTATGTCACCCTGGTTGTTCAATATTTATAAATATTCATATGTGAAGGAACTACAGTGGACAATTGGCGGCATACAAATATCAAATTGGTGGCATACGTATGCGAATCACTGTATGCTGATGACACGGGTGTGTTGACAGAGAGGGAAGAGGAATTGTAGAGTTTGATAAGTAACTCGTATGAGAGATGCGAAGAGAAAGATGTGAGAACGAGTAGTGTACGTAGTACAAAAGTGCCGGTGGTAGAGGGGGGTAAAAGGAAAAGCTAATGCTACATATGGGGGAGTCATGGAAGATTAGAACAACTTCAGGGATTCTTCTATTTGGATAGCATTTGTTCAGGTGATGAAAGAGTTAAGAGAGTTATCGAACGGCGTCTAGCGATAGGAAACCAAATCGATGGGGCACTAAAACAAATCAGCTTTGATCTCGCTTCTAACCATTTTAACGTCTCAGAAAATACTACTTACATAGCAAAATTCTTAATAGGTGGTCCGAAAATAATGGCCAATTTTAATAATTCCGATATATTTTTCTTCCTTCATGTATATTATATAATTATATTATATTATAATATCACACTGACAATGTAGTGTGACGGAAAGTAGCAACACGGATACAGTTTCAAGGAGTGCAGAACATACTGACGCTGTAGTGTGACGGATAGTAGCAACACGGATACAGTTTCAAGGAGTGCAGAACATACTGACGCTGTAGTGTGACGGATAGTAGCAACACAGATACAGTTTCAGGGAGTGCAGAACATACGATAGTAGCAACACGGATACAGTTTCAAGGAGTGCAGAACATACTGACGCTGTAGTGTGACGGATAGTAGCAACACGGATACAGTTTCAAGGAGTGCAGAACATACTGACGCTGTAGTGTGACGGATAGTAAAAGCATGGATAAAGTTTCAAGGAGTGCAGAACATACAGACGGTGTAGTGTGACGAATAGTAGCAACACGGGTACAGTTTCAAGGAGTGCAGAACATACAGACACTGTAGAGTGACGGATAGTAGCAACACGGATAAAGTTTCAAGGAGTGCAGAACAAAACATTCAAGATCTCTTTCAACACCCATCCCAGAACAACCCTCTCCCGACTCCACGCCGAATAAGGTGAAGGCACTCTCCAACATCGCATCCTCGCTTGGACCGTGAAGTTCTATAAAAGCCAACAGGACCACAGCAATCCTCTAATCGCCGTCCTGGAGGCTTACGAGAGTTAGTCCGACCTACCTTTCCGTTATAAGCACAGGCTCCCGAAGCATCGTCTGTTGCCTGACTAGTCCACCTACAGTATTAGCTAAGAGGACCGAGGTCTGAGTGAATGTGATGGAATACAAGAAGCCTGAACGTGTGGGCATGTACAGTCTGGCAAAAAAGAGTAGAAATTTATAAAATCGGAATTAAAAAAATTATAGCTTGGCAACACCAAAAATCGTCTGTCATGTCACATTTGTTTACATTTATCGCATGATGCTATAGCTTTGTCGTATTAAACTCAAATTTTCTAGTGTATATATTGTCAAACACTTTTGTTATTATACAAAACACAATTAAGATGAATAAAACACTACGTAGTGGGACGAGGGAGGTTATTTACAATGTTTTTCAGCATACTTTAGAAGAATATCATCGGGAAGACTCTCACCGGATATAACACATCGATCAATAAGTCCCGGGACCAACCAACAGATGGCGCCTCTTATAACAAATCCATACCATTCACCGGTAGTACCAACCTTAAGAAGCCACGTGTCACACTTTCATGAGATTCCTACATTGTGTCATTGAGTTACAGTGGTTTTAGTGACGCTACTTTTGCTATTTTCAAAACAATGAAAAAAAACGAATTACGTGTGTTGATAAAACATTGCTTTTTAATGGGAAAAAATACCGTTCAAACTCAGCGATGGCTTGAAAAGTGTTATTCGGGCTCTGCTCCGTCGAAAACAACCATTTGTCGGTGGTATGCTGATTTCAAACGCGGTCGTACAGACACAAATGATGCTGAACGCTCTGGTCGTCCAAATGAGGCTGTTACACCAGAAAACATTAAAAAAAAAACTCAAAATCGTGATGGAAAATCGCAAAGTAAAGTTGTGTGAGATAGCTGACATCCTGAAGATATCATTTGGTAGTGTTTACACTATTTTGCATGAACATTTGGTCATGAAAAAGCTTTTTCCGAAATGGGTGCCGCGTTTGCTCACAATGGAACAGCAAAAACAACGCATCGATGATTCAGAGCGCTGTTTGGCACTGTTAACACGAAATAAACAGGAGTTTTTGCATCAGTATGTGACAATGGATGAAACTTGGATTCACCACTATACTCCGGAGTCAAATCAGCTGAATGGAGAGCAGCTGGTGAAAGTCTTCCGAAGCGACCAAAAACTCAACAGTCGGCCGGGAGGGTATGTCCTCCGTATTTTGGGATGCGCATGGTATAATATTCACCGATCACTTTGAAAAGGGAAAAAACATCGATAGAGAATATTACATAGCGTTATTGGAGCGTTTGAAGGCAGAAATTGCAAAAAAAACGGCCCCATATGAAGAAGAAAAATATAACACGAATATGTCGTGTTATTTAATTGATCGTTTTGTAAATGTTCTTTAATAAATTATTATTTATATTAGCATTAATGTTTTTATTTTATTTACAGGTAAATCAAAAAGCACGGTTAGACGATGAATTTAAGAATACGAAGAAAATGGTGGAAAATTCACAACTCCAGGCAAAAAAAGAAAGGGTCGCCCTAAAAAAGAATCGGACGATTTCAAAATCTGTGCCATTCGCCGACAGGTACATTCCTTTTATACGGTACGTAAAGAACTGCCAACACTTAGAAGTTTGCTGGATGTTCTAAAAGAAGACATGGAATTTGATGGTAGCCGTGAGTATTTGAGAAAAATATTATTTTCCATCGGTTTCGTATACAAAAAATGCACGTCAAACCGTAGTTTCCTCATGGAAAAGACAAATATTGCAGCAAAAGGGGAGGCTTATTTAAAAGTTATAATGGACAACAAAAATTTGCCTGAAAAATTGAGAAAAAAATGTCGTGTATTTAGATGAAAGTTATATACAAAACACTCGTCGTATAAAATACAAAAATGTTGGCAATCGGTGGATGTGAATGGAGTGCAGCGTGATATTGCCAAGGGTAAAAGATGGAACATTGTACATGCAGGAAGTGGAAAAGGTTTCGTGCCTAATGCGCTCCTTATATTCAGTGGAAATAATAAGAAGGAAGACTATCACTCTGAAATGAATGCGCACTATTAAAAAAAAATGGTGATAGAAAAACTTATTCCCAATTTATCGGAATCATCCATAATTGTAATGGATAATGCGCCTTATCACAATACAATTGTAATGGATAATGCGCCTTATCACAATACAATTGTAATGGATAATGCGCCTTATCACAATACAATTGTAATGGATAATGCGCCTTATCACAATACAATTGTAATGGATAATGCGCCTTATCACAATACAATTGTAATGGATAATGCGCCTTATCACAATACAATTGTAATGGATAATGCGCCTTATCACAATACAATTGAAAACAAAGCACCATCTTCAGCGTCGAAAATAAACGAAATAAAATGATGGTTGCTAGAAAACATTTCCTTTGATCCATCTTTACGGAAGCCCTCCCTATTAATGTTGGTAAAATAACATAAGCCAGAGCCCATACGAGTATATAAAATAGACAGAATTCTAGGAGAACATGGTCACACTGTGTTATGGGGAAACATCTTTATTTTGGTTTTGATTTATGAATTAGATTTAATATAAATTTCATGAACTATATCTCGATTTTTCATTTCTAGTAAAATCTATTTTTGCCCTAGCTTCGGCAGTTCCCTATGAAGATGGAGTTTTTTGTAGTAAATCATATAATATCGAGAATTTAGAGTTACAAACGAAATGATATTGCGTCAAGTAAAAAGTAAGAATTTTCGTATTGAGTTTGATATCTCGATCCGATTTTTTAAAAATCGATGCAACAACTTTCAAAATTTATTTCAAATTTTCCTTAATGAGCTTAAGCAATATTATTTTGTTAACTCAGAAATTCAACGGAAGATAGTGAAATACCATTTATACTCTTTTTATATTCAATCTTATATTCTAGGTAAGTTCATCAAAACGGCCAGTGTTTATTTTTTCCGACAATTTGTTATTGTGGGTTAGTCCATCAGATATATACAACTACGGTGTTGCCAATCAGGCGATTGCAGCGCCCTCTATAATTTTCTACTCTTGTTTGCCAGACTGTACGTGTTAAATAATTAGTTGTTAGAATTATTATCTAGTTATAAGTTTGTATGTAGGTGTTAACTTTTTGTAAGAAATTATTTATTAAGTTTATAAGAATAGTAATATTATTAATATTAGAAGGGATATCAAACGGCGTGAAGCGATAGGAAACAAAGTAAATTGGGCACTAAATCATATTTACAGTGGATCAGTTTCAAAATCTGCTAAGATGGTAATCCACAATAGAATATATGGTAAATAAAATGGCATGTAGGTAATTAACATGAAGTAAGTCCATAGTTATAATACATGAATTATGTAGATAAGTTCTCAAAATATAAATTTGTATATAGTATGGTATATAGGTAGGTATAGCCTTTGGCAAATGCTTTATTCTATAGATTATTAAATTTTAAAAACTATATAAAGGCATGCAGCGGGTCTCCTCTCACTTCTCTTCTTGTGTGCAGCACAGCACACACCTTGCGAGCTCCTCTCACTTCTCTTCTTGTGTGCAGCACAGCACACACCTTGCGAGCTCCTCTCACTTCTCTTCTTGTGTGCAGCACAGCACACACCTTGCGAGCTCCTCTCACTTCTCTTCTTGTGTGCAGCACAGCACACACCTTGCGAGCTCCTCTCACTTCTCTTCTTGTGTGCAGCACAGCACACACCTTGCGAGCTCCTCTCACTTCTCTTCTTGTGTGCAGCACAGCACACACCTTGCGAGCTCCTCTCACTTCTCTTCTTGTGTGCAGCACAGCACACACCTTGCGAGCTCCTCTCCCTTCTCTTCTTGTGTGCAGCACAGCACACACCTTGCGAGCTCCTCTCACTTCTCTTCTTGTGTGCAGCACAGCACACACCTTGCGAGCTCCTCTCACTTCTCTTCTTGTGTGCAGCACAGCACACACCTTGCGAGCTCCTCTCACTTCTCTTCTTGTGTGCAGCACAGCACACACCTTGCGAGCTCCTCTCACTTCTCTTCTTGTGTGCAGCACAGCACACACCTTGCGAGCTCCTCTCACTTCTCTTCTTGTGTGCAGCACAGCACACACCTTGCGAGCTCCTCTCACTTCTCTTCTTGTGTGCAGCACAGCACACACCTTGCGAGCTCCTCTCCCTTCTCTTCTTGTGTGCAGCACAGCACACACCTTGCGAGCTCCTCTCACTTCTCTTCTTGTGTGCAGCACAGCACACACCTTGCGAGCTCTGTAGGGATTTCTTTTTGCCAGTTGATGGAATACATGTCAACACATGTTTAGACATGCTCTTTGACGATCTATTTGGAGAATCTTTCAAAGGCTTTATTCTATTTGAACCCGGAGACTATAGTCGGTCTCTAGATTCCCATGTCAATATCTTCAAGATCTGACACTCCACTGCACACTGATGACGCGACATCGCAATATTTGACGTCATACAAAAACAAATTCATGCATACTTTCACTATCTGGGATATCATTGTCTATGATATGTTAGACATCAAGAGACTATCGTTTGAAGGTTGAATTGTCTATAAAAACATTTACTTGTCACGTCTTGATTAATAAATAAATATGTCAAATTCTTCCAGATCTGACATTTCACAGCATATATACTATATGACCCGATATCTGACTTTTTCCAGATCTGACATTTCATAGCATATCTATGACCCGATATCTGACTTTTTCCAGATCTGACATTTCATAGCATATCTATGACCCGATATCTTAATTCTTCCAGATCTGACATTTTACAGCATATCTATGACCCGATATCTGAATTCTTCCAGATCTGACATTTTTTCACAGCATATCTATGACCCGATATCTGAATGAATTCATACTTTAATTGTTTAGGGCAGCTGTCGGCAACCTATGGCACGTGTTCCACTAGGTGGAACGTGGAAGGATTATGTTGGCACGGCATAAATAATGACAAATAATTAAATAAATTTATTAAAAAAAATTCTAATGAATATTTGATTTCGGCTCGTTTTGTTGCACGAAATAATAACTAGATCGTTTTAATTTAGAACAAGGCCTCCAATTGATATTGTGCGTGTGGCTTAAAGATAGAATCTCCGAGGCTCGAGTGGCAGTCATCCACCATCCGCCTATTCTGCAGGCTCTGTACCGGTATCGTACAGTAAGGCTGGAGCAAGCTGAGGAACTCTGCTGTTTGGCCAGTATTTACTATAGTCAGGTGATGGAAGAGTTGAGAGGGATATCGAACGGCGTGGAACAATTAGAAACACAATTAATGGGGCACTAAAACATATGCGTGTGAACCGAATAGTATCAAAATCTGCTAAGATGATCTACAATAGGATTTTGGTACCAAATTTAGTATATGATAGTGAAAGGTGGACCTGGAAAAGACTGAGAAACGCCGAATAAATGCTGTGGAGTTGCGTACTTTGAGAAGAATACATGAATTGACAATATATGTATTACATGACAGGATACGGGATGAAGTTACTAGGGATTATTGGATTGGGCAAGCTGCATTTTGTGGAGGGAACAGGGAAAGCCGAGGACCATGAACTCATTTTAAATAATTATTTGCTGCCATTCATAGAACAACACTTTACGAAGACAGACAGGTATATTTTCAAAGACGACTCAGCTCCGTGCCATCGTGTCAGACCGGTATTTTTTTCATTTTAAATATTCATTGATATGTCTGTAGTCGATTTATTAAATCAATAAATTATTACTTCTTTTACTTTTTTTAGATAACAAATTTTAAAGAAAATATGGTAATTTTGTCGTTGCCGCGGCCTGGGAATAGCCCTGATTTAAACCCAATCACAAACTTGTGGGTAATACTTAGGGGTAAGATTCCAAGATTGAAACCACAGACAGCAAAAGAGTTTTGTTTATTGAATTTCTACAAAAAAATAAATGTATTTAAAACATTTTGTCTTTTTTATTTATTTTAAAATCGATTATTGAATTTTTTAATATTAACTCATAATAAATAAAAATTCCTAACACGAGAAAAAACGATTCGATTTTATGTAATCTTATTAAAAAAAAGTCAGAATTGATCTACTTTTTATTTAAAAGCAATGAAAACAGTGGAATAAAATGAACACTTGACGCAATTTCAGAAAAACCTCAAAATATTAGGTGATGCAATTTCTGTGACCGCTCCTGTATATACCATATATATGTTATATTAGGTGTTAACATAAGTTGTGTCCGTTTGTTTTCCAAATTTAAAAATGAGCACCAAAAATTAAACAAAATGGTTAAGGTTATACGTCATTCGAAAGAAAAATTTGCTTTTACGTTACATATATCTAGTATTATTTTATTTCATTACAAGCCTTCAAAATGGAATGTCAAGTAGACGAAAGTGAGGATTTTGGACACCTCCTTCTGTTCGCGTTCAATCGAGGGAGTAAAGTTGTCAAAGCTGCTCGCAATATTTGCGAAGTGTACGGTGAATATGCTATGAATGAAAGGACAGCTCGTGGATGGTTTTTTCGTTTCAAAGGCGGTAGTTTCGACCTGAAAGACATGTAGCGTTCCGGACGACCAGTGGTCTTCAATGAGGACCGTTTAAACCATATTATTCATGAAGATTTCTTTCAAACCACCGTAGAATCGGCTGAGCAAATGAATACAATTGTAGTCACATAACTGTATACCGCTATCTTAAATTAATGGGATTGGTTCAGAAGTTCGGCGCTTGAATTCCACATGTTTTGAGTGCAAACAACAAAAATTAACTTTCGACAATTTCCGCTGGTTTGCTCGCGCGTCATCGAGCTACGCATGGCCACATGCAAAGGTTCCTTTACCGCATCATTACTGGTGATGAAAATGGTGCCTTTGTATGAATATGAAGAAACGGAAAGAATGGGTGAGTTATGGTCAACAAGCAACGCCCGTAGCGAAACAAGGTTTGCATCCGCGCAAGACGATGATTTGCATCTGGTGGGATTAGCAAGGCGTCATCAACTACGAGATACTTGAACGCAATCAGACAGTCAACGCGGAGCTATACATTCTGCAAATGCAGCGGCTCAACACTGAAATTCAACAAAAAATGGTGGATCGGCAATATGACGTTATTCTGCAACACGATAACGCCCGCCCTCATATCGCCAACATTACGCAAAATGCCATTCAAACGCTTGGTTGGGAACTCCTGCCGCACCCTCCATATTCTCCGGACCTCGCGCCGTCGATTTCCACCTTTTTCGGTCGCTTTCGAACAATTTGAGGGGCGTTTCTTTCAATAATGACGTCGAATTGCGGACATGGTTGGACGAATTCCTCGAGTCAAGGCCGGATGGTTTTTATCGCACAGGCATTGAAAAACTTGTAGAACGTTGGCAAGAAGTTGTAAATAATGAAGGAGAATACATTATTGACTAATTTGTTGTAAAATAATGAAGAAGAATACATTACTGACTGTTGTAACTTTTTGTTTGTTGTGTCCTCTGGTTCTCTTCATTGGAAAAAAACGGACACAACTTATGTTAACACCCAGTATATATAATATTCGCTATCGAATTTAAAATCTTAGGATTAAAAATGAAAAACATATTTGTCACAACACACCTTGTTTGACGTAATGGAATTTTTTTCCTACTAATGATTATCTTATCGAACCAACTCCAAAGGTTAATCTATGCTATGCAAGATAGATTAGTGAATTGAAAGTCAGAAATAAAAAAAACACATTATGTAAAATAATATAGTTTTTAGTTCATAAAGCATTTTATTCTTTTTATTTCCTATAAAAATGCTTCCATTAAAATAAAAACACAAAACAATTTAATAATAAAAAGAAATTCTATAATTAAACATTTCAATTAAAAAACAAAAGAAATCATATGCACATAACATATGTATACATATGCACATAACATATGTACACATATGCACATAACATATGTATACATATGCACATACCATATGTATACATACGCACATAACTTATGTATACATATGCACATAACATTTGTATACATATGCACATAACATATGTATACGTATGCACATCACATATGTATACATATGCACATCATATATGTATACATACGCACATAACATATGTATACATATGCACATAACATATGTATACATATGCACATAACATATGTATACATATGCACATAACATATGTATACATATGCACATAACATATATATACATATGCACATAACATATGTATACATATGCACATCACATATGTATACATACGCACATATCATATGTACATATATGTACATATATGCACATAACATATGTATACATCTGCACATATCATATGTATACGTATACACATAACATATGTATACATACGCACATAATATATGTTTATATATGCACATAACATATGTATACATACGTACATAGCATATGTATACACACGCACATAACATATGAATACATATACACATAACATATGTATACATATGCACATAACATATATATACATATGCACATAACATATGTATACATATGCACATCACATATGTATACATACGCACATATCATATGTATACATATGCACATAAAATATGTATACATATGCACATGACATATGTATACATATGCACATAACACATGTATACATATGCACATAACATATGTATATATATGCACATAACGTATGTATACATACGCACATAACTTATGTATACATATGCACATAACATTTGTATACATATGTATACATATGCACATAACATATGTATACATATGCACATCACATATGTATACATACGCACTTAACATATGTATACATATGCACATAACATATGTATACATATGCACATAACATATGTTTACATATGCACATAACATGTATATACATACGCACATAACATATGTATACATCTGCACATAACATATATATACATATGCACATAACATATGTATACATATGCACATAACATATGTTTACATATGCACATAACATGTATATACATACGCACATAACATATGTATACATCTGCACATAACATATGTATACATATGCACATAACATATGTATACATATGCACATATGCACATAACATATGTATACATATGCACATAACTATGTATACATATGCACATAACATATGCATACATATGCATATAACATATGTATACATACGCACATAACATATGTACACATACGCACATAACACATGTTTACATATGCACATAACATGTATATACATACGCACATAACATATGTATACATCTGCACATAACATATGTATACATATAATAAAAAACATAAAATAAAATGTTTAAAAACTGTTTTAATCTGATGAGGAACATTAACACGAAGAATCAGTATGTTAAGCTATAATATGCTGCCATCATCACTTTCCGCTGTTGTGCATTGCTGGACCCAGTTTATAATATTGTATTGGTCCAACGTTGTCTGCTTCGCCTTGCCGTGTTCTGTAACAGGTACGGGTAATGGCTGAGTTTACTCCTCGAGACACTTTAGCGCTGCGTTCTTCGGCGGGATCATTTTGTGAAGGAGGATGTTCATTCCCTGCTCGGAATAAGGAAGCGCATTCGACAAGTTTATTGCTGTTAGCTGTTGGTATATAGCAGGCTCTGGCTCTGGCCCTGGCCCTGGCACTGGCTCCTCATCAAGTGCTCGTTCTGTTTCTAACTGGACCAGTTCCTCGTTTGGAAGAGGTTCTCTGTCAGCATCTAGAAAATCAATCAAATCACCTTCTTCCAAATCCTCTAAACCGAGATTGTTCGCTAAGTTTAATATGTTTTGTCGAATTTCAGAAAGAGAATTAACTTTAGGCTCGTTAGTTTTTATGCATTCTGGCCATATTTTTTCCAAACATCCATTGTGGTTGATTTTAATTCCTTCCACGATTCGCTAATGTTGTCTACGGCACCTCTGATGCTGTAGTTGTTCCAAAACTGTTTTATCGAAGATTCACTATCGGTTTCGTGAATAAGGTTACGAAAAGTTCTGCGTAAATAATAAGCCTTAAAAGTGATGTGCTATTGCACCCTGATCTATTGGCTTGATCAGAGCTGTTGTATTTCTGGGACAATACTCGATCTCCACATCTTCAGATAATTCGGATAGATTAACCGGGTGCCCTGCCCCTGCCCCGGACCATTATCCAAAATGAGCAAAGCCTTGTTGCTCAAGCTTTTTTTACTTCTGGGCAAAAGTAATTTTTAAACCAGTCTTCAAAGAGAATCTTACTCATCCAACCTTTCTTGTTGGATCTCCAAATGACGGGCAATTGTTTCTTGTTCAGCCCTTTAAAACACCTTGGATTTTCGGAAAGATATACTTAAAGTGGTTTTAGCTTAAAATCCCCCGCAGCATTAGCACCAAGTAGCAAAGTTAATAGTTCTTTTGACACCTTATATCCAGATGCAGACTTTTCAAATGTAAGTTCTTTCAGGCATTCGCTTCCAATAGAGCCCTGTCTCGTCCACATTGAATTACTTGTTCAGGTCGGTATCCACCTCTTTCAATATTTTTTTTCAAAATGTTTGGATATTCTTTAGCTGCGTCATCATCGGCACTAGCTCTTTCACCTTTCACTTTTAAGTTGTGCAAATTGTGGCGATTTTTGAATTTTTCAAACCAGCCTCGGCTTCCTTGGAATGTTATGTTACATCTTTCACAGATTCATCAGTATCCTCACTCTTTAAATTTTCGTAAATACTTTTAGCCTTTTCTTGGATAGTCCTTTGGCTCATTGCCATCCTTCGTTGATTATTGTCTTCAATCCACATATCTAATCACTTTTTACATATTTTCCATAATTCAGCTTCTTTGGCGAGTTACCATAATGTTAAGCCACTTAAAGGTGCAGCAGATAGCGAATATAACGTGTTTCATTCCTGATTTTTTTTATTTTCCTTTCCTATCCCCCATCCCTTCCTTTTCCTTTGATTGATGATATCTCACTTTATATAAAAAAAAATGTTCGGGTGATTGTCCATCTTTGTGGGGTTTGTGGGCATATGCTCATGTATGTATTCATGGATTCCGTGGGGATGTATAGTAATTTGAATGATTTATGCGACCATGTAACTTGCTTAATTTACTTTTGTCTGGTTGGCTGAAAAAGGTTGGCTGGCTTATTGCCAGGCGGCAATCTCTTTCAATCACCAGCCAGATTGTATGTGCACTAAAAGTGTGAAACAAATAAATGTTAATAAAGACACGGTATAAAGGGTGCAGCGTGCATATTTGAGATTTATCAACTTTAAATTGGGCATTCCTATAATTGATATTATTTAAAATAACTATTCTTGCTTGTGAGTGTATTATTAACACTAAATGTCACATTATGCCGCATTATCTTTTATAGATGGCGCTCAAAAGGTTTGAGGTCCATAATGCAGCATCCTTCAATGCATTCGTTATTGTTGAGAAGAGAAATACACCACAAAGTTGTTTACAAAGTGTACATGAACTCTGTGTCCACTATAATGGACGTCAAGTCTAAAGAGCTAAAATGTTATTACCTCTGAGTAGTACAGGAATACTGAATGATACTCGTTTTATATAAAAAAGCATTAACTTTCATTTAAATTGTCACGAATTGCTTAGCTTTTCCTTTATCCGAGTTCCTTCAGTACAAACCTGTCATAAGGCTTTTCTCTGTTGTAAACAAAGTGCCTCTAATCATCAACAAACTCCCTCTGTACATAGAATACATATTTTGTGAAATTAATTTGCTCAGATTTCCGATGTACTTTTCCACTGTCGATTGAGTTATAAAAGAAGGCTGTTTGCAGAATTTATAAATTGATAAATTTGTTCCATCATTTTCTTTCCGTATGAATGTCAAGGGTGACGCTCGGTATGGTGAGGTGCGGGCTGTCAGTATTGTATTAATAACTATGTACAAGTATATAGGACTTTTAACGTTAGTACCTACTTGCATAATTACGAGGGTGGATTAAATGTAAACCAGACATTTGAAAAAAAAAATAATAGCAGAAAGAAAAGACCAAGTGCACATAATCTCTTGCTTTAGAAATGCATTATTTTCAGCGAATCGGTAGTTTTTTTATCCCGATTTATTTGACTGTAATGTATCTTTTCCTCGGGTTTTATTGTCATGTTATTTGTTTTATTTTTAGAAATATTTGTTTTAGTAATGAATTAATGTGATAGTAACACATTCAGCGGTATATTAAGTGAAGGGTGTAGTGTTCATATACCATCATACATTTTGATGAAACCTCCCAAAAATGATTGCTTCAAAGCATTTCCTAGAGCTACACACGCCACTCATATATCTGCCACTAAAAGATAGACCTCGGTGCGCTTCAGGATAAACAACGGAATTAGAGTTCGTTGAATTTATTTTACTCCAGAAGACTAAAATTTTGTGAAATATCCTTAAAACCGTCATGAGCGCTAAATATCAAAAGTTCACTGAAGTTTAGATGTGCTATAATTTGTGGTTCACCGGTAAATAATATCAAGAAAATATTGTGAATTCGAACATAAAAAAATTAATTTATAATTAATATTAAACATTATTCTCCCAAGTTCAGATATTATGATTTGTAATATTAAAAATAACGAGATTAACTTTTTTTAACTTATCAAGTGGCATCAAAGCTAATCATGTGATAACGCAACATTATAAATGCGGTATCAATAGAACGGATAATCATTTATCCCTGGACTCGCCTTGCAAACCAAAGTTTCGTGCTAAATTACAACGTACGTCGCTGGAATATATATTTTATAAAACATCTCAAATAGTGATTCTGGATAATGGTAAGTGTTAAGTTTCTGGATTGATTTAATTACGGATGTACAGCTTCCTTTTATACATTTCATTTGCACTCAACAATACGTGTGCAACAATACACTTCACTAAATATTCTGTTCATTGTCACACAGTGAAGAACAAGGTATTATCAACATGGTAAATATAAATATACCCACAAACCAACACGCCTCTTTACACTTATATTTACCAATTACAAACATAACAGAAATAAGCATTAATTACATTTAACTTTTAACACAAAACAATACTTAAATTATTTCAAAAAAAATCTTTCATCAACCCAAATGTTTAACAAAAATTTAAATGCAATTGAGCCTACTTAATTTTCTGACATAACTAAAATTTATATCAATTTCAACATTTCCCTGAATTTAGCAAATTTAATTCTTCCCAACGACTTAGTAAAAATTTCAGCAATGTTTGAATCTGAATCTATCTTAACAATTTCAACGATTCCAATTTTAACATTTTCATGAAAATAATGATATCGTACTTCGATATGCTTAGAATTTTTTGTAAATTTTCCATATTTAGCTATAGCGAGAGCTCCAGAATTATCTTCATAAATTTTAATAGGTTGAACAATTTCAACAAAAACATCATTAAGAACATTTCTTAAAAAAATACTTCTGTTACAGTTTTAGATAATGCGATAAAGTCTGTAAAGGTAGATAACTTAGTAACACAATTTTGTTTTTCTTGTTTTCAATAAATGGGATTTTTAAATAGTTCAATTACAAACCCAGTAGTTGACTTTCTATCAATAATATCTCCTGCCCAGTCAGCATCAACACAATAATATCTCCGGCCCAGTCAGCATCAACACAATAATATCTCCTGCCCAGTCAGCATCAACATAACAATTCATAATATCAGCTTTATGACTTTGGTTATTTGTTAATTTAAGATCTTTGGTTATATACAAGTACTTTAGAACTCGCAATGCATATTTGAAATGTGTCTCATCATAACAATTTTGAAATTTACTTAAATAATGAAGACTGAAAGCTATGTCTGGTCTAGTGCGAGTACTCGTACCATGACTAATATACGAGTATAAGAGTGCTCCTATTCAATTTCTATACTTAACATTCTCATTTCAATTTGATTGACTCAGTTTAAGATTAATCTCCATTGGTGTATTATAAAGTTTTGAGTTTTCAATATGATATAGTTTAGCTAGCGATTCTATATCATTTTCCTGGCTCAATGTTAAGGTATTACTACATTTCTCATAATCATATTCAATATCAATTCCAATGTAGCTTTTTACTTTGTTTAAATCCTTCAATTTAAATGTATTATGTTGTTGTTTTTTAATATAATTAATTGCTTGAATATCTCTGCAACATATTAACAAATGTTGAACAAATAAGAGGATATATAACATACAGTTATATTATTTCCAGCTTTAACATAAAGACAATAATCATACTCACTTCTAGGAAAACCCAGATCTTCAATATAATCATTAAAACATACATACCGAGCACGTGGACGGTACAAAATCATATATAATGGTCCAACCATACTTCCATTGGTATTCCTCTACCACGCCTTCCACTCACATTTGCACTGTATATTCGGTTTATTGGTATTTCTTCATTCATTCGTTCCACACGCCCAAACCATCTCACCGTGCTTTTTTTCATCTTAACATTATAGAAATCATGGCTATTAAACACAGTTAATATTTATGGAAGTCATGGCTATTGAACATAATTAATATTTATAGAAGTCATGGCTATTGAACACTGTTAATATTTATAGAAGTCATGGCTATTGAAGACAGTTAATATTTATAGAAGTCATGGCTATTGAACACAGTTAATATTTATAGAAGTTATGGCTATTGAACACAGTTGATATTTGTGGAAGTTATGGCTAATTAACACAGTTAATATTTGTGGAAGTCATGACTATTGAAGACAGTGAATATTTATAGAGGTTATGGCTATTGAACACAGTTAATATTTATAGAAGTCGTGGTTATTGACCACATTTAATATTTATAGAGGTCATGGCTATTGAACACAGTTAATATTTATAGAAGTCGTGGTTATTGACCACATTTAATATTTATAGAAGTCATGGCTATTGAAAACAGTTATTATTTATAACAGTCATGGCTATTGAACACATTTAATATTTGTGGAAGTCATGGCTATTGAACACAGTTAATACTTATAGAAGTCATGGCTGTTGAACAAAGTTAATATTTACAGAAGAAATGTTTTTTCAACACTGTTAATATTTATTGAAGTCGTGGCTATTGAACACAGTTAATATTTATAGAAGTCATGGCTATTGAACACAGTTAATATTTATAGAAGTCATGGCTATTGAACACAGTTAATATTTATAGAAGTCATGGCTATTGAACATAGTTAATATTTATATAAGTCATGGCTATTGAACATAGTTAATATTTATATAAGTCACGGCTATTGAACACAGTTAATATTTATAGAATGCATGGCTTTTGAACATAGTTAATATTCATAGAAGTCATGGCTATTGAACACAGTTAATATTTATAGAATTCATGGCTATTGAACACAGTTAATCTTTATAGAAGTCATGGCTATTGAACACAGTCAATACTTATAGAAGTCATGGCTGTTGAACACAGTTAATATTTATAGAAGTCATGGCTATTGAACATAGTTAATATTTATAGAAGTCATGGCTATTGAACACAGTAAATATTTATAGAAGTCATGGCTATTAAACATAGTTAATATTTATAGAGGTCAAACATAGTTAATATTTATAGAGGTATTGAACACAGTTAATATTTGTGGAAGTCATGACTATTGAAGACAGTGAATATTTATAGAGGTTATGGCTATTGAACACAGTTAATATTTATAGAAATCATGGCTTTTGAACATAGTTTATATTTAATGTTCATAGAAGTCATGGCTATTGAACACAGTTAATATTTATAGAAGTCATGGCTATTGAACACTGTTAATATTTATATAAGTCATGGCTATTGAACACAGTTTATATTTAGATAAGTCATGGCTATTGAACATAGTTAATATTTATATAAGTCATGACTATTGAACATTGTTAATATTCATGGAAGTCATGGCTATTGAACACAGTTAATATTTAAAGAAGTCATGGCTATTGAACACAGTTAATATTTATATATATCAAGGCTATGGAACACAGTTAATATTTATATAAGTCATGGCTATTGAACACGGTTAATATTTAAAGAAGTCATGGCTATTGAACACAGTTAATATTTATAGAACTCATGGCTATTGAACTCAATTAATATTTGTAGAAGTCATGGCTATTGAAGACAGTTAATATTCATAGAAGTCATGGCTATTGAACACAGTTAATATTTATAGAAGTCATGGCCATGGAACACAGTAAATATTTATAGAAGTCATGGCTATTGAACACTGTTAATATTTATATAAGTCATGGCTATTGAACACAGTTAATATTTATGGAAGTCACGGCTTTTGAACACAGTTAATGCAATCTACATAAATTGCGTATTCACTTTAAATTAACCCAGATTCATGTATAATAAATTGAGTGTTCACTTCAAATTAACCCAGATCCATATAAATTGAGTGTTTTTTTTTTAAATTTACCCAGATCCGTATACATTGAGTGTTCACTTTAAATTAACCCAGATCAACATAAATTGAGTGTTCACTTTAAAATTAACCCAGATCCATATAAATTGAGTGTTCACTTTAAAATTAACCCAGATCCATATAAATTGAGTACTCACTTTAAATGAACCCAGATCATATAACTTGTGTGTAAATTTGTAGATGTAAATATGACTCCGTTAAAAGAGGATACTCCGTCCAACGAAACAATAGACATTGAAACTAGGAAAAAACAGATCTTGGAACTCCTTCAGTCTATTCCTCAAGGAGACAGGGAACACGTTCTTGGTATCTCGCAGCAGAGGTTCACTGCTGATATCTCTAATCTGGCACCATCTCCTTCTTTATCGAGAGGTAAGTCTTTTCTTATACTAAAACACTGACATAGTTTGTATTGGGTCGTCCTTAAAGATATTTTGTTTTTTTGTGGTAAAATTAAAAAATATGTTTTAGTATATTGTACTTTGAATCTAAGAAAAGGCTTTCTTTCACATTTTGATGCCATGTTTAAATTTTTTTAAGAAAATAGATAAAACACTTATGTTTAATGTGTATTCACCACTGTTTTATTTGAGTTCACTACCGGTTTCAAAGAGTTCATCTTCACCTGACGAGGAAGACGGAGGTCCTTGAGACCGGTAGTGAATTCAAATAAAACAGTGATGATTACAAAATAAAACACATTATTTATTTTATTCAATTTTTTTTATTAAATCATATTCATATGTAACACGAGGGATAGACTATCGAGTACCACAACGCTGTATCCCTTTTGTGGTAGGTATAGAAGACAAACCTCCACGGCTTTCTGCACATGCGCACAGCTCTCGCTTCCTCCACATATTCGATCACTTTATCCACGTTTATTGAAAAATGCATAACCCACCTAAATTTAAATGCGTCATTTAAAAAATTTAAATGACGAATTTATCTTTATGTTTCAGACCCTTTGTCGCCTCCTCAACAGAATGCTGAAGGCCTTGGTGTCCCCTCCACTTCTCAGCCCGTGGTAAGTATTCTCTTTGGCATAATCCATGAATATGAATTATATAAATTACCATTTGTTATTATCTAACCTTAATTCAACAAGTCTCTCTGATCGGAGAATATTAGCGGACTTGATTGTACTTTGCAAAGTCGTGAATGGAATGATCGATTGTCCGAAACTCTTGGAATTGGTTAGCATTCGAGTTCTGACGAGAATGACCAGGCTGCAGGACACATTCCTGTGCTGAAATTATAGAATGACACTTCCATCTTGTTCATTCTTATTATATTGAACTGTGGTTTCCAAGGGATAGATTGTTGGATTGATTTATATTTACACCAGTTACATTCCAATCCAACGTCCATCGGTGCCAAGTATCATGTTTAATTTTATTTAAAAGATCAGTTATTATGTTTGAAAAATGAGATTGGGGACATAACAAAAATGAAAAATCAATACCTAACTAAATTTAAAAACATTGTTTCGTTTGTGAATTATTGTAATTCTAATTATTCTGGTCTTCCTGATTCGCAATTATCTAGACGCCAGTCTGTTAACAATGCAGTTTCTAGACTGAAATATGGCAGTCATAAATATTGTCATACAAGTCCGCATCTAAAATGTCTACACTGGCTCTAGTGTCGCTAACGGATTCATTTCAAACTTTTGTTTTTGTCATCTATTTCTATGTGAACATTTAAAGACAAATCATTTACCTCTTCTCCCATACCCAGACTATAGTACCACACACAGGACCGGAGATGAGTACGCCGCAGTCTCGGACGCTTATAGAGTTAGTATTTAGACATATAAGGACTGCCTGAAAAGGCACTTCCGTATATCCGAGCCTCGAAATATGATCCCGCGTGTCCGTTGGAGTTGCGCCTGTCTGACTCCATCTTTTATATTTTGTTTCCATTTTGCATTTTATATTTCAATAATTTGTATTTTGTGTTTGTATTTTTTACGCAGTGCGGGCTGTGCGCTTGTGAACCGCCCCGTATTGTGTTGGTAACATGTGATTTTGTAGGATTTGATATCTTTTTCTTTCTTATTGTTTCTGTTGTAATGGCGTAAATTTATTTATGATTTTTTCCATATTCTGCCCTTCTTAATGTGTTGAGCCCTCACCACTGTCCTTCTTAATGTGTTGAGCCCTCACCACTGTCCTTCTTAATGTGTTGAGCCCTCACCACTGGCCGTCCTATTTTTATTGTTTTTATTATAAGGTACATTTAATCGTTTCTTTATATAAATAAATTATTAATCTATCCGAAAAATGCAAAACTACTTCCGGATCAGTCCAGAACTTACGAGTACATATCTCCAGCAACAATGATCTCCACAATAAAGTGAATTGGCGAATTCTCCCATACCTGAGTATAGTACACAGGACCGGAGATGGGTGCGCTGCAGCCTCAAGTTCTAATTCCTCCCTAATCACTGCATTCCGCATTGCCATACATACTCACTCACTGCACGCTTTTCTACACCATTTATTTATTCTGCTCTTTGTAGACTTTACCACGTCCACGTTTCACGACTAAACATCAATGTTGGCAGCAATACTATATACCGTGGTGGACTATCATCTTAGCAGATTTTGATACTTTTCATTTCGAGTATAAATGTTTAAACGCCCTACTAACTTTGTTTCCTATCGCTACACACCGCATAATATCAAACCATCTATTAACTCATCCATAATCTGAGACAATACTACCCAAATAGCAGAATACCTCAACTCGCTCCAATCTTCCATTACTCCCCCATATATCACATTTACTTTTCCTTTCAAACTTTTCAATCCCCATTACTTTGGATTATGCAACATTCATTCTCAGATCTTTCTCTTCGCATCTCTCATATTGTTTACTTATTAAACTCTGTCATTCATCTTAACTTCCATATAAAGATTTCTTTGTAGTTCATCTTCTTTCAGTACGACTTTTGCGGTTTTCTTACCAAATATATTTATCTGAACATATGCATAAACGGAGAAGTTCATAATCTAATGGCCACAGTGACCATCTTCCTATCCTTAAACTCACCTTACTCTATTTTTTATAATACGTTTTAACCTGTCAATATTAGTAGATTCGAATTCCAAGACACAGCGCTCTTAAGGAGAGTTTGCTCTCTAAACTGCGCTAAATACACAAAGTTTAAGTATAATATTATTAATATTTAGTTAAATATAGTAATGTTAGTAAACCCTTTACACAAATCAGGATTCCTGATAAACAAGTCGGGCACTGAGAGAGGCTGTCTTCATTTCCATCTGTTCTTACAGTGTTAACTGGTTTCAGTTGCTAACATTATCGAAAACTCACCAGCATTTAATGAAGCTCGGTTAAGTCGATTGCTACACATTAAACTTAAGATATTACATTACTTTCGGGACAAACTGTTAGGAATAATGCTGTGGGATACCATCTTAACAGATTTTGATCCAATGAGGTAAGAGTATGACCATATACACAAAAGCGTAAATAAAACATTTTATATATTTTGTTTTCAGGTAAAAGAACAGAGCGACTGTCAAATACCTCACAATGAACCTACCCCTTCCACCAGTGTTCCTGTGGACACACCTGTTGCTGAAGAACAGTACGAGAAATCAGGTTTAGCCAGTAGTTTACACGGATACACGTACCAGCTTAAATTCCTCGTACTTTGTTTATTAAAAGGACAAAACGACAAGTACAAAGATTTCAGATTAGCTGCTGAAGCAAAGCAAGCGGGTAAATTTGACGATAGTATCATCAAATACAAAGACAAAGATGGAAAAGAAGTTCATAAATTCTTTCAGTGTAAAAGCAAGAAAGACAAAAGTCAACTCATCTCAACATCGGACCTGCTCGGGAAAGGCGCCGGTCTATTTAAGTTATTACAATACTTTACATCGTACTATCAAACAAGGAAAAGTTGCGAATTTCCTTACAATGATAAGAATGAATACATTCTATGTACGAATACCACGTTTAGTGTCGATATCTTGAAAAATAATGGTATTAAACTCGTGCCTACAGTTTCGGTCGATCCTATACTCAAAACAGCGGGAGAAAATAATATTTTTACGTTGAAATTAGATAAGTCTGTATCGCAAATATCCGATTTCATTGAAAGTTGCAAATTTGACGCCTTCGTTCGTCCATCTATGACTGATTTATTTAAAATGTTAAAACCCGGTAATACTTTATCTGATATACCGAATATACCTGCGCATTATCACAAAACACTTGCTGAAGATATTTGGGAATTTACAACTGATAACTGGGTACGGTCAATAAAATTTAAAGAAGGTTTTTTAAATTCAAAGCCTGGTTTATCGGAACATGCTGAAAATATAAAACAAGTACTGCTAAACATTTTAAATATCAATGAGACTCAGTTTAAAAGGGAATATAAAGAGAAATCCTTTCCAGTGTCACAGAGTTTCTTCAAGTTTTATAAAAATATAAAACAGTGTAAATCTTATACTGACGCAGATTTTGAACAATTATATAATCTTATATTTGAATGCGTACAAAATCCCACGTCTTCAGTGATTCAAATTAATTCAGCTGATGCAAACATTCAAAGGCAAATGGAAATAGTTGCCGAATACATTTTTGTAAAAGAAGAAAATTTTCACAAACTGAAAAGAAATCTTTTAGATACAAATGTTCAAGTGCCAGATTATTTAAATCCTTTCATATCGAAATTAAATGATTTTGGAGAAAATATTTATAATTTCAATTTCGATCTTTCTAATTTCCATGTATTTTTTAAAGAATATTTTATCGACGAGTTTTGTAATAAATTTATTTGGATGGTTAATCTAACTGAGGAAGACATCGATAAGGAAATTGAGACTTCAACGGGAAGAAAAATAAAACCTATCAAATCAAGTATGGGCGTGATATATTTATTATATAACATTATTGAATGGATAAAAAAACCAAAGGGTACGTATTTATCTATGGAACATTTTGATTCTTTAATAGACACTATAAACAAGGATATTAGTGCAGTCGGCGTACCAGAGGGATTAAGTCGGAACTTTTTAAGAAAATTGGAAAACTACGAAATGGTTTATGAGAAAATTGATCCTAATATTCAGTGTTTTCTGAATAACAGTTCTCCAGAGATACAACTGTTTAATTGTATATGCTCTAATCCTACTTTAGCCAGTATACAAGTGCTGCAAGCATTGCAATCTTACCATAAAGATGATTATGTGTTTGTATCGTCACAAACACTTGGCAGAAATATTGATCTCTTTGAAACGTATCAAAATAAAGGATATGTTAAATTTTTAATAATTATACACAAAACTTAATTTGATGTTCTACGGTATTCGCGGTTATTTAAAATATTACCTTCAGCAATGGATAAAAAAATCATTTTTATGTCGCACAGTAAAATTTTCAACGATCCTTTCATCAATGTCGGAAATAATAAAATACTCAAAATTAAACAAGCTCATATAACAGTCAACATTAACGATTTTAACAAATACACTATTGAACGTACGTTAGACAACTCACTCTCGCTTCAAGGGGAAGAAGTTTGTTTAAAAGAATTAATGGGGCAAGATGGAAATGTAGATTTATCATTCACGGAGCAACAGGAGTTTTGGTCTTGTTTTTTAGAAAATGAAAAGTATTTTTTGGATTTGTGTCACGGGACATTGTCTCTGGGAGGTAATCTCCCTAAATTTGGTGAAAACCTTCCATATTATATACCTAGACGGTTCAAGAGAGACGATTTACAAGAAGAAACAAAACATAGTGCCATTGCAGACAGTGGATCCTCTATAGAAGATACACATGATCAACCAATCAAATTAGGGATAAAAGAAATATACAATGAGGGTGATTCATTAGAGGAAATGACGACCAAAAAAGTGGTATTGTTAATAGACGTGGCTGGTATGGGAAAGAGTACTGTGCTCTCCAACATGTGTAAAAGCCTTAAAAATCAACATCCATATAATTGGGTGATAGGACTGGACCTAAATCAGTTATCAGAAATATTCTTCAAACACAAAAACAATGAACACAAAATTAGTGATGAGAAAAAAGCAGTATTGTTCCTTATCAAGGAAGTGTTAATCCCTCAACATTATTTAAGTAAAGATTTAGAAAAGGTTCTGAGGTACGCGTGCCTTGTTCATGGTAACGTGGTTCTTATTCTCGATGGTGTAGATGAAGTTTGTCCTCATTATATGAAGTTCATTCTTAAATGGATTAAGTTGCTGATGCGATCGAAAATAAGTAAAATTTTACTCACTTCGAGACCACATTTACGTTCGAAACTTGTTAAATCTTTTGATCCGTTCATTCTAACACTGGAAAAGTTTTCTCATGACGATCAACTTAATTTCCTCATTAAATATTGGAAAGATGCATTAAAGTCAAGCGATGAATCTGCTTGTCATATTGAGAAATACGCCAACACCCTGCTTGATGGATTTAGTAATACAATTGACGATTGTGAGTTAGAATTTACTGGAATTCCTCTTCAAACAAGACTGTTAGCTGAAGTTATGCTCGACTCGACTGAGAACGATACTCACAATTGGCTCGGGTGTAGACAGTATGTGCAACAAAATGGTACGGTAGAAGCTCATATTCCGGATTTAAATTTACATTTCTTATACACGAATTTCATAAAGAAAAAAATAGAAATATTTAAAAAAGATAAAATGAGGTTGAGCACAAGCGCTGCTTTGGATAATGAAAACTCAATTTATGAGGACTGTTTGAAACAGCATAAATTGTTGGCATTGAAAACTGTTTTGCCTGAGGAAGACTTTAAAATGTGCTTTGATAACGCCGATGTGGATAAATCAATCAATGACTTTAAAAGGTTGTTTGATAAAGCCGATGTGGATGAACCAATCGAAAGAATACGCAAACATAAAGAGAAGCGTGGGTTAATTGTGACTATAAATGGTGGCGTGCCGGTTTTCATCCACCGTACTATCGCGGAATATCTAGTTGCAGACCACGTGGCCAATTCACCTTGCCATAGCGAAGGATTTTATGATTTTATTCACACAAACATTTTAAATTATTCATATTATTCATACCAATATAAAGTTACGAGAAAATTCTTAAATATGAATTTAGAAGGTGCCGAAAAGAAATACGTCTTTGCTGATAACAGCAGTAAAAGTGTATCGCCGATAGCTCTTAGACGTTCAAACGATGGTGGACTCCAACACTTTGATAGTTTTATCCAAGCCGCACGAGAAGGTCATACTAATATTATGTTAGCACTTCTAAGTGGTATCGGAGGAGTAGAATTGTGTCGCGAACTCTTGAGATATGAATTTGTTTCAGGTGTTATGTACAAGTATATGCCCGATATTGTATGGGACATTCCTAATAAAAGAAGTATGGAACAACTTATCGAATTACTGATACCGGATTCTGAGCGAAATATTTCTATATCTTCACAAGATTCTGAACCAGATTTAAGGTTAGCATTAGTCAAATGGTTGTATAATGCTCAGACGGGAGGAGGAGATATTGACGGAGATATTGAAATACGAGATCACTATATTTACACTTCCGCTAGGAGGGGGAACCACGAAATATTAGGATGGCTGCTTTTACCTGCAGACTCGGGTGGGTGTGGAGGGGATGTTAATGTGAAGACTAGCTGGGGAGATACGCCATTACATGCCGCTGTATATTGTAACAGACTATCGACAGTGGAATGGTTGCTAACTCCAGTGGAAGAAAACGGAGCAGGTGCAGATCCAGACATCAAAGACAGGCAAGGTAGAACTGCACTCGAGATAGCCGCATATGAATATACTCAACACAAATGCAATCCATTGATTCAAGCAGAGTATTTAGAAATAATCGAAGTTTTAAAGTCTCCCATTGGAAAGAATAGGTATCTCTATTAAGGACTCTCAACCAAAATTAAAGAAGCGAATATAACAGTCAATGTAAACGATTTTAACAATGAAACTATTGAACGTGCGTTAGACAAATCACTCTCGCTTCAAGGGGAAGAAGTTTGTTTAAAAGAATTGATGGGACAAGATGGAAATATAGATTTATCATTCACGGAGCAACAGGAGTTTTGTTATTGTTTTATAGAAAATGAAAAGTATTTTTTGGATTTGTGTCACGGGACATTGTCTCTGGGAGGTAATCTCCCTAAATTTTGTGAAAACCTTCCGTATTATATACCTAGACGATTCAAGAGAGACGATTTACAAAAAGAAACAAAACAAAGTGACATTACAGACAGTGGATGTTCTATAGAAGAAACACATGATCAACCAATCAAATCAGGGATAAAAGAAATATACAATGAGGGTGATTCATTAGAGGAAATGACGCCCAAAACAGTGATATTGATAATGGACGTGCCTGGTATGGGAAAGAGTGCTGTGCTCTCCAGCATGTGTAAAAGCCTTAAAAATCAACATCCAAATAATTGGGTGATACGACTGGACCTAAATCAGTTATCAGAAATATTCTTCAAACACAAACTAAAAGCATCCAAAATTAGTGATGAGAAAGAAGCAGTATTGTTCCTTATCGACGAAGTGTTAATCCCTCAACATTATTTAAGTAACGACTTAGAGAATGAGGTTCTGAGGTACGCGTGCCTTGTTCATGGTAACGTGGTTCTTATTCTCGATGGTGTAGATGAAGTTTGTCCTCATTATATGGATTTCATTCTTAAATGGATTCAGTTGCTGATGCAATCGAAAATAAGTAAAATTTTGCTCACTTCGAGACCACATTTACGTTCGGTACTTGTTGAATATTTTGATCCGTTCATTCTAACACTGAAGAAGTTTTCTCGAAACGATCAACTTAATTTCCACATTGAATATTGGAAAGATGCATTAAATTCAAACGATGAATCTGCTTGTCATATCGAGAAATACGCCAACACCCTGCTTGATGTATTTAGTGATGCAATTGACGATTGTGAGTTAGAATTTACTGGAATTCCTCTTCAAACAAGCCTGTTAGCTGAAGTTATGCTCGACTCGACTGAGAACGATACTCGCAATTGGCTCGGATGTAGACAGTATGTCCAACAAAATGGTGAAGTAGAAATACAGGATTTAAATTTACATTTCTTATAAATGATAAAATCGGGTCGAGCACAAGCGCTCTTCGGGATATCGCACCATCCATTTACGAGAAGTGTTTGGAACAGCATAGATTGTTGGCATTGAAAACTGTTTTGTCTGAGGAAGACTTTAAAAGGTTGTTTGATAACGCCAAGTTGGATAAATCAATCGAAAGAATACGCAAACATAGAGAGAAGCGTGGGTTAATTGTTACTATAAATGGTGGCGTACCGGTTTTTCTTTTCCTTTCCTCTCCACCATCCCTTCCTTTCCTTTTGATTGATGATATCTCACTTTATATGAAAAATATTGTTCGGGTGATTGTCCGTCATTGTGGGGTTCGTGGGCATGTGCTCACGTATGTGTTTATGGATTTCGTGGGGATAGATAGTCATTTGAATGATTTATGCGACAATGTAACTTGCTTCATTAACTTTTGTCTGGTTGGTTGGAAGAGATTGCTACCTGGCAATAAGCCCGCCAAATTATATTGTTATAAAAGTGTTAAATAAAATAAATAAATGTTCGTTTATCGCATCCGCATGGTTGTCACCATATTCTTCACCTAGTGTCCAAAATGAAGGCGGTATCGGAATTGGTAGCGTATCACTGCTCTAGATAGGTCGAATTGCGGAATGAAGATTCGGGTATTCAATACTCCTTTTATATTTGGAAGAGGACCCAATCGCATTACTTAAACAAAAGTAGCAATCAGTCGCGTGATCTTTTTGCTCTCTCCATACCGTGGGAACAGCAAATGGCATTTATTTTCTATTTTCTGGAATGTTAAGCTTATTTGTTTGAGAAGCAATAAAACAATTCCAAAATTGTTCCTCAGTGTAATCAACGTTTTCAAGTCTCGTATTTAAGATGAAAGCTTGGAATTTTTTTTCAATGTTTCCCTTCAGTAGTTGTGACTTTCTTCAGAAACTGATTCATTTGCGGTAAAAAACGAGAAATATTTAGTTGAATATTTTATATTATAATATTATTTATAGTTAAGGCATTAACATTGTGGATGTTTGGATATTTTAATTTGTTTTATTAAACACTGTTTATTCCACTTTTTGTAACGGTATAACCCTACCGGTTTCAAGGCTTTCTCCTTATCTTTATATCTAGACTTTGATTTATATTTTTCTTGCTTAAGTTGTTTAATGTAATTGAATAAATTCTGTATCAAATGTGAAATAAATAAATGATGTACATTATAAAGAATTATCTTTTATTGCTTTTACCACACTTCATTATTCTATTTAAAGTAGGGGAGGCCAACCTTTACAGCCTTTACAAAGCGAAACGGTGCTGTTGATTTTTTTCTTAAGAGTGTGCCATTGCACACCAGCCAACAATAAAAAGGACAAGACCACCGCCACCAGATGGATAAATGATCTGGAGAAAGACAATATAAATGGAGAAGCAGTATTCCAGGAAGATGCTGCACCGTGACACTAATCTAAGGTGATGATTAACTAACTATTCCCAAGGTAACAGTATTACCCTCTCCTGATATCAATCCGATTGGAAATGTGTGGACTATTTGTAAAGGCAGGATCAGGGAAACAGACCGTACAGTGGAACAGGAGAGGATTGACACAGGCATTAACGTGTGGTGTCGGGATGAGCCAATATTGGAAAACTGCCAAAAAACCTATTGAATCCATCACAAAACGTGAACAAGATTGTATGAAAGCTAAAAGCGGACATATTCCTTATCAAAATAATGAATATTTGAAAGATTAAAAAAATGTTTATAACTTTTTATGGCTAAAAACACTTGTTTCAACTATTTTATCTTTATTCACATTAATCCCCCCACTACTGTGTTCTCGATACGATTGCCGAATGTAACGTATATTTACTGTTGAACATGATGCCAAGGTCTTTGGCAGTGTGGACGTGCACGGCGTGATGGCCATCAATCGAGTACCTTAAGAATAGCTGGATCCCAGCTCTTGTAAAGACAGCATTAATAAAAGAAACTCTAGAATATGCTCCGAGCACTTGAAGTAAGACTGTTCCTTAACCCTATTTAAACGCAGATTGCTTCAGTATTTCCCCATATGTCATAATAATTAAAATCCGACGCAGTCCTCTCTTTG
Source organism: Odontocerum albicorne (assembly GCA_949825065.1). Taxonomy (NCBI): domain Eukaryota; kingdom Metazoa; phylum Arthropoda; class Insecta; order Trichoptera; family Odontoceridae; genus Odontocerum; species Odontocerum albicorne. Next base: position 13,338,999 of record OX463868.1, read on the forward strand.
AATCTCCCGAAATCGAAAGACGTGATTGATCCTTCCGCCGGACAACTGCGATCTGAGCAAAATGTAAAAAAAGGCGTTTTGAAGGAGTCTACAGATTCAAGTGGACCATTTAATGACAGTCTTTTCCCTGGCTCCATCCCAACTCACTGTCTGCGAAGACTGTTGGGGTCAGCTCTCCTCGTCCTCAGGTTGTATGCTCTTCTGTCCCGGACTATGTCCCCCAGGCCGTGCCTCCGCATCAGGTTATCTTTTTGCACCACCCATGAATTCTTTGGTCTTCCTCTGGTTGTTATTCGAGGAAGATCCATGGAGATTGCCTGGTTCACAATGTGATCGGGTGCTCTGCGTTCAACGTGCCCACACCATCTCAATCGCCTCTCCTCCATCTTGCTGTTGATGTCTGTAACACCCAGGCTTCCACGAATGCGTGAGCTTTTTTTTTGGACCATTTAATGACAGTAAAGACAATAATACGGATAAGGGCATCGAAGTGCAATATAAAGGCCTAAAGTATTCATTAATTTCAAACTGTTTGGTACAGACTAACATTGTTATTAAAACAACAAGACGTGTTTTACTGTTTTTTATTAAACAATATGTTTTGCACGCAAAGGGAAAGAAAACAATCTTGATAATAGAAACAATTCCGTGTTGTGTTTTGGTTACTCTGTAAGTTTCATTCAAATGAACAATTTGTGTCATTGTAATTCCCTATTATTAATGTGAGGAGGAAATCTCAGTTTACAAATGGAAACAAAAATAGTTTGTCTTGTAATCGTACATACAATAACTAAATATAGTATTAAAGAAAAGGCTTTAGTTATATCGCATACAGTTTATTTATAATGATTCAAGAAAGCTTAATTTATTGTTTAATACAAATATGACATCTTATTATGAATATAGGTGTTAATTATTAAATTTCCAATCGGTTTATATCATTTATTTTTCCTGTCGTCAGTAGGGCAGGGCCTAGACCTGATAGCTTACGCGAACTGAATGACATACGTATACAAGAAGCATACCCTCGCATTAATCCACCATAACTGCGGATTGTAAAATAATAACAAGTTAAACAGAAACGGTGCCGTATGACTGCTATCTTAAGCAATGGCGGGCGGCGGCGCTGTGTTACCAAAGTGACGTCATGCGCAGCGCGGACCAGTCCTCGTCCTCCTTATGAGCATATCCTTGTCTTATTCCATCATGTTTTCATAACCATATTCATTCAATATTTTCCATAGCGTGTCTTTTATCACGCGGTCGTACGTTTTTACCATGCCCATATTTCCACAAGCATGCGCCAAGACAAAATCTGATCCATGCATATCCACTTAAACACTTAAAAAAACACTCTGAACATCACACCCTTTTTTTCTGCCTTTATTCTCATTCTTTCTATCAGATTTTTTTCCGTACATAAATTAAATGGAAAACAATGGATTCCAAATACTAAGTCATATTACGAGTATACTTCATTCTTAAGGGAAAATGGAACCCTGACTCCGCAGCCTTCAAGAATGGAGCAGAATACAAGGAGCCCACAATAAGTCCCGTAAGACGTGAGACAGACGGGCCTATGCCGAAGTGATAGCCAACATCGAGAGAACCTGATATGGCGCGAGAAAAAGATATCCACTAAAACAGAAGAGAGTCTCTTTGTAACTTCCACACTCCCTTCTTGCACCCTTATCGGTGTAACGGAACAATCAAGGCCCTCCTCCAGTCTTTCCGTGTGCAGTCAGATTCCCAACATTTATTGAAGAACTGTCTCGGCTACTTGATTGTTCGTTCACCGCCGCACACTACGAGTATTAGATGTTATTATGAAATGGTGGACTCTGCATGATTCCGATCATGAACTTGCACTACGCTCAGACAGAGATTCTTTATTGACCTTTCCAGTTCACCGATCTTCTTTTTTTACATCGTCCTTTACTGTCCACGCAGTGAGACTTTGGAACCAGTTACAAACCAATTCAAGTCTCGCTCCGTCCTTGGCACGCTTGAAGAAGCGAATCTATTTCTAGTCAGTAATATAACGTGTTTCATTCTTAATTTTCCTTTCCCTTTGACCGATGATATCTCACTTTAACATTAATATGGATACGCCCATAAATTTTACGAAGATGAATAATCATTTGAATATTTTGTGTGACCATCTTGCTTTATTTATTTTGGTGTGGTTGGTTGGAAGTGATTGCCGCCTGACATTAAGCCCGTCAGATTGTTTTTGCAATGAAGTATTTAGTAAATAAATAAATATGGAACTGTTATATCGCGAATTGTAACAGAGAAGCATTTATTTATTTATTTAACACTTCATTGTAAAAACAATATGGCGGGCTTATTGCCAGGCGGCAATCTTCCAACCAACGATAGCAAAAAAAATTAAAAAGTTGTTTTCATTGTGTCAGAGTAATGGACTGCACTTGAACACTAATAAATGGCAGAAGATCAGTTTCTTCAGGACCGAAAACCCCATAAATTGTAATTATTCTCTCTCTCTATGATGGATTGGAAGCTGTTTTGGAGATACGAGATCTTGATGTTACATTTGATAGTGGCCTCACTTTTCCGTATCATGTTTACAAACTCATTTAGTAGTTGCCTGAAAATGTTGGGATTTATTCTTAGATTTTCAAAACCATTGAAGGAAACACGCGCGATCAAGTGTCTTGACCATGTACGAGTACATAACATACATCGCCTTGGTGAGAAGTAAATTAGAATACAATTCTAGTACTTTGCCTCGTGGAAGACCTTGACTTAGCACACCTGGTCCTGGTCCTGGTCCTGGTCCTGATTCTGAATGGCATTTTGCGGAAAATGTTCGAGACCTGATGATTTGTGATTTAGATGGAATACCAGAATTCACCGGAGAACACAAAATTATTGGCTTCGAGAATTTGAATCTAGTCCGTTGTTTCTACAATTTTTTTCCGGAATCAATATTTGAGAATGTCGCTCTGGAAACCGATCGATATGCGAGTAGTAAATTGGCGAGTATTGAGACGATTGCCCCAAAATCTCGTTTTAGAAAATGGAAGGAAATTGATGAAATGATATGAAGGGATTTGTTAATACCGAAATGGAATGGGACTGGTACACAAAATTCAGCCCCAGAATATTACCAAGATTCATTTTGGCTTACGGCAACTCCCGGATTTTTCCAAATAATTAAAAGAGACGAGTATCAACTCATTAGGTCGGTTTTGCATTTCGTAAATAATGAAGAAAATAAAAACGACGACCGTCTTTTTAAAATCTGGCCTATAATAAATATGGTAGAAAATACATATAAAAATGCATATAAAAGCAATAAGGAATTGAGTATTGATGAATCGATGATAAAATTCAAAGGGCGATTGTTTATCAAACAATATCTGCCAACTAAGCCCAGTTCCAAGTGGAAGATGAAGGTTTGATCACTGTGCGATTCTAAAACAGGCTTCCTTCTGAAGTTCCATGTATATAAAGGGAAGGAAGGCGAACCTACAGCAGAAGCATTAAGATATAGAGTTGTATCGGACGAATGCGTCATCTAAAATAAACTACCAAAAGCAAACTCGAATATTGCTAGAAAAACATTTTCCAAAAAAGTTTGAGAACAAAATATTCCAGCCCAATTGTCAAGCGTGCATCATAATGCTCTCATCGTGCAAGAAAAAAGGGAAAAAGGAGCTTGCAAAAGGAAGCGAACTACATGGTACTGCGACTGATGCATTGGAAAATCTGCATTATGTGTGCAGCCCTGTTTCAAGGACTACCACACAAAAGTCAAATATAAAAAGTATTGTCAATGTTTGACTCTAGATTCTACGTAGAGGCGATGCAATGGTCATTCATCATTTATAAAAAAAAAATTTGTTGAAAAATATATTTGTTATACTCTTATTATATTTTCAGAAAAAACCTGGAAAATTGTTTTATTTTTTAAAGTGGTATGCTCTTTATTCTTCTCCTTCCCGGTATCATGTCAGGTCCCCCCAACGTTGACTATCACCTGAGAGTAAGCATCTCTGTCCCCGGCAGCCCAAAAAAGATCCGCGACGCTCCTTATACCAGTCCAATCGCGTATATTGCGGAGCCAGGAGATTTGCCTCCTGCCAACACCTCTTCGACCCTCTATTTTGCCTTGGATGATCAGGTGCAGTAATTTGTACTTTGCTCCTCTAAGTACATGACCCAAGTAGGACACCTTTTGGATTTTAAAATTAATCAGTATATCCACATTTCGAATGCTTCCAGTAGGTTCATACTATCAACTTTGAGGGTCCATGATTCCACTCCATGAAATAACACTGACCAAACGTAGGATTTGACTAACCGCTGTCAAAGTTTCAAGTTTAGATTATCATCGCAGAATACGCTTCTCATTTTATTAAAAGCCGCACGAGATGATTCAATCCTGCACTTTACTTCGGTTTCGGTCTTCCACCAGGACACTTCCGAGATATTTAATTTTTTTCACTCTCTCTTTATCAGCACCGCTCAATATTATTACCAATTTTAAATAAATTATTATAAAAAAAATATATATATATTTTCGCCCTTTTTCCCTTCTTTTCTTAATATTTTCTGTTTTAATGAATAGTAGATTCATTTAATGAATACTTTATACTTAGAAAAAATTGCAATTATATCTGTAACTTTATTTTTAATGGATAAAAGACTTATTTTGTGACTATTTATGAAATGTTATTCAGCACTTAAATGGTTAAATAAGTCGCATTTAGCCTCACACAAGAGACTGAGGTGAAATGGAGATCTGTTCTTTCTGCCTACTCCGATGGTGATGATGATGATGATAATGAAAAGGGGGGGGGGGGGGGATGGTGATGATGAATAAAAAGGATATAAGTAAAACAATTTTTAAAAATTACACACTTATTTTTTATATTGATTTCATAAACAGATTAGTTAAAATTCTCTCCGAAAGATGGCAACATTGGTGTTGAAGAGCTCAGAGTGAGAACTCGTGTTTCAAACTATTTTTTTCAACTAACAATATTCAAAATAGTTAAAATGTTTATTTTATTATTTATTATATTTAAACAAATGTATTAAAAAGGCGTAAAATAACACAATCACTATTAAAAACCAATAGGTTCTAAACTAGGATAAAGTTAATTTGTGCTAAATATATTGTCATCTATGGAATATATGTCGAAGCTTTAGATTTTTACAGATTTCGTGAAATTTTTACTGTATGCTATCAGAATATTGATTTTTTTTCAATAAGTCTAAATTATCTTCACTGTATTTTCAATTTTGTAAGTTATAATTCAGTTAATATTTAAAAAATGTTTTATTTTCTTTATGTAAATAAAAACTTCTTATTTCAAGACTTTAAATTGAAGATATTTATGAAAATAAATAATTAATGGATTCATACAATATTTTATCCGATAGGCAATCCCTCGTGGTCAAGTTTAATTGTCAGCCATCCTATGGATGGATATGTCTGTGTGTGTATTGGTGTATTGTGTGCAAGCTGTAGCATTTCAGCAAGCAGTCTAGATCAATCTCAAAGTTTGAATGGAATAGAAGTGATTGATGTTCCAAGACGATGCCAGGTTTTATCTGCTGTTGTCTTTCATTATGCAGAGTTTTATATAGTGCTATTTTTAATTTGCTTTATAATTTTATAATAAGAAACACATAAAAAATATAAACTCAAATTTTCAATGGCGTAAGGGAAAATTTAGTCTAGAAGTGTATCAGCCAGGAATCGAACCTGTGATATCCGCTTGCTTAGCATAAATGCTAACCAATTATTGTATTATATTACACTTTTGTTGTATATAGTACAACCTAGCAGGTTTATTACCATATGGCAATCTCTTCTCGTATTTTAAACCTTTACGCAATTTTTTTCCCATCAAGAAGACCGGCATATCACAAAACACCTTAATCCAAATCGGTCTTGATATATAAATTGGTTAAATAAGGATTATCTAAACTTTTTTGGACCAGTATTCTATTGAGTTATTTGAATTATTTTTTATGTTACGAAACCATAGATTATCTCTATGTCTAGAATAATGGGCATGTACTCATATATACACATATAAAGGTGTCCCAAAAACATGTATACACACTTTTACATTGTACCGTTAACTTGAACTTGTTGCAGTAATTTCTCTAGCCATGCATTGGTAAGGAGTGTCGGGAGGAGGGCTTTTATTTTGGGCAAAATAGTTCACTTCCGCTCTACCATCGTGATGCCTATCTTGATGGAAATTGGCCGAGTAGATGAATTCTTTACATATTTTTATTTCTTAAAATCTCAAGTTTTAATATTTGAGCTAACTACCAACATAACAATACAATAAACTACAATGAAGACCGATCAAGAAACTGCGTATTGATTGGTCAATATAACTACCACGGGGTTGTAATTATGTGAAACTGTGGCTCGGAAGAGAAAAGTGTTTCAACTCGACCCAAGAGGAAAAGAGAGGTCCAAAAATACAATGCAATGTTTTATACTTGTATTACTATTAGAAATACCAATTCTTTTCGTCATTTATAAATACAATAAATAACAAATAAATTATAGCAATTTAAACATTAATTCCAGTGTTGTAAAAGCTACTTAAAAATAGCACTTTAGACAGTAGATTAAGAAAAAAAGTAGCCACAGCAATACTTACCAGCTACTCTACAATTAAAGTAGCCACAGCAATACTTACCAGCTACTCTACAACTAAAATAATGTTTTCTTTTTAACAACACTAAAAAGATTTTAACAAAAGTTCTGTTTTTATTAAAATTAATGAAGTGATGGTTTGAAAATGATATGTTTATTATAAAATTAAAATGATTTGAAATTAATACAGTTTATATTTCAAAATAACCGAACTACGTAAATTATATTTGCATGCATCGGTGCCTTAATATTTATTTAAACTATTTTTGTGACTTTAACTATCTAGTTAAAAGAAATAACTGATTTGCTAATTATTTTTCAGTTTGAAGTTTAAATGTGAAAAATATTCAACAAAAGGTATTTCAGAGTTTTTTGAAGGTAACAAATAAGTATTATTTATTCTCAGAGTCACCTTTCCATTTATGTTAATTCTCTTTAACATGGTTTATTCACTCTGATATTTTAAATGCATAATAGAGACATCTCTTGAAAAATAATTTTACTTTTAAATAGAAATTTTTTGTTTTTTGCTTTTGGCAGCATCGTATTATTTTGTTCCTTGACTATGGTTTTTGGTGTCAAAATCATATGATGACAGGGGTTCGTCACGTTTATTTGGTCTGTTACAACATTTATTAGATTATATTGAATCAGCACATGTTTTACTTCATGTATCTATACCAGGGGTGCCCAACCGATGAATTGCAATCTACCAATTGATCACGGCATGCTTTCAAATAAGTGTTGAAATTATGCATTTTTATAAAATAAGTCTTTGATAAAATGGTTTTATATATGTTTTGATTTTTACTTAGTTAGATTTGTTTATTGTATGAATTAGGGAGAGCTGTATTGTATGAATTAGGGAGAGCTGTATTGTATGAATTAGGGAGAGCTGTATTGTATGAATTAGGGAGAGCTGTATTGTATGAATTAGGGAGAGCTGTATTGTATGAATTAGAGAGAGCTGTATTGTATGAATTAGGGAGAGCTGTATTGTATGAATTAGGGAGAGCTGTATTGTATGAATTAGGGAGAGCTGTATTGTAAAAATGAATAAATGGAGCTAACACATTATCAAATGGAGCTTTCTACTATTGTATATAACTTTTCAATTCAGTGCAAAGGACAATTAGCTACAGTGCAGTTTAGAGAGCAAACACTCCTCGAGGGGGCTGTAACTCGGGACAACAACAAACTACTATTTAACAAATCATGTATAACACTTTCTTTGCGTACAGTACAAGTATTGCCACGAGGCAATCTCTTCCAAACAATAAGAGAATAAGAGATATATGGTACATAAAAAAAATTTTGAATCTTAAATACACCTTTCGATTGTTGAATATTTTTGCATTTATACTTATAAATGGATAAAGATACACATTGGATATTTAAATTTGTATTGAAATTAAATTATCTACTTGAATAAAAAATTCAATCTCAATTGAAACTCTTTGAATTATTTGCGAGTATTTAAAATGATTAAGCACAGATTAATGTTCCTGATAAACTCCATGGCTTAGTTGATAAAACACGGCTGGCGGCCAATTGCAGGTTTGATTATTTTTATTTAAAAAGGATTTATGATTCTGGTTTTTCCTTCCAGCCTCTTAAACATCTTTCTGGTTGGTTGTAAAAGATTGCTAGATGACAATAAATATGTCAAGTTGTACTGTATATAACAAAAGCATAACACAGTATAATAGAATACTGGTTGAATATTTTTTCATGCATAAGTCTATTTATAATGTATTGTACCGAACAATTTTTTTTGGTGAATTGTTATGGCGATCTCTGCCGACCGACCAGATATATTTTACGGAGGCTTTAAGTGAAAAGCGGACTCGCACCTTACCAACTAAGCCACTTCATTCTTTTGTGATCTTTAAATCTGAGAATATTAATTTGTCATTCAATAAACTACTTAAAATTAGAAATCTTACTCTAGACTTCGAGGCTTTTGAATTGAATTTATCTTTTTTCCTGAATAGAATTTAGCTTTAACATTGAATTTTTCTTTATTTCAATAGGAAGAAGTTTTTTTAATCGACTTTAAAATTGAACTTTTTTTTTTTAATCTGAATCAAATTTTTGAATTAGCTTTTAAACTGAATTTATCTTTTTATTTTAACCTGAATAGAATTTTTTAATTGGCTTTTACATTTAACTGAATTGGAATATAAATTAAATCAAAAGCCATTAAGAATAATATAACATGTATAACTATGTTTTCAATTCAAAATTAAACAAGGTGGTAAGTATATAATTATTTGAAAATACTGTAAGAGTAATTGATAATGTTTTTTGAAGTGATTTTTCAATTTATCAAATTAAATAATATTTACAGACTATATCATTTTATTGACACAGAACCATCTTGTAAAGTAAAGTTTTGAACGATGAATGTTTTGACGTTTTTTGTAATGGTTTAAGAAAAATATATTTTTTTATTGTATTACGCACTGATATTGTATTGTAATAGTTTATTAGTCAACAGTTAATAAAAAAAATTCACTACACATTAACCATAAGATAAAGGAGAGCACTTTGAAATGGTTAAGGCATGTAGAACAAATAAATAAAGAATGATCAATAGAAATAATATACAGTGAAAACGTGAGTAGAAGGCAGTGTGAGTAGAAGGCAATATGTGAGTAGAAGGCAGTGTAGAAAAAGACCAACAAAAGTAAAGTTGGAGTTTTTTTATTATTTTTATTCTCATGATTGTGTGCGGTATATTATAGGATGAACATTTTTGGTCTTTCTGGAGTGATGATGTGTGAGGAGTTTGATTCCGCATGATGTTTCCAGTTGTAATTGAGTGTCACTGTTTGTCAGGTTGATGAGAACGTGCAACGGGTTTTGTTTTTGTGTAATCAAAAATCGGAAAGAAGCATCGATTTATTTTTTCATGCTGAATATCCTCAGTGAGATACAGGCAAAAGCCTAGTTTACTGGGGACACGACAAATGAAAGGCAACAAACCCAGATCCATTAAAATTGTATGTCCAAATTAAATTACCTGTTGTTTTTTTTCGCAAATTATGTATATTTCTTGTCATGTGTAATAATAAATAAATAAATAAAAATAAATAAAATCAAGTGAATGATATTTTGAAAGAAGGAAATGTAAAAAGTTGTATAAAAAGAAATCACAGAAAGATGTCCTGCCTTAGAAAAGTTTTGCACTCACTCCTCTTTACCTACCCGACAAGGAAACGGCGTGATGATGTAGAATATGGAAGTTTAATATTCAATTTATATCCTTTTGGAAATTAATAAAAAAAACAACCAAAGGAAAAAATTAACAGTCAAAAAAATACCTTCGGTTTCTAAATACAAAAATGTGACAGTAAAAATATCTGAAACTCTAAAGATTCAAGTTTCTTAATAAACTAAGAGAATGGTTTCCCTTGTATCATGTTATGAATGTTAGGCAGTTTAACCACAATTTATAAAAAAAATTGTGGATATTTTGATACAATTGTTAGCAAACTTGAAATCTTTGTAAAAAAAAAACCAGTTAAATTTAACTATGATTCGTGGATCAGTTAAGTCAATTTAGACATCTAATGTTAACATGCGATTGAGCAACAATTTATATACCAGCTTTATGGATGCATTCCAGGCAAAAATTTGAAACCATCAATATGAAAATTTGCCAAGAAGAAAGACCGTTCAATTTAAGTACGGACTGATTTGGAAGTGTCAATTGGGTTTTATCGTCGCAGAACTATTTAAAAGACCACATTTTAAAAACATGATAATAGTAAACGGACCGTCGGCACCAAGATGGCCATGGAAAAGTAACACATGTAAAATGAAATATCGCGTTTGGAGCTACGCAACACCAAAATATACCATAAATAAAATTATTGGATCAAAATCTTTAACCGATGAAAAATAACCGGTATTCTGTTTATTTTGAAATTGTTTTCGGTTTCTTTTAAACCGGTTTCGAAGTCCTACTTGGGACCCAGGTAAATAGAGGCATTACTGTGATTGTAAGAAATATACATTATTTATTTTCATTCTCCTAGAAAAAGTTAAATGGAAATCTTCCAAATTACTGATATATTTACTTGGTACATAAGTTTGAAGCATGTTTTGGTTTCCAAGGTAACATATAGTGCTTAAGAAATATATTTTTTTTAAATATGTCAATATTATTTTTATAGTATAGTATTATTTTATTGAATATGTCTCGAATTTTTCAATTTGTAGAAATTCTGCGATAATTGCTGACTAAAGAAAATGTAGTGTAAAGTATAAAAAATAGAAAATTTCCTACATATCCTTTTGTTTGAGTTCAGCCTAGGAGTTATGGCATCGGAGCTTGCAAGAACTATTGTTGCTAGAAAGCCATCAGGGACAAATTGTCAACATTTGCTCGACAACTTCTTCACCTCCAAACCATCAGATTTCTTCAGGCGTGAAATTAAAAAACTGCCAGAACGCCGGGAGTCAATCGTAAACAATGCAGGAGAACATATTATCGATTCATTTATGTATTTTGTTTATTTAAAAAAAAAGTTTTAAATGAAATAAAAACGTTACGAACTTAACATATACATGAACCCAATATATTCAGATTTTCGTAAGAAATTAATCCAAACAGTTATACATGTATGTTATGTAACTCCCTCATGTCAAAATTCCACAGTGACTTTTTACCTTTTCGCCTGGAACTTATTGATGTTATTGTAAAGTAAATTTGACAAAAGTATTTATTTATTTATTGTCTCTTCTTAAACAGCCTTTTATACTCGTGACTTGTCTTCTTCATCTTCGATATCTGTGTCCATTTTCTTAGTTATCTTGTCACTGGACTTGGCTCTTGAATATTTTGACTTTAAACTCTCTCCTCCGTACTGCTGCGCATTCTTTTCATCTCCTGTAGCGCTGATTGAGCTCTAAACTGATATTTCTGCCACGGTTTCCGTAGCATCTTCGTCAGCATCTATATTGTCACTTTTGTTGACCATACTTCCTCTATGATCTGGTACGTCATTGTAATCTGAGTTTACGTCATTCTTATTACTGTTAAAATATAAAGCAATTTCACTATCGTCAATGATGTTCAAAGGTGTTACGATTTTAGGTGCTTTTTCATCGCTGATTGAAAATACAAACTTATCTGAGATCGGCTGTTTAAATTTCTCAAACTTTTGCGGAGCCACTTGGAGATCCGATGATTGAGTTCAAATCTATTCCTTGAAGACCTTCATATCCTGAAACACTCGAATAACCTCCAGATATGAAAGAGCTTGATCCATAGTTTGAGTAATGACCCGAAGAATGTCCTGAACCGCTGTCATAATTGAATGAAGTCAACGGAACTCCATAAGTAGGATGAGGGACTCCATAAGACCCTGATATTCCATTTGATGAGTCCAAAGATACCGAATGTCCCGAATTGCCGATTGCTTGCAGTGCTGCTATGTAGCTGGTTCCTGGATTAGGGGGTGGTGGATGAAACAAGTCATCTCCAAGACCAATGTGTGAAGGTAGTTTCGAGACTAAACCAGGTATCGGTGTCCAGCCATCGTATAACATAAGATGTGAGGAGGTGTCGGAGGTGCTGGCATTCCTGGGTGTGCAGGTCTTGGGTTTGGATTAGGTTCTGATGGTCCATGGTGGATTCCAATGGGTGGTCCATAGTTAGAATCTGGTCCAGAAACTGAGAAAAGTGAGAGTCAACTGGTCCAATATGTTTTCCTTCTGGTCCATACCCGTATGTGTCTTCAGGAACGGGGAACAAAGGCTTTAACAATGCTTGATGGATGATCTGGTACTACGTAGATAGGAATGAAAAGAGCTACAATGCTTGATGGATCATCTGGTACTCCGTAGATAGGAATGGGAAGACCTATACAATGTTTGATGGATCATCTGGTACACAGTAGATAGGAATGGGAAGACCTACAATGTTTGATGGATCATCTGGTACTCCATAGATAGGAATGAGAAGAGCTACAATGCTTGATGGATCATCTGGTACTCCGTAGATAGGAATGGGAAGACCTACAATGCTTGATGGATCATCTGGTACTCCGTAGATAGGAATGGGAAGACCTACAATGCTTGATGGATCATCTGGTACTCCGTAGATAGGAATGGGAAGACCTACAATGCTCGATGGATCATCTGGTACTCCGTAGATAGGAATGGGAAGACCTACAATGCTCGATGGATCATCTGGTACTCCGTAGATAGGAATGGGAAGACCTACAATGCTCGATGGATCATCTGGTACTCCGTAGATAGGAATGGGAAGACCTACAATGCTTGATGGATCATCTGGTACTCCGTAGATAGGAATGGGAAGACCTACAATGCTTGATGGATCATCTGGTACTCCGTAGATAGGAATGGGAAGACCTACAATGCTCGATGGATCATCTGGTACTCCGTAGATAGGAATGGGAAGACCTACAATGCTCGATGGATCATCTGGTACTCCGTAGATAGGAATGGGAAGACCTACAATGCTCGATGGATCATCTGGTACTCCGTAGATAGGAATGAGAAGAGCTACAATGCTTGATGGATCATCTGGTACTCCGTAGATAGGAATGGGAAGACCTACAATGCTCGATGGATCATCTGGTACTCCGTAGATAGGAATGGGAAGACCTACAATGCTCGATGGATCATCTGGTACTCCGTAGATAGGAATGGGAAGACCTACAATGCTCGATGGATCATCTGGTACTCCGTAGATAGGAATGGGAAGACCTACAATGCTCGATGGATCATCTGGTACTCCGTAGATAGGAATGGGAAGACCTAGAAAATAAATAACAGTGGTTTATTGATATTTTTTATCTTTTTATTTTAATTTTGTATAATTCCTGTGTGTTGATGCTATCTATAGATTAAAAATGAAAAACATATTTGTCACAACACACATTGTTTGACGTAATGGAATTTTTCATCAACACGATTATCTTATCGAACAAGATAGATTGGTGAAATAAAAGTCAGAAATAAATAACACACTATACAGGTGGCGCAGAGGAAACGCATGTTTTTTAAATGGCTAGTATTTTGCAAAGAGAGGAAACGCATGATTTTCATTTAAGCGTAACATTGTTTATTTTCAAGATAATATTTTGATGAATACAGGTAAATGAAGTAAAATAATATTGCACCTTAAATTAATTGTGAAAAATAATGTCAGCCAAGTGAAGTGTTGCCCTTCTTCGCGGTCACATATCTGCAGCCTCTCTTGAAAGTTACGCGTCACTCTCACAAACATCTCTTCTGGTATTCCTTCGATTTCTTGACGAAAATAAACTTTCAGTGAGTGAAGAAGGGCAACACTTCACTTGCCTGACATTATTTTTCACAATTAATTTAAGGTGCAATATTATTTTACTTCATTTACCTGTATTCATCAAAATATTACTTTTAAAATAAACAATGTTACGCTTAAATGAAAAACACGCGTTTCCTCTGTTTGCAAAATACTAGCCATTAAAAAAAACATGCGTTTCCTCTGCGCCACCCTGTATAAGGAGTCAAGAAATTAACATAAGTTAAAAAAACATATTTAAGATATCAGCCGTATCTATAGGGAAATATCACAGATTAGCATTGCAGTATTAAATTGCATACAATAAAAGTGTAATATATAGATGATAATATTGTTTATTTTCAAGATAATAAAAGTGTAATATACAGATGTAACACATAGAATTAGTGTGGGATGGATGAAGTTTAGATCAATGACAGGAGTTCTATGTGATCCGAAAATGCCAGTAAAGTTAAAAGGAAAAGTATACCAAACGATTGTCAGACCCGCACTCCTCTATGGCTCCGAATGCTGGACGATGTATAACTCTTACTCTAGGCAACTAGAAACTGCTGAAATGCGCATGCTAAGATGGTCAGTAGGTGTGTCCCTAAGAGACAAAATAAGAAGCTCACACATTCGTGGAAGCCTAGGTGTTACAGACATCAACAGCAAGATGGAGGAGAGGCGATTGAGATGGTATGGGCACGTTGGATGCAGAGCACCCGATCACATTGTGAACCAGGCAATCTCCATGGATCTTCCTCGAATAACAACCAGAGGAAGACCAAGGAATTCATGGGTGGTGCAAAGAGATAACCTGATGCAGAGGCACGGCCTGGGGGACGTAGTCCGGGACAGAAGAGAGCATACAACCTGAGGACGAGGAGAGCTGACCCCAACAGTCTTCGCAGACAATGAGTTGGGATGGAGCCAGGGAGAGAGAATAAAAGTGTAATATATACAAAAAAAATCTATAAAATTAGTATAAAAAGCTCGAGTTTAGATCTAGAAAAACGTGGAACAATCGAATAAATTAAATTCTGAGAGGTTCAAGTGAAAGGCTTTTCAATGGTTGAGTTTGTGACAAGATGCATTATCGGGACAGACACTAAATATATGTACATATACCAGGAAAGAAGAAAGTGGAATTGTTTCCTCTCTGCCTACTCCAATAGGAACATGACACGATGATGACGACGGTGAAATGAAATAACTAACAAGTGTAAAATACAGTTTTAACAAAGTTGAATGCATTTAACAGTTATCAAGGTAAGTTTAACACGATATCGAAGATGAAGCAAATAATAAAAAAGTCCTTCCGGCACTGGCCGCAAGAATCAAGTCAATATCGTCTCTGAGGAATAAAAAGAAAGGACATTTCCGTTATATGACATCCCATAGGTACTCGCCCATTTCTTTCGAACACATTTCATCATTCTATTGGAAACATTTTATTATATGACAGTAATGATTTTTTTATTTTTCTTTCCTATCCTCCATCCCTTCCTTTTCCTTTGATTGATGATATCTCACTTTATAGTAAAAGGAATGTTCGGGTGATTGCCCATCTTTGTGGGTTTGTGGGCATATGCTCATGTATGTATTCATGGATTTCGTGGGGATGTATAGTCATTTGAATGATTTATGCGACCATGTAACTTGCTTAATTTACTTTTGTCTGGTTGGCTGGAAGAGATTACCGCCCGGCAATAAGCCCGCCAGATTGTATTTGCAATAAAAGTGTGAAATAAATAAATGTATAAAGGGTGCAGCGTGCATATTTGAGATTTATCAACTTGAAGTTGGGCATTCTTATAATTGATATTATTTAAAATAACTATTCTTGCTGGTGAGTGTATTATTAACACTAAATGTCACATTATGCCGCATTATCTTTTATGGATGGCGCTCAAAAGGTTCGAGGTCCATAATACAGCATCCAACACTGCATTCGTTATTATTGAGGAGAGAAATACACCACGAAGCTGTTTACAAAGTGAACATAAACTCCGTGTCCATTATAATGGACGTCAGGTCTATAGAGCTCAAATGTTATTACCTCTGAGTAATAGAGGAATACTGAATGATACTTGTTTGTTATAAAAAAGCATTAACTTTCATTTAAATTGTCACGAATTGCTTAGCTTTTCCTTTATTCGAGTTCCTTCAGTACAAACCTGTCATAAGGCTTTTCTCTGTTGTAAACAAAGTGCCTCTAATCATCAACAAACTCCCTCTGTACATAGAATACATATTTTGTGAAATTAATTTGCTGAGATTTCCGATGTACTTTTCCACTGACGATTGAGTTATAAAAGAAGGCTGTTTGCAGAATTTATAAATTGATAAATTTGTTCCCTCCTTTTCTTTTTGTATAAATGTCAAGGGTGACGCTCGGTATGGTGAGGTGCGGGCTGTCTATCTTGAGATATGTCAGTATCGTATTATTAACTTTGTATATTGTTATTTTTCGGAGGAATTTCAACGTTAGTACTTGCATAATTACGAGGGTGGATCAAATATAAAACAGACATTTAAAAAAAAAAATATTTGCAGAAAGAAAAGACCAAGTGCACATAATCTCTTGCTTTAGAAATGCATTATTTTCAGCGAATCGGTAGTTTTTTTATCCCGATTTAATTTTTTATCCCGACTGTAATGAATCTTTTCCTCGGGTTTTATTGTAAATGTTATTTGTTTTATTATTAGAAATATTTGTTTTAGTAATGAATGAATAAATGAATGTGATAGTAACACATTCGGCGGTAAATTAAGTGAAGGGTGCTGTGTTCATATACCATCATGCATTTTGGTGAGACCTCCCAAAAAGGATTCCCTTAAAGTATTTCCAAAAGCTACACACGCCACTCATATCTCTGACACTAAAAGATAGACCTCGGTGCGCTACAGGACAAACAACGGAATTCGAGTTCGTTGAATTTATTTTACTCTAGAAGACTAAAATTTTGTGAAATATCCTTAAAACCGTCATGAGCGCTAAATATCAAAAGTTCACTTTAGTTTAGATGTGCTATAATTTGTGATTCACCGGTAAATAATATCAAGAAAATATTGTGAATTCGAACAGGAAAAAATTTATTTATAATTAATATTAAACATGATTCTCCTAAGTTCAGATATCATGATTTGTAATATTAAAAATAACGATATTACTGTTTTTATCTTATCAAGTGGCATCAAAGCTAATCAGTTGATAACACAACATTATAAATACGGTATCAATAGAACGGATGATCATTTATCCCTGGACTCGCCTTGCAAACCAAAGTTTCGTGCTAAATTACAACGTACGTCGCTGGAATATATATTTTATAAAACATCTCAAATAGTGATTATGGATAATGGTAAGTGTTAAGTTTCTGGATTGATTTAATTACGGATGCACAGCTTCCTTTTATACATTTCATTTGCACTCAACAATACGTGTGCCACAATACACTTCACTAAATATTCTGTTCATTGTCACACGGGGAAGAACAAGGTATTATCAACGTGATAAATATACTCGAAATATACCCACAAACCAACACGTCTCTTTACACTTATATTTACCAATTACAAACATAACAGAAATAAGCATTAATTACATTTAACTTTTAACACAAAACAATACTTAAATTATTTCAAAAAAAATCTTTCATCAACCCAAATGTTTAACAAAAATTTAAATGCAATTTAGCTTACTTAATTTTCTGACATAAACAAAATTTATATCAATTTCAACATTTCCCTGAATTTAGCAAATTTAATTCTTCCCAACGACTTAGTAAAAATATCAGCAATGTTTGAATCTGAATCTATCTTAACAATATTAACATTTTCATGAACATAATGATATTGTTCTTCGATATGTTTAGATTTTTTTGAAAAGTTTCCATATTTAGCTATAGCGAGAGCTCCAGAATTATCTTCATAAATTTTAATAGGTTGAACATTTCATAAAAACATCACTAACAACATTTCTTAAGAAATGTATTTCTGTAACAGTTTTATATAATACGATATAGTCTGCAAAGGTAGATGACTTAGTAACACAATTTTGTTTTTTGTATTTTAAATAAATATTATTTTCAAATAGTTCAATTACAAACCCAGTAGTTGACTTTTTGTCAATAATATCTCCTGCCCAGTCAGCATCAACATAATAATATCTCCTGCCCAGTCAGCACCAACACAATAATATCTCCTGCCCAGTCAGCACCAACACAATAATATCTCCTGCCCAGTCAGCACCAACACAATAATATCTCCTGCCCAGTCAGCACCAACACAATAATATCTCCTGCCCAGTCAGCATCAACACAATAATATCTCCTGCCCAGTCAGCATCAACACAATAATATCTCCTGCCCAGTCAGCACCAACACAATAATATCTCCTGCCCAGTCAGCACCAACACAATAATATATCCTGCCCAGTCAGCACCAACACAATAATATCTCCTGCCCAGTCAGCACCAACATAACAATTCATAATATCAGCTTTATGACTTTGGTTATATGTTAATTTAAGATCTTTGGTTATATACAAGTACTTAAGAACTCGCAATGCATATTTGAAATGTGTCCGATCATTATAATTTTGAAATCTACTTAAATAATGAAGACTGAAAGCTATGTCTGGTCTAGTGCGAGTACTCGTACCATGACTAATATACGAGTATAAGAGTGCTCCTATTCAATTTCTATACTTAACATTCTCATTTCAATTTGATTGACTCAGTTTAAGATTAATCTCCATTGGTGTATTATAAAGTTTTGAGTTTTCAATATGATATAGTTTAGCTAGCGATTCTATATCATTTTCCTGGCTCAATGTTAAGATATTACTACATTTCTCATAATCATATTCAATATCAATTCCAATGTAGCTTTTTACTTTATTTAAATCCTTCATTTTAAATGTATTGTGTTGTTGTTTTTTAATATAATTAATTGCTTGAATATCTCTGCAACATATTAACAAATGATGGAACAAATAAGAGGATATATAACATACAGTTATATTATTTCCAGCTTTAACATAAATACAATAATCATACTCACTTCTAGGAAAACCCAGATCTTCAATATAATCATTAAACCATTCATACCGAGCACGTGGACGGGGACGTGGGCTCTCCCTTAGACCATACCACGCTTTGTTTCATTTATACACTCTATTGGAAACATCATTATAGCCTTGTGGCTGTTTTACATAAACTTCAGATAACACTTGACCATTTAAGAAAGCTGTCTCAACATCCATTTGACGTATGTTTAAGCTATACCGACAGGAATATGAAATGAATAACTTTAAAATTTGCATTTTAACAACAGGTGAGTATGTATCATCAATACTGCCTTTCTGTTGGAAACCTCGAACCACTAACCTGGCTTTGAAAACATCACTTGGTTTTCTTTTGAACACCCATTTCACATCTAGAATAGCCTTATCCTCTGGTTTACTCACTAGTGTCCAAGTATTATTTTCGACAAGACTGTTCATCTCACTGTCCATTGTCCACTGTCTTTCCATCGTCCAGCCTCATTACATGTTGTCGCCTCCTCTAAGTTACCCGGAATCGTAGCATCACAAAAATTTGCACAAACACGATAATACCCGAATTCTTCATCAAATCGAACTGGTGGTTTGGTTTGCCTTCTTGGTCTCATTCCACTTCATCCTCATTCTTCACATCGTCCTTGGAGTTCTCATCATTACTTGGCTCATTTGACACTTCTTCAGGTTCCTTCCTCGCGATAAACATGTTTTCCTATGTATCCACAGTTAATATTTATAGAAGTAAACGGGTTGCTTCTTCGCGATATCGCGATAAACGTGTTTCCCATCTTCTACATTCATACATCTTCTCATGCAACTCCTATAATTTATCTTACTTTTAATATTTCGTTCTTTCAAAATCATATATACTTGATCCAACCATACTACCATTGGTATTCCTCTACCACGCCTTCCACTCACATTTGCACTGTATATTCGGTTTATTAGTCTTTCTTCATTCATTCGTTCCACACGCCCAAACCATCTCAGCGTGCTCTTCTTCATCTCACTCGACACATCAGTCTTAAGTTCACACTCAGCCTTATTCTTCTCAATGCACGTATTTCTACAGCATTTTTTTGTCTCCTCTCAGTTATTTTTCCACATCCACGTTTTACTCCAACACATCAACGTTTACACCGAAATTCTATTGTAAACTACCACCAGATGTGTAGCTGACTTTGAAACTTTAGAAAGAGATTTTACGTTTTGTTGTATGTATATATGTTTAAGTGCCCTCTTGACTTTGTTTCTATCGCTACACGCCATTTGATATCCCTCTTAACTCTTCCATCGTCTGAAAAATAATTACTCAAATGGCAGAAATCTTCAACACGCACCAATCTTTCTTTACCCACCTATATATAAATATATATCTTTTTTTCTTACACTTTTCTATCACATTTGCAACATCCATTCTCAGATCTTTCTCTTCACACCTTTTATGATTTAACTATTTTTATACGACTTATTCACCATAAAACTATGTTAATATTACCTCTTATTTATAGAAGTCATGGCTATTGAACACAGTAAAAATTAACAGAAGTCATGGCTATTGAACACAGTTAATATTTATAGAAGTCATGGCTATTGAACACAGTTAATATTCATAGAAGTCATCGCTATTAAACACAGTTAATATTTATAGAAGTCCTTCCTATTGAACACAGTTAATGCTTATAGAAGTCATGGCTTTTGAACACCGTTAATTTAAAGAAGTCATGGCTATTTAACACAGTAAATAGTTATAGAAGTCATGGCTTTTGAACACCTTTAATATTAAAGAATTCATGGCTATTGAACACAGTTAATATTTACAGAATTCATGGCTATTGGACACAGTTAATATTTATAGAAGTCATGGCTATTGAATACAGTTAATATTCATAGAAATCATTATAGAAGTCATGGCTTTTGAACACAGTTAATATTTAAAGAAGTCACGTCTATTGAACACAGTTAATATTTAAATAAGTCATGGCTATTGAACACAGTTAATATTTATAGATGCCACAGCTATTGAACACAGTTTATATTTATATAAGTCTTGTCTATTGAACACAGTTAATATTTATAGAAGTCATGGCTATTGAACACCGTTAATATTTATAGGAGTCGTGGCTATTGAACACAGTTAATATTTATATAAGTCATGGCTATTGAACATAGTTTATGTTTATAGAAGTTATGGCAATTGAACACAGTTAGTATTTATAGAAGTCATATCTATTGAACACAGTTAATATTTATAGAAGTTATGTCTATTGAACACAGTAAATATTTAAAGAAGTCATAGCTATTGAACACAGTTATATTTATAGAAGTCATGGCTATTGAACACAGTTAATATTTATAGAAGTTATGTCTATTGAACACAGTTGATATTTAAAGAAGTCATCGCTATTGAACACAGTTATATTTATTGAAGTCATGGCTATTGAACACAGTTAATATTTATAGAAGTTATGTCTATTGAACACAGTTAATATTTATAGAAGTTTTGTCTATTGAACACAGTTAATATTTATAGAAGTTATGACTATTGAACACAGTATAACTGTGTTCAATAGCCATAACTATAACTTATGTGTGTTGTATAAATATAATATTTATATGAGTCCTGGCTGTTGAACACAGTTAATGCAATCTATATAAATTGCGTGTTCACTTTAAATTAACCCAGATCCATGTATAATAAATTGAGTGTTTACTTCAAATTAACCCAGATACACGTAAATTGAGTGTTTCTTTTAAATTAACCCAGATCCGTATACATTGAGTGTTCATTTTAAATTAACCCAGATCCATACATATTGAGTGTTCACTTTAAATTTATCCAGATCAATATAATTTGCGTGTTCATTTTAAATTAACCCAGATCCACATAAATTGACTGTTCACTTTAAATTAATCCAGATTCATGTAAATTGAGTACTCACTTTAAATGAACCCAGATCATATAACTTGTGTGTAAATTTGCAGATGTAAATATGACTTCGTTAAAAGAGGATACTCCGTCCAACGAAACCATAGACATTGAAACTATAAATAATCTGATTTTGGAGCTCCTGCAGTTAATTCCTCAAGGAGACAGGGAACAGGCACTCCGTTCCTTGAACCAGATCCCCACTGCTGATATCTCTAATCTGGCCCCATCTCGTTCTTTATCGAGAGGTAAGTCTTTTTCTTATACTCAAACA
Organism: Odontocerum albicorne; assembly: GCA_949825065.1. NCBI lineage: Eukaryota > Metazoa > Arthropoda > Insecta > Trichoptera > Odontoceridae > Odontocerum > Odontocerum albicorne. Next base: position 13,361,224 of record OX463868.1, read on the forward strand.
CTGACATAGTTTGTATTGGGTCGTCCTTAAAACATTTCGTTTTTTTGAGGTAAAATTAAAAAATATTTTTTATTATATTTTGAATCTAAGAAAAGGCTTTTATTTCACATTTTGATGCCATGTTTATTTTTTTTAGGTAAATAGATAAAACACTTATGCTTTATGTGTATTCACCACTGTTTTATTTGAGTTCACTACCGGTTTCAAAGAGTTCATCTTCACCTGACGAGGAAGACGGAGGTCCTTGAGACCGGTAGTGAATTCAAATAAAACAGTGATGATTACAAAATAAAACACATTATTTATTTTATTGATTTTTTTTTATTTAATTATGTTCATATGTAACACGAGGGATAGACTATCGAGTACCACAACGCTGTATCCCTTTTGTGGTAGGTACAGAAGACAAACCTCCACGGCTTTCTGCACATGCACACAGCTCTCGCTTCATCCACATATTCGATCACTTCATCCACGTTTAATAAAAAATGTACAACCCACCTTAATTTAACTTTTTTATGAAAACGCGCAAAAGTAAAAAAAATAAATGACGCCTTTATCTTTATTTTTCAGACCCTTTGTCGCATCCTCAACAGAATGCTGAAGGCCTTGGTGTCCCCTCCACTTCTCAGCCCGTGGTAAGTATTCTCTTTGGCATAATCCATGAATATGAATGATATAAATTACCATTTGTTATTATCTAACCTTAATTTAACAAGTCTCTCTGATCGGAGAATATTAACGGACTCGATTGTACTTTTCAAAGTTCAATGGAATGATTGATTGTCCAAAACTCTTGGAATTGATTAGCATTCCAGTTTCTACAAGAATCCCCAGGCTGCAGGACACATTCCTATGCTGAAATTATAGAATGATACTTCCATCTTGTTCATTCTTATTATATTAAACCGTGGTTTCCAAGGGATAGATTGTTGGATTGATTTATATATAGAGCCCTTAGTTACACCAGTTACATTACAATCCAACGTCCATCGGTCCCAAGTATCATGTTTAATTTTATTTAAAAGATCAGTTATTTTGTTTGAAAAATGAGTTTGGGGACATAACAAAAATGAAAAATCAATAACTAACTAAATTTTAAAACATTCTTGTGTTTGTGAATTATTGTAATTCTAATTATTCTGATCTTCCTGATTCGCAATTATCTAGACGCCAGTCTGTTAACAATGCAGTTTCTAGACTGAAATATGGCAGTCATAAATATTGTCATACAAGTCCGCATCTAAAATGTCTACACTCTAAAATGTTTCGTGTCGCTAACGGATTCATTTCAAACTTTTGTTCGTGTCATCTATTTCACATTTCTATGTGATAATTATAGAACATATTATTTACCTCTTCTCCCATACCCAGACTATAGTACCACACACAGGACCGGAGATGAGCACGCCGCAGTCTCGGACGCTTATAGAGTTAGTGTTTAGACATATAAGGACTGCCTGAAAAGGCACTTCCGTATATCCGAGCCTCGAAATATGATCCCGCGTGTCCGTTGGAGTTGCGCCTGGCTGACTCCATCTTTTATATTTTGTTTCCATTTTGCATTTTATTTTTCAATAATTTGTATTTTGTGTTTATATTTTTTACACAGTGCGGGCTGTGCGCCTGTGGAGAGCCCCGTATTGTGTCCATAACATGTGGTAACATCTTTCTCTTCGCATCTCTCATACTGTTTACTTATCAAACTCTGTAATTAATCTTCACTTCCATATAAAGATTTCTTTGTAGTTCATCTACCTTCAGTACGATTTCTGCGGTTATCTTACCAAATATATTTTTCTGAACATATGCATAAACCGAGAAGTACATATTCTAATGGCCACAGTGACCACCTTCCTATCCTTACACTCAACTTACTGTAGATTTTATAATGCTTTTTAACCTGTCAATATTAGTAGGTTCGAATCCCAAGACACAGCGCCCTTAAGGAGAGTTTGCTCTCTAAACTGCGCTAAATACACAAAGTTTAAGTATAATATTATTAATATTTAGTTAAATATAGTAATGTTAGTAAACCCTTTACACAAATCAGGATTCCTGATAAACAAGCCGGGCACTGAGAGAGGCTGTCTTCATTTCGATCTGTTCTTACAGAGTTAACTGGTTTCAGTTGCTAACGTAATTGAAAACTGGTGAATATTTGATGTAGCTTCATTAAGTCGATCGCCACACATTAAACCTAAGACATGACATTAATTTCGGGACCACCTGTTAGGAATAATGCTGTGGGATACCATCTTAACAGATTTTGATCCAATCAGGTACGAGTATAACCATATACATAAAAGTGTAAATAAAACATTTTGTCTCTTTTTTTTTTCAGGTAAAAGAACAGAAAGACTGTCAACGACTTCACAATGAACCTACCCCTTCCGCCGGTATTCTCGTAGGCACACCTGTTGCTGAAGAAAAGTACGAGAAATCAGGTTTAGCCGATACTTTACATGGATTCACGTACCAATTTAAACTCCTCGTACTTTGTTTCTTAAAAGGACAAAACTACAAAGATTTCAGATTAGGTGCTGAAGCAAATGAAGCGCATAAGTTTGATGACAGTTTCATCAAATACAAAGACATTGATGGAAAAGAAGTTCATAAATTCTTTCAGTGTAAAAGTAAGAAAGACAAAAGTCAACTCATCTCAAGATCGGACCTGCTCGGGAAACGCGCCGGTCCGTTTAATTTATTGAAATACTTTACATCGTACTATCAAATAAGGAAAAGTGGCAAATTTCCTTACAACGATAAGAATGAATACATTATTTGTATGAATGTCAACTTTAATTCAAAAAACTTGAAAAAGAATGGTGTTAAACTCGTACCTAAAGTTTCGGACGATCCTATACTCAAAACAGCGGGAGGAAATAATATTTTTACGTTGAAATTAGATAAGTCTGTATCGAAAATATCCAATTTCATTGAACGTTTCGAATTTGACGCCTTCGTTTGTCCATCGATGACTGATTTATTTAAAATGTTAAAATCCCGTAATACTTTATTTGTTATACCGAATATACCTGCGCATTATCACAAAACACTTGTTAAAGATATTTGGGAAATTATTAAGAACATTGACGAGACATATTCTATAAAGTTTAAAGAAAGGTTTTTAAATTCCAAGTCTAGTTTATCAAAAGATGCTAAAAATATAAAACACGTACTGCTGAATGTTTTTAAAATCAATAAGACTCAGTTTAAAAGGGAATATAAAGAGAAATCCTTTCCAGTGTCACAGAGTTTCTTCAAGTTTTATAAAAATATAAAACAGTTTAAATCTTATACTGACAAAGATTTTGAACAATTATATAATCTTATATTTGAATGCGTACAAAATCCCACGTCTTCAGTGATTCAAATTAATTCAGCTGATGCAATCATTCAAATGCAAATGGAAATAGTTGCCGAATACATTTTTGTAAAAGAAGAAAATGTTCACAAATTGAAAAGAAATCTTTTAGATACAAATGTTCAAGTGCCAGATTATTTAAATCCTTTCATATCGAAATTAAATGATTTTGGAGAACATATTTATAATTACAATTTTGATCTTTCTAATTTCCATGTATTTTTTGAAAAATATTTTATCGACGAGTTTTTTAATAAATTTATTTGGATGGTTAATCTGACTGAGGAAGACATCGATACAGAAATTGAGACTTTACTTAGGGAAAAAATAAATTCTAACAAATCAGATATGGCCGCGAAATATTTGTTAAATCGTATTATTGAATGGATAAAAGAATCTAACGGTACGTATTTATCTGTGGAAGAGTTGAATTATGTAATAGACAATACAAACAAGGATATTAGTGCATTCGGTGTAACAGAGGGATTAAGTCCGGACTTCGTAAGAGAATTGAAAAACTACAAAATGGTTTATAAGGAAATTGATCCTAATATTAAATATTTTCTGAATAACAGTTCTCCAGAGATACAACTGTTTAATTGTATATGCTCTAATCCTACTTTAGCCAGTATACAAGTGTTGCAAGCATTGCAATCTAACCATAAAGATGATTATGTGTTTGTATCGTCACAAACACTTTGCAGAAATATTGAACAATTCTTAGAAACGTTTCAAACGAAAATATTTCCTAATTTTTTAATAATTATTCTCGATAAAGAATTTGATATGCACCTGTATTCGCGGTTATTTAATAAATTTACTTCAACAAATGATAGAAAAATAATTATCATATCGCAAAATATCATTTTCAACGATAAATTAATCAAGGCAAATAAATATAAACACAAAATTTATAAAGCGACTATAACAGTTAATATAAACAATTTCGACAAAAAAACTAAGAAAAGTATGTTAGACAAATCCCTCTCGCTTCAAGGCAATAAAGTTTGTTTAAAAGAATTGATGGGACAAGATGGAAATATAGATTTAGCATTCACGGAGCAACAGGAGTTTTTTAAATGGTTTTTAGAAAATGAAAAGTATTTTTTGGATTTGTATCACGAGAAATTGTCTCTGGGAGGTAATCTCCCTAAATTTTGTGAAAACCTTCCGTATTATATACCTAGACGATTCAAGAGAGACGATTTACAAAAAGAAACAAAACATAGTGTCATTGCAGACAGTGGATGCTCTGTAGAAGACACACATGATCAACCAATCAAATCAGGGATAAAAGAAATATACAATGAGAATTATTCATTAGAGGAAATGACGCCCAAAACAGTGATATTGATAATGGACGTGGCTGGTATGGGAAAGAGTACTGTGCTCTCCAACATGTGTAAAAGCCTTAAAAATCAACATCCAAATAATTGGGTGATACGACTGGACCTAAATCAGTTATCAGAAATATTCTCAGAAAACAAAAAAAAAGGATCCAAAATTAGTGATGAGAAAGAAGCAGTATTGTTCCTTATCAACGAAGTGTTAATCCCTCAACATTATTTAAGTAACGATTTAGAAAATAAGGTTCTGAGGTACGCGTGCCTTGTTCATGGTAACGTGGTTCTTATTCTCGATGGTGTAGATGAAGTTTGTCCTGATTATATGGGTTTCATTATTAATTGGATTAACTTGCTAATGCGATCGAAAATAAGTAAAATTTTACTCACTTCGAGACCACATTTACGTTCGGAACTTGTATCTTTTGATCCGTTCATTCTAACACTGGAAGGGTTTTGTCGGAACGATCAATTTAATTTCCTCATTGAATATTGGAAAGATGCATTAAAGTCAAACGATGATTCTGCTTGTCATATCGAGAAATACACCAACACCCTGCTTCACGTATTTAGTAAGACAATTAATGATCGGGAGTTAGAATTTACTGGAATTCCTCTTCAAACAAGACTTTTAGCTGAAGTTATGCTCGACTCGACTGAGAATGAAAATCACAATTATCTCGGGTGTAAACAGTATGTCGAAAAAAATGGTGCGGTAGAAATACAAACACAGGATTTAAATTTACATTTCTTATACTCGAATTTCATTAACAAAAGAATACAAATATTTATAAATGATAAAATGGGGTCGAGCACAAGCGCTGCTTTGGATTACAAAAAATCAATTTACGAGGACAGTTTGAAACAGCATAGATTGTTGGCATTGAAAACTGTTTTGCCTGAGGAAGACTTTAAAAGGTTGTTTGATAACGCCAAGTTGGATAAATCAATCGAAAGAATACGCGAGCATAGAGAGAAGCGTGGGTTAATTGTTACTATAAATGGTGGCGTACCGCTTTTCATCCACCGTACTATCGCAGAATATCTAGTTGCAGACCACGTGGCCAATTCATCTTGCCAAAGCGAAGAATTTTATGATTTTATTCACACAAACATTTTAAGTTTTTCAAATATTTCACACCAATATAATATTACGAGAAAATTCTTAAATATGAATTTAGAAGATGCCGAAAAGAAATATGGCTTTGCTGATAACAGCAGTAAAAGTGTATCGCCGATAGCTCTTAAACCTTCAAACAATGGTGGATTCCAACACTTTAATAGTTTTATCCGAGCCGTACAAGAAGATCATACTAATATTATGTTAGCACTTCTAAGTGGTATCGGAGGAGAAGAATTGTGTCGCGAACACTTGAGATATGCATGTGTTTCAAGTACTACGTTTATGATCGGTATTGTATTGAACATTCTTAATAAAAGAACCTTGAAACAACTTATCGAATTACTGATACCAGATTCTGAGCGAAATATTTCTATATCTTCACAAGATTCCGGACCTGATTTAAAGTTAGCATTAATCAAATGGTTGTATAATGCTGTGAGGGAAGGAAGAGATATTGACAGAGCAAATGGAATACGAGATAATTATATTCACCATTCCGCTTCTTGTGGGTACAACGAAATATTAGACTGGCTGCTTTTACCTGCAGGCTCGGGCGGATGTGGAGGTGATGTTAATGTGAAGAATAGCAGGGGATATACGCCATTACATACCGCTGTATATTGTAGCAGACTATCGACAGTGAAATGGTTGCTAACTCCAGTGGAAGAAAACGGAGCGGGTGCAGATCCAGACATCAGAAACGACGACGGTAGAACTGCACTTGAGTACGCCGAATATAGATATGCTCAATATAAACACAATCCATCGATTCAAGCAGTGTATAAAGAAATGATCGACGCTTTAAAGTCTCCCATTGGAAAGGATATCTCTGTTAAGGACTCTCCACTGTGGTGTACCCGTAACGTTCCATGAGGATATCTCTGTTAAGGACTCTCCACTGCGGTGTACCCGTAACGTTCCATGAGGATATCTCTGTTAAGGACTCTCCACTGCGGTGTACCCGTAACGTTCCATGAGATACTTCCAATACTCCATTGGGATTCAAAACACTTCAACAAATATGAGATCTACCGTTATGAACTACACAAACCTTGATTTATACTAAGGATGGTCTGCCTACGCAGAATACATTCATTATTCTTCATTTCAATCATTCACAATGCATCGATTCAAGTTGATTATTTAACCCTTTATTATGGCGTGTTCTCACGGTTCAAGTTTAGTTGACCGATTAAAGTTGATCAACAAAAGTTGAATGAAATTTGACGTGAGAACCTTTGTTTTAATAGAGTTGATCAACTTTTTAGTTGATCAACTTTTTAGTTGATCAACTAAAAGTTGACCCAGTCAAACTTTATCGTTCAAGTGCCGCCATTTGCTTTCAAGTTGAAACTATTCAGTTAATTAAAAATGACGTCGAAAGCAGTTATGCGTGAAGTTGTGCAGACAATAACTATTTTGTTAAAAGAAGAACTAAAAACAATTTTATTTAACATGGCTAAAAATACGATGGATGATTTTTAAATTTATCGTCGTCTCCCATGATTTTTAAATTTAAGGAAACTCTCGATACAGAGGTAGATTTTATTCGGTGAATTTAGACAAAAGAGGTCCCGGAAGACGATTCGATGTTCTATCAAATGTTCACCAAAATTTATTTTACAATTCCAGAAGATCCATTTCTTCTTCCACAAAAAGGGACATGACGAATTAACTATCGTTCATCCCACCTAATTTTGCTAATTTTTATAAAAATCTACCTACTGAACTAGCAACACGTTCATTTATGTCAGAAATCCAGGATAGAGATTCTGATGATGAGATAATATACGATTAATAATGCTCCAATTACATTTTTGTATAAGTTTCAGATAAAATCATACCACAATGCTTTGTCATGTTTTTGTTAACATACGAGTATATATTTTCACTTTTTTTCAGAATAATAGTGAAGTATCTCCATTTATTCACAAGATTTAAAATGCTTTTGTTCTTAATAAAAACTTTTATTTTCTCTTAATTATTACGTTCCAATATTGTTAAATAATTATATTTTTAAAATAAAACTGCTTCTAAAATGATAGCAATGGTATTTATTTAATCTAAGCAAATTTTACAAAATCTTATTTTTCTCAAAACTCCTTTACCTGGATTAGTGCATTATTCTGACCCACACATATGTTAGAGCCACAAAAAAAGTGTGAGAACTGCGTAATTTTTAGCAAAACAAAACACTCATGAAGGGAACACGTTCAAATATAAAAAAGTGCGGAAAGGAAGGTTGAGGTGGGCGGGAAATCCCGGCCGTTACCTTTTAAAAAGATACCTGCAGGTATAAAAAAAAAGTGCGGTGAGGAAGTTTGAGGTGTGAAGCGGGCATCTGGCGAGTTGTTGGTATCCTACGGATTGTTGACTTCTTTTTTTCAGCTTCTATAATTATGAAAATGGAATCTTCCACGCAAACAGTGGTGCCATAATACTGCACTGACGAAAATTAAATGCAAATGCAATTCTAGCAAATGACGAATGACTCATAACTTGAACGATAAAGTTTGACTGGGTCAATCTTTTTAAAAAGTTGATCAACTCTATCGAAACAAAAGTTCTCACTAGAGATGGCATTCAACTTTTGTCGGTCAACTTTTATCGGTCAACTAAACTTGAACCGTGAGAACGGGCCGAAACGTGTGAACATGTGAATTCAAGTTGAACGGACCGATTAAAGTTGATCAACAAAAGTTGAATGAAATTTGTAGTGAGAACCTTTGTTTTAATAGAGTTGATCGACTTTTTATATCGTTCAAGTTATGAGTCATCAACAACTCGCCGGATTCCTGCTGAGTTTATCGATTTGTCGTATTCAACTTTTGTCGATCAACTTTAATCGGTCAACTAAACTTGAACCGTGAGAACAGACCTTTACTGGGCAAGTTTTAACCCTTTATAGGGCAAGTTATTATTTTTTAGATATTGAGTTTTTTGTTGAATAAATCATTATTATGTGCATCAAATCAACTTAACTTCTTCGAAAATGTGTTTAAAAAAATTTTTTTTTTTGAAATGCGGCGGTCCCATACTAGAGCTGTGCCCATTTCAGAGGTCATGTCAGTTGGAGCAAAAGTGACCGATGCATGTTTAGGTAATAATATCTAAGTTAAGGTTGTATTAGGGAATACAATTCTTATATGGGATATAATGAATGGGGATTTACTTATAATACCTATTTACATATTTGACAATAAATTGACCGCATGTCGTTGCTACTGAACATGCAGCTAACTTCACCACGATCCGTCTTAAATAAGACCTCTGCCCGTCCACTACATTTGCCAATTTGACATTTCTGTTACTCAAAAACGTTTAATTAAGAGAATGAATCCTCACAAGTATAACAATAAGGGTGGTCGCATATGCGACCCATTTCTGCTTATGCCCGTTAAAGGGTTAAAAATAACACTGAGGCACAACGTTTCTGTTTCCTGGACTCCGCTACATATTATGAATGCAGTTTCGGATGCTGATTGTATTGGTATCATTAAAAAGTCTGTATCACGTAACATATCGTTTTTAATTTATCATATATTTGAAAATAAAACTTCCCCTCTACATAGTACAAAGGGAATATATCTACTTGGCCCCAATTTTACATTCTTTTGGAAGTTTTCTTTTATATTGCGCTCTTGGATTGCCTTTAATTGTAGTCCAGCACGGTTGGATTCAATTTTCCCTGGTATCGTTTTTCCATCACTGATATATCCTGATGAAAGCGCTCTCCATGTTGGTCGTTTATAACACTAAGCTATTAAGTGTGGTTTGTTGAAAGTTGATGGTAGGCGGTACTCCGTATCCGTATATTGTTCATTTACCGCATGGTTGTCACCATATTCTTCATCTAGTGTCCAAAATGAAGGCGGTATCGGAATTGGTAGCGTATCACTGCTCTAGATAGGTCGAATTGCGGAATGAAGATTCGGGTATTCAATACTCCTTTTATATTTGGAAGAGGACCCAATCGCATTACTTAAACACAAGTAGCAATCAGTCGCGTGATCTTTTTGCTCTCTCCATACCGTGGGAACAGCAAATAGCATTTATTTTCTGGAATGTTAAGCTTATTTGTTTGAGAAGCAACAAAAAAAATTTAAAAATTGTTCCTCAGTGTAATCAACGTTTTCAAGTCTCGTATTTAAGATGAAAACTTGGAATTTTATTTCAATGTTTCCCTTCAGCAGTTGTGACTTTCTTCAGAAACTGATTCATTTGCGGTAAAAAACGAGAAATATTTAGTTGACTATTTTATATTATAATATTATTTATAGTTAAGGCATTAACATTGTGGAGGTTTAAAGATATTGTTATTTGTTTTATCAAACACTGTTTATTCCACTTTATGTAACGGTATAACTCTACCGGTTTCAAGGTGCACACCTCATTTTTATATCTTTATATCTTGACTTTTATTCATATTTTTATTGCTTTAGTTGTTTAATGTAATTGAATTGATTCTGTATCAAATGTGAAATAAATAAATAATGTAAATTATAAAGAATTATCTTTTATTGCTTTTACCACACTTCATTATTCTATTTAAAGTAGGGGAGGCCAACCTTTTTATGTATCCCCTCACTATTCAAAATTACACATTTATCATTGTATTTCAGACCCTTTGTCGCATCTTCAACAGAATGCTGAAGACCTCAGTTATCCCTCCCCTTCTCAGCCATGTATTGTGGCATGTATTGTCCTCGACATAATCTATGAATGTACAAGTTATAATATAATGTATTGTTATCTAATCTTCATTTGATAAGTCTCTCTGATCGGAGAATATTAGCAATCAACTGATTGTACTGTTCAAGGCGGGAATAGAATGATCGATTGTCCGAAACTCTTGGAAATGATTAGCATTCCAGTTCCGACAAGAATGACCAGCCTGCTGGACACATTCCAGTTCCGACAAGAATGACCAGCCTGCTAGACACATTCCAGATCCGACAAGAATCACCAGCCTGCTAGACACATTCCAGATCCGACAAGAATCACCAGCCTGCTGGACACATTTCTATGTGAGAATTATTGAACGACACTTCCATCTTGTCATTCTTGTTAAACCATTGTTTCAAAGGGATAAATTGTTGGATTGATTTATATAAGATCAAGCGCCCTTATTTATGGTACACCAGTTATTGTGTATCACAATCCAACGTCCATCGATACCAAGTATCGTGTTTCATTAATCTGGAGGGCTTATTGCCAGGCGGTAATCTCTTCCAACCAACCAGACAAAAGTAAATTAAGCAAGTTTCATGGTCGCAATAAACATTCAAATGATTATCCATCACCGCGAAATCCACGAACACATACGTGAACATACGCCCACGAACCCTACAAAGACGGACAATCATCCGAACATTCCTTTTCATATAAAGTGAGATATCATCATTCAAAGGAAAAGGGAGGGATGGTGGAGAGAGAAGAAAAAAATCAGGATTGAAACATGTTATATTAGTGACTAGAAATTAAGAGTTTTTCGGTCGCTTCTTAAAGCGTACCAAGAGCGTGCCAGAGTCTCACTGCATGGACAGTAAAGGACGACGTAAAAAAATTAAGAGTGGTGAACTGGAAAGGTCAATAAACAATCTCTGTTTGAGCGTAGCGCTACTCAACGATCGGAAAGACTCTGAAAGTTTTCAGCGAGATATGAGAGGGTGGTGGGGCAGTTAAGGATATTATACAATATAAACAGTATGTTAATTTGGCATCTATTTCTAGCCTTCAAACAGTTCATTGCCTTCTAGTATGAAGTGATATGATCATACTTTCTTAAAATTCATTTTAAAGACACTGTAATTTGTTCAGCTGTTCCTCTGTAACATCCAAATAACAGACGTCCGCATAGTCCAGAATCGGAAAGAGCAGAGATTGCACAAGTACAATTTAGGTTTCAGTAGGCAGGAATCTTTGCAACACTTTAAGGGAATGAAGGCTGAAGAAGATCCTCCGGCTTACCTCATGTATTTGATCTCGCCATGAGAGAGTGTTATCTATTAGCACTCCTAGGCTGTTAACAGTTTTATGTAATGGTATGATAGAGCCATCAAGTAATATTGGAGGAAGTAAGCCAGTGTTGAATTTAATAAAAAACTGAAGACGGTCAATGTGGATCGCTTGAGACTTCGTAGGTTTAAGATCGTTCAATATCGTATGAAAGCAATTTTGATCAAAATGAATATATATCTGCAAGTCATCCGCATACAGATGATAAGTCCATCCACATACAGATGATAAGAGCACTTAAGTGATGATGTTATTGGGTTGATGGAGTAAAAGGAGTGGAGAGAGAGTTCCACCTTGGGGAACGCCTGCAGAGAGATCAGCCCATTCAGATATACGCTCTTGGTATTTACAGGATTGTTGTCTTCCTTTTAAATAGCTCGAAAAGCAAACAATGACCGATTCAGAGAATCGTAATAAATGCATTCGAGCCATAAGCAGATCAAAGTCTATTTATTGGGTACCTATAAACTTAGTGCTTCTAGAATCGTGGGACTGTTAAAGCAACCTTGGAAACCTTTAGTAGCAATATCGCAATGGATTCTTGCCTTCTTGTTTCGAGGCTTCTATAATTGCGTGAGAAGTTCAACATGGTGCGTATATTTTGCGTAATTGCTCATTGTTCTGTATCATATATCTGAGGTTTTTTTTTTTAATATTTTATCCCCTCTATTTTCTCCCTTTTAAGCAAGAAGCAGTAGTTCTTTTAAGGTCCAAAAATAGTCCCAATATTTTGAAGATGCTGTGATGTGTTCAGCTGTTCTTTTTAAACATTCAAATAACAGACGTCCGCATATTCCAAAATCGGATCTTACCTAACTAAGCCACGGAGATTTTAGAAGATGTTTCTAGTTGTTTGAAAGAGATTGTCACATGGGATAATTGCGCCGGGATTTTTTTAAACAGGCAATCCACCCAAACTAGAATGATTTGTGGCACCAAATTAAAGTCATTATGCTATTATATAAGTCATTATAATATAACCAAATTAAAAACAAACAATTCTAGATATTCCAACAGGTTATACTATATTAAAGTGCAAGTATAAACTTTTGATAAGGGGTACTTAATCTTTTTGAGGAGAAAACATTTATCCTAGAATAACTCCTAAATCAAGTGAACAAATTAACACTTCCCTTACTGTGCTAAAAAATTACGCCAGTTACGGTGTTGGACACTGAGGGTACACTAAAAATGTATGTTTTAAATTAAAATTATGCAAAATCTATTAGTTTTTTTTTTTTATTAGCTATAAACATCATTTTATTGTGTAATAAAATGTCGAATAATATAAAATAAGTGTAAGAAATGATAAAATAATAGTTGAAACAGAGAAGTGACATTTCTATACGAATATAATTTTCCCACTGCGTCGTTCGGTCTGCGCAACGTTCAGAATGCGCATGACTGAAAAGAGGTCTCCAACCTTTTAACACTTCCCTTACTGTGCTAAAAAATTACGCCAGTAACGGCGTTGGACACTGAGGGTACACTAAACATGTATGTTTCAAATTAAAATTATGCAAAATCTGCTAGGTTATTTTTTGTTATTAGCTAAAAACATCATTTTATTATGTTGTTTATAGTTAAGGCATTAACGTTGTGGAGGTTTAAAGACATTGTAATTTATTTTTAACAAACACTGTTTATTCCACTTTTTTATGACGGTATAACCCTACCGGTTTCAAGGCTTTCACCTCATCTTCAGGGGAGCGCAAACAAAATTATTTTAACTTCAACAATAAAATATATAAACAAACGAATGGTTTAGCTATTGGCTCACCGTTGTCTCCACTTCTCAGTGAAATATTTATGAACTATTTTGAAAAATGTATCTTTAGGAGTAATTTTAAGCTAACCAAAAATGTTCTGTGCTGGTTTAGGTATGCAGATGACATTCTTTGTGTTTGGACGGGTACCGATAGACAATTACACCATTTTCTTAAATATTTAAATTCTATAGAAAGTTTTATAAAATTTACATTAGAAACAGAACAGGACGGAAAATTAAATTTCTTGGACCTAACATTATCTCGAAAAAAAGGCACATTTGACTTTGATATATATAGGAAAAATACTTATTCAGACTCCATAATTCCAGCAACTTCTAACCATCCTAATAATCATAAATTCGCCGCCTTTAACTGTATGCTTCATAGATTGCTCAGTGTCCCATTAACCGACGACAATTTTAAAAAGGAATTAATAACCATCAAAAAAATTGCTACAAATAATGGCTATCCTGGAAGCCTCATTGATTCACTTTTAAAAAACAAAACAAAAAAGAAACTCATAAAAGATTATATATTTAACGACACCTATAAGCATACCTATAAATGGAGCAAAGTCCTATTTATAAAAAATATATCAAATGAAATAACCAAAAATATTCCAAGTCACATAAAGCCAGCTTTTTACACTAGCTTCAATCTCCGGAAACTCTTATTTAATGGGAAAGGCAAAAATGGAATACTTAACAACAGCGGTGTGTATAAACTTTTATGTGCTGACTGTGATAATTTCTATATAGGAAAGACAGGAAGATCTTTTGAAAAGAGATTTCGTGAACACCAATCTGCCTTAACAAATCCTCTAATTTATTCTGAAATGGCTAATCATTGTCACCGTGAGAATCATACTTTTTCTATCAATGATGCCAAATTCTTACATATTAGCGACAACGGAAATAGATTGGACAGATTGGAGGCCCTAGAAATTTCTAAGTCAATATACAGATCAGAGCATCTGTTGAATAGTTATTTCCCCAAAATCTCCCCGCTCTTGGCCGAAATAATACCTAGCCTTCCCCTCACCCCTCCCGCCTCCAACCGTTGAAGTGTCTATATCGGTACCAGTCCGAACAGCATTTAGTCTTGTTTGCGCTCCCCTGAAGATGAGGTGAAAGCCTTGAAACCGGTAGGGTTATACCGTCATAAAAAAGTGGAATAAACAGTGTTTGTTAAAAATAAATTACAAAATCATTTTATTATGTAATAAAATGTCGAATAATATAAAATAAAGGTAAGAAATGATAAAATAAGAGCTAAAACAGAAAGGCATTTCTATAAGAATATTATTTTTACGCTGCGTCGTTCGGTCTGCGCAACATTCAGAATGCGCATGCGTGATAAGAGATTTCCAGCCTTTTAATTTTTTTTCATAAAATTATACAATAAAATGTAGCGTGTATTTTTTTGGCAATAAAACCATAATTCGAATAAAGACAATAAATAACATATAAACAAAATATAAAATGAATATATAAATTCAAAAATCAAGGTTTTAGGGCGAGAAATTTATATAGTATAAACAAACACGAAATTCAAAATTATATTATATATAAACAAACACGAAATTCAAATCAATAAAATATATGCAATTTGGAAAATATAAACACTACAGAAAATTTGAAAATAGGACAAACATATCATATAATCAAAGTTTAATCCTGTGGAGAAAGTTATCGCAATTGGGGCATGAAAACACTTTTTTTTTTACTATATTCTACGTACTAAACACGCAGGTGTTTGACAAATATTGCAGAATAGCCTGGTTTTTTTTCTCGAATGTTTTTAATAAAACCCACAACTTCCTCTTTTGAGGACCTCACGGGGTGCCAACAGGGTATTATTTACTAATGTTTCGGATATTGACTCGCCACAATATGTTAAAACTGTATTAAAAGCATCTTGTTGTTGCTATTTTTCCTTTTTAAGATATTGGGCATTGCCAATTCCAAACTTAACTCTCTTGTGAAATGTTTTCGGTGGTATTAATTATTTTGTTTCCACTCTGGATATTTGTCTATCCATAAGAGGTATGCATTCAATGCAGCCATAACTATAATTTCCATAAAAATACGGAAAGGCCATCTTCTCGTTGACCTTGAGCAAGAGTACTCTCAAGTAATTTAGTCTCCCGTATCTACTCCAATTTTCGTATTATTATAATGATGTATAATTACTATAGTGGCTTTTGTTTTTCTGAACAATCAATTTCTGCATCATTGAATTGAGTGGATAATAATAATACTGCTTTATTTTTTGTGGTACACACGAAACAAGTATTTTATTTTCAGCTACTATGGATTGTTTTCTCTCTAGACGGTATAAATTCAAGTGAGATTACTCTTTTATTTTTTCGAAGCGTGCCAGTTAGAGTTAAACCTTTTAATAAAAGATTATCGGCTAATTTGATGGAGGTAATAAAAATACCTGTGGTTATCCTCCTGTTCGTGCCATACTGCGGTTGAACCATTTCTATAACTACTCAGTTACCTTGATTTATCTCTCTCTACGATTATTTATCATACCAGAATAAGCCTGTAAATTTGTTATGCGTCATATGCCGCCGCAGTCGGCAGCAACCCAGATTTTGATGCCATATTTACCAAGTTTAGACTTCATGTACACGCGAAATGAACAATTCTCTCTTAAGTTTGGCAAACGTTCATCTACAGTTATATTCGAAGATGGAGAATAATTGCTTTTGCACATATCCATAAACATTTTTGAAATCCACTTAATTGGTTCTAATTTATCTGAAAAAACCCTGATATCTCTCTTCTCGGGTTTCTTTATCATCAAAACGAATATGACTGTAAATATAGATGAATCTATCTCGAGACAGAGCTGTTGTGAAAAATGACTGGCAAAAGGGACTTTCACTTATCCACAATTCACTCAAAGATAGCTTTCGTGTTCGATTTCTGCCAGGTGCGAGCAATATTCCAATGAATTCATATAACTCGTCTTTTGATATTGGTTGGTTCTTTTCTGAATGAATTCGATTTAAATGACGATTTGTTTCTTAAACATCACTTTTACCACCTCTTCATTTACAAACAGACAACACATATCTTTTATGGAATGTACATTTATACTTGAATTTCTCAGTCCAGAATCTTCGATGAGAATATTTGATACCCGACCGATGCCTCGAAGATTGAGGTGGTACTCGTAATGAACTCCATTCGAATCCATGTTTTGATGTAAATAATATTTCTTCGTCTTCTTCACTCGTCTCCAAATCAGAATATACTTCATCCTGTACCTCGACAAAATCTTCTGATTCTGATATATTGCCTGTCGCCTTAAATTCCAAATCGCTATCATCGCCGTCGATATTTCCCGCCATCTCAATTATTATATTTTTGAAAATGAAATAATAAATAAAATGTACATTTATTGTAAAAAGAGTAATGGTACAATATAACATACCAGATAAAAAATGATAATAGAAAAAACATACCAGATAAAAATAAAAAATAACAATCAGGATTATAAAACTGGTGACGACCCCTGGAACGGGCGCTATACGTACGAACTGTCAAAAAAGAATGAGTGTTTGACATTTCGTCAATTCGCGATTTAAAATCATTAATTTCTGTTGAATTAACTATGAATGTTTTGTTTCCTAATGACATCATTCAAATCATAGAGGTTTCGATGAGGAATACATAAAGTATGAAGACCCTGCAAGCAGTATATTTCGAGAAATTAAATAAAATATAAGTCATGATCACTCGCTATCCATCACCGTACGGCAAGTGTTAAGGGGTACTTAATCTTTTTGAGGAGAAAACATTTATCCTAGAATAACTCCTAAATCAAGTGAACAAATTAAGGGGTACTTAATCTTTTTGAGGAGAAAACATTTATCCTAGAATAACTCCTAAATCAGGTGAACAAATTAAGGGGTACTTAATCTTTTTGAGGAGAAAACATTTATCCTAGAATAACTCCTAAATCAGGTGAACAAATTAAATGGAAATGCGCGAATATATTTGCATGACAATGAATATTCATATGCTCATTTGATGTATTAATTAATTATTTTCATCTTTTTAATATTTCCACTGACTCTCAACCTTTTTGAGGGAACAACTTAAATGTATTCTTACAAAAAAAAGAGCCATTATGTTTCGATACATCTGCATATTAACAGTTAACATATATACTGTCATCATCATTGTCAACTTGGGTCAATCCACTGCTACATGCAGGTCTCCCCAAATCGGCTCCAAATAACTTGGTGTTATGCTCGTAGGTGCAATGTGATGCTGCCATGCGTCCTGACTTTGGGTCTTTTCTAGGCCTCTTTATGTATCATGGGTACCATAAGATTATTTTGGATGTCCATCGAGAGTCTGATATTCTGGCTACGTGTCCTGCCCATTGCCAATTCATTTTCCTGCACACCTTTATAACATCTTCTACCTTTGTTATATTGCGAAACCAGGTGTTTCGTATTTAGTATATCCCAAGATGGCCAATTAAAGGAATGCCTGGAAAGGCCAATAAACAATATCTGTTTGATCGTAGTGCTAATCCACGATTGGAGAGATAAGAGGGTGCGGCGAGACAGTTAAGGATATTATACAATAGAGATAGTATGTGAATTTGGCGTCTATTTCTAACATTCAACCAGTTCAATGCCTTCTGGTATGAAGTTATATGATCGTACTTTCGTAGGTTGAAAATAAATCTTAGACAAACATTTCGAAGACGCAATAATTTGTCCAGCTGTTCCTCTGTAACATCCAAGTACTCATACAGATGTCCGCATAGTCCAGAATCGGAAAGAGCAGTAATTACACGAGTAAAATTAATGTTTTAGTTGGCAGAAATCCTGCAGAGAGGTCTGTCTATTCAGATATACGCTCTTGATATTTACAAGATTGTTGTCTTTCTTTTAAACAGCTCGAAAACCAGACAATGACAGATTCAGAGAATCGTAATTAACGTTTAGGAGTTAATGTCCTTAAGGATTGAGATATATGTTATCGAGGGACGAGATGATGATGGTTGTTGATAAATAATAAAACACGTTTTGAATCGCAATGCGGAAGAAGAGGAGAGTAATTTTATTAGTAACGTAGGTATGTATATCTTTTTAGAATGTGCGCGAGAACGCGCTCGCGATATGCTTCTGTCTCGCTTCTGTGAATGCAGAACGATTAATATCGTATGTGGGTGATATTTTATTTACGAAACTGGCGAGAACAGCGTGGTGCGTTCTCTCTCTAGTATGGAATGCGCTCGGCCGGCGTCAATGGTTAGCATGTGACCTTCGGACTGTTTAATATAATTTATCGAGGAATCCGAAGGTCGTTTCATCGGTCATTGACCGTATGTATGCGACAATATTCAGCGACGACCGTGGTTCCCCACAAACGCATTCGAGTCATAAGCAGATCAAAGTCTACAGTATTGAATGCATTGTTAAAATCCAATAGACATAACAATGTCAGCTGTTTAAAGCTCATTCCATGTCTCACATCATCCGTAATCTTGACCAGTTGCATTCGATGTCTTTATATAAGTATTTTCTATGTCTAATATAAGTATTGTGTACACACAATCTGTGTTAGGTGTAATAAGACATTTACGGAATGCCTAAATATTTATGATCTGCCTAGATGGGATCCGCTCACGTGGACGCCATTTACATCTCGTGCACCCCATTTTATTTTCTTACTTACATAGACCCCCTGCAAGTCTAAATCGACCCTTGGGGGTCCATATAGACCACTTTGGGAATCTTTGCCTTAGATTATCTTCTCTCTGTCTTTGAATAATGATCGTGAACTCCTATATATGAAGGAGTATACGCCAGTGTCAAGTGATGATTCATGATAAAGATTTAGAAAGTACTAGTTGCAACCCGTAAAATATTCACGGAAGTAAAATAAATTCTACATTTATGAAAATATATATTCATAAATGTAAAATTTGTTTATATATATCATTTATACATCGTCCCCTTTTACACAGGTTCAAAAATTGTTAGCTAGGTATTTAAAATTCGTTCAGTATCACGGACCTACCGAGATTCAAATTTCAAATTGCTTTCGGAGAGAATCCAAGTATTCCTCTCTCGCTCTCTTGCATTCAAAATTCAATTCTCGTATTCTTTCTTTGACGACAACCATCGTATGGGTTTTGGCCTATTTATACTATGATTTGAACTTTTTATGGCTAATAAACACTTGTTACAACTATTTTATCTTTGTGCATATTAATTTGCACACTACTGTAAATAAAAAATTATCAAGGAATTCAAAAAGCATTGCCTGTTATTATTATTTTTTCCTTTGGGTTAATAATATACGCATACTTCCGATGAAATATAAGAGGTAAGTATTGCTTTCATAACAAACAAACCGGGATAATTCAGCATGAAAAGAATTTCACGATAGAAAGTAAAAACAGGTATCGCAGAAATAAACAGAATAACGATATAATTTATTATTAAATATTGGAATATTTTTTATTTAAAGTTTATTATCCTAACATATATGTTGCAGTTCTCATCCTTGTCTAGAAATGTCATAATGACATTTCACTAAAATCATTCTTGTAATTTGTTGATTTTACAATTAAATATATAAAACAACACACATAAAAAATATAAAAAGACGTTATTAGTGTTGTTATTATTTATTGTTATATCAGGAAAGATATAAATTATTATCCGTTAATGTATCGAAATATTTATAAAAGCAAAGATATATTTGTGTATATAAAATCTGATACACTTTAAACAACGTTATTTCTTTTAATATAACATATATAGTTGTTGAAAATGCTTTAATTTGTTATAAAACAGTTTCGGAAATATACTGTTAGTGATATTATAAACAAAATTCATTAATTTAATGATAAATTAATATGAACGAAATCGCTATTTTCTCAACATATAAAAATGCGTATTAATTAAAATATTGTTTTAATTTATGTCTTGATTAACTAAAAAGTTGTCTCAGGACAAATTGTGTAATTTTAAATGAATAATTTAAAATAAAATCGAAACAAAATATTTCCGAAAATATGTCATCTGTGAGCAATTTAAAAGCCATAGATAAAAATTCCGTTGTGTCTTCCAAGGATGAAGACAAGGAATTAATTTGCCTGATATGCGGAAAGAAAATTTACTTTAGATGCGATTTGGTTAATCACATGTTGCTGCATCGAGATGTATTGGAGGCGTACGAAGCATATATAATTAAGAAAGAAGAAGAATCAATTGAGAATGAAAAAGTAAATGTTGATATTAAAACTGAAAAAGGTATTTTTTTTATTTAATTATTAATTTAAAGATAAAAAATATATATTATCAAAGAGATCGCCTTAGATTTTGTCACTCCATTATAGAATTTTTATAAATTGAAAAATTATACGTGATTCAAAGGTAAAAATAGAAGTATTTTGCTAGAAGGTAGGGTTCGTAAGAGTAATTTTGCAATAGTGTGAGTAACAGTGCGTTTACAAAAACTGGTCACTTTATTTTTTTAATGAAGTAAAAAAGCAAAAAAATATAAAAATAATACTTTATATTCAAACTTTGAAATGAACACAACACGTTTTGTAAATTAAAAATGGTGTCAGCTTAAATTGTATTGCGCATAAAAATAAAATGAAAGTAAGTTTATTGAACATATTAATTGTTTAGGCATGGCAGATTTTATCTATAGGAAACATTCAATAACAATTATGGAATATTTCAATATTAAAAATAAATATAAGTACAAGTATTATAAAGTAAACATGTTGGTCAGCTTTAATTAGATTATAGCGCATAGATTTACAATTATTATTGTATGTAAGATTATTTAACATATTAATTTATCATAATTACATAATTACAATGCCAAATAATAAAGTTTTAAAATAATAGTGGATGGAGTTGTAATAAATTCTAGGAAACTAACAAAGTACTAGGTAAGTCCAGAAACTAAGTGTACTGAATTTTTGTAGGTTACAATTTTTTTTATTTAAACAAAAAAATTACGTGGTTACCGTAGTACATATGTAAGCTATTTTTCGACATAGTCGCCATTCCTCTCAATGCAGGTGGTGAAGCGGGGTATCAACTTTTTGATGCCTTCCTCGAAGTAGTTTCCCGCCAACCCCTCCGTCCACTTCTCCACCTCCTCCTTTACCTCCTCGTCGGTTGAAAACCTTTTTCCACTCATGTGCAGCTTCAGGGAGGTAAAGAGATAGTAATCTGAAGGTGCTAGGTCAAGGGAATGCGCGGGATGATTCAGGGCATCCCATTTAAACGAGGCGAGCAGTTCCTTCGTGGCGTTGGCCGTGTGTGGTCTGGCATTGTCGTGCAGTAGGCAGACTCCCTTTGTCAGCATGCCTCTCCTCTTGTTCTGAATCGCCCTCCGCAATTTTTTTAGAGTCTCACAGTATCTTGCAGAGTTAATGGTCTCCCCTTGAGGCATATATTCAATTAAAATTATGCCTTGACAGTCCCAAAACAATTAAGTCAGTCACAATTGAAGGTCTTCCGCTCCTCTGATCATCATGCACAGACGTACGACCGTTTTTAAACTCGCGACACCACTTGTACACACTCGTACGATTCATAGCTTTATCACCATATGCAGTTTTCACCTCATTATAAACCTCAACCGGAGGTTTTCCCTTCCAAACGAGATAACGGATGACGCCGCGTATTTCGCACTTGGCGGGAGATTGGATTGGCATTTTTCATGAAACGTGTTGTCGCATCGATACTTCTCAACGTACTGACCTCGAACCGGTCTCGTTGCGGAGGGGAAGGGTCAGGCTACACGGAAGTGTAGCCAACATGTCGAAAATAAAATCCATCTGGTCGTGAGAGCCTCAGTACACTTACTTTCTGGATACGCCTCGTACATTCTAAGCTTTGGAAACATTTTGAATTATACATTACATTAGACAAAAATAGCACTAATAGATTGCAGCACCTTTTCGACCGATCCCTAATTATTATCAATCATTACCAAAATTTAAAGCAATCTCCTTTGCTTGGCCCGAAAGTGGTTTTCCCTTTCCTAATTCCGACACGGTAGTGTTTTTCTAATCACCGAGTATTTTAACAACAATACAAACGTGCGCTCTTCTCTGCGCGAACCAATCGTGTGGCATTCTAAAACCAATACCACTACACAAGTTGTGTAATACAGAGAGTGTTACTCACACTATTGCAAAATAACTCTTCTGGCTGATTGATCTATACAGTGATTGTTGTGTTATATAAAGGGGAGGGTGCAAGAATGGAGTGTGGAAATTACAGAGCAATTAGTTTATTGAGTGTAGTAAGTCAACTGTACGAGAAAATGCTGATAGAAAGAGTGAGAAGAAAGATGGAAAAGAAAGAGTGGGATGCTCAGGGCGCCTTTTTAAGTGGAAGAGAGTGCGTGGGTCAGATTTTCCCTTTGCGTATGCTTGTAGAAAAATGTAAAAAAGTATATTTTACGTTTGTAGACTTGGGAAAATCATATAACCGCATGATAAGAGAAAAGTTATGGAAAATATTGAATGAATATGGTGTTGAATGTAAATTAATACGTGGTGTCACGTCATTATTCGCCGAAAGCAGAGTATGTATTAGATTTAACGGTGCCTTGACTAAGTGGTTTGATATTTCGAAAGGAGTAAAGCAAGGATGCGTTATGTCATCCTAGTTGTTCATTATTTATATAGATTCATGTGTGAAGGAAGTAGAGAGGTCAATGGGTGGTATTTAAATGTGAAATGGGAATGTGTGAAGATTGCTGTATGCTGATGGCAGATGGCATATGGTGGTGTTGGCAGAGAGTGCAGATGTATTACAGAGTTTGATAACCAAATTATATGAAAGATATAAAGATAATGATCTGAGAATGAATGTTGTGAAATTATAAGTAATGGTGATAGAAAAGTGTGAAAGAAAAAGTAAATGCGATTTATGCGTGAGTAATGATTTATGCGTGAGTAATGATTTATGCGTGAGTAATGATTTATACGTGAATAATGATTTATGCGTGAGTAATGATTTATGCATAATGATTTATGCGTGAATAATGATTTATGCGTAAGTTATGATTTATGCGTAAGTTGAAGAATTCTGCTATTTATGTAGTATTTTCTTAGATGATGGAAAAGTAACGAGGAATATTGAACGGTGTGTAACAATAAGAAACAAAGTCAATGGAGCATTATACTCCACACATATGATAGTCCATAACAGTATTTTAGTACCAATTTTGGTGTATGGGAGGGATAAATGCGTGCAATTAAAAAAATACATGAGTATGTATGTATGATTAGGATGGAACGGAATGTGTTGAAAAAGATTCCTCTGATATAGTTTGGACATGTATAACGAATGAATGAAGAAAAACTAACAAAACAAATATACAGTGCAAATGTGAGTGAAACGGGTGGTAGAGGGAAATAAAAGAAAGTATGGTTGGATCAAATCAATGATATTTTGAAAGAATGAAATGTAGAAAGTCAGAGAAATCGTAGGAGTTGTTAGAAAGTGTATCAAGATAGGAAAGTCAGGCACTCTATCCTCTCTGCCTATTCGATGGTTCCAGATTGAAGGTGGAAGCAGATATAATGATATTGCACAGATTGTGCCAAATATGGAATTGGTCATTTCCAAGATCTTCTTCTTCTTAGTGTCATGTCAGGTCCCCCCAACGTTGACTATCACCTGAGAGTAGGCGTCTTTGTCCCCGGCAGCCCGAAAAAGATCTCCAACGCCCCTTATACCAGTCCAATCACGTATATTGCGGAGCCAGGAGATTTGCCTCCTGCCAACACCTCTTCGACCCTCTATCTTGCCTTGGATGATCAGGTGCAGTAATTTGTACTTTTCTCCTCTAAGTATATGCCCCAAATAGGACACCTTTCGGATTTTAATATTAGTCAGCAACTCTCTATCAACTTTGTCTCTTTGAAGAACCCTCGTGTTGCTGAACATATCCGTCCAGGGTATCCGTAGCATTCTCCGGTGCATCCACATTTCGAATGCTTCCAGTCGGTTCATACTACCAACTTTGAGGGTCCATGATTCCACTCCATGCAATAACACTGACCAAACGTAGCATTTGACTAGCCGTTGTAGAAGTTCTAAGTTTAAATTATCATCACAGAATACGCTTCTCATTTTATTAAGAGCCGCACGAGATGATTCAATTCTGCACTTGACTTCGATTTTTTCAATTTCCAAGATCAGCCTTTCAAAATTCCCTCTAATTGTAATGAACTGTTTTATGTTACTTTTACCTGAAGGAATAAACCAAGATAATTGTTTCTATTTTTCATCTACGTGGGGGTCGCATTGAACTGCAAATAGGAGGTCGAAATTAAAAAAAGGTTACGCACAACTTCTCTAAGAAATCATCTCTTCTGCTTATATTATTGTTTCTGTCTCCTGTTTATCTTTTTCTAGAAATTCCCATCGAAGTTTATCTGTACTTTTATTAATTTGTAGGTTCCTGTTTTGAAGACAAAGATGTCGAATTCGAAGACTACGCATCAGATGACAACAGCGTGAAAATCGAACAAGAATCTGATGATGACGATACTAAAGACTTCGACGATACTTTTATAAACGAAGTACTGGAGAATGACGAAGAGACAGGCATCGAAAATAAGGAACATGTCAAAAAGAAACGGGGTCGACCACGAAAGGAGCGAAGAAAAGTAAAAAAGGAAAAGAAAGCTAAATCAAAGAAGAAGAAAACACGAGAATTAGATACGGTGGAGAAATCGTACAAAAACGAGAAAGAAATGAAAAGGAAAAGAGGTCGAAAAGAAAAGGAGGACACGAGACAAGTGTTTACGTGCGAACTGTGCTCGTTCAAATCGGAAAAGAAATGGTTTTTAGAAAATCACATGAAGATACACAGAGATGAAAAGGCGTACTTGTGTGATCAATGCGATTACACGTGCAAGCAGAGATCATGTCTTTCGACGCATAAGCTGAAACACGGCGAGACCCGTTACGAATGTACAGAATGCGACTACAAAACTAGCGTTCCAGGATTACTGACCAGCCATCAAGCCGTGCATAAAGAGAAATCGATATTTTGTGAATTCTGTTTGAAAACGTTCCGACGGGTGGGCAATCTGAAAGAGCACCTCCGTACGCATTCCGACGCGAGACCGTTTGTTTGTAAAGTCTGTACCGTTTCGTACAAAGATAGGAAGTCTTTAAAGAGGCACATGGATACGCACGATACTCAATCGAAGGAGGAGAATATACTCTGCGAAGAGTGTGATTTTAAAACGCACAGTGCCGATAAATTACGAACCCACAAATTAAAGCATAAACTTAAAAAAAGACCTAACGATTATTTTCGATGTCAGAATTGTCCTTTCACCTGCAAGTGGTACAACACTTTTAAAAGGCACTCTCTCATACATACCGATATACCGGCGTATTGCTGCGGATTATGTGACTATAAACACGCATCTAAGATCGGATTTAAACAACACATGAAAACCCATGACCAACCATAAATTTTCAGCTAATTCGAGCACCACAAGGTTCAGTACTGGGACCGCGGCTTTCTGTTATTTATGCTAACATATCAGTGATCTCATTGGCACGGAGGGTTTCGAGTCTCAGATTTATGCGGATGATACTCTGCTTTTTAGATTCTGTGATCGAAGTGAAAAAAATATTCTGAAACAAGATACTTCTAACAGCATTCTCAAATTGGATATAAATAAAAATTAAATCCAAGTAAAAACGGAATTTTTCTGGGTGGCTTCCCTGCGTAGACAACACCTTCTTGATGGGGATGCTCTATCAGTTGTGGGTGTTAATATCTTTCGAAAAGATAGCATCAAATATCTTGGTGTCTGTCTTGATAGTAAGCAGCTCTCCTTCTTGGTGTCTGTCTTGATAGTAAGCTTTCATTCTTTGTGTCTGTCTTGATAGTAAGCTCTCCATCGATAGACAAATTGGTTATACCGTCTCTTCAAGTTTCTATAGTCTTAGAGAGTTTAAATTTGTACGTCAATGTCTTCCAACAAAGAAAATATAAACTCTTATTTATTGATGTTTATAGTTAAGGCATTAACGTTGTGGAGGTTTAAAGACATTGTTATTTATTTTTATCAAACACTGTTTATTCCACTTTTTGTAACGGTATAAGATGAGGTGAAAGCCTTGAAACCGGTAGGGTTATACCGTTACAAAAAGTGGAATAAACAGTGTTAAATCTTATTAATTGATTTGTTGTGTCGGGTCTGGATTATTGTATCTATTTATTCTGGTTTGCCTGATTCACTAATTTCTAGACCAGTCTGTTTT
This sequence comes from Odontocerum albicorne, assembly GCA_949825065.1. NCBI lineage: Eukaryota > Metazoa > Arthropoda > Insecta > Trichoptera > Odontoceridae > Odontocerum > Odontocerum albicorne. The sequence continues at coordinate 13,388,159 of OX463868.1, forward strand.
TAATACAGCTGCTAGGTTAATACGAGGGTGGATCCAATATAAACGAGATTTTTTTGTTTTAATTTTTTTATTTGCAGAAAGAAAAAGACCAAGTATGTTACACATAATTTTTCTACACAATCTCCTGCTTTAGAAATGCATTTTTTCCAGCGGATCGGTAGTTTTTTTATCCCGTCATCATGAAAAGAAGTGGGTTGTATCAGCAGCCAATTGCGCACAAACCCCTCTACTCCATCGGCGTCGTTGAATCGTTGGCCTCCCAGAGCATCTTTCAGTGGGCCAAAGATATTAAAATCGCAGGGCGATAGATCAGGGCTATAGGGAAGGTGCTCCAGTCATGTTCAACTCATTTCTTGACTTCACGTTGTCATGGAGAAGAATCACTTCTCGTATCGGTTGGTCACGTATTTTGCATCGATAAGCAAGTTTAACTTCACTCAAAAGCTCGCAGTAGTACGCCGCATTGATGGTAGGACAATCGCGCAAGAAATCTATGTGCAAAATGCCGGACCGGTTCCAAAAACGGTCGCAAGCACCTTACCAGCTGATAGCCAAGTTTTAGCTTTCACAGGACCTGCCTCATCCGTCTTTCTCCACTCCATGCTGGCTTGTTCCGACTCGGGCATGTAGTGGTGTACCCAAGTTTTATCGCAGGTAACGATGCGACTCAAAAATGCATTCCCTTATTGTCCCGCCGCACCAAGAGCTGCTCAGACGTGCAAACATGCTAACTTTTGTTCTGCAGTCAAAAGACGTGGGACCCATTGAGCAGACACTTTACGGAATCCTAGGCCCTTTGTGACTATGGATTGAGTGCTCCCATAACTTATTCCTATCTCAGAATAAATTTCAGAAACCGTCAAACATCGGTCGCCTTCCAGAAGATCACAAATGGTGTTAATGTTCTGTTTGGTAATGCTCGTCCGTGGGTGACGATTATGACTCTCGTTTTCGTCCCGTTCACGGCCTTTTATGAACTTCTTATGCCAGACAAACACACAAGGCTTTGACAGTGTTTGATCCCCGAACTGTGCCTTTAGTCTCCGCAGAATTTCGGCCAGTTTTACATCCTCACGAGCTAAAAACTTGATAATTATGCGAGCGCGATAAGAACTTTGTATTTATTATCTCTGGTAAGACGAGCAGTTTAATTTTCGGGACTTCCCCTATATCCAAAGATTGAATATTGAAATATCTCAAAAAAATTATCGTTAGTTTGGGGAAGCCCACCAATAAAATTAAAAAAAACTATGTAAAGAAGGTATAATAAAAATATAATTTCAAAACTTTTGTTCACCTGTTATTTTTGACCTTTCTATAAATTAGCAAATTTTCTCTCTTAACCCTTTAAGTGCCGGAAGTTATTAGTATGGCCGTACCCAACAGGCCGGGATTTTTTCAACAAAAATAAAACTTAAAATATTTATATTTTTTGTATACAGATATAAAGGATATTATGAAAACTTACTAAATATATACACCGTGGGGCATTTGAGCTGCCGTTCACTCAGAAAAACACAGTTTAAATATTCACAAAATGTCAGGGTTGTCACAACTTGACACAGAAAACATGTTTACTTATAAATATAGCGGAATATAATATACTTTGTAAACTAAAATCAACAAATTATCTGTATGATCTATAATAAAGTGCAAAAGGTAAATAAACTATAAAATAAAACCGTAAAAAGTCTATATAAACGTCATATTATGACGCAAAACTACCCCCAATAACCAAAGAATACATGAAAACACACTTTGTAAATAAATACTTTGAAAAATTAACAAAAATAACGCACAAAAGTTAAAAATCAACCACTAAACAAAACTACAAACGAAGTCATTATAAATCATCGCAATTACGTCGCAAAAAACTATAGTGGGTAACCCTATATCAGAGACACGTATTGACTGTCAGTGAAAGCTTTTAGAAAGATGACTGTAACTTTGATAATATCGGTAAATTGTAATATTTAAGTATTTCTTGACCATCCCAATAGATGTCACTATGTGTTACAATTTATACATTATTACAATTGGATTTGATATTGGCTTGCGACAAACTCAAAGGAGAGCGCATTTACGCGTTCATTTTGTATGGCCGGCCTGGCGAGCACTGAATCGGAGAGCGCGTCAACACGCTCATGGCAGTGAACCGGTTAAGAAATTTTTATTCTGAAGTGAAATACAAGTAGCACGAACATTAGTTATTATCGTAAATAAAATTCAAATTTTGCATTTCACGGTATAAAAAGTAGTTGTTAAGGGTAATCCTGTTGCGTCTCTCACTTGGTCAGACCAACGCATTGGGATTCTTCCTCTTGTGCGTCGTCCTTCCACGCCTCCAGTAACCACAAACCTCTTCAAACTGTCTCCTTGGCCACGAGCAATGTGCCCAAAGAATTGTAGGACTCCTCAATTGCATATTGTCGACAAAGTTCATAATTTTATATACCTCAATGATTTTTTATTTGAATTTAACATTTCCCCTGTTGGGAATCACCGATCTATACGGATGTTGATATAAACATATTCGGTTACGCATCAAATCTGGATTTGGGTACAAAGGAGAGTTCCTGAAACTGCAAATCAGCCTAAGCATATCTTGTAAAGGACTAGACACTATAAAAGGCGTGTCTGGCTCCGAAGACAGTCAGTTCATAGTTCCATCCTGTCGTGTAGTTCAAGACTGAGCATCGTGACTCTCTCGATAGCATCTAACAATTCTTCTCCATCCATCCCTGCACTCTGCGGCTCGAAGGGCAGTTGCCAAGGGTAGTCCAGTTGCATCCCTCACTTTGTCAATCCATCACATTGGGATTGTTCTTCTCGTGCGTCGTCCTTCCACGCCTCCAGTAACCACAACCTCTCCACATTGGCCACGAGCAATGTGCCCAAAGAATCGGATGACTTGCTGAAGACATATTGTCGACAATCTGTCAGTGATTCGAGAATGGAGGCATTAGTTTGCCTTACCATCCGTGGAATTCGTAACTTTATTTTTCAGTAGCACATTTCAAATGCATCTATCCTACATATCTCCCTTGCTCTTTGATTCCTAGTTTACGCACCGTACATAAATAAGACAAGAGATTTAACTAGGCGCATTTTTGTCATGATGGTAATGGTCTACTTAATAAATGGCGCTATTTAAATTGTCTTTTTATTATTATTATTAAATATAAAGCTAAAGATTTGAAAATGAATGTTGTATAATCCAAAGTCATGATGATAGAAGCTAAAGATTTGAAAATTAATGTTGTATAATCCAAAGTCATGATGATAGAAGCTAAAGATTTGAAAATGAATGTTGTATAATCCAAAGTCATGATGATAGAAGCTAAATATTTGAAAATTAATGTTGTATAATCCAAAGTCATGATGATGGAAGCTAAAGATTTGAAAATGAATGTTGTATAATCCAAAGTCATGATGATAGAAAAGTGGGAAAGGAAAAATAAATAGATTGAGCTTGTTAGATTGCTAAATAATAAATAGATCGAGCTTGTTAGATTGCTAAATAATAAATAGATTGAGCTTGTTAGATTGTTATATAATAAATAGATTGAGCTTGTTAGATTGCTAAATAATAAATAGATTGAGCTTGTTAGATTGTTATATAATAAATAGATTGAGCTTGTTAGATTGCTAAATAATAAATAGATTGAGCTTGTTAGATTGTTATATAATAAATAGATTGAGCTTGTTAGATTGCTAAATAATAAATAGATTGAGCTTGTTAGATTGTTATATAATAAATAGATTGAGCTTGTTAGATTGCTAAATAATAAATAGATTGAGCTTGTTAGATTGCTAAATAATAAACAGATCGAGCTTGTTAGATTGCTAAATAATAAATAGATCGAGCTTGTTAGATTGCTAAATAATAAATAGATTGAGCTTGTTAGATTGCTAAATAATAAATAAAAAAACACAATTATTAAAAAAATATTTAAATATTTATTTACAAATTTATTTACAAAAAATTATGAAATAATCCACAAGAAACAACAGGTATACTTTGCCAGACCAGCGGATTTTTGTCTAGAACCATAGACAGATATATACCATCCCGCCGCTGCACTGCTGGTGTAGGCAGAGAGGACAAAGCGCCAGACTTTCCTATCTAGACACACGTATTTTTCCTCTTCCATGTTTATACAGCTTCTACGATTTATCTAACTCAAGAGTTTTCAAAGTGGTCGATATCGACCCCCTGGGGTCGATTTGATTTATCTAGGGGTCGATAGTTTCAATAAAAAAATTTAGGAGTCGATGACAGCGAAAATAGACCCCCTTACTACTGCTATTTGTTTGTTACTTCAAAATATCTATGATTCCAATAGGTGCCTAATTAAGAATATTTGTCAATATTTGTACTTATTTTGAATTTACATATTTATATCATAAATGTCAAAAATTAAAAAAACTCCGCACGTATTTTTTTGCTTTAATTTTGGTCAGCGCAGATTTCAATATTAAATGTTGCGCAAGATAATGCAATGCATAATCCGTAGTCCTTTTATCTTTTTCAATCCTTAACCCTTTAACGGGCATTAGCAGAAATGGGTTGCATATGTGACCACCCTTACTGTTATAGTTGTAAGGATTCATTCTCTTAATGAAACGTTTTTATGTAACACAAATGTCAACTTGGCAAATGTAATGGACGGGCAGAAGTCTTATTTAAGGGGGATCGTGGTGAAGTTAGCTGCATGTTCAGTAGCAACGATCTAAACATGCGGTCAATTTATTGTCAAATATGTAAATAGGTATTATAAGTAAATCCCCATTCATTATATCTCATATAGGAATTGTATTCCCTAATACAACCTTAACTTAGATATTATTACCTAAACATGCATCGGTCACTTTTGCTCCAACTGACATGACCCCTGAAATGGGCACAGCTCTCGTATGCGACCGCCTCATTTCAAAAAAATAATAATTTTAAAACACATTTTTGAAGAAATAAAGTTGATTTGATGCACATAATAATGATTTATTCAACAAAAAACTCAATATCTCAAAAATAAAAACTTGCCCTATAAAGGGTTAATAACGAGTGATTAAAATGAAAAGATTGTTATCTAGTGAAATATTTAATATCCAGTACTGTACAAACTTATTAATTTGAATAAGTAAAGTAAATGACTAGGGAGGGTCGACGGTTTTAAAAGATTTTGATAAAGGGGTCTGCGGCTGGAAAAAGTTTGAAATTTCTTGCTCTAACTGTCCTTTCTTTTCCTTCTATCAAAATATCATTTACTTGATCCAACTATACTTTCCTCAGTTTTCCTCTACCACATAATTACTTCACTGTATTTCAAACTCACATTTTTCACTGTATATTTGTTGGGAGGACACTGCTGTATTTTCGAAATTGCCATATCCATCTTACCTCGTCCATTATCTGCTAAAATACTACCCAAATAGCAGAATTCCTCAAATTGCTCCAATTTTTCATTATTCACCCGTATATCACACTTTTCTATCACCGTGACATTAATTTACAAACCTTTATCACCGCATCTCTCATACAATTTACTTATCAACCTCTGCAATACATCTTCACTCTCCGCCAACACTACCATGTCATCTGTTCAGATTTTGATACTGTTCGGTTCGAGTATATACGAGGCACATCCAGAAACTAAGTGTACTGAATTTTTGTAGGTTACAATTTTTTTTATTTAAACATAAAAATTACGTGGTTACCGTAGTACATATGTAAGCTATTTTTCGACATAGTCGCCATTCCTCTCAATGCAGGTGGTGAAGTGGGGTATCAACTTTTTGATGCCTTCCTCGAAGTAGTTTCCCGTCCACTTCTCCCCCTCCTTTACCTCCTCGTCGGTTGAAAACCTTTTTCCACCCATGTGCAGCTTGAGGGAGGTAAAGAGATAGTAATCTGAAGGTGCTAGGTCAGGGGAATGCACGGGATGGTTCAGGACATCCCATTTAAACGAGGCGAGCAGTTCCGTCTGTCATTGTCGTGCAGCAGGCAGACTCCCTTTGTCAGCATGCCTCTCCTCTTGTTCTGAATCGCCCTCCGCAATTTTTTTAGGGTCACAGTATCTTCCAGAGTTGATGGTCTCCCCTTGAGACATATATTCAATTAAAATTATGCCTTGACAGTCCCAAAACACGGATGCCATGATTTTCTTGGCTGAAATTGTGGTTTTGAACTTTTTGGCGGAGGGTGAAGAGGTGTGACGCCACTGTTGAGACTGCCTTTTGGTTTCAGGCGTGTAGTGTGCAACCCAAGTTTCATCTCCAGTAACGATGGAGCGGAGAAATTCATCTCCATGGAGTTTGCAGCGCCTCAAAAACTCTTGCCCGGCCTCTCGATTCAACTTGGCGGGAGATTCGATTGACATTTTTCACAAAACGTGTTGTCGCGTCGACACTTCTCAACGTACTGGCCTCGAACCAGTCTCGTTGCGGAGGGGAAGGGTCAGGCTACATGGAAGTGTAGCCAACATGTCGAAAATAAAATCCATCCTGTCGTGAGAGCCTCAGTACACTCACTTTCTAGATACGCCTCGTACATTCTGAAGTCCCATTGACTTTGTTTCCTATCGCTACATGCCGTTCGATATCCGTCTTACCATCATCTGAGAGAATACTACCCAAATAACAGAATTCGTCAACTTGCTCCAATCTCTCACTATCCCTTTATGGAATAATGAAAAAATTAGAGCACCCATATATCGTATTTACTTTCCATATTCACACTTTTCTATCACCATAACTTTGAATTTCACAACATTCATTCTCAATTCTTTCTCTTTCGCATCTCTCATACAATTTACTTATCCGACTCTGTTATTCATCATCATTCTCCACTAACAATACCACGTCATATAGCACTATATTTGTGTTGCTTCATAGCGCTATAATACAATTTACTTATCCAACTCTGTTATTCATCATCATTCTCCATTAACAATACCACGTCATATAGCACTATATTTGTGTTGCTTCATAGCGCTATAATACAATTTACTTATCCAACTCTGTTATTCATCATCATCCTCCACTAACAATACCACGTCATATAGCACTATATTTGTGTTGCTTCATAGCGCTATAATAATTTATGATAAGCTACTGATAAACATTAAAAATTGGTCTAATAATAAATCTAGTCAGGATGCAAATCTGCCAGAAATTATCGAACATTGGGTGTCCGCTAATGCTGACCATAGCTGGCGACGAAAATTCTGTGATCTGTTCCATTCTGTTTCCTTTTAATGAGACGAGCGGACTTCTATCCCACGGCAGCGGGATCCTTGTGCAGGAGCTTGGTATGTGTCCAGAGCGCGGCCGTGTGACGGAAGGTCTTGCCGCAGGTGGGGCAAGGGTAGGGGCGCTCTCCCGTGTGCGTCAGCTGATGACTCTTCAATGTCTGACGAGTCTGGAAAGAGATAATATATAAAGGAAAAGTTCTACTCTTTCAACAGACAATTTAATTATACTGTTTCTTCAGGTTTCTATAGTCTTAAATCTAGAGAATAAAAATTTGTACGTGGATGTCTTCCAACAAGGGAAATAAAAATCCTTATTAATTCATTTGTTGTGTCGGGTCTGGATTGTTGTAACTATTTATTCTGGTTTGCCTGATTCATAAATTTCAAGACTCCAGTCTGTTTTCAATGCAGCTGCTAGAATGATATTTATTTATTTATTTAACACTTTTATTGCAAATACAATCTGGCAGGCTTACAACCAGGCGGCAATCTCTTCCAACCAACCAGGGAAAAGTAAATGAAGCAAGTTACGTGGTCGCATAAATCATTCAAATGACTATCCATTCCCATGAAATTAATAAACACATACGTGAGCGTAAGCCCACGGACCCCACAAAAACAGACAATCACCCGAACATTCTTTTTCATATAAAGTGAGATATCATCAATCAAAGGAAAGGAAGGGATGGTGGAGAGGAAAGGAAAGAAAAATCAGGAATGAAACAAGTTATTTTACTGACTAGAAATTAAGAGTTTTTTCAGTCGCTTCTTAAAGCATGCCAAGGACGGAGCGAGCCTTATATTGTTTTGTAACTGATTCCAGAGTCTCACTGCATGGACAGTAAAGGACAATGTAAAAAAAGAGGAGCGGTGAACTGGAAAGCTTAAATTTTTACAGTGTACAGAATTATGAAGGGGAGTTAGGCTAAGGCCACATCAAAGTGCTTTGCTAGGTGCTACGTGACCATAGACTAGGTGACTTCATACATGGCCACACCAAAGTGCTTCGCACAAATTCATTTGACATTTGGGAGCGGTTGAGCCAACAAACGATGCCACTCTCAAAACTAACGCAATTTCATTACAACTTAACTTATCTTTATTTACTTCCTGTGCAACTTCATTCCAAAGTGATTTTATTACAGGTACATTTTTGTATAATTTGCTCGATGGGTTCCACAAAGGCTCCCTTTTATACACAGCTGTTGTGACACAATAAAATTGACCAGCACGTCTGTTCGCTAGGAGACTCACTAGTTGACTAATGGTCACGTAGCGTGGCGCGAAGCGTGCAGTGTGGCCATTGCGATAGTATTGGGTGTGTTGGTTTGCTAGGATGTCGCCTAGCTCGCAACGTAGCACTAAGCACCAAGCGAGGCTCCTACCTGTGTGGCCGAAGCCTTAGTGATAGGAATTCCCAGTTAGTCAGCCAGCAGGGTTACGCTACGATATCTGAGCGTAGTAATTAAGCATAATGGAGGAAAGCCAAGTTATTGCAATTGACGTCAAAAAATATAGATGTTTCTCTATTTTGGATTCCTTCACATATCGGTATTACCAGTGGGTAATGAATGTGTCAATTCCTTGACAAAGGAAGCATGTTTTACCGGTTGCCCCTTATCTAATTTTTCACAGCCAGTAGTAACTGATCTTTTAAATAAAATTAAACACGATACTTGGCACCGATGGGCGTTGGATTGGAATATACAATAACTAGTGTAAATAGATATAAATCAATCCAACAATCTATCCCTTTGAAACCGTGGTTTAATATAATAAGAATGAACAAGATGGAAGTATCTGTCATGTGTCGTTTGCGGACGGGCCACTGCATGGTGGCTATCATAGTCACCTTTACAGAATGGCGGCTATTGTGAAGAATCCTGGTCAGGGTGATGAGACTATAGACCGTGTATTTATCGGTTGTCCTTTACGAGACAGATTTGATTGACTAAAAGCCATACCTTGACCGCGTCCAATGAATGTAGCGTCTCTTCTCTCTCCGTGGAACTTTTCCACTTATAGATGGATTGTTACATTTTTGAAGCTTAATCAGTTAAAACTTTGAATTATCTAGAATTTGTTGTTTGAAAAGAGATTTCGTGAACACAAATCCGCCTTAACAAATCCTCTAATTTATTCTGAAATGGCTAATCATTGTCACCGTGAAAACCATACTTTTTCTATCGATGATGCCAAATTCTTACATATCAGTAGTAACGGAAATAAATTGGACAGATTAGAGGCCCTAGAAATTTCTAAGTCAGTACATCGATCCGAACATCTGGTGAACAGTTATATCCCAAAAATCTCTCCGCTCTTGGCCGAAATCGTCCCATGCCTCCCTCCCCCTTCAGCCCCCAACCGTTGAAGCGTGTATATCGGTACCAGTTCGAACAGAATTTAGTCTTGTTTGTGCTCCCCTGAAGATGAGGTGTGCACCTTGAAACCGGTAGGGTTATACCATATATAAAAAAGTGGAATAAACAGTGTTTGATAAAAATAAATTACAATTATCTAGAATTGTCATTATTTAAAATTAATTTTATTATATTGATTCATATAACTGCACAGTGACTTTAATTTAGTTGCACAAATCATCCTAGTTTAGGTGGATTGCCTATTAAGAAAAAAACTATTGTATCTTTCCGCGTCACATAAAATAAATAAATACGGAAAAAAAGCCTTACGAGAAATGCTTTATCGCACGTATGACACTTGTGCTTTCTCTCTCGAGGCCCCTGCGGATGCCTCTGTCTTAGATGGCGCCTCAGTGCTGCGTGCGTGTGGCAAGCGTGACCGCAGGCCTCGCACACGTGTGACGCGCGGCGTGCGTGTGCCGATTCCACGTGTTCTCGTAACCTGTGTAATGCGGGATAGCGACGTGCGCACACCTCACATTGGTATCTGTAAAATTAAAAATTATTCGTTAATTATTTTATTGGTTTTACAGTAAAGATCCGTTAATTAATACAGCGATAATTCGTATTTATCGACATTTTTTTAGGTTCCGAAATCGACATTGCTTTTTGAATTTATTTTTTCAAAACAGGCTTAGTCCAATTACTTTGAAAAATATAAGAAATGTTAACATTAAAAATAAAGAAAAATTATATAGAATAAAAAATATGATATAAAATAAAAAATAATGTATATGCATACATATATACACACAAACATACACATATATTCAAAGTCACTTAAGTACGTTGATGAGTGCCTTCTAACGCGCTCAATCTTAGAAGATAATTTACTTTTGCTTTTGGTAATGTGATATGAAATATGTCAATATCCGAAGCAGTCCCGTTCAGAAGAGTTAAGGCCCTTCCAACAGGCATAGCGGCTGGAAGACCCGTTCTTGCGTATGTTATTGAGAACAGTTCTTGCCGGCGTAGTCTAGTGTAATTGTTAAGAACATTTAACGCTAATCTTTGTAGTAATGCTGGACAGCTCAATACAACTCCTCGAACGAGCCTGACAACGTATACCAGGAGACGCAGAATTCTACTATTTATTCGAAAAACCACATATTTCATCAATCTAAAAATGTTTTTTCACTATAAACTATTTATAAATTTAAATAATTCGAAATTTTCCACGTAATTCACGGCTCCACGTCGTAACCAAACCTGGCAGAAGAATCACAGGTGGGACGATCTGTGTATTAAGCACCAGCAAGTGGTTACTTTCTGGGAATTCCCCCTATATTCAAAGATTTAATATCGAAATATCTCAAGATTATTATCGTAAGTATAAGGTTTTGACTGTTCTTTTCATATAAATTACGTATATTTAAGTATTTTTTTTATTTTACTTTTAATAATTTCACAACTTAGGAGGTATCATTAAAAAAATATCATGTCCATGGGATACAAAAAATGAGTTGATAAAGCAGATTTCTTCTTATCGATGGTACGGAGCCGTTTAATATTTTCATTTCAATGAAAAAACCAAATAAATCATTTTAAAATCATAATAAAAAACTAGTATTTTTTCAAAAAGAATCTTGTCCATGCTTCGAACCGATCAAAAACGATCATGTCCGAATTGATCAATCGTAGCTTTCCGATTGTGTCTAACTTCATACCAGTTCCCCAGCAACTGTCAGTTTTAAACCGTACGTGCAGTGTAATGTAATTTCTAGCATTATACAGCTTTAACATATCTCCCTTTGTTACATACCCTACATATATTTATACTTTTATACTAATATAATATTTCTTCTTATTTTGTGACATTTTACTTATTTTATTTGATTAAAATTAAAATAAATTACTCTACCCAATTATTTTTTGTATAATATTTTTGAAATGGAACAAAAACCACCATGTCCCAGAGCTGTTCAATAAAAAAAAGATGAAAGTAGAATTGTTCTTACAAAAAGGATCATGTCCACATTTTAAACTAGAATAACTATTTTAATTATTATGATTAGATTTTAAACAACAAATCAAGTCACCTTAAGCGATTTTAAGGAGTTCAGATATTTTTACAATGAATTATTATGTCATATATTTTTAATGCAAACAGTATTTTCCGATTTCTCAACATTCTGATTTGGTGGACTTGTTCTTTTTTGAATATTACCTCCTCAACTGTGAACATTAATTACTCGAAAACCGTAGATTATAATGATATTGTAATTTCTTTGATCAAACACTGTTTATTCCACTTTATGTAACGGTATAACCCTACCGGTTTCAAGGTGCACACCTCGTCATCAGGGTAGCACAGCCACGACTGAATTATGCCCGCCCTGACAAATGAGGTATGTATAGACAAGAAAGAATATGGAACATACTTGAATGTGCTCGGATCCATGTGTTTGACGGACGTGGTGAGATGGCACTTGAGAATGGAGGCAGTCTTGAAGTGCACGTCGCACTCGACACAGTAGAAGTCTCGTCGCTCCGAATGCTTCACCGAGTGGGCCACCAGCGCCGTCTTGTTCACAAAGGTCATCGGGCAAGACGCGCATGCAAAGTGGCGGATCGCTGTGTGTGCGCGCCTGAAACAATACACTTGTTAATAATATTATCCGAGTGATGTAGCCTTGGCACGTACAAAAGTGTTAGTATCTTTACAAAAGACAGTATCAAATATCTTGGTGTCTGTCTTGATAGTTTAGGAACGTATGTTCCTTAAAGGAGAGATGATTAGGATGATTGTTGATAAATAAAAACTTGTCGAAATCGGAATGTGTAAAGAGGAATTTTATTGACAAACGTCGGTATTTATAATGTTTTTTGAATGTGTGCGGGAATGCGCACGCGATATATCGCCGTCCCGTCTCCGCGCTTACAATACGTTTGTTGTCGCGTGTAGGTATCCTTTTTGTTTTGGGAGACAGCGCGAAAGAAGTGTCGCTTTCTCCTTTCCTCATGGAATGCATTCTCGGTTGGTAGTGAGTTGAATGACCGACGCATGGACTATGTCCATTGATTGTCTCGCATTGTGAAGCATGCGAGTTTGATGACCGGGCGAGCAAAGGTCGCCTCGTGGGTTCAGTAACCGCGCATACGGTCGCCACAATAGTAAGCTCTCCTTCAATAGACAAATTGGTTATACCGTCTCTTCAGGTTTCTATAATCTTAGAAAGTTAAATTTTGTACGTCAATGTCTTCCAATAACGGAAATAAAAAACTCTTATTAATTCATTTGTTGTGTCGGGTCTGGATTGTTGTATCTGTATTTATTCTGGTTTGCCTGGTTCACTAATATCTAGACTCCAGTCTGTTCTCAATGCAGCTGCTAGCCTGATATATGGTAGTCAGAAATATTGCCATATTGGTCCACTTCTAAAAAGTCTACACTGGCTTAAGTGTCGCAAACAGATCGAGTTCAAACGATGTATTTTGTATTCAAGTCCCTTAACGGGATATCTCCATTGTATTTTTCGAATCCGTGTCTGAGAGATGTTCCTTCGGAGAAAAATAGAACTTTCAAGTCGATTTCTTTTTCATATAATAAATTGGTTGTTCCAAATCAATCCAATAGGGCAGCGTATTATGATAGAACTTTTGCCGTAGCTGGTCTTGTAACGTGGAATGGTCTGCCTCTTAGTGTCAGAGATATGGGTGACGTATGCAGCTTTAGGAAGCACTTAAAGACAACCCTTTTTTGGAGGTCTTATCAAAATTTACAAGTGGGTTCGAATCTTGTTTATAACTTACATAACATGCAGATTACGGGTGGTGGAGTTCCGGAACTCCTTGGGGCACTGCGAGCATCCATAGCGCTTCTCCCCGGCGTGCGTGCGCATGTGTTTCTTGTGCGTGTTGGCACAACTGCAAAGAGAAGCAAATAAAGTGATAGGAAAATATAAAAGGAAAAGTAAATGTGATATATAAATGTAACATACATGAGGAGGTAGCATTCAAAAAAGATCATGTCCATTGGATACAAAAAATGAGTTGATAAAGCAGATTTCTTCTTATCGATGATACGCAGCCGTTTAACATTTTCATTTTAAAGAAGAAAGCACATAAATAATTTTAAAATCATAATAAAAAACCTGTACTTTATCAAAAAGAATCTTGTCCAGGGTTCAAACCCATTAAAAAAGATCATGTCCGAATTGACCAATTACTTTTGTAATGAATGGTACAGACCCATACATCCTATACAAAGAGTTTATGAATGATACAGACCCATACATCCTATACAAAGAGTTTATGAATGATACAGACCCACACATCCTATACAAAGAGTTTATGAATGGTACAGACACATACATCAGATACAAAGGGTTTATGAATTTTTTTATTTATTTTACACATGACACAAAATATATGTACATAATTTGCGAAAAAAACAAACATGTAATTTCATTCGGACACACAATTTTAATGGATCTGGGTTTGTTGCCTTTCATTTGTCGTGTCCCCAGTAAACTAGGCTTTTGCCTGTATCTCACTGAGAACATATACCTACCATGAAAAAATAAATCGATACTTCTTTCCAATTTTTGATTATATAAAACCCCGTTGCACATTCTCATCAACCTGACAAACAGTGACACTCAATTATATTGGGAGTACAAATTAGATCGGTCCGTTTCCAAAAGATGGCTCTGGCTGTTATGAATGGTTCATAGTGACAGCCGATTTTGGCGGTTTCAGAGAGGTTAGACATCTGCCAAAAATATTCAGTTTATATCGCTTTGAGTTCCATGCAAAAACCTTGTTTTGTACAGTGTTGAAAATGTCGAATTTTGTGTTAACCAAGCAGCATTTGCGGGAGGTTTTAATTTTCCGCTTTAATTGGAAGAAAAGTGCAACTGAAGCCCATCGAATGATTGTCGAAGTTTATGGTGACGCTGCTCCAACTGATAAATCATGTAGGGAATGGTTTCAACGTTTCAAGGATGGAGATTTCAGCGTCAAAGACAATTTGCATCGGATTGTAACTGGAGATGAGAAGTGGATATTCTACGACAACCCCAAGAATAAAAAATACTACGCTAAGCCCTGTCAATCGTCGCCATCGACCTCAACACCAAAACCGAACATACATGGTTCGAAGATCATGCTCTGTATCTGGTGGGACCAAAGGGGTGTTGTTTTTACAAGTCATTCCTCTTGCAAGCCCAAGTACTCAAACTCCTGTCGAAATAACAACCACGCTCTGATCGACTGCCTAAATTGTTTTCCTCCCTTTGCCTTTATTGAATTCGGCACCCCATTGTGTGTCATGGGAGCTAAATAGACATATTGCCTTTGGGCAAAAGATGTTTTAACTCTAGGGATGGTGAACATTTGATTAGTTGCCATGCGTGTCATGTGTTTATTGCGACCATTACAAAAACATATAAATATGAAAAAGGATATGGTGGTATATAAAAAATCTACAGTAGATTAGACTACAATATGGAGAATTTGTTCACAACAGTTACAGTGGATCAAAACAGAGAACGTCCGTTTAAGCAGTGATCGTCTGCAACTGCACACAGACAAAGAGTGAACGTACCTGGTGGTGTTACCACAGACGGAGCACTGGAAGACGGGCTCACGGCCGCTGTGCTTGGCCGCGTGCCTCATGGCCGCGGAGCGGGCGCAGAACACGCGCGAGCACACCGCACACCGGTACCTGTCCGTGTGCGTCTGCATGTGGATACGCAGGCTACGCTCGCTGCAGTAGCGGAGAGTGCACACGGAACACACTAGGTCGCCGGCACTCTGGGAATCAAAAGGATAATTCATTTACGGAAATATAAAGAAGAATAATATTGATTTACGATTGCTTTCGAGTATTCATAATTTTTACAAAATATAATACACATATGCATACTATCACGCCATTTTCTTGTCAGGGTAGGCAGAGAGGACAGAGCGTCAGTCTTTCCTATTACGACACACATCCTTAGCCACCTCCACCTCCATAAACCTTCATATAAACTTCTACAATTTTACTTATTTTCTATATTTCTTTCAAAAATTCATTCACTTGATCCAACCATACTTTCTTTGGTCTTCCTCTCACACGCCTTCCACTCGCACTTCTAGGTCTTCTTACATTTATACAGTAGAGCATCGATTAACCTAAACAATTCGGGTCTGGGGGTGTTCATATAGTATAACTGATTTTTCGGATAACCGATTGTCACATGTGTATGTCACAACTGTCACAAGTGAAGGCTCTGCCACAAGTGAACGCTCTGCCACAAGTGAACGCTCTGCCACAAGTGAACGCTCTGCCACAAGTGAATGCTCTGCCACAAGTGAACGCTCTGTCACAAGTGAAGGCTCACACGCCACTAACGACGCTAGGTTGCTGACGTAGGCTAGTTGGCAGGGAGGGGGAAAGTGCTGCAGCGCCGCAGCAATTTGAAATTCTACACATACTATAAAACACGATAAGTTTTCATAAAATTGAATTTCTATACTAGCAGTCGCAAATTTGAACATTCGGTTAACCGATGTTTCGGTTGATCGGTATTCGGAAAATCGATGCTCTACTGTACCATCACACCATTTCCCTATCGGTGTAGGCAGAGAGGACAGAGCGCCAGACTTTCCTGGCGCAAAACATCTGTACAACTCCTACGATTTTTATGAATTACTTCAGTTCCTTCTTTCAAAATATCACTCACTTGATCCAACCATACTTCCTTAGTCTTTCTTTCACACCCCCTTCCACTCGCATTTGCACTGTATATTTGTTTAGTTAATCTTTCTTCATTCATTCATTCATTCCACATGTCCAAACTGTCTCAGAATGCTCTTCTTCATTATGCTCAACACAAAGAGGCAGACAGTCATAACCTCAGACCTTCCATGGCGTGTACTGACCTCCAGATGCCTCTCCCGATGGCTATGCAGGCTGGTCTCGGTGACAAAATACTTAGCGCAGGGCTCACACCTGTACGGTGCCGCCAGATACTTTTGCTCCGCTCTGGTCGTGTCCATCTCTTCCTTCACCTGTTCCTCTGTCTGCCGAAGCAGTTGGACACTCGTCGAGTCGAAACGGTAGTAGATTGTGCGACCCTTTTTCACTGTAACTTCCTCGTCTACAAGTGAAACAATTCAAAAGTTAGGAGTTTTTATCTTGAATGAACATTACACACATACACTAGACTCCACCTAAAGCCGAATGTGTTACTATCACATATCGGAACAAAGGTTTCTTTATAAATCAACTTCCTGTGTTAAAGTTTCTGCGGCTTTCTTACCAAATATGTTTTTCTGAAGATATCCACATGTGAAAAAATACTTAATCTAATGGATGCATCTACTATCTTCCTATCCTTACACTCAACTTATATACGAGGCGTATCCAGAAAGTAAGTCTACTGAGGCTCTCACGACCAGATGGATTTTATTTTCGACATGTTGGCTATACTTCCGTGTAGCCTGACCCTTCCACTCCGCAACGAGACCGGTTCGAGGTCAGTACGTTGAGAAGTGTCGACGCGACAACACGTTTCGTGAAAAATATCAACCCCATCTCCCACCAAGTTGAATCGAGTGGAGGCCGGGCAAGAGTTTTTGAGGTGCTGCAAACTCCATGGAGATGAATTTCTCCGCTCCATCGTTACTGGAGATGAAACTTGGGTTGAACACTACACGCCTGAAACCAAAAGGCAGTCTCAACAGTGGCGTCACACCTCTTCACCCTCCGCCAAAAAGTTCAAAACCACAATTTCAGCCAAGAAAATCATGGCATCCGTGTTTTGGGACTGTCAAGGCATAATTTTAATTGAATATATGCCTCAAGGGGAGACCATCAACTCTGCAAGATACTGTGAGACCCTAAAAAAAAAAAAAATTGCGGAGGACGATTCAGAACAAGAGGAGAGGCATGCTGACAAAGGGAGTCTGCCTGCTGCACGACAATACCAGACCACACACGGCCAACGCCACGAAGGAACTGCTCGCCTCGTTTAAATGGGATGTCCTGAACCATCCCGCGCATTCCCCTGACCTAGCACCTTCAGATTACTATCTCTTTACCTCCCTGAAGCTACACATGGGTGGAAAAAGGTTTTCAACCGACGAGGAGGTAAAGGAGGAGGTGGAGAAGTGGACGGAGGGGTTGGCGGGAAACTACTTCGAGGAAGGCATCAAAAAGTTGATACCCCGCTTCACCACCTGCATTGAGAGGAATGGCGACTATGTCGAAAAATAGCTTACATATGTACTACGGTAACCACGTAATTTTATTGTTTAAATAAAAAAAATTGTAACCTACAAAAATTCAGTACATTTACTTTCTGGATATGCCTCGTATATAATTTATTTTTTAAATAGATATGACCGAAGGAAGTCATAGGTATCCTTATACCCTCGAATACTAGGCAGAAAAAATGCCTGTGTCGTTCGAAGGGAATAACACAACGCAGAAGGAACTGACGACCTTCCGCATGGAAGTCCAGCGCGTTACCGCACGGCCATGCACCAATTATTAATTTTATAATATTTTTAATTTGTCAATAATAGTGGATTAGAGTAGAGTTTGCTCTCTAAACAACACTAAATAAATTGTTGTTTCAAAGCTTTCCCCTCATCATCAGGGGAGCACAAACAAGACTGAATTTTGTTCGAACTGATATCGAGATACACGCTTTAACGGTAAACATTAGGGTTGGGGACTGGGGGTTGAGGGAGGCATGGGACAACCTCGGCGAGCAGCGGAGAGATTCTTGGTATATATGTGTTTACCAGATGTTCACCTTGATGTACTGACTTAAATATTTCTAGGGCCTTTAATCTGTCCAATTTATTTCCGTTACTACTGATATGTAAGAATTTGGCATCATCGATAGAAAATGTATGGTTTTTCACGGTGACAATGATTAGCCATTTCAGAATAGATTAGAGGATTTGTTAAGGCGGATTTGTGTTCACGAAATCTCTTTTCAAAAGATCTTCCTGTCTTTCCTATATAGAAATGATCATGGTTAGCACATAAAAGTGTATACACACCACTGTTGCTAAGTATTCCATTTTTGCCTTTCCCATTAAATAAGAGTTTCCGGAGATTAAAATTAGTGTAAAAAGCTGGCTTTATGTGACTTGGAATATTTTTGGTTATTATTATTTTTGGCGAACACATATATTCCAAGAATCTCTCTGCTGCTCGCTGAGGTTGTCCCATGCCTTCCTCAATCCCCAGTCCCTAACCCGTAATCTTCTACAGATAAACAGCACCAGTACAAAAACTGTAGAATAGGTGCATGGTTGCTGCTCAATCCTTGGGAGATTCTGGCACTTCAATGAGTATTGATGAAAAGAAGAAATTCCTCGTTGATCGGTAGAACTTTGTAGAAAGAAAAAAAACACTGTTGAGATGACGAGAATATATTTGATCTACTTTGCGCCCTTATGTTTAGCCCATCTCACTTCGCAACCACCTTGATCAGACAGCTTATGCAGTCATTCTGCGCTAGTTTAACACTTGTCACGCTTCTATACGCAAATGGCCCGTCCGATCATATGTAGTGATAATACAAGAAATACACAAAGAGATATTTTATTACAATACAACAATTTTATAAGCCATAATTTTCAAACAATACAAATAAATAAAATGGCTAATCTTATGTGACTCATACGTCTGATACAACATCTGTACTAATTGTAAAATATAGCATAAGCATATGTCAAATTCGTAATATCAACTCAACAATATGAACGACGATATACGGACGATATATAATTTCGTCCTTGCCATTGAAACAGTCAAACAAATAAAGGGGTAAATAAAATATACAAACCTTGAATTGATTTCTCTTTGATAGCTTTACCTTTTTTTCTTCTGTCTTTTTTCCTTTCCTCTTTGATTTCATCCTCATTCCACAGATCTTCCTCGATGTTCTCCAACTTAATTTGTACATCTCCAATAACCTCCAATCCTTGACCGTTGTCCATAGATTCCTTAGCTAAAGTACCTATGTCAAACTCTTCTACCTCTTTTCCAAACCCAACTTTCTCCACCTTTTCCTTTTCTAATCTTTTCTTTAACCTTTTCAGTGAGTGACGTAATGTTTTCTTCTTTACCGTACTTCTAGTCAACCTTTTTGTTGTCTTTTTTATTTGATCTCCTTCTAAAATTAATAGATCATCATTACATCTTGTCATACATACAACGACCTCCGTATCCCGATTAATAAGACGCTTATATCCCAACCCGGAGGTGACGGATTCAATTTCAGTTGAAAACCAGAGTGTTTTAAAAAGGATTCAGTCTGTTTTTCACGTAAGGCCTCTTTAACAATATTCTGGTCGGTTGGAAGATATTGCCACATAGCAATAACCCGACACGTTGTACTGTATACAATAAAAGTATAATGCAATACAATACAATAATCCCCTGTAATCTAGCTTTCAAGATTCCTTCTTTCATGATCAGACGATGCTGAAAATTTTCGGCAAGATAAGAGAGGACGATGGGACAGTTAAGGATATTATATAATAGAGATAGTACAGTATCCGGCGGTAAGTAATACACATCGAGCTTAAGAAAGAGACTGTCGGCCATAATCGGCTAACTTCGGCTTTGTAGAGCGTCGTCTCTGTCCCTAGAACGCTTGATAATGACTGACAAATCGCGACGGAACACGTGTATGAATGACAGAGACGACACTCTACAAAGCCAAATGTAACCAATTATGGCCGACAGTCTCTTTCTTAACCCTTATCATGGCATTGTAACACAGGTGTTACACCAATTTAAGAATTAAAAAAAAAAACAGAAACTGTAACGTAATTTCAAATATGACAACACATTCAAATACTATATATGCCCTGTTGTGTGCAGTGGTATCATCTGGTGATAAATATTGACAACACTATAAGCTTTCAAACGACATCGGGTCAACATGTCTGGACAGCATGGGCGCGTTTTGACAATTGGGGTAAATAATCTTTAACCTTTCCTTCCCTGTGTTGGGTATCTTCTACACGTTGCTTCTAATAACCATCAATATCTCTATAAATATAATAAATACAAGGTTAAGATTTTAGGTATTCCTCCATAATATATTTACGCATTGATTAAAAAATAATATTAATAATAATCAGAATTTATCGACTACATCGAGGTGTTTTGTAAAGATCGAAAACAAATTCGCATTTAAACGCTGCGAATGTCTCGTCTTGACGATAGGTGAAGAGTATGCGGGAAGCGCGACACTATATTCGCATCTCACTCTTGCATACTCCACTGAATTGTCTCAACGTCGCAAGCATAAGCGTAAGCGCCGGGGTATGCGACTGACGTTCCGCGCCACAGTAGCTTCTAGGCTTGCAAATAGGTTAGGCGTACGCCCGTTCCGTGAGCGTTGCCAGATGGTTTTTTAATGTTTTCAGCAAATAAATCTCAATTATTATAATTTTTAACTTCAATTATAATTAATTAAGGGGATTATCTATGAATGTTCTTATTTTTCCGATTTAAAATCGCTAATTTTTGATCGCGTACTCACTACCCAACACCGGAGCACGCGTTTCAATTTTAACACCGTAAGGGAAGGGTTAAATATCTTATTAATCACTACATGGAGAGAAAAATTATTCAAACCATTTTATTTGTTGATAATTCAGCTATGTTAATGTTGTTCTTGTTTTAGACTATAGAATCATTTTATAGCCCTTTTTGTGTTTTATAAAAATTGATATTTTGGCAATGTAACGTGGGTGTTACATACAAAAAAAAACTATAAGGAAAAGTTGTGATTTTTTTCCACAATTTTCCTTCATAACTTACCATATAACAAGGAATCACCAAATAAAAACGTTAATATTAAACTTTGCCAAGATATGGGTTAAGCCCGATGTGTATTACTTACCGCCGGGTACTGTACGTGAATTTGGAGTCTATTTCTCCCGTTCAACCAGTTCAGTGCCTTCTGGTATGAAGTTATATGATCGTACTTTCTCAGGTTAAAAATAAAAATTATAACGGACAGTTATTAGATGTAAACATTAAATACAAAATCTGCAACAAAATATAAAAAGAGATAAAAGTGTACCTGCTGTAAATGTGTCCTCAGCTTGCTTCAAAAATTCACCGTCTTCCGATTCGAAACCGGTACCATAGGCGAACGAACCGTCCGATTCATCTTTAACGACCGTATCATCGTAAACAATTTCTAGAACATCAGGAAGATCGTTCACTCTGGTAGGTTCGACAGATATCGTATCGAACGATAGTATTTCTCGTTCGTCACAATTTTTCAAATCATACGCCGAATCATTTTTCAACGTATCTTCGTAAAGATAAAAAATGTTATCCGATAATTCATTATCGGAGTTTTCTACTAAATTTTTCTTTGGATATTTCCATTGGTTTTTCTGAGTGTTTTTTCTATGATTTGTTTTGGTATCGTTATTTTTGTGTTCGTTACAACTTATCGCGAATAATTTTTTTTGCGATAGTTTGTTCACCGAAACTCGTTCAATGTTTTTTCTCAAATTGCAAAGATCAATCTGAAATTAAAAACAAAAACAATATTGTAGATTTAAATTAACAAATAAAAAATTTAAGTGATCTTCAGATATCTATGGAACAGAACAAAGGGGGATTACCCAAAATATGCTCACCATGCCGAAATTCTCACGGTGTGTAACTATAGAAGCCTCGAAACAAGGAGGCAAGAATACATTGCGATACTCCTAATGAAGGTTTTTCAAGGTTGCTTTAACTGTCCCGCGATTCTAGAAGCACTAAGTTTATATGTACCCAATAAATATAGCCGTGCAAGGAATCACCCTCTGTTCTATAATACGTACCAACTTACAGAAGGAATATCATGGCTAAACACTCAGCTATAGTCACGCGTGGTATAGAGATATTGAACCGACTGAGTGACACTGTGGATATAGTCTCGGCACCGCCTAGCAGTATGAGAAGAATCCTGGCTGATATTCTTCCTAACGAATAAGCTAACTCTAGAAGCAGACCCTTTTTGTGTTACAGGAGAAATCTGTGCAAAGTGGATACAACAAATTTAAAAAAAGTAACACGGAATAACACTTCCAAACCGATTAACCCGTTATTTGGAGTTTCAAAACAACCGAAAAATGATTATTTGTATTCGGTTAATGAGGTAGAAATGATTTGATATTTTTATCAAATTACATTATTTTTGCTATATTTTGGTATAGGATTTGAAAAGTGATTAGTTGATTAGAAAAAGATATAAAAAAAATAGATTAGATATAAATAAATAAAGGTTTATTGATAGTAACATAGTAAAGGGTCTTTCAAATTGAGCGGTTTTTTTAATTCTTCTTTTTTTAATTCTTGAATAAAACACACAATTTGCTTTGATTTCAAAAAATTTTTTATTGGTCATTGAAGTATAATGTATGACATTTAAATACAAAAAAAACAATATTGTTTTTTCGCAAATTGTGCATATTTCTTGTCATGTGTAAAATAAATAAAAAAATTCATAAACCCTTTGTATCGGATGTATGTGTCTGTACCATTCATAAACCCTTTGTATCGGATGTATGTGTCTGTACCATTCATAAACCCTTTGTATCGGACGTATGGGTCTGTACCATTCATAAACTCTTTGTATCGGACGTATGGGTCTGTACCATTCATAAACTCTTTGTATCGGACGTATGGGTCTGTACCATTCACAAACTCTTTGTATCGGACGTATGGGTCTGTACCATTCATAAACTCTTTGTATCGGACGTATGGGTCTGTACCATTCATAAACTCTTTGTATCGAACGTATGGGTCTGTACCATTCATAAACTCTTTGTATCGGACGTATGGGTCTGTACCATTCATAAACTCTTTGTATCGGACGTATGGGTATGTACCATTCATAAACTCTTTGTATCGGACGTATGGGTCTATACCATTCATTACAAAAGTATTTGCCAGATGCCAGTAATATGTCTTTTTTAGAAGAGGTATCGATCACGTCAAAACACGGAACCGGGACTCAACGAAAAACTAGTTTAACACGGGATTGGGATATAAAGTATTGAGAGAGAACAACTTGGTGGAGGGACTCAGCAGAGGCTGGTCACTTCTGCTCCTATACTCTCTTCTAATCCTTCCAGCCCCTATCTGCATTATACAGTCAAACCTCGGGTCACGAATGCCTCTAGTCACGGACAAATCAGCTTATGAACACAATTTCGGAACAAATTTTGACTCTACCTGTGTACAATGCCTCGCCCCACAAATTAGTCGTAACGGCCCATTACGCAATTACGCATTAGTTGTTCTCAGGTGCGCGCGTTGTGAACATTGTTTGTCGTTGCGTTCGTTATTCTTGATACAATTTTTTATTGCTTTTTATATATATAGTATACAGTATATATAAAATATATTTTGCATTAAATCAACCCTCATTATGGCTTCCAAGAAAATGAATTTCGGTTTGTGAACATTTCGGCTTGCGAATGGAATCAAAGAACGAATTAAGTTCGTAACCCGAGGTACCACTGTTTATCCCAAAACACTGGTGACGTTGAGCTTATCCGGTTCACTACCAATAGCGCGTTGACGCGCTCTCCGATTCAGTGCTCGCCAGGCCGGCCATATAAAATGAACACATAAACGCGCTCTCCTTTGAGCTTGTCGCAAGCTAATATCAAATCCAATTGTAATAATTTATAAATTATAACACATAGTGACATCTATTGGGATGGTCAAGAAATATTTAAATATTACAATTTACCGATATTATCAAAGTTACAGTCATCTTTCTAAAAGCTTTCACTGACAGTCAATACGTGTCTCTGATACAGGGTTACCGACTACAGTTTTTTGCGACGTAATTGCGACGATTTATAATGACTTCGTTTGTAGTTTTCTTCAATGGTTGATTTTTAACTTTTGTGCGCTATTTTTGTTAATTTTTCAAAGTATTTATTTACAAAGTGTGTTTTCATGTATTCTTTGGTTATTGGCGGTAGTTTTGCGGCATAATACGACGTTTATATAGACTTTTTACGGTTTTATTTTATAGTTTATTTACCTTTTGCGCTTTATTATACATCATACAGATAATTTGTTGATTTTAGTTTACAAAGTATATTATATTCCGCTATATTTATAAGTGAACGTGTTTTCTGTGTCAAGTTGTGACAACCCCGACATTTTGTGAATATTAAAACTGTGTTTTTCTGAGTGAACGGCAGCTCAAACGCCCCACGGTGTATATATTGAGTAAGTTTTCATAATATCCTTTATATCTGTATACAAAAAATATAATTTTTTTTAGGTTTTATTTTTATTGAAAAAATCCCGGCTTGCTGGGTACGGCCATACTAATAACTTCCGGCACTTAAAGGGTTAAAAGGTGAATTTACCTTCCCGGTGATTGCGTCCCAGTGCTGCATTAATATGAGCTGAGATCTTTGACATTGCACTCGGAACTTTGTCATGTGAGTGAACTGAGAGAAACACCATAGACACAGTCCTCGAGGTAGAGGGTCGTCTTCTGTACTCTGGAATCAATCATTTATTGTTATTGTAATTTGTTTTATCAAACACTGTTTATTCCACTTTTTGTAACGATACAGCCCTACCGGCTTCAAGGTGCACACCTCATCATCTGAATTATGTCCGAACTGGTACCGAGATACACACTTCTAACGGTAAACATTCGAGTTGGGGACTCGGGGTTGGGGGAGGCATGGGACAACCTTGGTGAGCAGCGGAGAAATTCTTGGGATATATGTGTTTGCCAGATGTTCACCTAGATCAGGGGTGGCCAACCTTTTGCATACCATGCGCCAATTTTTTCACAAATGAGTTCAGATACGCGATACAACTCAAGCACTTTTTTACCTTCTTACGTTCACATTTGGGGTTGTAAAATAGGGATAGGAGTAGGATCTGCTTCCTAAAGTGACAGCTTACAAGTTCCATTCTAAGTGTCAGACACCGTAAAGTTGAACATTACCGAAGGCTGTATGAATTGAACTAAGAGCACTTTGGTGTTGAAAATATGAAGATGGATTCAGTTATGACGCCTATTTTAAAAGAATAAGTAGACGCAAGGATGCAATGCGCCACTTGTAATCATCCAATGCACCACGTTTGGCGCATGCACCACGGTTTGGCCACCCCTGACCTAGATGCTCGATGTGTTCACACACAAATCCGCCTTAACAAATCCTCTTAATTTATTCTGAAATGACTAATCATTGTCACCGTGAAAACCATAAATTTTCTATCGATGATGCCAAATTCTTACATATCAGTAGTAACGGAAATAAATTGGACAGAAAAGAAGCCCTAGAAATCAGTGCATTGAGGTGATAAGTCAGTGCATCGAGGTGAACATCTGGCAAACACATATATCCCAAGAATTTCTCCGCTGCTCGCTGAGGTTGTCCCATGCCTCCGTCAACCTCCAGTCTCCAACCCGAATGTTTACCGTTAGAAGCGTGTGTCTCAGTACCAGTTCGAACAGAATTCAGTCTTGTTTGTGCTCCCCTGATGATGAGGTGAAACCATAGAAACCGGTAGGGTTATACCGTTACAAAAAGTGTAATAAACAGTGTTTGATAAAAACAAATGACAATGTTTATAAACCTCCACAATGTTAATGCCTTAACTATAAATAATATAACAATATATTTATTATTTCAATATGACCCTTCTGAAGACGGTGATTATCACTTGCAGGTGAGAATCCTGTCTCGAATTCCTCCTTTGACGCCCAACTCAACACCTTTTACCACAGATGAGATTAAAACAATTATCGATGGTCTTGACGACAACAAATCTCCAGGGATAGTCTGTTAACCTTTATTCCAAAGCATTCCCCTTTACAATTTGGATTTAGAAGAGGAGTCTCTTACGAGGACGCCATTTGCCACCTTCAACGGTATGTAACAGTCTCGAGACAGAGAAATATGTGTCCCTGATTTCTCTCGATATCTCAGGCCAGGCGCCTTTGATAATGCCTGGTGGCCTATGATTATAAAGAAATTAAAACTCTTCGAAATTCCACGGAACATCTTTAAATTAATTCAGGACTACTTTAGAGATCGCAGGGTGAGAGTTGACTACGGTTCTGAGTTTTTAGATAGGGAGGTTGACGTCAGCTGCCCGCAAGGCGGTATATTGGATCTTTTGCTTTAGATCAGGGGTCTCCAAACTTTTTAGACTAAGGGTCACACTGACTCCTCCACTAAGTCCCAAGGGCCAAGACCTAGCTAGCTCATCATACCAACATACTGTAGTTTTGAATTACGCGCAAATTTTCGTATTGGGACTAGCCGGCGAGTGACATATCTATGGCGCAGGGTGCGGGGGTGGACTCCGCTCCGTTCTCATATCATTAATTACAGTTAAAATGTACAATTTCATTATGTATATCAGTTATTGTGTTTCTTAATTGGTCGTTAAATAAAAATATCTGATCATTATTTTGTATGATTTACTTACATTGTAAATTTTACAATGTAATCAAAATAAACTATGACGGGCCGGATTGGTGGTGCTCGCGGGTTGTAGTTTGGAGACCCTTGCTCTAGATCGTTCTCATGGACGATCTATTAAAAACCTTTCTTTTTTTTTTTAACCTGGCGAATTTATTGCCATGTGGCAATCTCTTCCAACCAACCAGAAAGATGTTTTTATAGGCCCTAAGTGTTAACCAGACTGGAATCCTATTTTAAAAAATCTGGGTTCCACCCGCAACCTCCTGATCGGCAGACAAGTGTCTTACCACCAGGCCACGGAGGTCGCCTGCTCCTTTCTGCTCCCAGTTTGTATGATTCAAGTCTACACAGACGATAGCTTGGTTCTGATCAGAGCCAACGCCAGAACCTCGATAGAAAGCCTCTCAGCGGTCTGCTTGTCCTGGATTGATGAGTGAGGGTCCAGAAATAGGCCAAACTTCGTTCCGCATAAAACCTGCAGGATACTGTTGACGGGGTTTCTCTCGCCCATAACACGTAAACATACTGTCCACAGCATTAATCTAATTCTCGTCCTTCTGCCAAGTTCATGTTACACTTCCATACATCAAGGTGGGCACCAACACACTATTATGTATTGTCATTTTTGCTACTATAGATATTACACGGTGTTGTATATAACATTAAGTGCTCTGTTCACCTTGTTCCCTGTCGCTACCCATCTTCCAATATCCCTTTTATCTCGCCCATAACACGTAAACATACTGTCCACAGCATTAATCTAACTCTCGTCCTGCCAGGTTCATGTTACACTTCCATACATCAAGGTGGGCACCAACACACTATTATGTATTGACATTTTTGCTACTATAGATATTACACGGTGTTGTATATAACATTAAGTGCTCTGTTCACCTTCATCCCTGTCGCTACCCATCTTCCAATATCCCTTTAATCTCACACATAACACGTAAACATACTGTCCACAGCATTAATCTAACTCTATATAGACATTACACGGCGTTGTATATAACATTAAGTGATGGTGTATATTAATGTATGATAATAGAATTATATCCGTCTCACCTTTATTCCGCAAATATCAAAATATCTTTTGACACTTAAAGAATCGAGTTTACAAACACGATTGGATATTTGTAAACAAGCGCGACAAATATTGTCCTTTGCTAAAATATCCACTGCGAAATCCATTTTAATATTTCAAAATAAACTTTTATTTTTATTACGAAAAGCCATCATAACAAATAAAAAGCAACATCTAAATCTGTTTACTGTTGTGATACCGATCAAAAATCATTTCGATTTTATGTAATTTTCAAGACATTTCCAAGCTGGCTACATAAAATTACACACGAGTATAAAAATGAGAAATTTGCAACATTTGTAAACACTTTATTTCTACATTTTGACGAGGTGCTCACTTAAATTGGTGTACTTGACGTATATTTGGTAACTTTCTATATCAGAAATTTTGACAGCCAAGCATGCAACTTATAAAACTTAATTTTGATACACATGATTAAAAAAAATTATTCAACCATTATTTTTTTTTTTTTAAATCGTTTTATTAAATTTTATTGTGAAATGAAAATATATTATGATATAATTAATCAACCTCGGTAACTTCGTTGTCAAAACTATTTTTCAATCTGAGGGTAACCAGTTTGATTCTCATTAGAACCCAATTTATTTTACGAAGAGCGCCAGTATGATGTTGAATCCCGATCAGGATGATGAGACTATAGACCACGTATTTTTCGATTGTCCTTTGCGAGACAAATTTGATTTACTAAAAGCCATGTCATACGTAAGGGCCTGTCCAAATGAGGTGTTTTACGCGCGATTCGAGTAGCGCGTTTTGAATCGCGCGATGCGAGATACTAGGCGCTCATACATGCCGTCCACATGCAGTCGTGCGTTTTGCTGCTCGCCCGTGAATGCGCGAGTCGAGATACTAGGGACGTTATTGCTGCATCCAGTAGTCGCGCGATAGTTGCAGCGAGATGACGTATTTGATTTTTGCAATGGAGCAGGATAACTTTGATATTAAATTATTTATCGATAAAATGTCAACTAAATCTTCCATTTTATTGAATTATTTATTGATAATGTAAAAAAAAAGATAAATCTACCTTTATAATGCCCAGCAAATAATTAAAAAACTTCACTGACATGCAAAAGTAGTTAAAATAAAATCCGTCGTTTCTCAAATTTGGATATAGAGTTACAAACATACTGTGAGTCATTCTATCATTTAAAATTGGATGCACCATATGTGGTATCGTCTACTTTATCTTTTTTGCGTCTTTGCCATCGTCTACTGACTAAATGCTATCTCTATAAACTCGCGCAAACAACGCCTCACTTGGACGCAATTAAAAAACGCGCGATTCGAGTAGCGCGTTTTGAATCGCGCGTAAAACGCCTCATCTGGACAGGGCCTAACCTGTAGTAGTTTATTGTGTGACGTGAGATATATCATCATCTGAGACGGAAAGGTTAACATTTTTTAATAACTTATTAATTAAAGGGGGTGTAGGGGAGTTCGAGCTAGTTGTTAATTGCCTAGACACGCTGTCTAAACAAGTACATAATTGGGTATGGCTGTTATCAATTGAGAATCTAGCTTAAAAATATTTTTCCTTTACTTTAAAAATTTTATCGGCTTATTTCAAAACTATCATGATATAAAGTGGCGTTGTTTATTTGAAATCTTTAAAAAAATATTTCATTTTATTAACAAATATTTAAATACCAACATAGCAAATAAAAAGTTCCTACCTATATTATTTGGATAGATAATCATACACTTGTTACACTTTGGTATAAAATCAAAATGGACGGTATTATAATTTAATAGCCGCCTGTCAAACGGTTTAATAAAATTACAATATGTGATTTGTGTAAAAGTTTCAACGTTTAAAATAGAAAATTTGCGAAATGTAAATATACTGTGAAGTGTTTTATCAAAAATTTACGCCGTGTCTTTCGTTGGGAGCGTTATTATAACAGGTTGTCGATCATTCGCGGCTATTTTCTTTGTTTTCTGTAATCGGAAAATTTATTTTTATAAGACTGTTTTGTCAATAACAAGTATTGTAAAAAAGACGCTTGGCAACAACCGACGTCATTATTATTTCGCGCAAAATGCTTTGTTTTTATGTCAACAAATGAAACCCAATTTAAATAGTTTCAGTAAGAATATACCAAGAATTAATTAACAGAAATAGACAAAATATATTTTAGGCAATTACCGTTTGTTTATTCATAAAGTGAAAATATGTAATTATATATTTAATAAAAACGTGAATTTCTTTAAATATTGATTTGTTTTTTGTTGTGTTTTAGTGCAATAATTATTTTAAAAAATACTATTGGAATTTTTTAGGAAAATACTATTAGAAATGGTATGAAATTTAGTTAAAAATTTAGTAAAATTCTTTTTTAATACATTATTTAATAACTGTGTTATCTTTTTTGTATCGTTAGCACAAATATCTGCCCTTGTTTTGGCGTAGCTGTTGTGTTGCGCAAGAATATAATGAGTTTGCAATGAAAAAAAAATTTACGTCAGTTATTACGAATATGTTCACCAGTCACCTAGTCTAAAACGACAGCTGTTTCACAATAAAATGTAAGTTTTTCAATATTAATCAATTTTACCGCCATTTTAAATTAAATATCAAATGTTTTCTATCTAAAAATAACAAATTGTTTCAAATAAATTTATTAATACAGTTTTCTAATAGATTATAGTAAAAAAAACTTTTCTATATATATTGAATTTTTAACCGCCATTTTATATAAATTCTCAATACACGCAAAAATAACTCTTATTCTATAATGTAATAAAGGTAATTATGGCTTGTTTTTTCCCCTACTCTATAAGCGATGATCTAATTTTGAAATTAGAATGTGCAATTCATCTTTTGATATATTTTGTAATATCAATTTTAATTATTTATGAATTGTTTTCATTTGTTTGTTTTTTCTTTTATAATGTAAAAAATATTTGTTTTTTTTGTTTTCAAAAAATTGTGATGCAAGTTCCCGCCGAAATGATGACACCATAAATAAAGAAATTTCCCCTTTTTGATACTTTTCTGACTTGAATTTTTTATTTATTTTATCAATATTGATGAAACGTTTTAAGCGATTAATTTTCATCAATTCCGTAATTAGAATAACTCGTCAATTGAATTGATATTAATCTAGGTGATATTAAAATTGGATTATAATTTAAAAAAAAAACACTTAAAAATACCTATCACGTTTTTTCCTTGTCCGAGCGTCAGGGTAGGCAGAGAGGTCAAAGCGTTAGCATTCTATGTATCACTACACCTGATACAACTTCAAATAAACGAAATTAAAAAACTTTGAATTTCTGCGTACATTAAAAAATCCGATCACGCCATTTCCCTGTCGAGGTAATCAGAGAGGACAAGACGTCAGACTTTCATACCACGATACACATCCTTAGCCTGCCCCACATCCATACACCTCATACAATTTTTCTGACTACATTTCTTTCTTTCAAAATATCATTCACTCGATCCAATAATACTTTCCTTGGTCTTGCTCTCACACGCCTTTCACTCAATGTGCACTATATCTTTATTAATTCATTCGTTCCACATGTCCAAACCATCTTAGCGTGCTCTTCGTTTTACTCAACACATCAGCCTTTAGTTCACATTCATCCCTTATCACTTTATTCCATATTCTGTCATACATTGTCACCCCATGTATTTTTCTCAATGCACGCATTTCTACAGCATTTATTTGGCTCCTATCAACCAATTTCCACATCTACGTTTCACTCCGATGCATCAAAATTGGCACCAAAATACTATTATGGACTTTGAGCAAGTTGAGGAATTCTGCTATTTGAGTAGTATTTTCTCAGATGATGGAAGAGTTAAGAGGGATATGGAATGGTGCGTAGCGATAGGAAACACTAGTCAATGGGGCACTGAAGCATATACCAGGTCTGTACCTATAAAACCGGAATTTGCTCATAGATGGCTCTAGTTGTCAATGAAGTGACTGTCAAACCGTGTCATTGGCGCCCTTTTCTTGTGTTTGCATTTGTCAAAGACTTTTAACTCACAACAATACAAGTTTAATACAACTACATAAGATTTTCTGTTACCATTTGAAGAAAACTGCTGCAGAATCGCATCTAATGCTTGTCGAAGCTTACGGTGAGCATGCTCTTGGTAAATCACAGTGCTTTGAGTGGTTTAAAAAATTCAAAAGTGGTGATTTTGACGTGAGAAACGAAGAGCGTGGAAAATCACTGAGAAAGTTTGAAGACGCCGAATTGCGAGCATTGTTGGATGAGGATGACGCTCAAACGCAACATCAACTCGCGGATCAATTAAATGTGACACGAGAAGCTGTCTCTATATGTTTGAAAGCCATGGGAAAGATCCAGAAGGTGGGAAAATGGGTTCCACATGAACTGAATGAAAGACAGCAGGAAAACCGAAAAACCACTTGCGAAATGCTGCTCGCCAGGTACAAAAGAAAATCATTTCTCCGTCGAATTGTGACTGGCGATGAAAAATGGATATATTTCGAGAATCCTAAGCGTAAAAGATCATGGGTAACTTCTTAATGCCCTCTAATAATTTTATATACTTGAATTTAACATTTCACCTGTTGGGAATCACCGATCTATACGGATGTTGATATAAACATATTCGGTTACGCATCTGGATTTGAGTACAAAGGAGAGTTCCAGAAACTGCAGATCAACCTAAGTATCTTTTAAAGGACTAGACACTATAAAATGTGTGTCTAGCTCTGAAGACAGTCGTTCATAGTTCCATCTTGTCGTGTAGTTCATGAGTGAGCACCGTGACTCCCTTGATAGCGTCTAACAACTCCTCTCCATCCATCCCTGCACTCCGCGGCTCGAAGGACAGTTGCCAAGGGTAGTCCAGTTTTATCCCTCACTTTGTCAATCCATCGCATTGGGATTCTTCTTGTGCATCGTCCTTTCATGCCTCCACGAACTTCTACAAACTGTCTCCTAGGCCACAAGCAATGTGCCCTAAGAATTGTAGGACTCCTCAAAGGCATATTGTCTACAATCTGTCGGTGATTCTCAGTTCTTCGAGAATGGAGACATTATGTCACCTTGATGTCCATGGAGTCCGTAACATCCTTCTCCAGCACCACATTACAAATGCATCTATTCTACGTATCTCGCTTGCTCTTCGAGTCCAAGTCTCTGCGCCACACAAAAATATTGTAAAGACAAAATAATGAATTAGACGCCTTTTCGTCATGATGATGATAGTTGTTCTACTCTTCCACATCTTCTCCAGCTTTGACATCGCATTCTTCATCATTCCAGTTCTTCTTTCCACCTCAACCTCGCATCCTCCACTGTTGGTAATACTGAAGTCTAAATAAATAAAGTCAGTCACCACTTCTACACTATGATTCACATTATTTGGTGGCAGTTTGTTACTGCCAGGCCCAGGAGCTTGCTCTCTCGATCCACCTTTTCGAGAAGTGTGACTATTTCTTCTTCTGGTGTGGCAATTAACATTACGTCGTCTGCA
This sequence comes from Odontocerum albicorne, assembly GCA_949825065.1. Lineage (NCBI taxonomy): Eukaryota > Metazoa > Arthropoda > Insecta > Trichoptera > Odontoceridae > Odontocerum > Odontocerum albicorne. Next base: position 13,421,855 of record OX463868.1, read on the forward strand.
TATCTCAGCTTTGAAAGCTTTCTTCCACCAATAAGAATCCTGCCGTCCCAGTTTTCAAGTGCTCCATATAAGTTAACCCTTTGTTAACATAAGTTGTGTCCGTTTTTTTCCAATTTAAAAATGAGCACCAAAAGTAAAACAAAACGGTAAAGGTTATACGTCATTCGAAAGAAAATTTTCTGCTCTACAAGATATTGTGTTTGCTTTTACGTTACATATATTATTTTATTTGATTACAAGCCTTCAAAATGGAATGTCGAGTAGATGAAAGGGAGCATTTTGGACACTTCCTTCTGTTCGCGTTCAATCGAGGGAATAAAGCTGCCAAAGCTGGTCGCGGTATTTGCGAAGTGTACGGTGAAGATTGTCGAACATTGATTTTTGTTGTTTTCACTCAAAACATGTGGAACCCAAGCGCTGAACTTCTGGACTTTTTCCATTGATTTAAGATGGCGGTATACAGTCATGTGACTACAATTCATCTACCCAGCCAATTCTACGGTGGTTTGAAGGGGATCTTCATGAATAATATGGTTTAAGCGGTCGTCATCGAAGTCCACTGGTCGTCCGGAACGCTCCATGTCTTTCAGGTCGAAATTACCGTCTTTGAAACGCAAAAACCAGCGACGAGCTATCCTTTCATTCATAGCATCTTATTTTATCAACTTTACACACAGCAATTTTAATTATTTTGTCAACTTCAATATAAGCCTCGATTCTAATAAATAGCGAGTTATTTAGGTAAATACATTACATAAAACTAACAATAATGACAAATTAATACATCTTGTTACAAATTAGCAAAAATGTGTCAGTTTGTTAAAATCAAATAATATTTGGCGACTTTCGTCACTACGTTAGTCCGCATTGACTAGGGATGGGGTGTACGATTATTGGATTTTCAATTTTTTCATAAATAAAATTAAATGTTCGTAATTAGTATTAATCCATAGTGGATCTTGGCCTATTTAAAGATAGATACAAATCATACAATACATTAGAAAGTCAGTATTATGAAAATTAGGAATTAAAACATCAGTCTAGAGACAAACAATTTTTCCATTTATAAAAAAACTATTCGATTTGTAAAAAAAAAAAAAACATTTTATCCCGTCCCTTTGAGACATGACATTTCAAATGTCACAGGGACCATGCTACATTTTCTTGGAGTATAGCAATATGATATTCATATCGTCCTGATTTGGTCAAACACTTCGTACCTCATTTAATGTATCATTTCAAAGACGTGCTTAACAACACAGTAACATTGTATACAACTATGGTTCGTATAACTGTTTGATTATTTGCTTATCAGCGTATATCGGTATCACCTTAATCTTGACTTGAACGTCACGTTTTGTGTACTATTGATTTCTTAGAACGTGTTTTAACTATTGTATTTACATACCACGTTCATTGCAATCTTATCTCACCTTGGTCAGTGAACAGTGAACTATTTTCCTTACTGTTATCTTTTACGTACATACCATCACGCAGCCTCCTTGTCGGGGTAGACAAAAAGGAAAGAGCGCCAGACATTTCTATCGCGATATCTTTCACCTATTCAACATTCATATACCTCGTACAGCTCCAACAATTTATCGGACGGTTTACATTTCCTTCTTCCAAAATATCGTTTATAGTTAAGGCATTAACGTTGTGGAGACATTGCAATTTATTTGATCAAACACTGTTTATTCCACTTTTTGTAACGGTATAACCCTACCTGTTTCAAGGTGCACACCTCATCTTCAGGGGAGCACAAACAGGTCTTGTTTGTGCTCCTCTGATGATGAGGTGTGCACCTTGAAACCGGTAGGGTTATACCGTTACAAAAAGTGGACTAAACAGCGTTTGATAAAATAAATTACAATTACAAAATATCGTATATTTGATCCAACCATATTTCATCACACCGCCTCCTTGTCGAGGTAGGCAAAAAGAAGAGAGAGCCAGACTTTTCTATCGCGAAATATTTCGCTTCTGCATCCATACATCTTCTTATACAGCTCCAATGATTTCTCTGACATTTCACATTTCCTTCTTTCAAAACATTGTACATTTGATTCAACCATACGAGTATTTCATCGATCACACCGCGTCCTTGTCGGGGTAAGCAGAGAGGAGACAGTGCCCAACTTTCCTTTTGTGAAATATTTCCCTTCTTCAATATTTATACACCTCATACAACTCCCAATGATTTCTCTGACATTTTACATTTTCTTCTTTCAAAATATACATTTGATCCAACAACACTTTCCTGATCTTTCTTTACTACGCCTTCTGTTCACATTTACACTGTATGTTTGTTCTGTTAGTCTTTCTCCGTTCATTCATTCCACGTACCCGAAATTCACCTGAAGAGAACCTCTGGATAGAAGGTAGAAACATTGTGATTTGTTATATCAAATATTGTTTATTCCACTTTTTGTAACGGTATAACCCTACCGGTTTCAAGGTGCACACCTCATCTTCAGGGGACCACAAACAAGACTGAATTCTATTCGAACTGGTACCGAGATACACACTTTTAACAGTAAGCATTCGGGTTGGGGACTGGGGGTTGGGAGAGGCATGGGACGACCTCGGCTAGTAGCGGAGAGATTCTCGGTATATATGTGTTTGTCAGATGTTCACCTCGATGTACTGACTTAGAAATTTCTAGGGCTTCTAATCTGTCCAATTTATTTCCGTTACTACTCTTTCCCTGGAGCATCTTTTTGAGGTCTGCGAACAGCCAATAGTCACTGGGGGGCAAATCTGGAGAATACGGTGGGTGCGGAAGCAATTCGAAGTTCAACTCGTGCAATTTGGCCATCGTTACCATCGACTTTTGTTTTGACGACATTAACGTTTCTGTTCCATTGTGAGCAAACGCGGCACCCATTTCGAAAAAAGCTTTTTCATGACCAAATGTTCATGCAAAATAGTGTAAACACTGCCAAATGATATCTTCAGGATGTCAGCTATCTCACACAACTTTACTTTGCGATTTTCCATCACGATTTTGAGTTTTTTTTTTATGTTTTCTGGTGTAACAGCCTCATTTGGACGACCAAAGCGTTCAGCATCATTTGTGTCTGTACGACCGCGTTTGAAATCAGTATACTACTGACAAATGGTCGTTTTCGATGGAGCAGAGCCCGGATAACACTTTTCAAGCCATCGCTGAGTTTGAACGGTATTTTTTCTCATTAAAAAGCAATGTTTTATCAACACACGAAATTCGGTTTTTTCCATTGTTTTGAAAATAGCAAAAGTAGCGTCACTAAAACCACTGTAACTCAATGACATAATGTCGGAATGTCATGAAAGTTTGACACGTAACTTCTAAAAGTCTATACTAACTGAGAAGGGTATAGATTTGTTATTAGAGGCGTCATCTGTTGGTTTGTCCCGGGACTTATTGATCGATGTGTTATATGTATAAATATTGCCGGGATCCGGTGCTGGGTATTGAAACCCGTTTAAACTAAAAAGATGATAATAAGGGAATGGAAATAAACTACACATAATTTATTTTTACACCATTTATTATTTTTGGAAAAAATGCTATATAAAGAATGAAATTAAATAATTATATTTCAATACAGGTGGCTCTTGACTTTCACACATATTAGTTCCTGAAAATGTGTGCGAAATGTTTGAAAGTAGAGGGATGTAAAAAAAACATTCAAAATTCTATTCTAATATATTAATAATATTTATTTATCAATATACATAATTATGTTAACGAGGCGTGTTTAACCCTTTAAGTGCCGGAAGTTATTAGTATGGCCGTACCCAGCAGGCCGGGATTTTTCCAACAAAAATAAAACCTGAAAAATTTATATTTTTTGTATACAGATATAAAGGATATTATGAAAGCTTACTAAATATATATACCGTGGGGCGTTTGAGCTGCTGTTCACTCAGAAAAACACAGTTAAAATATTCACAAAATGTCGGGGTTGTCACAACTTGACACAGAAAACACGTTTACTTATGAATATAGCGGAATATAATGTAACTAAAATCAAAAAATTATCTGTATGATGTATAATAAAGCGCAAAAGGTAAATAAACTATAAAATAAAACCGTAAAAAGTCTATGTAAACGTCGTATTATGCCGCAAAACTACCGCCAATAACCAAAGAATACATGAAAACACACTTTGTAAATAAATACTTTGAAAAATTAACAAAAATAATGCACAAAAGTTAAAAATCAACCATTGAAGAAAACTACAAACGAAGTCATTATAAATCATCGCAATTACGTCGCAAAAAACTGTAGTCGGTAACCCTGTATCAGAGACACGTATTGACTGTCAGTGAAAGCTTTTAGAAAGATGACTGTAACTTTGATAATATCGGTAAATTGTAATATTTAAATATTTCTTGACCATCCCAAAAGATGTCACTATGTGTTACAATTTATACATTATTACAATTGGATTTGATATTAGCTTGCGACAAGCTCAAAGGAGAGCACGTTCATTTTGTATGGCCGGCCTGGCGAGCACTGAATCGGAGAGCGCGTCAACACGCTCGTGGCAGTGAACCGGTCAAGTGCTTTCAGGTGTTTTCTTTATAAACTTGTCAAGAGTTAGTTGAATACCACCTTTTTTTTCTTTTCTTGATAAATAGTTCAGTAACACGCTGTGTCTTTCTCAATCGCCCTACGTACTTGAGATATATGTTCTCCATTGGTCTTCCATCACATTCTTCCATGATAGTCGCAAATTAGTCAAGATGCACGAAGGCTTCATTCATATTTTTGATTATCAAAGTCTTGACGATTTTATCAGCTTCTTCTTCCTCACTTCCATTGTGTATTCCATTTAACTCTTGTCGCTCAATTAAGTATTCATTTGACAGAGGTACTGAGTAAGATTCAATCAACTCATTAACATCTCCGTTGTTGACGTCCAAGTTTAGTTCATTCATTAGGCTGACTATTTCATCTGTGATAGTTTCCGGAGTTTCTTCAGAATTTATAAAATCACTCGTCATTTGTGGGCATAATTGTTTCCAGGAACCTTTAATCGTTGACTCTTTTATTTCAGCCCACGAGTCTCCAATATTGTTTATTGCGTTCCATATATTATAGTTCTTACAAAAAAGTGGGAGCGACTGCGTGGAAGCGAACAATTTTTGCATTATCGACAAAAATCTTTCAAAAATTGTTTTTTTTTTTAAATGTGCGAAATAGTGAATTGTGTGAAAGTAAAGGGCCGCCTGTAATGGTAGATTATAATGCAGAAATAATAATTTGTCAGCGTTTCTCTGCAGTAGTTTATTCCTTCTCTCTCCGTAGACAATACCCGCCTCGCTGCATATAATATGCTTTGGCTGGGTATGCTGCTAGGAGGTGGTGTTTAGTGTCTTGACACTTTTCAAACCCAGATATGTCCACATTATGACATTTTTGAGATAAATAAACCAAAGTGTAGCTTATGTAGTCCTGGATAAATTTGCACTTTTCAAAATAAGATATCTCCTCGTGAAATCAATGCGAAATGGTAATTGAAATGAGCTTATTTTCAAACTCAGATATGTCCACGAGGTTTTTATCAAATTCAGACATGTCCGTCCATTTAAACCAATCAGAGAGCGCCATCATTCGAGATGGCTGATCAGTCGTAGCGTAGTCGTACTATCAACAACAATCAATCTCGGGCATGTCCATGCGGTTGTTTTTATCAAAGTCAGACATGTTCATTTAGACCAATCATAGAGCGCCATCATTCGAGATGGCCGATCAGTCGTAGCGTAGTCGTACTATCAGCAACAATCAATCTCGGGCATGTCCATGCGGTTGTTTTTATCAAAGTCAGACATGTCTGTTTAGACCAATCAGAGAGCTCCATCATTCAAGATGGCCGATCAGTCGTAGCGTAGTAGTCGTAATGTCAACAACAATCAAACTCGGTTATGTCCATGCGGTGTTGTATCAAAATCGCGCATTTTCAATGGTCGTTTTTCAAAAGTGGGTATGTCCAAATTGAAATATGCTTTATTTTCTCTAATGACTTGAATTTCTAGGAATTTTTTTTTTAAAACACAATTTCATCTATAAAACTATTCTCAAAAAGACACATAATTTTTTATGTATATATAGTTTTCAGTGATCAGGGACAAAATACTGTTTTGCTCGGTTTGAACTTGCGCGGACATATCTGGGTTTGAAAAGTGTCGACACAAGTATTGTCTAGCCTATTTTGATAGTTTTGGATAAATACCTGCATTTTTTGACCGAACTCCCGGGTAATCACGTAAGTCAATTTTGTTTTCGTGATTTTCAATACCCGATACCTTTTTAGTACCCGGCACATCAATAGTTAATATGATATTATTATCAATGTATAGCAGATCCACTATGGATGCTTTCGGGACTTTGGCTTTCGCATAAAGTCATCTAAGAATGAATTGGTTATGTACCATACACACGCACTACGTTGGCCACCTATCATGCGTGACAATGTTATCATTTGAATGCACCGCACGGCTATCACATTACCTTGTTGTTTCAGTGTCGAGTGTCAATAACATCATATCATAGTTTCTCACGTTTATAGCCTTCATTGTCATGACAGTTGTTAATATATAGTTTTTAATTTATTTAATTTACATGACAAGGAAAATACAATTATAGCAACAGATTAACCTTTCCCCTCCTCCTGTGCTAAAAAAATCCACCCGTTCCGGTGCTGTGTATTCAATACACATGTAAAAATGAGCGATTTAAAATCGGAAAAATAAGAATATTCATAGCCATTCGCTTAAATTAATTAAATTTGAAATCAAAAGTGATAATAATTGAAATTTAATTGCTGAAAACATGAAAAAAACATTGGCTGACATTCACAAAATGGGCGAAGCGACCACCTCAAACGAAAGCCCGCGAGCTACTGAAACGAGCGAAATGAGATTCTATTTTTTGCGTTCCTATACACCGAAGTAGAGTGAGACGTGAATAGCGTCGCTTTCTCACCCATAGCGTTTGTTTAGAATGAATATACATCATACCAGTGTGTACTGGCACACGTTTGATTGTATAGGTGAATTTATTCCCGATTTTCACAAAATATCTCTGATGTGGCCGATAAGTGCTAATTATTATTAATATTATTGTGTTCATTCAATGCGTAAATGTATTACGGAGGAATACCTAAAATCTGAACCCAGTATTTATTATATTTATAGAGAAATTAAAGTGTTTAGAAGCAATGTGTACTAGTTACACGTCACAGAGAAGGAAGGGTTAAAGATATACATGTCAATAATCATAAAAATAGCATATCCCCCCTTCCCCCAGCATACTTAATTACTATGCTCTGATACCGTAGTGTAGTCCTAATTGTTGACTAATTGGGAGTTAATGTTTTAAGTGGAACCAGCTTATCACATGGGGCAATTAAATAAATACTCTTATCACTGGAAAGACAATAGCTACATATAGATATAGGTGTTTTGCAGTTTTATAGTTCAAGGGACGAAATATACAAGTATTAAGGGGACCGAAAAGAAATCAAAATATTTTGACACCCTATTTTTATGTTGAGACACTGTGCAGTGCAGTGAACACGTATTTTTTGTTGCTAGTGAATTAAGACTTGAAAATGTTATTTTTTTTTACCCTTATTTACAATAGATAAACAATGTCGAGACCAACAATCGATGTAGAACATTTGCGTCATTGTATGATATTTTCGTTTGATCAAAGAATGAAAGGGAAAGAAGTGACGCAGAAAATTAACGAAACGTACGGAGATGTATTGACACTTGATAAGTGTCATAGGTGGATAAAAATACTTAAAAATGGTGACAGGAACCTCAAAGATGCCCCTAAAACGGGAAGACCTTTAAAAATAAATGATCATGTTCTGACGCCTTTAGTGGAGTCTGATCCTCGACACACCATCTCAGCATTATCAACCGAGCTTAGCTGGCCATGGTCAGCTATACGGGATCACCTACATCGCATAGGGAAAAGTTACAGACAAGGCTGCACTAGAACAGCGACGTAACGTACTATCTGTGCGTCTCTCTTATCCAGGCGTGACTCTGAACCCTTTTAGCGGGGAATTGTTGCCTGTGACGAAAAATGGGTTCTATACAATAATTATACACTAAAAAGACAATGGCTGCTTTCACCGGGTCAGGTAGTTAGCTATTCCTACTCCAAAACCGAAGTTAGCCAAGTAATGACAGTCTCTTTCTTAAGCCCGATGTGTATTACTTACCGCAGGGAACTGTACAATGTTGCTATCAATAAACCTATATTTATTTATATTTTATTGCACCTCCATTATATACAGCAGCAGTTGGACTTGCACCTTCATTATATACAGCATTTTTTGTAAACGGCCAAATAGTAAATATTTTAGACTCTGTGGGCCAAGACGCAAACTTTGGATATTTATGTAGGTAGGCCTGGATATTTATGTAGGTAGAACTGGATATTTATGTAGGTAGGCCTGGATATTTATGTAGGTAGACCTGGATATTTATGTAGGTAGGCCTGGATATTTATGTAGGTACTTAAATAACAAGAAATGTAACATAATAAAAATAAATAGAGTGAAAACTCTACAAAGCCGAAGTTAGCCGATTATGGCCGACAGTCTCTTTCTTAAGCCCGATGTGTATTATTTACCGTCGGGTACTGTACTTTTCTTTCTCGATACACATCATTAGCCTCTTCTACATCCATACACTTTCTCATATAACTTATTCGATTTCATTGACTTTCTATGCTACTTTCTTTCAAAATATCATTCACTTGATCCAACCTTACTTTTGTTGGTCTTTTTTTTTATAAGCCTTCAACTCACATTTGAATTATATATCTGTTTTGTTAGTCTTCCTTCATTCATTCCTTCCACATGCCTAAACCATCTCAGCGTGCTCTTCTCCACCTTACTTAATACATCAGCCTTAATTTCACATTTATCCTTAATCCACGTTCTATCAAATTCAACGTTATTCCACGTTCTATCAAACACTGCCACTCGGTGTATTCATCTCAAAACAAGCATTAATTCAGGTCCACGTTTCACTCCCATATATCAAAGTTGGCACCAAAATACTATTGTGGACTATCATCTTAGCAGATATCAGCATCCATACACTTTCTCATACAACTTCGATTCCATTGACTTTTTTTCTTTTTTTTTTAACCTGGCGAGTTTATTGCCACGTGGCAATCTCTTCCAACCAACCAGAAAGCTGTTTTTATTGGCCCTAAGTGTTAACCAGACTGGAATCCTATTTAAAAACTCTGGATTCCAGCGGGGATCGAACCCGCAACCTCCGTATCGGCAGACAAGTGTCTTACCACCAGGCCATGGAGGTCGTCTTTCGACTTTGTGTGCTTATTTCTCAATCACAATCCCCAACCCAAATTTTTACAATTAGATGCGCGTGTATGTCGGTACCACTTGGAACAGAATTCAGTCTTGTTTGTGCTCCCCTGATGATGAGGTGTGCACCTTGAAACCGGTAGGGTTATACCGTTACATGAAGTGGAATAAACAGCGTTGGACTAAACAAATTACTTCATTGTATTTTTAATATTGTCTCAAAGTTAATAAAAAACAATGTTCCGTCAATAATAACACATCGATCAATAAGTCCCGGGACTAACCAACAGATAGCACCTCTAATAAAAAATCCATACCATTCTCCGTTATTACCAACCTTTAGAAGTTACGTGTCAAACTTTCATGACATTCCGAGATTGTATCATTGAGTTACAGTGGTTTTAGCGATGCTACTTTTGTTATTTTCAAAACAATGGAAAAAACCGAATTTCGTGTGTTTGAAAAGCTTTTTTTGATATTGCTCACAATGGAACAGAAACAACATCAAATCGGCAGTCAGCTGAGTGGAGAGCAGCCGATGAAAGTCGTCCAAAGCGACCAAAAACTCAACAGTCGGCCGAGAAGGTTATGGCCTCCGTATTTTGGGATGCGCATGATATAATATTCATCGATCACCTTGAAAAGGGAAAAACCATAAATAGCAAATATTGCATAGCGTTATTGGAGTGTTTGAAGGCAGAAATTGCAAAAAAAACGGCCCCATATGAAGAAGAAAAAAGTTCTCTTTCATCAGGACAATGCACCGTGTCACAAGTCGATGGTAACGATGGCCAAATTGCACGAGTTGAACTTCGAATTGCTTCCGCACCCACCGTATTCTCTAAATTTGGCCCCCAGCGACTATTGGCTGTTCGTAGACCTCAAAAAGATGCTCCAGGGAAAGAGATTTGGCTGCAATGAAGAAGTGATTGCCGAAACTAACGCCTATTTTGAAACCAAAGATAAATCGTTCTACACAGCTGGCGTAGAAAAATTAGGAAAGCGTTGGAATGAATGTATCACTCTTGAAGAAGACTATGTTGATGAATAAAGAAAAATTTTAGCAAACAAATGTTCTTTTAGTAGTTAGTCCCGGGACTTATTGATCGATGTGTTACCTCATAAATTTTAAGTTAAACTCCTGTTAAACAAATAGGGTGATGTTGACAATGATATGTAATGATATTAACAAGATAATATAACTTGGCACACGCTAATATCAATGTCTGTATAACAAGTTATGTCACCTTGTGCCAAGTGAATTTTCCTCTGGATGCATGTTGTTTTGTATTGTGTTGGACCAGATCCAATAAATATTTTGGGCAATGATAATATTGACTTTGTCAGCCAGATGAGAGAGCACAGATGTCCCCTTGACGTGCGTGCTCAATGTGCCATCTTCACTGCCCTGCGAAACCCAGGGCTTAACAATATGTAGTTTGTTTGGGTATTTCTTATTTTACGGGAGTTTGATCCTTTCATATTTTTATCGAGTGATAAAAAGTGTGGAAGGAAAGTTAATGAAATATATGGGAGAATAATGAAGGATTATTTATTTATTTAACAATTTATTGCAAAAACAACCTGGCGTGCTTATTCCCAGGCGGCAATCTCTTCCGACCAACCAGACTAAAGTAAATGAAACAAGTTACATGGTCGCAAAAAACATTCAAGTGACTACACTGTTGATATGTGGGTACATTTCATATTCACAATACTCTGTGCCACAATGCTCCGAATATATTTAGTACAGTGTTGTTACAAGTTTGTCTTGCCCTATATAAGAGCTGACAATGTGTCATTTAATCGTCCGCATTAAATAAACTTAACATACCCATCCCCACGAAATGCATAGATATATTCGCTCATAAACCTCACAAATACAAACGATCATCCAAACATTTCTTTTCATTTATAAGTGAGATATCATCAATCAAAGGAAAAGGAAGGGATGGTGGAGAGGAAAGGAATGAAACACGTTATATCAGTCGCTTCTTAACCTTTCCCTTCCTGTGCTAAAAACATCCGAGCGTTCCGGTTCTGTGTATTCAATACACATGTAAAAATGAGCGATTTAAAATCGGAAAAATAAGAATATTCGTAGGCAATCGCTTAAATTAATTAAATTTGAAGTCAAAAGTGATAATAATTGAAATTTCATTGCTGAAAACATGAAAAAACCATCGGCCGACGTTCACAAAACGGGCGAAGAGACCACTTCAAATGGATGCCCGAAAGCTACTGAAGCGAGCGAACTGAGATGCTATTTCTTACGTTCCCATATACCGAAGTAGAGGGAGACGTGGATAGTGTCGCTTCCTCGCCCATATCGGTTTCTTAGAAGGAATATACCTACGTCACACACTGGCACACGTTTGATTGTATCGGTGAATTTATTCCCGATTTTCACAAAATATCTGTGATGTGACTAAATGATGAGAATTAAGATTGACATCCTTGGTATTGGTGAACTCAGATGGACTGGAACAGGAGTGCATCAACATGAGAAAGGCAACCTGAATTATTCTGGAAGTGATATATCTGACAATAACCACCGGAATGGGGTTGGCATATTTGTATCACTAGATTATATTAAATTTGTTAAAAAGTTTGTTCCCATATCGGACAGAATTATGATTCTACAGTTAGAAGCGCGACCGTTCAATGTAAATATTATACAAATATACGCACCAACAGCTGACACTAGATATGATGACGAAGTTGAAAAACTGTATGAAAGCATCACAAATGTTCTGAAATCGACAAAAAGTGATGATATAAATATTATAATCGGGGACTTTAATGCAAAGATTGGAGAGGGCCGACGTTCACACTTAGTAGGGGATTATGGTCTAGGCCAGTCTAATAACAGAGGTGATAGAATGTTTGAGTTCTGCGAAGAGCATAATATGGTAGTTGTGAACACATGGTATAAGCTTCCGAAACGCAGACTATACACATGGAAATCACCACAAGACAATCCATCTTGCCCCAATCCTATCAGAAACCAGATTGATTATGCACTGATAGGAGAAAGATTCAGAAACAGCATTAAACGTGCCGCAACATATCCCGGAACCGATATAGGATCAGATCATAATCCACTTATTATAGATATTAAATTGAAATTAAAAATATTAACGAAAAGATTTATGCATAGGAGAGTTGACACTGAAAAGTTGAAAGTTGCAGACCTTAGAAACACAGTGTCCACTGAATTAAATGAAAAACTACAACAGATAGACAATAATGCCACGTCAGTTGAACAACAGTGGAATAATTTTAAAAACACAATACACGATGTCTGTAAAGAACATCTAAAATCTGCAAAAAATATTCGTAAAAAACAGTGGATGACAGATCATATTTTAAATTTAATGGAACAACGTAGAGTGGCTGGTATCAAGGATCGTAATAGCAGTGAGTACAAAAACCTCCAGAGGACTATAAAACGAGAGATTAAAAAAGCAAAGGAAGAGTGGATAAAGAGACAGTGTGAGGAGTTGGAGCGATATGATCAGATGCAAGACTCATTTAATATGCATAAAAAACTAAAAGAAATGACTGGCCTCAGCAGGAAGCCTAAACCTACCTGTCTCACAGACGAATCTAATAACCTGATCTTGGAAGATTCGGAAATCTTAAAAACATGGGAAAATTATATAAGAACACTCTTCCAAGACTCTCGAACTGACGTTGAAATATCAGAACATAGTCAAGGTCCTGCTATATTGAAATCAGAAATACTACATGCTATGTCAACATCTAAACCTCGAAAAGCCTGTGGACCCGATGAAATCCCTATGGAGGTTATCGAGTTGATAAATGAGAATAATATTGATTATTTACTTGGACTGTTTAATAGAATATATGACACAGGGACCATCCCCCAAGATTGGTTAAAATCTGTATTTATTACATTACCCAAAAAACAACACCCAAAAAAATGTAATGATTATCGCCTCATAAGTCTTATGAGTCATATTCTGAAATTGTTTCTTAAAATAATACATGCCAGAATAAGACTGAAATGCGAGCGAGATTTGGATGACACTCAGTTTGGGTTCAGGAATGGTTTTGGTACCCGTGAAGCGCTGACAACAATAAACATATTATTACAAAAATGTTACGACCAAAGAAAAGACATCTATGCTTGTTTTATTGATTATGAAAAAGCATTTGACAGGGTTAAACACACATATTTAATTGAGATGCTGTTGAGATGTGGTGTAGATGAAAAGGATGTGAGAATAATCAAGAATCTGTACTGGGACCAAAACGCTATCATTAAATTGGAAAACGGAAACACCTCACAAGGTATTCCCATTCAGCGAGGAGTCCGTCAGGGGTGTGTTCTCTCACCAACTTTATTCAATCTATACTCTGACTTGGTCTTTAAGGAAGCGCTGACTGAGACAAATCTCGGTGTGAAGGTCAATGGGGTGGTCATCAATAATATCAGATATGCGGATGACACCGTTCTAATTGCGGACAGTTTAAAAGGCCTTCAAGAACTGCTTGATAAAGTTGACTCCGTTGGTGAACGTTTTGGTATGAACATTAATGTGAGCAAAACTAAAATGATGGTTTTTAGCCGAGAATGTCATCCAAATGTCCACCTTACGCTAAGGGGTGTTGTTGTCGAGAGGGTGAAACGGTTCAGGTACCTGGGAAGCATGATTGCTGAGAAACTGGATCCTGACATTGAGATAAAATGCAGAATAGAAGCGGCACGAACGGCTTTTAATAAAATGAAAAACCTTCTTTGTGACGATAATATAAACTTAAAGCTGAGACAAAGAATGGTCAAATGTTACGTATGGTCTGTCTTACTTTACGGCGTAGAGGCGTGGACTCTTAAAGTTAACATAATAAACCGCCTTGAAGCGTTTGAAATGTGGATCCACCGTAGAATGTTAAGAATATCTTGGACCGATATGATAACAAACACTGATGTACTACGTAGAGCCAATGCAAATAGAGAACTATTCACCACTGTTAAGCTCCGTAAAACATCATATTTTGGCCATGTAATGAGAGGTGACAAATACACCGTACTTCAGCTCGTCATGAAGGGGAAGATCGAGGGCCGCAGAGGGGTCGGCAGAAGACAGCTCTCCTGGCTTCGAAACATCCGACAATGGACCGGCGTCAGAACTGTGGGGGAGCTGTTTCGCGCCGCCCAGGACAGGGAAGCTTTCTCTCAGATGGTCGTCAACGTCGGGGGGACCCGGCAGGACACGTGAAGAAGAAGAAGATCTGTGATGTGGCCGATAAGTGCTAATTATTATTAATATTATATTTTCATTCAATGCGTAAATGTATTACGGAGGAATACCTAAAATCTGAACCCAGTATTTATTATATTTATAGAGATATTCAAGTTTTTAGAAGCAATGTGTACTAGTTACACATCATAGGGAAGGAAGGGTTAAAGCATGCCAAGGACGAAGCATTAGTCTGTAACTGGTTCCAGAGTCTCACTGCATGGACAGTAAAGGACAATGTAAAAAAAGAAGAGCGGTGAACTGGAAAGGCCAATAGACAATCTCTGTTTGAGTGTAGCCTAAGTCCATGATCGGAGATAAGCTGAATATTTTCAGCAGATAAGGGAGGGTGGCGGGACAGTTAAGGATATTATACAATAGAGACAGTATGGGAATTTGGCGTCTATTTTTTACGTTCAACCAGTTCAATGCCTTCTGGTATGAAGTTATATGATCGTACTTTCGTAGGTTGAAAATAAATCTTAGACAAATATTTTGAAGGCGCTGTAATTTGTCCAGCTGTTCCTCTGTAATATCCAAATAACATACGTCCGCATAGTCCAAAATCGGAAAGAGCAGAGATTGCACTTATGAAATGTTGGTTTTAATAGACGGAAATCTTTGCAACACTTTAAGGAAACGAAGGCTGAAGAAGATCCTTCGGCTTACCTCATTTATAGCATGTTGAAGAATTCCTTTCCTTGCCGGGGTAGAAACAGAGGACAGAGTTCCAGTCTTCCATACACGTGTTTTTGCTATACGTATCGTTAAAAATCGAACTTTTAAATACAGTACGAAATGGCGAATTGTGCGAAAGTCGACGACCGCCTGTATTAAACCGCTCGGTCAATGCGCACTGTTAACTCTAATACATGCATATTAATTTACATTCAACACCAGATGCATTCAATATTTTCCATACCTTGTCACTTATTACGCAGTCGCATGCTTTTTCCAAGTCCACAAATGAAGAGGTAATATTCAAAAAAGGACATGTCCACCAAATCAGAATGTTGGGATATCGCAAAAAACTGTTTGCATTAAAAATATACGATATAATAATTCGTTGTAAAAATATCTGAAATCCTTAAAATCGCTTAAGGTGACTTGATTTGTTGTTTAAAATCCAATCATATTAATTAAAATAGTTATTCTAGGTTAAAATATGGACATGATCCTTTTTGTAAGAACAATTCTACTTTCATCTTTTTTTATTGAACAGCTCTGGGACATGGTGGTTTTTGTTCCATTTCAAAATAATTGGGTCGAGTAATTTATTTTAATTTTAATTAAATACAATAAGTAAAGTGTTACAAAATAAGAAGAAATATTATATTAGTATAAAGCTATAAATATACGAGTATGTAGGGTATGTAAAATAGGGAGATATGTTAAAGCTGTATAATGTTAGACATTACATTACACTGCACGTACCATTTAAAACTGACAGTTGCCGGTGAACTGGTATGAAGTTAGACACAATCGGAAAGCTACTATTGATCAATTCGGACATGATCTTTTTTGATTGGTACGAAGCCCGGACAAGATTCTTTTTGAAAAAATACTGTTTTTTTTATTATGATTTCAAAATGATTTATGTCCTTTTTTCATTGAAATGAAAATTTTAAACGGCTCCGTACCATCGATAAGAAGAAATCTGCTTAATCAACTCATTTTTTGTATCCAATGGACACGATCTTTTTTGAATATTACCTCCTCAAACGTACAATATACTGTTTTATTATTTACCATTTATTTTTCCGCAAGCATACCTAAAGAGAAAATCTGATTTGCGCAACCTCTTCTACATAAAAGTCACCCTCAGCATCCCACAATTTCTATCAGAATCTTTCCTGCGTCCGACATCAAAGTATTAAAACTATCATTCCTTCCTTCACACGTCAACTGTCGACGTCTGTAGCACGCCCCTAACAATATTATTTGGAGAGGTCATTGAACTGGCATGTTGTCAATGTGTCCCGTTGCCAAATGGTTAGATTCTCGGCATTGCCATATTCTTAATGTTCCGATACAGTCTTGCCAGAGGAACCGTACTCTGTACGTTGCCAAACTTTCCGTTTTACTTCCGTCGGCGGAGGTCTTAACCTTCCCGACATTGCGGACCATTCCCGTTTACATTACCGGTATGTCGGCTACATTTATTTGCCTCAACAGTGAAAAATTTAAGTTTTTATATTTTATATGATTTACGTGGAACTGTTAATCCCATAAACTGAGTGGGCCTTGTGTGGGTCTGTTGTTGGAAGTGACGAAACTTACAACCTTGTCAGATGGAAGGAAAACGTTTAAAATACATACATACTTACACATACTGTCTCTGTTGTATAATATCCTTAACTGTTCCGCCGCCCCCTCTTATCTCGCTAAAAATTTTCAGCGTCTTTCCAATCGTGGATTAACGCTACGCTCAAACAAAGATTGTCTATTGGCCTTTCCAGTTCACCGCTCCTCTTTTTTTACGTCGTCCTTTACTGTCCATGCAGTGAGACTCTGGAATCAGTTACAAACCAATATAAGACTCGCTCCGTCCTTGGCATGCTTTAAGAAGCGACTGAAAGAACTCTTAATTTCTTGTCAGTAAAATAACATGTTTCCTGATTTTTCTTTTCCTTTCTTTCGTTTTGATTGATGATATCTCATTTTATATGAAAAAATAATGTTCGGGTGATTGTCCGTCTTTGTGGGGTTCGTGGGCATATGCTCACGTATGTGTTTATGCTTTTCGTGGGGATGGATAGTCATTTGAATGATTTATGCGACCACGTAACTTGCTTCATTTACTTTTGTCTGGTTGGAAGTGATTGCCGCCTGGCAATAAGCCCGCCAGATTGTATTTGCAATAAAAGTGTTAAATACTGACTTGAACGTGGAAAATTACTGATAGGAGCTGAATGAATGCGTCCATTGAAAAGAATACACAGGGTTACAATATTTGACAAAATACGGAATGAAGTGATAAGGATTGAATGTGAACTTAAGGCTGATGTGTTGAGTAAGGTGGAGAAGGAGCACGCTGAGATGGTTTGGGCACGTGGAACGAATGAAAGAACAAAAAGGCTTACAAAACAAATATACAGCGCAAATGTGGGTGGAAGGCGTGTGATAGGAAGACCAAGTAAAGTATGGTAGGATCAAGTGAATGATATTGTGAAAGGAGAAAATTTAGAACATCTAGAGAAATTGTAAAAGTTGTGTCGATGTGGAGAAGGCTTATGATATTTGTCGTGATGGGAAAGTATGGCATTCTGTCATCTTTGCCTAACCCGGCATACATACTATCACGCCATTTCTCTAATGGGATAGGCAGAGAGGATAGAATGCCAAACTTTCATATCTCGACACATAGCCTCTTAGCGTTTTCTACATCCATACACCTTTTCATACATACACTTTGATTTCTCTGGCTTTCTACATTTCCATTTTTTTTCAAAATATACACTTGATCCAACCATACTTTGCTTGGTCTTCCTCTACCACACTTTCCACTCACATTTGCACTGTATATATCTGTTTTGTTAATCTTTCTTCATTCATTCGTTTTACATGCCCAAATCATCTCAACATGTTCTTCTTCATCTTACTTAACATATCAGCCTCAAATCCATATTCATCCCATATCACTCTTGCATACATTGTCACTCCATGTATTCTTCTCAATGCACACATTTCTACAGGATTTATTCAGCTCCTATCAGTATATTTCCACATCCACTTTTCACTCCTATACATCAATATTGGCGCTTCATTTGTTCCACATGCCCTAACTATCGAGATAGGAAAGTCTGGTGTTGTGTCCTGTCTGCTTACCCCTACAAGAAAGAGGCGTGAAATCTATGTATGTTCCTCTTTCAATAATTGATCGATTTAATTACAAAAGAAAAACATTTTTTTTTTCTAGTTAATGGACCACTTCTTCGGTTCCGCCCGTTCTGCTACGTCATCGAGGAAGAACTCGAAGAACAAGCAAACGGATCCCGGCAAACCGGTCAAGGATTCCGCACCGCCCGACATGGAGAGAAAGGACAGTATTAAGAAGAGGAAGAGAAGACGGGGCAGGAACAGAAGAAAGAATGGAATCAAGACCGACCAAGTCGCCGTCATTCTAATTGATGGACAAAGTCACGTAAAAGGGGATGTGAAAACCGCGGAGAGTATTTTACAACATGTATCAGTCACGCAAGAAGATATTAAAGTCGCTAATGACAGTCAAACTGTTAAAAATAATGATAAATTAGATAAATCTATTCGAGACAATGATAAGAGTATTAAAGAATTTACGGAAGCTGCGACGACAACACCCGTAGAAATTAAGAGCGATCTCGTTGAAAAAGAAATGAACGGTTGTGATATTTTACTAGATAATTCTACAAAGATAGTCAATGATCATGCAGTTGAGGTAATCAGCAGAAAACCTATAGCTTTTATTAAAGGCGATCCGAAAAATTGGCCGGCGAGGATCACGTTGACCGGTGATAAAGAAGTGTTGAATGGAACGTCAGTCGAAAAAGATTCGAAGAAAGATTTCATATATAATAAGGATGGAAAGAATAATATTTTGAATGCGTACGAAACGGTCTCGGATACGAGATATACAAAACAAAAACAGACTCAGTTCTGGGCCGGTCAAAAACGTAAAGTCAAACGTAATTATAAAATAACGCCGGTAAAGACGAAAGTCAACAATGATAGAAGTTGGTTAGACTTTGACGATGGGGATGAAAAGGAGTATTCGGTCGAATTGGGTAATTTAGAGTTCGAACAGAAAGAGGTTACCGCTGTAACGGATAAGAGAAATGTTACCATGTTTAATGATAGTAAAAGAGAAGGGAACGATCAATTGAACGCTTATAAAAGTAGGTTTATGCCTCAAAGTCAATCAAATATTGAAGATGCGATAGGAAGTAACATGGATTGTAATAAAAACGAGTCAACAGTCGAGTGGAACAATGCTAAGGTGGTCAAAAAGGATTCGACGAACAAGATAGGAGTCAACGTTAACAATCTGGACGATAGCGTTTTACTAGAAAGACGTAAAGCGAAAAAACACGACGGCACCAAAAGGAGCCGTAGAAAAACTGAACCTTTCGATTTCGAAAAGCAATCCGATTGCAATCTATCGGAACTCATGGAGAATTATAAAATCCACGATGACGCGGGGAAGAAACAAATATGTCTCGACATACCGAACAACCTTTGTAGCTTTCTGACGGAGACCGTCGAAGGTGGAAGCAAGAATTTGGATAATTCGAGATCGTTGTTTTCTGGATCTATATCGGACACGGGTCTTTTTATACCCTCGGCGAACGTGGATCATTTGGCTTCGAAACGGGACTCGTTTCAGAGGATTTTCGATGCCGATTACAACTGCGAGGCTTCCGAGGATGACGTCTGTTCGGAGAGTGATTCCAGTTCGGACGATGTGGATATTGACTCGGACGATAATGAGATGGATGAAAGGGGGGAAGGGGTTTTGCTGCCTCCAGAACCGCAGTTGGGTAACGTGGAATATAAACTGAAACTCGTTAACCCGACAAAGCAGAGATTTGAACACCTTGTAACACAGGTAAATTCATTATCTTTATATTTCTATATTAACACTATAATCGCCGATGGTACAACATGCGTACCATGCCCATACCAATCATTACTAGCTGATGGCACCACATGTGTATTATGCTTACTGTACGCTGATACAACCTTTGTACTATATTTTCCTAAACCGTTATTGGCCATACTCACAACCCAAGGGTCTCCGACCTTTTTCAATGAAAGATCACATACAGAGATGGCCGAGAGAGAGAGAGGTCTATTTCTTGAAAAAATGACCCAGCGCAGCCTGTTTAGTGTTAATACTCGTACCATTATAACAAATTTGATATTTGTATGCCATCCATAACAGAAGTCAATGGGCATATTTATTTATTTTATTGCAAATACAGTCATTTTGAACTTCTAAAGAGTATCAGGTCTGTAAATATGAAACCGGAATTTTTGTTTATAGAAAATACACATTTATTGTATGAAAATGGTAAAAAATATTTTATTCAAAGTATTGCCCATCACTAGCTACACATTTTTCCCATCTCTCTGGCAATTTGTGGATGCCACGCCAAAAAAACTGTTGCTCTTTTGAGGCAAAACCAATCATCGAGCCATTTTCGTAAGAAGTGAAGCGCTGCTCAGCAAGTGCGTGTCCCATCGATGCAAATAAGTAGTAGTAATCGGACGGAGCCAAGTCTGGTGAGTGAGCCGCATGCAAAAGTATTTGCCAACTAAACGCCTCAATCGTTTCCTTGACCGGTTTTGGTGTGTGCGATGGTGCATTATCATGAAGCAAAATCACTTTGTGTTGCCTCTTTTGATATTCTGGTCGTTTTTCAAGCAATGCTTGGTTCAAATCTATCATTTGTTGTCGGTAGCCTTCAGTATTAACGGTTTCGCCAGGTGTTATAATAGCAGCTCATAATAGATAACACCCTTCTGATCCCACCAAACACAGAGCATTGTCTTCCGTCCATAGCGATTTGGCCTCGCAGTCGATGTCGCTGGTTTGGCTTAGGATTCTCGAAATATATCCATTTTTCATCAACAGTCACAATTCGATGGAGCAATGATTTTCTTTTGTACCTGATAAGCAGTATTTTGCAAGTGGTTTTTCGGTTTTCCTGCTGTCTTTCATTCAGTTCATGTGGAACCCATTTTCCCACCTTCTGGATCTTTCCGGTGGCTTTCAAACGTATGGAGACGAATTCTCGTGTCACATTTAATTGATCTGCAAGTTGTTGCGTTTGAGCGTCATCCTCATCCAACAATGCTCGCAATTCGGTGTCTTCAAACTTTTTCGGTGGTCTTCCACGTTCTTCGTTTCTCACGTCAAAATCGCCACTTTTGAATTTTTTAAACCACTCAAATGATTCACCGAGTGCATGCTCACCATAAGCTTTGACAAGCATTCGATGCGATTCTGCAGCAGTTTTCTTCAAATGGTAACAGAAAATCAATGCTGTCTGCAAATCGTAGTTTTCAGGCACAAAAACAGATATGTTCAACGATACGAAAACATATGTAGTTTTATTAAACTTGTATTGTTGTGAGTCAAAAGTCTTTCACAAATGTAAACACAAGAAAAAGGCGCCAATGACGCGGTTTGACAGTCACTACATTGACAACT
Source organism: Odontocerum albicorne (assembly GCA_949825065.1). Lineage (NCBI taxonomy): Eukaryota > Metazoa > Arthropoda > Insecta > Trichoptera > Odontoceridae > Odontocerum > Odontocerum albicorne. The sequence continues at coordinate 13,443,661 of OX463868.1, forward strand.
AGAGCCATATATGAGCAAATTCCGGTTTCATATTTCCAGACCTGATATAAAACACGGATATCTAATTTCTAGATGAAGTGGCGATTGCGCGAGGGCAGAGGCGAGGCGGTGTACGGCATAGGGGTCCGAGACTGCGGCAGGGTGCGAGGTCTCCGCGCCAGGAGACTGCGGGCCTCGCTGCGCACGCTCCGAGCCATGGCTGCGAGGCTGGGAGCCGAGTGCGCGCTCCTCGCGGTGGTTCCCATCCAGCATAACCGTGGGAGGAGAGCTCGCTATGGAGCCGAAGTGCTCGTCAGGAAGGTTAGTTTTGTTCATACATATACAAAGATTTTTAAGCATAACTCTCGCTGTATAGTTTTCGCCTCGAGAGAATCCTGGCAGAATGACAAAAAGTTTTTAAGTAAAAATATACTTAAATACATACATACCATCGCGCTGTTTCCTTGTAGGGGTACACAGAGACGACAAAGCACTATACTTTCCTATCTCGACATCTTTAGCCTCTTCTACATCCTTACAGCTTCTACGATTCCTCTGACTATTTACATTTCCTTCTTTCAGAATGTATCCTCCGACCTCCGTGATTTAGTTGGTTAGACGCCTGTCTCCCGACCCAGAGGTTGTGGGCTTGAATCCTGCTGGATTACAGTCTGGTTTTCATTTAAGACCTCTGTAACGTATTTCTAGTTGGTTGGAAGAGTTTTCCACTTGGCAATAAGCCCGCCGGGTTGTACTGTAGACAATGAAAGTAATACAATATCGGTCACTTGATTCAACCATACTTTTCTTACTCTACCTTTCACACATCTTTCTGAGCCTCGTTGTCAAGGATCCCCTCGCCATTGCAATGTCAATTCAGTTGGAAAGGGAAGGGGTTTTTAAGTGAGTGAGTCATTGCACACCAGCAAATTCACCGGCCACACCGCTGTACTGGATCCGGTGGCACACCGACATGTTTTTTTTTCTCATTTTGAAAAAATAAATATGACCATAGTTATAAATATCTTTATACCCCCCAAATACTAGGCGGAAATATACATATATCATTCGAAGAGAGAAACGCGGTGCGGGGTTCGAACCGGCGACCTTCCGCACGGAAGTCCAGTGCATTACCGCATGACCATGCACCTCTGTTTTGATTAATCTTTCACCATATTTGTTTTGTTAACCTTCATTCATTCATTCCACATGCCCAAACCATCTCAACGTACGTCTTTTTTAACCTGGCGAGCTTATTGCCATTTGGCAATCTTTTTCAACCAACCAGAAAGATGTTTTTATAGGCCCTAAGTGTTAACCAGACTGGAATCCTATTTTAAAAAATCAGGGTTCCAGCGGGGATCGAACCCGCAACCTCCGGATCGGCAGACAAGTGTCTTACCACCAGGCCACGGAGGTCGTCATCATCTTACTCTTACTCTTCTTCATCTTACTCGACAAGTCACCCTTAAGTTCACACTCATCCCTTATCCCTTCATTCCATATTCTGTCATACATTGTCACTCCGTGTATTCTTCTCAATGCACGCATTTCTACAGCATTTATTCAGCTCCTCTCAGTCTTTTTCCACATCCACATTTCGCTCCCATACATCAATAGAATACTATTGTGGATTATTATCTTAGCTGATTTTTGTACTGTCTGGTTCGAGTATATATATGTTTTAGTGTCCCATTGACTTTGTTCACTATCGCTACACGGCGTTCTATATCCCTCTTAACTCTTCCATCTATGAAAATACTATACAATAAAAAATTCACGAGTTACGACACACAATGCGATCTTTAGCAATCGGAGCGCAATTTTCGTCTCATATCCATACACCTCTTACAATTTCTGCAATTCGTACGTTTCTTTCTTTCGATATATCATTCACTTTGTACAGCACCGTACAAAGACAAGAATAGGTGGATGGCTGCTGCTCAATGCTCGGAGAATTCAGCTCACGGTGAAAAGTAGCAGTGTGAAGAGATTCCTCTTTAGCAGGTAGTAGATGGTCGTAAGTACAAGGCAGTAGACTGGAGTGAACTGAGAATGTATTTTTTCAACTTTTGCTCTCCTTATGTGCGGCCAATCGCTCATCGCAAGCGTGCATTCCATCATGACTTGCGAGATATCACAATTCTTGCACATTTTCGCATGCATGGGACGGCCGACTTTTGATACTAGCTCTCGCGAAGGCCACGGATAAGGAACATTTCATTACGGTCGTGACATAGCACGTACCTCAACAAACATAAGAATTTATACATAAAAAAATACCAAATAACAAGAAAATATTTTAATCATATTTTATGTTGATGCATATGTCCGATATACACTTTGATCCAATCATACTTTCCTCGGTCTTTCTCAATCATGCCTTCCACCCACGTTTGCACTGTAGCACTGTCCTGTATATTTTTCTCTTGTGCGAGGGTACCTTCGTGCCATCAGTAGCTGCAGGTTAATGAGAATTAACACATTTTACTTTGTATCAGCACTAATCGTGTTAATGTCATTTGTATTGCGCCGCTTTCAGGTTCCCGATGATCAACACAACATTGAACTGCGCGTCGCTGTGATGGGATCAAATGACGCGGGGAAATCTACTCTTGTCGGAGTATTAACGCAAGGTGTGTGAAATTAAACTTTTCAATAGTATTACGAATACGGTAAAAGTCTGTTGATTTGAACAATGATAATTCGTAATAAGAATTTTTCACTCTCTATGGACTATTCGTAATAAATTTTATTGATAGTTCAAAAAACAGCGTATTTCGCAATTCGTTATGTTTTTCACAATTTTCCACGCAAATCGCATAGTAGCTGGCCCTGATGGCGAAGCGATAGGCGGAACGACCTATGTATTATGCATCGGTGAGCGGTTCAATTTTAGGGACTTCCACTATGCGCTAAGATTTAATGTCGAAATATCTCATCATTATTATCGTAAGTATAGGGAAGCCCACTGATATAATAAGAAACTATGGAAAAAGGATATAATATCAGCATTTTGTGTGTATGTTACAAAGATTCAATGTCGAAATATTTCATCATTATTATCGTAAGTATAGGGAAGCCCACTGATAAAATAAGGAACTATGGAAAAAGGATATAATATCAGCATTTTGTGTGTATGTTACAAAGATTCAATGTCGAAATATCTCATCATTATTATCGTAAGTATAGGGAAGCCCACTGATAAAATAAGGAACTATGGAAAAAGGATATAATATCAGCATTTTGTGTGTATGTTACAAAGATTCAATGTCGAAATATCTCATCATTATTATCGTAAGTATAGGGAAGCCCACTGATAAAATAAGGAACTATGGAAAAAGGATATAATATCAGCATTTTGTGTGTATGTTACAAAGATTCAATGTCGAAATATCTCATCATTATTATCGTAAGTATAGGGAAGCCAACTGATAAAATAAGGAACTATGGAAAAAGGTTATATCAGTGTTTGTTTGTTAACTGTTATTTAATTTTTTTTTATAAATTAACAACTTTTGTTCTTCTCTTACGAAATTTAAAATATTCAAATGATTATTCACCTGTACAAATTTCATAAGCAATATACATTGTAAAAATATATGTGAGATATCATCAATCAAAGGAAAAGGAAAGGATGCTGGAGAGGAAAGGAAAGGAAAAATCAGGAATAAAACACGTTATATTACTGACTAGAAATTAAGTTTTTTCAGTCGCTTCTTAAAGCATGCCACGGAGGGAGCGAGTCTAACATTAGTTTGTAACTGGTTCCAGTCTCACCGCATGGACAGTAAAGGATGATGTAAAAACAGAACGGTGAACAGCATATGTATTCCGAATGGGAATGTGCTGTATGTTGATCGCACAAGAGTGTTAGCAGAGAATGAATTTCAGAGTCATGCCAAGGACGGAGCGAGTCTAACATTAGTTTGTAACTGATTCCAGAGTCTCACTGCATGGACAGTAAAGGACGACGTAAAGAAAGAGGAGCGGTGAACTGGAAAGGCCAATAGACAATCTCTGTTTGAACGTAGCGCTAATCCATGATTGGAAAGACGCTGAAAATTTTCGGCGAGATAATAGAAACTTACCAAGGGAAGATGACCCACAATGAAACTTTTGTAACACATTCGGATTTAGGTGGAGTGTAGTGTTCATATATAATCATGAATTTTGATTATACCTCCCAGAACAGGTTGTCTTTAAGAGCTTATAAATCTCACAAAACACAATAATTTGTTCTATTGAATTGCAGGTGAGCTGGACAACGGCAGAGGGAGTGCACGCCTCAACATGTTCCGCCATCTGCACGAGGTACGAAGTGGTCGCACCAGCTCCGTCAGTCACGAGATCCTGGGCTTCGACTCACAGGTATTGAACAACCCATTTCATGACACTATGAGGTAAGGGTGCAAGAATGGAGTGTGGAAGTTACAGAGCAATTATACTATACTTGAGAAAATGTTGGATGGTCCCTGTGACATTTGAAATGTCATGTCTCAAAGGGATGGGGTAAAATCGTTTTTTTTTTACAAATTGAATAGTTTTTTTATAAATCGAAAAATTGTTTTTCTCTAAACTAATGTTTTAATTCCTAATTTTCATTGTGCCGACTTTCTAATGTATCGTATGATTTGTATCTATCTTTAAATAGGCCGATATCCACTATGAATTAATACTAATTACGAACGTTTAATTTTAGGTATAAAAAATCGAAAATCCAATTTTCGTATACCCCATCCCTGGCCAATGCGGACGAACGTAGTGACTTTTGACAAACGTCACCAAATATTATTTGATTTTAACAAACTGCCACATTTTTGCTAATTTGTAACAAGATGTATTAATTTGTCATTATTGTTAGTTTTATGTAATGTATTTACCTAAATAATTTGCTATTTGTTAGAATCGAGACTTATATTAAAGTTGATAAAATAATTAAAATTACCGAACATCGTTATAAGGTTGTATTGGGGCAAATTTGTGAACTGTCACAGGGACCATGCTACATTTTATCAAGTATAGTTTACTGAGTGTAGCAAGTAAATTGGATGGAAAAATTCTGATTGAAAGTGCGAGATGACCAGGGTGTCTCTTTGTGTTTGTTTGTGGACTTGGAAAAAGCATATGACCGCATGAAAAATGGCAAGTTATGAATGTTGAATGTAAATTAATACGTTGTATTGCGTCATTATATGCTGAAAGCAGAGCTTGTATGAGAGTGCATGGTGCTTTGACTGAGTGGTTTAATATTTCAAAAGGGGTAAAGCAAGGATGCATTATGTCACCCTGGTTGTTCTATATTTATATAGATTCACGTATGAAGGCACTACAGAAGTCAATGAGTGGTATTCAAATGTCGGAAAAAACATATGATAAGAGATAAGCTATGGAAAGTATTTAAATAAATAAATAAATATAGGTTTATAGACAGCAACATAGTATGTACAAAATATATTTAAATAACACTTCTAAAACACATAAATTGCAGATAATACATTAAATACAGAAGCTATCAAAAGGTCTGGGCTCATCTAATAACATCCCCTTGGCCAAGATACACCCCACCAATATAAGGCGAACCCAGCCACTTGGACACCAGATGTTTTTCAGCCCACACCCTTGAACACGTAGAACAATTAAAAATACATATTAAAAACATATTAAAAAAACACAAAAAATAAATAGATGACAAAAAAATACATTTAAGAGAGAAGACATTAAAAGGCCGGGCTCATCCCACAAACATTCCTCCAGCCGAGATACACCCCACCAATGTAGGGCAAGCCCGACCGCAGGGGCATCGGGGGGCTTCCATCCCACACCCCCGCATATCTAGATTAAAGAATAAATTTAAAAAAAAAACAAAAACGTATGTCAGAAAACAAAATAAATAGTAAACCCACATACTATATACCACCTCAGGTTACTACTAACTGTCAGCAAGAACGAACAAAAGAAAAGCCTCAAAGGAGTCCATATTTAACAAAATGACAAATGGGAAATGAAATAGTTGAGACAACATTGAAATAGTTAGGCAGTAATACATTGAAATAGTTAAATTATTGGTCTTGAAAGAAAAGTAATACGTGGTATAGCGTCATTATATATCGAAAGTAGAGCTTGTGTTAGATTAAATGGTACGTTGACTGAATGGTTTAACATTTTGAAAGGGGTAAAGCTAGGATGCATTATGTTGCCCTGCTTGTTCAATATTTATATAGATTCATATGTGAAGGAACTACAGAGGTCGTCAATTGAATGGTTGAATTAAAATAGGCACTAAGTACCACAAAAAAAAACTAAGTATGCAGTTTCGTTCTATATGTCATATATAATGAAACTGCGTACTTAGTTTTTTTTTTTGGTACTTAGTGCCTATTTTGATTCAACCATTCAATTGGTGGCATAAAAATGTGGAATGGGAACGTATGGGGTTGCTGTATGCAGATGACATTGTTAGTGTTGGCGGAGAGCGAAGGTGAATACAGTGTTTGATAAGTAGATTGTATGAGAGAAGAGAAAGACCTGAAAATGAATGCTGCAAAATCAATAGAATTGTGGACGTGGAAAACTTCTAATGCAACAAAATTATCCTTTGAAGCCACTATATCGGAGTAGATGACTTGATTTTCATCGCAGTTCCACATAATGTGTTCTGCGGATCGATCTGAAATTACAACAGGGCGAAGGGACAAGATTGAAGCTAAAGAGTTTGCCATTAAAGCTCCCATGGACAGAGAGGAATTGGATAGTCCAATAGTTTGGGTTTACCCACGGGGAGCCGAGACGCGTCCTGATGCAAGGAAAGAATTTAAATGTCTGTCTTCTACGGAGGAGGACAACCGACCATGTTGTCAAGTCAACAACTGGGCCTCTAGGCAGCCTTTAATAATTGTGCGAAGTGTGTCTTGCCTGGCAATTGGGAAGGCGGACGTCACCTACACTCATGGGCGGGCCTTGACCTAGAGGGATAATCACGGCGCGTCGCTAGACCTCCAGATCCAATGGCGCGAGCCCCGTTAAAACCGAGAGTGCAAGGTTTATAGGAAATGCTTCTGTTGTGTATTTCCTATAAACCTTGGCTATACCCAACAGCACCCACTGTGGACGACCGCCAATCAACATCCTCCTGGCATCTGAGATCTAACTTATGTCCGTGCCCAGCACCTGGCTGTATAGCACACAATTTTTACCTTATAATAAGTGGTCTGTATTTAGTACTGATATATGTATATTTATGGTTGCAGGGCTGCCCGATAAACTACGCATACAGCGAGCTGAGCCGCTCGGAGGAGATCCTGGAGCGCAGCACCAAGCTGGTGGCGCTTATGGACCTGGCCGGCCACAGGAAGTACCTCCGCACCACCGTGCAGGGCCTCACGGGCTACTCCCCGCACCTCGCCATGCTCGTGGTCAGTCTCCCTCTGTCTCTCGACATCCTTGTCTCTATTTCCTTCTACCTATGCGAGAATCATTCCAAATCGCACGTATATCTCAACATAAATAGCAGAAAATACATTTAAGAGAGAAGCTATCAAAAGGTCTGGTCTCATCTCATAACATCCCCTCGGTAGAGATACACTCCACCAATATAGGGTGAGTCGATCGCGAGGACATCAGAAGTTTTTTACCCCACACTCTTATTTAGTTAGTATTGAAATCACTTGTAGACTGGACACATGTAATTCGCGAACAACCAGGTCTTGAAGATATACTTAATTAGAGATACAACTCCCAGATATAGTTATATATTTATTTATTTTTTCAAAACAGGCTTAGTCCAATTACTTTGAAAATACAAGACATTAAAAAAGAAGAAAAATTACATAGAGGAAAAATAAAATAAGTTAAAAAATTATATAAAATAAAAAATAATGCATATGCATACAAATGAGTATATACACACAAACATATGATACACATTTATTCACAGTCACTTAAGTACGTTGATGAATGCTTTCTAACGCGCTCAATCTTAGAAGATAATTTACTTTTGCTTTTGGTAATGTGATATGGAATACGTCAATATCCGAAGCAGTCCCGTTCAGAAGGGTTAAGGCCCTTCCAACAGGCATAGCGGCTGGAAGACCCGTTCTTGCGTATGTTATTGAGAACAGTTCCTGCCGGCGCAGTCTAGTGTCACTGTTAGGAACATTTAACGATAATCTTTGTAGTAATGCTGGACAGCTCACAACATATAGTTTGTGAACTATTATAGATTGATCATTGAATGTTTCTCTGCTTTGAGTTGATACGATCTAAGAATAGTCTGCAAGAGTCATTGAATTTGTATGGGGTACCTGAGGACTGGGAGCAGGTGGCTGAAGATCATTGTAGGTTGAGAGCTATCTGTTCTCGAGGCGATTACCCCTCAGCAGCTAGACATCTGAGAAACAGTGTCCTGTGAATGTGTCATCGTGACTATATGGCCGAAGATGCCTAAAACCGTGGATAGTTTCGAACCCTATAACACATCGATCAATAAGCCCCGGAACTATCTACTAAAACAACATTTGTTTGCCAAAATTCTTCTTTATTCATCAACATAGTCTCCTTCAAGAGCGATACATTCATTCCAACGCTTTCCTAGCTTTTCTATGCCAGCCGTGTAGAACGATTTATCTTTGGTTTCAAAATAGGCGTTTCGGCAATCACTTCTTCATTGGAGCCAAATCTCTTTCCCTGGAGCATCTTTTTGAGGTATGCGAACAGCCAATAGTCGCTGGGGGCCAAATCTGGAGAATACGGTGGGTGCGGGAACAATTCGAAGTTCAACTCGTGCAATCGTTACCATCGACTTGTGACACGGTGCATTGTCCTGATGAAAGAGAACTTTTTTCTTCTTCATATGGGGCCGTTTTTTTTAAATTTCTGCCTTCAAACGCTCCAATAACGCTATGTAATATTCGCTATTGAAGGTTTTTCCCTTTTCAAGGTGATCGATGAATATTATACCATGTGCATCACAAAATACGGAGACCATAACCTTCCCGGCCCACTGTTGAGTTTTTGGTCGCTTCGGACGACTTTCACCGGCTGCTCTCCACTCAGCTGACTGCCGATTTGATTCCGGAGTATAGTGGTGGATCCAAGTTTCATCCATTGTCACATACCGACGCAAAAACTCATGTTTATTTTGCGTAAACAGTGCCAAACAGCGCTCTGAATCATCGATGCGTTGTTGTTTCTATTCCATTGTGAGCAAATGCGGCACCCATTTCGGAAAAAACTTTTTCATGACCAAATGTTCATGCAAAATAGTGTAAACACTACCAAATGATATCTTCAGGATGTCAGCTATCTCACGCAACTTTACTTTACGATTTTCCATCACGATTTTGAGTTTTTTTTTTAATGTTTTCTGGTGTAACAGCCTCATTTGGACGACCAGAGCGTTCAGCATCATTTGTGTCTGTACGACCTCATTTGAAATCAGCATACCACCGACAAATGGTTGTTTTCGACGGAGCAGAGCCCGGATAACACTTTTCAATCCATCGCTGAGTTTGAACGGTATTTTTTCCCATTAAAAAGCAATGTTTTATCAACATACGAAATTCGATTTTTTCCATCGTTTTGAAAATAGCAAAAGTAGCATCACTAAAACCACTGTAACTCAATGACACAATCTCGGACTGTCATGAAAGTTTGACACGTAACTTATAAAGGCTGGTACTAACTGAGAAAGGTATGGATTTGTTATTAGAGACGCCATCTGTTGGTTAGTCCCGGGGCTTATTGATCGATGTGTTACAATAACTGGTGTAAATAGATATAAATCAATCCAACAATCGATCCCTTTGTAACCATGGTCTAATATAATAAGAATGAACAAGATGGAAGTGTCTGTCATGTGTCGTTTGCGGACGGGCCATTGCGTGGTGGCTAGTCACGTCGAGAATCCTGACTGTGAGTGTGGTCTGTATAATGAAACTGTATAATGAACGGTCTGTATAAAGACCATGTATTGTGGTCTGTATAAAGACCATAAAGATCATGTATTTGTCCTTTGCGAGACACAACTATTTGATTTACTAAAAGCCGTATCTTGACCGCTTGAATGTTGCGTTTTTTCTTTTGAAGAATTTTTCATTTATAGATCGACGGATTCCACCTCAAATCGGTACAACAGAATGAAAATTAACATCGACTCCAATATTTGTAGAAGTCGTGCGCTTGTTCTCCTTTGGTAGGATGGAACCGTGTGCTAACATTACGATTGCAAACTGGAACAGACCCATGTGCTCACTTGACAGTTGAGACTCGGTTGTAGGTCAAGTGGCATCAAGCGCGCATTCACTATTGTAAAGTTGATTACGAACTAGCCCTGAAGAAGACAACTGTTCTCGAAACGTCAGCATCATAAGTCAAACCACGTAGTACAATACTCCGAAACACCTAATACAACTAATAGGAAGAACCACAAAAGCCTTAAAACATATTACATAAATCTTTTTGTAGTTGTTGCTGTAGGAAGGTGATTAGAAATGTATATATAATTGCACTCTACAGTATGTCAATGATTGCAGGTATCTGCGACGGCAGGAATCAACCAGATGACCTTAGAGCACCTTGCGCTGGTGGTCGCCTTGGATCTCCCCTTCTTCGTGGTGCTGACCAAGTGCGACTGCCTGCCGCCGCAGCCCTCGGCCACGCACCCTCTTCTGCAGGACCTGAGCAGGGCCCTCATGGGTGCCGGCTGTCGGAGGGTAAGCCTTAAACTGCTAAGACACCATCGTAAGACAGATCTATTATATTCCGATACAACTGAAAGAGACGGATTATCTTCAATTTTGCGGTTTAGATATCGTCTTTCACTTCTAGGACTTTTTAAATCTCAAGTTGTTGCTTTAGAAAGGAGTGTGGTAGAAAGTGTGTGCGATGTATGGGTTAACTCGGAGAAACTGGAGCAGGTTGATGGGTCCTGTTATCTGGGCAGTATGTTTACGTGGGATGGGAGAGTTGAAAGGGACATTGGGAGAAGGGTAGCGACAGGGAACAGCAAAGGTAGACGGAGCACTTCATGTTATATACAATAACGGTGTAATATCGAAACTGGAGCAGGTTGATGGGTTCTGTTATCTGGGCAGTGTGTGTACTTGTGATGGGAGAGTTGAAAGGGGCATTGGAAGAAGGTAGCGACAGGGAACAGCAAAGGTAGACGGAGCACTTCATGTTGTTTGGTCCGTTTTTTTGTGTTCGAAAATGCATTTATTTCTAAACAAAATGAATGAACAGATCAATTAAAGTATTGTCCATCGCTGGCTACTACTTTTTCCCATCTCTCAGGGAATTTTCGAATTCCATCTCGAAAAAATGACTCGTCTTTTGAGGCGATCCAAGTTTGGAACCAATTTTCGGTTTCTACGAAAGAAGTGAACCGGTGACCTGCCAAATCGTGCTGCATCCTTCGGAACAACCAGTAATCAGAAGGAGCAATGTCCGGGGAATACGGCGGGTGCGGTAAAACATCCCATTTGAGCGTTTCCAAATATTTCTTTACGACTTTTGCGACATGAGGCCGAGCGTTGTATTCCGGCCGTTTTTCTCGCAATGCACGGCTCAAACTAATTAATTGTAGCCGATACCGATCGCCCGTAATGGAATCGCCAGGTTTCAGCACCTCATAGTAAACAACACCCCTTCGGTCCCACCAGATACAGAGCATGATCTTCGAACCGTGTATGTTCGGTTTTGGTGTTGATGTTGAGGTCGATGGCAACGATTGACCGGGCTTAGCGTAGTATTTTTTCTTCTTGGGGTTGTCGTAGAATATCCACTTCTCATCTCCAGTTACAATCCGATGCAAAAAACCTTTTCTTTGATGGCTCTCAATCGTACGGAAACGGCTTTTTGAGTCACTCCCGATGATTCTGCAAGTTCCTCTTGCGTTTGACTCTGATTTTCTTCGAGTAATGCCTCTAATTCTTTGTCCTCGAATTTTTTTGGCTGTCCAGAGCGAGGCTTGTCTTCCACGCTGAAATCTCCATCCTTGAAATGTCGAAACCATTCCCTACATGATTTATCAGTTGGAGCAGCGTCACCCGTTAAACTTCGACAAGCATTCGATGGGCTTCAGCTGCACTTTTCTTCCAATTAAAGCGGAAAATTAAAACCTCCCGCAAATGCTGCTTGGTTAACACAAAATTCGACATTTTCAACACTGTACAAAACAAGATTTTTGCATGAAACTCAAAGCGATATAAACTGAATATTATTGGCAGATGTCTAACCTCTCTGTAACCGCCAAAATCGGCTGTCACTATGAACCATTCATAACAGCCAGAGCCATCTTTTGGAAACGGACCGAACTAATTTGTACTCCCAATATTTGGAATATGCCATCGCTTATTCACCCGTGTATGCTGTCACGGCTTGCTAAATGGCATGAATCCCGCGCGCTCTCTGCGAGTATGGGATATCCAATCATCTATAGTGATCATTGTGAAGGCCGCACATGAGAAACATTTTACTACAATAGGTACAGTTATAATAATTGTACAATGTTTACACAGGCAATTATATAAATTAAATTATTAATCTATATGTCCGATACAAAAGATTTATGAATGGTACAGACGCATACGTCCGATACAAAGGGTTTATAAATGGTGCAGACGCATATGTCCGATATAAAGGGTTTATGAATGTTACAGACGCATACATCTGATACAAAGGGTTTATGAATGGTACAAATACATACATCCGATACAAAGGGTTTATGAATGGTACAGATGCATACATCCGATACAAAGGGTTTATGCATGGTACAGACGCATACATCCGATGCAAAGGGTTTATGAATGTACAGATGCATACATCTGATACAAAGGGTGTATGCATGGTACAGACGCATACGTCCGATACAAAGGGTTCATGAATGGTACAGACGCATACATCTGATACAAAGGGTTTATGAATGGTACAAATACATACATCCGATACAAAGGGTTTATGAATGGTACAGATGCATACATCCGATACAAAGGGTTTATGCATGGTACAGACGCATACATCCGATGCAAAGGGTTTATGAATGTACAGATGCATACATCTGATACAAAGGGTGTATGCATGGTAGACGCATACGTCCGATACAAAGGGTTTATGAATGGTACAGACGCATACGTCCGATATAAAGGGTTTATGAATGTTACAGACGCATACATCTGATACAAAGAGTTTATGAATGGTACAAATGCATACATCCGATACGAAGGGTTTATGAATGGTACAGATGCATACATCCGATAAAAAGGGTTTATGCATGGTACAGACGCATACATCCGATGCAAAAGGTTTATGAATGTACAGATGCATACGTCCGATAAAAAAGATTTATGAATGGTACAGACGCATACATCCGATACAAAAGGTTTATGAATGGTACAAACGTTCTCAAGAGAGGTGTGATGACATTGAAGATGACAAGAGGGATGGGCGTCCTAACACATTAACAATTGAAAATGTGGAAAAAATTAAAGATATTTTGCTTAATAATCACCAAATCACTATAAGGGAGGCTGCTGAGTTAGTTGGTGTCTCATACGATTCATGCATAGCAATCCTTACTTTGTATTGTGCCTTCTATTATACTCGTCACGGGTTATGGGCACATTCCAATCTAATAATGTGATGCTCTGCAGGTGCCGCTGCCTGTGAGCAAGCGGGACGACGTGGTGCTGGCGGCTTGGAGTGCCATGTCGGGGCTGGCCGTGCCCGTGTTCCCCGTGTCCAGTGTGACGGGCGCGGGGCTGGGTGAGCTGCGCTGGTTCCTCTTCCTCGTACCGCCCAACCATCACCGGAACAAGATCAGGGAGCAGGTATTTATCTATCAACATTACAATGCACCTTATAACAATATTTAATAAGTAGTGAGTGTTTCATTCCTTACAAAAGCAGTGGTTTCCAAACTTTATGTTACTACACCCTTCTTTAAAAACAATTTTATCGGGGCACCTCCCCCCTTTATTTTATAAAATAATATAGACAATAAATAAAAACATTGACAGAATAATAACAAGGTTTTACTACGTACAAGTATATATGAGATACTACCTTGATCAAAAAGTTTTAGGACTTTATACATAAAATCGAAAATACAAGTTTATTCATCAAAATCGATATGGTCCCCTTCAAAGTACTCCCCATCGACTGCAGCGCACTTACGCCAGCGCTTGATCCAATACTCGAAACACCGCTGGTACTCAATTTTCGGTATGTCCATCAGAGCCGTCTTCAATTTTTTCATGACATCCTCTCGAAGCTGTAACGCGTTCCGCGAAGCGGTTTTTTAACTCAGTTGAACAGGAAAAAGTCGCAGGGAGCCAGATCAGGTGAATTCGAAGGCTGCTGGATAGTAGTCGTGTTGTTTTTGGTCAAAAACTCGTGGAAATCATGTCTTTCGCAATTTCAACGCGGTCCTTTTTTTGCATGAAATTGAGGTATTTCGGCACCAGTTTTGCAGCGACACGTCTGAGGCCCAAATCACTAACCACAATGTCTTGAGCGAATCCATAAGCGATGTTCAAGTCCTCTGCCAGCTCTCTGATGGTCAATTTGCGGTTTTCGGCCAACATTTCTTTGATTTTATCGATGTTTTCATCGGTTTTCGTTTGCCACTGCGTTCGTCATCCTCGACAGACTCACGACCACTTCTGAAGCGTTTGTGCCATCGAAAAACACTTCTCCAACATTTCCAAGGTCTGCGGACCGTTAAATCCGTTTTTCACACAAAAGTTAACGCAAACTCGTTGATGCCATTTTCAAACTTGTAAAAAATTGAAAATACGCACAAAGGTAGATGTACTCAGTACAGCGTAACTTTTACAAATGTCAAGCTATGACGCTGAAATTTGGAGGGAAGTGTCAATGATAGATGTGGTAACCTAACATAAAAAAAAGAATTCCAATCGGGTGACTGACAGCGCCACACGGTGGCCGGTCCTAAAACTTTTTGATCAAGGTAGTAAATTCATTTTTAAATGAATTTGTTTTTAATGCGATGGCTGTGCTTGTTTATTAGCACAAAGTTTATCAAATCTACGAGTACCATAGTTGCTATCGAGGAGAGGAGAGTAGAGTGCTACTCTTGGCTCTTTTTCTACTACTAAACGGGGTCGATATTTGGATTTCATTGCAATTTTTGTCAGTAAAATTTTTGTTAAACTTTCTGTTAAATTAGTCTGCGCCTCCCAGTTTGGAAAACACTGCTCTATAGCTATGTTTTCTGTTTGTTTTGTTTTGTTCAATGTGAAAGTACATTTGCAGGTTGCATACATCCGGAGATCGCGGGTTAGATCCCCGCTGGAACCCAGATTTTTTAAAAATAGGATTCCAGTCTGGTTAACAATTAGGGCCTATAAAAGCATCTTTCTGATTGGTTGGAAGAGATTGCCACATGGCAATAAACTCGCCAGGTTAAAAAAAAGTAAATAAATACATACCATTACGCCCTCTCCGTGTCAGCGAGGGCAGAGAGTACTTTCTCATTTAGAGAGGTGGTATATCCATGTGAGTTTGTTGGCTCATTCAATTAAAAAAAGAGAAAAAACGAAAACATGCCGGTATGGCCAGTGAGTTTGTCGGCTCGTTCAATTAAAAAAAGAGAAAAAACGAAAACTTGCCGGTACGGCCAGTGAGTTTGTTGGCTCGTTCAATTAAAAAAAGAAAAAAAACGAAAACATGCCGGTATGGCCAGTGAGTTTGTTGGCTCGTTCAATTAAAAAAAGAAAAAAAACGAAAACATGCCGGTATGGCCAGTGAGTTTGTCGGCTCGTTCAATTAAAAAAAGAGAAAAAACGAAAACTTGCCGGTACGGCCAGTGAGTTTGTTGGCTCGTTCAATTAAAAAAAGAGAAAAAACTAAAACATGCCGGTATGGCCAGTGAGTTTGTCGGCTCGTTCAATTAAAAAAAGAGAAAAAACGAAAACTTGCCGGTACGGCCAGTGAGTTTGTTGGCTCGTTCAATTAAAAAAAGAGAAAAAACTAAAACATGCCGGTATGGCCAGTGAGTTTGTCGGCTCGTTCAATTAAAAAATAAACTTTTTTTCTTCCGTTCTGCCTTCCTCGAACAGTATTGTTGTTTCAATCTTCAATTCTTTGTACTCTCTCTTTATTTTCATTCCTACATCACTGTTTTCCATTCTAGCTTTGATAAACACTCTCTATGCTCTATTTTTCCCTTTCGCAGTCTCTATCTTATCCCGCCACGCATCAACTTTTTTTTGCCTCAAACATCTTCTGTGACCACTAATATATATTTCGTACTTTCCACTATACTCAAGAAAATGTAGCATGGTCCCTGTGACGTTTAAAATGTCATGTCTCAAAGGGATGGGGTAAAATCGTTTATTTTACAAATCGAATCATTTTTTATATTTAGAAAAATTGTTTTTCTCTAAACTGACGTTTTAATTCCTAATTTTGTTTATACTGACTTTCTAATGTATTGTATCTTTCTTTAAATAGGCCAAGATCCACTATGAATTAATACTAATTACAAACATTTAATTTAAATAAAAAATAAAAAAATCAAAAATCCAATTATCGTACACCCCATCCCTAGCCAATGCAGACTAACGTATTGACTTTTGACAAACGTCGCCAAATATTATTTGATTTTAACAAACTGCCACATTTTTGCTAATTTGTATCAAGATGTAATAATTTGTCATTATTGTTAGTTTTATGTAATGTATTTACCTAAATAACTCGCTATTTATTAGAATCGAGGCTTATATTAAAGTTGATAAAATAATTAAAATTACCGAATGTCGTTACAAGGTTGTATTTGGGCAAATTTGTGAAACGTCACAGGGTCTATGCTACTTTTCCTTTAGTGTAACTCCATTCTTTTTCAATATTTAATATATCACATATTCTCATTCTTTCTGCCTAAATAGTAGAAGTCTTGACTATGTTCTAATCTTTCATAATTCACTCGTATATCAATCACATTTACTTTTCCTTAAAACCTCTGGAATAGGTACGAAACTTTCTTGTCGTGCCTCGAAACAATGTTTCGAACAGTCGTATAAGAATATGATTATTGTCGCAGGAGCCGGTGGAGTTCCAGATTGACGAGACCTTCAAGGTGAGCGATGCCAACGGACCGGTGGTTGCCGGACTGCTACGCAAGGGGGTCATCACGGAGAAGACCAAACTGCTCATCGGTATATATATTTATTTATTTTATTTTACACATGGCAAGAAATATAAATAATTTGCGAAGAAAACAACAAGTAATTTAATTAGGACACACAATTTTAATGGATCTGGGTTTGTTGTCTTTCATTTGTCGTGTCCCCGGTAAACTAGGCTTTTGCCTGTATCTCACTGAGGATATATAGCGTGAAAAAATAAATCAATGCTTCTTTCCGATTTTTGATTATATAAAACCCCGTTGCACATTCTCATCAACCTGACAAACAGTGACACTCAATTACATATGTATACATCACGCGAATCAAACCCCTCACACTTCATCACTCCAGACAGACCAAAACCATATTGACGTTTTATAGGGGTTGCCTTTCAAAGACGTCAACTTTCATACTATCAATCTATTCTATGCATTCATTTGTATTGTACCCCTCATCATATTCGAATTGGTGATGCTGATATATTAAAGAATGTGGCTGGGAGACTTTACTAGTCTATAGTATAATTTCATTATAAAATATCATCTCAAGAGCTCTTCGGTCCAAATTTATACTCCGACTGTTCGACATATGAGTGGCATATGCAGCTTTAGTAAGCCAACCTTGAAGACAACCCTTTTTGATAAAGGTCTTATCAAAATTTATAATTATACCAGGTCTGTACCTATGAAACCGGATTTTTTTTATAGAAAATACACATTTCTTGTGTGAAAATGGTAAAAAATATTTTATTCAAAGTATTGCCCATCACTAGCTACACATTTTTCCCATCTCTGGCAATTTCTGGATGCCACGCCAAAATACCTCTTGCTCTTTTGAGGCAAACCAATCATCGAGTCATTTTCGTAAGAAGTGACGCGCCGCTCAGCAAGTGCGTGTCCCATCGATGCAAATATGTAGTAATCGGATGGAGCCAAGTCTGGTGAGTAAGCCGCATGCAAAAGTATTTGCCAACTAAACGCCTCAATTGTTTCCTTGACCGGGTTTGCTGTGTGCGATGGTCCATTATCATGAAGCAAAATCACTTTGTGCTGCCTCTTTTGATATTCTGGTCGTTTTTCACGCAATGCTCGGTTCAAATACATAATTTGTTGTCGGTAGCGTTCAGTATTAACGGTTTCGCCAGGTTTTAGCAGCTTATAATAGATAATACCCTTCTGACCCCACCAAACACAGAGCATTGTCTTCCGTCCATAGCGATTTGGCCTTGCAGTCGATGTCGCTGGTTTGCTCGGAGTTACCCATGATCTTTTATGCTTAGGATTCTCGAAATATATCCATTTTTCATTGCTAGTCACAATTCGATGGAGAAATGATTTTATTTTGTACCTGACGAGCAGCATTTCGCAAGTAATTTTTCAGTTTTCCTGCTGTCACTTTCGGTTTTCATTCAGTTCATATGGAACCCATTTTCCCACCTTCTGGATCTTTCCCATGGCTTTCAAACGTATGGAGACGGCTTCTCGTGTCACATTTAATTGATCCGCGAGTTGTTGTTGCGTTTGAGCGTCATCCTCATCAAACAATGCTTGCAATTCGGCGTCTTCTTTCTCGGTGGTCTTCCACATTCTTCGTTTCTCACGTCAAAATCACCACTTTTGAATTTTTTAAACTACTCAAAGCTTTGATTTACCAAGAGCATGCTCACCGTAAGCTTCGACAAGCACTAGATGCAATTCTGCAGCAGTTTTCTTCAAATGGTAACAGAAAATCAATGCTGTTCGCAAATCGTAGTTTTCAGGCACAAAAACAGACATGTTCAACGCTATGAAAACATATTTAGTTGTATTAAACTTGCATTGTTGTGAGTTAAAAATCTTTGACAAATGTAAACACTAAAAAAAAGGCAATAAGAAGGTTTGACAGTCACTACATTGACAACTAAAGCCATCTGTGAGCAAATTCCGGTTTCAAAGGTACACACCTGGTATAGGGTATTTCAAAAACATGTTGTTGCATAGAATTTGCCATACCATACGTTTGTGGGGAGTTTAGGGATGAGGATGACTCTGATTTCCAGCAAGATGGTGCGCACCTCCCCACTACCATCGTGATGTGAGGGGTTATCTTGATGGAAATTTGCCGAACAGGTGGATTGGACATAGAAGTAGCATTGAATACTCCCCCCACGATCCCCAGACCTCGCGCCAATGGACTTTTTTTATGGTTGGCAACAGCCAATGAATTAAGAGTAGCCATTGAAAGAAAATGCGCCCAAATACCAAAACAAATTATTCGTGATGCTTGCGATTCCAATATTATCAGTAGGCATGGACTAAAACGGCCATCAATTTGAGCACTTGCGTTGACTAATAAATTATATTTCTGTCTTCGTAAATTTTGGAGTTTTATTAATCTTAGATATACGAGGCATATCCAGAAACTAAGTGTACTGAATTTTTGTAGGATACAATTTTTTTTATTTAAACAAAAAAATTACGTGGTTACCGTAGTACATATGTAAGCTATTTTTCGACATAGTCGCCATTCCTCTCAATGCAGGCGGTGAAGCGGGGTGTCAAATTTTTGATGCCTTCCTCGTAGTAGTTTCCCGTCAACCCCTCCGTCCACTTCTCCACCTCCTCCTTTACCTCCTCGTCGGTTGAAAACCTTTTTCCACCCATGTGCAGCTTCAGGGAGGTAAAGAGATAGTAATCTGAAGGTGCTAGGTCAGGGGAATGCGCGGGATGGTTCAGGACATCCCATTTAAACGAGGCTAGCAGTTCCTTCGTGGCGTTGGCTTCGTGGCGTGTGTGATCTGGCATTGTCATGCAGCAGGCAGACTCCCTTTGTCAGCATGCCTCTCCTCTTGTTCTGAATCGCCCTCCGCAATTTTTTTAGGGTCTTACAGTATCTTGCAGAGTTGATGGTCTCCCCTTGAGGCATATATTCAATTAAAATTATACCTTGACAGTCCCAAAACACGGATGCCATGATTTTCTTGGCTGAAATTGTGGTTTTGAACTTTTAGACGGAGGGTGAAGAGGTGTGACGCCACTGTTGAGACTGCCTTTTGGTTTCAGGCGTGTAGTGTGCAACCCAAGTTTCATCTCCAGTAACGATGGAGCGGAGAAATTCATCTCCATGGAGTTTGCAGCGCCTCAAAAACTCTTGCCCGGCATTATTTATTTCGCACTTGGCGGGAGATTGTATTGACATTTTTCACGAAACGTGTTGTCGCGTCGACACTTCTCAACGTACTGACCTCGAACCGGTCTCGTTGCGGAGGGGAAGGGTCAGGCTACACGGAAGTGTAGCCAACATGTCGAAAATAAAATCCATCCGGTCGTGAGAGCCTCAGTACACTTACTTTCTGGATACGCCTCGTACCTTATTAAATACTCACTTTATAATCATTTAAAGTATGTATACAATTTTTTCGAGACATGCTGTATATGAACACTACACTACACCAAAAACCGAATGTGTTACTATCACATATCGGAAGATCTACAAAGGTTTCTTTGTAGTACATCTTCCTGCAGTGAGTTTTCTGCGGTTTTCTTACCAAATATAGTTTTCTAAATGTGAGCATATGTTTCTGATGTGTAGTGATAGATCCAAGTGTTAAGTTTATTTAAAGCAGGGATCAAGTGACACATTGTCAGCTCTTATATAGGGCAAGACAAACTTGTAACAACACTGTACTAAATACATTCAGAGCATTGTGGCACAGAGTATTGTGAATATGAAATGTACCCACATATCAACACCAAGTTTCGTCTACAGTCACAAAAAGTCCTTCAGGCTGCAAATAAACATCGCCAAACACTGCGTGCAAGTATCCTTCAGGTTACGAATAAACATCGTCCAACAGTGCGTTGAAATGTCCGTTCGAGTAACAGACTAACAATCGGGGCAACCATAATAAATTTTTCGGCGTGTAAGTGGGGCCATCTCGTGGAAATATACCAAACTTTTCAAACTACTCTCATAATAATGTTTTTCTTCCATGCAGGTCCCCTGGACAGCGGAGAATTTGCCAGCACAGTCGTGGAGTCACTGCACCGGAACAGAGCGCCCTGCCGGGTGGTAAGAGCAGGTCAGGCTGCTTCCCTGCGCCTCTCCCGACACCTGCCTGGACTGCGTCAGGGCATGGTAAGTAGTACGCTAACATCACTGTACTCTTTACAGCTATCTTGACCATTGAGGCAGTAGCTCTGAACATAGATATGGAACCATAGTGAAACCATTCACCTTCAACCAGGAGATGAGCCTTCTTCCCACAAATACATATAGCGGAAATCAACGTAATAACAGTCATTTATATTCTCAATAATTATGTACGACACCGGCACAAAGAACTGTAAAATAGGTGGATATGGCTGCTGCGCAATGATCGGAGAATTCAGCTCACGCTCAGAGGCGTAGATCGGTGAAAAGGTAGCAGGGTGAAGAGATTCCTCTTAGGCAGGTACTAGATGATCGTTAGTATATCACAGTAGGCAGGGTGAACTGAGAAGGTGATTTATTTTGGCATTTTCGCTTCTTATGTACGGTCAATCGCTTATCGCAAGCGCCTGTTTTCGCCTCTGCTTGCCGTCATAACTCGCGAAATGTCACGATTTTCGGAAGTTGTGCGGCCTGCAGAGGTCGGCCGGCCTGCGATATAGTCTCGAGGCGACCGTGCATAAGGTATATTTCCGTTACGGTCGCGATACTGCACGGACCCCAACATATATAAATATATCACATACTAAATACCAAATAACATTACATTATATCTACACACAATTCAGAAACTAATCCTTATATGTTTTATGGTGACGCATACGTCCGATACACATTATTTTTCTCTTTCAGGTCCTGCTGACAATTCCAGAGAAGTATCCCCATAGCACAGATATATCTGAAGTTGATCCCAAAATCGGGAGTGGATCGAAAAACGTCTCCTGTGTCTCTAAAGAAGAAATCTTCTCGAGGGAGTCAGACCAACAGTGGAATAGTGAAAAAGTCTCTCCGAAGGCGTGCAAGAGGATGCGTAAACGTATGAATAACGCTGACGCCCACAAACACAACACTTCCAAAGACAAACACTCGGATTATGATCTCGAAAATTCAGACTCGGACATTTTGAACGACTCGAAAAGAAAATCAACCAAAAAGAATAACTACGATTCGTACAACTCAGATTCGGATGTTTTGAGCGATTTCAAGAGAGATCCCGTGAATCTCAACTTGGATGCCGTTAAAAACGAGAAGAAATATGACTTTGAAAGTTCCGATTCGGACACGCAAAGAGGATCGGGGAACAATAAACGAAACACTGTTAAATTTGATACACACGTTTCGTCTATGGATTCAGACAAGGATGTCACGTTGGAAAGGAATAAGGAGAAATTGTACCAAAAAAGAAATGGAAGAAATGGACAAATGGAAGATTTAAAAGACGAGGATTCGAGAGTCGTTGGCAATGAAAATAACAACCAGTTACGGGGGAATTCAAATAAAATTGTAACTACGGAAGAGGATTGTGATCGGGTGTTGACAAAAGGTGATCAGGATAAGAAAAATCGTTATTCTCCGGAAAAGAGTGACCGTGTCGATATAATGCTAGAATACGACAAAGGCGTCGCTGACCGGATACACGAAAAAAATAATATCAAATCAAGTCTGAGGGAGTATGAGGAGAACGTTATGAATTTGAAGGAGGTGACGATGAAACTGGCCAACGCTTCGATATCAGGATCGCCGATGTGCGACGAAGATATCGAAACGATCATAAGGGATATAGTCGCTAAACGACTGGCAGGTTCAGCTAAGGATGGATTTGAAGCGAAGGATCTCGCTTGCTGCGAGCGACGGACGAGCGTCGCTGACGTGACGAGTGAACTGGAAGGGCGGCTTGTCGAAGAAGATCCGAACGATCCGCGTGGCTGCTTCTTCTTCCAAGTAAGTCTCTCTTTTAGATGTTGTATCTTTTTTTTGATAGCCTGAGTGATTTTTAAAATCGAGGTGATGCTAAAAAAAAAAATTGTCCATTTAGTAAAAGTCCGTAAATTAAAAGGGCGATAATTTGTATTTTCGTCATTAATTCATTTTACCATTCCATATATGTTATGTCTTTATATTGCGAAAATGTGTCGACGAAACTTCACTCAATTAACATTATTTTAACAGTAAGAAAAAAATTACCGCGACATTCCCAACTATCCAACAAATTGACCTTTTGGTGAATGTGAAATCTGATTCTCTCTGCATTTGGAATTAAATGACTTTTACTGTATTACGAGGGTCATCCAGAAACTAAGGTTAAGGGCTCCTGAGGCCAGGGGAAATTTTTTGTTTCAAAGTTGGCGCACCTGGCGTATAGGGGGGATCCTAACGGTCAGTTTGTTTGGTCCTGCATGTTTGTCGGCCGTTTTGTTCAGTCACAGTAAATTCTTCCGATGGAGAGGTCGTCGCACGCTCCCGCCACCTCTCGTCCGTGCGAGATCCGCGCGGTCATCTGTTTTTTGACTTTGCAGAACAATACCGCCGCGAATATCCATCGGAAGCTCGTGGAAGTTTATGTTAGGGATATGATGAGTCGACAACATGTCACGAAGTGGGTTAGGTTGTTCAGAGAAGGCCGTACTGATACGACGAGGCAAGGCAGTGATTTCTGACGAATGTGTGCAAAAAATTGAAGAACAAGTGCGAAATGACCGCCGTGTGACACTTGACGACCTTCATGAAGAATTTCCTGACATTTCTCGAAGTCTCCTTGGTGATATTGTGTCGGAAAAACTTGGTTACAAGACATTGTGTGCGAGATGGGTGACCGCCGAACGTGAATTTTTGTATCATTTTGCACAGGAGGGAGAAGCTTTTCTGGACTCGATCGAGACGGGGGATGAGACGTGTGTGTCTCACTACACCCCAACAATTTTCCAACGATCCGGAGGTCGAGGAAGCTGTGAAGAAGTGTCTGAAAGAGCTGGCGGCGGAGGTCTATGACACTGGCATACAAAAGCTGGTGCCCCGACTACAGAAATGTCTCGATCTCGACGGAGATTACGTTGAAAAATAGTTTAATATATTTGTGAAGTATCCTGTGAATTTCAATTAAATACAAGCAATTTTCGATCCTATATAAATGTTGTAACCTTACTTTCTGGATGACCCTCGTATATAGCAATTTATATTCAAATGATGAACCATGGTCGTTAAATCTAACTCAGAATTAATTTTACATACATACCATCGCGCAGTCTCCCTGTCGGGGTACGCACAGATGAGAGAGTGTCAGACTATCCTTTTGTGACACATATTTCACCCCTTCTCTCAATAATGATGTATACTTAAAGCGTGCACTATATGTTTCCAGGCCAAGGTGACAGTTCTGCACAACTCCTCGCCCGTGTACACAGGATTCCAATCCACCATGCATATTGGCAGCGTCAGGCAGACTGCTGTTATTGAGGTATAAACACATTACCCCATCGAACGTTGCATCAGGTTTCCCGAGATACTAGCGACGACTATAGAAAAAAATGTTCCTTTAGCGAAAATATTTTATCTTCCCGAAACACTGTACTCCTGTACAGTGCCTGAATTAGCCAGGCCAACATATATACAGGGGTGTCCCGTAAGTAGTGAATCATACTTAGGGCGATGATAGATTGGGTCAAGACCTACCAGAATATCAAAACTTAACCTCGGTAAAAACCTTACCGGTTTTAAGTTAGTCGGACTTTTGTATTGTAGAATTTCGTGAAATTGCTAAGTTCGTAACCTTGCATCGGATTTTTTTGCTGCGTTGTGTACAAATTACCATTTTTGTAAAAAATGTTTAATGTGAAATACTTTTGAAAAGTAGCCTTATCTACCGCATACAAAATGATTTCCAAAATTATTAGGGGTGTACAAAAAAATTACTTGAAAAATAAAAAAAATCTTAACGGGTTCACTGCCACGAGCGTGTTGACGCGCTCTCCGATTCAGTGCTCGCCATGCCGGCCATACAAAATGAACGCATAAACGCACTCTCCTTTGAGCTTGTCGCAAGCCAATATGAAATCCAATTGTAATAATTTATAAATTATAACACATAGTGACATCTATTGGGATGGTCAAGAAATATTTAAATATTACAATTTACCGATATTATCAAAGTTACAGTCATCTTTCTAAAAGCTTTCACTGACAGTCAATACGTGTCTCTGATACAGGGTTACCGACTACAGTTTTTTGCGACATAATTGCGATGATTTATAATGACTTTGTTTGTAGTTTTGTTCAGTGGTTGATTTTTAACTTTTGTGCGTTATTTTTGTTAATTTTTCAAAGTATTTATTTACAAAGTGTGTTTTCATGTATTCTTTGGTTATTGGCGGTAGTTTTGCGGCATAATGCGACGTTTATATAGACTTTTTACGGTTTTATTTTATAGTTTATTTACCTTTTGCGCTTTATTATACATCATACAGATAATTTGTTGATTTTAGTTTACAAAGTATATTATATTCCGCTATATTTATAAGTGAACGTGTTTTCTGTGTCAAGTTGTGACAACCCTGACATTATGTGAATATTTAAACTGTGTTTTTCTGAGTGAACGGCAGCTCAAATGCCCCACGGTGTATATATTTAGTAAGTTTTCATAATATCCTTTATATCTGTGTACAAAAAATATGATTTTTTTAGGTTTTATTTTTGTTGAAAAAATCACGGCCTGCTGGGTACGGCCATACTAATAACTTACGGCACTTAAAATCTTAATTAAATTGCTGAAGCGATCATTTTTGAGGAGATGCCGAGCTTGCGTCAGGACAGGAGGGTGACAATTCGAACATATCCTGTAAAATATTGAATAGAGCAATTTTGTAACATTTTAATTTGTGTTTCATTCATCATCATCATCATTAAATTAAATCACACAAACTTGCGCATTAATGCTTACAATAGGCGCGCTACGAGAAACAAAATGAATTATATTTTGCATTAATACCTTTCACTTGAACTTTGGTCAGAATCAGCCCCTTTGGAATAAAAAATTGTATTTTTTCGTTTTCAATAAAAAAATCTAATTGTGTTGCACTATTCAGAAATTTCCATTAAATGAGCAACTTTTGAAAGTTGTATTCTGGAAATGCCAAGTATATAGTAATTATTTTTTTACCACAGAAGGCCAAAGTTTAGCGTAAAATATTTAATTAAGATTATTTTTATTTTTCAAGTAATTTTTTTGTACACCCCTAATCATTGTGGAAATCATTTTGTATGCGATAGATAAGGCTACTATTCAAAAGTGTTTCACATCAAACATTTTTTACAAAAAATGGTAATTTGTACACGACGCAGCAAAACATCTGATGCAAGGTAGGGAGGGATTTTACGAAATTTTACAAAAGTCCGAATAACTTAAAACCGGTAAGGTTTTTACTGAGGTCCAGTTTTGATATTCTGGTAGGTCTTGACCCAATCTATCATCGCCCTAAGTATGATTCACTACTTACGGGACATCCTGTATATACAGGGTGTAACATGAGGTGATGATCAACGGAAGCAAGGTGATGGGGGACCCTCAATACCTTTCGATTTAACCCCCATGTATGTTCAGCGATATTCAGTGGTTCTCTAGTAATTTGGATTTTTGTGAAATTTAATTATTTGGATAAATAAATAAATTTATTTATTTATTGAATATAAAATTAAATATTATATTATAATAAATATTTATATTTTATTTAATTGATGAAATAATATTTAATTAATAATTATTAATGAATTATAATTAAATGAATATAATACAATTAATAAATAATTAATATTAATTAATAATAATAATAATTATTAATATTAATAATATTTATATTATTAGTATTAATAATCTTCTTCTTCTTCTCTTCAAAAAAAAAGAAGAGTATTAATAAATATTAATTAATATTATAATATGAATATTAATTATTATTAATAATTATTAATTAATTATTTATAATATTAATTGATAATATAATATTATTATTAATTAATTACAATTATTATTAATATTAATTAATTAATTATTAATAATTATAATTAATTAATTTATTATTAATTCATAATCATTAATTAATTAATAATAAATAATTATTTTTAATTAATAATTATTAATTAAATTTAATTATATTAATTAATATAACCATTGCCTAATCCTAAAAAAAAATCGTTAGCAAATGGAAAAAAAGCAATGTATAAAATCAACTTTTCCTAAGAGCTAAGAAGTTTCACTTCTACTGCGCGAGACTCTCACGCGTTTGTTTTTTTTTTAATAGTTTTGTAATTCCGTAATTCAATTTTGTTTTCTTAAATTTGGTCTCTTGAATTTCGAATTAATGACTTTTGGTTTCGTGTCCTAAATCAAGACCTATTCAAAATGCCAACTGAACCAGTTTTGAGTTGTGACCCATAAGTTAAGAAACTGCAATTTATTACAACCTGCTACACTTTGAATATCCCACCGATGAGCTATTAAATAAGTATCCTCTCTTCCAGGGCATATCGTGCGGAGGCGGCGGGGCTGTCTTGGGCGCAGGCCAGAATGCCGTCGTGCTATTCCGCTTCCTGAGACATCCAGAGTACCTGCGCAGAGGGGCGCGCCTGCTGTTCCGGGAGGGGCTGCGCGCCAAGGGCGTCGGACACATCACCCGCCTCTTCCCCCACAGACCTTGAATCAATCGCACCCTTTCTACTTACTCGCTATCCCCCTATTGTTTAAGCTAACTCTATCTTCAGCTGTTCAATGCAGCGGCACAGTGCAATAATTACTGGATTCTCACCATCGAAGGAAATACGGACGGACTTGGTTTTATTTCCAAATGCAAATACAATGCGATCAAAATGTGACGTTTTCCCGTAATATACCTGATTTTTTATTCTTCTTCCTGGCTTTATCCCAAATCTCTTTTGACTATAGACGAGATATTGAAAATAGAGTCCCCTTCCTTTGCTCACATATGGGATTCCATTCTTCTGTTATCACAGAACAAATTCTAACTTTGATCGTAGATGAAAATTTATCTTTTGGTCACATACGGGATTCTATCCTTCTGTGATCAAAGATCGAATTCTAAACTGAACATAGATGGGATTCTATCCTTCGGTCACATATGGGATTCCATTCTTCTGTTATCACAGAACAAATTCTAACCTTTGATCGTAGATGGAATTTTATCTTTTGGTCACATACGGGATTCTATCCTTCTGTGATCAAAGATCGAATTCTAAACAGAACATAGATGGGATTCTATCATTCGGTCACATATGGAATTATATCCTTTGATCATAGATAGTATTCTATCGTTTAGTCACATATGGAATTTATCCTTCTGTAATCAAAGTTTGAACTCGAACTTAACCTAACCTAACCTTTGAACGTAAATGAAATTCGGGTCACATATTAGATTTTATACTTCTGTGATCAAAGATAGGATTATATGCTTTGATCGTAGATGGGACTCTATCCTTTGCTCACACGTAGGATTCTATCCTGGCGTATACTCCTTCATATATAGGAGTTCACGGCCATTATTCAAAGAGAGAGAGAGAGAGATTCTATCCTTCTGTGACCATAGATCAAATTCTAACCTTTGATCATAGATGAAATTCCATCCTTAGATCACATATGAGATTTAATCCTTCTGTGATCAAATATCTAATTCTAGCCTTTGAACATAGATGAGATTCTTTCCTTTGGTCATATACGGCATTCTATCTTTATGTGACCACGAATCAAATTCTAATCTTTGATCGTAAATAAAATTCTATCCTTTGGTCGCATATCAAATATTTTTCTCCTGTGATCATTATATGCTTTGATCATAGATGGGATTCTATCCTTTGCTCACACATAGGATTCTATTCTTCTGCGATCACAGATCAAATTCTATCCTTTGATCGTAGATGACATTCTATCCTTTGGTCACATATTATTATAGATTTTATACTTCTGTGATCACAGATGGAATTACATGTTATGATATTAGATTTTATACTTCTGTGATTACAGATGGAATTACATGTTTTGATCATAGATGGGATTATTTCCTTTGGTCACATACGAGTATCTATCCTTGCACGATTCTTTGCTCACATATGAGATTCTATCCTTCTGTGACCACAGATCAAATTCCAACCTTTGATCATAGATGAGATTCTATCCTTTGATCACATATGAGATTTTATCCTTCTGTGATAACAGACGGAATTCTAAAATTTGAACGTGAACAAGATTCTTATTTCTTTGATCACCGGTGAGATTATATCCTTCTTTGGAGACGATGGATCTAATGCAGAAGCACAAAACTTGCACTTATAGAATTGTCTGAAAAAAATGTCCATTTATAAAATAAAATAACATAAAATGTCTAATGTTCTAATTGAAAACTTTTACTAATTACAATTATAAATGTAAATAGTTGCTGTGATTTCTTTACGAATGCTTCCATATTACAGAATACATCTCGAGACTTGATTTATCTTTTTTTCGTACCATATCAAGATATCTGCTATCACTTGGGTAAAGGCCTCTCCGTCCTATGACATATTTATTTTCTTATACGTGACAGGGAAAGATACAACAGTTTAAAGGCATACAGATGTGGGAATAGATTGAGAGGAGAATTATGATTTATAGCAGCTCTCTTTTTGTGGCAGTTCTTTGAAGGACAGTCGTGTTGCTGACCATTAAAGTCCGAGGAAATGGAAGCATTCTTGTATGGATCCACATTTCAAATGCTTTCAATCGGTTTAGGATAAATCAGTACTTTGGGTTTTATCTGTCAAGACAGTGTGCAACAGTTTGAACTGAAGTGCAATAGTTTGCACAAAATAAATCAACACACAGGCGTCTCGATCCAAATGATGACTGTCAAACGTACTCAATCGTGAGAGGTGATAGCCTATGGTTATTGATTGCTAATGCGTGCATTTACGAACAAGTTATGCGTCTACTGCAGTGAAACAGAAAGATCAAATAATAGGGTTGCGGGCAGTTTTGTATCCCAGTCACGCTCTTAAATATTTCTGCATCAACAATTCAGATATATTGAAAAGTATCATAGATATTAATGAAATACGCATGCTAAAAGTTACCAAAAGCTAGTGTAACGATACTTACTCGTAAATGCGGGGAAGTTCTTAATCTAATGGGCGCAGCCACCGCCTTCCTATCCTTACACTAAAGCAGACTCATCAAGAGGACTCTCTAACCCAAGTTAGAGTGCTATCTAAACAGCACTATATAAATTGTCCTTTTATTTTTATTAAAATGCGTATTATGTATATAACAGTTCGAGAAGTCTCGAGAGAAGAGATTCTGCAATACGGATATTACTATTTGGATGGAATAACTTATAAAAATATATGTGTATTACATATATAACAGTTTGAGAAGTCTCGAGATAGATCTGTAATATGGATATATTACTATTTGGATGGAATAACTTATAAAAATATGTGTATTATGCATATAACAGTTTGAGAAGTCTCGAGATAAGAGATCTGTAATACGGATATTACTATTTGGATGGAATAACTCGTAAAAATATATGTGTATTATGTATATAACAGTTAGAGAAGTCTCGAGAGAACAGATTCTGTAATATGGATATATTACTATTTGGATGGAATAACTTATAAAAATATATGTATATTGATGTAATGAAATAAAATCATTTGAATGTGGATTTATTGTTTTATTTATCGATCTTAATATTTCTAAAGGGGTAGAGCAAGGATGTGTCCTGTCACCCTGGTTGTTTAATATTTGTATAGATTCTATGTGTGAAGGAACTATATAGATCAATGGGGGGGGGCAAACAAGTATGGAATGGGAATGTGTGTGGATTGCTGTATGCTGATTGTACGGTAGTGTTAGCGGAGAATGGGGATGAATTAAGACAAGTAAATTGTTTAAGGCTAAGGCCACACCAAAGTGCTTCTCTAGATGCTACGTGACTAATATACTAGGTGACTTCATGCCTGGCCACACCAAAGTGCTTCGCACAAATTCATTTAACATTTGGGAGCGGTTGAAATCCATAAACACATACGTGAGGATATGCCCACAAAGACGGACAATCACCCGAACATTATTTTTCATATAAAGTGATATATCAATCAAAAGAAAAGGAAGGGATGGTGGAGAGGAAAGGAAAAGAAAAATCAGGAATGAAACACGTTATTTTACTGACTAGAAATTAAGATTTTTTAGTCGCTTCTTAAAGCACGCCAAGGACGGAGCGAGTCTTGTATTGGTTTGTAACTGATTCCAGAGTCTCACTGCATCGACAGTAAAGGACGACGTAAAAAAAGAGGAGCGGTGAACTGGAAAGGCCGCTGGGCAATCTCTGTTTGAGCGTAGCGCTATTCCGTGATTGGAAAGATGCTGAAAATTTTCGGCGAGATAAGAGGGTGCGGCGGGACAGTTAAGCATATTATACAATAGAGACAGTATGTGAATTTGGCGTCTATTTCTAACATTCAACCAGTTCAATGCCTTCTGGTATGAAGTTATATGATCGTACTTTCGTAGGTTGAAAATAAATCTTGGATGATTTTATGTTCCTATAACTCTTCGAGATACAGAAATATTATTCTATTTAAACTGGTAATAAATAGAACTAACCTGCCGAGTGCTCTTCCTCTGTATCACGGGCTGTCCCTTTTGAATAAGGCCTCGGATATTGACATCTTCAATAATTACATGAATGTTTTTTAAGAAAACATTTTGAGTAATAAACTAATATTTCTTATTTCGCTATTTTTATCATCTTGTTGCTGTGTATAATTTGTAACCTGTGTATATAAATAAACTTGATAAAATAAATAAAAACAGAATTTGTCAATAACTGATTGGTTGGTTGTAAAAGATTCTTCTTTTCCGTCACATTATCCCATCCATTTGAGATCAGCTGCTTGCACCTTCTTTCTCCATCTTTCTCTAGCTTGACTAGTCACTCGGAGATAATTCGAGTCTCATCATATCCTCCTCCAATTTCTTACATAGACTCTTGGATCTTCCGCCAGACGCAGACGTCTATTTGTGTGTTCCCAATTCGTGGCTGTCTTTAGCATAGACCCTTCATTCCGCTGTTGCACTTGCCCATACATCTACTATTGGCAATAGTTAATTGTTTAATCTAATCCAATCTAGTGACCATCGTAGTGTTAAGTTTATTTAATGCGGGACACAAGTGATACATGGTTCGCTCTTATATAGGGCAAGACAAACTTGTAAAAATACTGTACAAAATATATTCAGAGTATTGTCAATATAGTGAATACAAAATGTACCCACATATCAACACGTAGTACACACATTTCTGCGACATGAAGCAATTGTTCCTCTTTTATCTCTAGATGCCAACACTCGGGTCCATGTAGTATAGTGGACCTGATCACTGTCTTGTAGATGCTCTTAAGTATTATTGGTAGCCTTCTGTTATATATAACCCCCGTCATTTCTCTCCATTTGTTCCAGCATATTTTAGTTCATTTGCAAATGATTTCCACATGGCAATAAGCCTGCCAAGTTTTACTGTATACAATGAAAGTGTACACAATACGATGTGACTTTGAAAGGATAAACAAATTTAAAACAAAAACCAAGAAACATTGCCGAAATCTATAATTTATTATATGATATTGCAAAAGTCTTCACTTACATCAGCCCAGTACATATACAGTACAGTACAGCACAACAAAACAACTTAAAACTAAATAAAATACAACAGCCCAGTACATATACAGTACAGTACAGCACAAAAAAATAACAACTAAAATAAAAAAAGCATTTCATTAATTCATCATAAAATCGTTCATTGTAAACCATTTCTTTACCAGTACTTTGGATTAACAAGACATCGTAATTTTTTTTAAATACATTTTACTTTGAAATTTGTTTAACTGGTTTACTACCAGAGACGAGATATGCTGTCCCATACATCCGTGAGCGCCACGCCATAGACGAGATATCTCGTCAATACTTCGGTACCTAATTACTGCGTCACAACTAAATATTGACAAATATAAATCAACACATGCACTGACATCTATCCAAATCATATACAAACATTTTATATTGTCTTAAATCATCTTTGAACCACTTATCGACATTGAAAACAGTTACACTTAACAGCTGTAGATATCACCGTTCAAGGCTGTCCTATTTTAAAGTTGTAGCTGAAATCCTTAGTTCTTTGTTTATAAAGTTTGTGATCTCATATTTTTGTATGTTAGTTCGTTTTTCAAGTTTTTTTTTTATTTTACGTAATTCTTTTTACCTCACTGGGAAACAATACTATTATTATTTTTTTAGTGCTTTTGCGTTATTTTTTTTCTTTGTTTTATATCGAAATTGGACTATTTTACGTACAAAAGTGAAGAAAAACTAGGTACTCGTACATATATCTTCTTTGTATCTTGTTGTGTAGTGAAATATTTCTTGCAAATTGGTTTAGCGTAAATATAGTATGAGTGTGTGACAACCCTGAACAAATGTGGAATTTTAAATTTAGATTTTTATTAATAAAAACTGTTTTAAGCGTTATATTTCGCAATCGCTGGTAAGTCAATAATTAGTTCTGTGTCAATAATTAATGAAAATTGATTGAATAACTTTTTTCAAATTATGTTCAGCCTCACGGGATTCATATTTTATTTTTTTACGGATGAGAAAACATTAATAAAACACTATTGAAAAAAAAAAATTGAAAATTCAAGATGTTTTAGCGGAATGCTTTACTGGTACGTCGTGATGATTATGATTGTTTTGTATTTAAAATAAAATACGTCGACTAGGAATGCGGAAAGTGAGAGTGGACAATCAATGAATAGTAAACAGCAATGAATGGTCAAGTGAATAATAATCTTTATTTGTCGATAAGTAGGTATTTATAGATGTGCGTGAATGCGCCCGCAATATATTTTTATCTCACTCCTGCGCATGCGGAGGTGGTCGCAGACGTTGCGAATAATATCGTGGGTAGGTAATTTGTTGGCGCAAACGGTGAGACGGCGCGATGCGTTCTCCTTCTACTGTGGAATGTAATGTAAATAGTATTTGCGGGTAAACAATATTAATGTTCTGGTATGCGACCTTTGGACATGTGCGAAGGTTGGTTCGTCGGTCATTGACCGTGCGTGTTGACAATATTCAGGGACGACGGTATTCCCTACAATGTTATCAGCTGTTCCAAAAAAAAGGGGTCGACTTGATTGGAACCCTTTCGTAAATCCAAAACAAAAATCATACACAGTTTCTTGATAAGAAATAATGTCGTTATAGTTGGTACCAAAGAGAAAAAAAATCGTAAAATATCGGTTGTTTGAGAAAAAAATCAATTAGAAGTGTGGAAGTCGGAACATAATTCAGTATTTTTTCTGCTCCTCTGATGAAGTGAAAACCTTGAAACCGATAGGGTAATACCGTTACAAAAAGTGGAATAAACAGTGTTTGATAAAACAAATGACAATGTCTTTAACCCTGAGAGATCGGCGCACTGCTATAGCAGTGGAAGAAATTTGTTCTACCCTTGTATTCTAAATGAATTATATTAATTTAGAATACAAGGGTACATATTCTAAAATATATTCATGTTGTAAAAATATATTTTTTTTGTTTTTTTGTTTAAAATAAATATTTATCACGAACGTCACAATCGTAAATATATCTCGGCACTAGATAGACAATTATATTTTTTTCTCGTAACACTCTCAGGGTTAAACCTCCACAATGTTAATGCCTTAACTATATATAATATAGCAATTATATTATTCATTAATATTTCCAGCATATCTTATATCTAAACGAGACTTTATAGCAGTTCACATTGGCCACTCACTTAAGGAATCAACTACACTGTACCAGACATATGCATCACAAAAAAATAGGAAATTTATTTGTGAAATTATTGTTTATTACTGTATTGTAATGTATCATCTGTATTTTACCATTGCTTGTAACTATATAAAACGTCACGTGTAATATATCGTCTGTATTTTACCATTGCTTGTAACTACATAAAACATCACGTGTAATATATCGTCTGTATTTTACCATT
Organism: Odontocerum albicorne; assembly: GCA_949825065.1. Classification (NCBI taxonomy): domain Eukaryota; kingdom Metazoa; phylum Arthropoda; class Insecta; order Trichoptera; family Odontoceridae; genus Odontocerum; species Odontocerum albicorne. The sequence continues at coordinate 13,478,831 of OX463868.1, forward strand.
GCTTGTAACTACATAAAACATCACGTGTAATATATCGTCTGTATTTTACCATTGCTTGTAACTACCTAAAACATCACGTGTAATATATCGTCTGTATTTTACCATTGCTTGTAACTACATAAAACATCACGTGTAATATATCGTCTGTATTTTACCATTGCTTGTAACTACATAAAACATCACGTGTAATATATCGTCTGTATTTTACCATTGCTTGTAACTACATAAAACATCACGTGTAATATATCGTCTGTATTTTACCATTGCTTGTAACTACATAAAACATCACGTGTAATATATCGTCTGTATTTTACCATTGCTTGTAACTACATAAAACATCACGTGTAATATATCGTCTGTATTTTACCATTGCTTGTAACTACATAAAACGTCACGTGTAATATATTGTCTGTATTTTACCATTTGTAACTATATAAAACGTCACGTGTAATGTATCATCTGTATTTTACCATTGCTTGTAACTACATAAAACGTCACGTGTAATGTATCATCTGTATTTTACCATTGCTTGTAACTATACAAAATGTCATGTTTAATGTATCATCTGTATTTTACCATTGCTTGTAACTATATAAAACGTCCCTTATGCGTAGTCCTCGCATTATTACTATAGATCAGTTCTTCCCAAAGTGAGGGACACCACTCCTGGTGGGCGCTGAAACCATCCAGGGGGGCAATAATACCCTCGGATGCAATTAGGAGGCGTTGAATAAAAAATAAGGGTGCGGTGGAAGCGTAAAAAAAGTAAATCTACATTTAAATTTTCTTTTTTAAAACAACCTGTATCACCAATCTGCGTAACTCCCTTCTGGTTGGATGGAAGACGTAACCGTTCTGCAATAAACTCGCCATTTGTATATTTTACGATAAAGTTTCTAAATAAATAAATAATACGTTGCGAAAGCGAAATTTGTATATCCCGATATTAAAATCCGATGCTCTGTCATCTCTGTTAACCCCAACAAGAAAAATACTAGATGGCTTGTATTATACGTATTTTAATACATCAATTTAGTATTTTTTTAAAGATTTTTTAAATATAATTCAAAAGATGAACGATTCATTTCAAGATATTGTTTAAATATAAAAAAAATAATTTTGAAATGTATTCTTGTCTTTTTAATTTTCACTTCGTAATTTAAAATTTCAACGTCTTAAAATTCACGTGTTCACGTCTAACATACTTGGAAAATTAATCCGTTCATTTTACTATTGAATTTATTTCAAAGAAAATTTAAAGGCGACGAGACTGAAATATTTTACGTGACAAAATGTTAAACTCGTTCGATCACATCAAATACGAGGCATATCTAGAAAGTAAGTGTACTGAATTTTTGTAGGTTACAATTTTTTTTATTTAAACAAAAAAATTACGTGGTTACCGTAGTACATATGTAAGCTATTTTTCGACATAGTCGCCATTCCTCTCAATGCAGGTGGTGAAGCGGGGTATCAACTTTTTGATGCCTTCCTCGAAGTAGTTTCCCGCCAACCCCTCCGTCCACTTCTCCACCTCCTCCTTTACCTCCTCGTCGGTTGAAAACCTTTTTCCACCCATGTGCAGCTTCAGGGAGGTAAAGAGATAGTAATCTGAAGGTGCTAGGTCAGGGGAATGCGCGGGATGGTTCAGGACATCCCATTTAAACGAGGCGAGCAGTTCCTTCGTGGTGTTGGCCGTGTGTGGTCTTGCATTGTCGTGCAGCAGGCAGACTCCCTTTGTCAGCATGCCTCTCCTCTTGTTCTGAATCGCCCTCCGCAATTTTTTTAGGGTCTCACAGTATCTTGCAGAGTTGATGGTCTCCCCTTGAGGCATATATTCAATTAAAATTATGCCTTGACAGTCCCAAAACACGGATGCCATGATTTTCTTGGCTGAAATTGTGGTTTTGAACTTTTTGGCGGAGGGTGAAGAGGTGTGACGCGACTGTTGAGACTGCCTTTTGGTTTCAGGCGTGTAGTGTGCAACCCAAGTTTCATCTCCAGTAACGATGGAGTGGAGAAATTCATCTCCATGGAGTTTGCAGCGCCTCAAAAACTCTTGCCTTTTTACAAAATTTCGCACTTGGCGGGAGATTGGTTTGACATTTTTCACGAAACGTGTTGTCGCGTCGACACTTCTCAACGTACTGACCTCGAACCGGTCTCGTTGCGGAGGGGAAGGGTCAGGCTACACGGAAGTGTAGCCAACATGTCGAAAATAAAATCCATCCGGTCGTGAGAGCCTCAGTACACTTACTTTCTGGATATGCCTCGTAGATAATAGTTCCGAATTTATTTTAAAATAAATTCACATTCATTGAAAAACCGTTCGTACACGTTTAACCCGTTGTCTAACGTATGTGCAGAGTTCAAGTCGTCAAGTAACACATTGATCAATAACCAACAGACGGCGCCTCTAATAACAAATCCATAACATTCTCAGTTAGTACCAAACTTTAGAAGTTACGTGTCAAACTTTCATAACATTCCGACATTGTGTCATTGAGTTACAGTGGTTTTAGTGACGCTACTTTTGCTATTTTGAAAACAATGGAAAAAACCGAATTTCGTGTGTTGATAAAACATTGCTTTTTAATGGGAAAAAATACCGTTCAAACTCAGCAATGGCTTGAAAAGTGTTATCCGGGCTCTGCTCCGTCGAAAACAACCATTTGTCGATGGTATGCTGATTTCAAACGCGGTCGTACAGACACAAATGATGCTGAACGCTCTGGTCGTCCAAATGAGGCTGTTACACCAGAAAACATTAAAAAAAAACTCAAAATCGTGATGGAAAATAGCAAAGTAAAGTTGCGTGAGATAGCTGAAATCCTGAAGATATCATTTGGTAGTGTTTACACTATTTTGCATGAACATTTGGTCATGAAAAAGCTTTTTTCGAAATGGGTGCCGCGTTTGTTCACAATGGAACAGAAACAACAACACATCGATGATTCAGAGCGCTGTTTGGCACAGCCAAATTGCACGAGTTGAACTTCGAATTGCTTCCGCACCCACCGTATTCTCCAGATTTGGCCCTCAGCGACTATTGGCTGTTCGCAGACCTCAAAAAGATGCTTCAGGAAAAGAGATTTGGCTCCAATGAAGAAGTGATTGCCGAAACTAACGCCTATTTTGAAACCAAAGATAAATCGTTCTACACGGCTGGCATAGAAAGGTTAGGAAAGCATTGGAATGAATGTATCGCTCTTGAAGGAGACTATGTTGATGAATAAAGAAGAATTTTGACAAACAAATCTTGTTTTACTAGTTAGTCCCGGGACTTGTTGATCAATGTGTTAGTTACTTTATTTTCCAAATAAACACACTAAAATGCAAGTTATAACCGATCTGTGGTCAAGTCTGCCGACAGGTTCTTAACAAGCAAGTGTTGGCAGGCGAGAGTCGAACATTAATAAACTGACGGCATCGTACGAGGTCCATTTTTCGTAAATTTAATTTTCTGCGTCTAATGCCAATGTTACTATGATTGATTGTATTTCAAGCTTCAAGGTGTCTTATTTACGACACTTTTCTTTACTTTGTTGTAGAATGCAGGTAGAAAAATATATACAGAAAAGAACGCTAATTTGTCACTGTATGTGTGTTTGTTCGCCCCCCTGGAAATCTACCTTCTTTAAAGAAGTTGGTAGTATGAACCGACTGGAAGCATTCGAAATGTGGATACACCGAAGAATGCCACGGATACCCTAGACGGATATGGTCAGCAACACGAGGGTTCTTCAAAGAGCCAAAGTTGATAGAGAGTTGCTGACTAATATTAAAATCCTAAAGGTGTCCTATTTGGGTCATGTACTTAGAGGAGAAAAGTACAAATTACTGCACCTGATCATCCAAGGCAAGATAGAGGGCCGAAGAGGTATTGGTAGGAAGCAAATCTCCTGGCTCCGCAATATACGTGATTGGACTGGTATAAGGAGCTTTGGGGATTTTTTTCGGGCTGCCGGGGACAAAGATGCCTACTCTCAGGTGATAGTCAACGTTGGGAGGACTTGACATGACACTGGGAAGATTTCCGGGGGGGGCGGTAGACCAAATAGGTTGATGATTGGACGGTCCCTACATGCGGAAATTGCATGATAAGCGTTGCGACGGCATATATGGTCGGATTGAAGATTGGCTGGTGATAACCGATTAAGGTGTTTGCGATGTGTGACAGGCAAAATAGTCTGTAACGTTATACTGTGTTTTTATTTATCTACGAAGTTCTGCCTGCCAAAGACAAATGTCGTCTCTTGACGTAGACTCGCTCAAGTCACGCTGGAATTTCTGAGGATTTAGCTGTTGCCATAGATCGATTCTACAATCTTTGTTCCGGTGCTGTACATACATAATGCTACACTTGATTCCAGAATGGACTTTATTAGCAGGGTTTCAATTTATATTGCAACTCTGACAGATTTTCAGTTTTATTATCGTCTTGAAAAATAAATACAGTAGTTTCCGGTTAATTGGGAAATTGATTAGCTTGGGACAAATATAACGTAACTTAACATCAGTCTAACCTAAGCACTGCTCTCGTAACAAAACAAGGATCATTCTACCTGAAGAGAGCCTCGGGAATAGGTGGTAGAAACATGTGTAGTGGGGATTGATGTAATTAGTGAAATAATAAAGTTATTCACTATTACGATTGGCTATCCTTGATAAGTAAATTGTATGAGAGATGAGAAGAGAAAGTCGTGATGCCGCAGCCACCATATTCACCAGATGTGTTCTACTTATTCCTGTTTTCAAAGATAAAGAGGACATTGAAAGGACAAAGTTTCGAAATGATAGAAAAGATAAATGCAAAATCTCTGGGTGAGCTAAAGGCCATCCCAAAAAGTGTGTTTTACAAATGTTTTGATTGGAAAAAAATGTTGGCAAAAGTTTGTTTTATCCTATGGGGACTGACTGCGTTGAAGGGGACAATATCAACATTAATGTTTAAATTAATACTTTTTAATAAAAATGAAAATTTTCATAATTTTTTTATCGAACCTCATATATATGTGTTGTTCAATTAAAGGTAGAGTGTCTCTTTAGAAAATTAATCAAGTTTTAGCTTTTTGCATTATTGGGAAAAAATACTCCTGTCCCAATTAAGCGGAATCTACTGTAAGTGATAATCATTTGTGAAATATTTAATTAAAAATGTAAATCTTCATTTGAACTGAACGTTTCATTTCAACTGAAATCTATCATTTGAAATGAAATCTTCATTTGAACTGAACTTTTCATTCCAACTGTAATCTATCATTTGAAATGAAATCTTCATTTGAACTGAACTTTTCATTTCAACTGAAATCTATCATTTGAAAAGAAATCTTCATTTCAACTGAACTTTTTATTTCAACTGAAACATATAATTTGAAATTAAATTTTCATTTGAACTATGTTTTTAATGGAGTTATTCCAATCAACTGCAGGCATGATTATATTCTGATAAAACTAAATCGCTTTAAATTCTATAAACCATACACGAACTGTTCACTGACTTACGGCTTTGTCTAGTAGTATGGATCACACAATCGTAAAATATTTATTGCACGTAAACCAGAGAAATAATTTCCTGCTAGTATGAACCCACTTACGTGATAAGAATTTTATACATTTGGAATGAAATAATGCATTTCAAATTATTTCATACATTTTTAATAATGAAAGATTATGATTTCTCGAGTGTTTTTGCTGGTTCTAGAACATTTATTAATTTGCAACACCCTCCATTTTCTGGCTGAGCTTTACCATTTTAACTGAAGTCTTCATTTCTACTAATATTGTTCCTTGAAATGAAATCTTCATTTCAATTGAAATTGTTCATTAGAAATGAAATATTCATTTTGACTAAAACTATTCATTCGGAATGAAACATTCATTTCGACTGAAATTGTTAATTTGATACGAAATATTCATTTAGACTGAAATTGTTAATTCGAAATGAGATATTAATTCTTCATATGGACTGAAATATTAATTTTGACTGAAAGTGTTCATTAGAAATGAAATATTCATTTTGATTAAAACTATTCATTCGGAATGAAACATTCATTTCGACTGAAATTGTTCATTTGATAAGAAATATTAATTTAGACTGAAATTGTTAATTCAAAATGAGATATTGATTCTTCATTTGGACTGAAATATTAATTTTGACTGAAATTGTTCATTCGAAATGAAGACTTAATTTTGATTCAAATCGTACATTTGAAATGAAATATTCATTTTGAGTGAAATCGTTAATTTAAAGGAAATATTAATTTTGATTGAAATTGTTCATATGAAATAAAATATTAATTTTGACTGAAATCGTTCATTCGAAATGAAATATTAATTTCAACTGAAATTGTTTATTCAAAATGAAGACTTAATTTTAATTGAAATTGTTCATATGAAATAAAATATTAATTTTGACTGAAATCGTTCATTCGAAATGAAATATTAATTTCAACTGAAATTGTTCATTCAAAATGAAGACTTAATTTTGATTGAAATTGTTCATATGAAATGAAATATTAATTTTGACTGAAATTATTATGAAATATTTATTCCGAGTGAAAATTTTGACTGAAATTTGAAATGAAATATTCATTTCAAGTGAAAATGTTCATTTGATATGAAATCTTCATTTTCATTAGAAATGAAATATTTATTTTAATTAAAACTATTCATTCGGAATGAAACATTCATTTTGACTGAAATTGTTCATTTGATACGAAATATTCATTTAGACTGAAATTGTTAATTCAAAATGAGATATTCATTCGTCATTTGGACTGAAATATTAATTTTGACTGAAATTGTTCATTTGAAATAAAATATTAATTTCAAATGAAATTGTTCATTCAAAATGAAGACTTCATTTTGATTAAAATTGTTCATATGAAATGAAATATTAATTTTGACTGAAATTATTATGAAATATTCATTCCGAGTGAAAAATTTGACTGAAATTTGAAATGAAATATTCATTTCAAGTGAAAATGTTCATTTGAAATGAAAATGAAAATTTCATTTCAAATGAAATCTTCTTTTATTTTAACTAAAGCAATTCATTTAGTTGTTTTGTTCGTTTCAAATGAATACACGATTACAAACTAATACAATTAATTAACATTAATATCGACTTAAAAGTACGGAGTCTTATTATGTGTAAGCTTATGATTTCTCAAATGCTTAGATGTGGATGAACGATACGTACATAGGTCACAGGCATAAGGCTTTTCGCCAGTGTGGATCATCCGATGAGCCTTGAGCGCTGCAAGACTAATGCACCGATAGCTGCAAGCATCACACGCGTAGTTCTTTTCTCCGGTGTGAATACGGTTATGAATCTTCAAATAACTGGCGCCCGTAAAAGATTTCCCACACGTGGCACAATGATACGGCTTCTCACCTGTGTGGACCCGCTTGTGAGACAGAAAAGTACCATTGCTGGCAAAGGATTTACCACAAATGTCGCACGTGTAAGGACGTTCACCCGTGTGAACACGTGTGTGAGCGATAAGTTCACCCTGACGACGGAACGACTTCCCGCACTCTTTACAGAGGAAAGGCTTCTCGCCGGTGTGTATTCTTTTGTGTATCTTCAAAGTTACGCCGCGACGGAACGCCTTGAAACATACATCACAAGAAAACGGACGCTCTCCCGTGTGTATCAACAAATGTTCCTTCAATTGTCCGGCACTCTTTATACTTTTCCCACAAATCTCACATTTGAACAATTTCAATCCACTGTGTCTCACTTTGTGCGCGTTCAAATTGCTTACCGTTTTGAATGCTTTCCCACACTGGTCGCACGAATGTGGTTTTTCTCCGCTATGCCCCATTTTATGTAACTTGAGATAAGATTCATACTGGAACGATAAGCCACATTCGTCGCACACATACGGTTTAGAATCCACGTGAATCCATTTGTGAGCTTTAAGTTCCGTCTCTCTTTTAAATGACTTTCCACATTGTTCGCACGAGAACGCTTTAATGAAAGAGTGCACCAAACCGTGCCGTTTCAAGTAACTAGGATGCTGGAATACTTTACCGCACTCCTGACACGAATAAGGACCTTCGGAAGTGTGACATCGAGCGTGTTCTTTAAGCTGATTACCTGTTTGAAACTTGGCCCCGCAAATTTCGCATTTCGGCTTGAGTCCCCCGTGAATTTTCTTGTGCGAATTCAAATTGCTAATAGTTTTAAAGACGTTCCCGCAAATTTCGCACGAATGCGGACGTTCTCCAGTGTGGCCGCGTTTGTGAATTCGCAAATAAGACGGGTGCGGAAAGGATCGCCCGCAAATCTCGCAGACATGAGGTTTTTTATCCATATGTATCCACTTGTGGGACCTTAATTGCGATGGTAGTTTGAAACTACGGTTACACTTTTCACAAGGATACGGTTTATGGTCCGTATGTGTCACACTGTGCCGTGTCAGTTCGCTTGGTATTTTAAATGTTTTGTTACAAACTTCACAACTAAGATTGTTCTTTCTCCCTTCCTCGGCCCTTTTCTGTTCTTCCAGTTCAGCCTTCAGTTTGTCCAGAGTCTTCCCCCTCCTCCTCTCCGGATCCTGCTTGTTCAGCTTGTTGGCTCTCTTACGGGCCTTGCGCTTCTTGCAGACCTTACTGTGCGAGGACAGATGCCCCATCTTGGTGAAAGTGGCCTCACAGTACTTACAACGGAATGAGCAGTTGAAGTCTAAAGTCGTATTGTCTGAAATAAGGAAGGTTTATTTTAATTTGATAATTTCAGATTTTACAATATCAATGTATGTAACAATTGTAGCGTATTGTATTACACTTTTGTTGTATACAGTACAAACTGGCAGGTTTCTGGCCATGTGTAAATTTTCTTCCGATCAACTAGAAAGATGTGCAGGAGGTCTTAAGTGAAACCCAGACAGGAATTATTTTTTTTAAATCTGGGTTCTAACGGGAATGGAACTTGCAAGAGCCTCCGTGCTAGGAGACAAGCATCTTCCAAAAATGCCACAGAGGTCGTCACATATATTTATCCAGTTTTCTTCGCTTTGTGACATTGAACCAGTCTATGAGACGTCTGGACAAGTTCCTACACACAAACCCAGGATTGCTGTTCCCTTTGCTTTCCCCTCGCTGTCTCTCCATGAACATATGACAGATAAACTTGATACAGATATTAACAGCATCCATGCTGCCTGGCTATAGTGATAATACTGCCCAATAGTGCAGTGAGTGCTGTGACATTGAACCAGTGTATGAGACGTCTGGACAAATTCCTACACACAAACGCAGGAGTGCTGTTCTGTTCTTTTTGCTTTTCCCTCGCTGTCTCTCCATGAACACATGACAGGTAAACTTGATATAGATATTAACAGCATTCATATTGCTTGGTTATAATTATAGTAATAAATAAATAACACTTACCATCGCTTTCTCCATCCGTGACACCCTCAGCCTTGACGTTACTCCTAACACTCTCCCTTCCAGATCTCGCGTCATCTTCAATCAGGTCCATTTTCTCTTCCTTAGGTTCTATGTACCCCTTTCTCGAACTAATGTCTTCTACAATGAGGATATCAAACGTGTTATCCCTATCGTTCAAATCTTCATCATAATCGTTACCACCGATGTCTTCGTACACGGAGAATTCCTTATCCAGATTCGTGCCGACTTCTAAATCTTCCAATTTGATGTTTTTCTCCAAGATCGACATGTCTTCAGAGAAGTTCTTTGAATTTTCAAAGCCGTGATTGAAGGAGACTACACTCACTCGACTGTCACTGGGAGAATCGGATTCGTACGTTAGTATGTCTATGCAAAGTGTGTTGGATATTGACGGTTGGTTATTTAAAATGTTCTCTCGTTTATTTTTAATGAAGTTTATGTCAATCTGTAAAGATAAAAAATACGTTGTAATTTGTTTTATCAAACACCGTTTAGTCCACTTTTTGTAACGGTATAACCCTACCGGTTTCAAGGTGCACACCTCATCTTCAGGGGAGCACAAACAAGACTGAATTCTGTTCGAACTGGTACCGACATACACACTTCTAATGGTAAACATTCGGGTTGGGAACTGGGGATGAGGGAGGAATGGAACAACCTCGGCAAGCAGCGGAGTGATTTTTGGTATATATGTGTTTGCCAGATGTTCGCCTGGATGCACTGACTTAGAAATTTCTAGGGCCTCTAATCTGTCCAATTTATTTTCTGTTACTACTGATATGTAAGAATTTGGCATCATCGATAGAAAATGTATGGTTTTCACGGTGACAATGATTAGTCATTTCAGAATAAATTAGAGGATTTGTTAAGGCGGATTTGTGTTCACGAAATCTATTTTCAAAGGATCTTCCTGTCTTTCCTATATAGAAATGATCACAGTCAGCACATAAAAGTGTATACACACAGCGCTGTTGCTAAGTATTCCATTTATGCCTTTCCCGTTAAATAAGAGTTTCCCGAGATTAAAAAAAAAATACATATTATATATTAAAGTATTTTGAAAATGTACGCCACTGGTACAAAGAACTGTCACAACAGGGTGATGGCTACAGCTCGAAATTCCGAGAATTCGGGTCAATTCCAAAGGCGTAGAGTGGTGAAAGTTGCAGGGTAGAAATTCCTCTTAGGCAGGTATAACAGGTCTCAAGTAACACACAGGAGGTAGAGTGAACTGAGAATATTTATATTGGCATTTTCCGCTTCTTATGTGCGGCCAATCGCTCATCGCAAGTGCCTGTTTTCGCCTCCGCATGCACTCATGAAATGACACATTTTTCCGCCAGTGGTGTACGTGCAGGCGCCGGCTTGCCTGCGATATACTCTAGCGGTCATATTTCTGCTGCGGTCACGACTACGCACGGACCCCAACAAACATAAAATGTTGATACAAAATCGAAAAAATACAAAGTAACATTAAAATATAACTAAAAATTTGTACATCAAAACCAACAAGAGCACAAATATATATCATGCTGACGCATACGTCCGGTACAGAAAATGTCAATCGGTTTGTTTCCCAAGGTAGTCTTATTTCGAGGAACGGAGAGTGTGGAGCGGAGATCTGAAGAATCAGAATAATAAAGGCAGCTAACAGGTCCGTATAGCACCGGTACAAAGACTAGACTAGAATATGTGGATGACTGTCGCTCAATCCTCGTAGATTCCGGCATGATTTCAACGAGTCTCGGTGAAGAGATTCCTTTTCGACTGGTAGAACTTTGTAGAAATAAAAACACAGTACGAGGCTTTCACCTCATCGTCAGGGGAAGAACAAGACTGAATTATGTTCGAACTGGTACCGACATACACACATCTAACGGTAAAAGTTTGTGCTATTTATCTATCCTCAGACATGAGCGTCAGGACGACAGAGAAGACATCATCCTTAAGTTCGAATTCATTTCTTATTACTTCATTCCGTATTCTGTCATGCATCTCTACAGCATTTATTACTTCATTCCGTATTCCGTATTCATGCATCTACAGCATTTATTACTTCATTCCGTATTCTGTCATGCATCTCTACAGCATTTATTACTTCATTCCGTATTCTGTCATGCATCTCTACAGCATTTATTACTTCATTCCGTATTCTGTCATGCATCTCTACAGCATTTATTACTTCATTCCGTATTCTGTCATGCATCTCTACAGCATTTATTACTTCATTCCGTATTCTGTCATGCATCTCTACAGCATTTATTACTTCATTCCGTATTCTGTCATGCATCTCTACAGCATTTATTACTTCATTCCGTATTCTGTCATGCATCTCTACAGCATTTATTACTTCATTCCGTATTCTGTCATGCATCTCTGCAGCATTTATTACTTCATTCCGTATTCTGTCATGCATCTCTACAGCATTTATTACTTCATTCCGTATTCTGTCATGCATCTCTACAGCATTTATTACTTCATTCCGTATTCCGTATTCATGCATCTCTACAGCATTTATTCAAAACAATTTCTTTGAAAGATTCCCTTCATTTAGCGATGGCATGTCAAATTTAAGAAGTGGAGCCCACCTTATCCATGACGGGATGCCTCGTGTAGTACTCCCGGAGGACGTTGTCAGCTCTGGTGCAGATGTCACGGAACGTAGACAGCTTCTTCATGGTGTGGGCGCAGAGGTAGCAGAGCCAGCTGGTGCCTGGACCTTCGGGAAGCTGGAAATGAGATCAGTTTATGATACCTTGAATCTTAAATGTTGGCAATGCGTGATTAAGCGCTATAAATGGTCCCTTCTAAAGGGTCCTTCAAATTGAGCGGTTTTTTAATTCTTGAATAAAACACACAATTTGCTTTGATTTCAAAAAACTTTTTATTGATCATTGAAGTATAATGTATGACATTTAAACCCAAAAAATAATATCCGCCAAATGTCCACCTCTTGCAGCTCCGCAGATGTCCACTCTTTCGTCAAAATTTTCGATGACATTTTGGCATAATTGCGGTTCTAGCTCACCGATAATGCGAATAATTTCATCGTTCAACTCAGGGATTGATCGGGGGTCATTCTTATAGACCTGGTTTTTCACGCAACCCCAGAGAAAATAGTCCAACGGTGTCAGATCACATGATCTTGGTGGGCAATTAACATCACCGTTTTCAGATATAACAATACATAAAATAATTCCACAATTTGAACACGTTGTACTGTATATGACTCCATTTTTATAAATGTCATACATTACACTTCTCAAATGTCACAAGAATTTTATCCAAGAATAAAAAAAAAAGCTCAATTTGAAAGACCCTATATACCTTATGCTGTTTGTGTTAACACTTTCAAGTTATAGATCAACAGATATCGAACGACGTGTGGCGATAGGAAATAAAGTCAATGGAGCACAAAATACGAGGGTTGATAAGAAAAATAACGAGAATTTTTTAATTTCGCAGGCTGATTGTTTCTTTATCGAGTTCATCTTTTTTCGTCACGTTGGCGACACTGTCGGTGATGTACATTTCGTTTTTCAGCCATATTGGATGGGCAGTTTATGTTTGACAGGCAAGTATTTACAACGCATGTTAGCGATTTTTTCATTTGAAAAACAAATTATTTTTGTAATGTAAAATCCCACATTTCAGACACAAATATTTCACCGTTGCTTTAAAATGTTCTTGGAAACACTTCCAGCCCCTAGAGATAAGTGGATCGAGAGAAAGGTAGATTCAGTTTCCGCTTTACGTGAATACACAGTCTTCAAATACGAAAGGTGACTGACGGGAAATGAAACACAAGCATTGTTTATTTTTAGTTTACATTACCTTTTATTCAAAATACACTCCTCGAGAGTCAATACAATTCGAACTGTCAATGATGGTCCAGACCTTCAATGCTCTCTCTACCATCACGAAATCTTGCAAACCACTTTAAAACGTTCTCATTGCTTCACTAACATAAAGAGTTATATCATTTAAAAAAAATCTGCGGCACTTTTACTCAATTTAAAACAAAATTTAATGTTGGCACGTTGCTCCATTGTTCATTTTCCGACCGAGACTCAGAAGGTACTGTCAATTGTTACGTCATTACAAATGAACCAGCGATGCCAGCGTATTGAAACTTTTACGAAAGATAGTCAAAATGTGTCGCTAGCTAACTCATTTATTCATCCACAGATGGCGCTGGTGGTTACATGAAAATAAAATCAGTCACCTTTCTCATTGGACAGACTGTGTATGTACTATCTGATTACATATGCCTTTTGTTTCTACACTCGAAATTGATAAGGGATGAAGATTTCGCTTCCACCAAAATGGGTATATTAACCTTCCCTTCCTGTGCTAAAAAAATCCACCCGTTCTGGTGTTGTGTATTCAATATACATGTAAAAATGAGCAATTTAAAATCGGAAAAATAAGAATATTCATAGCCAATCGCTGAAATTAATTAAATTTGAAATCAAAAGTGATAATAATTGAAATTTAATTGCTGAAAACTTGAAAAAAAACATCGGACGACATTCACAAAACGGGCGAAACGACCATTTCGAACGAAAGCCCCAAAGCTACTGACGGGACGGAAACACTAACAATGTATGTTATACCTCGAAGGAAGAAACACAACTTCGAACTGAGATTCTCTTTCTTGCATTCCCATATACCGAAGTAGAGTTAGAGTGAGGACGTGAATAGCGTCGATTCCTCACCCATAGTGGTTTTTTAGAATGAATATACCTACGTCACACACTGGCACACGTTTGATTGTATTGGTGAATGTATTTCCGATTCTCACAAAATATCCCTGATGTGGCCGATAAGTGCTAAATATTAGGTGTTAACATAAGTTGTGTACGTTTTTTTTTCCAAATTTAAAAATGAGCACCAAAAGTAAAACAATATGGTAATCGGCAGGTTTCTTCTTCTTTCTAGTGTCATGTCAGGTCCCCCCAACGTTGACTATCACCTGAGAGTAGGCATCTTTGTCCCCGGCAGCCCGAAAAAGATCCTCAACGCTCCTTATACCAGTCCAATCACGTATATTGCGGAGCCAGGAGATTTGCCTCCTGCCAACACCTCTTCGGCCTTCTATCTTGCCTTGGATGATCAGGTGCAGTCATTTGTACTTTGCTCCTCTAAGTACATACCCCAAATAGGACACCTTTCGGATTTTAATATTAGTCAGCAACTCTCTATCAACTTTGGCTCTTTGAAGAACCCTCGTGTTGCTGACCATATCCGCCCAGGTTAACTCTGCTGTAATATCGAGTTTTACATAATGTCTAGCTATTAAGACACCATCAGCCCGAGAACAGAGGGTTCTCCATTCTTCACGGTCCTGAGCCACTTGCTTCCAGTCCTCAGCCGGCTTACACAAAGTCAGCAACTCTCACAGACTGTCCTTATATCGCTTCTTCTGCCCATCAACCCTTCGCTTGCCCACTAATTCCCAGTACAAAACACATGAAATTATCACTATCCTTGAGAAAATGTAGGATGATCCCTGTGACATTTGAAATGTCATGTCTCAAAGGGATGATGGTAAAATCGTTTTCTTTTACAAATCGAATCGTTTTTTTATAAATTGAAAAATTGTTTTTCTCTAAACTGACGTTTTAATTCCTAATTTTCATTATACTGACTTTCTAATGTATTGTATGATTTGTATCTATCTTTAAAAAGTCCAAGATCCACTATGAATTAATACTAATTACGAACATTTAATTTTATGTATAAAAAAATCGAAAATCCAATTATCGTATACCCCATCCCTAGCCAATGCAGACTAACGTAGTGACTTTTGACGAACGTCGCCAAATATTATTTGATTTTAACAAACTGCCACATTTTTGCTAATTTGTAACAAGATGTATTAATTTGTCATTATTGTTAGTTTTATGTAATGTATTTACCTAAATAACTTGCTATTTATTAGAATCGAGGCTTATATTAAAGTTGATAAAATAATTAAAATTCCTGAACGTCGTTACAATGTTGTATTGGGGCAAATTCGTGAACTGTCACAGGGATCATTATACATTTTCTCAAGTATAACTTAGTTTTGAAAGTCTATGATCGCCCATACGTATCACATGTCCAGTCCATTGCGATTTCGCCTTAACAACCATACCCTCTATAGGTTTAAAGTTAGAGCATTGCATTTTTTTTTTGTTTAATAGCGCTATAAGATTTTTTTTAACAGTATACAAGTCACAGAAAAACATTAATTTAAATATAAATTGATCGAACATGTTTATTTCGTTATTGCAACACTTATTTTGTTATTGCAACACTCGTTATATTTTACTCAACACATTAATCAGCCTTAATTTCAGTTATCCCTAGACACATAATTCCGATACAATATTCGTTCCCTAAATGCAGTAAATTATAAATAAATCAAAACTTAAAAGAGTCAACATAAAAAAATATATATTATTCATATAATTCACTCTTTTCTCATATAAAATTATAATTTTACAATATTTTTGTGAACTGTCAAAAAATTGTAAATATATATCAACTGACTGTCAATACATCTCACCTTTGAAGCTGTCAATAGTTCAAATAGAAAGTCTTCGCTTTGCGAGAGGCAGACCATATTCACGTCTGTCGACAGGCATCCACGACAGAATTTAGAGACGAACATTTCGTTTATATCTGTCGTGTCTGTACCTGAAATTAAAATATCCGAAATGTCTGCACGAATTTGGACGCCACTGAGGGACGCCATTTTGTTCCTAAACCATAGATTATATGCTAATATAGATGGGAACGTCAACATTGAAATTAAATAAAAGATAAATTCACATAATTAATAGATATATACCATCACTGTTTGCCTGCTGGGGTAAACGAAAAAGAGAATGCCTGACTTTCCTATCTCAATACACATATTTCACTTCTTACATCTTATAATACAGTTCCAACAACTTCTTTAACTTTGTGAATTCTTTCATTTAAAATATAATTAATTAAATCTAAGCATATTTTCGTTCATCAACCTCTAATACTAATATTTTAAAAATATAATTTTTTAGTATTTCTTTATTAATTCGTTCCACGTGCTCAAATCATCTCAAAGTGCTCTTCTTCGTCTTATTAATACATCAGTTTAAATTTCACATTCATCCCTAATCACTTCAATCCATACTCAGTCACAAATTATCACTCTATATATTTTTCTAAGAGCACGCATTTCTATAGCATTTGTACAGCACCGTACAAAAAAACTCTAGAATAGGTAGATAGCTGCCGCTCAATGCTCGGTTCACTTTATGCTTTTCCGGTGAAAGTAGCAGGGTGAAGAGATTCCTCTTTAGCAGGTAAAAGCTAATCGTAAGTAAAATACAGTTTACGTTCGAGAAACTGAGAATGTAATTTTGACGTTTTGCGCTCCTTATGTGCGGCCAATCGCTCATCGTAAGCGTTTATTTTCGCCCGTCTATGCCGTCATGACTTGCGATATATTACATATCTCGCACGTTTTTGCATGCATGAGCCGGCCGACTTTTGATACTAGCTCTCGCGAAGGCCGCGCATAAGGAACATTTCATTACGGTCGGTACACAACAAAATATAAAACAAGAAAATATACATCATATTTTAGGTGACGCATACGTCCGATACAGCATATATTCAGTCTTGTTCCACATCCACGTTTCACTCATATACATCAAAGTTGAAATTGATGTGCAATATCACCATCTTGAAAGATTTTGATTGTCCGGTTCGAGTATCTACATTTTAGAGCCATAATTACTTTATTTCCTATAGCTACGCGTCGTTCAATATCCCTCGTACATGTGTCTTAACTAAAAAAATACTACTTTAGAATTAGAATTCTTCGATTTCCTCTAGTCCTTCATTATTTACTCATAAATAATATTTACTTTTTCTTTCATACTTTGTGAAGGGTCTTTTAAATTGGGCGGGTTTTTTAATTCTTGAATAAAACACACAATTTGCTTTGATTTAAAAAAACTTTTTATTTGTCATTGAAGTATAATGTATGAAATTTAAACACAAAAAACAATATCTCCCAAAGCTCTCGCAGCTCTACTGATGTCCACTCTTTCGTCAAAAATTCAATGACATTTTGGCATAATTGCGGTTCTAGCTCACCGATAACGCGAATAATTTTATCATTTAGCTCAGGAATTGATCGGGGGTCATTCTTATATGCCTGACTTTTCACGTAGCTCCAGAGAAAATAGTCCAACGGTGTCAGACCACATGATCTTGGTGGGCAATTAACATCACCGTTTTCGAAGATAACAATACATAAAATAATTCAACAATTTGAACGCGTTGTTGTACTGTATACGACTCCATTTTTATAAATGTCATCCATTAGACTTTTCAAATGTCACAAGTCCCAGGCAAGTTCACGATGCCATCTGTGTTTTTATCCAAGAATAAAAAAAAACGCTCAATTTGAAAGACCCTTTATATCTCCATGACTTAGAATTTTGTAAAATTAATTCTTAGATCTTTCTATTTACATCTCTTATACAATTTACTTACCAGACTCTCATTCACTCTTATTCTTTGGATACATATTTCATCATTCTTCGTTCCAGCTCATCTCACAGCGTTCTTCTTTATCTTACTCAACGCATCAGCCTTCAGTTCACATTCATCCATAATCATTTCCTTCCTCCTATGTTGTATATAATCACCTGCTGAGGTGCATGACTTTGTGGTTGTGCACTAGACTTCCGTGCAGGTCGCCGGTTCAAACACACACTTTATTCTATAAAATATAATTCTCCCCATGTAATCTTTTTATTACACGAATTTATACAATATTTATTCGGCTCCTTTCAATTTTTTCTACGTCTAAATTTTACTCTCATACTTCAAAATGAGTACTTAATTATTGTTGTGAACGTCCATCTTATTATTTCTTGACAGATTTTTATATTTATTTTAAAACTTTTATTGTAAATACAATCTGGCGGGTGTATTGCCAGGCGGCAACCAATCAGACAAAAGTTAATGAAGTAAGTTACATGGTCGCAAAAAAACATTCAAATGGCTATCCATCCCCACAAAATCCATAAACATATACGTGAGCATATGCCTACAAACCCCACAAAGACGGACAATCACCCGAACATTATTTTTTTATATAAAGTGAGATATCATCAATCGAAAAGGAAAGGATGTTAGAGAAGGAAAAAAATCAGGAATGAAACACGTTATATTACTGACTAGAAATTAAAAGCTTTTTCAGTCACTTCTTAAAGCATTCCAAGGACGGAGCGAGTCTAACATTGGTTTGTAACTGATTCCAGAGTCTCACTGCATGGACAGTAAAGGATGACGTAAACAAAGGAGCAATTAAACGGAAAGGCCATATAATATGCAGTTCGAGTGTACACCATTAAATATTTCTGTGAACTCTTAATTTTTAATTCATATTTACCATCTGTAGACTTTATACGTGTTGAATTATTATTTGCAATTTTTTCGTCGTTTATACGAGTAAAAAATATAGATCACATCCTTAAAATTTTAATCCTTCTAAATTTATTCCATGGTACATAATTATTCTAAGCTCAAAATTACAAATCGAAAATGTCCGAAGTCGGGGACGGTCCTAACCTGTCGCAGGCTTTGAATATTGAAGATATGCTGGACCCAGGAGGGGGCTGTGCCCTGTACAGCCCCAGGGTGTGTTGCTGCTGCCTGGCGCCTGACCTAGAGGTGGCATACGCCCTGGAGAACGACGACGGTCTCTTAGAATTACTCACTCAAACCAAGGTATCGTCTTGTGGCTAGCTTCACACTTGTCCAAATGTCAAAATAATTTGACATTTTTAATAATAAACAAACAAAATATTTTCAAATTTCGAATTCAGTCGTATCTCGGTTATACGACGAGTTACGTTCCAGATTAGTGACGTAAAGGGAATATCACCGTAAATCGAATTACATCATTTTTTTCACTTTCCAAGGCGTAAAAAGCCTAGAAACATGTTAATACTAACTAATTATACTTCACAAAATGTAAGACGGGTCCTGCGACGTTTTAAACGTCATGCCTCAAAGGGATGGGATAAAATCGTTTTTTTTTTTTTTACAAATCGAATAGTTTTTTACAAATCGAAAAATAGTTTTTTTCTAAACTGACGTTTTAATTCCTAATTTTCATTATACTGACTTTCTAATGTATTGTATAATTTGTATCTATCTTTAAATACCAAGATCCACTATGAATTAATACTAATTACGAACATTTAATTTTAGGTATAAAAAATCGAAAATCCAATTATCGTATACCCCATCCCTGGCCAATGCGGACTAACGTAGTGACTTTTGATAAGCGTCACCAAATATCATTTGATTTTAACAAACTGCCACAATTTCGCTAATTTGTAACAAGATGTATTAATTTGTCATTATTGTTAGTTTTATGTAATGTATTTACTTAAATAACTTGTTATTTATTAGAATTGAGGCTTATATTAAAGTTGATAAAATAATTAAAATTACTGAACGTCGTTACAAGGTTGTATTGGGGCAAATTTGTGAACTGTCATAGGATTCGTGCTACAATTTCTAAAGTATAAGTGTGTTATATTTCAAATCTAAAAAACTGAGTCAAAAGTAAACAAAAAAAGTTGGGTATTGATGTATAAGTAAAAATAATCTATCAACTCGTATAAAAGACCCAGAGAAAACATTTTTACAATCCTGTCATGTAGCTCATGACTGAGCATCGTGATTCCTATGATAGTCTCTGACCACTCCCCTCCATCCATCCCTGCACTCGGCGACTCGGAAGGCAGTTGTTAAGTCTAACGAACAGAAGGTATAGGGTCTTTCAAATTGAGCGATTTTTTAAATTCTTGGATAAAACACAGATGGCGTCGCGAACTTGCCTGTGTCTTGTGACATTTGAGAAGTGTAATGTATGACATTTATAAAAATAGAGTCGTATACAATACAACAACGCGTTCAAATGGTTGAATTATTTTATGTATTGTAATCTCCGGAAACGGTGATGTTAATTGCCCACCAAGATCATGTGATCTGACACCGTTGGACTATTTTCTCTGGGGTTACGTGAAAAGCCAGGTCTATAAGAATGACCCCCGATCAATTCCTGAGCTGAAGGACGAAATTATTTACATTATCGGCGAGTTAGAACCGCAATGATGTCAAAATGTCATCGAAAATTTTGACAAAAGAGTGGACATCTGTGGAGCTGCAAGAGGTGGACATTTGGCGGATATTGTTTTTTGTGTTTAAATGTGATACATTATACTTCAATGACCAATAAAATGTTTTTAGAAATCAAAGCAAATTGTGTGTTCTATTCAAGAATTTAAAAAATTTGAATTAAAAAAACCACTCAATTTGAAAGATCCTTTACAAATGTAAGAGTAAGATCAAGGAAAGTATGGTTCGATCTGAAAGAAGGAAATGTAGAAAGTCAGAGAAGTCATAGAAGTTGTACGAAAATGTGTATGGATATAGAAAAGGCATAGAATGTGTATGGAGAAAGGAAAGTCTGACGCTAACCTATCCCAACAGAGAAATGGCCTAATATATTATATGATATAACTCATTTGTATATTGGCAGATACACCAAGGTCCGGCGATGAGATGGCTCTGTTACCGTTGCGCACACACCCTGAGGAGGCTGGCCAGCTTCCGTAGCTTGTGTCATCGCGCTCACTCCGTTCTGCGGGACTTCTACTGTCGGCAGGACACCCTAACGAAGGTAATATCAATTCTCGCTCCAGCACCTTAGAATTAAATTGTGGAATGTCACTTTCACAGTTTGATGTCAAGGTTTATTCTGAATTAATCCATGAGAAATACAGATCACATCACTTTATAATACCTGAAGGAACTGAACTGGTTGAACGTGAGAAATAGGCGCAAGATTCACATACTGACACTTCTTCTTCAACTTTCTGTCGACTCAAGAGTCTGTTATTACAGGATTATCCTCTTGTGACGCTGAGCTCCAGCTATCTCTCCATCGTTTCGGGGTCTCCCTGGTGGACGCCGTTCATCCAGATCCCCATGCAGAGCTATGTATGGGATTCATTCTCTGTACATGTTGGTACAAGTATCGTCGACGCTGTCGTCCCCACCTGACCACATCTTGGACCTCACAGACCTCTCGAATTGTGGTGTTCCTTACACAATCACGCAAAGTCTTCCCAGCAATAGCGCGTAGAGTTCTCATTTCCATTGTCCTTAGCATACTTTTTGTCCTGACAGTGTCCGCCCTCGCTTCGATGCCAAATGTGAGGATAGGTCACACACAGGTCTTATAAATGCGCACCTCGCTATCCGTTCTCATATCTTTATTCCTCCATATGACATCTCTCAGGCAGCCCGCCACAACTGCAGCTTTATCTACCTGAGGCCTTACTTCTCTGGGGAGGTCATGAGAGCTGAGCAGTTCACTGCCAAGATATCTGAACTAGGTTGCTTGTTCAATTGGCTCGTCACGTACTGAAATTCTGCACTCTAGTGGGTCTTTGGAGAATGTCATACACTTAGTCCTGTCCTGCCGCCCCCTCTTATCTCGTAGAAAATATTCAGCGTCTTTCCGATCATGGACCTCTCTACCTACTCCAATAGGAACACTGCGTGATGATTTTTATATACATACGAGTATGTTAAAAATATTTTTATTATACTTAAGAAATAATCCAATAATTATTTCTTATTTTTATTTATGTACTTGTGGGTTTATTGATATACAACAACTTCTTTCAACCAACCAGCTCATATTGAATATATACTATTTATAGTTAAGGCATTAACATTGAGGAGGTTTAACCCTTTAAGTGCGGGAAGTTATTAGTATGGCCGTACCCAGCAGGCTGGGATTTTTTCAACAAAATAAAACCTAAAAAAATAATATTTTTTGTATACAGATATAAAGGATATTATGAAAACTTACTAAATATATACACCGTGGGGCGTTTGAGCTGCCGTTCACTCAGAAAAACACAGTTTAAATATTCACAACATGTCAGGGTTGTCACAACTTGACACAGAAAAAAAAATAAAAAAAAATTAAATAATAGGTTTATTGATAGCAACATAGTATGTACAGATTATATTTAAATAACACTTCTAAAACACATAAATTGCAGATAATACATTAAATACAGAAGCTATCAAAAGGTCTGGGCTCATCTAATAGCATCCCCTCGGCCAAGATACACCCCACCATTATAGGGCGAACCAGCACACGTTTACTTAGAAAACACGTTTAATTATAAATATAGTGGAATATAATATACTTTGTAAACTAAAATCAACAAATTATCTGTATGATGTATAATAAAGCGCAAAAGGTAAATAAACTATAAAATAAAACCGTAAAAAGTCTATATAAACGTCGTATTATGCCGCAAAACTACCGCCAATAACCAAAGAATACATGAAAACACACTTTGTAAATAAATACTTTGAAAAATTAACAAAAATAACGCGCAAAAGCTAAAAATCAACCACTGAAGAAAACTACAAACGAAGTCATTATAAATCATCGCAATTACGTCGCAAAAAACTGTAGTCGGTAACCCTGTATCAGAGACACGTATTGACTGTCAGTGAAAGCTTTTAGAAAGATGACTGTAACTTTGATAATATCGGTAAATTGTAATATTTAAATATTTCTTGACCATCCCAATAGATGTCACTATGTATTACAATTTATAAATTATTACAATTGGATTTGATATTGGCTCGCGACAAGCTCAAAGGAGAGCACGTTCATTTTGTATGGCCGGCCTGGCGAGCACTGAATCGGAGAGCGCGTCAACGCGCTCGTGGCAGTGAACCGGTTAAAGACATTGTAATTTGTTTTATCAAACACTGTTTATTCCACTTTTTGTAATGGTATAACCCTACCAGTTTTAAGGCTTTCACCTCATCAATTAGCCTGCCAGATTATTTCAACAATGAAGTGTTCAATAAATAAATAAAAACTAACAAAACAGATATACAGTGCAAATACGAGGTGAAAGCGTCGTATTTGTTTAGAATGTTCAAGAAAAGTGTGGTTGGATCAAGTGAAAGGTATTCTGAAAGAAAAAAATGTAAAAAGTTGGAAAAATCTTAAGTGTTGTATGATGTAGAAGATGAGAAAGATCTATTTCACGATTGGAAAGTTTGATGGTCTGCCCTCTCTGCCTACCCAGACAAAGAAATAGCTTGATTGTATATATTTTCTATATGTCAAATATCCTCAAGTTCTTAACTACTTGGACTGTTTCAGGACGACATGGAATACATAAGGCAAGCCCGAGACAGCATTATCGTGGTCAACGATCCCTGCTTATCCAACACACTCTGCATCGACATTGCCACGTCCAGCGCAGACTCCTTCCTCGGCAGTCGAGAGAGCGTCACTGCGTACGTCCACGGCGATCGGGTGCCTAAGAACTTTGCGCATAGCATGAATATCGTGACCAAACATAATAATGCTTGGTCGGAAACGGAAACTAAACCGGTAAATCTTTAGATTTTTATGTTCTTCCCAGTGTCATGCCAGGTCCCCCCAACGTTGACTATCACCTGAGAGTAGGCATCTTTTTCCCCGGCAGCCCGAAAAATATCCCCGACGCTCCTTATACCAGTCCAATCACGTATATTGCGGAGCCAGGAGATTTGCCTCCTGCCAACACCTATTCGAACCTCTATTTTGCCTTGGATGATCAGGTGCAGTAATTTGTACTTTTCTCCTCTAAGTACATGACGCAAATAGGACACCTTTCGGATGTTAATATTAGTCAGCAACTGTCTATCAACTTTGGCTCTTTAAAGAACCCTCGTGTTGCTGACCATATCCGTCCAGGGTATCCGTAGCATTCTCCGGTGTATCCACATTCCGAATGCTTCCAGTCGGTTTATACTACTAACTTTGAGGGTCCATGATTCCACTTCATGCAATAACACTGACCAAACGTAGTAGCATTGACTAACCGTTGGATTTTTATACGTTCCCTTTATCGTGGATATATTGTCTTCTTCATCTAATAAATTAATCGTTCCAAATCAATCCAATACGGCGGGCCACGATGATAGAACTTTTGCCGTTACTGGTCTTGTTACGTGGAAAGGTTTACCAGGATACATCCGAGAGATGTTCCTTCGGAGAGAAGTAGAACTGGAATGTCAATTTCGTATCCTTCTATTAAATTGATTGTTCCGAATCGATCCAATAGTGTTGTAGGCCCAATCGACCCAATTCGGGCACAAGAAAGTTTATCAACACGTCATGACAGCGATCACCAGTAACAGCATTGCCTCTAGCATCCTCAAAGAAATATGGCCCAATGATGCCGCCAGCCCAAATGGCACACCATACAGTCACTCTACGACGGAGTAATGGTCATTGGTGTATCAATTGAGGATTTTCAGTGCCCCAATAGCGGCTATTCTGTTTATTAACAAAGCCAGCCAAGTCGAAATGTGTCTCGTCGCTCATGATGATTTTGTTCTAAAATGGTGGTCATCTATACCGACCTGAAAAACCCAAGCACACCAATCTTGCCGCCATTTATGGTCATTTTCCTGTAGCTCTTGTGTCAATTGAATTTTATACGGATAAAAATGCAAATCTTTTTTAATAATTTTTAACAAACATGATGTAGACATTCCCAATTCTTGTGCACGGCGCCGATGAGAGGTGCACGGACGTTCACCAACACTCTGCTTCACTGCATCAATCTTTTCTGACGTACGTTGGCTACATTGTCGCCCAAACTTTCCTTTGTCTCCCAATTGAACAATTATTTAAATAAAATGTTTTAATAACTTCAACACATTGTTGCGGAGTTAAATGCTCCATAATAAATTGTTATCGACCATTCTCCACTACTGTCAAATGTGAACTGACAAATGACAGCCAAATCAAAATGGAGGCCAAACAAAATCAACCTGGAACATAAATCGCAACCTGTATATGTTTTAGTGCCCCCCTGGGATTTTTTTTCCTATATCTACATGCCGTTTTGTATCCCTCGTAATTCTTCCGTCAACTGAGAAATAAATAGATAAATGTCTCTTTCAGCTCGGCTTCGAATATGACCCAACAGAACTCGGGCTGCACGAGTCGGAGCAGACTCTGGAGATGATCATAGCTCGGGAGCTGGGCGGCGGTGACCAGGAGGAGAAGGCAACCGCTGAGGGAGAGAGTGGAGTGGACGTAGACCACAGCAGAGAGACCCTCAGCATACTGAGAGAGCTAGACGCACAGTGCCAGACCAATCTTCCCGATGCCAAAGTGGATGCCACTCAAGAAGGTATACTTTATCTAGCTTTTTATCTAAATGTTCACTGTGCAACTTAGGTCACCTCACCAATTCGATACAATTTATTGACAAGTTTGTGTATAATTCATATATTTAGCTTTTGACTTATTGCAAGCATTTTACGAGGTCTCTTTGCGGTCTCTAGCTACACATTTTTCCCATCACTCGAAATATATTCATTTTTCATCGCCAGTCACAATTCGATGGAGAAATGATTTTCTTTTGTACCTGGCGAGCAGCATTTCGCAAGTGGTTTTTCAGTTTTCCTGCTGTCTTTCACTCAGTTTATGTGGAACCCATTTTCCCACCTTCTGGATCTTTCCCATGGTTTTCGAACGTATGGAGACGGCTTCTCGTGTCACATTTAATTGATCCGCGAGTTGTTGTTGCGTTGTTGTTGTTGTAGCGTCATCCTCATCCAACAATGCTCGCAATTCGGTGGTCTTCAAACTTTCTCGGTGGTCTTCCACGTTCTTTGTTTCTCACGTCAAAATCGCCACTTTTGAATTTTTTAAACCACTCAAAGCACTGTGATTTACCAAGAGCATGCTCACCGTAAGCTTCGAGAAGCATTCAATGCGATTCTGCAGCAGTTTTCTTCAAATGGTAACAGAAAATCAATGCTGTCTGCAAATCGTAGTTTTCAGGCACAAAAACAGACATGTGCAACGCTATGAAAACATATGTAGTTGTATTAAACTTGTATTGTTGTGAGTTAAAAGTCGTTGACAAATGTAAAGACAAGAAAAAGGCGCCAATGACACGGTTTAAGTCACTACATTGACAACTAGAGCCATCTATGAGCAAATTCCGGTTTCATATTTATAAACCTGATATACCGGAAACGATACCATCACAGCGAGAGATAGAGTGCGGCTGATCATGTCGGTGATTTGTGATCAATAATTGAGTCTTTGGTAGGTCTTCCTTTATCATTCGTGATATGTATTTAGCCTAAGATTTGACATTTTTTGTTTGAGAAATCAACTGCGGATAAGTGAAATGCATAAATGCATAATGCATACAAAGGGGTGCCAAATTCAATAAAGACAAAGGGAGGAAAACAGTTTAGACAGTCGATCGGAGCGTGGTTGTTATTGCGACAGGAGTTTGAGTACTTGGGCTTGCAAGAGGAATGACTTGTGGAAGAGGTTTGTGTGAGCTCTTGAGTGTGATGTTTTTTTGTTGTTTTATATTTATATTTTATAAATTTTTGTTATTATTTTTATGATTATGTGCGGTTTATTGTGGGATGAATGTTTTTGGTCTGTCTGGAGTGATGAAGTGTGAGGAGCTTGATTTCGCGTGATGTATACATATGTAATTGAGTGTCACTGTTTGTCAGGTTGATGAGAATGTGCAACGGAGTTTTATATAATCAAAAATCGTAAAGAAGTATCGATTTATTTTTCATGCTATATGTCATCAGTGAGATACAGGCAAAAGCCTAGTTTACTGTCCAAATTAAATTACCTGTTGTTTTTTTTTTCACAAATTATGTTTATTTCTTGCCATGTGTAAAATAAATAAATAAAATACACGATGGCAATTGTTCCCCGGAACAACCATCCATTAGTCAAATGAGTTTTAACTGACAGATATTAGCGGGACCGTAAAGAAATCAAAATATTTTGCCCCCCTATTTTACAGTCAGTTTATGTTGAGACACTGCAGTGCAGTGCAGTGAACACGGATTTTTTTGTTGCTAATGAATTAAGACTGTTGTCAATTTATTGTTTTTATGTTATTTTTTTACCGTTATTTAAATAAACAATGTCGAGACCAACAATCGATGAAGAACATTTACGTCATTGTATGATATTTTCGTTTGATCAAAAAATTAAAGGGAAAGAAGTGACGCAGAAAATTAACCAAACGTACGGAGATGTATTGACACTTGATAAGTGTTATAGATGGATAAAAATATTTAAAAATGGTGACAGGAACCTCAAAGATGCTCCTAAAATGGAAAGACCTTTAAAAGAAGATGATGATGATCTGACGTCTTTAGTGGAGTCTGATCCTCGACACTCCATCTCAGAATTATCAACCGAGCTTAGCTGGCCATGGTCAGCTATACAGGATCACCTTCATCGCATAGGGAAAAGTTACAGACAAGGAATTTGGGTACCTCGTGAATTATCATTAAATGCACAAGAACAGCTACGTGACGTACTATCTGTGCGTCTCTCTTATCCAGGCGTGAATCTGAACTCTTTTTGCAGTGAATTGTTACCTGTAACGAAAAATGGGTTCTATACAATAATTATACACTAAAAAACAATGGCTTTCACGAGGTCAGGTAGTTAGCTATTCCTACTCCAAAACCGTCTCTAACAGTAAAAAAGGTACTTGTTTGTGTGTGGTGGGATAGCACGGGAGTTATTTACTTCGCACTACTGAAACCAGGCGAAACAATTACTGCCGACATATACTGGCAACAATTAGGCATTATTTTGTAGATTAGTTTTTATGTTTTTTTTAAATAAACTTTTTATTTGTAATTGAATAATTTTTTAAATTTCTTTTCGGTCTGCCTAGTATTTAACTTATGGTTTATGAGACCGACTCTCAAAGGAAGAACTTCAATTTTCGAAATGACAAGTCAGCCTTTCAAATCACTCAGGTTATGCGATAACTCATTGCAGCAGTCTTTGTAAGCCTCTTCTTTCAACTTCGCTTTATCAGTCAGTGATTATATATTATTTTGTTTATTTCAGCTGACTACATGAACGACTTCAGCTGTACCTACACCTGCAACTACTGCAAACTTCCGTTCGGCAACCCTGCAGCCTTACCGAACCATCACAAGTTCTGCAAAGGGCGTCTGCCTAAAGCCTTAGCAGACTTGCAAGGCTCCACAAAACCGGATCTCAAATCTACAAAAAAACCTTCGTTCAAATGCGAACACTGTGATAAAACGTTTGTTCAACAAAGTTACCTTCAAAGACACAAATTATCACATACCGAAGACAAACCGTTCAAATGTTCGCAATGCGACAAAGCTTTTAAGGCAATTTATCATTTGAAAGCTCATCAGTGGCAGCATATCGAACGGAAGTCGTTCAATTGTGAAATATGTGAAAGAACATTCCCAAATATATCGCTTTTAAAAACTCATATGACCATACATGGAGTGGATAAAGTATACTCGTGTTCGAACTGTAATCAGTCGTTCGAAACATCTGAATTGTTACTCCAGCACAATTGGACGCACAGAGAAAAGAGTATACAAACTGATATAGCTATTGACACTTCGTTCATTTGTGAAAAATGTGGAAAGGCATATAGAAGAGACGTAGAACTTAAAGCGCACATGTTCACGCACATGGACACCGAGATGCATTATTGTGAGGAATGTGACGTTATGTTCGACTGTTTAGAAGATTTGGATAGTCATAAAACTAAACACATCGACGAACGTCCCTTTACGTGCGAAGATTGCGGAAAAGCCTTTAAAAAGTTCAGCATTCTAAGCCGCCACAAATTGATGCATACAGGATTGAAAGCGTTCAAGTGTGAATTCTGCGAGGTAGCTTATAAAACTGCGTACGAATTGAAGGAGCATATTCGTAATCACACGGGCGAACGACCCTACAGTTGCCAAACGTGTGGGAAAACTTTCACGACAGCGGCAATGGCGAAACGGCACGCACTTGTTCATTCAGATAAGAAACCATTTTCGTGTGAAAAATGTGGAAAGTCGTTCAAAAGATCTGCGGAACTCAGAGCTCATATGTGGATACACGTCGATAAGAAACCTCATCCGTGTGATCAATGCAATCTTTCATTTCAGTATCCTGTTTATCTTAGAATACACAAAATGAAACACAGCGGTGAACGACCTCACGTTTGTTCGCAATGCGGTAAAGCATTTAATACTATAAGTAATTTAGGAAAACATAAATTATTACATACCGGTCTTCGTCCGTTCAAGTGTGAGGTATGTGCTATGGGTTTTAAGAGTGGTTTCGAATTAAAGGAGCATATCAGGATTCACACTGGCGAACGACCCTTTTCTTGTGCGGTCTGTTCAAAGTCATTCAGACGACTGGCAACATTGAAACTTCACAGGCGTGTTCACACAGGGGAAAAGCCTTACGTTTGTACAACGTGCGGGAAAAAGTTTGCACGTAACGACGAACTGAACGCACATACAAAGACACACACCGGCGAACGACCCTTCTCGTGCAATGTTTGCGCCAAGGCTTTTGCTAGCCGAGGGACACTCATCTCTCACTGGCGTGTTCACACCGGAGAAAAACCTTACACTTGTGATGTTTGCGGGAAATCGTTCACAGGACATAGTTATTTGAAGGTTCACAAAAGAACGCATACTGGAGAATACTTCCCTTGTGACTTATGCAGCTATCGAGGACTCAGTTTGAGTCGGGTACGGATGCATCGCATGACCCACACCGGCGAGAAGCCCTACAGTTGTGATCTCTGCAGTTACAAGACAGCCACGTCCAAGCATCTTAAGAAACACAAGCTCACGCACGCCGCCAGAGATTATTATTAGATGACCTGCCGACGTTCGAACCCCTTTAGAAACATTCTTAATACTGAATTTCGATCACGAAATCTTAAAATTATTTTGCAGTGTTGGTTAAAACAGTTCATTTCTTTTCAATCTGATCATGGACAAGATCATAGAGGAGGTTACATCTCTTGATCTCGGATATAGGATGGGCAAAAAGCTCATCAGCGTGGTATGCTATGCTGACGACGCAACTATACTAGCAGAAAGCAAAGACGATCTACAACGAATGCTGTATAGGTTCCATCTTGCATCTGAGAGATATAACATGACGATATCCGTCGGCAAAACAAAATGTCTAACAATATCCAGACAGCCTCTTAGATGCAAATTGGTTGTGGACGATAAACCCATAGAACAGATCATGAAGTTTAAATACCTGGGTGCGGAGATATCTAGCTGCAACGATCTGTATAATGAAGTTAAAGAACAGACCAATAAAGCGGCAGTTATCTCCGGATGCCTGAGGAACACTGTTTGGGGCAATAAAGACATGTTGGTGGAAAGCAAAGTCAGAATATACAAAACACGCATAAGACCTGTTATGACTTACGGAATTGAAGCAAGAGCAGACTCTGTAAGAACGAAACACCTCCTCAGAACAACAGAAATGAAAACACTGCGGCCTATCGTAGGTAGAACCCTTAAAGACAGGATACCTAATGAGGAAATCCGCAGAAGTTGTAACATCGGATCGTGAGACGGAGTAGGCAGAGAAGACGATTCTGGAGGAACCACGTTGAGAGGATGGACCCCGCGAGAATACCTAAGATTGTAATGCACGAGATTCCAGAGGGCTGTTGACCACCGGGACGTCCACCAAAGAGATGGAGAGAAAGTTGGACATCTTCGTCACAGGACCAAAATTGAAAACCTGTTTAAACAGATCGCAAGATCTAGAAGAAGGTTGAAATAATGATTCGAAAATGAATGTAAATCAAGTCGAAAGCCGCCACAGTTGTTATAAAGAGTGATTTCATTACTTTATGTGTAGTGATAGTGGGCGACCGTGTTTTAACTGTTAGTGTTCACGTAAATTAAGTATATCGTTCAGTTTTTGATTCGTGACGACGGATACACTTCCAAACAGCTTTTATTTTTATATAATTTTTTATCTGAATTTATGTTTTACTGTAACGTATGTGCTGCTTATCGTAAATTATTATAGCGCTGTTGAGCAATAAAAGTAGCACTTTATAAAACTCTGTATAATAAATGATGGTAGCACATCATTTCTCAACCTGTCGGTCTCCCAGAGGGGGAGTCACGTAAATAAAAATAACTTACGTGTACAAAAGGAAAATTATACGCGATGTCAATATCTGTGGTTGGTCGAGTCCATGGATGCGAAAAGCGGATTGTACGTATTCTATTGTTAATATCCTTATTTATTCTGTAGTTTATTGCAATCACTATGTATAGAAGTTATTTATTTGTAGTTATTTATTCTGTATATTGACTTTGTGTAGGGAAAGAAAAATTAATATAAAATCAGTTATTGAAACGCATAATAAAAAGACATTTCTTCGTATTGTTTCCTTTCATTCCATAACCTTCTTACTCTCATTTCATTACCTCTTCACTTCATTCTTTAAACCCTTTATTTTCATTCCATAATTTCGTTATTTTCATTTTGTTACCTCTTTAGTTTCATTCCATAATCTCGTTATTTTCATTTCAGAACCTCGTTACTTTCATTACGTAACCTCATTATTTCCATTTTGTTACCTCTTTACTTTCATTTGACAACCTCGTTACTTTCATTACATAACCTCATTATTTTCATTTTATAACCTCTTCACTTTTCTTTCATAACCTCGTTACTTTCATTACGTAACCTCATTATTTTCATTTTCTTACCTCTTCACTTTTATTTCCTAACCTCGTTACTTTCATTACGCAACCTCATTATTTTCATTTTGTTATCTCTTTACTTTCATTTGACAACCTCGTTACTTTCATTACATAACCTCATTATTTTCATTTTATTACCTCTTCATTTTTATTTCATAACCTCGTTACTTTCATTACATAACCTCATTATTTTCATTTTGTTACCTCTTTACTTTCATTTGACAACCTCGTTACTACATTACATAACCTCATTATTTTCATTTTGTTACCTCTACTTTTATTTCATAACCTTGTTACTTTCATTATATAACCTCATTATTTTCATTTTGTTACCTCTACTTTCATTTGACAACCTCGTTACTTTCATTACATAACCTCATTATTTTTATTTTGTTACCTCTTTACTTTCATTTCATAACCTCGTTACTTTCATTACGTAACCTCATTATTTTCATTTTGTTACCTCTTTACTTTCATTTCACAACCTTGTTACTTTCATTAAATCACTTCATTATTTTAATTGTGCAAATTTGGCGGATATTGTTTTTTGTGTTTAAATGTCATACATTATACTTCAATGACCAAAAAAAAGTTTTTTGAAATCAAAGCAAATTGTGTGGTTTATTCAAGAATTCAAAAAATTTTAATTAAAAAAATCGCTCAATTTGAAAAAATCACTCTTGTCAACATTTTGGCATAATTGCGGTTCTAACTCACCAATAATGCGAATAATTTCATCCTTCAGCTTAGGAATTGATCGGGGGTCATTCTTATAGACCTGGCTTTTCACGTAACCCCAGAGAAAATAGTCCAACGGTGTCAGATCACATGATCTTGGTGGGCAATTAACATCACCGTTTCCGGAGATTACAATACATAAAATAATTATTTGAACACGTTTGTACACAACTTCATTTTTATAAATGTCATACATTACACTTCTCAAATGTCATAAGACCCTGGCAAGTTCGCGACGCCATCTGTGTTTAATCCAAGAATTAAACAAAAACCGCTCAATTTGATAGACCCTTTATAACTTAAAAATAGTATTTCTCTGAAGATATTGTCAGATGGGAACGACAGAGAAGAAGGTTCTGGAACGAACATGTATCCAGAATGGTGGAACCTACAGACAGCTGGCAGAAAGACAGCTGGCAGTCGACGTCACAAGAGGGAAACAATGATGCAGGACTATAACAGGTCTAAAAGAAGAGGAAGAAGAAGAATACCATCATAAATTTTGAGACCTCCCAAAAAGATTAAATAAAAACTCAAACCTTAGAGAAGCAGATATACCTTTTACCATTAGACCATCAGGAGTCGCCTTACCAAGGGAGCAGCTGCACCTAGCCTCACGCTCATGAAAAATAAATAAAAATATGAATTTTAGCTAATTTATTCGGTTTCAACTAGGCGGAACTAAATAATTTAGTTAAACTCTGTTTTAATTTATTTTTTATGGGTAATATATTTGAGCAATACTTTAAATTTTATTTTTCCCTTTTACGTAGGAAGAAATAAATAAGAAGCCATCACCCCCAAAATTTCCATCCAGTTCTTAAATTTCCCAAGGCGGTACTGACAGAAAAATATATTAAAATAAAAATATTGAATGAAGAATTTTTGAAATATATATATTTAGTTAGTTATACATCCTTAATATGTATTCCGTGTTATCGATTACCCCCATAAACTTTTTTGTCGTAGCAAAAAAAAATGCATAGATACCGCAAATGCCATTAAACGTCATTAAAAGTCAAAACATTTTTTAATAATGTAGCTAATGCCGTTTTTTATTTTATTTCACCGTCGAAATGTTCGCGTCGAGAGTGTGCCGCTGTTGTTTAACAACAAATTTAGAAAAGGCGTATTCCTTCAAGAACTATGCGCCGCTATTACAGATGCTCACAGGCTCGCAGGTATATTAAATATTCTGTCATTTTGTTAGGTTAGGTTTTACTTGTAATCCTCTTGAATACTTATAATGAACTTCTATATACAATATTATTTTATAAGTCTTTGCGAATTATTGAATAAATTCGTAAGACGCACGGTTATTCGAAAATTAATCATATTTTTAATGCTTTCTCGGCATTCTGCAATGTTAGACGTGTCGGTGTCATTTTCAGTAAAATAATAACTTTTTTCTAATATTTTCATGATACGGACTGTTCTAGTTCTCTATGGTAATATAAAGGACTGAAATATTGCGCATATATAAAATGTTTAGATATATATTTCTCCCAGATGAATAATTTTACAAAACAAATAAGAAAATTAGTTAATTTATTCAGTATAGCTCGTTATTTTTAATTCATTTTACACATGACAAGAAATATACATCATTTGTGAAAAAACAACAAGTCATTTAATTAGGACACACAATTTTAATGGATCTGGGTTTGTTGCCTTTCATTTGTCATATCCCCAGTAAACTAGGCTTTTTCCCGTATCTCACTGAGGACATATAGCATGGAAAAATAAATCGATACTTCTTTCCGATTTTTGATTATATAAAACCCCGTTGCACATTCTCATCACCCTGACAAACAATGTCACTCAATTATATATGTATACATCACGTGAAATCAAACTCCTCACACTTCATCACTCCAGACAGACCAAAACATTCATCCCACAATATACCGCACACAATCATAACAAAATATATACAAAACTATAAACATAAAACAACAAAAAACAGCACACTCAAGAGCTCACACAAACCTCTTCCACAAGTCATTCCTCTTGCAAGCCCGAGTACTCAAACTCCTGTCGCAATAACAACCACGCTCCGATCGACTGTCTAAATGATTTTCCTCCCTTTACCCTTATTGAATTCGGCACCTTATTGTATTGGAGCTAAATAGGCATATTGCCTTTGGGCAAAAGATGTTTTAATTCCAGGGATGGTGAACATTTGATCAGTTGCCATGCGTGTCTAGTGTCTTTATATACTGTCTAAAAGGAATTTATGAATTCTCTACATGTTGTTTAATTTGTATATATAGATTCCTGTTTGCGCAATCTAAAAGATGCTGGGAGAGATGTAAGAATGAGTGAATTAAATGTATGTGGACTTCTGTATGCAGATGCTATTGTTATGTTTGCTGGGAATGGAGGAGATTTAAGGGATGTGATAAGTGAGCTATATGAGAGATATCTAGTGAAAGGGCTGGAAATGAATGTAGCAAAATCAAAGGTAATAGTTATAGAAAGAAGTGTGGTAGAAAGTGTGTGTGATGTATGGGTTAACACGGAGAAACTGGAGCAGGTTGATGGGTTCTGTTATCTGGGCAGTATGTTTACTTGTGATGGAGGGAGTTGAAAGGGACATTGGAAGAAGGTAGCGACAGGGAACAGCAAAGGTAAACGGAGCACTTCATGTTATATATAACAACCGCGTTAATATCAACAGTAGTTAAAATGATAATACATAATTTAGCGGACTGTAGTTTTTATTGATGAGTTCCTTTCGCTGGGAGGTCCATATTAACGCTTTGAGCACAAAAATCAGAAAACTAGGATACATATTCCGTATGATTCGAAATGTGCTCAGTGAGAATATTCTTAAAAGTATATACTTCGCCTTATGTCAGTCAGCACTTTCTTACGGTATATCAGTTTGAGGGGGGATGCACCTTAACACAAAAACACATATTGCAGGTTTCACAAAAATTGATTATAAAAATAATTAATAAACTTCCTGCCCGGTATCCTACGGCGGAGCTTTTCAGGTAGTATCGGGTCCTGGACATAGCCAATTTACATCTCAAATCCATTCTCTGGCACTATCATCGAGAGGAAGGGAAGATGCAGACTCAGCAGAGACACATGACACGCATGGCAACTGGTCAGATGTTCACCATCCCTAGAGCTAAAACATCTTTTTCTCAAAGGCAATATGTCTATTTAGCTCCCATGGCATACGATGGGGTGCCGAATTCAATAAATGAGGAAAACGATTTAGGTAGTCGATCGGAGCGTGGTTGTTATTGCGACAGGAGTTTGAGTACTTGGGCTTGCAAGAGGAATGACTTGTGGAAGAAGTTTGTGTGAACTCTTGAGTGTGCTGTTTTTTGTTGTTTTATGTTTATAGTTTTATATATTTTTCTTGTTGATTATGTGCGGTATATTGTGGGATGAATGTTTTTGGTCTGTCTGGAGTGATGAAGTGTGAGGAGTTTGATTCGCGTGAATTATACATGTGTAATTGCGTGTCACTGTTTGTCAGGTTGATGAGAATGTGCAACGGGGTTTTATATAATAAAAAATCGGAAAGAAGTATCGATTTATTTTTTCAATGTATTTGTCCTCAGTGAGATACAGGCAAAAGCCTAGTTTACTGGGGACACGACAAATGAAAGGCAACAAACTCAGATCCATTAAAATTGTGTGTCCTAATTAAATGACTTGTTGTTTTTTCGCAAATTATGTACTATATATTTCTTGTCATTTGTAAAATGAATAAATAAATAAAAATGTAATAATAGTGTGTTGGTGCCCACCTTGATGTATGGAAATGAAACTTGGACTCAACAGATGAATAAGAGTAACATTATTACTGTGGAGATTCGTGCACTAATGAAAATGTGTGGAGTGTCAATGTATGAAAGAAGGCGGAATGAAGACATCAGAAATGAATGCATGGATAAAATGTGTGGAGTGTCAATGTATGAAAGAAGGCGGAATGAAGATATCAGAAATGAATGCATGGATAAAATGTGTGGAGTGTCAATGTATGAAAGAAGGCGGAATGAAGATATCAGAAATCAATGCATGGATAAAATGTGTGGAGTGTCAATGTATGAAAGAAGGCGGAATGAAGATATCAGAAATGAATGCATGGATAAAATGTGTGGAGTGTCAATGTATGAAACAATGCGGAATGAAGACATCAGAAATGAATGTACGGATAAAATGGATGTAGTAAATAAGATGAAAAAAGGAGTTTTAAGATGGTTTGTACATGTGGAGAGAATGAATGATGAAAGAATGACTAAGCGAGTATACAAGTCAGAAGTGCAAGGTGTGCGAAGAAGAGGTGGACCGATGAAAATGTGACTGGATTAAATGGACCAGATTTTGAAATATGTTAAAGTTAGAAGTATGAATAATAGAAGATTGTGCATGATAAGATGTATGAATGTGGAGAAGGTCAAGAGATTGTGTGCTTGGGTACAATAATTTGAAAATCTGTTCTCTCTGCCTACTCCGCAGGGATGCAGCGTAATGATTTGTATGTTTTATAGAGTTTTGCTCATTGTAGCAGTGATCTTATATCCGAGCTCGTAATAACCTAGTTAAGTACATACCATCACGCCATCTCCCTGTCGGGGTAGGCAGAGAATATTGAGCGTCAGACTTTCGTATATCGCCACACATTTGTAAGGTTAGATTTTGCTTGTAATCCTCTTCTTGAATACAGGCCGTGAGCTCTTATAAGAGGCATATCCAGAAAGTAAGTGTACTGAATTTTTGTAGGTTACAATTTTTTTTATTTAAACAAAAAAATTACGTGGTTACCGTAGTACATATGTAAGCTATTTTTCGACATAGTCGCCATTCCTCTCAATGCAGGCGGTGAAGCGGGGTATCAACTTTTTGATGCCTTCCTCGAAGTAGTTTCCCGCCAACCCCCCCGTCCACTTCTCCACCTCCTCCTTTACCTCGTCGTCGGTTGAAAACCTTTTTCCACCCATGTGCAGCTTCAGGGAGGTATAGAGATAGTAATCTGAAGGTGCTAGGTCAGGGGAATGCGCGGGATGGTTCAGGACATTCCATTTAAACGAGGCGAGCAGTTCCTTCGTGGCGTTGGCCGTGTGTGGTCTGGCATTGTCGTGCAGCAGGCAGACTCCCTTTGTCAGCATGCCTCTCCTCTTGTTCTGAATCGCCCTCCGCAATTTTTTTAGGGTCTCACAGTATCTTGCAGAGTTGATGGTCTCCCCTTGAGGCATATATTCAATTAAAATTATGCCTTGACAGTCCCAAAACACGGATGCCATGATTTTCTTGGCTGAAATTGTGGTTTTGAACTTTTTGGCGGAGGGTGAAGAGGTGTGACGCCACTGTTGAGACTGCCTTTTGGTTTCAGGCGTGTAGTGTGCAACCCAAGTTTCGTCTCCAGTAACGATGGAGCGGAGAAATTCATCTTCATGGATTTTGCAGCGCCTCAAAAACTCTTGCCTTTTTACAAAATTTCGCACTTGGCGGGAGATTGGTTTGATATTTTTCACGAAACGTGTTGTCGCGTCGACACTTCTAAACGTACTGACCTCGAACCGGTCTCGTTGCGGAGGGGAAGGGTCAGGCTACACGGAAGTGTAGCCAACATGTCGAAAATAAAATCCATCCAGTCGTGAGAGCCTCAGTACACTTACTTTCTGGATACGCCTCGTATATAAAGCTGTCTTATAAGTCTGCAAATTTTTTAATAAATAAATTTGCAAGATGCACTCTTCTCAGAAGACAAAATAGATTATATTATTTACAGTTAAGGCATTAACATTGTGGAGGTTTAAAGACATTGTCATTTGTTTTATCAAACACAAAAAGTGGAATAAACCATAGTAGAATAACTATACTTTGTGTTAAAAGGATGAACACTTCTTTTGGACAAAGGCATCATATTTTATTTAGCTCCTAGGATGTATAACGCATTGTCAGCAGAATGAAAGTCATTTACTATTTTGAAGCTCAAATACACACTGAAGAAATGGCTTCTTTCTCAGGGCATTGCTGAGTCTGAGAGAATGTTGCTGCACATTGACAAATAAATGATGACATGATTTTATTTTCTTTTTGTCCCTGCAGAATTCTTAGTATTTGTACAGGGTATCCCAAAATTTATCATCCCATTAGAAAACCTTCTTCAATGCTTTTATTTTATTTATTTATTTAATTAACGACACAACAGTGTCTTTATATACAAATGAACATGTGACAGGTTATACAAGTACTTAAAATTATTGACAAATAATACAAAACTTTATCTTAAACTAACATGAAGATACAAAAAGCAGTAGTAATAATAAATTACAGTCATCGTTTTAAAATTATTTAATAATCTTTGAGAATTTTGTGGGAATTTTATGGATAGATATTTATGGAATTCCGATGGAATTCCGATAAAATTGATACGACTCTGTTTGCCATTTATTAAGGACATACTAGCGGGAATTTTTAATGCATCGCTTCAGGAGAAAGTATTTCCATATGTTTGGAGGTCTGCTCTAGTCGTCCCAATTCCAAAGAAACAAAACGTCGTTGAATTTAAGGATCTACGCCCAATAAGTATTCTCCCAGTTATATCAAAGATTTTGGAGAGATTGGTGTTCGTTCAGATATCGAATTATCTTCTATCCAATGACCTATTGCCCAAGTATCAATCTGGCTTCAGGCCTAAATATAGCACAACGACGGCACTGAGCTGTGTGGTGGATGACATATTGCGGGAATCAGATAAGGGAAAGGTTACTGCTCTGCTTCTGCTGGATTATTCAAGAGCTTTTGATACTGTCAATACAGATCTCCTGGTCTCTAAACTGTCCTTTTTGGGGTTCTCAGAGAGTGCATGCCAGTGGCTAAGGAGTTTCCTAACTGGTAGGAGTCAACGAGTTACCACTAGAGACCAGGCTGGACTACGAGTGTTGTCCCACCCCACGAGCCTTAAAAATGGATGCCCCCAAGGGTCAATACTGAGTCCATTACTCTTTAGCCTATATACATCTGATCTTCCAGATGTGATAAGGAACTGTAGCTACCACATGTATGCGGACGATACTCAACTTTATTATTCATTTGGAAGTGATGAGGTTCAGTCTGCCACTCAACACATAAATGATGACCTCGAGCGGCTGATGATATGGTCTAGGAGGCATGCGCTTCTCTTGAACCCTGCAAAATCGGTTATGATTGTAATGGGTACAAGACAACAAGTCGAAAAGTTGAACGAGCCTTTGGAAATAAAGATTGGTAACGCGACTGTGCCTACAGAGAGCGTGGTGCGTAATTTGGGTGTGTATATGGAATATGACTTAAGATTCGAGGCTCACGTTAGAACTAAATTACAATGGGCTTTTTCGCGGCTTAAAAATATTTATCGCATCCGTCAAAACCTATCCATTGAGGCTAGACGTAGAATAATCGACGCGCTCATTATCCCAATAGTCGAGTATGGTGATTGCATCTATGGACCGTGCCTTCTAAGGAGAACCGAACGGAAATTGCAAAGATTGCAAAATGCTTGCTGTAGGTATTGTTTTAACATTCCCCCCAGAGGACACATCACCCCTTTTTTGAGAGCTTTTAAAATTATTGACATGAAACAAAGACGGTTTCTTCATTTAAGCGTACTCATGCATAAAATTACCAGTTCAAAAATGCCACTTTATCTCTTCGAAAAACTGAATTGGTCTAGAAACTTTCACGGCTACGAGACTAGAGGCAGAGAGACTCTTTTACTTATCCCAAACCATAACCTAACACTGTTCAGGGGATCCTTCTCATACTCAGCCAGCAAATGCTGGAATGAGTTGCCCCAGGCCTTGAAGGAGCGGGTGAATAGCTATACCTTCAGAGATGCTCTAAAGCGTTATCTTCTGGGTGGTTAATGGGTTTCTCAGTGGTTAATGGGTCTCTTGTTTGCTTTTCTTTTCTTGTTTTCTTTCTTTTCTCTCTTTTCGCTGGTGGTGAATCGAGGATTGTGCATACATGTTTGTGCGTCATTTCCTCATTAATTCTTTTAAAACTGCTTATCTATTTCAATGTATTACTGCCTAACTATTTCAATGTTGTCTCAACTATCTTACTTCACATTTGTCATTATGTAAAATTTGGACTCCTTTGAGGCTTTTCTCTTCTTTTTTTTTCTTTTTTTTCCTCGTTCTTGCTGACAGTTAACCTGAGGTGGTATATGTGGGTTTACTTTCTATTTTGTTTTCTGCCATACGTTTTTGTTTTTTCTTTTTTCTTTTTTATTATATTTATTCTTTAATCTAGATATGCGGGGGTGTGGGATGGAAGCCCCCTGATGCCCTTGCGGTCGGGTTCGCCCTACATTGGTGGGGTGTATCTCGGCCGTGGGAATGTTTGTGGGATGAGCCCGGACCTTTTGGTGTACTGTCTCTTGAATGTGTTTTTTTCTGTTTTTCTTTTTTTGTCATCTATTATATTTATTTTCTGTGTTTATTTTTTTGTATATATTCCTGTTTCTACGTGTCTAAGGGTGTGGGCTGAAAAACATCTGGTGTCCCCGTGGCTGGGTTCGCCCTATATTGGTGGGGTGTATTTTGGCCGAGGGGATGCTATTAGATGAGCCCAGACCTTTTGATAGCTTCTGCGTCTGATGTATTGTCAGCAATTTATGTGTTTTTAGAAATGTTATTCAGATTTGATCTTGTACATACTATGTTGCTGTCAATAAACCTAATATTTATTTATTTATTATTTATTTATATTGAGATATAGAAAACACACGGCCTCATTAGTAAAACGAGATACAAGTTGCTTTGCAGAATTAAAAGCTTCATACATGTTCATGCAGGGTTACTCAACTCCAGAGGCAAAGTTTTGTCCTTAATGTTTTGTTTATATTACGTTATTTATATTAATAAAGGAGAGCACAAAGTTAGTAGCTATTTCTAAATACTATATTGTTGTGATATTCTGGCGAATACTATATATACTTATATTACAAATATCTAAATTGTTGCAAAACTCGTTT
The DNA here is from genome assembly GCA_949825065.1 of Odontocerum albicorne. Classification (NCBI taxonomy): domain Eukaryota; kingdom Metazoa; phylum Arthropoda; class Insecta; order Trichoptera; family Odontoceridae; genus Odontocerum; species Odontocerum albicorne. The sequence goes on from OX463868.1 coordinate 13,520,679, forward strand.
CCAAGTCTTTGCGTACGAATTATAGAGGAGTTGATTTTATAATTAGATTAGCAATTTTCGGTATAAAAAGGATTGAGCAGTCTTGTGGATCTACTCGCTGCGGGAATACGGAATGAAATGCTCGCGAGTAAGTGAGGTGCATCGATCACTGAGTGAATGATTTTGTATAGCAGTACTATATCGGCTGTTTTTCTTCTGTCACACAGCTTCTAGAGTTTCATTGCATTTAATAAGTTGGGATAATTTCTTTGTTCATGCGGTATCCCAAGTTTAAAATTTATGAATCTTAAAAATTTGTTTTGCACACGTTCTAAAGTTTGCGCATGGGCGGCGTAATGAAGAGACCATGTTGATGAGTTGTAGTCAAGGCGACTACGTACCAAAGAGCAGTACAGCAGTTTTAATGTTCGGAAATCCGAGAAATGTTGGGCAGTTCTTAGTACAAATCCCAAGATTTTTGAACTCTCCCGAGTGATTTTGTTCACGTGTTCTATAAATGAAAGTTTTTCATCAAATATAATTCCTAAGTCCCTTATAGAAGCTACACGTTTGTCGCGATAGCTGTGTGAGCCGTGGTACCGTCCTGCTGGAACCACTGTTCTGCAGGCCTAGCCTATTCAGTACTGTCCATCTTGGAAATAATATGACCCTATGATGTATTCGGACGGCACACCACACCAAACTGTTACCTTACGTGGGTGCAATGGCCTAGAATGAATTTCATTAAAGTTTTCCGTTCCCTGAAATGGGAAATTTTGCTTGTTGACCGAACCATTTAGCTCAAAGGGAGCTTTGTCCGTCATCAATAATTTCGAAGAAAAATTGTTGATTTCAGCGTCAAGATTTAATAGAGCTTCGCAGTAAGTAAGACGTGTTCGCATATCAGCTGGACTTAGTTCTTGAACCACCTGTATCATATAAGGGTACGAATGTAAATCGGTTCCGAGTATTCTATCTTCTTCTTCTTCCTAGTGTCATGTCAGGTCCCCCCAACGTTGACTATCACCTGAGAGTAAGCCTCTTTATCCCCGGCAGCTCGAAAAAGATCCCCAACACTCCTTATACCAGCCCAATCACATATATTGCGAAGCCAGGAGATTTGCCTCCTGGCAACACCTCTTCGACCCTCTATTTTGCCTTGGATGATCAGGTGCAGTAATTTGTACTTTGCTCCTCTAAGTACATGACCCAAAAAGGACACCTTTCGGATTTGAATATTAGTCAGCAACTCTATCAACTTTGGTTCTTTGAAGAACCCTCGTGTTGCTGACCATATCCGTCCAGGGTATCCGTAGCATTGTCCGGTGCATCCACATTTCGAATGCTTCCAGTAGGTTCATACTACCAACTTTGAGGGTCCATGATTCCACTCCATGCAATAACACTCACCAAACGTAGCATTTGACTAACCGTTGTCGAAGTTTCAAGTTTAGATTATCATCGCAGAATACGCTTCCCATTTTATTAAAAGCCGCACAAGACGTTTCAATTCTGCACTTGACTTAGGTTTCTGGGTCGAGGTCTTCCACTAGGATAACATACTTCCGAGGTATTTAAATGTTTCCACTCTCTCTATACCAGGACTGTTCAATGTAAGACGTGATCCTGCCGGCCAAACACCATGAACTTAGTTTTACTCACGTTCATCTCCAGCCCCAGCCTCACACCGGCTCCATTAATTATATCTATGGCGCAGAGTTTGAAGGCCGTCAATACTGTCTGCCAGAACAACCGTACCATCTGCGTACCTGATGTTATTGACGCATACGCCATTCACTTTGACCCCCAGATTCAAGTTATACAGTGCTTCCTTGAAAACTATATCAGAGTACAAATTGGATAACATAGGTGACAAAATACAACCTTGTCGGACTCCACGTTGAATTGGTATGCATTTCGATTTGTTCCAGTACAGGTTTTTAATAATATTTATATCCTTACCATCTATACCCCGTATTAGGGAGTATTCTATGCAGGAACAATTTTGGGATACCCAAATGTGAGCATCGTCTTTTTAAAGAAGTTTCTGTCCAAATTAAATTACCTGTTGTTTTTTCAGAAATTATCATATGTTCTTGTCATATATATCAAAACGTGTGTCTAAGATTCATTTTCAACCTACGAAAGTACGATCATATAACTTCATACCAGAAGGCATTGAACTGGTTGAATGTTAGAAATAGACGCCAAATTCACATACTGTCTATATTGTATAACATCCTTAACTGTCCCGCCGCACCCTCTTATTTGGCAGAAAATTTTTCAGCTTCTTTCCAATCATGGATTAGCGCTACGCTCAAACAGAGATTGTTTATTGTCGTTTCCAGTTCACCGCTCCTCTTTCTTTACGTCGTCCTTTACTGTCCATGCAGTGAGACTCTGGAATCAGTTACAAACCAATATAAGACTCGCTCCGTCCTTGGCACGCTTTAAGAAGTGACTGAAAAAACTCTTAATTTCTAGTCAGTAAAATAACGTGTTTCATTCCTGATTTTTCTTTTCCTTTCCTTTTGATTGATGATATCTCACTTTATATGAAAAATAATATTCGGGTGATTGTCCGTCTTTGTGGGGTTCGTGGGCATGTGCTCATGTATATGTTTATGGATTTCGTGGGGATGGATAGTCATTTGAATGATTTATGCGACCATGTAACTTGCTTCATTTACTTTTGTCTGGTTGGATGGAAGAGATTGCCGCCTGGTTGCCAATAAGCCTGCCAGATTATATTGCAATAAAAGTGTTAAATAAATAAAAATAAATATCTATTCTTATGTGACGCATATGTCCAGACAACTGCCTTATATCAGCATTACAGCTGCATTTAAAACACAGACAGAAGTCTGGATATTTACGAATTCCAATGCAATCATTCACTGTTATAACGAGCATACTTTGCATTTATACGGATCAAGTTTCGGCAACTATGTCAACATTTCTGTTTGCTTGGGCTATCGAATAAACCTTATTCTTAGAATGGTCAACAATGAAAGTGTTCACTTAGCTTTTATAACGACCTGATTCTAATTACTTATATATATATATATATTATAGTATACATTGCAATAGGAATGCAATGTATTATTGTTTAACGGTGTCAGTTCTCCGAAAAGACAATGTTTATAGTCATAACACAATACGTTGTTTAAAATAAAAAATTTATTATCAAGCGTATTATTACGTACCATCACACCATGTCCCTGTCGAGATAGGCAGAGATGACAGATTGCCAAACTTTCCTATCTTAACAAATATCATTCGCCTCTTCTATATAATAGGTTAGTCAATAAGTTTTGAAAGCGACATCTATGGAGCAGTAGAAAAACCAAAACTTCTACGCCATTTTAATATTTCATCTTTCATAAGAACGTACTCAAAATTTCATTTCGATCTGTCAATTCATTCTTTGTTTACAAGCCATTTGAAGTTGACGTGTCAGTGTATTTTTTAACAATGGAAAAATCCGAATAGCGTGCAGTGATTAAATTCTTTGTTTTGGAAGGTTTATCGGCTACTGAGATCCATGCAAAGATGGTGAAAGTATTAAAGGAGTCTTCTCCTTCATTTCCAACCGTTCACCGATAGGTTTTGGAGTTTAAGCGTGGCCGTACAAGCGTTGAAGACGATCCACGCTCAGGACGTCCAAAAAGTGCATCAACACCAGAAATCATAGCGAAAATACAGAATATGGTTTTGGAAGATCATCGATCGACTGTGGATGTGATAGCTGACACCATAGGCATCTCACATGGAACAACATGGCATATTTTGGCTGAAGTTTTGGGTTTCAAAAAACTGTGTGCACAATGGGTGCCGCATTTGCTAACAATGCAACGAAAACACGTTCGAATGCGATATTTGAGCAACATTTGGAACAATTTCGAAAGGATAAAAAGGATTTTCTGCGTCGATTCATCCCTATGGATGAGACTTGGGTCTACCACCATGATCCTAAATCAAAACAAGAGGCTAAGGAGTGGTGTGAACCAGGCACTTTGGCTCCGAAGCGAGTTCGTGTCCAGAAATCGGCCAAGAAGGTGTTAGCGTCAGTTTTTTGGGATGCAAAAGGAATTTTATTGATAGATTATCTCCAAACTGGTAAGACAATCAACTCTGATTATTATTGTGACCTTTTGGACCAGTTGGATGAAAAAAATTGTGAAAAAAGACCCGGTTTGCAGAAGAAAAAAATAATTTTTCATCAAGACAATTTACCTGCTCACACAGCTCAAAAAACCATCGCGAAAATCAGTGAATTGGGGTACGAATTGTTGCAGCATCCACCCTATTCGCCAGATTTAGCTCTCTCTGACTTCTGGCTGTTCTCACACCTCAAAAAATTCCTTCATGGAAAGCATTTTTCATCAAACGAAGAGGTTATAGCCGTTGTAGAGGAGTATTTTGCAGGCCTTCCAGAAAGTCACTTCCGTGATGGGACAACAAAGTTGGAAGATCGTTGGACCAAGTGTATTGATCTTATGGGAGACTATACTGAGCAATAAAAGTTATTTCCCCCCAAAAAAAATGTATTTTCATTTCCGCTTTCAAAACTTTTTGACTAACCTAGTACTATGGTTGTCCAGAAAGTAAAGAACGATTGCGCACCACGCCCTGCGCCGATCCCCCACCTTTCTACTCACATTTACACCGTTTAGTTAGTCTTTCTTCATTCATTCGTTCCATGTTTCCAAACCATCTCTAACTATTTAACATTTCCTCGTGGCCAAGATAGTTTGAAGATAGAAGATGGTTTGTGGTTACTGAAGGCGTGGAAGGACGATGCACAAGAGGATAAATCCCAACGCGTTGGATCTGCATCCATGCTGCCTGACTATAGTGATAATACTGTCCAATAGTGCTGTGAGACTGACCAAGTGAGAGACACAACTGGACTACCCTTAACAACTGCCCTTCGAGCCGCAGAGTGCAGGATGGAGGGAGAGGAGTCGTCAGAGACTATCGTGGGAGTCACGGTGCTCAGTCATGAGCTACACGACAGGATGGATGGATTATTACTTGAGTGTGTTCTGTGATCTCCAAGTATGCCAAGGCACTTGACTTTTCCATCAGAGCTGACAATATACAGTATACTATACTAAGCGTGTATATCCTCAATGCTTACAGCTCCCTGAAGGTGCAGGTATGAGCTGGCTCTGCTACAGATGTGCCCACACCATCAGGAAGCTGTCCACCTTCCCACCGGAGCTGACAATATACAGTATACTATACTAAGCGTGTATATCCTCAATGCTTACAGCTCCCTGAAGGTGCAGGTATGAGCTGGCTCTGCTACAGATGTGCCCACACCATCAGGAAGCTGTCCACCTTCCCACCGGAGCTGACAATATACAGTATACTATACTAAGCGTGTATATCCTCAATGCTTACAGCTCCCTGAAGGTGCAGGTATGAGCTGGCTCTGCTACAGATGTGCCCACACCATCAGGAAGCTGTCCACCTTCCCACCGGAGCTGACAATATACAGTATACTATACTAAGCGTGTATATCCTCAATGCTTACAGCTCCCTGAAGGTGCAGGTATGAGCTGGCTCTGCTACAGATGTGCCCACACCATCAGGAAGCTGTCCACCTTTCGGGATCTCTGCATCAGAGCCGACAACGTTCTCATGGAATATTACATGAAAAATACACATTATGGAAAGGTACTTAAATTTGTCTCCTTATTTAGAACTAAATATTGTCGAATGGTGCCTTGAGTGAGTGGTTTCATGTTTCAAATGGGGTAAATCAAGGATGTGTGTTCAATATTTACATAGATTCATGTGTGAAAGAACTACAGAGGTCAATGGGTGGTATTTAAATGTGGAATGGGAATGTGTGAGGATTGCTGTATGCTGATAGCATGGTAGTGTTAGCGGGGATTGGGGATGGATTGCAGAATCTGATAAGTAAATTGTATGAGAGATGCGAAGAGAAAGATGTGAACATGAATGTTGTGAAATGAAAAGTAATGGTGATAGAAAAGTGTGAAAGGAAAATTAAATGTGATATATGGGGGAGGAATGAAAGATTGGAGCAAGTTGAGGGATTCTGCTATTTGGGTAGTATTTTCTCAGATGATAGAAGAGTTAAGAGGGATATCAAACAGCATGCAATGATAGGAAATAAAGTCAATGGGTCAATAAAACATGCATACTTAGACTCTATAGTATAAAAATATGACACTATTGTACAATATTTTATTATCATCTTTAATGTATGGGAATAAAATTTAGACATTGAAAAAGACAGAAAAAAATTGAATAAATGTATGTAACGAGAATAATATATGGAGTAACAATGTATGGCAGAATACGGGATGAAGTGATTAGATATTAACAGCATCCATGCTGCCTGGCTATAGTGATAATACTGCCCAATAGTGCAGTGAGTGCTGTGACATTGAACCAGTGCATGAGACGTCTGGACAAGTTCCTACACACAAACCCAAGAGTGCTGTTTTAGTGGTGTTCTGTTTCCTTTGCTTTCCCCTTGCTGTCTCTCCATGAACATATGACAGGTAAACTTGATATAGATATTAACAGCATCCATGCTGCCTGGCTATAGTGATAATACTGGCCAATAGTGCAGTGAGTGCTGTGACATTGAACCAGTTCCTACACACAAACCCAGCAGTGCTGTTTTAGTGCTGTTCTGTTCCCTTTGCTTTCCCCTCACTGTCTCCATGAACATATGACAGGTAAACTTGATATAGATATTAACAGCATCCATGCTGCCTGGCTATAGTGATAATACTGCCCAATAGTGCAGTGAAAGCTGTGACATTGAACCAGTGTATGAGACGTCTGGACAAGTTCCTACACACAAACCCAGGAGTGCTGTTCTGTTCCCTTTGCTTCTCCCTTGCTGTCTCTCCATGAACATATGACACTTAAACTTGATATAGATATTAACAGCATCCATATTGCCGTTTCTCCTTCTGACTTTGTGCGATAATTGTTTTTATCTTTTAATTTCAGGAATTCAATAATTTCGAACAAGAAAATTACAAACCCTTGGTGATGAACGAACAAACGTATTCCAATACTCTCTGTTTAGACGTTTACACGCCTACAGATCTAAATAATAAAAGTCACACGAGCGTAATTTCTTACGTATACGATGCCACCATGTCTAAAAACGTCTCTCAAGGCATGACCGAGCGATATATCAACAGACAAAATGACCGTCACAACATTGAGAAACCGAAAATTGAGGCAATAGACAATTTCGGTTATGGTTTGGAAACGGGAGATCTTAATATGAACGTTAATTCGTTTGAATTCATAATAGTAAATGATTTGATGGTCGACGGTAATATGGGATTGCAACACGGTCAAAAAATTAACTATCCGCAAAGTATTGTTAATATTGAAACCGGAATGAAAATTGACAAAGACACGGATAAAATATATCCCGGAATGTCGGATCAACAGAGGATATACCATGAAAGGATGGAACCGCCGAGAAATTACAATGAAGCAATGGATATAGCGAGATATGGCGGAATGGAATCTAAATTAATCGTACCGGAAATTATTGAATCTGATAGAATGTATTCTGCGATCGCTGAACCGACAATCAATTATTCCAACGGAATGGAACAGAACAAGTGTCCCGATATGATGGAGCCTAAGATTTTGTATCACGAACCACGTATGGAACCTAAAGTCATGTATTCAGAACCTGATAAAATGTGTATCGATAAAGTGGAACCGCAAAAAGATTACGTTGATTTAATTCAAATGCAGAATTCGTCCGTGACGGAACAGTTTATGTATTCGAACAATAATCAAATTGGTAAGACATACTCGAATATGACGGATCAAAATCATTTTGGTACGGGTATGGAAATCAATGCCGTCTGTTCGGAAGGGATCAAACCTGGTACGAATGTAGATGTTACCAAAATGGAAGAAACTCAGAAGGAATCGTCCACGAAGGAAGAACTCACAGTCGCGAAATCGGAACCGATTCGTACACAACTCGCGGAGAAGATTCTTCCGAAGCAGTCATCAAACTCAGGTACTTGTATGGAATGTTTCATTCTTTCTTGTAATAAACGAGTGGAGGTCAATCAATTTATGGAATGAAGGGGAAAAACAATTTTCCCTTTTCAATATATTCATCAGACGGAGCCAGGCCTGTAAGGAGGGTGATTTAATGTTTGAAAGCCACAGTTGTGAAGAGCAGCCAATGCAGAATTGCTTTTATACACGGGTGCATTGTCATGCAAAAGCAGCACCCCTTTTGTCCATTTTCCTCTTCTTTTCTCCTTAACAGCTTCTTTTGACTGCATCAGCAGACCAGAGTAGTACTCTCAGGTGATCTTTGTAATCTATCAGCAGTATGCCTTCCGCATCCCAAAAATTGTAGCCATGAATTTTTCAGCCGATTCCAATTTTTTTTATGAATCAGCGCATTATAGAGAATTGAAACCATAAAGGAAGAAAATAATTTTGCATCATCGATAGAAAATGTGTAATTTTCTCGGTGACAATGATTAATTCTTACATATCAGTAGTAACAAAAATAAATTGGACAGATTAGAGGCCCTAGAAATTTCTAAGTCAGTGCATCGAGGTGAACATCTGGCAAACACATGTATCCCAAGAATCTCGCCGCTGCTCGCTGAAGTTGTCTCCTGCCTCCCTCCACCCAACAATCCTCAACCTGTATTTTAACCATTATAAGCGTGTATATACTAATTGGAACATAATTTAGTCTTGTTTGTACTTCCATGATGATGAGGTGAAAACCTTGAAACCGGTAGGGTTATACCGTTACATAAAATTTAAGAAACAGTGTTGGAATAAACAAATAACAATGTTTTTAATGTATTATTTATAGTTAAGGCATTAACATTGTGGACGTTTAAAGACATTGTAATTTGTTTTATCAAACACTGTTTATTCCACTTTTTGAAACGGTATAACCCTATCGGTTCACCTCATCATCAGGGAGCACAAACAAGACTGAATTCTGTTCGAACTGATACCGACATACACACTTCTATCGGTAAACATTTGGGTTGGGGACTAGGGTAGGAGGGGGGAAGGAGACAATCTCGGCGAGCAGCGGAGAGATTCTTGGGATGTATGTGTTTTCCAGATGTTCACCCTGTCTGGTTACAAAAAGTGGAATAAACAGTGTTTGATAAAACAAATGACAATGTCTTTAAACATCCACAATGTTAATGCCTTAACTATAAATAATATATATTTTCATTATTTCAGAGGACTGTTTGAAGGATTTCGAAATAACGTACAATTGCAAGTATTGCCGATTGCCGTTCGGTAATGTTGCCGCACTACCACATCACCACAAGTTCTGCAAAGGTGACAGGACACTCAAGATATACAGTCCCAACACGAAAGAAAAAACGCGTGGAAAGAGAAAAACCCAAGAGAAGGATTCAAAAACGCCGGGCGAAAACGAAAACACATCAGATTTATCGTGTAAATTTTGTAGTCAGACATTCCCACACCAGAGCTATCTTAAAAATCATCTCCTTTATCACGAAACGCAAAAAAACTTCAAAAGTGACGTGGAAAAATCCACCAAGGGAACTAGCATGGACGATATTAACGGGAAATCAGTCGGTCCAACGGAAGACGCTAATTCGGTTAAGATAATATTCCACTGTGAACTTTGTAATATGTCGTTCGAAGCATTCAGCGATTTCGTTAAACACGAATCAATTCACTTGAACAAGACTGAACAGGCGAGCGAACCGATGATAGTTAACGATTCGTTCAAATGTGAGAATTGCGACGAGTTATTCGATAACGAGACAGATCTTTCGCAGCATATTCTTACGCACGAGAGTGATGCGTTGGAATGTGCCGTATGCAACAAGGTTTTTAAAAAAATAAGCACTTTGAAAAAACACGAACTCGTTCATTTAGACTTGAACAATTTCTCGTGCGACACTTGCGGGGAAAAGTTTAAATCGAAATCAACGCTCGAAACTCATATGTGTTCGCATTCAGTATCTACTATGACGGAGGAAGAGAATGTCGTCGAAAATAGTTCACAGCGAACGGCTCACGTGTGCGGCACGTGCGGTGTTTTGTTTGAACATTTATCCGAGTTGAAAATGCACGAAACGACGCACGAATTGGACGAAATTGTCGAAGACGCTAATACGACGTTAAGTAAAAATTTTGACAATAACGCGGTGTTACACGGTACCGCGGATTCTTTCGAATGTCAGATTTGTAACGTTTCGTTTGTTAATCCGTTTTTACTTCGTGAACACGTTCGAATGCATACAATGGAGAATTGTTTTAAGTGTTTCTGCGGAAAGACTTTTCGGAACTTAGTCAGTTTGAAAATGCACAAACAGACGCATGTTGACGGAGAAGATCTAAATTGTTTCAAATGCGCGCTACAATTTTCCAGTTTCGAAGCGTTGATCGAACACAAGAAAACTACGCATGTTGACGAAGAGGAATTTACGTGTTTACATTGTGACGAACAGTTTCCTAACGCGGAGACGCTGCTCCAACATAAAAAAATGTACCATAGGATAAAAGGATCAAAATGTAACATTTGCAAACGCGTTTATTTAACAAAGACCGCACTTATGAAACATTGGCATACGCATTTCAAAGATACGCCGCACCGTTGCGAATTTTGCGGGAAATGCTTCAAACTGTCCGGATGTTTGAAAATGCACCTTCGAACGCATACGAACGAGATGTTCTCGTGCAATTTGTGCAGCTATAAAGGTGTCAGCGAAAGCCAATTGAAATTGCACTACACGATTCATAGTGGGATGAAACGGTTCGCGTGCCAATTTTGTTCGTACGCTTCGATCACGAAGAAACAACTTAGAAGACATATTCTTAGACATAATGAGAATGCATTATAAAACATAGATTTTAATCGTAATAGGAAAAAAAGTCAATGGGGCACTAAAACATAGACACTCGAACATGACAGTATCAAAATCTGCTAAGTTGATAGTCCACAACAATATTTTAGTACCGACTTTTGTGTATGGGAGTGTAACATGGAATTGAACAAGACTTAAAAGAGCCGTAGAAATGCGTGATTTTATAAGAACCCGTGGAGTGACAATGTATGGCAGAATATGGAGGGAATTGATTAGGGATTAATGCGACCTGTGAAAAGGTATATGAATATAGAAGAACCTAAAGACGTGTGTCAAGATAGGAAAGTCTGATGCTCTATTCTCTGTGCCTACCTACGACAGGGAGATGGCATGATGGTATGTATTTATGTAATAATAAAACATACATATGTGCCATATACTCGAAAGATGAAAGTACACAACAGTATTTTGGTGGCAATATAGATTGATGTATGGAAATGAAATGTGGACATTGAAAGGGACTGATTGGAGCCGCATAAATGAGAATAATAAATGGAGTGACAATGTATGACAGAATACGGAATGGAGTGATTCGGAATGAGTATGAACTTAAGGGTGATGTTTTGAGCAAGATGATTGCAAGATGATGTCTGCCGATCCGGAGGTTGCGGGTTCGATCCCCGCTGGAACCCAGATTTTTTTAAATAGGATTCCAGTCTGATTCAACACTTAGGGCCTATAAAAACATTTTTCTGGTTGGTTGGAAGAGATTGCCACATGGCAATAAACTCGGCAATTTAAAAAAAAAAAAAAGAGCATGCTGAGATGGTTTGGGCGTGTGGAACGAATGAATGAAGAAAGACTAACGAGGCAAATATACGGTGCAAATGTGAGTAGAAGGCGTAGTAGAGAAAGACAAAGGAAGAAAAGTATGGTCGGATCAAGTGTATTAATATTAAGAACGAAGGTAATTTAAAAGGCACAGAAGTCGTAAGAAGTGGATGGATGTAGAAGAGACAATGATTTTTTGTGAATCATTAATTTATCGAAAACTTTATATATAATATCGTAATCAAGTGGACAAACTTTATATACGAGGCATATCCAGAAAGTAAGTGTACTGAATTTTTGTAGGTTACAATTTTTTTTATTTAAACAAAAAAATTACGTGGTTACCGTAGTACATATGTAAGCTATTTTTCGACATAGTCGCCATTCCTCTCAATGCAGGTGGTGAAGCGGGGTATCAACTTTTTGATGCCTTCCTCGAAGTAGTTTCCCGCCAACCCCTCCGTCCACTTCTCCACCTCCTCCTGTACCTCCTCGTCGGTTGAAAACCTTTTTCCACCCATGTGCAGCTTCAGGGAGGTAAAGAGATAGTAATCTGAAGGTGCTAGGTCAGGGGAATGCGCGGGATGGTTCAGGACATCCCATTTAAACGAGGCGAGCAGTTCCTTCGTGGTGTTGGCCGTGTGTGGTCTGGCATTGTCGTGCAGCAGGCAGACTCCCTTTGTCAGCATGCCTCTCCTCTTGATCGCCCTCCGCAATTATTTTAGGGTCTCACAGTATCTTGCAGAGTTGATGGTCTCCCCTTGAGGCATATATTCAATTAAAATTATGCCTTGACAGTCCCATAACACGGATGCCATGATTTTCTTGGCTGAAATATTGGTTTTGTGGTTGAATTGTGAAATGGCGGAGGGTGAAGAGGTGTGACGCCACTATTAATAGTGGCGTCACACCTCTTCAAGTCTTAAGACTGCCTTTTGGTTTCAGGCGTGTAGTGTGCAACCCAAGTTTCATCTCCAGTAACGATGGAGCGGAGAAATTCATCTCCATGGAGTTTGCAGCGCCTCAAAAACTCTTGCCTTTTTACAAAATTTCGCACTTGGCGGGAGATTGGTTTGACATTTTTCACGAAACGTGTTGTCGCGTCGACACTTCTCAACGTACTGACCTCGAACCGGTCTCGTTGCGGAGGGGAAGGGTCAGGCTACACGGAAGTGTAGCCAACATGTCGAAAATAAAATCCATCCGGTCGTGAGAGCCTCAGTACATTTACTTTCTGGATACGCCTCGTATAATATCGTAATCAAGTGGACAAAACTTTATATATAATATCGTAATCAAGTGGAGAAAACTTTATATATAATATCGTAATCAAGTGGACAAAACTTTATATATAATATCGTAATCAAGTGGACAAAACTTTATATATAATATCGTAATCAAGTGGACAAAAATTTATATATAATATCGTAATCAAGTGGACAAAACTTTATATATAATATCGTAATCAAGTGGTTAAAACTTTATATATAATATCGTAATCAAATGGACAAAACTTTATATATAATATCGTAATCAAGTGGACAAAACTTTATATATAATATCGTAATCAAGTGGACAAAACTTTATATATAATATCGTAATCAAGTGGACAAAATTTTATATATAATATCGTAATCAAATGGACAAAAACACAGCGAAACTTAATTTGCGTGTAAACAAGTTGCTACGTCAAAATCAAATAAATGACATTTATCGTGTTTTTCGTAAAAAAATTGCCACGATATTCCCAGCCATTTGCAAAGTGCCTCGTAAATTCAAATTGTTTTTTTTTTTAAAGTGATCGTGTAATTTTTTGTGAAGTTCGGAATTTCTAATTTACGTACTTTTACTTTTTGTTTTTTAACCTGGCGAGTTTATTGCCATGTGGTAATCTCTTCCAACCAACCAGAAAGATGGTTTTTATAGGCTCTAAGAGTTAACCAGACTGGAATATATTAAAAAAAAATTGGTGTTCCAGCGGGGATCGAACCCGCAACCTCCGGATCGGCAGACAAGTGTCTTACCACCAGGCCACGGAGGTCGTCTATACTTTATACGAAAAACAATAATATGTAATTTAAAATTATGTTGATTTTAAAAATACTACCTGCTAATAGCAGAATACCTCCATTCTCGAGGGTTACCGACAGATTGTCGACAATTTGCCTTCGACGAGTTGTCTCGATTCTTTGTACATATTGCTCGTGGCCATGGAGACAGTTTGGAGAGGTTCGTGGTCACTGGAAGCGAGGAAAGACGACAAACAGGACGAAAAGCTCCAATGTGTTGGACTGGCCAAGTGAGAGACGCATCAGGACTCTCCTGGACACCTGCTCTTGGAACTATGGAGTGCAGGGATGGATGGAAAGGAGTTATCAAGGACTACCATGGAAGTCACGATGTTGTCATCAGTTACACTACAGGATGAATGGACATTCTGATATTAACAGCAAAGTAGCTAGATAAATCAAAGTTGGTAGCAAAATATTATTATGGACATTAAAGTTGGTAGCAAAATATTATTAGCAAATTTCGATACTATCCTATTTAAGTAAATATGTTTTAGTGCCCCATTGACTTTGTTTCCTTTCACTACATGACGTTCGATATCTCTCTTAACTCTTCCATCATCTGAGAAAATACTACCCAAATAGCATAATTCCTCAACTCACTCCAATCTTTCATTACTCCCCCATATATCGCATTTACTTTTCCTTTCACACTTTTCTATCACCATTAATTTGTATTAAAATATTTGTTATTTATTTAATAAAATACTGTTTGTACCGTTTAATATAACGGTATAACCCTACCGGTTTCAAGGTTTTCACCTCATCATCAGAGGAGCACAAACAAGACTGAATTATGTTCAAACTGGTACCGATATAAATTTCAGTTGGGGATTATGGGTGGAGGGAGGCAGGAGACAACTTCAGCGAGCAGCGGTGAGATTTTAGAAATGTATTTATTTACCAGATGTTCATCCCAATAATATTCATTGTCGAGTTAGGCAGAAAGGACAGTGTGGCAAACTTTCGCCTCATTTACATTCATACAACTTCTACAATTTCTCTAATTTTTTACGTTTCCTTTCTTCAACATATTATTCACTTGATCTAACCATACTTTCTTTGGTCTTCCTCTCACACACTTTCTACTCATATTTGCAGTATATATTTGTGTTGTTAATCTTTCTTCTTTCATTCATTCTACACGCCCAAATCATCTCAGCGTATTCTGTCATACATTGTCACCCCGTGTATTCTTCTCAATGCACACATTTCTACAGCATTTATTTGGCTTCTTCTAATCTTCCCATGCCCACGTTTCACTACTTATACATAAAAGTTGGCACTAAAATACTATTATGTACTATCAACTTAGCAGATTTTGATACCGTCAACTTAAAAATTTATGTTTAACTGTCCCATTGGCTTTGTTTCCTATCACTACACGCTGTTCCATATCCTTCTTAACTTTTCAATCACCTGTAAAAAATTCTACTCAAATAGCTGAATACCTCAACTCGCTCCAATCTTTCATTATTCACCCATATATCACATTTACTTTTCCTTCCACACATTTCTATAACTTTTTCTTTGAATTTCGCAATGTTTATTGTCATTAGCAGATTTTGATACGGTCCACTTCAAAAATAAATGTTTTATAAATAAATAAATAATAAATAAATAAATATTAGGTTTATTGACAGCAACATAGTATGTACAAGATCACACCTGAATGTGTTATTCAGATCACACCTGAATGTGTTAGCAAAATAGTATGTACAGATTATATTTAAATAACACTTCTAAAACACATAAATTGCAGACAATACATCAAACACAGAAGCTGTCAAAAGGTCTGGGCTCATCTAATAGCATCCCCTCGGCCAAAATACACCCCACCAATATAGGGCGAGCCCAGCCACGGGGACACCAGATGTTTTTCAGCCCACACCCTTATAACCCTGTTGACTTCCTATGGCTACATGCCTTAACCCAAATTACCGTTAGATATGTGTGTATATCGGTACCAGTTGAAACATAATTCAGTCTTGTTTGTACTTCCCTGATGAAGAAGTGAAAAACTTGAAACCGGTAGAGTTATACCGTTATATAATATAAAGTGGAATAAACAGTGTTTGATTAAACAATTTATATCTTTAAACCTCCACAATGTTAACGCGCTAACTATAAATAATAAATAAATTTAAATATTTTTTATGTACCGGTAAATGTCGTTATAATAGAATTTGATCTATATATAATTGTTTATGACCTCACAATTACCTATGTGTGTTACGTTAATATTTCCGTTATATTGTTGTTTCGACGGTTTACGATCACCATTTTTGACGCAAGTATTTGTGCGGTCCATAATAATTTTATTCGTTCATATGGTATGAACGAACTTTTTTCCTAAACTTATAGTAAAATATATGTAAGTGACGAAATATATAATAATATAATAGGCCATGAAATATTTAGACGCAATGAGTATTGTATAAGCAATGAAATGTTAGTTATTGGAATCTTTTGATATTATACAATAGTTGAAATTTAATAAAAAATATATATAAATTTAAAAATATATCTTTTATTTTAACCCCTTATTTAATTCTACGAAGATATCCGTGAAATGAAAAGATGACAACGTATGACCTGAACTGAATTATATAGAACAGAGAGTTACTACGTCAAATAAAGTGTCTTTCAAATTGAACGGTTTTTTTAATTCTTGGATAAAACACAGATGGTGTCGCGAATTTCTCTGGATCTTGGGACATTTGAGAAGTGTAATGTATGACATTTATAAAAATGGAGTCGTATACAATACAACAACGCGTTCAAATTGTTGAATTTTATTTTATGTATTGTAATCTCCGGAAACGGTGATGTTCATTGCCCACCAAGATCATGTGATCTGACACCGTTGGACTATTTTCTTTGGGGTTACGTGAAAAAGCCAGGTCTTTAAGAATGACCCCCGATCAATTCCTGAGCTGAAGGACGAAATTATTCGCGTTATCGGTGAGTTAGAACCGCAATTATGCCAAAGTGTCATCGAAAATGTTGACAAAAGAGTGGACATCTGCGGAGCTGCAAGAGGTGGACATTTGGCGGATATTGTTTATTTGTATTTAAATGTCATACATTATACTTCAATGACCGATAAAAAGTTTTTTGAAATCAAAGTAAATTGTGTGTTTTATTCAAGAATTAAAAATATTTGAATTAAAAAAACCGCTCAATTTTAAAGACCGTTTATTATCTGAAAACAAACTGAACTATATGTTAGCTACAGGACTAGCATTTCAACTATTATAGCTACAGGACTAGTATTTAAACTATTATAGCTACAGGACTAGCATTTCAACTATTATAGCTACAGGACTAGTATTTCAACTATTATAGCTACAGGACTAGCAATTCAACTATTAAAATATTCTCAATAAATACTTAATTTGGATTGACCATGTTTTACAATTATCCGGGCTGGAGTGTTCCTCTATTACCACGGATAATCTGTATTCTACTGTATTACCAACTGAAGCTGGGAAATGGGACCACGCATGCCAGTATCTTTATACATGCTCTGGGCAGGACCACATTGACGCAAATGCTAGGGTACTGAGAGATCTCCGTTGCCTCCTATTGGTAACACGTGGCATCATTTACAATGAACCAATGGCAGTAAAAGAAAAACAGATGCGTGCGTGAGAGTCTTGCGCAGTAGAAGTGAAACTTCTTAGCTCCTAGGAAAAGTTGATTTTATGCTTTTTAACGATTTTTATTATTTTTTAACGATTTTTATTATTTTTTTTAGGATTAGGAAATGGTTATGTGGAATTTAATTCAAGAAAATTTCTTAATTAAATAAAGAAATATTATTTTTTTAATGTTTAATAATAATTTTAATAATAAAAAATAATATTGAATTTATATTCTTTAATATTAAATATATTAATATTTTTATGTTATTATTAAATTAATTATTTTTAAATAATTATTTATATATTATTTTTATTATATTATAAATAATATTATCATATTACGAGTATAAATTAATTATATTATAATATAATAATAATATAATTATTAATATTATAATAACATATCATACTCGTATACATATTATTATAATTATATATTAAATATAAATTACATATTAAATAAATATTGTAAATAAAATAAACCAAAATAATTTAATATAAAATTAAATTTATAATTATTAAATATATTAATATAAAAATAATATATAACTAAAAATATTATTTTTTTAATTTTTAATAATAATAATTTTAATAATAAATAATAATTTTAATAATAATATAACAAACTTAATAATATTTATTATTATTAATAACAAATTATTATTAATATTAAAATAATTAATAATAATTTATTAATAAATAAAATATTTAATAATAATAAATTATAATTTAACAATAATAATATAATACACCATTTCACTTTTCGTGACGTTCAGGCCAATTTGCCCTACCGCATAGATACAAGTTTCACTTCAAAAATATGCCTTTGTGCTCCGATCGTGTTACTTCCATAGGCCATCGGATCTAGTTCTGTGGTGTGGCCGGTGAGTTTGCTGGTATGCAACGGTTCACTCACTTGAAGAAAGAAAGAAAACCTACATGGCTCAGCTTTGCTTTTCAACTGAATTTACGTTGAAATGACGAAAGGGTCCTTCACTATGAGATCCGGTAATGGCAATGACGTTCTAAAATATACACAACATATTAAACTTTTAACAGTATGCAATTATAGAAGCGTCGAAACAAGAAGTGAAAGGTCCATCACATTATTCATATTAAAAGTAGTGCAATGTAAATTCAACTTATTTTCTATCATTTGGTGTCAGCTGCTTCAATCTTCTTCCTCTATCTCTCTGTATCTTGTGGATAGTTCGAGGCTTGTCATATCCTCTTCCACCTTTTTATATACTATAGGCCCTTCTCGGGTCTCCCTCTGCGTCTATTTGAGAGATTCCAATTCGTAGCTACATGCCGTTTGATATCCCTCTTAACTCTTCCATCATCTGAGAAAATACTGTTGTGGACTATCATCTTAGCAGATTTTGATACTGTCCGGTTGGAGTATATATGTTTTAGTGCCCCATTGACTGTAGTGTTTCCTATCACTACACACCGTTCCATATCCCTCTTAACTCTTCCATCATCTAAGAAAATACTGTTGTGGACTATCATCTTAGCAGATGTTGATACTGTCCGGTTAGAGTATATACGTTTTAGTGCCCCATTGACTGTAGTGTTTCCTATCGCTACACACCGTTCCATATCCCTCTTAACTCTTCCATCATCTGAGAAAATACTGTTGTGGACTATCATCTTAGCAGATTTTGATACTGTCCGGTCGGAGTATATATGTTTTAGTGCGCCATTGACTATAGTGTTTCCTATCGCTACTCACCGTTCCATATCCCTCTTAACTCTCCCATCATCTGAGAAAATACTGTTGTGGACTATCATCTTAGCAGATTTTGATACTGTCCGGTCGGAGTATATATGTTTTAGTGCGCCATTGACTATAGTGTTTCCTATCGCTACTCACCGTTCCATATCCCTCTTAACTCTCCCATCATCTGAGAAAATACTGTTGTGGACTATCATCTTAGCAGATTTTGATACTGTCCGGTTGGAGTATATACGTTTTAGTGCCCCATTGACTATAGTGTTTCCTATCGCTACTCACCGTTCCATATCCCTCTTAACTCTTCCATCATCTGAGAAAATACTGTTGTGGACTATCATCTTAGCAGATGTTGATACTGTCCGGTTGGAGTATATACGTTTTAGTGCCCCATTGACTATAGTGTTTCCTATCGCTACTCACCGTTCCATATCCCTCTTAACTCTTCCATCATCTGAGAAAACACTGTTGTGGACTATCATCTTAGCAGATTTTGATACTGTCCGGTCGGAGTATATATGTTTTAGTGCGCCATTGACTATAGTGTTTCCTATCGCTACTCACCGTTCCATATCCCTCTTAACTCTCCCATCATCTGAGAAAATACTGTTGTGGACTATCATCTTAGCAGATTTTGATACTGTCCGGTCGGAGTATATATGTTTTAGTGCGCCATTGACTATAGTGTTTCCTATCGCTACTCACCGTTCCATATCCCTCTTAACTCTCCCATCATCTGAGAAAATACTGTTGTGGACTATCATCTTAGCAGATTTTGATACTGTCCGGTCGGAGTATATATGTTTTAGTGCGCCATTGACTATAGTGTTTCCTATCGCTACTCACCGTTCCATATCCCTCTTAACTCTCCCATCATCTGAGAAAATACTGTTGTGGACTATCATCTTAGCAGATTTTGATACTGTCCGGTCGGAGTATATATGTTTTAGTGCGCCATTGACTATAGTGTTTCCTATCGCTACTCACCGTTCCATATCCCTCTTAACTCTCCCATCATCTGAGAAAATACTGTTGTGGACTATCATCTTAGCAGATTTTGATACTGTCCGGTCGGAGTATATATGTTTTAGTGCGCCATTGACTATAGTGTTTCCTATCGCTACTCACCGTTCCATATCCCTCTTAACTCTCCCATCATCTGAGAAAATACTGTTGTGGACTATCATCTTAGCAGATTTTGATACTGTCCGGTCGGAGTATATATGTTTTAGTGCGCCATTGACTATAGTGTTTCCTATCGCTACTCACCGTTCCATATCCCTCTTAACTCTTCCATCATCTGAGAAAATACTGTTGTGGACTATCATCTTAGCAGATGTTGATACTGTCCGGTTGGAGTATATACGTTTTAGTGCCCCATTGACTATAGTGTTTCCTATCGCTACACACCGTTCCATATCCCTCTTAACTCTTCCATCATCTGAGAAAATACTACTCAAAAAGCAGAATACCTCAACTTGCTCCAATCTTTCATTACTCCCCCATATATCGTCTTTTCTTTTCATTCCACTCTTTTCTATCACCATTACTTGGCATTTTGCAATAATCATTCTCAGATCTTTCTATTTGCATCTCACATAATATTTACTTATCAAAGTCTACAATTCATCTTCACTCTATGCCAACACTATCATGGCATCTGCGTACAGCGATCCGTATATGTTCCCATTCGACATTTGTACGACACTAACGTCAACACCAAATCTACACCCTACTAGCCCAGAAAGATTAACAACCTCCTTGGCCAGGAAAACTTTTCATGTTGGAAGGCCCCATTAAGTTAGCTGTAACCTAATAAGGCTGCACTCGAGAGACTTCAATTAAATGCACTTCAAAATATACATTATTTTATAAAAATCTAACTATAGTTCGGAAATTCTAGGATGAGTCCTGTGACAGCTCACAATTTGCCCCAATACAACCTTATGTAATGTATTTACCTAAATAACTCGCTATTTATTAGAATTGAGGCTTATATTAAAGTTGATAAAATAATTAAAATTACTGAACATCGTTACAAGGTTGTATTGGGGCAAATTTGTGAACTGTCACAGGACTCATCCTAGAATTTCCGAACTATAACATACCTCAAAAGATAGAAACATTTAAATATGATATAATTGGGTTTAGGATCAATAGATATACAGATTAGTTTTATTGCCTCCGTTGTTAACAGTTGATAACGGATTGACGTACTGGACACCCTCAGGCTGTCGCCAAGCAGCCTCGTGTGTTAGTGGCGACAGTCAGGCGGTGAAGTCAACGTACATTCTAGCCATATTGAAACTAAACCATGAGAACAGCAGGTATCAAAATAACCCTTACTTATGTCTTAATAATGTTTTATTTGTGTCTGTCAATTTGCGAGGATTATTTCATCGAAGTTTCTTTTACTTTGCTTCTTTAAATGTATTCATTTTAAGATTTAAAAAAAACAGATGCGTGAGACTCTCGCGTGGTAGAAGTGAAACTTCTTAACTCCTAGGAACAGTTGATTTTATGCATTGCTTTTTTCCATTTAACGATTTTTTTATGGATTAGGAAATGGTTATTTTAATTAATTAATATAAATAAACTTAATTAATTAATTATTAATTAATTCAAATAAATACTTTTTATTAAATATTAATTAATAATTATTAATTAATAATTGTAATTATTAACCTGTTCACCACGTTAAAAATCAAATTCCACGAATCCTGTGCGCGGCACAATTTCGGCGTTTTTTAATTTCTAAGTTTAAATGCGTATTTTGCTTAGAACCACTGATATTTGATTACAACACCAAGTAAACATGACATTCAAGTAATTTTCTGATAATAAATAAGTCATTACTCTTAAGGAGACTCATTAAATAAAGGAGATAAACTAAACATTACGTAAAATACACAAAGGAATGCTACAGATCAGATCACAGGCGTTTGTGCTTCCCGCGAGGAACAAGTTAATAAATAATTATTCATATTAATAATAATTGTAATTAATTGATATTAATTAATATTAATAAATAATTACATTGTTAATGAGTATTACAATTAATTAATTAATTATTAATATTAATTCATTATTATTAATACTAATTAATATTAATAATATTATTCATAATAATTATTATTATTAATATTAAATTAATTATTTATTAATTAAATTATATATTTACTTATTTATTAAATTATATTTATCATAATTAATTAATAATTATTAATTAATTTAATTAAATATTATTTAATTAATGAAATTCAATATAAATATTTATTATTATACTATAATATTTAATTTTCTATTTAATAAATAAATAAATCTTTTTATTTATCGTTCATTTATCAAATTATTTATTTATATTATTAATAATTATAAATTTATATTTAATATTTATTAAATTTATTTATTTATATTAATATAAATAAATATTAAAGATCATTTGAAATATTACCATTAAAGTGGGAGAAGGGGAAGCGTTTCACTTTTTGTGACGTTCAGGACAATTTGCCGTACCGTATAGATACAAGTTTCACTTCAATAATATATACAGAAGTGTGTGAATTAATGTGAACAAAGAGTTCTCTCACACATGCATCTATATATAAATATTGAACAACCAGGGTGACATACGGCATCCTTGCTTAACGCCTTTGGAAATATTAAACCATTCAGTCGAGGGAGCATTCATTCTAAAACATAAATAAACAAACTTAATAAGTAGAGGTAGGGAGATTAAAAGATTGTACTAAATTAAGGTTTTTCAAATTTTTTATTCTAAAGATACATAAATCTAAAAAAATTATCTAAATATTGGAAGAATCTGTGTAATATATATAACGCACTGTAGGGACATCAGCTTACATGTTGAAAAATTACCTTATTTCCATTAGATTACAAAACATATTTCAAAGACTCTCAGAACACCGTCATGTTAGCTTCTGGTCTGTTCATCAGCGAATTTACGAGGCGTATTTTTTAGATAGCGTCCATTTTAAAATCGCCGATTATCCGAGGCTTAACTATCCATGAGTTGAATTAACCGTGATCTTCTGTAGTACAATTTTTTTTGTAATCACGAAAAATATATTTAAAAAAATTTTAACGAACGTTCACAGTTTAAAAATTTTAACGAACGTTCACAGTTTGAAAATTTTAACGAACGTTTAGAGTTTGAAAATTTATATAGCATGAACTTAAACTGCTATAAAATCTATATTTTACATTAGACTAATTGAATAACATTAGTAATTTGCCAGTATTTCGTTGCGTCCACACTGACACGAAAATATGCGTAATTGTCGCGGTATGGTACTGGCGTTTAGCGGCTGTATCTGTCAAACATTGAGAAAGCTTGTCCATGTACTAATTTTTCGTAACAAAATTTATCTAGCATTTCAACTCTTAAAATGTATAACTTAACCCTTCCATCCCTGTGATGTGTAACTAATACACATTGCTTCTAAACACTTTAATATCTCTATAAATATAATAAATACTGGGTTCAGATTTTAGGTATTCCTCCATAATACATTTACGCATTGATTGAAAACAATAATATTAATAATAATTAGCACTTATCGGAGATATTTTGTGGAAATCGGGAATAAATTCATCGATACAATCAAACGTGTGCCAGTGTGTGACGTAGGTATATTCATTCTAAAAAACCACTATGGGTGAGGAAGAGACACTATTCACGTCTCACTCTCACTCTACTTCGGTATGTGGGAATGCAAGAAATAGAATCTCAGTTCGCTCGCTTCTCTCGCTCAGTAGCCAGCGGGCTTTCGTTCGAGGTGGTCACTTCGCCCATTTTGTGAATGTCGTCCGATGTTTTTTTTTTCAAGTTTTCAGCAATTGAATTTCAATTATTATCACTTTTGACTTCAAATTTGATTAATTTAAGCGATTGGCTATGAATATTCTTATTTTTCCCATTTTAAATCGCTCATTCTTACATGTGTATTGAATACACAGCACCGGAACGAGTGGATTTTTTTAACACAGGAAGGGAAAGCTTAAGAAGATAAAAAGGAAACTCCACAACACAGCTTTGCTTTCCAACTGAATTGACATTGGAATGACGAGGGTGAATCTCGAGTATGAGGGCCCAGTAACGACAAGAACTCACCCATACATAACGATTTCTTTTCCTTCCACACTTTTATATCATCAAAACTTTGATTTCAAATCCATAAAAAAGGGGAATATATTATTTTTATAATTTAATTAATATTGTAATTTGTTTTATCAAAAACTGTTTATTCCACTTTATGTAACAGAATAACTCCAAGTCAGTGAATAAGCATGAACATCTGGTAAACATATATATTCCCAACATCTCGCCACTGCTTGCTGAGGTTGTCTCCTGCCTCCCTCCACCAACAATATACAACCTTAATTTTTCCGTTAGAAGTTTGTATGTCGGTACCAGTTCGAACATAATTCAGTTTTGTTTATGCTCCCCTGACGATGAGGTGTGCACCTTGAAACTGGTAGGGTTATACCGTTACATAAATTGGAATAAACAGTGTTTGATAAAAACAAATTACAATATTATTTATAGTTAAGGCATTAACACTGTGGAAGTTTAATTATATTGTTATTTTGTTTTGTCAAACCCTTTACATAATGATATAACCCTACCGGTTTCAAGGCTTCCACCTCATCATCAGGGGATCACAAACAAGTCTAAATTCTGTTCGAACTGGTACCGATATACACATTTCTAACGGTAAAAAATATCCACGTCAGTGCGTCGGGATGAACATCTGGCAAACATATATATTCCAAAGATCTCGCCGCTGCTCGCAACCCGAATTTTTACCATTAGAAGGATGTATGTCGGTACCAGTTGGAATATAATTTAGTCTTTTTTATGCTCCCCTAATGATGAGGTGATAACCTTGAAACCAGCAGAGTCATACCGTTATTATAAAGTGGAATAAACAGTGTTTGATAAAACAAATGACAATGTCTTTAAACCTCCAGAATGTTAATGCCTTTACTATGAATAATAGATTATTGAATTGTATGTCTTGAATCTCCTGCTATGTTACTGTTATATATTTTCTTATATATAATAAATAAATAAAATAGATAAACCATATATTTAATTGATAATTCATATATTTAATGGTAATAAATAAGCTATTTATATAATTATAAACACAATATATACAAATAATTGTTAAAAATATAAACGCACCAAGCTTTCAAATTGAGCGGTTTTTTTTTAATTCTTGGATAAAACACAGATGGCGTCGCGAACTTGCCTGGGTCTTGTAACATTTGAGAAGTGTAATGCATGACATTTATAAAAATGGAGTCGTATACAATACAACGACGCGTTCAAATTGTTCAATTATTTTATGTATTGTAATCTCCGGAAACGGTGATGGTAATTGGCCACCAAGATCATGTGATCTGACACCGTTGGACGATTTTTCTGGGGTTACGTGAAAAGCCAGGTCTATTAGAATGACCCCCGATCAATTCCTGAGCTGAAGGACGAAATTATTCGCGTTATCGGTGAGTTAGAACCGCAATTATGCCAAAATGTTATCGAAAATTTTGACAAAAGAGTGGACATCTGCGGAGCTGCAAGAGGTTGATATTTGGTGGATATTGTTTTTTGTGTTTAAATGTCATACATTAATTATACTTCAATGACCAATAAAAGGTTTTTTGAAATCAAAGCAAATGGTGTGTTTCATTCGACAATTTGAATTACAAAAAACCGCTCAATTTGAAAGACCCTTTATAACTCGAGAAAACGTATGTTAACCAAAAATAAAGATCGTTGATTCATTAAATATAATGCAACTCTTGCGATAATAAAATAAACACGTTAAAACGACAAAAAAATCCACGGTTATCGACTTAAATAAATCAAGAAATGGACTTTAAATGGAATAATGTGCAAAGTTTCATACTCAAATAACCAAAATAAATTATAATTGACTTTAAAAATTCCAGCGGATAAGAACAAATCACGTCTGGCAGTTACAGTAGCGCTTGATCAAGCGAACGAATAAATAAATAATGTCCAACATTCTTTCAATCAACACTGAATCATTTTATACAATTTTGTGATCGAAAATCAATTTGAGTTTCTAAAATCGTTCGAAACTTGACACGTCATAACTAATAGTAGTCTCTGGTAGCATGCGTGAGCTTGTGTTTCTTCAGATGCTTAGACGTGGCTGTCTTGTAACTGCAGACATCACAGCTGTAAGGCTTCTCGCCGGTATGGGTCATGCGATGCATCCGTACCCGACTCAAACTCAGTCCTCGATAGCTGCACAAGTCACAAGGGAAGTATTCTCCTGTATGCGTTCTTTTATGAACCTTTAAATAACTTGGACCCGTGAACGATTTCCCGCAAACATCACACGTGAACGGCTTTTCACCTGTGTGAACACGCCAATGGGTTCTCAATCCTCCTCGATCGGCAAATGCCTTTCCACAAATGGTACAAGGGAACGGACGTTCGCCCGTATGAGTCTTGTTATGAGCCGTAAGCTCCCCCCCCCGAGCGAACGTCTTTCCGCAGATCTTACAGAGATACGGCTTCTCGCCGGTATGAATACGTTTATGAAGCTTCAATGTCGCGACTCTTCGAAACGGCTTCGAACAAACTTCGCAGCTGAATGGACGTTCTCCTGTATGGATCCGAACGTGTTCCTTCAACTCGAACGCACTTTTGAACCCGAGTCCGCATGATTCACATTTGAACGGACGCAGTCCACTATGCAATAATTTGTGCCGAGTCAAATAACTCACAGTCTTGAAAGTCTTTTTACAAACGTCGCACGAATGAGGCCGTTCGCCCGTGTGCCGCATCATGTGGATCTTCAAATACGACGGACAATGAAACGAGGAATCGCACTCCGAACAGACGTAAGGCTTCTTGTCCTTATGTATCCAAAGATGGGCTCTTAATTCTGCTTCTCTTTTAAAAGATTTACCGCACTTTTCACACGAAAATGGCTTATGATCGGAATGAACGAGTGCGTGTCGTTTCAAATTCGTAAGACTTGTGAATTTCTTTCCGCAATTCTGACAACAGTGCGGAGCTTCGTTCGTATGTGTCAAAAGATGATTCTTTAGCTGGTCTTCATTCTTGAACGAGTAACCGCAAGTGTCGCATTTCCATCCTGTGTGCGAAAGTCTGTGCGAATTGAGAGCGTTTGCGGTCGTGAACGAACTTTCGCAATCCTGACACGAATAACCCTTTTCTTCTGTGTGAATATTTTTGTGTTCGTTCAAATAGGATTCGCTCGGGAACGATGCTTGACAAACGTCACAAACAAACAACTTTTTTTCTCGGTGCGACCACAGATGTGATTTCAATAAATGCGGCAGTTTGAACGATTGGTTACAGGTTTCGCACGTGTAAGTCTTTGAAACGTGAGATAATTTATGCCTCTTTAAGAAACTCATTTGAGGAAACGTTCTATCACAGTCTGGACATTTGTACGACGCTTTTTTCGTCACTTTTTCATCGTTCCTTTTTGATTCTCTGTTGTTCTTTGCAGTTTCCTTGCGTTTAGGTGATTTCGCCTTTGGTTTTTTCCGACAAAACTTGTAATGGTTCGGCAATGCCTCCGAATTTCCAAATGGCAATTTACAATGCTTGCATTTATACATACGGACGAAATCAGTCATGAAATCAGCATCTGGAAAAAAAAAAACATTTATTTATGGAGAAAATATACAAGACATAAAAACTTTTACATAATATTAGGTGTTAACATTAGTTGTGTCCGTTTTTTTTTTCAAATTTAAAAATGAGCACCAAAAGTAAAACAAAATGGTAAAGGTTATACTACCTTGATCAAAAAGTTTTAGGACCGGCCACCGTGTGGCGCTGTCAGTCACCCGATTGGAATTCTTTTTTTTTTGTTAGGTTACCACATCTATCATTGACACTTTCCTCCAAATTTCAGTGTCATAGCTTGACATTTGTAAAAGTTACGCTGTACTGAGTACATCTACCTTTGTGCGTGTTTTCGATTTTTTACAAGTTTGAAAATGGCATCAACGAGTTCGCATTAAATTTTGTGTGAAAAACGGATTTAACGGTCCGCAGACCTTGGAAATGTTGAGGAAGTTTTTTTTTGTGGCACGAATGCTTCAGAAGTGGTCGAGGATGACGAACGCAGTGACAGTCGAAAACCGATGAAAACATCGATAAAATCAAAGAAATGTTGGCCGAAAACCGCAAATTGACCATCAGAGAGCTGGCAGACGACTTGAACATCGCTTATGGATCCGCTCGAGACATTTTGGTTAGTGATTTGGGCCTCAGACGTGTCGCTGCAAAACTGATGCCGAAAGACCTCAATTTCATGCAAAAAAAGGACCGTGTTGAAATCGCGAAAGACATGATTTCCATGAGTTTTTGACTAAAAACTACACGAATACTATCCAGCAGCCTTCGAATTCACCTGATCTGGCTCCCTGCGACTTTTTCCTGTTCAACCGACTTAAAAAACCGCTTCGCGGAACGCGTTACAGCGCCCGAGAGGATGTCATGAAAAAATCGAAGACAGCTCTGATGGACATACCGAAAATTGAGTACCAGCGGTGTTTTGATGATTGGATCAAGCGCTGGTGTAAGTGCGTTGCAGTCGATGGGGAGTACTTTGAAGGGGACCATGTCTATTTTGATGAATAAACTTGTATTTTCGATTTTATGAATAAAGTCCTAAAACTTTTTGATCAAGTGTACGTCATTCGAAAGAAAATTTTCTGCATTCAACAATTGATTTTTGTTGTTTGCACTCAAAACATGTGGAACCCAAGCGCCGAACTTCTGAACTTTTCCCATTGATTTAAGATGGCGGTATACAGTCATGTGACTACAATTCATCTGCTCAGCCAATTCTACGGTGGTTTGAAGGGGATCTTCATGAATAATATGGTTTAAGCGGTCGTCATCGAAGTCCACTGGTCGTCCGGAGCGCTCCATGTCTTTCAGGTCAAAATTACCGTCATTGAAACGCAAAAACCATCGACGAGCTGTCCTTTAATTCATAGCATCTTCACCGTTCACTTCGCAAATATCGCGAGCAGCTTTATTCCTTCGATTAAACGCGAATAGAAGGAGGTGTCGAAAATGCTCACTTTCGTCTACTTGACATTCCATTTTGAAGGTTTGTAATCAAATAAAATAATATGTGTAACGTAAAAGCAAACACAATATCTTGTAGAGCAGAAAATTTTCTTTCAAATGACGTACAACCTTTATCATTTTGTTTTACTTTTGGTGCTCATTTTTAAATTTTGAAAAACGGACACAACTTATGTTAACACCCAATATAATATATATTATCAACTCCTACGACACATGAAACTCGCCCTCTGTTGCCATGCCCGTGGCGCGGGCCATACAAAATTAGCGAGTTAAATCGCTCAACTTTATGCAGGTTTCTAGCCAATGTCTAGTACTAATCCGAATAATCTTAAATATGGAATATATAGAGACATCTATTGAGATGATGAATAAATACTATAATATTACAGTTTACAGAGATTTACCTAAAAGCTTGGCATGACAGTGGACATGTGTCTCTAATACAGGGTTGTCAGTGTGAGCGTTTTACTTATTTAACCGTTGAAATGATTTTATAGTTACATTATTTACTTTCCGTGAGTTATTAAAATAATTCATATTTTCGTGTTACATATACTTTTAATTCTATCAAATATTTTATGAATGTATGTTTCTGTATTTTCTGCGATAAGCTATGACAACCCTGCCATTGTGTTTTCCTGAGTGAACGGAACGGCGGCACAAACGACATATATTGTACATACCATATTTGGTCTTACAACTCTTCGTAATATCCTTTGAATATATATACAAAAAAGATAATTCTATTAGATTTTATTTTTGCTGAAAAATTCACGGCCCTCCGGGATCAGTCATACTAATACCTTACGGTACTTAAAGCATTAACTGTAATACTGAAAGATATTATTTACTCAAATACAATAAAATATTCAGTATGAATGCTGTTATTATCTGTATCAAGTTTACCTGCCACATGTTCATGGAAAGACAGCAAGGGGAAAGCAAAGGGAACAGAACATCACTAAAACAGCACTCCTGGGTTTGTGTGTAGGAACTTGTCCAGACGTCTCATACACTGGTTCGATGTCACAGCACTCACTGCACTATTGGGCAGTATTATCACTATAGTCAGGCAGCATGAATGCTGTTAATATCTATATCAAGTTTACCTGCCACATGTTCATGGAAAGACAGCAAGGGCAAAGCAAAGGGAACAGAACATCACTAAAACAGCACTCCTGGGTTTGTGTGTAGGAACTTGTCCAGACGTCTCATACACTGGTTCAGTGTCACAGCACTCACTACACTATTGGACAGTATTATCACTATAGCCAGGCAGTATGAATGCTGTTAATATCTATATCAAGTTCACCTGTCATATGTTCATGGAGAGACAGCGAGGGAAAAGCAAAGGGAACAGAACATCACTCTTGAGTTTGTTCATTCAAATACATTCACAAATAGCACATTATTGTTGATAATAGTAATACAGATGGCGCAATATTTTCTTTTTTATATAAATAAAATGACGCACGTATCAATTATAAAACTGAAACTATTTCTTTTTATCCACGTCCTAATGTAGTGTCGAATAAAGAAGTCACAAGTGAAAATGTTATACAATTGTTTTGACATTTAGCTAAAAGTTGATGTGTAAGGGTGGTATTGTTGTGTTTATTCGTCTAATTATCAAATAAACAAATAAAAATTACCTGCGATTATTTCACTATCAGAATCGGCATTACTTATATCAGTCAAATTGACATCTGGTTTCGAGTCTTCTATAGCATCTTCCAGGGTATCCGCGATATCAGGCAACGAACGGAGGTTATCTTTGGATTGAATAGGGTCACCGTCATCCAAGTCATTGACAATCATCTCGAATTCGTCCTTCATATCCAAATCCTCGGGGATCATTTCGTAATCGAAGGTAAACCTCCCGTTATCGCCTGTCACAAAATTATCCTGTTTAACGACATCCTTGATGATGATGGACATGTCTTCGCTGTAGTTTCTGTGGACATTATCACCACGGAAAAAAGATACGACATTCACTCGACTGTATTCGGAGGAATCCACGGATTCCGTCGAAATGTCTATGCAAAGGGTGTTGGAAAATGTAGGCTCGGCATTTGATATATTGTCGTGTTCTTCTTTGATGAATTTAAAGTCATTCTGTAAAAATAAATACGCATTAAAATGAAATTTTGATATTTGCATAGTATCTTTCCAGATAGAATAACACACATCAAGCAAATCTTGATATTTGCATAGTATCTTTCCAGATAGAATAACACACATCAAGCAAATCTTGATATTTGCTTAGTATCTTTCCAGATAGAATAACACACATCAAGCAAATCTTGATATTTGCATAGTATCTTTCCAGATACAATAACACACATCAAGCAAATCTTGATATTTGCATAGTATCTTTCCAGAAAGAATAACACACATCAAGCAAATCTTGAATACTATAGAAACGTACGCCGTTTACTCAACACATCAGCCTTAAGTTCACATCCATCCTTGTTCGCTTCATTTCCAATTCTGTCATACATTGTCACTCCATTTATTCATCTCATTTATTCGGCTACTATCACTCCTTTTCACATCTATGTTTCACTCAATATTGGCACCAAAATACTCATTTTAGCAGATTTTGATACTATATTTATGTTTAAGTGACCCATTGACTTTGTTTCCTCATGCTACATGCCGTTCAATATCCCTTTTAATTCTTCTGACAGCTGAGAATATATTACCTACATAGGTCTGTAAATATGAAACAGGAGTTTTTTTACAAAAAATACACATTTATTGTATGAAAATGGTAAAAAATATTTTATTCAAAGTATTGCCCATCGCTAGCTACACATTTTTCCCATCTCTCTGGCAATTTGTGGATGCCACGCCAAAAAAACTGTTGCTCTTTTGAGGCAAACCAATCATCGAGCCATTTTCGTAAGAACTGAAGCGCTGTTCAGCAAGTGCGTGTCCTATCGATGCAAATAAGTAGTAATCGGATAGAGCCAAGTCTGGTGAGTAAGCCGCATGCGAAAGTATTTGCCAACTAAACGCCTCAATCGTTTCCTTGACCGGTTTAGCGGGATGCTTAATTTGATACGTCGTGATGATTTTGATTTGTTTGTATTTAAAATAAAATACGTCAATTCAGGAATGCGATAAAAGTGAGAGTGAATAATCGATAAATAGTAAACAGCGATGAATGGTCAAGTGAATAATAACAAGTACCCTTTATTCAACGATAAGTAGGTATATATAGAATTTCAGAACGGGGCGCGTGAATGCGTCCGCCGTATATCCCCATCTCACTCCCGTGCATGACAAGGCGTTTGCAGACGTTGCGAACAATGTAGTGGGTAGGATATTTATTGCCGAAACGGCGAGACAACGCGATGTGTTCTCTTTCTACCTTGGAATGCGATGTAAATATTATTTGCGTGTAAACAGTGTTGACGTTTCTGGTATGTGACAATTGTAGATATCCAGAGGTTGATTCATCGGTCGTTGACCCTGCATGTTAACAATATTTAGGGACGTGGGTACCCTACACCGGTTTCGCTGTGTGCGATGGTGCATTATCATGAAGCAAAATCACTTTGTGTTGCCTCTTTTGATATTCTAGTCGTTTTTCACGCAATGCTTAGTTCGAATCCATCAATTGTTGTCGGTAGCGTTCAGTATTAACGGTTTTGCCAGGTTTTAGCAGCTCATAATACATAACACCCTTCTGATCCCACCAAACACAGAGCATTGTCTTCCGTCCATGACGATTTGACCTTGCAGTCGATGTCACTGCTTTGCTTGGAGTTACCCATGATCTTTTACACTTAGGATTCTCGAAATATATCCATTTTTCATCGCCAGTCACACTTCGATGGAAAAATGATTTTCTTTTGTACTTGGCGAACAGCATTTCGCAAGTGGTTTTTCGGTTTTCCTACTCTCTTTCATTCAGTTCATGTGGAACCCATTTTCCCACCTTCTGGATCTTTCCTATGGCTTTCAAACGTATGGAGACGGCTTCTCGTGTCACATTTAATTGATCCGCGAGTTGTTGTTGCGTTTGAGCGTCATCCTCATCCAACAATGCTTGCAATTTGACGTCTTCAAACTTTCTCGGTGGTATTCCACTTTCTTCATTTCTCACGTCAAAATTGCCACTTTTGAATTTTTTAAACCACTCAAAGCACTGTGATTTACCAAGAGCATGCTCACCGTAAGCTTCGACAAGCATTCGATGCGATTCTGCAGCAGTTTTCTTCAAATGGTAACAGAAAATCAATGCTGTCCGCAAATCGTAGTTTTCAGGCACAAAAACAGACATGTTCAACGGTATGAAAACATATGTAGTTGTATTCAACTTGTATTGTTGGGAGTTAAAAGTCTTTGACAAATGTAAACACAAGAAATAGGCGCCAATGACGCGGCTTGACAGTCACTACATTGACAACTAGAGCCATCTATGCGCAAATTCCGGTTTCATATTTACAGACCTGATAAATAGCAGAATCCCTCAACTTGCTCCAATCTTTCATTATTCCCCCATATATATCACATTTACTTTTCCTTTCAAACTTTTCTACCACCATCACTTTGTATTTCGCAACATTCATTCTCAGATCTTTCTCTTCACATCTCTCATACAATTTACTTATCAAACTGCAATACATTCCCATTCTCCGCTAACACTACCGTACCATCAGCATACACCAATCTTCACACACTCCCATTCCACATTTGTATGTCATACTCTAGTTCCTTCACGCATGAATATATGTCACACTGTATGTCACACTCTAGTTCATTCACACATGAATATATGTCACACTGTATGTCACACTCTAGTTCTTTCACACATGAATATATGTCACACTGTATGTCACACTCTAGTTCCTTCACACATGAATATATGTCACACTCTAGTTCCTTCACACATGAATATATGTCACACTATATGTCACACTCTAGTTCTTTCACACATGAATATATGTCACACTCTAGTTCCTTCACACATGAATATATGTCACTCTAGTTCCTTCACACATGAATATATGTCACACTGTATGTCACACTCTAGTTCTTTCACACATGAATATATGTCACACTGTATGTCACACTCTAGTTCCTTCACACATGAATATATGTCACACTCTAGTTCCTTCACACATGAATATATGTCACACTGTATGTCACACTCTAGTTCTTTCACACATGAATATATGTCACACTGTATGTCACACTCTAGTTCCTTCACACATGTTTTATGTCACACTGTATGTCACACATGTAAATATTGTAATTTGTTTTATCAAACACTGTTTATTCCACTTTTTGTAACAGTATAACCCTACCGGTTTCAAGGTGCACACCTCATCTTTAGGGGAGCATAAAAGAGTCTTGTTTGTGCTCCCCTGAAGATGAGGTGTGCACCTTGAAACCTGTAGGATTATACCGTTACATAAAGTGGAATAAACAAATGACAATGTCTTGAAACCTCCACAGTGTTAACCCTTTTAATCCCAGCATATTTCGCATAAAATGTGCGATACATCCCAGCATTTTTTGGCAAAAAAACAGTAGTTTATATTTTATTTTTTATTTCAGTTAATACTTAGTTTTAAAACCTATTTTTTTTGTATTTACCTCCCTGTAGTGTTTACCTCCCTGTAGTGTTTACCTCCCTGTATATTACGAGTAGAGTGAAATGGAAAATAATAAGCCATTTTCATATTTCATAAAAAGAAATTATTTTTTTTATTCAACATAAAAACTTTGAGGCCGATGATCGGTCTCGTGGGATTTTTCACATACACCAGTTAGGGCCAATAATCGGCCCCGTGGGATTTTTCACATACACCAGTTAGGGCCAATAATCGGCCCTGTGGGATTTTTCACATACACCAGTTAGGGCCAATAATCGGCCCCGTGGGATTTTTCACATACACCAGTTAGGGCCAATAATCGGCCCCGTGGGATTTTTCACATACACCAGTTAGGGCCAATAATCGGCCCTGTGGGATTTTTCACATACACCAGTTAGGGCCAATAATCGGCCCCGTGGGATTTTTCACATACACCAGTTAGGGCCAATAATCGGCCCCGTGGGATTTTTCACATACACCAATTAGGGCCAATAATCGGCCCTGTGGGATTTTTCACATACACCAGTTAGGGCCAATAATCGGCCCCGTAGGATTTTTCACATACACCAGTTAGGGTCAATAATCGGCCCCGTGGGATTTTTCACATACACCAGTTAGGGCCAATAATCGGCCCCGTGGGATTTTTCACATACACCAGTTAGGGCCAATAATCGGCCCCGTGGGATTTTTCATACACCAGTTAGGGTCAATAATCGGCCCCGTGGGATTTTTCACATACACCAGTTAGGGCCAATAATCGGCCCCGTGGGATTTTTCACATACACCAGTTAGGGCCGATAATCGGCCCCGTGGGATTAAAAGGGTTAATGCTTGAACTATAAATAATATATGTAAATATTAAACAACTAAGGTGACATAACACATCCCTGTATGAAAAGAAGTTTGATTTACTCCTTCATTATATGTTTTCATGTAACGTAAGTTCGATTAATTTATTCAAAGTATATTCGCGCAAAATGGAAGATTCTTTGAAGAAAGGGAAATGGCAAGTTACGAAAAGCGGTAGTTGGAGAAAAGTTGTTCAAGAGGCTTAAGATATTCAGGAGTTGTATGCCCATCTGAGGACAGAAGGATAAATGAAGGTACCTTATCATTAGCTGTTTGCAAGTGTAAATCGGAGTATTCCTGGAGAAATCTGTTGGCTCTTATGCAGTTCTCCTTAAACCTGGAGATCTTCCTCATTGTGTGGGCGCACCTACAGCAAACCCACTGCCCCGAAGTTATTGTCGAAATCTGAGATGAAAAGAAAACATTTTCTGACAAATACTTCATATGATAAGTTACTATAATTACAGTAGAGGACAATTATCCGTGGTAGTTGGGGGACACTCGAATTAAGTTTTTATTGCGTTATGCATTTTAAGAGTTGAAACGTTAGATACATTTTTTTTACGCAAGTTGAGAACATGAACAAATTTTCTCAATGTTTGACAGACACTACTGTAAATAATGATATCATACAATGGTAATTACGTGGGTCGTCCAGAAAGTAAAGAACCGTTTGGCATAACTAAATAAAAACGAAAGATATCAACATAAAACTTTATTTGCAAAGTCACAGTACACAATTTTCTCAATGTTTGACAGACACTAACTGTAAACATTGATATCATACAATGGTTATTACGTGGGTCGTCCAGAAAGTAAAGAACCGTTTGGCATAACTAAATAAAAACTAAAGATATCAACATAAAACTTTGTTTACAAAGTCACAGTACACAGTTTTCTCAATGTTTGACAGACACTAACTGTAAACATTGATATCATACAATGATTATTACGTGGGTCGTCCAGAAAGTAAAGAACCGTTTGGCATAACTAAATAAAAACTAAAGATATCAACATAAAACTTTGTTTACAAAGTCACAGTACACAGTTTTCTCAATGTTTGACAGACACTAACTGTAAACATTGATATCATACAATGGTTATTACGTGGGTCGTCCAGAAAGTAAAGAACCGTTTGGCATAACTAAATAAAAACTAAAGATATCAACATAAAACTTTGTTTACAAAGTCACAGTACACAGTTTTCTCAATGTTTGACAGACACTAACTGTAAACATTGATATCATACAATGATTATTACGTGGGTCGTCCAGAAAGTAAAGAACCGTTTGGCATAACTAAATAAAAACTAAAGATATCAACATAAAACTTTGTTTACAAAGTCACAGTACACAGTTTTCTCAATGTTTGACAGACACTAACTGTAAACATTGATATCATACAATGGTTATTACGTGGGTCGTCCAGAAAGTAAAGAACCGTTTGGCATAACTAAATAAAAACTAAAGATATCAACATAAAACTTTGTTTACAAAGTCACAGTACACAGTTTTCTCAATGTTTGACAGACACTAACTGTAAACATTGATATCATACAATGATTATTACGTGGGTCGTCCAGAAAGTAAAGAACCGTTTGGCATAACTAAATAAAAACTAAAGATATCAACATAAAACTTTGTTTACAAAGTCACAGTACACAGTTTTCTCAATGTTTGACAGACACTAACTGTAAACATTGATATCATACAATGATTATTACGTGGGTCGTCCAGAAAGTAAAGAACCGTTTGGCATAACTAAATAAAAACTAAAGATATCAACATAAAACTTTGTTTACAAAGTCACAGTACACAGTTTTCTCAATGTTTGACAGACACTAACTGTAAACATTGATATCATACAATGGTTATTACGTGGGTCGTCCAGAAAGTAAAGAACCGTTTGGCATAACTAAATAAAAACTAAAGATATCAACATAAAACTTTGTTTACAAAGTCACAGTACACAGTTTTCTCAATGTTTGACAGACACTAACTGTAAAATTGATATCATACAATGGTTATTACGTGGGTCGTCCAGAAAGTAAAGAACCGTTTGGCATAACTAAATAAAAACTAAAGATATCAACATAAAACTTTATTTACAAAGTCACAGTGCCTTACTCTATTTTTCAATGTAGTCTCGCCATAGCTGTCAAGGCACTTATTGTAACGTGGAACCAATTTTTCAATTCCGATGTTATAATCTTCTACCGCCAAAGATTTGAGCCAGGATGTCACTTCTTGTTTGAGGTCTTCATCGTTTGCCAACTGTTTTCCACCCGAAAATTCCTTTAGTTTCGAGAATAAGTGAAAATCACTCGGTGCCAAGTCAGGGCTGTAAGGAGGATGCCCAAATATTTCCCACTTAAGACGTTGAAGTTCTCGCTGTGTTCGTGCTGATGCATGAGGCAGCGCATTGTACCTCATCCCTTTGAGACATGACATTTCAAATGTCACAGGGACCATCCTACATTTTCTCAAGTATAGTAAACAAATCACTAAGGTATTTTTCTTAATCTTAAATTTCTTTCTTTTGTTTAATAAATTCTTGTTTCACTACTACAACAGAAGGCTACGGATAATCGACCCCCGAATAATCGGCGCTCAACTGTACTCACAAATTTTAAAAGCCTCATTTATTGTCACACATTCAGCATTAAAAACTGAAGATTAACCTGTACACCGCGTTAAAAATCAAATTCCACGAATCCTGTGCGCGGCACAATTTCGGCGTTTTTTAATTTCTAAGTTTAAACGTGTATTTTGTTTAGAACCACTGATATTTGATTACAACACCAAGTAAACATGACATTCAAGTAATTTTCTAATAATAAATAATAGTCATTACTCTTAAGGAGACTCATTAAATAAAGGAGATAAACTAAACATTACGTAAAATACACAAAGGAATGCTACAGATCAGATCACAGGCGTTTGTGCTTCCCGCGAGGAACACGTTAAGGAAGAAGCTAAATAAGGCATTTTGTGTGTTTCCTGGATATAAACTGTACCTTCACAAGAA
This sequence comes from Odontocerum albicorne, assembly GCA_949825065.1. Classification (NCBI taxonomy): domain Eukaryota; kingdom Metazoa; phylum Arthropoda; class Insecta; order Trichoptera; family Odontoceridae; genus Odontocerum; species Odontocerum albicorne. The sequence goes on from OX463868.1 coordinate 13,559,431, forward strand.
TCACCTTCCTCCATTTATTATAATTAATATTATAAGATAGAAAAGTTTGGAGATCTGTTCTCTCTACGTACTCAGCAGAAACACAACGAGATGGTATTTATATATCGTCGTTGTTCTGCGAAAAGCATTTAAGTCCATATATTGAGTTTTGAGATAAATGCAATTTAAGTTTGGGAAGGCGGTGTCAAATCAAGTTTTTAATAAAATAAAATACAAACAGATGTTATTTAAAGGCAGTTTATTTATTAATAAGAATTACTACAAATTAATGAGTAACTTAAAATACATATTACGTAAAAATTAAAAATACGGACACCTGTTTTGGACTTAATCCTTTCTTGGTCAAAACAATGTAATGTATCCGTACCAATGTTAATATGCTAATCTTATTGTATACTCTTATCCGCTTCCAATAAATATTATAAGTTATCAAGCAAACCAATGTTAAGCTAACCATATCTGTACTATGTAATCAAGAACCTATAAATATTAGTGTTATCACATGTATGTCAAACTTAACTCAATGTATTATGTTTAAATTTATTATCTGTTGGCGGTTTTCTATCCAAATTCAATAAAGATTTGGTATCACTAAATGGAAAAAAACTGCGAACGAGATAAATCGCCCGATATCGATTTGACCTTAAGGGCAAAGATAACATACCCGACAAATTCCTTCTTAATCTATCTAAGGGTCATGCGTTTAGTTATCTTTGCTTTAAATAGGACGTCATATCAGAGGCAGCAATCATTATCCTTAAAGCCACTACGATGTTAACATCATCATTATTATTACTTCTATAATACTGTTAATATTTTATTTATTTATTTATTTATTATTACACATGACAAGAAATATACACAATTTGAGAAAAACAACAGATAATTTGATTTGGACATACAATTTTAATGGATCTGGGTTTGTTGCCTTTCATTTGTCGTATCCCCAGTAAACTAGGCTTTTGCCTGTATCTCACTGAGGATATTTAGCATGAGAAAAATAAATCGATACTTCTTTCCGATTTTTGATTACACAAAAACAAAACCCCGTTGCACGCTCTCATCAACCTGACAGTGACACTCAACTACAACTGGAAACATCTTGCGAAATTCAACTCCTCACACATCATCACTCCAGAAAGACCAAAAATATTTATCCCACACTATACCGCACACAATCATAAGAATAAAAATTAAAATAAAAACAAAATTAAAACAAAAAAAAAAAATACACAGAAACACAAATACAAAAACAAACAAAATTAAAACAACAAGAAGAGACCCACACTCACGAGCTCACATAAATCCTTTCCACTCGTCATTCATCCTGAAAGCCCAAGTACTCAAAATCCTGTCGCAATAACAACCACGCTCCGATCGACTGTCTAAATGGTTTTCCTACCTTTACCTTTATTGAAGTCGGCACATATTATACTTCAATGTAATTCAACGATTATACAAATAAAATTACACAGTTGAAATTCTAAAAGTGTTTTCGTTGCAAAAGGCTATAACAACAACTGTAAAAAGGTGACTGAAACGCTTCTAAAATATTGTTTTTCTTTCTATATTATTTTATTATTTATTCCGAATGACTTGATGTGTCGTGGTTTATTAAGTGATGAACTCTTGCGCTGGTCGGCAGGGATGAATACCAATGGTGGAATTGCTTCTGGATGAAATGTTCTTTTAATCTTTTCATAACAGTGGAACCATACATGATTTTGAGTACTTGGACTTTCAGGATGAATAACGTGTGGAAAAGATGAGTGTGGGTTTCTTCTTGTTGTTTTAATTTTGGTTGTTTTTGTATTTGTGTTTCTGTGTATTTTTTTTTTTAATTTTAATTTTTATTCTTATGATTGTGTGCGGTATATTGAGGGGATGAATATTTTTGGTCTTTCTGGAGTGATGATGTGTGAGGAGTTTAATTTCGCATGATGTTTCCAGTTGTAATTGAGTGTCACTGTTTGTCAGGTTGATGAGAACGTGCAACGGGGTTTTGTTTTTGTGTAATCAAAAATCGGAAAGAAGTATCGATTTATTTTTTCATGCTAAATATCCTCAGTGAGATACAGGCAAAAGCCTAGTTTACTGGGGATACGACAAATGAAAGGCGACAAACCCAGATCCATTAAAATTGTATATCCAAATTAAATTACCTGTTGTTTTTTCGCAAATTGTGTATATTTCTTGTCATGTGTAATAATAAATAAATAAATAAATACAACTTTTGGACATAAATGTTTTTTCCAAGTGTAGATATTTTAGTTTTAAGTAAAATGGCATCAAAAAGTCATTTTAAGCAAAAATGTACTTAAATAATTTTCGCGGAACAACGACGATATGTCAAATTAAATTATTTTTTCGATTGGTATGTCAGTAAATTTAATTAAATTTAACTCTAAACTTATTAAAAATGAAAATTTAAAAAAATATTAAAATTTTGTTAAAAAAAACTTGCGAACCTAAATAAATCATTCATTGTTTACATATAATCAATATTTTCAACAAAGAAACGTCAAAAATATTGACAGTAAATACGGTCGGTCTTTTCCATGAATTAGAGAACTAGGCATATTTTTTATAACAGAGATCGTTTATTGTTTATGTTTGAAAATTGTACGTGAATTGAGTCATCAAGATGCAAAACGCGCTCTGGAAGATGGCGAGAGTCAAAATTCGCTTCGCAGCTTTTTACTGTGTTTCGGTATTGTGACTCTCATGATAACTGAGTATTATGACTACCGTGATAGCCTCTGACGACTCCTCTGTCTCTGCGACTTAAAGACAGTTGTTAACCTTTCCTTCCTTGTGTTGGGTATCTTCTACACGTTGCTTCTAATAACCATCAATATCTCTATAAATATAATAAATACAAGGTTAAGATTTTAGGTATTCCTCCATAATATATTTACGCATTGATTTAAAAATAATATTAATAATAATCAGAGTTTATCGACTATATCGTGGGTATTTTGTGAAGATCGGAAACAAATTCGCATTTAAACGCTGTGAGTGCCTCGACCTTGTGTCTTGACGATAGGTGAAGAGTATGCGGGAAGCGCGACACTATATTCGCATCTGACTCTTGCATACTCCACTGAATTGCGAGGAGCTCAATCGTCGCAAGCGTAAGCCACGCCGAGGAATGCCACTACTGCTCCGCGCCGCAGTTGCTTCTGGGCTGGCTAATAGATTAGACGTACGCCCGTTCCGTGAGCGTTGCCAGATGGTTTTTTAATGTTTTCAGCAAATAAATCTCAATTATTATAATTTTTAACTTCAATTATAATTAATTAAGGGGATTATCTATGAATGTTCTTATTTTTCCGATTTAAAATCGTTACTTTTTGATCGCGTACTCACTACCCAACACCGGAGCGCGCGTTTCAATTTTAGCACCGTAAGGGAAGGGTTAAGAGTAGTCCATTTGCGTCTCTAACTTTATCAGTTCAACGCATTATGATCTGTCCTCTTGTACGTCGTCCTTCCACGCCTCCAGTAACCACAAACCTCTCCAAACTGTCTCCTTGGCCACAAGCAATGTGCACAAAGAATCGGAGGACGCGTCGAAGGCGCATTGTCGACAAACTGTCGGTGATTCTCAGTTCTTCGGGAATGGAGGCGTTAGTTCACCTTGCTGTCCATGGAATTCGTAACATCCTTCTTCAGCACCACATTTCAAATGCATCTATTCTACGTCTCTCACTTGCTCTCAGAGTTCAAGTCTCCACGCCATACAAGAAACTTTACTACGCGCAAAAAACTTATTGTGGCACTGATATTATTTATTGCTTCTAAAGGCATAAAACAGAAAATATACCACGTTTACATTTCATTTACATTTGAAGTAATTAATTATCTTCTTCTTCTTAAACTTTCTATAGACTCAAGAGTCTGTTATTACAGGATTATCCTCTTGTGATGCTGAGCTCCAGCTATCTCTCCATCGTTTCGGGGGTCTCCCTGGTGGACGCTGTCCATCTGGTACCCCATGCAGATATATGTATGGGATTCTTGTGGGATTCAGTCTCTGCACATGTTGGTACCAGTATCGTCGACGCTGTCGTCCCCACCTGACCACATCTTGGACCTCACAGACCTCTCGGATTGTGGTGTTCCTTACACGATCACGCAATTAATCATCATTTACACAAAATCGAAACGCCTTTCAGAGCGGGTTTTGCATTTTGACGACTCAATATATTTACTGCACCTTATTAAAATATTTAAAATTATAAAGTTTGCTATTAAAAACATGCATTTAGCAACTTTACATCACTAAAACCAACGAAAACCCATTATACAAAAAAAATATTAACTATTGAACTAAAAAAAACTCATCGTAAAATATCACATCCCTATTTGACAGACGGGCTTGACATATAACTTTGAGGTTACCTTTGAATCTGTCAGAAATTCCAGAAGATATTCATACTTTCTGTAAGAATATTTCGTGTTGGGGCCCACAGAGAGACAACAGCGGCACACGTTTAAAGAGGACATCTCTGCAGAAAAAGTATTCGCATCTGAAGAAATTGCGCGAATCTCACAAATTTCACTTTTTGTTGACGCGGCCATTTTGAATTTTATATTTTTTTAAATAACAATTTATGGCTTGGAAGTATAATCCTTGTTGCCAGGTTCGTATTTTTATTTCATTACGGACAGATAATACTTCCTCTAAAATCCTCTCAGCGGGAAAAAAAAACCTAACGATCACTTCAAAAATCTTGCCCATCGCATCAAATAACTGTTTCCTATTTTAACCCTTCCTCTTCCCTGTGATGTGTAACTAGTACACATTGCTTCTAAAAACTTTAATATCTCTATAAATATAATAAATACTGGCTACAGCTATGAGGTATTCTTCCGCAATACATTTACGCATTGAATGAAAAAAATATTTTATTAATAATTAGCACTTATCGGCCCCATCAGAGATATTTTGTGAAAATCGGGAATAAATTTACCGATACAATCAAACGTGTGCCAGTGTGTAACGTAGGTATATTCATTCTAAAAAACCGCTATGGGTGAGGAAGCGACGCTATTCATGTCTCACTCTCACTCTACTTCGATATATGGGAACGCAAGAAATAGAATCACAGTTCGCTCGCTTCTCTCGCTTTAGTAGCTCGCGGGCTTTCGTTCGAGGTGGTCGTTTCGCCCATTTTGTGAGTATCGTCCGATGTTTTTTTTTCATGTTTTCAGCAATTAAATTTCAATTTTTATCACTTTTTACTTGAAATTTAATTAATTTAAACGATTGACTATGAATTTCTTATTTTAAATCGCTTATTTTTATATGTGTATTGAATACACATCACCGGAACGGGCGGATTTTTTAGCACAGTAAGGGAAAGGATAACGAAATAATTCAGTAACGGGATTCAGACGAAATCATTACAGTAATAAGAAAAAATAATAACGTTGCATGAAAAGGATTTTGAAAAGTTCTAATGAATGTGCTATGAAAACCTACGCATTTGTTTCATAACCATTAATTTCATTTTAATATAAACTTCGCAGTTGTATGTAAGTGTCAAATCATAATGTTTAATTTAAATTGTTATATGATAGTATTACAGTAACAATTTTGATATATGGGAGTGAAACGTGGACGTGGAAAACGATTGAAAGGGACCGATTAAACGCTGTTGAAATGTGTGCACTGAGAAGAATACATGGGGTGACAATGTGTTATAGAATACGGAATAAAGTGATATAAAGTATTTAGTAAAATCAAAAGCAACATTTTAAGGTGGTTCAGACATGTAGAACGCATATAAGAAAAATGGCTGAAATACAATACAGTGCAAATAGAAGAGGTGAAAGCTGTGTCACAAGAAAAAATCTGGCGCTCTCTTTTACTTACTCCCGACAGGGAAACTGCGTGATGATATTTATATATTTGACTTTTTTCCTAACTTCTATGGGATATATGTGTCGACGTTTTTCAAACCCAGATATGTCAACATTATGTCATTTTTTAAATAAGTATATCAAAATGTAACTTATATAGTCCTGGATAAATCTGCATTTTTCAAAATAAGATATCTCCTCGTGAAATCAATGCAAAATGGTGATTAAAATAAGAGTTTTTTTCAAACTCAGATATGTCCACTAGCTTGTTTTTATCAAAGTCAGACATGTCTGTTTAGACCAATCAGAGAGTGCCATCATTCAAGATGGCCGATCAGTCGTAGCGTAGTCATACTGTCAACAACAATCAAACTCGGGTATGTCCATGCGGTGTTATATCAAAATCACGTATTTTCAATGGGCGTGTTTCAAAAATGGGTATGCCCAAATGGAAATATGCTTTATTTTTTCTACTGACTTGAATTTCTAGGATTTTTTTGTTGAAAACACAATTTCATCTAAAAAGCCATTCTAAAAAAACGACCATGGATAGTACAAGAGTTCCCTACATGTTAATGCATGGTCAACACTGGTAGTCGACTCCTAGAGGAGCTGAATGAATGGTGTAGAAATGCGTGCATTGATAATAATACACGGAGTAACAATGTAAGACAGAATACGGATTGAAGTGATTAGGAATGAATGTGAACTTAAGGCCGATGTGTTGAGTAAGGTGGAGAAGGCGCGCTGAGAGGGTTTGGGCATGTGGAATGAATTAATTTGGTTTGGGCATGTGGAATGAATTATTTCAGTGATTAGGGACAAAATACTGTTTTGCTCGGTTTGAACTTGCGTGGACATACCTGGGTTTGAAAAGCGTCGACACAACACACAATACTTCTTTATATATAAATGAAGTGACAATGTGCAGGACACGTAGCCAGAATGTCAGACTCCCGAAATAATCCAATGGTACCCAAGAGGCATAAAGAAGCCTAGAAGAAGACTGAAGTTACGTTGGATAGATGAGTTCATGTGATGCTGCCATGCTTGGCAGCATCACATGACATCAACGAGCAAAAAACTGAACTATTTGGAGTCAACTTGGGGAGACCTTCATCCAGCGGTAGATCGACCCCAGTTGACAATGATGATGATGATATATAGTTCACGACCATTATTCAAAAAGAAGAAGAAGAACTTTTATGGGACAATAAGTTTATGTTAACTAGCAACATTTAAATAAAGGGACTTTTCAGATAGTTTGAAAAAAAGTTGTTAAGAAATGTTTTGAAGTGACGAAATTGAAATGGAAACGAATAATGCTGATTGCGAAATTGATCAAGGAGTGTCGGGATCAGGGAGGGACTCTCCCAGGGTGATTGGATGTTGTCTTTCGAGGAGTGTTAATATGACAGCACCAGAAAGGGAAGTTATTCTATTGGAACGTCATACTGAGTGCAAGGTAATTTGTATTTAAATTATTTTACATCATGTATTCTTAAACACTCTCGTTTGAGTTTTAAAAACTGCTTGAGTATATCTATACGCATCAGTCCATTATAATATAGAGTTGTAAAAAATAATATAAATTAAGCAAAATCGACTTATTAGTTTAATAATTTTGTAGCATGGTCTCTGTGAGGTTTGAAATGTTACGTCTCAAAGGGATGGGGGTAAAATCGTTTTTTTTTTTACAAATCGAATCGTTTCATTTATAAATGGAAAAATTGTTTTTCTCTAAACTGACGTTTTAATTCCTAATTTTCACTATACTGACTTTCTAATGTATTGTATGATTTGTATCTATCTTTAAATAGGCCAAGATCCACTATGAAATAATACTAATTACGAACATTTCATTTTATGTATAAAAAAAATCGAAAATCCAATTATCGTATACCCCATCCCTAGCCAATGCGGACTAACGCAGTGACTTTTGACGAACGTCGCCAAATATTATTTGATTTTAACAAACTGCCACATTTTTGCTAATTTGTAACAAGATGTATTAATTTGTCATTATTGTTAGTTTTATGTAATGTATTTAACTAAATAACTCGCTATTTATTAGAATCGAGGCTTATATTAAAGTTGATAAAATAATTAAAATTACTGAACGTCGTTACAAGGCTGTATTGGGGCAAATTTGTAAAACGTCACAGGGACCATGCTACATTTTCTTTAGTATAGGATTTTTTTATTTTATTTTATTATTTGTCGACAGTACAGTGTATCTTACAAAATTATTAAAAAATAAGTCCATTTTGCTTAATTTATATTATTTTTTCTTGGCGCCTCTTTAATGCTAACCTTACTTTCAATATACAAATTGGTTATACAAATTCTTCGGGTTTCCATAGTTCAAATTTGTACGTCAATGTCTTCCAAAAAGAGTAATAAAATTAATTCATTTGATATGTCGGGTCTGGATTGTCGTAACTATGATATATTTATTCTGGTTTGCCTGATTCACTAATTTTTAGACTCCAGTCTGTTTCCCATTGAAGCTGCTAGACTGATATATACATATACCATCACGCTATTTCCCTATCGGAGTAGACAGAGAGGACAGAGTGCCAGACCTTCCTATCTCAACATGCATCCTTAGCCTCTTCTGCATCCATACAACTGCTATGGTTCCTCTGACTTTCCATGTTTCCCTCTTCCAGAATATCATTCACTTGATGCAAGCATCCTCTCCTTTGTTTTCCTCTCACATACCTTCCACTCAGATATGCACTATATATATCAGTTAGGCTTTCTTCATTCATTCGATCTACATGCCCAAACCATCTCAGCGTGCTCCTTCTCCACCTTACTCAACACATCAGCCTTAAGTTCACATTCATCCCTTATCACTTCATTCCGTATTCTGTCATACATTGTCACTCCATGTATTCGTCAACAGTAGGATACAAAGAAATAGGAAAGTAAAATTAATTATCCATTAGGAAAATAAATGATAATAAATAAAGGTTTATTGATAGAAACACATTATGTACATAAATACATTCCTACATTCCTAAATCATACATACTTATATCTCAAGATAAATAGCAGATAATACATTTAAGAGAGAAGCTATCAAAAGGTCTGGGATCATCTCATAACATCCCACCGGCTGAGATACACCCCACTAATATAGGGCAAGCCCAGTCGCATGTAGACTAAGAAAAAAAAATAAAGTAAACCCACAAGTACCACATTACTTGAATTGTCGACCAAAAAAAAAGAGATAAGCCTCAAGGAGTCTAAATTTTATCAAAATATAATCACAAATGGAAAATGATGTTCAAACATACAAACCACAATAAATTCACAAATGGAAAATGATGTTCACACATACAAACCACAATACATTCACAAATGGAAAATGATGTTCATATATACAAACCACAATACATTCATAAATGGAAAATGATGTTCACACATACAAACCACAATACATTCACAAATGGAAAATGATGTTCACACATACAAACCACAATACATTCTCAAATGGAAAATGATGTTCATATATACAAACCACAATACATTCATAAATGGAAAATGATGTTCACACATACAAACCACAATACATTCACAAATGGAAAATGATGTTCACACATACAAACCACAATACATTCACAAATGGAAAATGATGTTCACACATACAAACCACAATACATTCATAAATGGAAAATGATGTTCACACATACAAACCACAATACATTCACAAATGAAAAATGATGTTCACACATACAAACCACAATACATTCACAAATGGATAATGATGTTTACACATACAAACCACAGTACAAATTATGAAAATAAATAAGCAGTAATATAAAAATGAATAAAATCATGTAGCTCCTCCATGCTCCAAGTGACACTAGCGCTAATCATCACAAATTTATTTATTTTACACATGGCAAGAAATATACATCATTTGGCTCCATAGTAATAATAATAAACTGACTTATATAGCGCTGTTCAGAGCGCAAACTCCTCAAGAGCGCTCTAAATCAGTATTTAAACCCACTATTATTGACAGAACCGACTGGAAACATTCGGAATGTAGATACACCGGAGAATGCTACAGATACCCTGGACGGATACGGTCAGCAACACGAGGGTTCTTCAAAGAGCCAAAGTTGATAGAGAGTTGCTGACTAATATTAAAATCCGAAAGGTGTCCTATTTGGGTCATGTACTTAGAGGAGCAAAGTACAGTGGAACCTCTCATAACGAGAATAATTCGTTCCAGAATCTTACTCGTTATGTGAAACACTCGTTATGCGAAACAATTTTTCCCATATAAATCAATGTAAAATACGATAATGCGTTCCATGCCGAAAAAAATACTCAATTTTTTTTATTTTGAACGTTTATTCAAATAAAATTACATACTTATAATTTGTTAAGGAGCGTAACAACCCGGAATGCGATTTCGATTTGCAAAAAACAATAAAAAAATCGAAATAACTAGTTTTTTATTTATGACAAATAATTCATTCTTTTTTACTAGAAGTAAAATTCGGTAACCCTCAGAATCTACGAGCTTCTTATAGTCGCTGATGAAGTTCTCTGCTGCCTTTGTGTCAGAGCTTGCTGCTTCACCATGCCTCACAACGCTGTGGATGCCGGTTCTTCTCTTAAATTTCTCGAACCATCCGTGACTTCCCTTAAATTGTACTTCTTTTTTGGCAGTTGATGATCCTGGCGTGTTCTTAACGAGGTCGGCGAAAATAACTTTCGCATTCTCACAAATGATGTTTTCGTTAATAGTATCGCCTTGCAATTACTTTTCGTTTATCCATGTGAGAAGCAACCTTTCAACATCATCAAGAATAGGTAACCGTTTCGTAGACATTCTTGCCACTCCCTTTGAAGCATCTATCTTCTTAATTTTGTCCTTGTTCTTGAGGATAGAGCAAATCGTTGATGTAGACCGATTGTATGTGCGCGCTAGATCAGCCACGCTCACACCTCGTTCTCGCTTTTCAATGATTTTACGTTTCATTTCTACAGTTACTTTTATTCTCTTATGGCTGTCTTCTTGTGGCTTTTTCTTCAGGGACATTTTTGCAAGGGTTATTAAACTTTGCACAAAAAAAAATACAAATAATGTCTGAACACAAGTTTGGAAAAATGTGTGATCACATGTGACACTAACGTGCTAGCGGAACGAGTGCTAACCAGAGGCTGACGCACTGGCGCGGAAGTCCCGGCTCACAAGTGAGTGACGTGAAGATGGGACTTCCCCTTTCTGCGTCACTCGTTATGCGAAATGTCGCTCGTTAAGGGAGCATTTTTTTTACAATCTGTTTAGCTCGTTATGCGAATTACTCGTTATGAGAGGTGCTCGTTATGAGAGGTTCCACTGTACAAATTACTGCACCTGATCATCCAAGGCAAAATAGAGGGTCGAAGAGGTGTTGGCAGGAGGCAAATCTCCTGGCTCCGCATTGTGCGTGATTGGACTTGCATAAGGAGCGTCGGGGATCTTTTTCAGGCTGCCGGGGACAAAGATGCCTACTCTCAGGTGATAGTCAACGTTGGGGGGACCTGACATGACACTGGGAAGAAGAAGAAGATTATTGACAGATTCAAAATATTACAAAATAAATGTACACACATAAGTTGAGTGTAAGGATAGGAAGGTAGTGGCTGCGGCCATTAGATTAGATACTTCCTCGTATCTACATATGTTCAGTAAAACATATTTGGTAAGAAAACTGCAGCAAACTTACTAAGTAGTACGATCTACAAATAAACTTGTGTAGATCTTCCGATATGTGATAGTAACACATTCAGCTTTAGGTGGAGTGAAAAAAGTGCGTCTTATATAGTAGTCCGTAAAATACGGTATGTGATGACAAGGATTGATCTAACTAATTTTGATGTATTGGGTCTGAACATGTTGTGTCCGTTTTTTTCAATTTAAAAATGAGCACCAAAAGTAAAACAAAATGGTAAATGTTATACGTCATTCGAAAGATAATTTTACGAATTAGGGAAACCTGTATCAGGTCTGTAAATATGAAACCAGATTTTTTTTATAGAAACTACACATTTATTGTATGAAAATGGTAAAAAATATTTTTCCCACCTCTCTGGCAATTTGTGGATGCCACGCCAAAAAAACTGTTGCACTTTTGAGGCAAACCAATCATCGAGCCATTTTCGTAAGAAGTGAAGCGCTGCTCAGCAAGTGCGTGTCCCATCGATGCAAATAAGTAGTAATCGGATGGAACCAAGTCTGGTGAGTTAGCCGCATGCCAAAGTATTTGCCAACTAAACACCTCAATCGTTTCCTTGACCGGTTTTGCTGTGTGCGATGGTGCATTATCATGAAGCAAAATCACTTAGTGTTGCCTCTTTTGATATTCTGGTCGTTTTTCACACAATGCTCGGTTCAAATCCATCATTTGTTGTCGGTAGCGTTCAGTATTAACGATTTCACCTGCTTTTAACAGCTTATAATAGATAACACCCTTCTGATCCCACCTAACACAGAGCATTGTCTTCCGTCCATAGCGATTTGGCCTTGCAGTCGATTTCGCTGGTTTGTTTGGAGTTACCCATGATCTTTTACACTTAAGATTCTCTAAATATATCCATTTTTCATCCCAGTCACAATTCGATGGAGAAATGATTTTCTTTTGTACCTAGCGAGCAGAATTTTGCAAGTGGTTTTTCGGTTTTCCTGCTGTCTTTCATTCAGTTCATGTGGAACCCATTTTCTCACCTTCTGGATCTTTCCCATGGCTTTCAAATGTATGGAGACGGCTTCTCGTGTCACATTTAATTGATCCGCGAGTTGTTGTTGCGTTTGAGCGTCATCCTCATCCAACAATCCTTGCAATTCGGCGTCTTCAAATTTTCTCGGTGGTCTTCCACGTTCTTCGTTTTTCACGTCAAAATTGCCATCAAAACCTTTTGAATTTTTTAAACCACTCAAAGCACTGTGATTTACCAAGAGCATGCTCACCGTAAGCTTCGACAAGCATTAGATGCGATTCTGCAGCAGTTTTTTTCAAATGGTAACAGAAAATCAATGCTGTCGGCAAATCGTAGTTTTCAGGCACAAAAACAGACATGTTCAACGCTATGAAAACATATGTATTATAGTTGTATTAAACTTGTATTGTTGCGAGTTAAAAGTCTTTAACAAATGTAAATACAAGAAATAGGCGCTAATGAAGCGGTTTGACAGTCACTACATTGACAACTAGAGCCATCTATGAGCAAATTCCAGTTTCATATTTACAGACCTGATAATGTGCAAAGGACCTGAAAGAAATATTAATAAACGGAGTTTAATTAGAAAGATACAATGGAGACATCCCATTAAGGGACTTGAATACAAAGGGACAAAGTTTTAGATCAATCCGTTTGTGACACTCAAGACAGTGTAGACTTTATAGAAGTGTTTTGGGACTAAGACCAGGCAGGACTGTCAACACATGGAAACAGATCAAATAAGGAACCTACATTTATCCCAAAATATAGTTTAAGCCCAAATCTTTGATGAATCTATTTTATGTTTCAGGATTCAATGGCGTTCTTTGATCAGGATCACAACATTCCATCTAGCGTCGAGCCATCGAATTCCAACACCCTTTGCATCGATGTTTCCACTCGTTCCTTTGACCCGAATTGCACAAACAGTGGAGAAAATTCTATTAGAGAAGGAAGATGTAAGGAAAACTATTCAAAGACAGAAATCCAAGGTTTGTATTTTATTCCTTAACCCTTTGATGGACACTATATAAACCTCCACAATGTTAATGCCTTATAGTTAAGGCATTAACATTTTGGAGGTTTAAAGACATTGTCATTTGTTTTATCAAATACTGTTTATTCCATTTTTTGTAACGGTATAATCCTACCGGTTTCAAGGTGCACACCTCATCATCAGGGGAGCACAAACAATACTGAATTCTGTTTGAACCGGTACCGAGATACACGCTTCTAACGGTAAACATTCGGGTTGGGAACTGGGGGTGGAGGGAGGCATGTGACAACCTCGGCGAGCAGCGAAGAGATTCTTGGGATATATTTGTTTTCCAGATGTTCACCTCGATACACTGATTTAAAAATTTCTAGGGCCTCTAATCTGTCCAATTATTGTAGTAACGGAAAGAAATTGGTAGAGTTATACCGTTTTCAAGGTTTTCACCTCATATAAACAGTGTTTGATAAAACAAATTATAATGTCTTTAAATCTCCACAATTTTAATTCTTTAACTATTAATAGTGTATAAATAAATTACGATGTCCTTAAACCTCCACAATGTTAATGCCTTAACTATAAATTGTACATATTATATTATTTATAGTTAAGGCATTAACATTGTTGAGGTTTAAAGACATTGTAATTCGTTTTATAAAACACTGTTTATTCCACGTTACAAATAGTACATAAATAAATTACAATGTCTTTAAACCTCCACAATGTTAATGTCTTAACTATAAATTGTACATATTATATTATTTATAGTTAAGGCATTAACATAGTTGAGGTTTAAAGACATTGTAATTCATTTTATAAAACACTGTTTATTCCACGTTACAAATAGTACATAAATAAATTACAATGTCTTTAAACCTCCACAATGTTAATGTCTTAACTATAAATTGTACATATTATATTATTTATAGTTAAGGCATTAACATTGTTGAGGTTTAAAGACATTGTAATTCGTTTTATAAAACACTGTTTATTCCACGTTACAAATAGTACATAAATAAATTACAATGTCTAAACCTCCACAATGTTAATGTCTTAACTATAAATTGTACATATTATATTATTTATAGTTAAGGCATTAACATTGTTGAGGTTTAAAGACATTGTAATTCATTTTATAAAACACTGTTTATTCCACGTTACAAATAGTACATAAATAAATGACAATGTCTTTAAACCTCCACAATGCTCGACAACTAAGAAAGTCAAAACCAGCGCTCAACAATCAAAACAAAAAGTAATCTATATACAAAAAGTAACATAATAAACCTCTTACATGGATCTTGAACTTATTTCTAAAATGAACTTTTCAGTTGTTCCCGGGTTACTACTGAAGGATGACATAATCCCAATCAACATTTATGATTCTATAGCTGCTCTCAACAGCATACCGGATACAGAGCTGGATGAAGGAGTCAGAGAGGAGGCAGCAGCAGAGGACCGTATACTCTCGAGTATATTTGCTGTACTTGGAGTGATATCAGAATGTACTTGGAATGATATTAAGATGGTGGTTATAAATACTACATTTGACAGGATCAAGCATCAGGCAACAGATGCTGGAAGGGAGAAGACATACTACATGGCGTTAGGAGGGTTGTGTGTATTAGGTAAACGAATATCTGCTGCAAATCTGGATACCTCTCAATATATAACCAAACGTTGGGAAGCATTCTGTGCAAAAATAGGAAGGAGCAGTGCGTACCCTGCAACAGGTGGGGTAGCTATGTTTACTCAAGAGTTCCTGTCATTTCAGCGGAGAATTACAGCTGCATCCAGTGATGAACTTAGAAGGTCCCTCATTAGACTGGTTCTAAGCGCAACTGAGATGGGCCCTCTTGGGGCACTACTGACCCAGGTGAAACTTGTATGGTCTTATATAGGACTCATGTCTGTGCAGGTCATGAAAAACCATAT
This sequence comes from Odontocerum albicorne, assembly GCA_949825065.1. Lineage (NCBI taxonomy): Eukaryota > Metazoa > Arthropoda > Insecta > Trichoptera > Odontoceridae > Odontocerum > Odontocerum albicorne. The sequence continues at coordinate 13,574,954 of OX463868.1, forward strand.
TTTAAGTAAGCATGTTAGCTTAATGAATGCTGCTATTGCGACCCAAGCAATAGAATTTAAGGATTATTATGACAATTTAAAAGAAAAATATGGAGAACTGTTCCCGTATCTAAGGTTGATACCTTTACCTGGTGTTGAAAACCTAAATCACAGTAAGTTTCCTGACCTGTACTGTGTTGCTTTATATGCTGCACTCAACAATGGGAAACTCGGCGAACATGGCAAATATAAGATTTCGACAACTCATCCCCGGGTGCTGGGCTTACCAACAATTAAGAGGTTGGCATCCTGTGGAGGAACAGCGGGTCTTTTACAAGCGACAGCGGAACAGCTACAAAGTCTCGGCTTTAATGCAGATCAGCCAGTAATTGCAGGGGTAGAAGAAGTTGATCATGGTATCTCCGAGGATGAATGCAAGAGGCAAGAGAGGAGAAAGAAGAGGCCAAGGAAAGAAAGTATTGTTGATTTGCTGCGACCTGCACCTCTTCGGGAACGCGACAGTATCAAGCCAAAGACCTTCGAGCATGAGTCAAGCTTCAAAGACATGTTGACAGAAATATTGGCAAATCAACAAATTATCCTTAAGAAGCTGGAAGATCTTAAGATGGCCTAAAGTACTATATAAACAGATACACAGCTATTGATGCAACAAATAGCTGATATACAGGGTGAAGACATTAACTACACAAGCTGAAGAATTGACTTACTATAAAATTGATTACATGTTACGGGTGGATTTCTAATAAGAAGAAAAACATCAGTTCTCCTGCATGTAATGCTCCGGATACAACGTAGAGCAACAAACCATCTTCCGATGTTTGAATATATGAGATACAGAGGATGACAGTCATCTGTCTTACATTCCGACTTCAGAAGAAGACTATAATGTCAGGATCTATCTTGGAATAAAGGATTTAGCCAAGATGAGATTTTCTCTAAAGAAGATCACTGGACTATCTCGCAGCCTGTTAACAGGCGATAAAACTCGTACCTATAGTACCCGGCGGTAAGTAATACACATCGGTCTTAAAAAAGACACTGTATCTTTGTAGAGCGCCGTCTCTGTCGCACGCACTGTTAGCGCATCGTGCGACAGAGACGACGCTCTACAAAGCGACAGTCTCTTTCTTAAGCCCGATGTGTATTATTTACCGCCGGGCACTATACATATTTGAGCTAGAAAAAATTCAAGACCAGAAGATGATAAAGGAACATGAGGACAGCGAATTATCTTCAGCCATATCAGTTATAAGTGCGCAATCTGATAACTCTTCAGGACTCAGCAGTATAAATTCACCTTAACATAATTATCCTCAGCCATATCAGTTATAAGTGTGCAATCTGATGACTCTTCAGTATAAATTCACCTTAACATAATTATCCTCAGCCATGTCAGTTATAAGTGTGCAATCTGATAACTCTTCAGGACTCAGCAGTATAAATTCACCTTAACATAATTATCCTCAGCCATGTCAGTTATAAGTGTGCAATCTGATAACTCTTCAGGACTCAGCAGTATAAATTCACCATAACATAATTATCCTCAGCCATATCAGTTATAAGTGTGCAATCTGATGACTCTTCAGTATAAATTCACCTTAACATAATTATCCTCAGCCATGTCAGTTATAAGTGTGCAATCTGATGACTCTTCAGTATAAATTCACCTTAACATAATTATCCTCAGCCATGTCAGTTATAAGTGTGCAATCTGATGACTCTTCAGGATTCAGCAGTATAAATTCACCTTAACATAATTATCCTCAGCCATATCAGTTATAAGTGTGCAATCTGATGACTCTTCAGTATAAATTCACCTTAACATAATTATCCTCAGCCATGTCAGTTATAAGTGTGCAATCTGATGACTCTTCAGGACTCAGCAGTATAAATTCACCTTAACATAATTATCCTCAGCCATGTCAGTTATAAGTGTGCAATCTGATGACTCTTCAGTATAAATTCACCTTAACATAATTATCCTCAGCCATGTCAGTTATAAGTGTGCAATCTGATGACTCTTCAGGATTCAGCAGTATAAATTCACCTTAACATAATTATCCTCAGCCATATCAGTTATAAGTGTGCAATCTGATGACTCTTCAGTATAAATTCACCTTAACATAATTATCCTCAGCCATGTCAGTTATAAGTGTGCAATCTGATGACTCTTCAGGACTCAGCAGTATAAATTCACCTTAACATAATTATCCTCAGCCATATCAGTTATAAGTGTGCAATCTGATGACTCTTCAGTATAAATTCACCTTAACATAATTATCCTCAGCCATGTCAGTTATAAGTGTGCAATCTGATGACTCTTCAGGACTCAGCAGTATAAATTCACCTTAACATAATTATCCTCAGCCATATCAGTTATAAGTGTGCAATCTGATGACTCTTCAGTATAAATTCACCTTAACATAATTATCCTCAGCCATGTCAGTTATAAGTGTGCAATCTGATGACTCTTCAGGACTCAGCAGTATAAATTCACCTTAACATAATTATCCTCAGCCATATCAGTTATAAGTGTGCAATCTGATGACTCTTCAGTATAAATTCACCTTAACATAATTATCCTCAGCCATGTCAGTTATAAGTGTGCAATCTGATGACTCTTCAGGATTCAGCAGTATAAATTCACCTTAACATAATTATCCTCAGCCATATCAGTTATAAGTGTGCAATCTGATGACTCTTCAGTATAAATTCACCTTAACATAATTATCCTCAGCCATGTCAGTTATAAGTGTGCAATCTGATGACTCTTCAGGACTCAGCAGTATAAATTCACCTTAACATAATTATCCTCAGCCATATCAGTTATAAGTGTGCAATCTGATGACTCTTCAGTATAAATTCACCTTAACATAATTATCCTCAGCCATGTCAGTTATAAGTGTGCAATCTGATGACTCTTCAGGACTCAGCAGTATAAATCCATCCTAACATAATTCTGTACCTTAGAGCTGAAACTCTGGATGTCACATTTGCAAAATTGTTCAGGAGAGAGCTTTTTAGAAACAAAAAGTGTTATATTGTCTTTGTTTCCGATATTGTTTATTTTTACAGTTTTATTTTTACATAATTTAATTCTTTTAATGCCATTCTTGGCTAATAAAAGGAAATTTAAGAAAATAAGTATTTTATGCGGTATTTATTGTACTTCAATACTTTTTGCTCTAACTTATTTCTCATATACATTCACTACTATGGACATACAATAGTTGAATTGAGTTGAGTAATAAAATAAAATATTGTATTATTATATAGAAAAATAAAATAAGATTTAATGTTTTTTTATATTTTATTAAGGTTATTATAATTAAATTTTATTTGGGTACAATAGGTTAATATAAAAACTATTTTTTAAAAATTAAAACTTTTTGAGTAAGACAAAATTAATAAAATCAGTTGTTGGTAATTTATAAAAAAATAGAAAATGCAGATTTTAAAAGTCAGTCCACAACCGTGTCATGGGGGTAATCACCAGCCTTGTGTTCTGTTCTGGTCGTGCTTTATATCATAAAAGTCAGTCCACAACCGTGTCTTCGGGGTAATCACCAGCCTTCTGTTCTGGTCGTGCTTTATATCATAAAAGTCAGTCCACAACCGTGTCTTCGGGGTAATCACCAGCCTTCTATTCTATTCAGGTCGTGCTTTATATCATAAAAGTCAGTCCACAACCGTGTCTTCGGGGTAATCACCAGCCTTCTGTTCTGTTCTGGTCGTGCTTTATATCATAAAAGTCAGTCCACAACCGTGTCTTCGGGGTAATCACCAGCCTTCTGTTCTGTTCTGGTCGTGCTTTATATCATAAAAGTCAGTCCACAACCGTGTCTTCGGGGTAATCACCAGCCTTCTGTTCTGTTCTGGTCGTGCTTTATATCATAAAAGTCAGTCCACAACCGTGTCTTCGGGGTAATCACCAGCCTTCTGTTCTGTTCTGGTCGTGCTTTATATCATAAAAGTCAGTCCACAACCGTGTCTTCGGGGTAATCATCAGCCTTCTGTTCTGTTCTGGTCGTGCTTTATATCATAAAAGTCAGTCCACAACCGTGTCTTCGGGGTAATCACCAGCCTTCTGTTCTGTTCTGGTCGTGCTTTATATCATAAAAGTCAGTCCACAACCGTGTCTTCGGGGTAATCACCAGCCTTCTGTTCTGTTCAGGTCGTGCTTTATATCATAAAAGTCAGTCCACAACCGTGTCTTCGGGGTAATCACCAGCCTTCTGTTCTGTTCAGGTCGTGCTTTATATCATAAAAGTCAGTCCACAACCGTGTCTTCGGGGTAATCACCAGCCTTCTGTTCTGTTCAGGTCGTGCTTTATATCATAAAAGTCAGTCCACAACCGTGTCTTCGGGGTAATCACCAGCCTTCTGTTCTGTTCAGGTCGTGCTTTATATTATAAAAGTCAGTCCACAACCCTGTCTTTGGGATAATCACCAGCCTTCTGTTCTGGTCGTGCTTTATATTATATTATCATAAAACCTATGAAATGCTTCCGGAATCCATTGCTTAAGAATTTGTAGATTATTGTATTTTGCAGTGCTGATTGACCGCAGAGTTTCAGTTATCTGAGGCAAAGTGGACGGAAAATCCACAGTTTGTTGCCGTACCTTTCGTCGTAAATCTATGACTTCGAACACGTCGCTACTAAAATGTGTTTTCTAAAACAGCAATCACATGGATTCAGTACGGACTTGCATTCATACTGCCTTGGTTATTTGGAATATGTAATTTGTTGAATTTTTTTTTCTTGAGACAAAGGGTCCATTATTTGATGTACATTGTGCACGCAAATTTTAAAAGTCACCCTATCTCCATTGACATAACTTTAAAAGGCTCGATACGCCGACATGACCTACCTAGTTGCAACCAATCCCATGGCGATACAATCACCGTAGATTTTTGTCTTTCCTTTTCAATTAAAGCGTGGTCTCAGTCCACATCCATATATTATGTGTGTGACCACGCAACAGAAACTTATGATTAATTAATTTAACACCAAGAAGTGTTTTGAGTATCCAAAACTATGTCATTATGATCATTAAATTTCGATTTTGGCCAGCAAAATTGTCTGACCAAATGGTCACTTCCTCTTAACGTGTCATTTGTTCATTTTAATATGCACAATGCAACTTCATTTCCTCCCCGGCCACTTTTTGGTTCATCCCACTTCATACACGATGTTTCTTTATTAGTATCATCGTGTATGGTCAGATTAAATGTCCAAAGTTTCCGTCTGTAAAAACTTTGGGCATTGCTTAGAAACGGAGTTGGGAAATATTTTAGTAAATCAAGTATAGTAACTATTTTTCTGTTGAAATTTTTACTATCTATACGATAGATAATATATAATATTTGATGAATGTATAATATATAACAAAAACATTTGAACACAAAACAATTGCTGATTCTCTCACTGCCATGGGAGGGGTTGCCTCGGAGAACAGAGGGAAGATAGAGTGGCTTATGGGCTTACTGAATAATGACAACTCCGATGGTTACTATCTATACGATAGATAATATATAATATTTGATGAATGTATAATATATAACAAAAACATTTGAACACAAAACAATTGCTGATTCTCTCACTGCCATGGGAGGGGTTGCCTCGGAGAACAGAGGGAAGATAGAGTGGCTTATGGGCTTACTGAATAATGACAACTCCGATGGTTACTATCTATACGATAGATAATATATAATATTTGATGAATGTATAATATATAACAAAAACATTTGAACACAAAACAATTGCTGATTCTCTCACTGCCATGGGAGGGGTTGCCTCGGAGAACAGAGGGAAGATAGAGTGGCTTATGGGCTTACTGAATAATGACAACTCCGATGGTTACTATCTATACGATAGATAATATATAATATTTGATGAATGTATAATATATAACAAAAACATTTGAACACAAAACAATTGCTGATTCTCTCACTGCCATGGGAGGGGTTGCCTCGGAGAACAGAGGGAAGATAGAGTGGCTTATGGGCTTACTGAATAATGACAACTCCGATGGTTACTATCTATACGATAGATAATATATAATATTTGATGAATGTATAATATATAACAAAAACATTTGAACACAAAACAATTGCTGATTCTCTCACTGCCATGGGAGGGGTTGCCTCGGAGAACAGAGGGAAGATAGAGTGGCTTATGGGCTTACTGAATAATGACAACTCCGATGGTTACTATCTATACGATAGATAATATATAATATTTGATGAATGTATAATATATAACAAAAACATTTGAACACAAAACAATTGCTGATTCTCTCACTGCCATGGGAGGGGTTGCCTCGGAGAACAGAGGGAAGATAGAGTGGCTTATGGGCTTACTGAATAATGACAACTCCGATGGTTACTATCTATACGATAGATAATATATAATATTTGATGAATGTATAATATATAACAAAAACATTTGAACACAAAACAATTGCTGATTCTCTCACTGCCATGGGAGGGGTTGCCTCGGAGAACAGAGGGAAGATAGAGTGGCTTATGGGCTTACTGAATAATGACACCTCCGATGGTTACTATCTATACGATAGATAATATATAATATTTGATGAATGTATAATATATAACAAAAATATTTGAACACAAAACAATTGCTGATTCTCTCACTGCCATGGGAGGGGTTGCCTCGGAGAACAGAGGGAAGATAGAGTGGCTTATGGGCTTACTGAATAATGACAACTCCGATGGTTACTATCTATACGATAGATAATATATAATATTTGATGAATGTATAATATATAACAAAAACATTTGAACACAAAACAATTGCTGATTCTCTCACTGCCATGGGAGGGGTTGCCTCGGAGAACAGAGGGAAGATAGAGTGGCTTATGGGCTTACTGAATAATGACAACTCCGATGGTTACTATCTATACGATAGATAATATATAATATTTGATGAATGTATAATATATAACAAAAACATTTGAACACAAAACAATTGCTGATTCTCTCACTGCCATGGGAGGGGTTGCCTCGGAGAACAGAGGGAAGATAGAGTGGCTTATGGGCTTACTGAATAATGACAACTCCGATGGTTACTATCTATACGATAGATAATATATAATATTTGATGAATGTATAATATATAACAAAAACATTTGAACACAAAACAATTGCTGATTCTCTCACTGCCATGGGAAGGGTTGCCTCGGAGAACAGAGGGAAGATAGAGTGGCTTATGGGCTTACTGAATAATGACAACTCCGATGGTTACTATCTATACGATAGATAATATATAAAATTTGATGAATGTATAATATATAACAAAAACATTTGAACACAAAACAATTGCTGATTCTCTCACTGCCATCGGAGGGGTTGCCTCGGAGAACAGAGGGAAGATATTGATCTAATGTGGGTCACAAAGCATTTATAAGATGATCCTCGCCTTCTTTTTGTAACAGTGTAGAAGCAATAGCTAAACTGGGGAGAATCTTTATTAAACCATAAACTTTATCATGCCAAATCCTAACATCATGTATACCCGCTTCTAAAAATCCTAACATCATGTATACCCGCTTCTAAAAATCCTAACATGTATACCCGCTTCTAAAAATCCTAACATCATGTATATCCGCTTCTAAAAATGAACACAAGTAATCATAAGTATATTTATTTGGATAATTGTGAACATAAAGGAGTAAAGAAAACCAAGAATCTATTACATCTTTAAATGAACAGAGATATAAATGATTTATAATAAAAGGTTTTAAATTGTTTTTATTTTTAGATATAATATATACAATTCACCAAATGTCTTAATGATAACTTCACCCACTGCCACCTCATCAGTCAGCTCCTTGGAGTCTTGTAAACAGCTTATCCAGAGTCCATTTCAGGATGTAGAGGTTCTTGAGAAACGTTGGTAGAGGGTCCAGCTGGTAATCAATTTGTTTCTTCATATAGTCTGATATAGATGTTGCAAGTGTTGCCGCCCACATAATGGTGTTGTGCTGCACGGTGGCGTCCAACTGCTAAGGTTTCCAAGAGCTCGTGGTAAAAATTCCTGTGGAGCATAAAATGATTTGTCATCAAGCTCATTAATAAACAACTTTTGTCCATATTTAAGTGCTCACGGGTTATCTTTATTTTCGAGTATACTAACACAGTTATTGTTAGTTCAGACGAAAGATGTCTGTCATGTCTATAAGTCCAATGCTTTCTAAATTTGAGATGTGGTTCGTCATCAGTTATGGAGGCCATTATTGTTGTAATTAGATTGTTTTTTTTTTATAACATCCCCATTCTACAATATATTCCTCCATATTTGTATTGTCCGTTTCCTTGTCATACAACAGTATACAACACTTGCTAGAAGTAATAACCATGTTAAAACTGCACTAATCACTAGAAACACATATATCAGACTGGTTAACAATTCTGTGTTGATAATGTCGTTTTATATACGAGGCATATCCAGAAAGTAAGTGTACTGAATTTTTGTAGGTTACAATTTTTTTTATTTAAACAAAAAAATTACGTGGTTACCGTAGTACATATGTAAGCTATTTTTCGACATAGTCACCATTCCTCTCAATGCAGGTGGTGAAGCGGGGTACAACTTTTTGATGCCTTCCTCGAAGTAGTTTCCCGCCAACCCCTCCGTCCACTTCTCCACCTCCTCCATTACCTCCTCGTCGGTTGAAAACCTTTTTATATATAATAGATATTATAATAGATATTTCATAACCATTTATTTTATTTTAGTATAAATTTCGCAGTTTATGGATGACATACCTATTATGTAAGTGTCAAATCATTATGTTTAATTGAAATTGTTATATGATAGTATTTTAGTATCAATGTTGATGTATGGGAGTGAAACGTGGACATGAAAAACGATTGAAAGGAACCGATTAAATGCTGTTGAAATGTGTGCACTGATAAGAATACATTAGGTGACAATGCATGATAGAATACGGAATAAAGGGATTAGAGGCATTTAGTAAAATCAAAAGCAGCACTCATTTATTAGACTTGTGTGCGACCTATCCTCACATATGGCATCGAAGCGAGGGCGGACACTGTCAGGACAAAAAGTATGCTAAGGACAGCGGAAATGAGAACTCTGTGCGCTATTGCTGGGAAAACTTTGCGTGATCATGTAAGGATCACCACAATCCGAGAGGTCTGCGAGGTCCAAGATGTTGTCAGATGGGGACGACAGCGTCGACGATACTGGTACCAACATGTACAGAGAATGAATTCCACAAGAATTCCATACATAGCTCTGCATGGGGTGCCGGATGGACGGCGTCCGCCAGACAGACCCCCGAAACGATGGAGAGATAGCTGGAGCTCAGCATCACAGGACAATCCTGCAGTAACAGACTCTTGAGAGTCTACAGAAAGTTTAAGAAGAAGAAAAGCAGCACTCTAAAATTATTTAGATATGTAGAACGTGTATAAGAAAAAATACTTAAGGACAAATATGAGTGCAAGCCATGGCAGAGAAATATTAAGGAATGTGTCATTGCATCAAGTGTATGATATTTTAAAAGAAGGAATTGTAAAAGTTGCATAAAGCGAAATCATAAGAGTTGATGAGACGGTGTATGGGTGTAGAAAAGGGGAAAGATGTGTATCACAAAAAAAAATCTGGCGCTCTCTCTTCTACTCATCCCAACAGGGAAACTACATGATGATATTTATATATTTAGATTTTTTTCTTTACTTCTATGGGATATGTATATTGGGTCCTTACATGTGAAATTGGCGTTTTGTTTGGGAGGAACATAAAGTTGATTTTTTTTTAATATAATATATTTATATAATCAAAGTATGTACCATTGCTATCTATGCACTTTTGCCATCTCATAGGTAGTTCATCGATCCCTTTACTAAAAAAAACCATTCGGACGGGAATCAATAAAATCTTTGAAGTCGGTTTGGACTGCCCCATCGGAGTTGAATTTTTTCCCTTGCAAGAAGTTATCCAAATTTCGAAAAAAATAGTAATCTGTCGGGTCAAGGTCCGGAGAGTACGGTGGATGTCTTAGACATTCCAATTGAAGCTCTTCTAATTTGGTAGCCGTCTGTTGTGCAGTGTGTGGTCTAGCGTTATCATGAAGCAGCAGTGGCCTAGAGCGATTAACCAGCCTCGGTTGTTTAGCAGCTAGCTTTTCCATCATGGTTTACAGTTGCTGACAATAGACATCTGCCGTAATCGTCTGGCCAGATTTAAGAAAGCTGTAGTGAACGACACCAGCACTAGTCCACCAAACGCTCACAAGTAACTTTTTTGGAGTCAATTTTCGCTTGGGGCATGGTTTGGCTGGTTCGGCAGGGTTCAACCATTGCGATGAGCGCTTCCGATTATCATATAGGATCCACTTTTCATCACAGGTAATGATTCGATTCAAAATCCCTTCATTATTGTGCCGGTTGAGTAATGCAACGCAGCAGTCAACGCGTGTTTGTTGATTTGCTTCACTCAATTCGTGAGGTACCCACCTTTCAAGCTTTTTCACCTTCCCAATTTGCTTCAAGTGGATTAAAACAGTTTTATCACTAACACCGCAGCCTGCAGCTAACTCGGACGTGGTTTGCGATGGATCCGCTTCCACAATAGCCTTCAATTCTTCATTATCAACTTTGGTCTCCGGCCGTCCACGGGGCTTCTTCTGCAGGTCGAAATTTCCAGAACGAAAACGTTGGAACCAAAAACGCACTGTGTTTTCTTTTGCGGCACCGTCACCATACACATCATTAATCCTTCGAGCCGTTTCTGCAGCACTGGTGCCACGGTGGAACTCGTACTCGTAAATAACGTGATATTTCAAGTTTTCCATTTTGTAAACTGAGTAACGCAAAGAAAAAAAACAATTGAGGAAAAAACAAATGAATTATAATTTTCGAAACACAAATACTTGAGTAAATAGCTGTATAAATTTGAATTTGAAATTCCTAACCAAAGAGAAGATATTTGAGATCAAAGATGCCAGTACGGCAAAACGCCGGTTTCGTATGTGGGGACCTAATATTATATAATTCACAGCCATTATTCAAAAAGAAGAAGAACTTTACATCACTTGACACTGGCGTATACTCCTTCATATATAGGAGTTCACGGTCATTATTGAGAGAGAGAAGAAGAACTATTATGGGATAGTAAATTTGTGTAAACTAGCAACATTTAAATAAAGTGACATTTGACACAGTTTGAAAAAAGTTGTCAAGAAATGTTTTGAAGTGACCAATTTGAAATGGAAACGAGTGAAATTGATCAAGGAGTGTCGGGATCAGGGAGGGGCTCTTTCAGGGTGTGTAGATGTTGTCTTTCGAGGGGCGTTAATATGACAGCGCTAACAGAAAGGGAAGTTATTCTATTGGAAATGATTACCGAGTGCAAGGTAATTTGTATGTAAATTATTTTACATAATGTACTCTTCAAGACACTCGTTTGAGTTTTAAATACTGCTTGAGTATATCTATACGCAGCAGTCCATTATAATATATAGTTATTATACTCTCATGGTCTCTGTGAGGTTTGAAATGTCATGTCTCAAAGGGATGGGGGTAAAATCGTTTTTTTTTTACAAATCGAATCGTTTTTTATAAATCGAAAAATTGTTTTCCTCTAAACTGACGTTTTAATTCCTAATTTTCATTATACTGACTTTCTAATGCATTGTATGATTTGTATCTATCTTTAAATAGGCCAAGATCCACTATGAATTAATACTAATTACGAACATTTAGTTTTAGGTTTAAAAAAAATCGAAAATCCAATTATCGTATACCCCATCCCTGGCCAATGCAGAAAACGTAGTGACTTTTAACCAACGTTACCAAATATTATTTGATTTTAACAAACTGCCACATTTTTGCTAATTTGTAACAAGATGTATTAATTTGTCATTATTGTTAGTTTTATGTAATGTATTTACCTAAATAACTTGCTATTTATTAGAATCGAGGCTAATATTAAAGTTGATAAAATAATTAAAATTACTGAACGTCGTTACAATGTTGTATTGGGGCAAATTTGTGATCATTGTATCACTTGTATATCTCAAGATAAATAGCAAAAAATATATTTAAGAGAGAAGCTATCAAAAGGTCTGGGTCCATCTCATAACATCTCCCGGCTGTGATACACCCCACCAATATAGGGCAAACCCGGACGAGAGAACATGAGATGTGTTTCAGCTCGCACCCTTATACATGTAGACTAAGAAAATAATAATATATGACAGAAAAAATAGTAAAGTAAACCCACAAATACCATCTCAGTTTAACTCTCGGCAAAAAAAAGAGATAAGCCTCAAAAAGTCCAAATTTTATCAAAATATAATCACAAATGGAAAATGATGTTCACACATACAAACCACAATACATTCACAAATGGAAAATGATGTTCACACATACAAACCACAATACATTCACAAATGGAAAATGATGTTCACACATACAAACCACAATACATTCACAAATGGATAATGATGTTTACACATACAAACCACAGTACAAATTATGAAAATAAATAAGCAGTAATATAAAAATGAATAAAATCATGTAGCTCCTCCGTGCTCCAAGTGACACTAGCGCTAATGAAACTAGCATCACAAATTTATTTATTTATTTTACACATGGCAAGAAATATACATCATTTGTGAAAAAACAACAGGTAACTTAATTTGGACACAATTTTAATGGATCTGGGTTTGTTGCCTTTCATTTGTCGTGTCCCCAGTAAACTAGGCTTTTGCCTGTATCTCACTGAGGACATATAGCATGAAAAAATAAATCAATACTTCTTTCCGATTTTTTTATTATAAAAACTCCATTGCACATCTCACCAACCTGACAAACGGTGACACTCAATTACATATGTATGCATCACGCGAAATCAAACTCCTCACACTTCATCACTCCCGACAGATGCAGACCAAACTTGGAGAATTAGTTTGATATTGAATTTCCTTCTTTTTTATAGTTGCCAGAGGATCCATGTGCAGCCTGGCTCTGCTACAGATGCTCTCTTAGCCTGCGGAGGCTCCTCGCATTTCAGAAGGACTGCGCCAAGTCTGCCAACACTCTCCTCCGATACTATTTGGAGCATCCTAGTTTAGACAAGGTATACATGTCTGTTCTTGCTTCTTCTTTCAGTTATTACATTTGGGACTGGAGAGAAAGAATTTTCTAGCCACAGAAGCAAAGCAACAGAGACTCCACAGTAATAATAATAAACGGATAACTTATACAGCGCTGTTGAGAGTGCAAACTCCTCAAGAGCGCTCTAAATCAGTATTTAAACCCACTATTATTGACAGAACCGACTGGAAGCATTCGGAATGTGGATACACCGGAGAATGCTACGGATACCCTGGACGGATATGGTCAGCAACACGAGGGTTCTTCAAAGAGCCAAAGTTGATAGAGAGTTGCTGACTAATATTAAAATCCAAAAGGTGTCCTATTTGGGTCATGTACTTAGAGGAACAAAGTACAAATTACTGCACCTGATCATCCAAGGCAAAATAGAGGGCCGAAGATGTGTTGGCAGTAGGGAAATCTCCTGGCTCCGCAATATACGTGATTGGACTGGTATAAGGAGCGTCGGGGATCTTTTTCAGGCTGCCGGGGACAAAGATGCTTACTCTCAGGTGATAGTCTATGTTGGGGGGACCTGACATGACACTGGGAAGAAGAAGAAAAAGATTATTGACAGATTCAAAATATTACAAAATTCATATACACACATAAGTTGAGTGTAAGGATAGGAAGGTAGGGGCTGCGGCCATTAGATAAAAATACTTCCCCGTATCTACATATGTTCAGTAAAACGTATTTGGTAAGAAAACTGCAGCAAACTTTCTAAGTAGTACGATCTACAAAGAAACTTTTGTAGATCTTCCGATATGTGATAGTAACACATTCGACTTTAGTGTAGTAAATTCATAAATTTTGATAAGACCTCTTAACGAACTTTGACAAGATAAGGTCAAAGTTCAATTTATCCAAATATTAATGTTTTTCTTTTGTGATTCCTTGTTATATGATAAACTATGAAGGAAAATTGAGGAAAAAAATCACTGGAAATTTTTCCTTATAGGTTTTTTTTATGTAACACCCACGTTACGTTGCCAAAATATCATTTTTTATATGTAACACCCATGTTACATTGTAAAAATATCAATTTTTATATGTAACACTCACATTTCATTGCCAAAATATCAATTTTTCCTCTCCGAATGAGGCAACTTCAAAACATGTGTTTTGAACGTATAAACCGCTTCTTCAGGCATCGAAAAACGTTGACCTCACAATTTATTTTTAATGTTCGGGAATAAAAAGAAGTCATTGGGTACCAAATCAGGGCTGTACTGCGGATGACCCATTAATTCGATGTTTTGAGTGCTCAAAAAGACACTTGTTTGAGCCGATGTGTGAGAGCTCGCATTGTCGTGGTGGGGAATGATCCGTCTTCGGCGGTTGGTTTTCCTTATTTCTCCAAACACTTCTGGCAAACAAATGGCGGTGTACCATTCAGAATTGACCGTACGATGTTCCACTAAAGGTACTGTTGCGATATGACCATTTATACCAAAGAAACAAGCCACCATTTGCTTCGAAGTGCTGTGCGCGAACAACTTTTGTTGGATTTGGCTCGTCTTGAAAGACCCATACAGTCAGCTGCTGTTTAGTTTCTGGCTCATATGCATAGATCCATTATTCGTCGCCTGTCACGATCTTATAGACGTCTTTTGAAGCACCGCAATCGAATTTTTTAAAAATTTCTTTGGACCAATCGACACGAGCCTTTTTTTGAGCGATTGTCAAATTATGCGGTATCCAACGTGAACAAATCTTTTTGACGGCCAAATATTCATGCAATATTGAATGTATGCGAGTGGAAGTAATGCTTAAACATGCCTCAATCTCACGATAAGTCACATGACGATCTTGCAATATCAGTTCACGCACAGCATCGATGTTTTCTGGCACAACAACCGATTTTGGACGACCTTCACGAAATTCGTTCTGGAGCGAACTACGACCACGATTGAATTCGGAAAACCAGCGAAACACAGTGGCCCGGGATGGTGCTTCATCACCAAAAGTCGAAGCGAGTCGATCGGCACACTGTTGTTGAGTTAGTCCACATCGAAAATCATAAAAAATCATCGCACGTAAATGTTCACGATTTAATTCCATTTTTGGCCGAGATGAATTTTTCAAGTCACTGTAAACAGCACAATTAGCACTCATATGACAAAACTTTCTGAGCACTTATACCATTAAAAACGTCAAACTTTACGATGCTGATGTCAGATTTGACGTATCTACACTGGTGTTGCCATATCTCAAAACTTAAGTTGCAACCCTCGTATCATAATATCCCGCCCTATTGGATTGATTTAGAACGTAGATAGTCGTAAGTACAAGGCAGTAGACTGGAGTGAACTGAGAATGTATTTTTTACTTTCGGCGCTCCTTACGTGCGGCCAATCACTCATAGCAAGCACCTGTTTTCGCCCTTGCAGCATGCCGTCATGACTTGCGAGATATCACAATTCTCGCAAGTTTTCGCGTGCATGGGTCGGCCAACTTTTGATAATGTCTCGCGCGATGGCCGCGCAAAAGGAACATTTCAGTTACGGTCGTGACACAGCACGGACCTCAACAAATATAAAATTATATTAGGTGTACAAATAAGTTTCCGCCGTTTTTTATAAAAAAATGGGCATTTATTGTGAAAGAACGGAACCTCATGTTTTATTCGAAGTAGTACCCATCGCTTGCCACTACTTTTCCCCATCTTTCTGTCAGCATACGAATACCGCGTCAGTCATCATCATCATCTTTTGAGGCTATCCACGAATCTACTCAATTTTTGGTATCTTCATATGATGTGAAGTGCTGCTCAAACAGGCCATGCGTCATCGATCAAAACAAGATGTAATCAGAAGGAGCAATGTCTGGTGAATACAGCGGGTGGGGTAAAACTTCTCAATTGAGTGTTTCCAAATAGGTTTTGACCGGTGCCGCAACATGTGGACTAGCATTATCATGCAGGAGAATAATTTTGTCGTGTCTGGCGTAGTAGTGGGCGCGCTTTTCCTCGAGTGCTCGACTCAATCTCATCAATTATGTTCGGTAGACAGCCCCAGCAATGGTTTCATTCGGTTTGAGCAACTCATAATACACGACACCAAGCTGATCCCACCAAATACACAAGAGTTTTTTTCCATGAATATTTGGCTTAGCCGTAGATGTTGAAGCATGACCAGGGGATCCCCATGATTTCTTCCTTTTTGGATTATCATAATGGATGCATTTTTCATCACCAGTAACTATATGGTGCAGAAAACCCTTTCGTTTATGCCTGGCAAGCAGCATTTCACATGTGGAAAATTGGCATTCAAAGTTTCTCCGTGTCAGTTCATATGAATCCCAATTTCTTTGTTTTTGAATCATTCCCAATGATTTCAACCCATGTGAAATTGCTTGTTGAGTCACTCCTAATGTAAGTGCAAGTTCTTCTTGCGTTTGGCACGAATCTTGATCCAATAATACTTCCAATTCCGCGTCTTCGTACACTTTCGGCCTTCCGCTACGTTCTTTGTCTTCGATGTCAAATTCACCGTTCTTAAACTTTTGAAACCACTCACGACAACTTCTCTCACTTAAGGCAGCCTCACCATATGCTTCTACAAGCAATCGATGCGCCTCAGCTGCAGATTTCTTCAAATTGAAGAAGTAAATCAAAAGTTCCCGCAAATGACGCTTATTCGGCTCAAAACTTGACATTTTCGAACACAAAAAAATATGTTATACTGATAAAAATTCACTAATATTTCAAGGTCATGTTGTTGACAGATGTCCAACCTTACGATAATGACATTTTACATCTGACAATTTTAACCATAACTTACTGGTGGCGCCAACTTTTGTCAAACGGCGGTGACTTATTTGTACACCCAATACATAAAAAATACCAAATAACATCAAAATATTAGTTGTTAACATAAGTTGTGTCCGTTTTTTTTCCAATTTTAAAAATGAGCACCAAAAGTAAAACAAAATGGTAAAGGTTATACGTCATTCGAAAGAAAATTTTCTGCTCTACAAGATATTGTGTTTGCTTTTACGTTACATATATTATTTTATTTGATTACAAGCCTTCAAAATGGAATGTCAAGTGGACGAAAGTGAGCATTTTCGACACCTCCTTCTGTTCGCGTTCAATCGAGGAAATAAAGCTGCCAACACTGCTCGCGATATTTGCGAAGTGTACGGTGAAGATGCTTTGAATGAAAGGACAGCTCGTCGACGGTTTTTCCTTCAATAATGACGTCGAATTGCGGATATGGTTGGACGAATTCCTCGAGTCAAGACCAGATAGTTTTTATCGCACAGGCATTGAAAAACTTGTAGAACGTTGGCAAGAAGTTGTAAATAATGAAGGAGAATACATTATTGACTAATTTGTTGTAAAATAATGAAGGAGAATACATTATTGATTAATTTGTTGTGTCCTCTTGTTCTCTTGGAAAAAAATGGACACAACTTATGTTAACACCCAATATAAACAAACAGGAAAACAAATACATCATATGTTTTGGGAGTACATACGTCCGATACAATCTCTTCCAACCAAACAGAATGATGTATTTATAGGCCCTAAGTGTTAACCAGACTGGAATCCTATTTAAAAAAATCTGGGTTCCAGCGGGGATCGAACCCGCAACCTCCGGATCGGCAGACAAATGTCTTACCACCAGGCCACGGAGGCCGTTGGTTTGTATGTTCCGGATATTTATCTTAGACAACGCACCCATAGACTGTTCTATCAACCTATAAGTGGAACCAGCCTGCCTTTGGAGATGCCGGTGGTAGGTAGAGCAATCACACTGTATAACCGTGCGTGTCCTCATATAGACGTGTTTCATGTGTCGTTCAGCTTCTTCAGGAAAAATCTCTTGAATTGAGTGTAGTACTTGCAATAGTTTAATATTTTTACATTATCTAACATGCTACATTTTGTTATAATGTTTTAGTGTAACATGTACATTTTTACAATAGTTTTTATAAGTCTTAAAATGTTGAACTGTTCTATACATGTTTTTTTTTTGTACTTGTTATGTTCGGATTTTGTACGAATTAGGGAAACTTGTAACGTGCAAAGGACCTGAAAAAAAATGTAATAAACTGAGTTGAATTAGAAAGATACGATGCAGACATCCCATTAAGGGACGTGAATACAAAAATACAAAGTTTGAAATCAATTTCTCTTTGTGCAACAGGAGAAATCGGTGCAAAGTGGATAAAAAAAAAAAAAAAAAAAATTTGTTCGTGACACTTAACGTGTTGACTTTTTAGAAGTGTTTTGAGACTAAGACCAGAAAGGACTGTTGACACATGGAAACAGATGGAATGAGGAATCTATATTTACCCCAAAATATAGTTAAAACCCAAATCTTTGATGAATCTATTTTATGTTTCAGGATTCAATGGCGTTCTTTGATCAGAATCACAACATTCCATCTAGCATCGAGCCATCGAATTCCAACACCCTTTGCATCGACGTTTC
Source organism: Odontocerum albicorne (assembly GCA_949825065.1). Classification (NCBI taxonomy): domain Eukaryota; kingdom Metazoa; phylum Arthropoda; class Insecta; order Trichoptera; family Odontoceridae; genus Odontocerum; species Odontocerum albicorne. The sequence goes on from OX463868.1 coordinate 13,593,544, forward strand.
CACTCGTTCCTTTAACCCGAGTCGCACAAACATCGTGTCTTTCAGTCACGAAATCAAGAAACATAAAAATTACACTGAAGACATGACTATTCTGTTCTTAAACCACTTTAAAATGGAAATTGTGGAAGATGCTGAAAGCAATGTACAGAAGGTAAAGAAGGTGTTTTCAAAGACTGAAAACACCGTGACTGAAGATAGAAGTACGGAAGTGGAAACTGAGAAAAGGTGTAACGAAATGTGGATTAAAAAGGAAGATGAAGATTTGGAGAACAGTGGGGAAAATTCTAATAGAGAAGGAAGATGTAAGGAAAACTATTTAAAGACAGAAGTCCGAGGTTTGTATTTTATTCCTTAACCCTTTGATGGACACTATATAAACCACCATAATGTTAATGCCTTATAGTTAAGGCATTAACATTATGGTGGTTTAATGACATTGTAATTTGTTTTATCAAATACTGTTTATTCCACTTTTTGTAACGGTATAACCCTACTAGTTTCAAGGTGCACACCTCATCATCAGGGGAGTACAAACAAGACTGAATTCTGTTCGAACTGGTACCGAGATACACGTTTCTAACGGTTAACATTCAGATTGGGAACTGGGGGTTCAGGGAGGCATGGGACAACCTCGGCGAGCAGCGGAGAGATTCTTGGGATTTATGTGTTTGCCAGATGTTCACCTCGATACACTGACTTAGAAATTTCTAGGGCTTCTAATCTGTCCAATTAACATAGTAACGGAAATAAATTGGTAGAGTTATACGGTTTTCAAGGTTTTCACCTCATATATAAAGTGGAATAAACAGTGTTTGATAAAACAAATTATTATGTCTTTAAATCTCCACAATGTTAATGCCTTAACTATAAATAATATATAAAACAGATTATAATGAATCATAGATTATAATATCGTAATCAAGTGCACAACCAAATAAAAACCTGTGACATCATCATATTTATACTATACATGCAAACATAAAAACAAGTTAATCTGTGTAAACAAGTTCACACTCATCCCTAATCATTTCATTCCGTATTCTGTCATACACTGTCACCCCATGTATTCTTCTGTGCATACTTAAGTATTTATTCGGCTCTTTTCAGTTGTACTTGTTCGACATCCATATTTCACTCTTATTCATCAAAGTTGATACTAAAATACTGTTGTTGACCATCATCTTGGGGAGCACAAACAAAACTTGTGTGTGCTCTCCTAATGATGAGGTGAAAGCCTTGAAACCGGTACCGTTACATAAAGTGGAATAAACAGTGTTTGATAAAACAAATTACATAAATTATAAAGTTATTTTTTCCTTCTGTTATATTTATTTTTATTTATTTCTTTAACACTTTTATTGCAAGTACAATCAAGCGGGCTTATTGCCAGGCGGAAATCGCTTCCAAACAACCAGACAAAAGTAAAAGAAGCGAGTTACATGGTCGCATAAATCATTCAAATGACTATCCATCCCCACGAAATCCATAAACACATACGTGAGCATATGTCCACGGACCCCACAAAGACGGACAATCACCCGAACATTCCTTTTCATATAAAGTGAGATATCATCAATCAAAGGAAAAGGAAGGGATGGTGGAAGGGAAAAGGAATGAAAAATCAGGAATGAAACACATTATTTTACTGACTAGAAATTAACAGTTTGTAGTTATAATGTTGACGCTAAACGTAAGGCAGAGTTATTTTATAGTCAGTATTCTTATTAAATTTTTATTCTCTTTCAGATGCCTACTCGGAAGATCTTGGTAACGATGATTTAGACATTATAGAGACCACTTCCGATACATCCATCTTCGAACAACAGATACAGAAAAAGAAGAAAACCAAATCGCTAATAAGCACTATAAAGAAAAATGATTCGAAACAAAAAAACAAATCCAAAACGAAAAAGACGAAAAGCAAACTCAAACGTGCCGACACGTTAGAATGTGACATTTGCAATAGAGTCTTTACTGAACCACGAAACGTCTTAAGACATAAAGAAACCGTACACAATGCTAATAAAATCGTCTATTGCGATAAATGTGGAATGTCCTTTGAAACAAACGCTCTTTTAAAGATTCATTTCGAGGTTCATTCGGATCCGAAAAAGATTAATCCGTACATTTGTAAAATTTGCGGATTCCCATATCGTACAGCGAACAATTTAGAGACACATATGTTGGAGCATACCGGCGGAGAGTTTCCGTGTACCGAGTGCGATAATGTCTTTAATACACCCGGCCAACTGACCATGCATAAGAGAATCCATCCCAAAGTTAAACGTGCCACGTGCGAGATCTGCGGAAAGAATTTCAAATGTCAGGCGGTTCTTAACGAACACGCTCGCCTTCATTCCGGCGAGTTGCCTTTTAAATGCGAGTTTTGCGACAAAGCTTACAGAAGAGCGGCAGCAATGAGGATACACCGACGTACGCATTTAGAACCAAAGCCGTACGATTGCGGACAATGTGCGAAAAAGTATACTTGCCGTAGCTCTCTCGATTGGCACGTCAAGTCAACCCATAAACGTATGCGTCCTTTCCAATGCGATATTTGTCGAAAGGCCTTTTTGAAAAAGTGCCAATTGACTCATCACATGTTTTCGCATTCTGATTCGAAACCGTTTAACTGTGCGCTGTGTGGCAAGTCGTATATGATGCAAAGAGATTTGGATATTCATATGAAGTATCACAGCGGAGAAACGTACCAATGTGATCTTTGCAGTTATAAAGGATTGACGCAAAGTAGACTGGAAGTTCATAAAAAGATTCATACCTCCGATAGGCCGTTCTCGTGTAAACTGTGCAGCTTTAGGACGCATTCTGTCAGGAATTTGAGCAGTCATAAAAGAATGCACGGAAAGAATAAAGACACTATTTTGGATTTAAATATCGTTGAAGAGGAATGCTTGTAGTCTAACTCCTCATTCAGCAATTATTGCGACATCTATATTTCGATGTGATCTCGAAAAACCCCTTCTAGCTTACTTCAAAATGCTCTCTTTGAGATGAAAAACACTTGTTTGAACGTTTTTTCTATTCTTTAGAAAGATATTACAGGTCATATCGACATTCATTTGATAATCATGTCGCGGAGTTGCATATGCTGCGGTGGTCACTGGGCATCACTAGATTGGGTAAGACCTGAAATTAATGAATTCGTGGAACAATTAAAGTTGCGCCAATAGTAGATAAAGCCTGGGTAGCATGATTACACTAATATGGGCACGTGCAATGGTAGTATGAAGGGTCTACGCTAAAGATAGCCACGAATAGGGGAACTACCAAATAGACGCAGAGGAATACCCAAAAAGAACTTATATAAGAAAGTGGATGCGATTGGACTATCCCCCATAATTGCAATGTATTTTCTTCCTATCTGAAAGCCTACTATACTTAAGAAAATGTAGCATGGTCCCTGTGACAGTTCACAATTTGTCTCAATACAACCTTGTAACGACGTTCAGTAATTTCAATTATTTTATCAAGTTTAATATAAGCCTCGATTCTAATAGATAGCGAGTTATTTAGGTAAATACATTACATAAAACTAACAATAATGACAAATTAATACATCTTGTTACAAATTAGCAAAAATGTGGCAGTTTGTTAAAATCAAATAATATTTGGTAACGTTGGCCAAAAGTCACTACGTTAGTCCGCATTGGCTAGGAATGGGGTATACAATAATTGGATTTTTTCTTTTTTTATACCTAAAATTAAATGTTCGTAATTAGTATTAATTCATAGTGGATCTTGGCCTATTTAAAGATAGATACAAATCATACGATACATTAGAAAGTCAGTATAATGAAAATTAGGAATTAAAACGTCAGTTTAGAGAAAAACAATTTTTCGATTAATAAAAAAACGATTCAATTTGTAAATAAAATCTATTTTACCCCATCCCTTTGAGACATGACATTTCAAATGTCACAGGAACCATCCTACATTTTCTCAAGTATAAGGACATACTTATTCAAATATCTTGGCTCAATCGTAATAACAGATGGAAAAGTGCTCCAGGATGTAAAGAACAGAGTAAAAATTGTCTCGAAAAAATGGAGAGAAGCGACGAGGGTTATGTATGACAGAAGACTACTAATATAGCTCAAGAGCAAGATCTACAAGATGGTGATCAGGTCCGCTTTACTACATGGAGCCGCGTGCTGGATTCTAAAGATAAAAGAGGAACAATTGCTTCATGTCGCGGAGATGTGTATACTACGGTGGTGACTGGAATGATCAAAGTGGCGCCAATAGTAGATAAAGCCCGGGAATCACGACTATGCTGGTATGGGCACGTACAACAGTGTGATTATGGGTCTACGTTAAACATTGCCACGAATTGGGAACTCCCAAATAGACGCAGAGAAAGACCCAAGAAGAACCTCTACATAAGAAAGTGGAGGAGGGCCATGATAACACTCGGACTTTCCCTGAGTGATTGGCGAGATCAAAAGAAATGGAGGAAAAAAGTCCAAGCAACCCCAAAAGGATGGGATAAGGCAAGGGAAAAGGAAAGAAGCAACATTCAAGGCGATATGGAGTGGTGAATACGGAAGCAGATCAGAAAAAGAAAAGACACTTGGTGAAGTAATTAATTTTCAGTTTTCTATAGTTCGGAAATTCTAGGATGAGTCCTGTGACAGCTCACAAATTGCCCCAATACAATCTTGTAACGATGTTCAGTAATTTTAATTATTTTATCAACTTTAATATAAGCCTCAATGTTCGTAATTAGTAAATAGCGAGTTATTTAGGTAAATACTAGAATTTCCGAACTATAATACACAAGAAAGACTTTATAAAATAAACTTGTAATGGACTACTTAACAGCAATTAACTGTTCCTGGGGAATCACTTTATATTGCAATGTATTTTCTTCCTATTCGAAAGCCTACTATACTTGAGAAAATGTACCATGGTCCCTGTGATAGTTCACAAATTTGCCCCAATATACTACAACCTTGTAACAACGTTCAGTAATTTCAATTATTTTATCAACTTTAATATAAGCCTCGATTCTAATAAATAGCAAGTTATTTAGGTAAATACATTACGTAAGGTTGTATTGGAGCAAATTTGTGAGCTGTCACAGGACTCATGCTAGAATTTCCGAACTATAATTGATAATGGAATTGTATGAATCGATTATCAACAGAATCAAAAAAGTTAAAATGATGTCTTTTTTATATAATTTTTCCATAAAATAAAAAATTTTTATACATCGAGTTTAATTATTTCCTACATATTAACCCTGAGAGCGCTACGAGAAAAAAATATAATTGTCTATCTAGTGCTGAGATATATTTACGATTCGGACGTTCGTGATAAATATTTATTCTAAACAACAAAAAACCAAAAAGAATATATTTTTACAACATAAATATATTTTAGAATATGTACCCTTGTATTCTAAATGAATGATATTCATTTAGAATATAAGGGTAGCACAAATTTCTTCCACTGCTATAACAGTGCGCCCATCTCTCAGGGTTAAAATTGTTACATACATACATACACTATCATGTCATTTCTCTATCGAGGTAGAGGCAGAGAGAAGAGCCAGACTTTCATGTCTCGACATATAATTACCCTCTTCTACATCCATACACCTAATGTGACTCCTACGATTTTTCTGACTTTTTACATTTCCTTCTGACAAAATATGCCATATCAAAATTTTCCTTCTGTCAAGTGAATGACTTGATCCAACCATACCTTTCGTGGTCTTCCTCTTTTACGCCCTCTAGTTATATTTTTAATATGTATTTTTTAAATCTTGATTCATTCATTCATCCCATATAACACTAAAACAACAACAACATAACACAAAAACACATATTGCAGGTTTCCCAAAAATTGATTTTAAAAATAATTAATAAACTTCCTGCCCGGCATCCTACAGCGGAGCTTTTCAGGAAGTATCGGGTCCTGAACATAGCCAATTTGTATTTCAAATCCATCCTCTGACACTATCATCAAGAGGAAGGGAAGATGCAGACTCAGCAGAGACACATGGCAACTGATCACTTGTTCACCATCCTTAGACTTAAAACATCTTATGCCCAAAGGCAATATACCTATTTACACGTAGCTCCCATGACATGCAATGGGGTGTTGAATTCAATAAAGACAAAGGGAAGAAAACAGTTTAGGCAGTCGATCAGAGCGTGGTTGTTATTGCGACAGGAGTTTGAGTACTTGGGCTTGCAAGAGGAATGAATTGTGGAAGAGGTTTGTATGAGCTCTTGTGTGTGGTATTTTTTGTTGTTTTATGTTTGTATATTTTTGTTTTTATTATTATGATTATGTGCGGTATATTGTGGGGTGAATGTTTTTGGTCTGTCTGGAGTGATGAATTCAATATCAAACTAATTCTCCAAGTTTGGTCTGTAGTGATGAAGTGTGAGGAGTTTGATTTCGCGTGATATATATCATAACATACATATGTAATTGAGTGTCACTGTTTGTCAGGTTGATGAGAATGTGCAACGGGGTTTTTTACAATAATAAATCGGGAAGAAGTATCAATTTATTTTTTCAAGCTATATTTCCTCAGTGAGATACAGGCAAAGCCTAGTTTATTGGGGACACGACAAATGAAAGGCAACAAACCTAGATACATTAAAATTGTGTGGACGAATTAAATTACCTGTTATTTTTTCGCAAATTATGTATATTTCTTGTCGTGTGTAAAATGAATAAAAATTTAAAACATTTTAATGTTATATATCATACGCACATATCTACATACAAGCTACATATCAATGTACTTATTCATACACGCTACATATTAATGTTCATTTGTTCGTACAGAGAGAAAGAAAAGAAATGTATACACAAAAATACACGTACAATCACGCCATTTCCCTTGTGGTAACCAGAGAAGACAGAGCACCATACTTTTCTCACTCAACACACATCCTTAGTCTCTTCCACATATATACACCTGTCATACAACCTACAATTTCTCTGGCTTTCTACTTTTGTCTCTTTCAGAATATCGTTCCCATGATCCAACCAAACTTTCCTTAGTCTTCCTCTCATACGTGTACGATTTCCCCTCACATCTGCACTGTATATTTGTTTTGTAAGTCTTTATTAATTCATTCCATGTGCCCAAACATTAATTTAACGCATCAGCCTTAAATTCACATTCATCCTTAACCTGTACACCTCGTTAAAAATCAAATTCCACGAATCCTGTGCGCGGCACAATTTCGGCGTTTTTTAATTTCTAAGTTTAAACGCGTATTTTGTTTAGAACCACTGATATTTGATTACACCACCGAGTAAACATGACATTCAAGTAATTTTCTGATAATAAATAATAGTCATTACTCTTAAGGAGACTCGTTAAATAAAGGAGATAAACTAAACATTACGTAAAATACACAAAGGAATGCTACAGATCAGGTCACAGGCGTTTGTGCTTCCCGCGAGGAACACGTTAAACACTTCAATCCGTATTCTGTCATACATTGTCGCTCCATGTATTCTTCTCAATACACGCATGGCTCCTTTCAGTCTTCTCACATTCAGGTTTTACTATCAAACATTAAAGTTGGCACCAAAATACTATTGTGGACTTATCTTAGCAGATTTTGATACTGTCGGTTCGAGTATAAATGTTTGAGTGCTCTATTTATTTTGTTTCCTATTGCTACACGTCATTCGATATCTCTTTTAACTCCTCCATTATCTGAGAACATACATACCACCTAAATAGCAGAATACCTCAACTTGCTCCAATCTTTCATTACTCCCCCATATATCGCATTTACTTTTCCTTTCACACTTTTCTATCCCCATTACTTTGTATTATGCAACATTAATTCTCAGATCTTTCTCTTCGCATCTCTCATACTGTTTATTTATCAAATTTGCATAAAAATAGATGTTATGTTATGATATACGAGGCGTATCCAGAAAGTAAGTGTACTGAGGCTCTCATGACCGGATGGATTTATTTTCGACATGTTGGCTACACTTCTGTGTAGCCTGACCCTTCCCCTCCGCAACGAGACCGGTTTGAGGTTAGTCCGTTGAGAAGTGTCGACGCGACAACATGTTTCGTGAAAAATGTCAACCCAATCTCCCGCCAAGTGCGAAATTTTGTAAAAAGGCAAGAGTTTTTGAGGTGCTGCAAACTCCATGGAGATGAATTTCTCCGCTCCATCGTTACTGGAGATGAAACTTGGGTTGCATACTACACGCCTGAAACCAAAAGGCAGTCTCAACAGTGGCGTCACACCTCTTCACCCTCCGCCAAAAAGTTCAAAACCACAATTTCAGACAAGAAAATCGTGGCATCCGTGTTTTGGAACTGTCAAGGCATAATTTTAATTGAATATATGCGTCAAGGGGAGACTATCAACTTTGCAAGATACTGTGAGACCCTAAAAAAATTGCGGAGGGCGATTCAGAACAAGAGGAGAGGCATGCTGACAAAGGGAGTCTGCCTGCTGCATGACAATGCCAGACCACACACGGCCAACGACACGAAGGAACTGCTCGCCTCGTTTAAATGGGATGTCCTGAACCATCCCGCGCATTCTCCTGACCTAGCACCTTCAGATTACTATCTCTATACCTCCCTGAAGCTGCACATGGGTGGAAAAAGGTTTTCAACCGACGAGGAGGTGGAGAAGTGGACGGAGGGGTTGGCGGGAAACTACTTCGAGGAAGGCATCAAAAAGTTGATACCCCGCTTCACCACCTGCATTGAGAGGAATGACGACTATGTCGAAAAATAGCTTACATATGCACTACGGTAACCACGTATTTTTTTTGTTTAAATAAAAAAAATTGTAACCTACAAAAATTCAGTACAGTTACTTTCTGGATATGCCTCGTATTACCAAAATTGGGATGAAGGTTTAACGTTGTGACTTTATAAGGATATATTTTTACTATGTATTTTCAATCCTTCTTCCATGTTCATGGCAAATATTCAAGAGAAAGAAAATAATTTTCTATGGAATCTAATAGATTAAATAGTGTTTTTTTATCTATGACATCAAGAAAATGGAGGGGCGTAGCGATACGAAGTTTAATTTGATTTCCTCTTCTAATTACGCTGATGATAGTTGTGATATGTCAGAAATTAAAATATGCCGTTGTTGCCTGTCGACCGGCTGCAATATGGTGTATATATCTGAGAGTAACGACATTTTACTTGAACTGTTGACAGGTCCCAAGGTAGGCGACATTGTTGTGTTTTTTCCTTCCATCTGTCAAATTTGACAGTTTATTGTAGGGATGGGAATAGGGAATATTCAATTACAAAAAAATGAAAATTAAATATTTATCAAATGACACTATTTCGGCTTAAAATTGATATTTTTGTAGAAATTGAAGTTGTTTTTATCTTTTTATAAGTTCTTATAAAGTTGGAAATAGATTTTTTAAAAGTCTTCTTTAAAAAAATGTTAAAATAAAGAATGACTAAGCGAGTATACAAATCAGAAGTGCAAGGTGTGCGTGGAAGAGGTGGACCGATGAAAACGTGGCTAGATCAAATGAACGAGATTTATAAAGAAGGTAAAATGAGAAGTACGAATAATAAAACGATTGTGCAAGACGAGATGAGATGTATAGTATTCTGTCATACATTGTCACTTTACGTATTCTTCTCAATGCACACATTTCTACAGCATTAAAAAATGTGGAGTGTCAATGTTTGACAGAAGGCTGTATAAAGACACTTATATGAAAAATAATGTTCGGGTGATTGTCCGTCTTTGTGGGGTTCGTGGGCATGTGCTCACGTATGTGTTTATGGATTTCGTGGGGATGGATAGTCATTTGAATGATTTATGCAACCATGTAACTTGCTTCATTTAATTTTGTCTGGTTGGTTGGAAGAGATTGCCGCCTGGCAATAAGCCTGCCAGATTATATTTGCAATAAAAGTGTTAAATAAATAAATGAGAAATGGATAGAATGGATGTTTAAAGTAAGATGTTGAAAGGTGTTTAGGAGATGTGTCCTAGAGGGAGAGATGATGATGATTTGTTGATAAATAAAACACGTTTTCGATCGCAATGCGGAAAGAGGAATTTTATTGGTAACGTAGGTATTTATACTATTCGAATGCGAGCAAGATATCTCGCCGTCTCGTTTCTGCATCTGCAAAACGATTAATGTCGTATGTAGGTGATAATTTATTTACGGAACTGGCGAGACAGATGTGGTGCGTTCTCGCTCTAGCATGGAATGCGCTCCGCTCCCGGCAATGAGTTGAATGACCGACGCGTGGACTTGGTACTTGTTTGTTTTGTATTGCTAAGGAATGCAAAGGTCATTTCATCGGTCATTGACCGAGTGTGCGACCGCCGCAGGTGCTTTAAGATAGTTTGGACATGTAGAGAGGAAGAATGATGAAAGAATGACTAAGTGAGTATACAAATCAGAAGTGCAAGGTGTGTGTGAAAGAGGTAGACCGAGGAAAACGTGGTTGGATCAAATTGACGAGATTTTGAAAGAAGATTAAGTGAGAAGTACTAATAATAGAAGATTATGCATGACGAGATGTACAACATCAATGTGGAGGAGGCGAAAATTGTGTGCTTGTATAGAAAATGTTGGAGATCTGTTCTTTCTGCCTACCCCACAAGAGACATAATGATATGTATGAACAGTACCCGGCGGTAAGTAATACACATCGGGCTTAAGAAAGAGACTGTCGGCCATAATTGACTAACTTCGGCTTTGTAGAGCGTCGTCTCTGTCATTTATACACGTGTTCCGTCGCAATCTGTCAGTCGAACAGTTTAACAGCTCTTTCTAGATTCCGGACTGTTAGCGCATCGTGCGACAGAGATTTTAAAGGAGTATTAGGTTTGTATTGTACCATTTTGAAATCCTGACTAAACAGGCCATCTTTTGATGTAACTTGCCAGGTTAGCGTAATACATTATTTTTACAGTATGACGAGTTCAAGTTAGCTGATAAAAAATATTTAATTTCATGATCGGACAAAAACAATTTGTTTTCGAACGTGAAGGTTGTTTTCGTTTTATATCGGACTCCGACTAATAGCAGGGTTATCTAGGATTACGATACAACCATTAAAATCATAAAATATGGCAATTTGTAGTCACAGCGTATAAACATTTGGAGCAGGTTAGCTACTTTCACAATTTTCAAAAAAATGCCTGTAACTCGAAAAGTATAAGGCTTTTGCAAGAATTTTTTTTCAACTCTGAACCGTCATAAGCTGGCCTTTTCCTCGATACCGGCTTGACATCGAGTTACAGGACACCCTGTATGTATGTATATCACAAAATATTACCAAACTTACTTACGTAATTGTCGAAGATTTATTTTATAGTGGTAAAGAACTTAGATTTGTTTTTAGTGGAACAACACTTGCGTAGAACAAGAATTGGATTTTTTGAGAATTTTATCGCTATGTATTTCCAGCTAAGTGTCTCGCTGAGCAGCTGGGCTTGCTACCGCTGCGCCAACACCATGGATAGGCTGTCTAGGTTCAGGGATCTCTGCACCAGAGCTGATGGCACGCTCAGGGAGTTCTCTGCCAAGTATTCCTACTTAAACAAGGTAATATACCATACTTGGAACTTGTACATACATACTTACCATCTTAATTTATAATCAGTAAAATAACGTGTTTCATTCCTGATTTTTCTTTCCCTTTCCACCATCCCTTCCTTTCCTTTTGATTGATGATATCTCACTTTATATTGTAGGGAATACCGTCGTCCCTGAATATTGTCAACACGCACGGTCAACGACCGACGAAACGACCTTCGGACATGCCCAAAGGTCGCATACCAGAACATTAATATTGTTTACCCGCAAATACTATTTACGACACATTCCACAGTAGAAAGAGAACACATCACGCCGTCTCGCCAACAAATATTCTACCCACTATATTGTTCGCAACGTCTGCGACCACCTCTGCACGCACAGGAGTGAGATAAAAATATATTGCGGACGCACTCACGCGCCCCGTTCTGAATATGTATATATACCTACTTATCGATAAATAAAGGATCACTTATTGTTAATCATTTGACGATTCATCGCTGTTTACTACATTGATTGTCCACTCTCACTTTCCGCATTCCTAATCGACGTATTTTATTTTAAATACCAAACAATCATAATCATCAGCACGTCCTACTAGGACATCTCGCTAAAATATGAAAAATAATGTTCGGGTGATTGTCCGTCTTTGTGGGGTTCGTGGGTAAATGCTCACGTATGCGTTTATGGATTTCGTGATGATGGATAGTCATTTGAATGATTTATGCGACCACGTAACTTGCTTCATTTACTTTTGTCAGGTTGGTCAAGAGATTGCCGCCTGGCAATAAGCCCGCCAGATTGTATTTGCAATAAAAGTGTTAAATAAATACATACTTACCATCATGCCGTTTCCCTGTCGGGGTAAGCAGATAGGACGGAGCGTCAGACTTTCCTATCGTGACACACATCTTTCGCCTCTTTACTTTTTTTTCAAAATATCGTTCACTTGATCCAATCACACTTTCCTTAGTCTTCCTCTCAGACGCCTTCCACTCACATTTGCACTGTATATTTGTCTTCTTAGTCTTTCTTCATTCATGCGTTCGACATGTCCTAACCATCTCAGTTCATCTCATTTTTATATACTTATACCTTTAGACAGATTAGCGGTTCTGAAAATATCCAAGTCAGTGCGTTAGGATGAACATCTAGTAAATAAATACATTCCCAAAATCTCAACGCTGTTTGCTGAAGTTATCTCCTGCCTCCCTTTATCCACAATCCCTAACACAAATTTTTACCATTAGAAGCGAGTATGTCGGTACCAGTTCGAACATAATTCAGTCTTGTTACACAAAGAGGGTCTGCTTCTAGTTACCTTATTCGCTAGGAAGAATATCAGCCAGGAGTCTTCTCATACTGCTAGACGATGCCGAGACTCCACAGTGTTACTCAGTTGGTTCAATTCCTCTATAGTAACGCGACGAAACTACTTAACGTGTTCCTCGCGGGAAGCACAAACGCCTGTGATCTGACGACAATCCAAGTTTCAAATCTCCTTAAGAGTAATGGGTGGTTGGGTTAGGTTAGGTTAGGAGTTTAACGACAATCCAAGTTTCAAATCTCTTTAAGAGTAAAGATGATTGGGTTAGGTTAGGTTAGGAGTTTAACGTGTTCCTCACGGGAAGCACAAACGCCTGTGATGTGATCTGTAGCATTCCTTTGTATATTTTACGTAATGTTTAGTTTATCTCCTTTATTTAATGAGTCTCCTTAAGAGTAATGACTATTATTTATTATCAGAAAATTACTTGAATGTCATGTTTACTTGGTGTTGTAATCAAATATCAGTGGTTCTTAACAAAATACGCATTTAAACTTAGAAATTAAAAAACGCCGAAATTGTGCCGCACACAGGATTCGTGGAATTTGATTTTTAACGCGGTGCACAGGTTAAATATAGTTGAAAATAATGTCTAAGTGGATTCCTCATCATATAATACGCTATTTGTACTTAATGGTATATAGTTCATAATTTCATAGCACAAACAAGACTTGTTTGTGCTCCCCCTGATGATGAGGTGAAAACCTTGAAACCGGTAGGGTTATACCGTTATATATAGTGGAATAAACAGTATTTGACTATACTAGAGAAAATGTAGCATGGTCCCTGTGACAGTTCACAAATTTGCCCCAATATAACCTTGTAACGACGTTTAGTAATTTTAATTATTTTATCAACTTTAATATAAGCCTCGATTCTAATAAACAGCGAGTTATTTAGGTAAATACATTACATAAAACTAACAATAATGACAAATTAATACATCTTGTTACAAATTAGCAAAAATGTGGCAATTTGTTAAAATCAAATAATATTTGGCGACGTTCGTCAAAAGTCACTACGTTAGTCTGCATTGGCTAGGGATGGGGTATACGATAATTGGATTTACGATTTTTTTATACCTAAAATTAAATGTTCGTAATTAGTATTAATTCATAGTGGATCTTGGCCTATTTAAAGATAGATACAAATCATACAATACATTAGAAAGTCAGTATAATGAAAATCAGGAATTAAAACGTCAGTTTAGAGAAAAACAATTTTTCGATTTATGAAAAAAACGATTCGATTTGTAAAAAAAAACGAATTTACCCTATCCCTTTGAGACATGACATTTCAAACGTCACAGGCACCATCCTACATTTTTTTGAGTATAAACAAATTACCATATTATTAAAATAATTATCACTAAACATATTGTTTATTATTTTAGGAATTCCTCAACTGCATAAAATCGGAATACGAAAAGAATTTTTTAATATTTCATCCAACGAATTCAAATACTCTATGCATCGATGTATCTACGTCGTCTATGGATTTCGCTAATTGTAGTCAAGTCAATATTGTTGCTTTTGCCTATGGTAAAAATATTCCTAAAAATTTCACGGATGATATGAACGTTGTCTATAAAACATCACTGGACACTGGCGTATACTCCTCCATATATAGGAGTTCACGGCCATTATTCAAAGAGAGAGAGAGAGTTGTCTATAAAAAACCGTTTAAAAATGACATGGAACAAAGAGTAAACAGTAATTTTAACGATAATCAATTGACGTTTGACTACGAGATGTTGGATTTAAACGAAAGCACGTATGATGCGATGATAAGCGAATTTGAAACTCAGACAAACGTACTACCGAATAAAATCGTAGATTTAAGATTGAGAACTGAAATAGCGAACAGTGTTGAACCGAGCAAAGGGAAGGAAGAAATACGTGACAAAGGTGAGGTGTTTATAGCTTAGCTATTTTTACAATTTAAGTATGTAAGGATGAATTAATTAATTAATGAGCATTACTCGTGATGAGTTTAATAGAAGGCACAATACAAAGTGAAGAATCAGGGTACATGATGTTGTTGCCACGCAAGATGTAATAAGGACTATGAAAGTCATATGTGTCGACGCTTTTCAAACCCAGGTATGTCCACGTAAGTTCAAATCGAGCAAAACGGTATTTTGTTCCTGATCACTGAAAACTATATACAGGGTGTAACACCCGGTGACGATCAACGGAAGCAGGGTGATGGGGGACACTCAATACCTATCGATTTAATTCCCATGTATGTTCGGCGATATTCAGTGGTTCTCAAGTAATTTGGATTTTTATGAAATTTGAATATAAACCCAATTTTAGACAACTTCGTAAGTGTTACTAAACTATTAACTCTGCGATCGTGATTTTTTTTCTAGAATTAATTTAAAATGGACCTTACGTACAACAATACCATGTTCCGTCGCAACCCTCTAAATTTGGAAAGATAAAAAAAAAACATTTTTGATATAAAAATGATGTCTTTTTGAGAATTTCTTTATAGATGACATTGTGTTTTCAAAAAAAAATTCCTAGAAATTCAAGTCAGTAGAAAAAATAAAGCATATTTCAATTTGGACATACTCACTTTTGAAAAACGCTCATTGAAAATGCGTTATTTTGATACGACACCGCATGGACATACTCGAGTTTGATTGATGTTGACAGTACGACTACGCCTCGCACATTGTGCTGATCCGAAAAAAGCCTAAAGCTGCGTGCAAGCGCATTGCGGTAACAGTCCGTGCGACAGCGACGACGCTCTACAAAGCGACAGTCTCTTTTTTAAGCCCGATGTGTATTACTTACCACTGGGTACTGTACTATATATATATGTGTCGATACTTTTCAAACCCAGGTATGTCCATGCAAATTCAAACCGAGCAAAACGGTATTTTGTCCCTGATCACTGAAAACTACATATATAAAAATTATGTGTCTTTTTGAGAATTGCTGTTGAAATTGTGTTTTCAAAAAAAAATCCTAGAAATTCAAGTCAGTAGAAAAAATAAAGCATATTTCAATTTGGACATACCCACTTTTGAAAAATGCCCATTGAAAATGCGTTATTTTGATACAACACCGCATGGACATACCCGAGTTTGATTGTTGTTGACAGTATGACTACACTACGACTGATCGGCCATCTTGAATGATGGCGCTCTCTGATTGGTCTAAACAGACATGTCTGACTTTGATAAAAACAACCTCGTAGACATAGCTGAGTTTGAAAAAACTCTTATTTCGATCTACATTTTGCATTGATTTGACGAGGAGATATCTTATTTTGAAAAATACAGATTTATCCAGGACTACATTTTGGTATATTTATCTTAAAAATGTCATCATGTAGACATACCTGGGTTTGAAAAGCGTCGACACATATATAGATATGGCCTGTTGCATATAGGGTATAGAGCTCCTTGCAACAACACTTGCGATAGCTTGTCTGCGTCCTCTCTCTCCATCAAGTACTTTCTTCAGCCCTTCATCAGTTTTCTAAAATTTACTATACTTTCATGCTGATGATGGCCTCCTTCCATCTACGAGAGACAATCTTACTTAACTCTTCCTTCCCTGTGATGTGTAACTAGTGCACATTGCTTCTAAACACTTTAATATCTCTATAAAAATAATAAATACTGGGTTCAGATTTTAGGTATTCCTCCGTACTACATTTACGCATTGAATGAAAAAACAATATTAATAATAATTAGCACTTATCGGCCACATCACAGATATTTTGTGAAAATTGGGAATAAATTCACCGATACAATCAAACGTGTGCTAGTGTGTAACGTAGGTATATTCATTCTAAAAAACCAATATGGGTGAAGAAGCTACGCTATTTACGTCTCACTCTACTTCAGTATATGGGAACGCAAGAAATAGAATCTCAGTTCGGTCGCTTCTCTCACTTAGTAGCCAGCCGGCTTTCATTCGAGGTGGTCGCTCCTTCCGTTTTGTGAACGTCGGCTGATGTTTTTTTCATGTTTTCAGCAATTAAATTTCAATTATTATCACTTTTCACTTCAAATTTAATTAATTTAAGCGATTGGCTATGAATATTCTTATTTTACCCATTTTAAATAGCTCATTTTTACATGTGTATTGAATACACATCACCGGAACGGGCGGATTTTTTTAACACAGGAAGGAAAAGGTTAACACTTCAGCCTTATGTTCAAATTCATCCCTTATCACTTCATTCCGTATTCTGTCATACATTATCACTCCATGCAATCTTCTCAATGCACACATCTCTACAACATTTATTTGACTCTTCTGAACCTTTTTCCAAGTTCCTGTTTCACTATCATATGTCAAAGTTGGCACCAAAATACTATTGTGAACATCATCTTAGCAGATTTTGATTCTGTCCGGTTTGAGTATATATGTTTTAATGCCCTATTGACTCACACGCCATTTCCTAAAGCGAAACAGATGTCACTTTAATTAAAATTATTGTGAGAATTTTTTTACATTTATGTATAAAATCATCCTATAATAAATTGGAGTTCTGCAATATATATTAGGTGTACAAATCCGTTTCCGCCGTTTTGTATCATAAATTGGGCATTTATTGTGAAAGAACGGAACCAAATGTTTTATTTGAAGTATTGCTTGCCGCTACTTTTTCCCATCTTTCTGGCAGCATACGGATACCGCGTTGGAAGAATGCTTCATCTTTTGAGGCTATCCACGAATCGACCCAATTTTTAGTATCTTCATATGATGTGAAGTGCTGCTCAGACAGGCCATGCGTCATCGATCGAAACAAGTGGAAATCAGAAGGAGCAATGTCTGGTGAATACGGCGGATGGGGTAAAACTTACCAATTGAGTGTTTCCAAATAGGTTTTGACCGGCGCCGCAACATGTGGACGAGCATTATCATGCGCTTTTGCTCGAGTGCTCAACTCAATCTCATCAATTGTGTTCGGTAGACAGCCCCAGCAATGGTTTCGTTCGGTTTGAGCGACTCATAATACACGACACCGAGCTGATCCCACCAAATACACAACAAGAGTTTTTTTCCATGAATATTTGACTTAGCCATAGATGTTGAAGCATGGCCAGGGGGTCCCCGTGATTTCTTCCTTTTTGGATTATCATAGTGGATCCAATTTTCATCACCAGTGACTATACGGTGCAGAAAACCCTTTCGTTTATGCCTGGCAAGCAGCATTTCACATGTGGAAAGTCAGCATTCAACATTTCTTGGTGTCAGTTTATATAGAACCCAATTTCCTTGTTTTTGAATCATTCCCAATGATTTTAACCGATGTGAAATTACTTGTTGAGTCACTCCTAATGTAAGTGCAAGTTCTTCTTGCGTTTGGCACGAATATTGATCCAATAACACTTCCAATTCCGCGTCTTCGTACACTTTCGGCCTTCCGCTACGTTCTTTGTCTTCGATGTCAAATTCACCGTTCTTAAACTTTTGAAACCACTCACGACAACTTCTCTCTCTTAAGGCAGCCTCACCGCATGCTTCTACAAGCAAGCGATGCGCCTCAGCTGCAGATTTCTTCAAATTGAAGAAGTTAATCAAAAGTTCCCGCAAATGACGCTTGTTCGGCTCAAAACTTGACATTTTCGCACACAAAAGAATATATTATACTGATAAAAATTCACTTATATTTCAAGGTTATGTTGTTGACAGATGTCCAACCTTACGACAATGACATTTTACATCTGACAATTTTAACCATAACTTATTGGTGGTGCCAACTGTACACCTGATAGTTTTTCCCATTTATTTATTCTAATTGTAATTTATTTTTAACAAACACTGTTTATTCCACTTTTTTGTGACGGTATAACCCTACCGGTTTCAAGGCTTTCACCTCATCTTCAGGGGAGCGCAAACAACGCTCCCCTGAAGATGAGGTGAAAGCCTTGAAACTGGTAGGGTTATACCGTCACAAAAAAGTGGAATAAACAGTGTTTGTTAAAAATAAATTACAATGTCTTTAAACCTCCACAACGTTAATGCCTTAACTATAAACAACATATTTATTCTAAGTTTATCTAATAGAATTTTCTACCATATTAGTGAGAGTCAATAATTTAGAATATTGAATTTTTTTTTTTTTTGTAGCTGATTATATGAAAGAATTCACTTGCACGTACACCTGCAGATTGTGTGAATTGCCTTTCGGAACTATTATTGCTCTACCGAACCATCACAAGTTCTGTAAAGGAAGACGCTGGACAAACATAATTAACAAGAGACTAGAAACTACGAACAGGGATAAATCACATAACAAAATGACAACACCCGAAAAGATAACACTCGAAAGCAAACAGAAGGTTGACGAACGCAGCTTACAGCAATCGGAAAGAGATTCCATTACGAGGGAGATAAGCTCAATAAATAAGACAAATTTTAATAAAGAATTAATTGATTATAAATGTTGCTATTGCGAAAAAACCTTTACGAATCAGAGCTTATTCGAAAAACACAATTTATCACATTCGAATAATAATCACGGCTGTAAAATTTGCGGCGAGACTTTCCAACATTCGCTACATCTCGAAAAACATACGAAAGTGCACGTCGATCCGATATCGCACGTTTGCACAGATTGCGACGCATCCTTTTCGTGTCTTTCTGAATTGAAGAGCCACCAGATGACGCACGCTGATGGCAGGATTCACTCTTGCGCCGTGTGCAGGGTTTCTTTCGTCACGAGATCTGCGTTGAGTTTACATATGGCAACGCACACGGGATCTAAATGTGAGATATGTAAGTATCACGAGGTAACAAATTTTTATTTTGAGTTAACGGGAATTGAGTTTATTTTTGGTTTATTTTTGAAGTGAAACTTGTACGAGTATCTATGCGGTAAGGCAAATTGGCTTGAATGTCACGAAAAGTGAAACGGTGTATTATATTATTATTATTTATTGATAAATTATTATTATTTATTTTAATATTAATAACAATTTATTATTAATTTATTTATATAGATAATAATTAATATTATTTTAATATTATTAAGAGTATTATATTATTATTTATCATTAAAATTATTATTATTAATTATTATTATTATTAATTATTTTAATAGTAATAATAATTTATTATTAATAATAATTAATATTATTAAGCGTATTATATTATTATTAAAATTATTATTATTTATTATTAAAAATAATATTTTTTATTATATACAATATTATTTTTTTATTAATATATTTAACATTTATTAATTTTATTTTATATTAAATTATTTTATTTTATTTAATATATAATTTATATTTTATGTATAATTATAATAATATATACATATATATTATAATATTAATAATTATATTATTATTATATTATAATTAATTATAATATAATTAATTGTAATATAATTAATGAAAAATATAATAATATTATTAATAAATGAATAATTTACTAATTAATAATAACATAAAAGTATTAATATATTTCATAATATTAAAAAATATAAATTTAATATTATTATAATTATTATTTATTATTAATATTTATTATTATAAATAAAAAAAAAACGAATATTTTTTTATTTAATTAAGAGAGATTTTCTTGAATTAAATTCCACATTTCCTAATCCTAAAAAAAAATGGTTAACAAATGGAAAAAAAGCAATGCATAAAATCAACTTTTCCTAAGAGCTAAGAAGTTTCACTTCTACCGCGCGAGACTCTCACGCATCTGTTTTTCTTTTACTGCCACTGGTTAATTGTAAATGATGCCACGTGTTTCCAGTAGGAGGCAACAGAGATCTCTCAGTACCCCAGCATTTGTGTCAATCTGGTCCTGCCCAGAGCATGTAGTCCTGATGTTGGAACAAACCAACATGTTTTGCGAGTCCGGTTTATCCCCACAATCACATTCAATGCTACTTTCACTCAAGAAACCCCATCTCTGCATGTTCACCTTGAATCTAGTCACCCCTACTGAAAGTTTATTCAGTGTTCTCCAATTACGCTAAGCAGTTAGGTGTCCAGGTGCCATTTTTTTCAAGTGTGTTTTCTTTCCACTTCCGGGACAACCTCGGCGAAATTCTTGATATATATGTGTTTGGCAGATGTTCACCCCAATGCACTGACTTAGATATTTCTAGGGCCTCTAATCTGTCTAATTTATTTCCGTTACTACTGATATGTAAGAATTTGGCATCATCGATAGAAAAAGTATTGTTTTCACGGTGATAATGATTAGCCATTTCAGAATAAATTAGAGGATTTGTTAAGGCGGATTTGTGTTCACGAAATCTCTTTTCAAAGGTTCTTCCTGTCTTTCCTATATAGAAATGATCACAGTCAGCACATAAAAGTGTATACACACAGCACTGTTGCTAAGTATTCCATTTTTGCCTTTCCCATTAAATAAGAGTTTCCGGAGATTAAAATGAGTGTAAAAAGCTGGCTTTATGTGACTTAATATTTTTGGTTATTTCGTATAATATGTTTTTATAAATAGGACTTTGCTCCATTTATAGGTGTGCTTATAGGTGGCGTTAAATATCTGTAACCTAGAGGATAAACCACGGAAGTCACTGCACCCTAGCGGATAAACGTCATATGCGTCATACATGAATTGTATGATGCAATGTCGTTTATACTCTGGGGTAAAATAGGACTCCAGTGATTTATCCTTTAGGGTACAGATATATGCTATATAAATTGTGCTATTAATATTTTTATTATAGGGTCTTTCAAAATTCAGCGCTTTTTTTAATTCATCTGGTTGTTCTTTGACCCAATTGACAAATACACAACGTTTTGCATGATCCAATGGTGGCTTTAGTTCCTATGTTATTTGAACCATATGTGCCTTCAGAGCTAAATCTTTTCGTAAAATACGCCATGTTGTGGGTTCTCCGAGTCCAACTTGTTGTGAACGTCAACTAATGGACATTTCTGGGTCTTCAGCAACACTTTCACAATGCTGGACCAAATCAATATGATCTTGTGAACGACCGCTACGGCTATATCTTTCTCTCCTTTTACCTTCCACCGAACCAGTTCTTTGAAATTTTTTAACAATTCGATTGATAGAACTTTCAGATGGACGATTACGCAACCCGTAAATATTTTCTAAAAACATTTTTCACTGAACGCCCATTTCCATAAAATAATTTAACAATTTGAACGCGTTGCTGTATTGTATACGACTCCATTTTTATAAATGCTCTACATTACACTTCTCAAGTGTCACAAGACCCAGGCAAGTTCGCGACGCCATCTGTATTTTATCCAAGAATTAAAAAAAGCGCTCAATTTGAAAGACCCTATATAAATACTAAAAAAATTATCTCTTGCAGGTAAATATGTATTTAAAAATGAGGACCAACTCACACAACACATGCTGACACATCGTAAACGTGGCCCATTGAATTGTAACATTTGCCACAAGGTCTTTTCAAAGCCAAGCAACCTGAAGAAGCACAATGCCACCGTTCATTCTGACCTGCGTCCGTTTTCGTGCGAAAAGTGTGGTAAAACTTTCAAACTGGACACGCTGCTCAAATCTCACATGAAGGTGCACTCGAACGGGCAAGGTTATGTCTGCGAAGAATGCGGAGTCACATTCCGGAGTCCGTATAACCTCAAAGTCCACAAGATGAGACACAGTGACGAACGCCCATTCCCTTGCAGTGTTTGCGCTAAAGCGTTCAGATCTGCCGGAAGTTTGAAGCTCCACCAAATGGTGCACAGTGGATTGAAAGAGTTCAAATGCGAAGTCTGCGGTCTCGGATTGAGGAACAAGTTTCTTCTTAAAGAACACTTTAGACTTCATAGCGGGGAAAAGCCGTTCTGTTGCCAAGACTGCGGGAAAACATTCAGGAGAAAGGTCCTGCTCAAAGTTCATAAGAGGATTCACACAGGTGAGTTTTCTTTCTTCTGCTTTTCGAAAAATGGCCGTGAACTGCTAGACATAGAGAAAGGAACTCTAATTCTTTTTTTTAGTGACAATATTAATCAGCTCTTTAAAAGTCATTCATGCATTGTCTATGGGAAGCGACCACCGTGGCCTGATTATCATATTTTTTTAATCGTAAGACACTCCTTTTTATTTAGAAAATTGGACTTAAATTGGGCTGCGTCTTATGGTCCGAAACACGTCAAGAATTAAATACTTCTTCTTCTTAAACTTTCTATAGACTCGAGAGTCTGTTACTGCAGGATTGTCCTCCTGTGATGCTGAGCTCCAGCTATCTCTTCATCATTTCGGGAGTCTCCCTGGTGGACGCCGTCCATCCGGCACCCCATGCAGAGTTATGTATGAGATTCTTGTGGAATTCATTCTCTGTACATGTTGTTACCAGTATCGTCGACGCTGTCGTCCCCACCTGACCACATCTTGGACCTCACAGACCTCTCGGATTGTGGTGTTCCTTACACGATCACGCAAAATCTTCCCAGCAATAGCGCGTAGAGTTCTCATTTCCGTTGTCCTTAGCATACTTCTGGTCCTGACAGTGTCCGCCCTCGCTTCGATGCCATATGTGAGGATAGGTCGCACACAGGTCTTATAAATGTGTACCTTGCTAATCCCCCTTTTGGGTAATCCCCCTTTGTTCTATACTATAGATATCTAAGGATTTTTTTTGTATTTGTTCTATATTGTTTTTATATTTGAGCTGATGAGGAGCCCAAACCGTAGATGCATATTCTAATTTGGTTCTAATTAGATAATTATATAAGTTTCGGAGGATATCGGTGCTGTTAAATTCTCTTGATATTCTCATTACAAAACCGAGTAGTTTGTAACAGTCCGATATCAAACGTGAGACATGGTTAACGAACGTGAGTCCGACATCGAAGGTTACGCCCAAATCTTTGAATTCAATGGAAATAAGTGACTTGCTAGGCGGTGCGATCGGAGTAGGTCGGGGCCCAGTCGGCGTAAGCAGGGCCCAAACCCCGAAAGTTGTTGTATTTCAAGGGCGATGGGCGCTTGTGACGGCCAACTGACCATTAATATAGAGGGCCCCCCAATTTGGAAATCATGCTTCGTCATTAAATAATTCTCAGTAATACCGACTTTACCGTGTTTTTACTTGAGACCCGCTACCCCACATCGACTGCCTGAGAGGAATCTCTCCCTGCTCTTCTTCTTCTTCTTCAAACTGGATCTTCGCTACGGAATTCGCTAGCTCGATTCTCTGAGCGCTACGCGGCGACCAACCACCTATCTACAGTCTTTGTACCTGTCCGGTACACTCTACAAAGCCGAAGTTAGC
Organism: Odontocerum albicorne; assembly: GCA_949825065.1. Lineage (NCBI taxonomy): Eukaryota > Metazoa > Arthropoda > Insecta > Trichoptera > Odontoceridae > Odontocerum > Odontocerum albicorne. The sequence goes on from OX463868.1 coordinate 13,617,662, forward strand.
CAATTATGACCGACAGTCTCTTTCTTAAGCCCGATGTGTATTACTTACCGCCGGGTACTGTACATCAACTTATATACTCGAACTGGACAGTATCAAAATCTACTAAGATGATAGTCCATAACAGTATTTTGGTGCCAATTTTGATATATGGACGTGAAAAGAGACGGAGAGGAGCCGAATAAATGCTGTAGCAATGCTTGCATTGAGACGAATACAAGGGGTGACAATGTTTAACAGAATACGGAATGAAGTGATTAGGGATGAATGTGAACTTAAGGCTGATGTGTTGAGTAAGGTGGAGAAGGAGCACGCTGAGATGGTTTGGGCATGTGTAATGAGAGAAAACTAACAAAACAGATATACAGAACAGATGCGAGTGGAAGGCGTATGAGAGAAAAAGACCAAGGAAAGCCTGATTGGATCAAGTGAATGGTATTCTGAAAGAAAAAGTAGAAAGTCAAGGAAATCGTCGAGGTTGTGGGAGACAGTGTATAGTTGTGGAAGAAGCCAAGGACGTGTGGCAAGATAGGAAAGTATGGCGCTCTGTCCTCTCTGCCTACCCTAACAGGGATATAGCGTGATGGTATGTATGATGGTATGATGAATATACATCGACATTTTAAAATACAGATTTATTTTAAGCAGGTATTCTACTCTATAGTTCGGAAATTCTAGGATGAGTCCTGTGATAGCTCACAAATTTGCCCCAATACAACCTAATGTAATGTATTTACCTAAATAACTTGCTATTTATTAGAATCGAGGCTTATATTTAAGTTGATAAAATAATTAAAATTACCGAACATCGTTACAAGGTTGTATCGGGGCAAATTTGTGAACTGTCACAGGACTCATCCTAGAATTTCCGAACTCTAGAGGCGTGAATTTCGGGCGTTTTTTTCAGACTAAATAAAAAAAATATACATATTATCCGATACATTTTTTTACAATTGATGATTTGCGAATGTACAAAAAAAAATTTGAAAAAAAAAAATGAAAATTCAAGATGTTATCAGCCATACCTTGTAATGAAAAAAGGGGGTGAGCTGGTCGACATGATTGGAACCCTTTCGTAAATCAGAAACAAAAATCATACAGTTTCTGGATAAGAAATAATATCGTTATAAGTTGGTACCAAAGGGAAAAAAAATCGTAAAATAACGGCTGTCTGAAAAAAAATATTTAACCTTTTTTAAAATCTTTTTTTTTTTAATTAAAAAAATTGTTTTGAATTTTCCAAGGTAGGAACGATAGAAAAACATTTATCAAAGTTTCATACCATATTTAAAGGCAATCGGTTGGATAGAACTTGAGATTTTATGTCGACCAGGTCGGAAAAAGAAGTTTCGAGAAAAATGCATTTAAAGTTTTGAGATTATTGTCCGAGTCATTCCGGTGTGGCGTAATTGCTGCCTCATTTATACTATAGCTATAACTTCGTAAATATTGAGAATTTTAAAATTTCCTTTTGAGGGCATATTCTTAAAGGCCTAAACTTTAAGAATATGCAAAAAAATAAAACGATTTTTTCAAATTTCTAGAGTAGAGTACCCCACCCCTTAAGGGAACGAAGGCTAAAGAAGATCCTTGGGGTTACCTCATGTATTTGATCTCCCCATGAGAGAGTGTTATCTATTAGCACTCCTAGGTTGTTAACAGTTTTATGTAATGGTATGATAGAGCCATCGAGTGATATTGGAGGGAGTAAGTCAGTGTTGAATTTACTGAGAAGCTGAGGACTGCCAATGAGGATCGCTTGAGACTTTGCTTTCATGTTATTTATTTATTTATTTTTTCAAAACAGGCTTAGCAATTACTTTGAAAAATAAATGTGAAAGACACAGCTGAAAACCTTTCTATGCATCTTCAAACTTATTTTATTTATTTTTTCAAAACAGGCTTAGCCCAATTACTTTGAAAAATAAATGTGAAAGACACAGCTGAAAACCTTTCTATGCATCTTCAAACTTATTTTATTTATTTTTTCAAAACAGGCTTAGCCCAATTACTTTGAAAAATAAATGTGAAAGACACAGCTGAAAACCTTTCTATGCATCTTCAAATTTATTTTATTTATTTATTTTTTCAAAACAGGCTTAGCCCAATTACTTTGAAAAATAAATGTGAAAGACACAGCTGAAAACCTTACTATGCATCTAAATAAGTCAAATTATCTTTGATTTTTTATTGCATGTCTTTGAATATATAGGAAATGATTTCTCATTTTTTTATTTTTACACATGACAAGAAATATACACAATTAGCGAAAAAACAACAGCTTTACTGAGAATCTGAGGGTTGCCAATGATCCCTTGCGAGTCCATCCAACCATGGTACTTCAGTTTACCCAACACAGAATGTATGAATATGGACAATGGGAAAGAATACTTCATTTATAGAACAGTGTGAAGATCTCGCCTGCTTAATATTAAGTCTTGAAATGTTTACAGTTTCTTTTTTATTTTATCTGCAGGTGAAAAACCATTTGATTGTAAGGAGTGTGGCAAAAAGTTTGTCTCATGGAGCGATCTGAATATCCACAAGCGAGCGACACACAGCGGAGAGAGACCCCATCCGTGCACCGTATGCGGGCGCTCCTTCCTTCGCCGCAGTTGTCTGGTAATCCACTGGCGCACCCACACCGGAGAGCGACCCTTCTCGTGTGACTATTGCAGCAAATCCTTCTCTGTCTCCAGCAATATGAAGATCCACCGGCGAATACATACAGGAGAGACATTTCCCTGTGACCTGTGCAGTTACCAGGGACTGAGTAGAAGCAGGGTACGGACACATCGACTCAGTCATACTGGCGAGCGCCCTTTAGCCTGTTCCGTGTGTTCGTACAGGACCACGACACATAAACAACTTAAAAGACATACGGCGACCCACAACAAAACTACATTTTACTAATAATAATTTATTTATACAAATAAACGGTACAACGTATAGATCATTCAGCCTGAAGAGTCATTTTGCAATAGTGTGAGAAACAGTGTGTTTACAAAAACTTGTCACTTAACTTTTTTAATGAAGTGAAAAAGCAAAAAAATATAAAAATAATATTTTATATTCAAACATTGAAATGAACACAACACGTTTTGTAAATTAAAAATGGTGTCAGCTTAAATTGTAACGCGCATAAAAATAAAATGAAAGTAAGTTTATTGAACATATTAATTGTTTAGGCATGGCAGATTCTACCTATAGGAAACATTTAATAACAATAATGGAATTTTTCAAGATTAAAAATAAATATAAGTACAAGTATTATAAAGTAAAAATGTTCGTCAGCTTTAATTAGATTATAGCGCATAGAAATACAATATTATTGTATGTAAGATTATTTAACATATTAATGTATCGTAATTACATAATTACAATGGCAAATAATACAGTTTTAAAATAATAGTAGATGGAGTGATACTAAATTCTAGGAAACTAACAAAGTTATAACAAAGTACATTCTAAGCTTTGGAAACATTTTGAATTATACATTACATTAGACAAAAATGGCACTAATAGATTGCAGCACTTGAAACTGAGGGAGGTTGTAAAATCTATGGAATTCAAATGGCAGACTTCCTTTTTCTGTATCAATAAACAAATATTTATTCTAAACAAAAAAATCCACTTCTGTATTTTTAAATGAATAATAAATAAATAAACAAAATAATCTGAATATATAATAAATAAAAAATCATGGTCACCCTTCTACACTATCCTTTCCTTACGGCGCGTGGACTCTATATTATGGTGTTTCCATGTTCCGCACACATCTCAAAGAAAGGAACCTGAGAACCCATCATAAAATATCAAATAAAATATATAATTGCGCAAAACAAAATATGGTTACAAGTCCCTAGTTCTTTGCGATGTGTGCGGAAGATGGAAACATGTGCGCGGACAATTCTTAACAGATGTGCAGCCGCACATGCGCACACCTTAGAGGGAATGTTGCTCGTCACAGCTCTGCAACAAAATACCTCGTCACAGCTTTAACAAAAACGTAGTAACTTTGAATATTCAGTTTACGTCAAGGTTCAGAAATTTTTTTTAACCTTTCTTTCCCTGTGTTGGGTATCTTCTACACGTTGCTTCTAATAACCATCAATATCTCTATAAATATTATAAATACAAGGTTAAGATTTTAGGTATTCCTCCGTAATATATTTACGCATTGATTTAAAAAATAATATTAATAATAATCAGAATTTATCGACTACATCGAGGTGTTTTGTAAAGATCGAAAACAAATTCGCATTTAAACGCTGCGCGTGCCTCGTCTTGACGATAGGTGAATAGTATGCGGGAAGCGCGACACTATATTCGCATCTCACTCTTGCATACTAGACTGAATTGCGAGGAGCTGAATTGTCTCAACGTCGCAAGCATAAGCGTAAGCGCTGGGATATGCGACTGACATTCCGCGCCACTAGTAGCTTCTAAGCTTGCAAATAGGTTAGACGTACGCCCGTTCCGTGAGCGGTGCCAGATGGTTTTTTTTATGTTTTCAGCAAATAAATCTCAATTATTATAATTTTTAACTTCAATTATAATTAATTAAGGGGATTATCTATGAATGTTCTTATTTTTCCGATTTAAAATCGCAAATTTTTTATTGCGTACTCACTACCCAACACCGGAGCACGCGTATTATTTTTATCACCGTAAGGGAAGGGTTAATAAAAAGACTTTAAAAAGAGTAAAATAAATAAATTTATTTTAAAAGAATAGATCCAAGGGATACTGTAGTATGTATTCTTAAATGTCTTTTCACAGCTCTTTCGGAAACCGATTTGTATTCACACTCGGGACACGAGAAAGATTTGATATTTCTATGAACTAAAACATGTCGTTTTAACGTAACGGAAGTTCTGCAACTATAGGAGCATTCGTTACAGTGAAAAGGATCTTCGGAAAGGTGAATTCTTTTATGCTGTTGCATATATATCTTTCGTGTCGCCGTATAACCGCATTGATCACAGCTAAAAGCTATTGCTTTATTATGACTTAGCAAATGAAGTTTTAAACTTTTGGGATCCTTAGAAGTGTGCGGACAAAGGTTGCATTGGAATGGTCTATCGTCAGAATGTGTCCGTCTATGGTCATTCAATCCGTCGATACGGCTAAATTTTTTCCCGCAAATTTCGCACGTAAATTTCTTCTCGCTATGCACCAACGAGTGTCGTTTAAGATCGGACGCTGCCTTAAAACGGAACTCGCATTCGGTACAAGAAAACGGCCGTTCCGTCGTATGAATCATAATATGTTTCTTTAAAGCGTATCGCCATTTGGTCGTAAACGAACATTCGCTACAAGAAATCGGCTTCTCGTCTTTATGCACTTTCATATGTCTTCGCAAAGCCCACATTTCTTTATTCTCGTACGAACAACCGTTACATTTGTATACTTGTAACGTATTATCGAAGTATTTCTCCTTTTCTATCTTCCGACTCGACAAGACAATCGTTTTCTTTTTAACATTGACTTTCTTTTCGACTTTCTTAATCTTTCGTTTCTTTTTTTTCTTTTTTACAAATATTACGTCTCTTTCTTCAGTCGTCGTGGGATTTTCGGGAGATTTTTCCACGCTCATTTCTCTTTCGAAATCATCGTTACTACTATCGTAACGAAAATCATTTTGTATAGACATTTCTTCTTTTATTCTATCTTCGATAATCCTCTTTTCGTCTTGTAACTTTTTCTTCTTTTCGAGACTAGATAATATGTCTTCTAAATGTACGAACATGTGGTTGATTAAATCACATTTGAAATCAAAACTTTCCCAACACTTTTTACAGATGAATTTATTATCCAATATATGTTGCGCTAAATGGTTATTCAAATTATCGTATGACGTAAAAGTTAGAGTACATTTCTTGCAGTGAAATAACTCGGGCATAGATGAATTGAACGGTAAATCATTTGTAAATTTATTGTCATCAATGTTTACAAATATAAAGCTTTCTTTCGTTATTTGATCTTTCATTGCGTTACCATTAAGCATATTTTTAAAGCCATTTTTAGTATCTTTTAGAAACTTGTGTTTTCTTTTCCTTTTCAGTGTGAGCGTCATGTTTCTTTTTAATATCACACTATTGTCTTCGTTCATTTTTATCCACGCTCATTGCTGTTAGATTTCTTTGGTTCGTTATTTTAAAATCTGAAAAGAAAAAAATAATATAATGCGTTGTAATTTATAGGTTATTAATATTTGCATATTTATTTATTGATAAAATAAATACCACTTGACGTTCTTTGAATATCACAGTTCGTTTAGACATTTGAACAACATCTTCAAAAGTAATCTACCAATATCTTTGAAACGAAAGGTCTACTACAACCAGTGCATTCTTCCAGTACGTATGTATGCCTGTGAGACATGGACGCTCATAGCAAAGAACATACAAAAGCTCCAGACCTCACAAAGGAGCATGGAGAGATGCATGTTGCGATATACTAAAAGAGACCGTAAACTAAACACCAGGATTCGCAACAAAACAGAGGTAATAAAGGTGTGCAAGAAAATAAAGTGTCAATGGGCAGGACACGTAGTCAGAATGTCAGACTCCCGATGGACATCTGAAATAATCTAATGGTACCCAAGAGGCATAAAGAGGTCCAGAAGAAGACCGAAGGTACGCTGGATAGATGAAACAGGAAGCGTGGTAGCATCACATGGCACCAACGAGCAAAAAACTCAACTATTTGGAGTCAACTTGGGAGACCTTCATCCAGCTGTGGATCGACCCCTGGTTGACAATGATGATATATCGCAGTAACAATTATTTTTACTTTTCATGTACGTTATAATGGTATGGTTCATACGTTACAACTTTATTTAAAAATTCATTAGTTCTACATTTCAAAGTGCTCTTTTCTAATACATCAATATTAAACTCCTAACCCAACCATCTCAAAGTGATCTTTCCTGATACATCAACATTAAACTCCTAACCTAACCTAACCCGACCATTTCAAAGTGCTCTTTCCTAATACATCAACATTAAACTCCTATCCTAACCTAACCCGACCATTTCAAAGTGCTCTTTCCTAATACATCAACATTAAACTCCTAACCTAACCTAACCCGACCATCTCAAAGTGCTCTTTCCTGATACATCAATATTAAACTCCTAACCTAACCTAACCCAACCATCTCAAAGTGATCTTTCCTAATACATCAACATTAAACTCCTAACCTAACCTAACCCGACCATTTCAAAGTGCTCTTTCCTAAAATATCAACATTAAACTCCTAACCTAACCTAACCCAACCATCTCAAAGTGATCTTTCCTAATACATCAACATTAAACTCCTAACCTAACCTGACCATTTCAAAGTGCTCTTTCCTAATAAATCAACATTAAACTCCTAACCTAACCTAACCCAACCATCTCAAAGTGATCTTTCCTAATACATCAACATTAAACTCCTAACCTAACCTGACCATTTCAAAGTGCTCTTTCCTAATACATCAACATTAAACTCTTAACCTAACATATCCCTCTTAACTCTTCCATCATCTGAGAAAATACTGTTGAGGACTATCATCTTAGCAGATTTTGATACTGTCCGGTCGGAGTATATATGTTTTACTGCCCCATTGACTATAGTGTTTCCTATCGCTACACACTGTTCCATATCCCTCTTAACTCTTCCAACATTTGAGACAATACTACCCAAATATCAGAATTCCTCAAGTTGTTCCAATCTTTCATTATTCCCCCATATATCAGATTTCTTCATATTCAATATGTTGTCCAGAAGATTGTTTCGTATTTCTCGGATAGATGGCGATAGGATAAATTTTTCATTGCTTATATTATATCATTCCGAACAAGCTGAATGTATATTATAAAGAAAGGTTTAACCTAATTTTTTTAACATTTTCTATCCAAATTAAGTGAATTTTTGACGTAATTTTGAAGACGGAAAAATAATTATTATTGCTGTTTTCAAGTACAGCCCGGGCGGGAATATTGCCATGTGACAATCTCTTCCAGCCAACAAGAAAGGCGTTCGAGGCCTTAAGTGAAAACCGACCTAAAAAAGCATTTATTTGAAACTTTTTTATCTTAAATTCTGGATTTCAACGGAAATCGAATCTGTTACTTCCAGGTTGGAAGACAGGCGTCTTAACAACCAGGCTAACGAGGTCTTCATCCAGTCGTCAATGTTTTTTTACTAAAGCAAAAAAAATACGACAAAAATAAAAAATATATGTACAGTACCCGACGGTAAGTAATACACATCGGGCTTTAGAAAGAGACTGTCGGTTTGTAGAGCGTCGTCTCTGTTATTCATACACGTGTTCCGTCGCGATTTTTCAGTCGCATCGTGCGACAGAGACGACCCTCGACAAACCGACAGTCTCTTTCTTAAGCCCGATGTGTATTACTTACCGTCGGGTACTATAAATTGTGTGGCGACGATATAATAAGCGATCGTGTGTGTCAAATGTAGTTTTAAAACAACTGTATTGCTGATACGACACTCATAGATGATGTCCAATCTGGAAAGGCGATTACCATTGATGACGACCAAATCAAATGCTTTGATCGAAAATAAACAGCTTTCAACGACACGAGAGATCGCTGAGATACCAACAATATCAAAAGCCACCATTCACGAGCATTTGGTTCATTCGGATCATTCACGAACATGTAAGTTTATATTTGAATTTGACCTACAAATACGAAATAACTTTCCGGACAACCCAATGCAATAATAAAAAATATATTCAAAAGAAATTACATACAAAATAGATTAATCCATCAGAATGAAACAATTCTGATGTTCGAATAACAATTTATAGGACGAAAATCACTTCAAAGGTACAAAATATTGTCAATTAATTTAACGTCAAATCTGCAATTGACAGGTGCTGTCAAAAATAAGAATGTTGCAAGTATAAAAAAAAATTCAAGTGTGGCTCACTGAAAATATATTTTTTGGCGACTTAAAGCTGATTCATATCGTATGTGCAATATTTAGAAATATTTAAAGCTGATTCATATCGTATGTGTGCGTGAGTGTGAATTTCACAAAGATCAACCAATGATCTAAGGAACTGTGTGTATGAACGGATAATCTAACAATCATTATCCCCACCCTATGTTCATCCACTGCAGGATTTTATACACTTTTCAAAGTTATTTCCAAGAAATCGCGCATTGCTGCCACGTAATTGTTGCTTGCTTACGTATTGTGCCCCAGCGTGCCTTTGGTCTTCTTGCACGCCTAGTTTTTCCTACTGGGTCTAGTCTCGGCCCCACCTAGCACGTTGAAAAGAATCCTCGCTGATATTTTTCCTAACGAATAAGTTAATTCTAGAAGCAGACCATTTTTGAAGTGAAACTTCAATAGGCGCGGTAGGGCAAATTGGCCTGAACGTCACGAAAAGTGAAACGGTGTATAAATATTTCATTGATTAATAAATTGTTTTGAATTATTTTAATATTAATTATTATTTATAATAAATAATATTATCAAGTGTATTATATTATTATTAAAATTGTAATTTATTTTTTATCAAACACTGTTTATTCCACTTGTTTGTGACGGTATAACCCTACCGGTTTCAAGATTTTCACCTCATCCTCAGGGGAGAGCAAACAAGTCTTGTTTGTGCTCCCCTTAAGATGAGGTGAAAGCTTTGAAACCGGTAGGGTTATACCGTTACAAAAAGTGGAATAAACAGTGTTTGATAAAAAATAAATTACAATGTAATTAAACCTCCACAACGTTAATGCCTTAACTATAAACAACATATTATTAAAATTATTATTTATAAATAAATAAATATTGTTTGTTATATAAATATATTTAATAATTATTAATTTTATTTTATACATTGTTTATGGTGTGCACAAATTTGTGCGTTTCAGAAACCGTCTATTGTCACGGTGTGCACATATTTGTGCATTTCGGCTACGTTCAACTTCATACATAAAAAAACACATGTTAAACTTCTTATTTCTACTGTCGTATATGCTTTGCTTAATATATTTTTTTTCATAAACACATATTTTAAATAAACAACGTAGTATTTTTAATAAAAAAACCCCGTAAACTATGGTTTAAATAACTTTATTTTATTTAATATTTATTTAACATATAATTATAATGCCCGATGTGTATTACTTACCGTCGGGTACTATACATTGTGTGGCGACGATATAATAAGCGATCGTGTGTGTCAAATGTAGTTTTAAAACAGCAGTATTGCTGATACGACACTCATAGATGATGTCCAATCTGGAAAGGCGATTACCATTGATATAATTATAATAATATATGTAATCATTTATATAGGAGTTCACGGCCATTATTCAAAGAGAGATATGTAATAATAATATTGATATTTATATTATTATTATATAATAATTAATTATAATATAATTAATTAATAATACAATACAATAAAAAAAAATAAAAAAATACTCAAATAATTATTTAAAAATAATTAATAATAACATTAATTTATTTAATATTAAAAAATATAAATTTAATACTATTAGGTGTATTATATTATTATTTATTATTAAAAATATTTTTTTTTTTCTTCTATTTAATTAAGAGATTTTCTTGAATTAAATTCCACAGAACCATTTCCTAATCCTAAAAAAAAAATCGTTAACAAATGGAAAAAAAGCAAAGTCCAGTCATATGGAAGAATAAAGATATGCGAACGGATAGCAAGGTACGCATTTATAAGACCTGTGTGCGACCTATCCTCACATATGGCATCGAAGCGAGGGCGGACACTGTCAGGACAAAAAGTATGCTAAGGACAACGGAAATGAGAACTCTGCGTGCTATTGCTGGGAAGACTCTGCGTGATCGTGTAAGGAACACCACAATTCGAGAGATCTGTGAGGTCCAAGATGTGGTCAGGTGGGGACGACAGCGTCGACGATACTGGTACCAACATGCACAGAGAATGAATTCTACAACAATTCCATACATAGCACTGCATGGGGTGCCGGATGGACGGCGTCCACCAGGGAGACCCCCGAAACGATGGGAGAGATAGCTGGAGCTCAGCATCACAGCAACCTTAATATATAATATGTAAATTCTTGTTATATTTTATATATATTTTGAGATTTGTATGTGTATAGATTCTTGTCAATTATATTTTGGCGATTTTTCTATGTAAATATGTTTGTTTGGGTCCGCGCGGCATCACAACCGCAGCGGAAATGTAGACTTATGAACGGGCGTCAAGACTAGATCGCTGGCAGATTGGTCTAAGCATTGCGCAACACTCCCGAAAATTGTGGTATTTTGTGGGGTGTGAGCGCTTGCGATTGTCCGTTCATAAGAAGGGTCCCTTTCAAAATAAATTATGACACTACTTCCTATTCTCGGTACACTGTTTTAATTGACACCCGCTACAACCTGCCATTCTCTCAACGATCTACATCTTTGGAATTGACCTGAATTCTCCGAGTATTGCGCAGCAGCCATTTGCCTATGATCCAGTTCTTTGTACCGGTGCCGTACACCACTCATAACATCGGTTTGAACTCGTGGTTTCATCACCATAAATCTTGCGCAGCATTACGAGAGACTCAGAAGCTGTTTTTTATTCTAGTTTTAAACACGCTGCTTGAATTTCACATTCATCTTGGCAATTGCAAAGGGTTCAAAACACGTGTTAACAAAATTGCTTGATATGGATGTATAGTATATAGCATAAAAAAAATTAGACAGACTGAGCCACAAGGCTTAACGCAACTGACAACTGGAAGCATTAGTTTACCATATACCGCCCCACAATCCTGACGGCATAACTTCCGTTCAGTTTTATATTAATTATGCCTTCTTATTTTTATTAATGATATAGGTAGAGTTGTACAAAATCCATGTTTCTTCTATTTGCAGATAACCTCAAAATCTATAAAAAAAAACACAATCTTATACCGACTGCTTAGACCTACAGTCAGATCTCAACAACGTTTGTGAGTGGAGCCACAATAATAAATTATATTTCAATGCATAAAACTACAAAATTATGTCGTATCATCGCTCCCACGTCTTGAAATCCCATAGATATACACTAGAATCTATACCTATACCCCGCACAGATAATATTAAAGATCTGGGTGTTTTGTCCCACAGCAATCTCGCATTTGGTCCTCACAGAAATTATGCGCAACTCAGCTTATAAAACTCTAGGATTTGTGATGAGAATCTCTAAGTGGTTTGTAAACCAATTGGTGCTCAAAACACTGTTTAATTCATTGATCCGTAGCAAACTAGAAAGCAATGCTCGCATTTGGAGTCCGGTGGGGGCGCAGAACTCACTCATGGTGGAGAAGGTACAAAAAAAATATCTACGATATCTCTATATGAGTGAATTTGGTGTCTATCCGTGGCTTTATCCTACTCAGTTTCTGCTGGGCATGCTCGGGTATACTTCCTTGAGCGTAAGGAGAGATCTGCGTCTCCTGGTATACGTTGTCAGGCTCGTTCGAGGAGTTGTAATGAGTTGTCCAGCGTTACTACAAAGAATAGCGTTTTAGGAGAGTTATCCATAATGAAACAAATATCTCAATTATTCAACATTTATCTAAAAATATCTTTTACAGAATGAAATAAAATATAACATCTGTCAAAATTGTAATATGTATATAAAACAAAATGTCACTCTTCTTGAATTTAGAATCCATAGACTCTAACATGGAATGCGCCCGGCCAGGCCGGCGGGTGGACCTATCTACTGCTACAGTGCTCCCCCTCTAGTGTAGCGTACGGTGCGTACCTACGCGAACGTTAGATTCCGAAGCATCTAGCGCCTAGACTGGTTTTCCGTTTCCCTTTGTCGAATTTAAAGGTACATGGATAACAGCAGCGAGCGGCGCTTTTTCCCGAATCTGCATGGTAATACAGATGGGTGATGTGGAAGACGGGGGGTGGGCTTGGTCGTGTCTCGCGCACTTCTGCTCGTCTGCGGTACGTTGATCGTCGATGCTCGCTTATGTAGGTCAAGTTGCAGATGGCGTCCGACGTGGAGGGTTGGTCTGCAGGTGCTTGAGGATGGTGGAGTCTGCGATGCTCGTGGTCGCAGCGATGCTCGTGGTTGCAGCGATGCTCGTGGTCGCAGCGATGCTCGTGGTTGCAGCGATGCTCGTGGTTGCAGCGATGCTCGTGATTGCAGCGATGCTCGTGGTTGTAGGGATGTTCGTGTGCTCCAGCATCTTGTCGGTCAGTAGTGCGAGTTTGTCGAGGGAGGCAGTCTTGGAGATCGTATGTCTGATCGCCAGGACCGACCTCACATGGGCTGGCATCAAGTTCGTCCACATCAGATGTGGTGTTGTGTCTGGGTGACGGCTTCAAATGTAATAAACCACAGGCGTGGTTTGTCGCGCCAGAATGCCGTGATCCGCATCGCCAGCGCGATACCGGCGAGGTTCTGTGCAGATGATGCGTTTCCAGATGCGGGTTCTTGGTTTTGGTTTGTCATTGTGCGGTCGTTATCGAGATGATAATATTTGTTATAGTCGAAATCTGTGTTCAATTTATGTCGGGGTCACCACTTTAGGAGAGCTGTGTTCAAATCACGTCGGGGTCACCACTTTAGGAGAGCTGTGTTCAAATCACGTCGGGGTCACCATTTTAGGAGAGTTATCCATAATGAAACAAACATCTCAGTTATTCAACATTTATCTAAAAATATCTTTTACAGAATGAAATAAAATATAACATCTGTCAAAATTGTAATATGTATATAAAACAAAATGTCACTCTTCTTGAAATTAGAATCCAGACTCTAACATGGAATGCGCCCGGCCAGGCCGGCGGGTGGACCTATCTACTGCTACAGTGTTAAATGTTCCTAACAATTACACTAGACTGCGCCGGCAAGAACTGTTCTCAATAACATACGCAAGAACGGGGCCTCCCAGCCGCTATGCCTGTTGGAAGGGGCTTAACTCTTCTGAACGGGACTACTTCGGATATTGACATAATTCCATATCACATTACCAAAAGCAAAAGTAAATTATCTTCTAAGATTGAGCACGTTAGAAAGCACTCGTCAACATACTTAAGTGATTTTGAATATATGTGTATGTTTGTATGCATATACTATACATAATTTTTTATTTTATCTAATAAATTTTTTTTTTTAATGTTAACATTTCTTGTATTTTTCAATTCAATTGGGCTAAGCCTGTTTCGAGAAAATAAATAAGCGCATTATATTTGAATATTAAAAAAGTATAAATAAGTTCCCTATAAATTAATTTTGAAAATCAAACAATGGAATAAAACAAATCTATATAATATTTATTTGAATAATTTCACTATTATAACAGTTGTGGTATAGAGACTAGTGTAAGGAGTTTTCTTTAACTTGAATAAATGCAGTGTTTACGTAAAAATATATTTGGTATTGGACGAGGGGTTTACAATGCTTGTTCAATCGGACCAATTCAAGCGAGATCTTTCATTCCAGCGATTCCTAGCAGAGGCGGTATCAATCAAGAGGTAAATAATTCTTATAAAAAAACTTGTTTACTTACATTTGAATCTCGTTACAATGAATAAAGAAATTTTCAGTGTAATGAATTATTTTAGCAGTTCCGAACCATATTACTTAACAGCAGTGTTAAAAGAATATTGTATTGACAAAATAAAAATCAAGCTATTTTTCCATATTATATTGGGTGTTAACATAAGTTGTGTCCGTTTTTCCCAAATTTAAAAATGAGCACCAAAAGTAAAACAAAATGTTAAAGGTTATACAAGATATTGTGTTTGCTTTTACGTTACATATATTATTTTATTTAATTACAAGCCTTCAAAATGGAATGTCAAGTAGACGAAAGTGAGCATTTTCGACACCTCCTTCTGTTCGCGTTCAAAATCAACGTTCGACAATTGATTTTTATTGTTTTCACTCAAAACATGTGGAACCCAAGCACCGAACTTCTTGACTTTTCCCATTGATTTAAGATGGCGATATACAGTCATGTGACTACAATTCATCTGCTCAGCCAATTCTACGGTGGTTTGAAGGGGATCTTCATGAATAATATGGTTTAAGCAGTCCTCATTGAAGTCCACTGGTCGTCCGGAATGCTCAATGCCTTTGAGGTCAAAATTACCGTCTTTGAAACGCAAAAACCATCGACGAGCTGTCCTTTCATTCATAGCATCTTCAACGTACACTTAGCAAATATCGCGAGTAGCTTTGGCAGCTTTTTTCCCTCGATTAAAAGCGAACAGAAGAGGTGTCGAAAATGCTCACTTTCGTCTACATGACATTCCATTTTGAAGGCTTGTAATCAAATAAAATAATATATGTAACATAAAAGCAAACACAATATCTTGTAAAGCAGAAAATTTTCTTTCGAATGACGTATAACCTTTACCATTTTGTTTTACTTTTAGGGGTTCTCCCCGGTGGATACCGTCCATCCGGCACCCCGTGCAGAGCTATGTCTGGGATTCTTGTGGAATTCATTCTCTGTACATGTTGGTACCAGTATCATCAACGCTGTCGTCCCCATCTGATCACATCTTGGACCTCACAGACCTCTCGGATTGTGGTGTTACTTACACGATCACGCAAAGTCTTCCCAGCAATAGCGCGCAGAGTTTTCATTTCCGTTGTCCTTAGCATACTTTTTGTCCTGACAGTGTCCGCCCTCGCTTCGATGCCATATGTGAGGATAGGTCGCACACAGGTCTTATAAATGCGTACCTTGCTATCCGTTCTCATATCTTTATTCCTCCATATGACATCTCTCAGCTCAGGCAGCCCGCCACAACTGCAGCTTTATCTACCTGAGGCCTTACTTCTCTGGGGAGGTCATGAGAGCTGAGCAGTTCACTGCCGAGATAAATTATGTATTTATACATTTTTTTGTTATGTATTAATAAATATTTGAGATACAATTAATTTGGGACAGGTGTTTTTGTGGAACAAAGACTTGATGTGTATTTTAACCTGTAGGCCCTTCTTGCTACCAGACAGCTCCCAGACCTTTGATCAACTGGTAAATGAAGATATAAAGGGTCTTTCAAATTGAGCGACTTTTTTAATTAATGGATAATATACAGATGGCGTCGCGAACTTGACATTTTAAAAGTGTAATGTATGGCATTTATAAAAATGGAGTGGTATAAATTGAGAATTATTTTATGTATTGTAATCTCCTGAAACGGTGATGTTAATTGGCCACCAAGATCATGTGATCTGACACCGTTGGATCATTTTCTCTGAGGTTACGTGTAAAACCAGGTCTATAAGAATGACCACCGATCAATTCCTGAGCTGAAGGACAAAATTATTCGCATTATCGGTGAGTTAGAACCGCAATTATGTCAAAATGTCATCGAAATTTTTGACGAAAGAGTGAACATCTGCGGAGCTCCAAGAGGGGGACATTTGAATGGCGTTTTGGTAAATCGGTACATGTCATCAATTCTTGAAATACAGACCTCAGGTAAATTTTAAAGGTAAACTTTGAATAGATAAATAATTTATGAATTCAAAGTTTACCTTTAAAATTTACCTGAGGTCTGTATTTCAGGAATACAAGTGCTGCAAAACTTCAAACTGACAAATAAGTAATTTATGACATATACCTCATTACCAAAACGCCATTCAATTGGTGGATATTGTTTTTTTTGTGTTTAAATGTCATACATTATACTTCAATGACCGATAAAAAGTTTTTTGAAATCAATGCAAATTGCGTGTTTTATTCAAGAGTTTAAAAAATTTGAATAAAATAATCCGCTCAATTTGAAAGACCCTTTATATACAGAAATAAAAAGACAATTTGAAATTGGTTTAATTTAATATAATATACATATATTTCACTTAACGCGAGAACATGACTTTATCGTATAAACAAAAAAACTACTGGAGTGCGCTAATCAGGCCCCGCTTACGAGGACTCGGCGGTGTAGTGCTTCATGTTGACGAGCACAAAGACCGGCACGCTTATCCAGCTGACTAGCATCATGCTACCGAGGATTACCTTCATCTGGAAGACAATATTCATACATTAAAACGACCATACTAAAGATACAGTTTTTATATATTATTTATAGTTACAGCGTTAATATTGCAGGGGTTTAACCTTTCCTTCCCTGTGTTGGGTATCTTCTACACGTTGCTTCTAATAACCATCAATATCTCTATAAATATAATAAATACAAGGTTAAGATTTTAGGTATTCCTCCATAATATATTTACGCATTGATTTAAAAAATAATATTAATAATAATCAGAATTTATCGACTACATCGAGGTGTTTTGTAAAGATCGAAAACAAATTCGCATTTAAACGCTGCGAGTGCCTCGTCTTGACGATAGGTGAATAGTATGCGGGAAGCGCGACACTATATTCGCATCTCACTCTTGCATACTAGACTGAATTGCGAGGAGCTGAATTGTCTCAACGTCGCAAGCATAAGCGTAAGCGCCGGGGTATTCGACTGACTGACGTTCCGCGCCACTAGTAGCTTCTAGGCTTGCAAATAAGTTAGACGTACGCCCGTTCCGTGAGCGTTGCCAGATGGTTTTTTAATGTTTTCAGCAAATAAATCTCAATTATTATAATTTTTAACTTCAATTATAATTAATTAAGGGGATTATCTATGAATGTTCTTATTTTTCCGATTTAAAATCGCTATTTTTTTATTGCGTACTCACTACCCAACACCGGAGCACGCGTATTATTTTTATCACTGTAAGGGAAGGGTTAAAAACATTGTACTATTTCTTGAATCTTCGAAAAGACTATAGTTTCACTTTGTGGTGCCATGTTTTATGTAAAAGGTAAAATATGTTAATAAAACACTTATTTTATATTACACAGTCAAGGGAAAGACAATAGAGAAGGTTTCTTCTTATGTATATCTGGGACATGCAACAAGACTAGGTAAGGAGAATCAAGATGCTGAAATTGAGAGAAGACGAGGCCAAGCCTGGGCTGCATTTGGAAAGCTGTCTGTATCGGACGGATGCGGTCACCCCGTGTGCTTCGATAGAGAAACTTGCATGTGGTATAATGAGATAGACATTAAAAGCCTGTATGTGTAGATCTATTTGTGAATTTGGACTAAACACTTCTATATAGACATTGATTATGTATGTGAAAAGACATTTGATGTAAACCCTTATAATTTGATTTGTACTATATTGAAGTATTTGATAAACCATGTAAAATCTGATATTGTATTTGAAAAATGTTCTTATACTATGCGTATCCATAAAGTAAGTGTACTGAGGCTTTCACGACCGGATGGTTTTTATTTTCGACATGTTGGCTACACTTCCGTGTAGCCTGACCCTTCCCCTCCGCAACGAGACCGGTTCGAGGTCAGTACGTTGAGAAGTGTCGACGCGACAACACGTTTCGTGAAAAATTTCAATCCAATATCCCGCCAAGTGCGAAATACACGGCGTCATCCGTTATCTCGTTTGGAAGGGAAAACCTCCGGTTGAGGTTTATAATGAGGTGAAAACTGCATATGGTGATAAAGCTATGAATCGTACGAGTGTGTACAAGTGGTGTCGCGAGTTTAAAAATGGTCACGTCACACCTCTTCACCCTCCGCCAAAAAGTTCAAAACCATAATTTCAGCCAAGAAAATCATGGCATCCGTGTTTTGGGACTGTCAAGGCATAATTTTAATTGAATATATGCCTCAAGGGGAGACCATCAACTCTGCAAAATACTGTGAGACCCTAAAAAAATTGCGGAGGGCGATTCAGAACAAGAGGAGAGGCATGCTGACAAAGGGAGTCTGCCTGCTGCACGACAATGCCAGACCGCACACGGCCAACGCCACGAAGGAACTGCTCGCCTCGTTTAAATGGGATGTCCTGAACCATCCCGCGCATTCCCCTGACCTAGCACCTTCAGATTATTATCTCTTTACCTCCCTGAAGCTGCACATGGGTGGAAAAAGGTTTTCAACCGACGAGGAGGTAAAGGAGGAGGTGGAGAAGTGGACAGAGGGGTTGGCGGGAAACTACTTCGAGGAAGGCATCAAAAAGTTGATACCCCGCTTCACCACCTGCATTGAGAGGAATGGCGACTATGTCAAAAAATAGCTTACATATGTACTACGGTAACCACGTAATTTTTTTGTTTAAATAAAAAAAATTGTAACCTACAAAAATTCAGAACACTTACTTTCTGGATATACCTCGTATTTATAGAGATATTGACGGTTATTAGAAGCAACGTGTAGAAGATACCCAACACAGGGAAGGAAAGGTTAATAGCCTATATGTGTAGATCTATTTGTGAGTTTGGACTAAACACTTCTATATAGACATTGATTATGTATGTGAAAAGACATTTGATGTAAACCCTTATACTTTGATTTGTATTGAAGTATTTGATAAACCATGTAAAATCTGTCATTGTATTTAAAAAATGTTCTTATAAATCTTCATGTAAAATTATGTTTGTTTGACCCCGATCGCGTTCGCGACCGCAAGGGAAATAAAGACTTGTGGCCGAAGCGACCGTGAGTAGGTCTCGGGCCGGTCAGCCTAAGTAAACGCTCAGAACCCCGAAAGTTGTATTTCGCGGGTAACGGGCGCTTGCGATGACTGACTGACCATTAATATAGAGGGTCCCCTGTTGGCAAATATATTCTCCTTCTCAGTAACAACCGATTCTACTGTGTTTTACTTTGAGACTGTGTTTGTTTGCTAAGCAAATGGAAAGCAATTTATGAACTAGACAGCAATTATGTTTCAGAATGATAATTTAAACAAGTTTTGAGTGTGTTTCAGAATGATAATTTAAACAAGTTTTGAGTGTGTTTCATCATTTTCTACTTAGAAAAGAATAAAAACGATCATTAATTGAAGAGTAAAACTAAGAAACCACATAACAAACATGTTTTTGTAATTTATTTTTATCAAACACCGTTTATTCAACTTTTTTGTGACGGTATAACCCTACCGGTTTCAAGGTGCACACCTCATCTTCAGGGGAGCACAAACAAGTCTTGTTTGTGTTCCCCTGAAGATGAGGTGTGCACCTTGAAACCGGTAGGGTTATACCGTCACAAAAAAGTGGAATAAACAGTGTTTGATAAAAATAAATTACAATGTCTTTAAACCTCCACAACGTTAATGCCTTAACTATAAACAACATAAAACATGTTTTTTATTTTTATTTCTTTTATGGACTATCAACAGTCTATCAACAAGCGACAGGATTCTTTGGCCGGCAGGATCACATCTTATATTGAGCGGTGCTGATATAGAGAGAGTGGAAACATTTAAATACCTCGGAAGTATGTTATCCTAGTGGAAGACCTCGACCCAGAAACCGAAGTCAAGTGCAGAACTGAATCATCTCGTGCGGCTTTTAATAAAATGAGAAGCGTATTCTGCGATGATAATCTAAACTTGAAACTTCGACAACGGTTAGTCAAATGCTACGTTTGGTCAGTGTTATTGCATGGAGTGGAATCGTGGACCCTCAAAGTAAGTAGTATGAACCTACTGGAAGCATTCGAAATGTGGATGTACAGGCGAATGTTACGGATACTCTGGATGGATATGGTCAGCAACACGAGGGTTCTTCAAAGGGCCAAAGTTGATAGAGAGTTGCTGACTAATATTAAAATCCGAAAGGTGTCCTACTTGGGTCATGTACTTAGAGGAGCAAAGTACAAATTACTGCACCTGATCATCCAAGGCAAGATAGAAGGTCGAAGAGGTGTTGGTAGAAGGCAAATCTCCTGGCTCCGCAATATACGTGATTGGACTTGCATAAGGGGCGTTGGGGATCTTTTTCGGGCTGCCGGGTGACAAAGATGTCTACTCTCAGGTGATAGTCAACATTAGGGGGACCTGACATGACACTGAGATGAAGAACAAGCGACAATATACCCATAAATGGCCTATATGTGAATTCAAACTATAAAAATAGCTTTATATAATTTGTGTTTTTTTATTTTTCACAAATAAAACGTTTTGTAGAAAATGTGCAGTTTTTTTTCTTATAATTTGAGTGGTTTATGAGTTTTACTCTTCAATTATGTACCAACTTAATGGAAAGATTTTTATGGGTGTGGAACAGGCAAAAGATGCATGATGTGATAGGAAAGTTTGGGCACTCTTGTCATTTTTGCCTATTCCTATAGGAAAACGGCGCATTGGTATAATGTATGTATGTATGTCTTACATACATAAGTTAGGTTAGAATTGTTTCAACGAATCTGCGTTTAATTTGATTGAAACATTTTATTTCAATAGATAATTAACGCATATTTAACACACTCTTAGATACTAAAATGCTTTTTTAATACATTTACAAATCATTTTAATAACGAAAAAGCAGTCGAAAAAAAATTTGACAACCATTTTTACTCGCATATTGTTACGTAACTCGGCTATGTATTGTTAATACTTATTTACGAATATCATGGATAAAAACTCGATTACCTTATTATTATAATAATTTAATCCTTATTTATAATAGTTTTCAATACATACAATATCATTTGTCTTCAATTATAACGAAATAAATTAAAAATACGGGAAAAATAATGAACGCTGACGGTGAAACCAATAAAATGAATAATTTCAAATTTAGAACATTTTAGAATGATTTACGAATTACATAGTTCTATATTTTTTTTAAATATATCCACTGTCAATTTAAATCGATATAAATGTTCGATATCGGTAATAAATCTGGAAATAAAACGTACCCCTCCAGATATCTTCTCCCTGGATGGAATGCACACTCCATTGTGGTTGAAATTTGTCCTGACAGACTGTCTGAGGACGAGAGGAGCCAGTTTAAGGGTTTTCTGAAGAGCTGACATTATAAAAATTAATTTTTTATCGAAAAATCGAAATAGAACTACACACGAGAGCGCGAGAAATCTTTAGTCGAATGTTCGGCCTACGACTTGCGTCAAGAACGCGTACAGATAGTGTAAGATAGCTAACTAATATCGAAACTAAAGTAAAAAAATATAATATTTTGTATCAAATGAATATTTTTTTATATACAATAAGTTTGTACTTTTTTGTTAAGTGATATTTTACTGGCTAAAGGATCATCATAGACAATTATTAATTCTTATCATTGGTAGATTTTGTGGCTATAATGTGAAATTTTTTTGGTCTGATACTTTTTTTCCAATAACACCAATGTGTAAACTATTGAATTAGATATTGAAAATATTATATTTGAGAATGAATATTGCGAAATCTAAAGTAATGACAACAGAAAAGAAAAGTAAACGCGATAAATTTGAATGATTTATGAAAGATTAGAGCACGTTAAAGAATTTGACTATTTAAACGGTATTTTCTCAGGTGATGGAAAAGTTTCCAGCAGGGGTGTCAACTCTGCTGGAAACAAACTCTGCTGGAAAAAAAATCGATTTCTTGTTTGACTTCGACCACGAAGACTTAGAAATATATGACATGGCCAAATGAACCGGGTAATGTCATTGTCGTTTGCTGGGCTTCATAGTCACGTATGTGTTTATGGATTTCATGGGAATGGATAAGTCATTTGAATGATTTATGCGACCATGTAACTTGCTTCATTTACTTTTGTCTGGTTGGTTGGAAGAGATTGCCGTCTGGTAATAAGTCCGCCAGATTGTATTTGCAATAAAAGTGTTAAATATTGTAAAATTAATTCGTTATATTTCCAGGAAATGGCGGTGCACGTCGGTGTGATCCTCTTATGCTGGTTTGGTTATCCGATTTACTTCATGGCCCACATTAGAGACTACACTGACCATTCGAGCGAATGAAAGAACGTCACTGTGTTGTTTCTAATATGAAATAAAGATATGATATTGAATTAATCGCGTGTGTTTTATTTCCTTCTTGCCATAATCATTTTATGTTATGATATTTTGATACGTGAATTACGTTAATAATTTGATCGCATTGAATGTGTTAAGTGTAAACCAGACTGGAATCTTTTTTATTTTATTTTTTAAAACTGCATTCCAACGGGAATCGAAACCTCCGCAACCTCCGGGCTGGGAGAAAGCGTCTTACCAACCACGGAGGTCGAGTATAATAGAAGGCACAATACGAAGTGCGTGACCAGGATACCCGATGTAGTGTCATTAATTTGTGATAGGCATATCCTGTTACATATAAATAAATATAGGTTTATTGATAGCAACGTAGTGTGTACATATATAGGTTTATTGATAGCAAAATACTGTACATATATAAGTTTATTGATAGCAACGTAGTGTGTACATATGTACAATAGGTTTATTGATGGCAACGTAGTTTGTACATATATAGGTTTATTGATACCAACGTAGTATGTACATATATAGGTTTATTGATAGCAACGTAGTGTGTACATATATAGGTTTATTGATAGCAACGTAGTGTGTACATATATAAATACATTAAAAAATCCCACAAATAGCAGAACTCCAATAGAAATCCTGGAGTATTCAGATAGTTAACTTAGTTTTTAGAATCCTGGTTAGGAGGTAAATTGTAGCACTAGCACCGTAGGAGGAAGTTAATAGTAACACTAAAGGCTGAACACCAGCTATACAAAGGATAATTTTCAGCATCGCTAAGAGAGCTAACTCTCCTCAAGAGCGCTCTAACTCTCGGGACTTAGACCCAGAACAACGAATCATATCTGGCAACTATAGCAACGCCCAAGCAAAGCACACACGTTTTATGTGTATACAGAACAGCCACGTCAATTTCTTCAATTCGACAAGAAAGTAGTTTATCAAGCAAAAAGTTAAACCTAGAATGATTTTTTATTTTAAATCTGGGTTCCAGCAGGAATTCAAACCGGAGCTTACGGGGTAGAAGCCAAGTGTATTAACAACTAGACTACAGAGTTCATCATACCATCACGCTGTTTGCCTATTGGGGGTAGACAGAAAGGAGAGATTGCCAAACTTTAATCTCGCGACACATCCTTCGCCTCTTTTACATCCTTACACCTTTGTTAGTCGAATTAGGCAGATAATTGGGTGCTTTAACCCAGCACCAAGTCATCAGATACTGTAGAAACTGTTAATGTTCCCTGTCGCCACCCTTCTCCCAATGTCCCTTTCAACTCCCCCAGCCCACGTAAACACACTGCCCAGATAACAGAACCCATCAACCTGCTCCAGTTTCTCTGAGTTAACCCATACATCGCACACACTTTCTACCACACTTATTTCTATAACCATAACCTTTGATTTCGTTACCACACTTATTTCTATAGCCATAACCTTTGATTTCGTTACCACACTTCTTTCTATAGCATAACCTTTGATTTCGTTACCACACTTCTTTCTATAGCATAACCTTTGATTTCGTTACCACACTTCCTTCTATAGCCATAACCTTTGATTTCGTTACCACACTTCTTTCTATAGCATAACCTTTGATTATGTTACCACACTTCTTTCTGTAGCCATAACCTTTGATTTCGTTACCACACTTCTTTCTATAGCATAACCTTTGATTTCGTTACCACACTTTTTTCTTTAGCAATAACCTTTGATTTCGTTACCACACTTTTTTCTTTAGCCATAACCTTTGATTTTGTTACCACACTTTTTTTCTTTAGCCGTAACCTTTGATTTCGTTACCACACTTCTTTCTATAGCCATAACCGTTAATTTTCAGTAATAAAAATGAAAAGCTAACTCTTTTAGCGTTATTTTAAAATTCAATAACACTTTTATAAAGGATAACTTAGAATGATCCCATAAAAAAAGATTTAAGACCCATACATCGCACACACCTTCTAACACACTTCTTTCTATAACCATAACCTTTGATTTTGCTACATTCATTTTCAAACCTTTTACTAGGCATTATTTATTTAACACTTATTGCAAATATAATCTAGCGGGCTTATTGTCAGGCGGCAATCTCTTCCAGCCAGCCAACATCTCATATTACAAATCCTATATAATACCTTGTTGATCTTTATGACATAAGTTCTCCGATTACCTTGTTTCCTGTCGTCACCCTTCTTTCAATATCCCGTTCAACTCACCCATCACAAGTAAACATGCTGCCCGTTAGAATATGCATCTGCAGTTTGGGCTCATCAGCTCAAATTTGAGAATATGATATATAACAAATACAAAAAAAAATTCTCAGATATCTATAGCACAGAAAAAAGGGGAATTACCCAAAATATGCTCACCATGTCGAACTTCTCACGGTGTGTAACTATAGAAGTCTCGAAACAGGAAGACAAGAATCCATTGCGATATTTCTACTGAAGGTTGCTTTAACTGTCCCGCGATTCTAGAAGCACTAAGTTTATATGTCCCCAATAAATATAGCCGTGCAAGGAATCACCCTCTGTTCTATAATACGTACCAACTTACAGAAGGAATATCATGGCTAAACACTCAGCTATAGTCACGCGTGGTATAGAGATATTGAACCAACTGAGTGACACTGTGGATATAGTCTCGGCACCGCCTAGCAGCATGAGAAGAGTCCTGGCTGATATTCTTCCTAACTAATAAGCTAACTAGAGGGTCTTTCAAATTGAGCGGTTTTTTTTAATTCTAAGACTTTTAATTCTCGAATAAAACACACAATTTGCTTTGATTTCAAAAAACTTTTCATTGGTCATTGAAGTATAATGTATGACATTTAAACACAAAAAACAATATCCGTCAAATGTCCACCTCTTGCAGCTCCGTAGATGTCCACTTTTTTGACAAAACTTTGGCATAATTGCGGTTCTAACTCACCAATAACGCGAATAATTTTGTTCTTCAGCTCAGGAATTGATCGGGGGTCATTCTTAAAGACCTGGCTTTTCACGTAACCCCAGAGAAAATAGTCCAACGGTGTCAGATCACATGATCTTGGTGGGCAATTAACATCACCGTTTCCGGAGATTGCAATACATAAAATAATTCAACAATTTGAACGTGTTGTTGTACTATATATTGTATACGACTCCATTTTTATAAATGTCATACATTACACTCCTCAAATGTCACAAGACCCAGGCAAGTTCGCGACACCATCTGTATTTTATCCAAGAATTAAAAAAAGCGCTCAACATGAAAGACCCTATATAAATACTAAAAAAATTATCTCTTGCAGGTAAATATGTATTTAAAAATGAGGACCAGCTCACACAACACATGCTGACACATCAAAAACGTGTGTTTTATTCTAGAATTTAAAAAACCACTCAATTTGAAAGACCCTTTAGAAGCAGACCCTCTGCATAACAGGAGAAATTCGTGCAAAGTGGTAAAAAAACAAAGTTAAATATGGCGCTCTTTTTTGACTCCATCTACCACGACAGGGAAATGGAATGAGGTGTGTATGTATACTTGAAATGGAATGAGGTGTGTATGTATACTTGAAATGGAATGAGGTGTGTATGTGTACTTGAAATGGAATGAGGTGTGTATGTGTACTTGAAATGGAATGAGGTGTGTATGTACATATACTTGAAATGGAATGAGGTGTGAATGTATACTTGAAATGGAATGAGGTGTGTATGTATACTTGAAATGGAATGAGGTGTGTATGTATACTTGAAATTGAATGAGGTGTGTATGTATACTTGAAAAAAAAAAACAAATAAATAATTTAATTTTTAATCTTCCACAAAATCATGGTTTATACAAATATTAATATATAAAATATATATACAAGTAAATTGGTACAAAATATATGGAAATAGATTATTGCTTTTTCTTAAGAGCTATCACTACATTACAGCATATGTTAAGAGTACACTTGATATAAACTCGTAGATTCATACAAAACCTTATTCCTAAAATTATTGGATATGAGTTTCTCTTATTAGATAGAAATTGTGGCTTGTCAGAATAGCTGGCTCATTTTTATAAAAATTGTGGCTTGTTAAAATTATATTGGGTGTTAACATAAGTTGTGTCCGTTTTTTTTCAAATTTAAAAATGAGCACCAAAAGTAAAACAAAATGTTAAAGGTTATACGTCATTCGAAAGAAAATTTTCTGCTCTACAAGATATTGTGTTTGCTTTTACGTTACATATATTATTTTATTCGATTACAAGCCTTCAAAATGGTATATCAAGGGGACGAAAGTGAGCATTTTCGACACCTCCTTCTGTTCGCCTTCAATCGAGGGAATAAAGCTGCCAAAGTTGCTCGCGATATTTGCGAAGTGTACGGTGAAGATGGTATGAATCAAAGGACAGCTCATCGATGGTTTTTGCGTTTCAAAGACGGTAATTTCGACCTGAAAGACATGGAGCGTTCCGGACGACCAGTGGACTTCGATGAGGACCGCTTAAACCATATTATTCATGAAGATCCCCTTCAAACATTTTTCATCACCATTTTCAAACCATTTTTCATCACCAGTAATGATGATGGCGGTATACAGTCATGTGATTACAATTCATCTACTCAGCCAATTCTACGGTCGTTTGAAGGAGATCTTCATGAATAATATGGTTTAAGCGGTCCTCATCGAAGTCCACTGGTCATCCTGAACACTCCATGTCTTTCAGGTCAAAATTACCACCTTTGAAATGCAAAAACCATCGACGAGCTGTCCTTTCATTCATAGCATCTTAACCGTACACTTCGCAAATATCGCGAGCAGCTTTGGCAGCTTTATTCCCCTATTGAACGCGAACAGAAGGAGGTGTCGAAAATGTTCCCTTTCGTCTACATGACATTCCATTTTGAAGGCTTGTAATCAAATAAAATAATATATGTAACGTAAAAGCAAACACAATATCTTGTAGAGCAGAAAATTTTCTTTCGAATGACGTATAACCTTTACCATTTTGTTTCTTTTGGTGCTCATTTTTTAATTTGGAAAAAAAACGGACACAACTTATGTTAACACCTAATAGTGTTATTGTGGCTTGTTTTTATAACAATATTCATAGTTTATGAGAAAAATTATTCATTAAATTGTAGATATTCAAAATTGTTGGTCATCAAAAGAATAAATTTGTAAAATTGAAATTTGATAAAACAGTAAGAATTAGTGAAATTATGGCTTGTCACTAAATTATGACCAAAATATTTAAATTATGGTTAGTTTAATTATGGCTTGTTTTTATAACAATAATTGTGGTTTATGAGAAAAATTATTCATAAAATTGTAGATAATGAAAATTGTGGGCCTTCAAAAGAATAAATTTATGAAATTGGGGTTTGGTAAAACAGTTAGATTGATTCATGAAATTATGGCTTGTCATTAAATTATGACCGAAATAATATTTGGACTTAATAAATTTATCCTAGAATTTTTGTGATTGCATGATTTATTTAATAAAATCGACTTAAGGGGAATAAATTTAATAAAATCTACAAAATAATCTTTCGTAAAATTGATTGGTACAATACTGATTTGTGAAATTGCGGCTTATCAAAATAATAATTCATTAATAATTGAGGTTCGGTAAAATTATGATTCATAAAATTGTTGCTTATCAAAAAATGATTTTCGTAAAATATTGATTCATAAAATTGTTGCTCATCAAAATAATAATTCATGAAATTGGGATTTCATAGAATAACAATCATGAAATTGAGGTTTAGTAAAATATTGATCAATAAAATTGTAGCTTATTAAAATAATGATTCACGAATAATTATAATTGGGGTTTGGTAAAATAATGATTCATGAAATTGAGGTTTTGTAAAATATTGATTCATAAAATTGTTGCTTATCAAAATAATGAATCATGATATTGAGGTTTTGTAAAATCAATCAAGTTGTGGTTTATTAAAATAATGATTCACGAACAATTATAATTGGGGTTTAGTAAAATAATTATTCATGAAATTGAGGTTTTGTAAAATATTGCTTTATAAAATTGTTGCTTATCAATATAATGAATCATGATATTGAGGTTTTGTAAAATCAATCAAGTTGTGGTTTATTAAAATAATGATTCACGAACAATTATAATTGGGGTTTAGTAAAATAATGAATCATGAAATTGAGGTTTTGTAAAATATTGCTTTATAAAATTGTTGCTTATCAAAATAATGAATCATGATATTGAGGTTTTGTAAAATATTGATCAATAAAACTGTAGCTTATTAAAATAATGATTCACGAATAATTGGGATCTGGTAAAATAATGATTCACGAAATTGAGGTTTAGTAAAATATCGATTCATAAAATTGTCGCTTATCGAAATAACGATTCACGAAGTTGAGACTTGACGATAATAATGATTCATGAAATTATGGCTTGCCAATAATAATGCGTGACATATTTTTTCTGGAATTTTAGGAATTAAGCATACAATTTTTTGAATAATTTATATTCAAAATAAAATTACGTGAGCAAACGTGAATAAATTATATATATGTTAAATAAAAAGAGTGTGCACACTGTGCTACAAAAATTTGCAAAAAAGTCATAAGAATTTGATTTTTCTAATGGTCGTTTCAACTTAAAACCAGAGAGCGGAATGTTTCAAGTCACTACTATAGCTAATGTGACTAAACTTTGAATGCAGATTGTAGAAATCTCATCTGTACATACAGTAGTGTGTGAATGCAGATTGTAGAAATCTCATCTGTACACACAGTAGTGTGTGAATGCAGATTGTAGAAATCTCATCTGTACATACAGTAGTGTGTGAACGCAGATTGTAGAAGTCTCATCTGTACATACAGCAGTGTGTGAACGCAGATTGTAGAAATCTCATCTGTACATACAGTAGTGTGTGAATGCAGATTGTAGAAATCTCATCTGTACATACAGTAGTGTGTGAATGCAGATTGTAGAAATCTCATCTGTACATACAGTAGTGTGTGAATGCAGATTGTAGAAATCTCATCTGTACGTACATACAGTAGTGTGTGAATACAGATTGTAGAAATCTCATCTGTACGTACATACAGTAGTGTGTGAATGCAGATTGTAGAAATCTCATATGTACATACAGTAGTGTGTGAATGCAGATTGTAGAAATCTCATCTGTACGTACATACAGTAGTGTGTGAACGCAGATTGCAGAAATCTCACCTGTACGTACATACAGTAGTGTGTGAACGCAGATTGCAGAAATCTCATCTGTACGTACATACAGTAGTGTGTGAATGCAGATTGTAGAAATCTCATATGTACATACAGTAGTGTGTGAATGCAGATTGTAGAAATCTCATATGTACATACAGTAGTGTGTGAACGCAGATTGCAGAAATCTCATCTGTACGTACATACAGTAGTGTGTGAATGCAGATTGTAGAAATCTCATATGTACATACAGTAGTGTGTGAATGCAGATTGTAGAAATCTCATCTGTACACACAGTAGTGTGTGAATGCAGATTGTAGAAATCTCATCTGTACATACAGTAGTGTGTGAATGCAGATTGCAGAAATCTCATCTGTACGTACATACAGTAGTGTGTGAATGCAGATTGTAGAAATCTCACATATACATACAGTAGTGTGTGAATTAACATGAACAAATATAAAATAGTTGAAACAAGTGTTTAATAGCCATAAAAAATCCAAAAAAAATTTAAATCATTCAAATATTCTTTGTTTTAATAGGGAATATGTCCACCTTTAGCTTTTATAACTTCTTATACAGGTTTTGGCATAGATTCAATAAGTTTTTAGCAGTTTCCAATATTTGTTCGTCCCTTAAACCACACGTTAATGCCTGCTTCAATCCTCTCCTATCCCACTGTACGGTCTGTTTCCCTGATCCCGCCTTTACAAATAGTCCACACATTCCCAATGGGATTGATATCAGGAGAGGGTAATACTGTCACCTTGGGAATAGTTAGTTCATCATCACCTTAGATTAGTGTCACGGTGCAGAATCTTACCGGAATACTGCTTCTCCATTTATATTGTCTTTCTATATAAAGAGGAACTCGACGTAAGATTGATAAACGAGCTGGTGAAAGTTAATATAAATGAAGGAACTTATTCATTTTTCGAGAAACTTTTGAGCTTGTTTCTTCATCGGGACCATTTTCAAATATGATTTGGATTCCCTTTACAAAACTGTAGACTATTTTCAATTTTAAAATCTTTGTTTTTGTCTTCCGTATTGCTTAACGGTAAATCTTGGACAATTTCGAGCAAAAAATTATTTCAATTCCAATTTTAAAATGATCACTTTTTTCAATTCCGTTCTAGAGAGATTTCGTTGAAAGAGGGTCCGTAAAGCAACATATAGTTGTACGTTAAAATCTTCTACTAAAAGTAAGCCGTGTGAAAGCATTCAAGATTCGTCACATTTACTATGGTGGCTTGAAACCATTTCCACTGTATTAAATATTCAATGTTCGAAAATGTGAAATACTCGTATAAGGTAAAGCGAAAAGAATCGTCAATTTTCATGTTGCGTCACATTGAAACCAGTTACCGTTGGGTTAACACATCGCGGTTGGTATCATTTTGAAGCTCTATTAACCCTTCCCTTACGGTGATAAAAATGAAACGCGCGCTCTGGTGTTGGGTAGTGAGTACGCGATCAAAAATTAGCGATTGTAAATTGGAAAAATAAGAACATTCATAGATAATCCCCTTAATTAATTATAATTGAAGTTAAAAATTATAATAATTGAGATTTATTTGCTGAAAACATTAAAAAACCATCTGGCAACGCTCACGGAACGGGCGTAGATCTAGTCTCGTTGCCAGCCCAACAGCTACTGCGGCGCGGCAGGGTTGGTGGCTAACTCGGGCGTGACTTACACTTGCGAGGTTGAGACAATAGCGATCCTCGCTATTCAGTGACGTATGCAAAAGTGAGATGCGAATATAGTGTCGCGCTTCCCGCATACTCTTCACCTATCGTCAAGACCCAAGATCGAGGCACTCAATGCGTTTAAATGCGAATTTGTTTCCGATATTCACGAAATACTTACGATGTAGTCGATAAATTCTGATTATTATTAATATTATTTTTTAAATCAATGCATAAATATATTATGGAGGAATACCTAAAATCTTAACCTTGTATTTATAATATTTATAGAGATATTGATGGTTATTAGAAGCAACGTGTAGAAGATACCCAACACAGGGAAGGAAAGGTTAATATCCTTTCTGTTTTGACATTCTTTTTTTGGTTTTAGTCTATAGTACAAAAATGCAAAAGCCAGAGATTGAAGAGACACATTTGCGGTATTTTATACTGTTTTTATTTACCCGCTTCGTCGAAAACCATTGTTTTTTCTCCTCGGATTGGTGCAGAGGACCCACTTCTCATCCCCAGTAACAATTCTTCTAAGAAACGGATCAGTTTCATATCTGGAGAGTGAAGATGAACAGATTGTTATTCGTTGTTCCATGGCCGTTGGAGAAAGCTCGTGTGGCACCCAAATTTCTTGTCTATTTCTTTTCTCGAGCCTTTTCAAATGGTCCTTCGCTGTTGACCATGGACAACCGATATCTTCTTGATGAAATTCCTCGATGGTTTTACGCGGATCGGACTCCACTAATGAGTTTAAAGTGTCATCATCGACTTTAAGAGGTTTTCCTGATTTTGGTTTGTTCTTTAATTCCCTATCAACACTTTTAAACTTTTGAAACCATCTATGGCACTTTTGAGGATTCAAGATGTCTCCATAAATACCGCAGATAGTCTGCGTAGTTTCTTTTGACTTCAATCCTTTGTCGAATAAAAACAGCAAAAAATACCGCAAATGTGTCTCTTCAATCTCTGGCTTTTGCATTTTTGTACTATGTACCAAAGCCAAAAAAAGAATGTCAAAACAGAAAGGATATTAACCTTTCCTTCCCTGTGTTGGGTATCTCCTACACATTGCTTCTAATAACCATCAATATCTCTAAAAATATAATAAATACAAGGTTAAGATTTTAGGTATTCCTCCATAATATATTTACGCATTGATTTAAAAAATAATATTAATAATAATCAGAATTTATCGACTACATCGTAAGTGTTTTGTAAAGATCGAAAACAAATTCGCATTTAAACGCTGCGAGTGCCTCGTCTTGACGATAGGTGAATAGTATGCGGGAAGCGTGACACTATATTCGCATCTCACTCTTGCATACTCCACTGAATTGCGAGGAGCTGAATTGTCTCAACGTCGCAAGCATAAGCGTAAGCGCCGGGGTATGCGACTGACGTTCCGCGCTACAGTAGCTTCTAGGCTTGCAAATAGGTTAGACGTACGCCCGTTCCGTGAGCGTTGCCAGATGGTTTTTTAATGTTTTCAGCAAATAAATCTCAATTATTATAATTTTTAACTTCAATTATAATTAATTAAGGGGATTATCTATGAATGTTCTTATTTTTCCGATTTAAAATCGCTAATTTTTGATCGCGTACTCACTACCCAACACCGGAGCACGCGTTTCAATTTTAACACCGTAAGGGAAGGGTTAATAGAGCTTCAAAACTATACCAACGGCGACGTGTTAACCCAACGGTAGCCGGTGGCAAACTGGTTTCAACGTGACGCAAAATGAAAATTGACAATTCTTTTTGCTTTACCTTATACGAGTATTTCACATTTTCGAACATTGAATATTTAGATGT
This sequence comes from Odontocerum albicorne, assembly GCA_949825065.1. NCBI lineage: Eukaryota > Metazoa > Arthropoda > Insecta > Trichoptera > Odontoceridae > Odontocerum > Odontocerum albicorne. Next base: position 13,651,158 of record OX463868.1, read on the forward strand.
TTTCGTACAAAAAGTGTTACGTGAAAATAACCATAGATAAATTAGAAAAGGAAATAAATTAAATACAATTCACATGTGACATTATAAACTAATCTGTTGTTGATATGACAATATTATGCTACTACTATAGGGCGCCATACAATAAGTCACTCCATTTGGTTAATATGTAACTTTTTAAATTCAAATTTAATTATTTTTCTTATTGCAGATTAAAATAAAAAGGTTTTATAATAAAAAAGCTACACACAGTAGCAGTAAGAAACTCAAATCTTCTTTTCGTAAGTCGAAAATATCACTAAAGCTCAAAAGTTTACAGCCTTGACAAAATTAGAACGTGTATGGGCAGATATCACACTGGGTAAGTTCGTCAGATGGTCACGTGATGTTACAGTTAAAATTTAATATATTATTTATAGTTAAGGTATTCATATTGTGGAGGTTTAAAGACATTGTAATTTGTTTTATTAAACACTGTTTATTCCACTTTTTGTAACGGTATAACCCTACCGGTTTCAAGGTGCACACCTCATCATCAGGGGAGCGCAAAAAAGACTGAATTCAGTTCGAACTGGTACCGAGATACAAGCTTCTAACGGTAAGCATTCGGGTTGGGGACTGGGGGTTGAGGGAGAGATGGGACGACCTCGGCAAGCAGCGGAGAGATTCTTGGGATATATGTGTTTGCCAGATGTTCACCTCGATGCACTGACTTTGAAATTTCTAAGGCATATGTCCAATATATTTCCGTTACTACTGATATGTAAGAATTTGGCATCATCGATAGAAAATGTATGGTTTTCACGGTGACAATGATTAGCCATTTAAGAATAAATTAGAGGATTTGTGTTCACAAAATCCCTTTTCAAAAGATCTTCCTGTCTTTCCTATATAGAAATTATCATGGTTATCACATAAAAGTGTATACACACCACTGTTGCTAAGTATTAATTATGACGTTTGTATTAGTTGCCACTGTTATTAAGTATGACACCACTGTTGCTAAGTAACTTTTATGTGCTGACTGTGATAATTTCTATATAGGAAAGACAGGAAGATCTTTTGAAAAGAGATTTCATGAACACAAATCCGCCTTAACAAATCTTCTAATTTATTCTGAAATAGCTAATCATTGCCACCGTGAAAACCATACATTTTCTATCGATGATACCAAATTCTTACATATCAGAAGTAACGGAAATATATTGGACAGATTAGAGGCCTTAGAAATTTCGAAGTCAGTGCATCGAGCTGAACATCTGGCAAACACATATATCCCAAGAATTTCTCCGCTGCTAGCCGAGATTGTCTCATCCCTCCCTCCACCCCCAGTCCTTAACCCGAATGTTTACCAAGCCTTGAAACCGATAGGGTTATACCATTACAAAAAGTGGAATAAACAGTGTTTGATACAACAAATGACAATGTCTCTAAACCTCCACAATGTTAATGCCTTAACTATAAATAATATATATTTACTGTGTTGAGAGTCATTTTCCTTCTCCCGTGATGTCAGACCTTATATCCTGCGTCACTACTATTCTATTCCCACTCAGTTGTGTCACCACCGGAGAAGGAGTCCCTCCTTCGTCACTAAGTGACGTGGCTCTCATAAAAAAAATAAAGAAGATTGGGAACTTCTAGTGTAGATCACGTTGAATGAGGACTTATTTTGTCCCCCATATACTCGTATGTTGCTGGGATTCGACTGTTGTATATGTCTCCATTATAAAACATTTTGAGTTCATCCTTAATAAGCCATAGAGAAAATAATAGTTGAAATTTTTTTAAAAGTTACAAGAAAATCAAACAGAGTTATTTCTCATGTCACACCTGTATAAGTGGAGTGATTTCTTATGTCACACCTGTATAAATGGTGTGATTTCTTATGTCACACCTGTACAAATGGGGTGCTTTCTTATGTCACACTGTATAAATGGAGTGAATTCTTATGTCACACCTGTATGAACGGAGTGATTTCTTATGTCACACCTGTATAAACGGAGTGATTTCTTATGTCACACCTCTAAAAATGGAGTGATTTCTTATGTCACACTGTATAAATGGAGTGATTTTGTATGTCACACCTGTACAAATGGAGTGATTTCGTATGTCACACCTGTATAAATGGAGTGATTTCTTATGTCACACTGTATAAATGGAGTGATTTCTTATATCACACCTGTATAAACGGAGTGATTTCTTATGTCACACCTGTATAAACGGAGTGATTTCTTATGTCACACCTGTATAAACGGAGTGATTTCTTATGTCACACCTCTAAAAATGGAGTGATTTCTTATGTCACACTGTATAAATGGAGTGATTTCTTACGTCACACCTGTATAAACGGAGTGATTTCTTATGTCACACCTGTATAAACGGAGTGACTTCTTATGTCACACCTGTATAAACGGATTGATTTCTTATGTCACAACTGTATAAACAGAGTGATTTCTTACGTCACTCCTGTATAAACGGAGTGATTTCTTATGTCACACCTGTATAAAGTAATTAAAAATTATGGAAGAAAAATTTACTTATATCTAAAATAAAATTGATAACACATTGGCGAGTATTATTAATCAAAATACTTTAAATCACAATTAATAAAATATTAACCAAGTTATTTGATAACTCTACGACCTTTTACTTAAAATATAATCATACCAAATCTAATATCTCAAATGCAAAGTGTTTTTTCACAGTTAATTTCTATTTTAATAAACAGAAAGTGAATTCTCTTCTCTTCGTTCATGTGATGCGAGACTCCTTTGTATGCCGATACATCACGCCACATATTCGTTTGCAGTTCACTCGGTGCGACTGTGAAACAAACTCTCAAGATTTATTCAGATGTAAATCATCTTTTTTTTTAAGTTTAAGAGAGAATTGAAAAAGTACGACTTCACACAGAATAAACTTTCATCCTAATCCGACCCGATAGTCGCACAGCGGAGCTTTTCAGGGAGTATCGGGTCCTGAAAATAGCCAATTTACATTTCAAATCCATTCTCTGGCACTACCATCGAGAGGAAGGGAAGATGCAGACTCAGCAGATACACATGACACACATGGCAACTAATCAAATATTCACCATCCCTAGAGTTGAAACATCTTTTTCCCAAAGGCAATATGCATATTTAGCTCCCATGACATACAACGGGGGGCCGAATTCAATAAAGGTAAAGGGAGGAAAACCATTTAGGCAGTCGATCGGAGCGTGGTTGTTATTGCGACAGGAGTTTGAATACTTGGGCTTGCAAGAGGAATGACTTTTGGAAGAGTTTTGTGTGAGCTCTTGAGTGTGCTGTTTTTTGTTGTTTTATATTTTTATACATACGTATTTTTTGGTTTATTTTATGATTATGTGTGGTATATTGTGGGATGAATATTTTGGTCTGTCTGGAGTGATGAAGTGTCAGGAGTTTGATTTCGTGTGATGTATACATGTGTAATTGAGTGTCACTGTTTGTCAGGTTGATGAGAATGTGTAACGGGGTTTTGTGTAATCAAAAATCGAAAAGAAGTATCGATTTATTTTTGCACGCTACATGTCCTCAGTGAGATACAGGCAAAAGCCTAGTTTACTGGGGACACGACAAATGAAAGGCAACAAACCCAGATCCATTAATATTGTGTGTCCTAATTAAATTACTTGTTGTTTTTTTCGCAAATTATGTATATTTCTTGTCATGTGTAAAAATAAATAGATAAATTAAAAAATTCCCTTTTCCTTCCCTTCCTTATCCTTGGACCAATTTTTTCCATCTAGTTCTAACATTATTGATAGAGATTTATTTTTTTTGTTTACTTAAATTTAAGGAAGGAATATATAAATCATTTTTAATATATGTATGTATTTTTGTTATGGCTATAGAAAGAAGTGTGGTAGAAAGTGTGTGTGATGTATGGGTTAACTCAGAGAAACTGGAGCAGGTTGATGGGTTCTGTTATCTGGGCAGTGTGTTTACGTAGGATGCGAGAGTTGAAAGGGACATTGGGAGAAGGGTGGCGACAGGGAACAGCAAAGGTAGACAGAGCACTTCATGTTATATACAACAACAGTGCAATATCAACAGTAGCAAAAATTATAATACATAAGTATGTTGGTGCCCACCTTGATGTATGGAAGTGAAACTTGGACTTGGCATAAGAAGGATAAGAGTAAGATTAATGGTGTGGAGATACGTGCACTAAGGAAAATGTGTGGAGTGTCAATGTTTGAAAGAAGACATCAGAAATGAATGCATGGATAAAATTGATGTTTTAAGTAAGATGAGAAAAGGAGCTTTAAGATGGTTTGGACATGTGGAGAGAATGAACGATTGAAAAATGTCTAAGCGAATATACAAGACAGAAGTGCAAGGTGTGAGTGGATTAGGTAGACCGAAAAAAACGTGGCTGGACCAGATTTTGAAAGAAGTTGAATAATAGGAAATTGAATGTTGAGGAAGTGAAAGTTGTATGCTTAGATAAAAAAATATGATGATCTGTTCTCTCTGCCTGCCTCCAAGGGACACAGCATGAGGAAATGAATGTGTGTTTGTATATAATTTTAAAAAAATAACGCACAAATTATTAAATTATAATTTTAATATCTTTTAAATTTTTATTAAGCATGGTAGCCTATTGTTTATTATAAATAAATAAATAACAAGAGCCATAGGACCTGCCTTAGATGCGCGGGTAGATATTCAAGTAGGGTAGTAAGATTAGTCAGAGACCATTTTTAGCTATTGCTGCTTCTTGATAATGGCAATATTGATATTAGATTACGTTACATTTCCGTCGAAACTGAGAATTATAAATCCATGTCGTAAAAAAATTCTGGATTACGCTTAGATACAAAATATTGAATACAAATGTTTGTGACATTTCAAATGTGAGTAGAATAAAACATATGAAAATATAAAATAACAGTTAGAAATATAAAGTAACACTTGGGAATATAAGATAACAGATGGAAAATATAAAGTAACACTTGGAAATATAAAATAACACATAAAGTAACACATGGAAACATTGAATATTGCTAATATATTTGAGTATAATTAAGTCTAGACGAAATGTCCGCAGTTTTGAGTACAGATGCCTTCGAACATTGTTTCTCAACCTTTTAAGCCTTGCCTCTTGTAAATAATTTATGTCTTATTGATGCATGTGAATGTGGTCGCACAAATGTTGTACTTGCACAAAGACGATAAGCCCTATCCGATAAGGCTGTCGCCTATTTTACATCACTAACATGGCAGCTAAACAGTTTGAACTTAAAGATATACAGTGGTAACCGTTGGAGTTAACAATATATAACAATGACTTGGACTGGAATTTTGTGTTAGTTTTTAAACAGAATGATTTAACACTTAAATGTGAAAAAATCTACACAAAAAAACTTGAAATCAAAGTGACAGGCCTGTTAATCTCAAAAGTTGGATGAAGATAGTATTGCAGTATTAATGATTTATGAGAGTTGCGTCGTTCCCAACATATAAGGAAGGTCGGCCCCTATTAAGTTCTTATGTTAGTTTTAGGTCATAAATTGTAAAATATTTTGCTATAAAAGCTTAATAAGCAATGTATTGAGTACAGTTTGACAATGCTTTTGTATAGTGAAACAGGCCTGTCACTTTAATTTAAGTTTTCACATTGAAGTGTTAAATCATTCTGTCATAAATTAATGATTTGATTTTTTTATAAAATATTTTATTTTCTTTTTATACATACATAACATCACGCCGTGTCCCTTGAGGGGTAGACAGAGAGAACAGACGTCAAAATTTTTCTATCCAAGCGCTCAACTTTCGCCTCCTTCACATTCACAGTGTACATCTCGTCACACACAATCTTCTTTATATTATTCACACTTCTCATTTTACCTTCTTTCAAAATCTGGTTCATTTGATCCAGCCATGTTTTCCTCAGTCAACCTCTTCCACGCACACCTTGCACTTTTGAGTTCATATGTCACTCAAAGTTCATATGTCAAGGTGGGCACCGACTCACTTCCATATGTCAAGGTGGACACCGACTCACTTCCATATGTCAAGGTTGACACCGACTCACTTCCATATGTCAAGGTTGACACCGACTCACTTCCACATGTCAAGGTGGACACCGACTCACTTCCACATGTCAAGGTGGGCACCGACTCACTTCCATATATCAAGGTAGGCACTGACTCACTTCCACATGTCAAGGTGGGTACCGACTTACTTCCATATATCAAGGTAGGCACTGACTCACTTCCATATGTCAAGGTGGCCACCGACTCACTTCCATACGTCAAGATGGGCACCGACTCACTTCCATATGTCAAGGTGGGCACCGACTCACTTCCATATATCAAGATAGGCACAGACTCACTTTCACATGTCAAGGTGGGCACCGACTCCTTTCCATATGTCAAGGTGGACACCGACTCACTTCCATATATCAAGGTGGGCACCGACTCAGTTCCATATGTCAAGGTGGGCACCGACTCACTTCCATATGTTAATGTGCGCACCGACTCACTTCCATATGTCAAGGTGGGCACCGACTCACTTCCATATGTCAAGGTGGGCACCGACTCGGTAAGTTTTCTACTGTTTTATTACATTCAACTTATGTGTATACATTATATATTCATTTCGTAATACTGTAAATCTGTCAATAATAGTTGGTTCGAATCTTGAGTTAGAGCGCCCTTGAGGAGAGTCTGTTCTCTAAACAGCACTATATAAATTGTCCTTTTATTATATTAACACACAATTATGTATTCTACAAGAATCCCATACAAAGCTCTGCATGGGGTATCACCAGATGGACGGCGTCCACCAGGGAGACCCCCGAAACGATGGAGAGATAGCTGGAGCTCAGCGTCACAAGAGGATAATCCTGTAATAACAGACTCTTGAGCCTACAGAAAGAAGAAGAAGAAGAATTATGTATTTTCATTTTTGCTACTGTTGATATTGGGCGGTTTTTGTATATTACATTAATTACTCCGTTTATCTTGTTCCCTGTCGCTACTCTTCTTTAAATTTATACACGGGGTTATTTTTATTTTTACGACACCAGAGGCAAGTGCGACTCACAGGTTGAGAAACAATGCCTTAAGAGTATAACAGACATCAGATGGTATCACACATTCAAAAATGCATCTCCGAAATAAGGTTTACCACTATCGAGAAAGGGTAAAACTACTCATTTTAAAATGACCGATTTTTTCATGACTTTTTAAAAAATCGACCCACTGTGCTCCTGGAACCGATTCCCCTCATAAATAGACCCACCACTGTGTATCCAGAGATTTTTTCCATACAAAAGAATTTTTTTTTAAATATGGAATCTATTTATATTCCTAGTTCCAGGTTTAATTTTTTTTTTTTTTTGATAAAACACTACCATTTTAATATATAATACAAAACATACACAAAATATATATTCCTTTGTAGTATTAACGTTACAAAATTTGGACGTACATAGAAAAACTTATACATTCATTCATTTACAAAAATATATAATTTTTCAGACTTAAATATACATAGAATGTGGACCGAATATATTTATTTCTTATTTCAATAGTCTTATTCAGACAGTGACTGAAATTTTTGCCTGGTTTGCCTCACAATGTAACGTGGGTAGAACCAGGCAATTCGGGTATTTACCCGGTTCTAATCCCAATACATTGTGGGCAAAACCAGGCAATTCAAGTATTTACCTGGTTCTTCTCACAATACATTGTAGGTAGCACCAGGCAATGCTAGAGTTGCGACGCTTTCATCGGCGGACTGACAATTTAAATAAACCCGAGAAATTGGTCAAGCCAAATCCGCCACTGAACGTTTCATATTTACGACAACTACCGTATCGTTCTTAAACCAGTACTGAAGAACTCTGTTAGTCTTTCTTCTTAGTTGGTTCCTGACGTTGGTTACGACTGACATGTCTGTACCCTTAGTTGGTTACGACTGACATGTCGTGATCTCTCCGGTTCATCTACCTAGATCCAGGATCCAGGACTGTTGATCTTTTCCGAATACCAGGTTCGCAGTTTCCACCACCTATTATGCAAGATCCAAGATATATAGGTTCTCGTATCACCTCAAAATTCTGGAAAACATCGATTATTGACGGCTGATTTCCTCAGTCAATAATCGTTGCTTATGTTGTCGATTCGCTGACTTCAAAATCCAGTTTCTAATTCTCAAAATCCATGATCTGTATCTGAGATTTGCCATATCCTCAAAACAGCCTGCAATGAGAGTAGTGTCTGAAGTTCCAAGTCTTCTTTCCTCCAACAGCAATTCCCCCATTGCAATGCCTTCCTCACGATATATTTCCTCCAATAATGTCTTCCCCATCTTATTCTAAGCCTCTGTTATACATCGCAAAAACGTGTTTTAATTCGCAAGCAACAGTAATTGATTCGCGGTCGTATCAACAAAGTTGCTATACTAGAAAAATTGTAGCATGGTCCCTGTGACAGTTCACAAATTTACCCCGATACAACCTTGTAACGACGTTCAGTAATTTAAATTATTTTATCAACTTTAATATAAGCCTCGATTCTAATAAATAGCAAGTTATTTAGGTAAATACATTACATAAACTAACAATAATGACAAATTAATACATCCTGTTACAAATTAGCAAAAATGTGGCAGTTTGTTAAAATCAAATAATATTTGGCGACGTTCGTCAAAAGTCACTGCATTAGTCCGCATTGGCTAGGGATGGGGTATACGATAATTGGATTTTCGATTTTTTTATACCTAAAATTAAATGTTCGTAATTAGTATTAATCCATAGTGGATCTTGGCCTATTAACCCTGAGAGCGCTACGAGAAAAAAATATAATTGTCTATCTAGTGCTGAGATATATTTACGATTCGGACGTTCGTGATAAATATTTATTTTAAACAACAAAAAAACAAAAAACAAATATTTTTACAACATAAATATATTTTAGAATATGTACCCTTGTATTCTAAATGAATGATATTCATTTAGAATACAAGGGTAGAACAAATTTCTTCCACTGCTATAGCAGTGTGCCGATCTCTCAGGGTTAAAAGACAGATACAAATCACAAAATACATTAGAAAGTCAGTATAATGAAAATTAGGAATTAAAACGTCAGTTTAGAGAAAAACAATTTTTCGATTTATAAAAAAACTATTCGATTTGTAAAAAAAAAAAACGATTTTACCCCGTCCTTTTGAGACATGACATTTCAAATGTCACAGGAACCATCCTACATTTTCTCAAGTATAGTTTTTTTATTGCACTGTCTTTTGTCCTGAAATAAGGGAAGTCGCCAGACAAAGGACCCATTAAGAAACTATCCCAAGTTTCACACAGTATGAATTTGTCAGCCAATTTTAGCAGGTGTTTGACAAATGATTTATTGTTATGGAGTTGAATGGAGGAAGCCGGCTGATGAGGGCAACTTGCAGTGAATGCATCATGCTCCCCGTCCGGTGGTAGGAGAAGAAAGACGACTCTTGAAGAATCAGTATCAACCTTCATTTCTGATGTTCTAGGGAACGCCTCCATCCGTGTGCTATCAGGTCTAGTTACAATAGCATATGACATTACTGGTCTAACACATGTTTTATAGATCCTCACTCTGTTGCTAAGGACATATTTTTCCATACCTTTGAAGCATCCAAATTTGACAGACGCTCCGTCATATAATTTCATTACATAAAGCATAGCGGCTATTAAAATTCACTTATATTGGTTTAATAATTTCAAGTAATATCTCTGTAGGTTTATAAAGATAGAACAGATGTCACTGTTCATTGCCGAGTAAAAGTTCACACTTTCAGATTTGATTTGTGGTAGTGGCACTAAAATAACTCCTATTGGATGGTTCGACACACTGCCGATGGACAGTTCACTGCACGATGTAGTCCTTGTGCCCCCGGACGGCTCTCAATGCGGAGCGCAGCAGGGACACGAACTCTGTGGGCTGAACCAGGATGGAAACCTCCCGACCGATGGCACCGAGTCGCTCCTTCACTTGTGAGTCACCCTGGAAGGGGGGAAATTATTCTTATTAATATTATTATAGGCAGACAACGTGAATGCTGTTAATATCTATATCATGTTTACCTGTCATTTGTTCATAGAGAGACAGTAAGGGGAAGCAAAGGAAACAGAACACCACTTAAACACCACTCCTGGGTTTGTGTGTAAGAACTTGTCCAGACGTCTCATACACTGGTTCAATGTCACAGCACTCACTGCACTATTGGGCAGTATTATCACTATAGCCAGGCAGCATGGATGCTGTTAATATCTATATCAAGTTTACCTGTCATGTGTTCATGGAGAGACAGCAAGGGGAAAGCAAATGGAACAGAACACCACTAAAACAGCACTCCTGGGTTTGTGTGTAGGAACTTGTCCAGACGTCTCATACTAGGTTAGTCAAAAAGTTTTGAAAGCGGAAATGAAAATACATTTTTTTTGGGGGGAAATCACTTTTATTGCTCAGTATAGTCTCCCATAAGATCAATACACTTGGTCCAACGATCTTCCAACTTTGTTGTCCCATCACGGAAGTGACTTTCTGGAAGGCCTGCAAAATACTCCTCTACGACGGCTATAACCTTTTCGTTTGATGAAAAATGCTTTCCACGAAGGAATTTGTTGAGGTGTGAGAACAGCCAGAAGTCAGAGGGAGCTAAATCTGGCGAATAGGGTGGATGCTGCAACAATTCGTACCCCAATTCACTGATTTTCGCGATGGTTTTTTGAGCTGTGTGAGCAGGTGCATTGTCTTGATGAAAAATTATTTTTTTCTTCTGCAAACCGGGTTTTTTTTCACAAATTTTTTCATCCAACTGGTCCAAAAGGTCACAATAATAATCAGAGTTGATTGTCTTACCAGTTTGGAGATAATCTATCAATAAAATTCCTTTTGCATCCCAAAAAACTGACGCTAACACCTTCTTGGCCGATTTCTGGACACGAACTCGCTTCGGAGCCAAAGTGCCTGGTTCACACCACTCCTTAGCCTCTTGTTTTGATTCAGGATCATGGTGGTAGACCCAAGTCTCATCCATAGTGGTGAATCGACGCAGAAAATTCTTTTTATCCTTTCGAAATTGCTCCAAATGTTGCTCAAAAAGTCGCATTCGAACGTGTTTTTGTTGCATTGTTAGCAAATGCGGCACCCATTGTGCACACAGTTTTTTGAAACCCAAAACTTCAGCCAAAATATGCCATGTCGTTCCATGTGAGATGACTATGGTGTCAGCTATCACATCCACAGTCGATCGATGATCTTCCAAAACCATATCCTGTATTTTCGCTATGATTTCTGGTGTTGATGCACTTTTTGGACGTCCTGAGCGTGGATCGTCTTCAACGCTTGTACGGCCACGCTTAAACTCCAAAACCCATCGGTGAACGGTTGGAAATGAAGGAGAAGACTCCTTTAATACTTTCACCATCTTTGCATGGATCTCAGTAGCCGATAAACCTTCCAAAACAAAGAATTTAATCACTGCACGATATTAGGATTTTTCCATTGTTAAAAAATACACTGACACGTCAACTTCAAATGGCTTGTAAACAAAGAATGAATTGACAGATCGAAATGAAATTTTGAGTACGTTCTTATGAAAGATGAAATATTAAAATGGCGTAGAAATTTTGGTTTTCTACTGCTCCATAGACGTCGCTTTCAAAACTTTTTGACTAACCTATTATACTGGTTCAATGTCACAGCACTCTCTACTACAAGTTCACACTCATCCCTTAATCCCTTCATTCCGTATTTCTATTATACTTTGTCACTCCATGTATATATATTCTCAATGCACACATTTCGACAGCATTCATTCACTCCCATACATTAAAGTTGGCACCAAAATACTGTTGTGGACTATCTTCTTTTTTATAGCGGATTTTGATACTGTCAGGTTCGAGTATATATGTTTTATATGATTATTTATAGTTAAGGCATTAACATTGCGGAGGTTTAAAGACATTGTAATTTGTTTTATCAAACACTGTTTATTCCACTTTTTGGAAGTTTAAAGACATTGTAATTTGTTTTATCAAACACTGTTTATTCCACTTTTTGGAAGCGGAATAAACAGTGTTTGATAAAACGTGGAATAAACAAAAGACAAAACAAACGTGGACAAAAAGTGGAATAAACAGTGTTTGATAAAACAAATTACAATGTATGTTTTAGTTCCCCATTGATGTTGCACACTAACGCAAATGAGTAGAAATATTTGTGTCGCAATAGAAAAGTCTTGCATTCTCTCCTCTCTGCCTACTACAATAGAGTGATGGTATGTATGTATTAATGTTACGAGGGTTGCTACTTAAGTTTTGAGATACGGCAACACCAGTGTAGATACGTCAAATCTGACATCAGCATCGTAAAGTTTGACGTTTTTAATGGTATACGTGCTCAGAAAGTTTTGTCATACGAGTGCTATTTGTGTTGTTTACAGTGACTTGAAAAATTAACCTCGACCAAAAATGGAATTAAATCGTGAACATTTCTGTGCGATGATTTTGTAAGATTTTCAACATGGACTAACTCAACAACAGTGTGCCGATCAACTCGCTTCAACTTTTGGTGATGAAGCACCATCCCGGGCCACTGGGTTTCCGAATTCAATCGTGGTCGTAATTCGCTCCAGGACGAATTTCGTGAAGGTCGTCCAAAATCTGCTGTTGTGCCAGAAAACATCGATGCTGTGCGAGAACTGATATTGCAAGATCATTATGTGACTTATCGTGAGGTTGAGGCATGTTTGGGCATTAGTTCCACTCGCATACATTCATTCAATATTGCATGAAAATTTGGCCATCAAAAAGATTTGTTCGCGTTGGATACCGCATAATTTGACAATCGCTCAAAAAAAGGCTCGTGTCGATTGGTCCAAAGAAATTATGAAAAAATTCGATCGCGGTGCTTCAAAAGACGTCTATAAGATCGTGACAGGCGACGAATCATGGATCTATGCATATGATCCAGAAACTAAACAGCAGTCGACTGTATAGGTCTTTCAAGACGAGCCAAATCCGGCAAAAGTTGTTCGCTCACGAAGCACTTCGAAGCAAATGGTCATGTCGCAACAGTGCCTTTAGTGGAACGTCGTACGGTCAATTCTGAATGGTACACCACCATTTGTTTGCCAGACGTGTTCGGAGAAATGAGGAAAAACCAACCGTCGAAGACGGATTATTCTCCACCACGACAATGCGAGCTCTCAAACATCGGCTCCAACAAGTGACTTTTTGAGCACTCAAAACAACGAATTGATGGTTCATCCGCCGTATAATCCTGATTTGGCACCCAATGACTTCTTTTTATTCCCAAACATCAAAAATAAATTGCGAGGTCAGCGTTTTTCGACGCCTGAAGAAGCGGTTGATGCGTTCAAAACGCATGTTTTGAAGTTACCTCGTTCGGAGTGGAAAAAGTGCTTCGAAAATTGGTTCAAACGCATGCAAAAGTGTATTGATCTTCATGAGAGAGTATTTTGAAAAAACAATAAAGCCATTTTCGATGTTAACTATTTGTTTTTACTTGTCTGTCTCAAAACATAAGTAGCAACCTTCGTATTAGTTACGTAGATTTAAATTTAAAACGATATAAAAAAATTAAGCAAACCTTTTTCATGAGCAAGTTGAGTGGTCTCCCGTTGACTTCGGTGAGGGTGCCCGTCGGTGGCACGCCCGCCCTTGCCGCAGGGCTGCCCGGCACCACTTCCGTGATGGTGGCACCAACCAGCATCAGTCCTGGAATTATTCAAAACATAAACTAAAATTCTGTAAAAAAAATATCCGCTATCAAGTTCTTAGGGAACTAATTAATCACTCTGTCCCAAAACAGAATCTTGCCGGCACAAAATCTCATCTTGCTAAGGGACCATTTGTTATATGAATGTGAGCGTGGAGTTGTAAGATAGACTGGAGATTCCCCGAAATTCTCAGATGCCAGGAGGACGCTGATTGGCGGTCAATGGTGGGCGCTGTTGGCTATCGCCAAGGCTTATAGGACATGTTTTTTTTTAAACTGGGTTCAAGCAGGATTTGAACCCGCAACTTTCGAATCATAATACAGGCGTTTTACCAACTAGGCCACAAAGGTCGTTAAAATACACCTATACCTCGCTATACAGCTGCTCTTTATACGGCATTTCATTATAACGGTCTTTTTTAATTATGGCACTTTTTCGATTTATGCCCCACAATGTTTTGTTATACGACAAAAAAAAATGCTGTACGGTTAAGAGTCGTACTCACTGAGATTATTTGAATGGACTCGTGTCGCTATTCAGAATCCGCGCTGCACATATCCATTGTTCAGATTCAGTCCGGACGTTACTCCGCGACAAGAAACCGTCTCCACGACAAGATTCACGGTGCGATTCGGTCCTTTGCGAAAAATGACCGAAGTTGCTATGTCGAGAATTTCCCTAGCTCTTTTTTATATAGTTAAGAATAGCGATAAGCGCAACTAAAAAAAACGACAAAAGAAACGGTGGGTTCGGAAATTATTTCGTGGCGGGAATCGTGGAAGGAATTAAAATCAACCACAATGAACCGTGTTTGGAAAAAAATATGGGCAGAATGTATAAAAAATAACGAACCTAAAGTTAATTCTCTTTCTGAAATTCGACAAAACTTATTAAACTTAGCGAACAATCTCGGTTTAGAGGATTTGGAAGAAGGTGGTTTGATTGATTTTCTAGATGCTGACAGAGAACCTCTTCCAAACGAGGAACTGGTCCAGTTAGAAACAGAACGAGCACTTGATGAGGAGCCAGAGCCAGGGCCAGGGCCAGTGCCACAGCCTGCTATATACCAACAGCTAACAGCAATAAACTTGTCGAATGCGCTTCCTTATTCCGAGCAGGGAATGAACATCCTCCTTCACAAAATGATCCCGCCGAAGAACGCAGCGCTAAAGTGTCTCGAGGAGTAAACTCAGCCATTACCCGTACCTGTTACAGAACACGGCAAGGCGAAGCAGACAACGTTGGACCAATACAATATTATAAACTGGGTCCAGCAATGCACAACAGCGGAAAGTGATGATGGCAGCATATTATAGCTTAACATACTGATTCTTCGTGTTAATGTTCCTCATCAGATTAAAACAGTTTTTAAACATTTTATTTTATGTTTTTTTTATTATATGTATGTGTGTTTGTATACATATGTTATGTTATGTGCGTATGTATACATATGTTATGTGCGTATGTATACATATGTTATGTGCGTATGTATACATATGTTATGTGCATATGTATACATATGTTATGTGCATATGTATACATATGTTATGTGCATATGTATACATATGTTATATGCATATGTATACATATGTTATGTGAATATGTATACATATGTTATGTGCATATGTATACATATGTTATGTGCATATGTATACATATGTTATGTGCATATGTATACATATGTTATGTGCATGTGTGTACATATGTTATATACATATGTATACATATGTCATGTGCGTATGTATACATATGTTATGTGCATATGTATACATATGTTATATACATATGTTATGTGCATATGTATACATATGTTATGTGCATATGATTTCTTTTGTTTTTTAATTGATATATTTATTTTTTGAATTCCTGTTTATTATTACATTGTTTTGAAATTTTATTTTTATGTAAGCATTTTTATAGGAAATAAAAATAATGATGACCTCCATGGCCTGGTGATAAGACGCTTGTCTGCCGATCCGGAGGTTGCGTGTTCGATCCCCACCGGAATCCAGATTTTTTAAAATGGAATTCCAGTCTGGTTTTCACTTAGGGCCCATTTAAAACATCTTTCTGGTTGGTTAGAAGAGATTGCCACATGGCAAAAATTCGCCAGTTTAAAAAAAAAAAAAGAATAAAATGCTTTATGAATTAAAAACTACATTATTTAAAAAAAAATTGTAACAGATCCAATTGAATTTGTATGGGTTTGTATCAAAATAATTGATTCGTTATACGGCTTTTTGCTTTACGGTCAACTTTTCCGGAACGTATCTAGGCTGTAAAGCGAGGTATGGGTGTATTTGGTATAACTAAATACGGCAGCAAGAGATATGCACTCACCCAGGTCCTGTCTGTCGGAGTCTCTCTTGAGGGCAAACACCCGGCCGTTGGGCAGCCGTTTGATGATCAGCTCCAGCTGGAAAAGAATCGTAGCGAGGGTCATTCATCATTACCGACTCCGCAATTTAACTTCAAATGTTCGAAGGACTTTTTTAATACAAAAATACAACACGAAAATTTACAAACTCTTACTAGTATGGTCAAGCATGTTCCATTTTGAATTCGGGTAAATATCAAATCAAATTGTGGTATAGATCGTTCAGCCTAAAGAGTCGTTTTGCAACAGTGCGTTTACAAAAACTTGTCACTTTATTTTTTTTAATGAAGTGAAAAAGCAAAAAAATATAAAAATAATATTTTATATTCAAACGTTGAAATGAACACAACACGTTTTGTAAATTAAAAATGGTGTCAGCTTAAATTGTAACGCGCATAAAAATAAAATGAAAGTAAGTTTATTGAACATACATTGTTTAGGCATGGCAGATTCTACCTATAGGAAACATTCAATAACAATAATGGAATTTTTCAAGATTAAAAATAAATATAAGTACAAGTATTATGAAGTAAAAATGTTCGTTAGCTTTCACCGTTTAAGTGCGGGAAGTTATTAGTATGGCCGTACCCAGCAGGCCGGGATTTTATCAACAAAAATAAAACCTAAAAAATTTATATTTTTTGTATACAGATATAAAGGATATTATGAAAACTTACTAAATATTAGGTAAAGCGGAAAGAAATGACAATTTTTTTTGATGCGACAAAAAATTGATTTAAACAAAAACTATACAATATTATTCCGTTAAATAATTACCGTTGTTACCGATGATCTTCCTCTACAGAATAGGCAGTTTTTTAATACCTTATTCGTAAAATTCTGGCGGTTTTACGGTAAAATATGACTCCAAGTGATTTCGGAGTTGTTCGACACTCGTAGATTTTTTATCTCGAAGCGAATGTTCCATCAACTTAAAAAGATGGTAATCCAAAGGTGCAATATCAGGTGAATATGGTGGATGCTGCAGAACTTCTAAATCTAGCTCTCTTATTTTGTCCTGCGTAATCCTTGCTGCGTGTGGTTTTGCATTATCATGTTGTAGAATTCTTATCTGATTCATTACTAAAACTGATCATTTTTTAAGCAGTTCTGCCTTTAATCTTTCGAATTGGGGACAATACACATCTGCTGTAACAGTCTGACCAGGTTTTAGTAATTCATAATGAATAACTTCCAAAATATCCCACCAAATACAAAGGAAAACGTTTTTCAGAGTCAATGTCGGCTGAGGGGTAGACAGATGTACCTGATTCGTCGAAAACCATTGTTTTTTGTTTTTTTTCCTCCTCGGATTGGTGTGAAGGACCCACTTCTCATACTCAGTAACAATTTTTCTAAGAAACGGATCAGTTTCATATCTGGAGAGTGAAGATGAACAGATTGTTATTCGTTGTTCCATGGTCGTTGGAGAAAGTTCGTGCGGCTTCCAAATTCCTTGTCTATTTTGTTTTCCGAGCCTTTTCAAATAGTTCTTCACTATTGATCATGGACAACCGATATCTTGTGACAATTCCTTGATAGTTTTACGCGGATCGGACCTCACTAATAAGTTTAAAGTGTCATCATCGATTTTAAGAGGTCTTCCTATTTTTGGTTTGTCCTTCGATTCCCTTTCACAACTTTCAATTTTTTGAAGCCATCTTTGGCACTTCCGAGGATTCAAGATGTCTCTATAAATATCGCAGATGGTCTGGGTAGCTTATTTTGACTTCAATCCTTTATCGAATAAAAACAGCATAAAATACCGCAAATGTGTCTCTTCAATCTCTGGCTTTTGCAGTTTTGTACTTTAGACCAAAACCAAAAATAAATATCTAAACAGAAAGGATATTAATAGAGCTTCAAAACGATACCAACCACGACGTATTAACCCAACGGTAACTGGTGGCAAACTGGTTTCAACGTGACGCCTAATGAAAATTGTCATTTCTTTTCGCTTTACCTAATATATACACCGTGGGGCGTTTGAGCTGCCGTTCACTCAGAAAAACACAGTTTAAATATTCACAAAATGTCAGGGTTGTCACAACTTGACACAGAAAACACGTTTACTTATAAATATAGCGGAATATAATATACTTTGTAAACTAAAATCAACAAATTATCTGTATGATGTATAATAAGGCGCAAAAGGTAAATAAACTATAAAATAAAACCGAAAAAATCTATATAAACATCGTATTATGCCGTAAAACTACCGCCAATAACCAAAGAATACATGAAAACACGCTTTGTAAATAAATACTTTGAAAAATTAACAAAAATAACGCACAAAAGTAAAAAATCAACCATTGAAGAAAACTACAAACGAAGTCATTATAAATCGTCGCAATTACGACTACAAAAAACTGTAGTCGGTAACCCTGTATCAGAGACACGTATTGACTGTCAGTGAAAGCTTTTAGAAAGATTACTGTAACTTTGATAATATCGGTAAATTGTAATGTTTAAATATTTCTTGACCATCCCAATAGATGTCACTATGTGTTACAATTTATAAATTATTACAATTGGATTTGATATTGGCTTGCGACAAGCTCAAAGGAGAGCACGTTCATTTTGTATGGCCGGCCTGGCGAGCACTGAATCGGAGAGCGCGTCAATGCGCTCGTGGCAGTGAACCGGTTAATTAGATTATAGCGCATAGAAATACAATTATTATTGTATGTAAGATTATTTAACATATTAACATTAGTATCATAATTACATAATTACAATGGCAAATAATAAAGTTTTAAAATAATAGTGGATGGAGTGATACTTAATTCTAGGAAACTAACAAAGTTATAACAAAGTACATTCTAAGCTTTGGACACATTTTGAATTATACATTACATTAAACAAAAATGGCACTCCTAATTCCGACACGGTAGTGTTTTTCTAATCACCGAGTATTTTAAAAACAATACAAACGTGCGCTCTGCTCTACGCGAACCAATCGTGTGACATTCTATACCAATACCACTACATAAATTGTGTAATACAGAGAGTGTTACTCACACTATTGCAAAATGACTCTTTCAAAAAAAAAATTTGGTAAGAAAACTGCAGAAAAATTACCAAGGAAAGATGAACTAAATGAAACCTTTGTAGATCTTCCCATATGTGATAGTGTAACACATTCTGCTTTAGGTGTAGTGTAGTGTATGTATTTAGTATTCATATACCAACATAAATTTTTATAAGACCTTCCTAAAGCTGCACACACCACCCATATCCTGTAACACTAAGAGGAAGAACATTCCATTGGTTGGAAAAATGATAATCTTAATTGGTTGTAAAAAAATCTCTATAATACCTTGTGTGCTTTGTTGCTCTGCATGGCGCGCCTGGCCTGGCGTGCAGTGCCCACCTGGGCCCCGCCCACGGAGGTGAGTCGGTCCCCAATGTGCAAAGCGTTGTACAGCAGGGGGTGTGAACGCTGCTTCCAGCCGGCCACCCTGCAAAGTTAACGGAATGTAGACAGAAATTCATCCCTCGTGTTATGATTTGAGCGTGTCATAAATATTACAAATCCATCGTACGCTACATAAATACAAACCATCATGTCATTTCCCTTTCGAGGAAGGCAGAGATCCACTCTATCCTCTTTGTCTACCAGTATACTGACAGTGAATCTAAGCTTGTACAGTGCCCGGCGGTAAGTAATACACATCGGGCTTAAGAAAGAGACTGTCGGCCATAATCGGCTAACTTCGGCCATGTAGAGCATCGTCTCTGTCCCTAGAACGCTTGACTATGACTGACAAATCGCGACGGAACACGTTTATGAATGACAGAGACGACGCTCTACAAGGTTGAAGTTAGCCAATTATGGCCGACAGTCTCTTTCTTAAGGCCGATGTGTATTACTTACCGCCGGGTACTGTATGTGCGTTTATTTATTGTGTTACTGATTAATATCATTAAATTTTATATCCTCGCAGCGGGGCTCGCCCTCCCATTGATCAGAACGTACCTCAACTAGGGGGATGTTGTGAGATGAGCCCAGACTGTTTGATAGATTTCTCTCTTAAATGTATTTTCTTTACCATTGCCTCACAATATATGTTATGTACAATTTCAGGATATATCATAAAGGGTCTGTGAAATTGAGCAGTTTTTTTAATTCTTGGATAAAACACAGATGGCGTCGCGAATTTGCCTGGGTCTTGTGACATTTGAGAATTGTAATGTATGACATTTATAAAAATTGAGTCGTATACAATACAACAACGCGTTCAAATTGTTGAATTATTTTAAGTATTGTAATCTCCGGAAACTGTGATGTTAATTGCCCACCAAGATCATGTGATCTGACACCGTTGGACTATTTTCTCTGGGGTTACGTGAAAAGCCAGGTCTATAAGGATGACCCCCGATCAATTCCTGAGCTGAAGGACGAAATTATTCACATTATCGGCGAGTTATAATCGCAATTATGCCAGAATGTCATTGAAAATGTTGACAAAAGAGTGGACATCTGCGGAGCTGCAAGAGGTGGACATTTGGCAGATATCGATTTTTGTGTTCGTTGATGCGCCACCTTTAAAATAGTCTCCTTCAGTCTGTTAGGCAGTAAGGACGTGTTATAAGTTTCTCTTGTGTAGAGCGACTATCTGCTCGTGGCCTCGAGACAAAAAAAAACGGTTTCTTTTATCCCTCTGAAGAGAATGAAAGAGACGTGTCCGTCGGAACAACATCTGCGGAGCTGTATACTTCTTCAATATCATTTGAAAAAGAAAGCGACAGAGGCTACGAAGGATATCTGCAAGAGTTACGGTGACATATTGAATGTCAGGGAATGTCAACGATGGTTCAAAAAATTTTAAACTGGTGATTTGTGTTTGGGAAACGAGCCTCGTAGTGGACGACCCGATATAGAGCGTAGACGTGGTCTTGCCTGGGCGCCATTTGGTAAACTCTCTTACATTCTGAAATCTCCAAAATACCCCAATCATTTGAAAATTTTAATCCGGTGATTTGTGTTTGGGAAACGAGCCTCGTAGTGGACGACCCGAGATAGAGCGTAGACGTGGTCTTGCCTGGGCGCCGTTCGGTAAACTCTCTTACGTCCTGAAATCTCCAAAATACCCCAATCATTTGAAAAAGAGAGTCATTGATTCATGCATCTTACCGATCCTCACATATGGAATCGAAACCTCTGTCCTAACAAAGTGAATAATGCAAAAACGATAATATCTATTCATTGTCTTTACATCTCTCGTAAAATTAACACATCAGACTCTGCAATCCGTCCTCGTTCTCCGTTATCGATTAAACATGTAGTCGACTCACCACACTCCGGCATAGATGTCCACGAGAGCGACGGCTTGCTCGGGACACTCCCAAGAGCTGAGCAGCAGGCGGATGCCACCCGCGTGGCTCATCTCGCTGCGCAGTCGGCGCACCTGCTGTTCCCTGAGGGACACCACTCCGCCTCCTGCAACCGTAAATCCCTCTTTAAACTATGACAAATTAAGCACACCAATTATTACCCGTCGTTAACTTTTGATGTAAATTTTTTTGATGCATGGCAACTGATCAAATGTTCCCCATCCCTAGAGTTAAAACATCTTTTGCCCAAAGGCAATATGCCTATTTAGCTCCCATAACATACAATGGGGTGCTGAATTCAATAAAGGTAAAGGGAGGAAAACCATTTAGGCAGTCGATCGGAGCGTGGTTGTTATTGTGACAGGAGTTTGAGAGCTTGGGCTTGCAAGAGGAATGACTTGTGGAATAGGTTTGTGTGAGCTGTCGAGTGTGGTGTTTTATATTTATATTTTTTTATGATTATGAGC
This sequence comes from Odontocerum albicorne, assembly GCA_949825065.1. NCBI lineage: Eukaryota > Metazoa > Arthropoda > Insecta > Trichoptera > Odontoceridae > Odontocerum > Odontocerum albicorne. The sequence goes on from OX463868.1 coordinate 13,673,102, forward strand.
GGTATATTGTGGGGTGAATGTATTTGGTCTGTCTGAAGTGATGAAGCGTGAGGAGTTTGATTTCGCGTGATATTTACATATGCAATTGAGTGTCACTGTTTGTCAGGTTGATGAGAATGTGCAACGGGGTTTTATATAATCCAAAATCGAAACGAAGTATCGATTTATTTTTTCATGCTATATGTCCTCAGTGAGATACAGGCAAAAGCCTAGTTTACCGGGGACACGACAAATGAAAGGCAACAAACCCAGATCCATTAAAAGTGTGTGTCTGAATTAAATAACATGTTGTTTTTTCGCAAATTATGTATATTTCTTGTTATGTGTAAAAATAAAAAAAAGAGAAAAAGTTTCCTATATATTCAAAGACATGCAATAAAAAATCCAAGATAATTTGACTTGTGAATATGCATAGAAAGGTTTCCAGTTGTGTCTTTCACATAACATGAAAGCAAAGTCTCAAGCGATCCTCATTGGCAGTCCTTAACTTCTCAGTCAAGTCAACACTGGCTTACTCCCTCCAATATTACTTGATGGCTCTATCATAACAACCTAGGAGTGCTAATAAACAACACTCTCTCATGGCGAGATCAAATACATGAGGTAAGCCGAAGGATCTTCTTCAGCCTTCATTCCCTTAAAGTGTTGCAAAGATTCCTGCCTACTGAAACCTTAACTTTACTCGTGCAATCTCTGCTCTTTCCGATTCTGAACTATGCGGACGTCTGTTACTTGGATGTTACCGAAGAACAGCTGGACACATTACAGCGTCTTCAAAATGCTTGCATTAGATTTATTTTTCAACCTGAGACAGTACGATCATATAACTTCATACCAGAAGACATTGAACTGGTTGAACGTGAAAAATAGACGCAAAATTCAGATACTGTCTATTGTATAATATCCATAACTGTCCCATCACCCCCTTTTATTTGGCTAAGAATATTCAGCATTTCTCCGATCATGGACTTCCACTACGCTCAAACAGAGATTGTTTATTGGCCTTTCCAGTTCACTTCTCTCCTTTTTTTACGTCGTCCTTTACTGTCCACGCAGTGAGACTCTGGAACCAGTTACATACCAATGTAAGACTCGCAGGAGTGATGTTTCCCTCGCTGTTTCTCCATGAACATGACAGGTAAACTTGATATAAATATTAACAGCATCCATGCTGCCTGAGTGATAAGTGATAATACTGCCCAATAGTGCAGTGAGTGCTGTGACATTGAACCAGTGTATGAGACGTCTGGAAAAATTCCCACACACAAACCCAGGAGTGCTGTTTTAGTGGTGTTCTGTTCCCTTTGCTTTCCCCTTGCTGTCTCTCCATGAACATATGACAGGTAAACTTGATATAGATATTAACAGCATCCGTGCTGCCTGGCTATAGTGATAATACTGCCCAATAGTGCAGTGAGTGCTGTGACATTGAACCAGTGCATGAGACGTCTGGACAAGTTCCTACACACAAACCCAAGAGTGCTGTTTTAGTGGTGTTCTGTTTTCCTCGCTGTCTCTCAATAAACACATGACAATTACACTTGATATAAACATTAACAGCATTAAAAAAGTTAACAAATGTTGGGAATTTAGTCTGCGTATTTAATAATGATATAACAATATATTACCTTGGTTTGCAACATTGGGTTTGGGCGCCGGTGTGACCTGAGTAGAACTCTCCTCTGAAAATTATAAAAACAATTTATTGTTCACCATTACAACATGTCACTTTTGAGATACGCAGATAGAACAGTCCTCCACACCTTTCAGCTTTAGGAAGCAATTGTAGACAACCCTTTTTGGGAAATCTTATCAAAATTTATGATCATAAATGAACACTACACACATGCACTATACTGCATTTAACGCCAAGTGTGTTATTATAGATCATTCGGCCAGAAGTCATTTTGCAATAATGTGAGTAACACTCTCTGTATTACACAACTTGTGTAGTGGTATTGGTTTTAGAATGCCACACGATTGGTTCGGGTAGAGCGTACGTTTGTATTGTTGTTAAAATACTCGGTGATTAGAAAAACACTACCATGTCGGAATTAGGAAAGGGAAAACCACTTTCGGGCCAAGCAAAGCAGATTGTTTTAAATTTTGGTAATGATTGATAATAATTATGGATCGGTCGAAAAGGTGCTGCAATCTATTAGTGCCATTTTTGTCTAATGTAATGTATAATTCAAAATGTTTCCAAAGCTTAGAATGTACTTTGTTATAACTTAAAGCTTCCTAGAATTTAGTATCACTCCATCCACTATTATTTTAAAACTGTATTATTTGCCATTGTAATTATGTAATTACGATACATTAATATGTTAAATAATCTTACATACAATAATAATTGTATTTCTATGCGCTATAATCTAATTAAAGCTGTCAAACATTTTTACTTTATAATACTTGTACTTATATTTATATTTAATATTGAAAAATTCCATAATTGTTATTGAATGTTTCCTATAGGTAGAATCTGCCATGCCTAAACAATTACTATGTTCAATAAACTTACTTTCATTTTATTTTTATGCGCATTACAATTTAAACTGACACCATTTTTAATTTACAAAACGTGTTGTGTTCATTTCAACGTTTGAATATAAAATATTATTTTTATATTCTTTTGCTTTTTCACTTCATTAAAAAAGTCAAGTGACAAGTTTTTGTAAACGCACTGCTACTCGCACTATTGCAAAATGACTTCTGGCTGAATGATCTATACTATCACATAACGCTGAGTTTACCGAACTCTCTTTCGACTAATAGTATAACTGTAAATGTAACTGTGTTCGTATTACAATTATTGAACTTCACGATTTTCGAAACAGTCTAATAGCGATTTAAGACTTGTTACATTTTTATAGTATTGCACAGTAAACTTGATATAGCACGTACAGATTCCTGCCGCTACGAGCTGAACCCGTAAGAAACCCGCATAAGTCCAAAGTGAACGTAACTAAATACTCATAAAAGCCAGCAATCACTTGTTAAAACTTGTCTTGTTTTTTTTTTTAGACAAATCTGTTGTTACTTGCATTTTACAATGTACCTTAGAAAAAAAAACAACCCTTACATTATATTTTTGTTTTTTGTCTTTAATAATTATGTGCGGTATATTGTGGGATGAATATTTTGGTCTGTCTGGAGTGATGAAGTGTGAGGAGTTTGATTTCGCGTGATGTATGCAATGGGGTTTTATAAATTCAAAAATCGGAGAGAAGTATCAATTAATTTTTTCATGCTATATGTCCTCAGTGAGATACAGGCAAAAGCCTAGTTTACTGGGGACACGACAAATGAAAGGCAACAAATCCAGATCCATTAAAACTGTGTGTCCGAATTAAATTACCTGTTGTTTTTTCACAAATTATATATATTTTTTGTCGTGTGTAAAATAATTAAATAAAATAAACATTTATACGATAGTTGGACAAACATGTACGAACGATTGATAGGCGGTCTTGTGACGATGATTAATGGTCTTGTGACGATGCATGTCTGTAAGTGTCCAAATAGTCAAATGGATAAATTTCTGTTTAAAAAATGTTACGGTAACTAATTTTTAAAGCGTGTTCTTTTGCCCAGTTGTTTCTCAATGCCCCCTACTGCCCGTGGGGCCTGTACCGCCTCCCCCCAGATCCCTCCAGCTCCCACAGGGGGGGTGGTAGCACACTTGGGACTATTGCTCGTAGCCAAGGAGACGGTTTGTGGTTACTGGAGGTGTGCAAGGACGACATACAAGAGGAAGAAAGACTGACCTAGTGAGAGATGTAACTGGATTACACTTAACAACTCTCCTGTAAGCGGCGGAGTGTAGGGATGAATGTAGAGGAGACGTCAGAAGCTATCATGGGAGTCACGGTATTCAGTCATGATCTAAACGACAGGATGATGATTGGTTTTTTAAAATTATTTTTTGATCACGGAGTTCTGTCATCTCTGCTCCCCCCTCTTAGAGATGGTTTGGGCATCTAGAAGGAATTAATAAAGAAAGACTAGTCAGCTCGTATTTTCCGGAATAGTCCGGAACTAACTCAGCTTGTCATGTTACACGTTCCTTGTAGGCCCACTCGGTAAAATGTTTCATTCCATAGTGAAATGCATCTAACTATTGATACAACTCATTCATAACAAGACTGCACTGATTGAGTAACCAATATGAGCATTGTATAGATTTTCATATGGTTTTGACTACTTACAGGAGTAAAGTGAAGAAGTTGTTCTTGCCGGGATGAATTGATTGAATTGTGTGGATTTGATTTGTTGTGTTGTTCGACTTGTACCATTTTTTTTTTCTATTCTATAACACTGCTTACATGTAAAATTCTATGTTGTTGTCTTTTTTTAATCTTTGTTTCAAAAAGTTCATTTAACAGTTGAAATAAAATTAAATAAATAAAATAACGAGCCCATTTAGTCCCTTTTTACTCGTTATAACCAACTTATTATTACACCGGTATTATGATAGGAAGATTCGGACTCTATTATTACTACACCGGTATTACGATAAGGAGATTAGAACTGTATTATTATTACACCGGTATTATGATAGTGATATTTTTTTTTTGTCCACTTTGCACGGATTTCTCCTGTTACACAAAGAGGGTCTGCTTCTAGCGTTAGCTTATTCGTTAGGAATAATATCAGCCAGGACTCTTCTCATACTGTTAGGCGGTGCCGAGACTATATCCACAGTGTCACTCAGTTGGTTCAATATATCTATACCACGCGTGACTATAGCTGAGTGTTTAGCCATGATATTCGTCCTGTAAGTTGGTATGTATTATAGAACAGAGGGTGATTCCTTGCACGGCTATATTTATTGGGTACATATAAACATAGTGCTTCTAGAATCGCGGGACAGTCAAAGCAACCTTGGAAAACCTTTATTAGGAATATCGCAATGGATTCTTGCCTTCTTGTTTCGAGGCTTCTATAGTTACACACCGTGAGAAGTTCTTCATGGTGAGCATATTTTAGGTAATCACCCTTTGTTCTATACCATAGATATCTGAGGAATTTTTTTTATATTTGTTCTATATTGTTTTTTTTTTTTAGGACTGTATTATTATTACACCGGTATTATGATAGGGAAATTCGATTATATTATTATTATTACACCGGTAGCATGATAGGAAGATTAGGACTGTATTATTATTACACCGGTATTATGATAGGGAGATTAGGACTGTATTATTATTACACCGGCATTATGATAGGGAAATTCAATATTATTATTATTATAACACTGGTATTATGATAGGAAGATTCGGACTGTATTATTATTACACCGGTATTATGATAGGGAGATTCAGTTATGGCCTGACATCAGAAGACATGTCGCGCTAGGCTGTGGATTGACTTGGATAGAGATATTTCAAGGTATCCGTGTGTCTTGATTAAACGAACAGGGTGTAAATTACGATGGTACGTTATTGACGAAAAAAATACCTGAGCTGATCCTAGCGCTGCTCAGAGAATTGCTCCTCCTTCGATCGGCTCTCGCGCTGTTCTGATTTGCTGAAGGTCTGCGGGGGACAATGCCCGTCGGACCGGGCGGACGTGGTCTTAACACCTGGAATAATTCAACAAGTTTTATTTATTACAATTATCTGCTTCATTGCAAATAAAATTGTACCTAAATCATTGATTGCCATGCTGACAAATCTAGTCAAGACAAACATACTATCAACAGAACACGCCTGTGGTATACGGTACGTACTGGGCATATATCTGTACGAGTTTTTTCCTTCTTTTGAAAGGAACTTGATAACAGTGCGATAATCAATTTTTAACACTGTAATTTGTTTTATCAAACAGTGTTTCTTCCACTTATTTGTAACGGTATAACCTTACCGGTTTCAAGGTGCACACCTCATCATCAGGGGAGCTATCCGCTTTAAATTTGTCAATTTTAATGATGTATCCTCTCCCATGTTACAAACAATCTTTATGACAGGAGTCAAATTGCCCACTGAGTGATGTGTTAGCCCAGGTTATGTTCATGCTCCAATTCAAGATGGCTTGTTATTGCTATTACCATGTACCCAATTGGCTTGTTATTGCTATTACCATGTACATTTTTATCAAAGTGTGCAGAATTGTAATTATCGCATTATTACAAATAACTTTGCTGAAAAATAATTATTGATAATATAATAAGAGCAATAACTCTTGATAGTATAGCTCTTGATAATATAATAAGAGCAATAACTCTTGATAGTATAGCTCTTGATAATATAATAAGAGCAATAACTCTTGATAGTATAGCTCTTGATAATATAATAAGAGTAATAGCTCTTGATAATATAATAAGAGTAATAACTCTTGATAGTATAGCTCTTGATAATATAATAAGAGCAATAACTCTCGATAGTATAGCTCTTGATAATATAATAAGAGCAATAACTCTCGATAGTATAGCTCTTGATAATATAATAAGAGTAATAGCTCTTGATAATATAATAAGAGCAATAACTCTTGATAGTATAGCTCTTGATAATATAATAAGAGCAATAACTCTCGATAGTATAGCTCTTGATAATATAATAAGAGTAATAGATCTTGATAATATAATAAGAGTAATAACTCTTGATAGTATAACTCTTGATAATATAATAAGAGCAATAACTCTTGATAGTATAGCTCTTGATAATATAATAAGAGCAATAGCTCTTGATAGTATAGCTCTTGATAATATAATAAGAGCAATAACTCTTGATAGTATAGCTCTTGATAATGTAATAAGCCTTATTTGTGCTCCCCTGATGATGAGGTGTGCACCTTGAAACCGGTAGGGTTATACCGTTACAAAAAGTGGAATAAACAATTTTTGATAAAATAAATTACATTATCTTTAAATCTCCACAATGTTATAATTCCTTAACTATACATAATCAATTTTTAACATTTCAAAATATAGTGAAGTCTGTTAATTAGAACAATGTCAATTTGCAGTCATCATTTTCTAACTCTCAAAATCGACATTCCCGAAAAATTTCCCCATATTCCGTAACATTCATTCTCAGACCTTTCTCATTGTGTCATCACTATGCCACACTATCGTGTCATCAGCACACAGTCCGCAATCCACATCATGTTTCCATTACACATTTGTATGCCATCAATTTACCTCTGTAATTCTTTCAAACATGAATCTATATAAATATTAAACAACCAGGGTGATAGAACACATCCTTGCTTCACTCCTTTCGAAATATCAAACCATTCAGTTAAGGTAACATACATACACTCTAATACATCCTCTACTTCAGGCATACAATGACGCAATACCACTTATTAATTTACATTCAACACCATACTCAATCAATATTTTTGATAGCTTGTTTAATAAATAAATATATTTGTATATATCGCGGGCTCAATACTAAAACTAGGTAACTGGAAATTTGTCAATTTTGAGTTATTAACATGAATGGATTGCACATGGAAGGGGATTTTCAATGCTATAAATAGGTATCTTAACATATTATTTCTCAACTGAGTTATTCAGCATAATAAGGTAAGTCGTAAAGGTAGAAACAGGAGAATGCTTAAAGTGGATATCTGAAGTCCATATAACTTTCATCTTACCATCTATTGAAACCTCCTTTATTAGTTTCACCAAAACATATTAGCGCAATAGATACCTCATCATTAAAGGGGAGTTGGAGCTACCAGACAAAACTATCGGACCTCCAAACTGAGAACGACATTTTCTCAGAATAGAGAATAGAGAGTTACCTATACTTGAGAAAATGTAGAAATATTATTTGATTTTAACAAACTGACACATTTTGACTAATTTGGAACAAGATGTATTAATTTGTCATTATTGTTAGTTTTATGTAATGTATTTACCTAAATAACTCGCTATTTATTAGAATCGAGGCTTATATTAAAGTTGATAAAATAATTAAAATTACTGAACTTCAGATCATTGTTGTATTGGGGCAAATTTGTAAACTGTCACAGGGAACATGCTACAATTTCTCTAGTATAGTTATAGTATTTATAGCTGATAAAGAGAGAGTGAAAAAATTTAAATACCTCGGAAGTATCCTAGTGGAAGACCTCGACCCAGAAACCTAAGTCAAGTGCAGAATTGAATCATCTCGTGCGGCTTTTAATAAAATGAGAAGCGTATTCTGCGATGATAATCTAAACTTGGAACTTCGACAACAGTTAGTCAAATGGTACGTTTGGTCAGTGTTATTGCGTGGAGTGGAATCATGGACCCTCAAAGTTGGTATTATGAACCGACTGGAAGCATTCGAAATGCGGATGCACCGGAGAATGCTACGGATACCCTGGACGGATATGGTCAGCAACACGAGGGTTCTTCAAAGAGCCAAAGTTGATAGAGAGTTGCTGACTAATATTAAAATCCGAAAGGTGTCCTATTTGGGTCATGTACTTAGAGGAGCAAAGTACAAATTACTGCACCTGATCATCCAAGGCAAAATAGAGGGTCGAAGACGTGTTGGCATGAGGAAAATCTCCTGGCTCCGCAATATACGTGATTGGACTGGTATAAGGAGCGTCGGGGATCTTTTTCGGGCTGCCGGGGATAGAGATGCTTACTCTCAGGTGATAGTCAACGTTGGGGGGACCTGACATGACACTGAGAAGAAGAAGTTATAGTATTGAGCCCACGATATAATATGTATATATATACTCGTACCTTTGGATCGTTTGGACTCCTCAGTATAGCGATAGGCGGTGCCGTTCTATCATTGTGTTCCGACCAATTCCTCCTGAGTGACGACTCAGTCCTCATAACATTGTCGATGGTCTTCATTCTCGGATTTACTGGACTATTATTGGTAGCCACCGCCTTCCCGTCACCGAATTTATTAAAAATATTATTTAACTTAGTCGTAAAAGCGGCGTTCTTCCTCGAACCGGACGTTCCTTGCTGCGGATTATTTTCATCATCGTAAAATTGACTATTCTTCACTTTCGTCTCTTTCTGATTCGAGAAATTCCTAAATTTGGACATGATATTGAGCTCGGTTAGACCTCGAGTGAACAGACCGTGTCTCACCGACGGTTGAACGGGAGTTTTTCTATTATTCGTTCGCCCGTTTTGATTTTCGTTCTCATCGTTCCGTTCAAAGCTTTGATTCCTTATCGACAGTTCGAGATTATCGTTTCGTTCTAAATTCGATTGAACAACTTCGTTTATATTCTCCCGTACGGGTATTTCCATTGTTCTATTATTTCTCGTATCGTCTTGCGATACGTTAATTGGTCCCACTTCAGTCTTTTTGTTCCTTCTCGAACTCTCGCCGACAGTGTCATTCCTTATCCACGACAAAAACTCGTAATCGCTGTCCTTATTATTGCACTTTGTCCGTGAATTATCATTCGAAACATTGAGATTCTCGTCTTTTCTATTTGAACTAGTTCCAGCAACTATCGATCGTTCATTTTCTAACAAACTTGTCCCGCCTTCCCTGTTGATATCGACAATTTGTTTAGCTTTAACGAAAACATCAGACGAATTCTGTACGGGGGAACTTTCCCCAGTATTTGGCGAGATTTGATTTTTAACTAACTTTTTCGAAGTATTCGGAGACTTGGGTATATTGACTATCAACTTCGGAACTTCGACGATAATTTTATCACTGTTTGAAATATTCTCAGCATTTTTCGTCACTTTAAAAGGTGCGAAAACACTCTCGTAAACACCGCGCGTTTCAATTTTCCTCGAAGGATCCGACACTCTCGTGGAAACGCTAGCTTCGGAAACGTTTTTATCTTTGAATCGCGGTATTTCCGGTAAATTGTAACTCTTTTTGAAGACGTTGCATCTATTTTCGTTCGAATTTTGAATCAAAGACGGGCTAGAACTGGAATTTTGCCCGATATCTTTAACATCCAGTCTCTCTTGAGGTTTGATAGCTGACGTACTGTGACGAATATGTCCGTAACCTGAACCAACTGACAAATTTGCTTCCGTAATTGAAATATTTTTGTTTCTGAACACAATATCATCAACGTCCGTATTATTTATATTTTCGAACGTATTTGGATCCACATTTAACAGGCTCACGTTCACGTACCTCGATCCAGATGGTTTTTTAGGACTATTTTTCAATACGTCATCAAGTTCGTTAATAAAATTCTTATTTTTCAATTTATTAATTTCTTTAGACGGTTCCGTACTGTCTTCTTTCTTCTCGTTGGATGCCTGTTCGAAGTTTCCTATCAAACTTTCGACATTAGCTTTGTCGAAATCGAAATGTGGGGTGTTTTTGTCGATGACTGGAATCGCGGTCGACAGACCATGATTAGATACGGATATAATAGTTATATTAGAGCTTGGAGCGACACCGGATGAATCTTGGACCATCTCTCCTCGATAATTGTCCAAGATTTGTTCGGATCCCACGGAATCAGGAACGGATGACGTTCTATTGAGCAGATATTTCTTCCTGCAATTTGAAATATAGATTACGTATAGCAAAATGTAAAAATATTGAAAAGAGTAAAAGCAATTAATTTTTTATGTAGATTCATGTATTAATTACAGAAGTCAAGATTCATGTTTGAACTACAGAAGTCAAGATTTATGTGTGAATCACATAATTCATGATTCATGCCTGAACCGCAGAATTCAAAATTCACGTGTGAATCATAGATTCATGAGTGAACTACAGAAGTCAAGATTCATGTGTGAATCACAGAATTCAAGATTCATGTGTGTATCTAGATTCATGTGTTAATTACACAAGTCGAGATTCATGTGTGAACTACAGAAGTCAAGATTCATGCGTGAATCGCAGAATACAAAATTCACATGTAAATCATAGATTCATGTGTGAACTACAGAAGTCAAGATTCATGTGTGAATCACAGAATTCAAGATTCATGTGTGTATCTAGATTTATGTGTTAATTACACAAGTCGAGATTCATGTGAGAACTACAGAAGTCAAGATTCATGCGTGAATCGCAGAATTCAAAATTCACATGTCAATCATAGATTCATGTGTGAACTACAGAAGTCAAGATTCATGTGTGAATCACAGAATTCAAGATTCATGCATGAACCGCAGAATTCAAAATTCACGTGTGAATCATAGATTCATGTGTGAACTACAGAAGTCAAGATTCATGCGTGAATCGCAGAATTCAAAATTCACGTGTGAATCATAGATTCATGTATGAACTACAGAAGTCAAGATTTATGTGTGAATCACAGAATTCAAGATTCATGTGTGACTCTAGATTTATGTGTTAATTACACAAGTCAAGATTCATGTGTGAACTACAGAAGTCAAGATTCAAAATTCAGAATTCAAAATTCACGTGTGAATCATAGATTCATGTGTGAACTACAGAAGTCAAGATTCATGTGTGAATCACAGAATTCAAGATTCATGTGTGTATCTAGATTCATGTGTTAATTACACAAGTCGAGATTCATGTGTGAACTACAGAAGTCAAGATTCATGCGTGAATCGCAGAATACAAAATTCACATGTAAATCATAGATTCATGTGTGAACTACAGAAGTCAAGATTCATGTGTGAATCACAGAATTCAAGATTCATGTGTGTATCTAGATTTATGTGTTAATTACACAAGTCGAGATTCATGTGAGAACTACAGAAGTCAAGATTCATGCGTGAATCGCAGAATACAAAATTCACATGTAAATCATAGATTCATGTGTGAACTACAGAAGTCAAGATTCATGTGTGAATCACAGAATTCAAGATTCATGTGTGTATCTAGATTTATGTGTTAATTACACAAGTCGAGATTCATGTGTGAACCACAGAAGTCAAGATTCATGCGTGAATCGCAGAATTCAAAATTCACGTGTGAATCATAGATTCATGTGTGAACTACAGAAGTTAAATGGTGGCATTCAAATGTGGAATGGGAATAACTGAATTGATTATATTGACTGCTCATTTATTTCTCTTTTTTTTTTTTTTTAATTAAATGTAAAAGTTGTGCTCCCCTGAAGATGAGGTGTGCACCTTGAAACCGGTAGGGTTATACCGTTATATAAAGTAGAATAAAATGTTTGACTAAACAAATTACAATGTCTTTAAGCCTCCACAGTGTTAATGCCTCGACTATAAATAAAATAAAAAGGCATGGATTGAAAAATATCTGATGTCCTTGTGGCCGGGTTCACCTTTCTCAAGAAACATTAGTTTAAGCTCAAAATGATGTCTTTCAAGATATTTTCGGAAATGTCAATATCCGACGCCTTATTCAAAAGGGACAGCCCGTGATACAGAGGTGGAGCACATGGCAGGTTAGTTCTACTTATTGCCAGTCTAAATAGGTCAATATTTCTGTATCTCGAATAGTTGTCAGGAACTTTATCTATTCCTTTCGGACCTCTCGGTCAAAGAGATTATGAATTCCCGGATGGTAAGGAGATGTGTGTCTTCATAGAGCCTTTTTTCGTTAACAAAGTACGGCGTATAGCATTGTTTTACAGAACTCGGAGTGGCCCCAGACCGCAATGGCGTATGTTATCTGAGGACGCATATACTATATAATGGCCTTGTACAAGTTCAACTGTTACGAGGCGACATCCTACTGTGTCTGCCCAAGAGTGGACAGAGGGCTCAGAGAACCGTACGCAGTACGCGTAGGACAGCTTCGCATCGAGGATGAAGCCTTCGTTTTCCCCTCAACGGAAAGCTCTGACCGAAAACTTTAAAGGATCAGATGGGTATTTAAATTTCAAAACGAGGCCATTACATTTAAAAAATTTATAGTGCCCGCGGAATAAACAAAAGGAAATAAAAAATTATGCAGAATTAAGGAGGGAATGACTCACTTCTCGGCAACAGCAGGCTTGACCTTATCCCGCTGCTGGGTGTCCACTGGGCTCTCCGAGCTGGTCTGGGACAGGCTGACGTACACCCCTGATGGCTCTTCGTCACGAGGGTCTGAAACAAAACGTTCATAAGGTGTGTCAGTCTATATTTAAAATCATACGATAAATAATATGTCGTACGGAAAGTACAGTAGAGCGCAGATATATTATAGCTCTGTTATATCAGATTTACTTTTCTCTTCCTCACTTTTCTATCACTATCACTTTGGATTTCACAGCATTCATTCTAAAATCTTTCTCTTTGCATCTCTCATAAAATACTTATCATACTAAAGAAAATGTAGCATTGTCCCTGTGACGTTTCATAAATTTGCCCCAATACAACGTTGTAACGACGTTCGGTAATTTTAATTATTTTATCAACTTTAATATAAGTCTCGATTCTAATAAATAGCGAGTTATTTAGGTAAATACATTACATAAAACTAACAATAATGACAAATTAATACATCTTGTTACAAATTAACAAAAATGTGTCAGTTTGTTGAAATCAAATAATATTTGGCGACGTTCGTCAAAAGTCACTACGTTAATCTGCATTGGCTAGGGATGGGGTATACGATAATTGGATTTTCGATTTTTTTTATACATAAAATTAAACGTTCGTAATTAGTATTGATCCATAGTGGATCTTGGCCTATTTAAAGATAGATACAAATCATACAATACATTAGAAAGTCAGTATAATGAAAATTAGGAATTAAAACGTTAGTTTAGAGAAACCTATTTTTAGATTTGTAAAAAAACGATTTTTACCCCACCCCTTAGAGACATGACATTTCAAACGTAACAGGGACCATGCTACATTTTCTTGAGTATAATTATTTTCGATTTCACTGTACTATAACAAGAGATATTCATTCCTACCTCTGGTGTCTCCCAGTCTCCCTCGTGGCGTCGGCACAGGCTTACGCCTCTCGACAGGCGACCCTTCCGCAGCACTCCTCATGCTGAACATGCTCCTCTCGGGGTTGCCATCTATCACCGCCTTCTCGTCGGAGCTGGACCCCTTCGCCGCAGACGCTTGCAGAAGACCCTTCTTGATATTGTCAAACTTCTTAGCTTGCAAGTCCACCTGGAAAATGGAGATAATTCAAACTGGAGTAACAACAGTCTTCTTACTACTTTGGCCAAGTGTCACGCACGCATTGATTACTGATGTTTTAACCCTTCCCTTATGGTGATAAATTTGAAACGCGTGCTCCGGTGTTGGGTAGTGAGTACGCAATAAAAAATTAGCGATTTTAAATCGGAAAAATAAGAACATTCATAGATAATCCCCTTAATTAATTATAATTGAAGTTAAAAATTATAATAATTGAGATTTATTTGCTGAAAACATTAAAAAACCATCTGGCAACGCTCACGGAACGGGCGTACGTCTAACCTATTTGCAAGCCTAGAAGCTACTGTGGCGCGGAACGTCAGTCGCATACCCCGGCGCTTACGCTTATGCTTGCGACGTTGAGACAATTCAGCTCCTCGCAATTCAGTGGAGTATGCAAGAGTGAGATGCGAATATAGTGTCGCGCTTCCCGCATACTATTCACCTATCGTCAAGACGAGGCACTCGCAACGTTTAAATGCGAATTTGTTTTCGATCTTTACAAAACACTTACGATGTAGTCGATAAATTCTGATTATTATTAATATTATTTTTTAAATCAATGCGTAAATATATTATGGAGGAATACCTAAAATCTTAACCTTGTATTTATAATATTTATAGAGATATTGATGGTTATTAGAAGCAACGTGTAGAAGATACCCAACACAGGGAAGGAAAGGTTAAGTAAGATGAAGAAGTTTGGACATGTGTAATGTATGAATGAATAAAGACTAACAAAACATATATACAGGGTGTAACAGGCGATGACGATCGATAGGTATTGAGGTCCCCTAACACCCTGCTTCCGATGATCGTCACCGCCTGTTACGCCCCGTATAGTGCAAATGTGACTAGAAGGTGTGTGAGAGGAAAACCAAGGTAAATATGGTTGGATCAAGTGATGGATATTCTGAAAAAGTAGTCAGAGAAATGGTATGCGGATTGCTGTATGCATATGACACGGTAGTGTTGGCGGAGAGAGAAGATGAATTGCAGAGTTTGATAAGTAAATTGTATGAGAGATGCAAAGAGAAAGATCTGAGAGTGAATGTTGTGAAATACAAAGTGATGGCGCTAGAAAACTTTAAAAGGAAAATATATTGTATATGTCCTCAGTGAGATACAGGCAAAAGCCTAGTTTACTGGGGACACGACAAATGAAAGGCAACAAACCCAGATCCATTAATATTGTGTGTCCTAATTAAATTACTTGTTGTTTTTTCGCAAATTACGTATATTTCTTGTCATGTTTAAAATAAATAATATACAATGAGACTGGAGATCATCAATAGATAATATAGAATATGAAGGAGGAAATATATGGCAGAGCAGGTCGAGTTATGGACTCTGAGGCCTATTCTGGGGTGCATGGATGCGAGGTAATACACTCGACTTCCGTGAAGAAGGTCGCCGGTTCGAACCCGACTGTGATTCTCCCTTCGAATGACATAGGATTTTTTTCCGCCTGGTTTTCGGATGTATAAGGACACCTATAACATTCTATTTTTTCAAAAAGAGAAAAAAACCAGATGCGTGAGAGTCTCGCGTGGTAGAAGTGAAACTTCTTAGCTCCTAGGAAAAGTTGATTTTATGCATTGATTTTTTTCCATTTGTTAACGATTTATTTTTTTTAGGATTAGGATATGGTTATATTAATTAATTAATATAAATAAATTTAATAAATTAAGTAATAATTAATTGATTAATTATTTAATTACTAATTAATTAAAAAGAATTCATAATTATTTATCATTAATCAATCATTCATTAATTATTATTTATTATATTAATTAATTAATAATTTATTTATTATTATAATTATTAATAATTAACTATTATTAATATAAATAATAATTATAATATTATATTAGGTCCTTACATATGAAATTGGCGTTTTGCCGTACTGGCAACTTTGATCTCAAATATCTTCTCTTTGGTTAGGAATTCCAAATTAAAATTTATACAGCTATTTACTCAAGTATTTGTGTTTCGAAAATTATAATTCATTTGTTTTTTCAATTGTTTTTTTTCTTTGCGTCACTCAGTTTACAAAATGGAAAACTTGAAATATCGCGTTATTTACGAGTACGAGTTCCACCGTGGCACCAGTGCTGCAGAAACGGCTCGAAGGATTAATTATGTGTATGGCGACGGTGCCGCAAAAGAAAACACAGTGCGTTTTTGGTTCCAACGTTTTCGTTCTGGAAATTTCGACCTGCAGAATAAGCCCCGTGGACGGCCGGAGACCAAAGTTGATAATGAAGAATTGAAGGCTATTGTGGAAGCGGATCCATCGCAAACCACGTCCGAGTTAGCTGCAGGCTGCGGTGTTAGTGATAAAACTGTTTTAATCCACTTGAAGCAAATTGGGAAGGTGAAAAAGCTTGAAAGGTGGGTACCTCACGAATTGAGTGAAGCAAATCAACAAACGCGCGTTGACTGCTGCGTTGCATTACTCAACCGGCACAATAATGAAGGGATTTTGAATCGAATCATTACCTGTGATGAAAAGTGGATCCTGTATGATAATCGGAAGCGCTCATCGCAATGGCTGAACCCTGCCGAACCAGCCAAACCATGCCCCAAGCGAAAATTCACTCCAAAAAAGTTACTTGTGAGCGTTTGGTGGACTAGTGCTGGTGTCGTTCACTACAGCTTTCTTAAATCTGGCCAGACGATTACGGCAGATGTCTATTGTCAGCAACTGCAAACCATGATGGAAAAGCTAGCTGCTAAACAACCGAGGCTGGTTAATCGCTCTAGGCCACTGCTGCTTCATGATAACGCTAGACCACACACTGCACAACAGACGGCTACCAAATTAGAAGAGCTTCAATTGGAATGTCTAAGACATCCACCGTACTCTCCGGACCTTGCCCCGACAGATTACTATTTTTTTCGAAATTTGGATAACTTCTTGCAAGGGAAAAAATTCAACTCCGATGGGGCAGTCCAAACCGACTTCAAAGATTTTATTGATTCCCGTCCGAATGGTTTTTTTAGTAAAGGGATCGATGAACTACCTATGAGATGGCAAAAGTGCATAGATAGCAATGATACATACTTTGATTAAATAAATATATTATATTAAAAAAAAAATCAACTTTATGTTCCTCCCAAACAAAACGCCAATTTCATATGTAAGGACCTAATATTATTTATTACTATTAATTAATATTAATTATTAATATCAATTATTATTAATAATTATTATTATTAACAATAATTATCATTATTAACCCTTCCCTTACGGTGATAAAAATGAAACGCGTGTTCCGGTATTGGGTAGTGAGTATATCCGATATCTTCACAAAATACCCACGATGTAGTCGATAAATTCTGATTATTATTAATATTATTTTTTAAATCAATGCGTAAATATATTATGGAGGAATACCTAAAATCTTAACCTTGTATTTATAATATTTATAGAGATATTGATGGTTATTAGAAGCAACGTGTAGAAGATACCCAACACAGGGAAGGAAAGGTTAATAACTATTATTATTAATTAATATTAACTATCAATAAATTATTTATTAATTATATTATATCTATTAATTATAATTAATTAATTAATTTAATTAAATATTATTCAATTAATTAAATTAAATATATATATTTATTATTATATTGGGTGTACAAATAAGTTGCCGCCGTTTGACAGAAGTTGGCGCCACCAGTAAGTTATGGTTAAAATTGTCAGATGTAATACGTCATTGTCGTAAGTTTGAACATCTGTCAACAACATAACCTTAAAATATTAGTGAATTTTTAGCAGTATAATATATTCTTTTGTGTGCGAAAATGTCAAGTTTTGAGCCGAATAAGCGTCATTTGCGGGAACTTTGATTTACTTCTTCAATTTGAAGAAATCTGCAGCTGAGGCGCATCGATTGCTTGTAGAAGCATATGGTGAGGCTGCCTTAAGTGAGAGAAGTTGTCGTGAGTGGTTTCAAAAGTTTAAGAACGGTGAATTTGACATCGAAGACAAAGAACGTAGCGGAAGGCCGAAAGTGTACGAAGACGCGGAATTGGAAGTATTATTGGATCAAGATTCGTGCCAAACGCAAGAAGAACTTGCACTTACATTAGGAGTGACTCAACAAGCAATTTCACATAGGTTGAAATCATTGGGAATGATTCAAAAACAAGGAAATTGGGTTCCATATGAACTGACACCGAGAAACGTTGAACGCCGATTTTCCACATGTGAAATGCTGCTTGCCAGGCATAAACGAAAGGGTTTTCTGCACTGTATAGTCACTGGTGATGAAAAATGGATCCACTATGATAATCCAAAAAGGAAGAAATCATGGGGAACCCCTGGCCATGCTTCAACATCTACAGCTAAGCCAAATATTCATGGAAAAAAACTCTTGTTGTGTATTTGGTGGGATCAGCTTGGTGTCGTGTATTATGAGTTGCTCAAACCGAACGAAACCATTACTGGGGCTGTCTACCGAGCACAATTGATGAGATTGAGTCGAGCACTCGAGGAAAAGCGCGCCCACTGCTACTCCAGACACAACAAAATTATTCTCCTGCATGATAATGCTCGTCCACATGTTGCGGCGCAGGTCAAAACCTATTTGGAAACACTCAATTGGGAAGTTTTACCCCACCCGCCGTATTCACCAGACATTGCGCCTTCTGATTTCCACTTGTTTCGATCGATGACGCATGGCCTGTCTGAGCAGCACTTCACATCATATGAAGATACCAAAAATTGGGTCGATTCGTGGATAGCCTCAAAAGATGAATCATTTTTCCGACGCGGTATCCGTATGCTGCCAGAAAGATGGGAAAAAGTAGTGGCAAGCGATGGGCAATACTTCGAATAAAACATGAGGTTCCGTTCTTTCACAATAAATGCCCAATTTTTGATAAAAAAACGGCGGAAACTTATTTGTACACCTAATAATACATATAATATTTAATTTTATATTCAATAAATAAAAAAAAAATTATTTATTGTTCATTTATCAAATTATTTATTTATATTATTAATAATTATAAATTTATATTTAATATTTATTATTTATTAAATTTATATATTTACATATTAATATACATAAATATTAAAGATTATTTACATATTCCCATTAAAGTCGAAGAAGCGGAAGCGTTTCACTTTTCGCGATGTTCAAGCCAATTTGCCCTACCGCATAGATAGAAGGTTCACTTCAAAAAAGGAAAACCATGCCAGTCTGATCCGATCGCCTCACTTCAATGTGCAACGGTTCAATCAACTTAAAAAAAAAGTGGGAGAAGGGGAAGCGTTTCACTTTTCGTGATGTTCAAGCCAATTTGCCCTACCGCATAGATAGAAGGTTCACTTAAAAAATGGAAAAACATGCCGGTCTGATCCGATCGCCTCACTTCAATGTGCAACGGTTCAATCAACTTAAAAAAAAAGTGGGAGAAGGGGAAGCGTTTCACTTTTCGTGATGTTCAAGCCAATTTGCCCTACCCCATAGATAGAAGGTTCACTTAAAAAAAGAAAAACATGCCGGTCTGAACCGATCGCATCACTTCAATGTGCAACGGTTCAATCAACTTAAAAAAAAAAACTCCACGGCGCATTTTGTCTTCCAACTGAATTGATGTTGAAATAACGAGAGGATCCTCGATCACGAGGCCCAGCAACGACTACCTGCTCTGTCACGGACCAACTCCTCTTTTCAATTTCAGACCGTGGGAACGCAAAAAAAAAAAAACGGTAGAAATACCTGCGTATATCCTTTAGAATCCCTCTTCACTTTGACCAATTCGCCATTCTTCAAAACATCTCCTATTCCGCTTGCAGACATCTCGTCCTTCTTCGAATTAACCTTTGTATCATCAGCATCAAACTCGGCAAACATATCGTCGTCAGATTCAACGACCAATCTTCGATCGATAACCGAATCCACGAGGCACACGTTCATCCCGGAGATCTTGGCCATTTTCGACGTATTACAAACTACGAAATCATTATTCGAAACATTCTCCTCCTTGCTTAATACTTGATCCAAATTCTCTACGCAATCCCACGCGTCGTCGACTTTGACGTGTTTACTACGTGGCAGAAAAGCCCGTTCGAATTCAATCAAGTCTTTTTCATTGCTCAAATCGACCCTTTTTTTATCGTTCGTAAAGTCTTCTTTGAATTCGTTCGAAATGTCTACGTCTCTCGATGAACACGGTTCGTTATCACCTTTTGCATTCTCGCTGTTGCATCTCCGTCTTTGATTTACGGAGCCACTCGACAAATTATCAGTCGTATATTTATTACAATCTTTTTCGTGAGAGCTCTTAATTGTTACAATGCTATTACTATCCACTGTTACAATATTGTTATCGTATTTGTTTTTCGAACTCTTCGATAGCGCTGAATCTTCCGTATTTACAGTGGATTTAAGACAATCTCCGCTGGCGACTTTCAATAGTTCGTACGGCTGATTGACTACAATCTTCATAGAATCGTCTCTGGTCTGACTATTTCCTGGTACGTTAATATTCGTGGTCTGTCTCTCGGGTACGCTTTGCTCACTCGGAGTACTCCTCGGATCGATTTCGCTGTTGTTCACTTGTATTCTAGAGACAGTCTCTTGAGAGCTCGTTAATTGGACTAAAGATTCACTATCGATAGCTGATCTTGAAGAATCAAGGCTCGTAACAGAATCAGCATCAATTTCATGAGATCTGGAAGCTGCGACTTCCCTATTAGAACTAATACTTTGAGCTCTTGTTGTGTTATCTATATTTCTAGATGAGCTGTCTTGAGATCTAGATGGAGTGTCCTGATTCCTCGACGTACCAGCTTGGGAACGTAAAGAACTATCGTGACTTCTCGAAGAACCTTCTTGATTTCTCGAAGCTACATCCTGGTTTCGTGAAGAACTTTCCTGACTTCTCGTAGTACTGTCTTGGTTTCTCGAAGAACCGTCTCGGGCTCTCGATGGAATGTCTTGGCTCGAGGATGAAATATCGGTGTTCCTATCCTCACTCTGCCCTGTGACTAATCTCGGTATCTCGGTGCCCGGCACATAGACTGCGGGGCCTGGTGGCGGCGGGGGCAGAGGACTAGTGGGGTCTCGGGTGGGCGCACGGGTCCGCACAAGTTGCTCGGGAGGCTTGGAGTACACATTCTCGTTTGGCTGAAGTATCTTCATCTCTCGCAGTTTGTTGCGTAGTGTCTCCACCCAGTCTTTCATGTCTTCCCTGGAAAAATAAAATTAATTCATATTTTGTTATATCCGCATTCATATTGTTCAGTTTATTTTGCTAATTTGAAATATGTTGATGCTATATTTTACAATTAGTACAGATACTGCCATCTCTGTAGGAGATTATGAATATTTTTGTCACTTGTTAAGATCATTTTTGATCGAGATATTGTCATTTTTGAAAAAGACAAGTAATTTTTTTAAAGTGATCCATTTGACAACGGTTTTATATTGCTAAGGTTTGGCAGGTTAATTTCTATAGAGTAACTTTCCAATTGAACGGTTTTTTCAATTAAAATTTTTTAATTCTTGAATTAAACACACAATTTGCTTTGATTTCAAAACACTTTTTATTGTTCATTGAAGTATAATGTATGATATTTAAACACAAAAAATAATATCAGCCAAATGTCCACCTCTTGCAGCTCCGCAGATGTCCACTCTTTTGTCAAAATTTTCGATGACATTTTGGCATAATTGCGGTTCTAACTCACCGATAACGCGAATAATTTCGTCCTTCAGCTCAGGAATTGATCGGGGGTCATTCTAATAGACCTGAATTTTCGCGTAATCCCAGAGAAAATAGTCCAACGGTGTCAGATCACATGATCTTGGTGGACAATTAACATCACCGTTTCCAGAGATTACAATACATAAAATAATTCAACAATTCGAACGCCTTGTTGTATTGTATACGACTCCATTTTTATAAATGTCATACATTACACTTCTCAAATGTCACAAGACCCAGGCAAGTTCGTGACACCATCTGTATTATATCCAAGAATTTTAAAAAAACCGCTCAATTTGAAAGACCCTATATACCTTATGCTGTTTGTGTTAACACTTTCAAGTTATAGATCAAGAGATATCGAACGACGTGTGGCGATAGGAAATAAAGTCAATGGAGCACAACATACGAGGGTTGATAAAAAAAATAATGAGAATTTTTTAATTTCGCAGACTGATTGTTTCTTTATTGAGTTGATCTTTTTTCGTCACGTTGGCGACACTGTCGGTGATGTACATTTTGATTTTCAGCCATATTGGATGGGCAGTTTATGTTTGACAGGCAAGTATTTACAACGCATGTTAACACGTTAGCGATTTTTTCACTTGAACGCGTTGTTGTATTGTATACGACTCCATTTTTATAAATGTCATACATTAAACTTCTCAAATGTCACAAGACCCAGGCAAGTTCGCGACGCCATCTGTGTTTTATCCAAGAAATAAAAAAATCGATCAATTTGAAAGACTTTATATACAAGTTGAACCCAATTACATATAAAGCTTAACCGTTTCAATGCCGGAAAGACGGAATTATCCGCATAATTAATCCGTACCGCACAGGCCAAGTGTATTCATATTGTTCAGCTTATTTTTACTAATTTGACATATGCTAATGCTATATTTTACAATTAGTACAGATACTGCCATCTCTGTAGGAGATTTGAATATTTTTGCCACTTGTTAAGATGATTTCTGATCGAGATATTGTCATTTAAAAAAAAAAAAACAGAGCCACCCACCAGGTAGGTGCGGCGAGAGTAAGAGAGACTGGTCCCGCTAATACTAGCCGGTGCTCTCCATGTCGGGGCACCAGCCCTCCCGAGACTCCCGTGACAGCGGCGAGGCTGTGCCGCCAGCGGGGCTGGTGGGCGCCCGCGCTGCCCGGGTCCGCGTAGAACTCCAGGAAGGGGGCCGCGTCACTGTGCACGCAGAACACAACCCAGTAGCATTCTCCCGCAAATTTCTGGAACAGAAAGACATGCAAACAGTGTTTAACAGTAGTCAGCAAACATAATTTACAAATAATATACTACATACATACAAGGGTTGACTGAGCCCTTCTTTTTTCCTCATATTGGCAACACTGTGATGTATATTTCAATTTTCAGCCATATTGGATAGGCAGTTGATGTTTGACAGGCAAATATACTTTTAAAGTACTTTTGTTCATTGTATGAATTAGGGAACCTGTTATGTGTAAAGTACTTCATTGTATGAATTAGGGAACCCGTTATGTGTAAAGTACTTTTGTTCATTGTATGAATTAGGGAACCTGTTATGTGTAAAGTACTTTTGTTCATTGTATGAATTAGGGAACCTGTTATGTGTAAACTACTTTTGTTCATTGTATGAATTAGGGAACCTGTTATGTGTAAAGTACTTTTGTTCATCGTATGAATTAAGGGAACCTGTTATGTGTAAAGTACTTTTGTTCATTGCATGAATTAAGGGAACCTGTTATGTGTAAAGTACTTTTATTCATTGTACGAATTAGGGAACCTGCTATGTGCAAAGTAAGTTTAAAAAGAAATGGAGGCACGGTAAAGTTGAAAAGCAATGGAGGCAACATTCAATAACGCGATAACATTTACAGCGAATTTCACAAAAGTAACGGATGAACATTAGTAGATGATGGGGGGGGGGCACCTTGGAGGTAGACAGCAGCCCCCTGCCATCTTGGGTGGGCACGTGGCGCAGCCAGCTGTTCTTGTGGATCTCCCGGAATAGCTGCGCAACCGCTGCGGGAGCGGACGGGGGCCCGCCAGGCTGCATCACGCCATCTCTGCAATCAGACATTATGATGAGAACTTATTGTCAATTGCATTTATATGATCACCTCCGCGGTCGTGGTCTAATAAAACTTATGCTCTACATATTACAAAGGAAATATATCTACTTGCCACCAATCTTTTGCATTGCGGTCTTAGATTGTCTTTAATTGTAGTCCAGCACGGTTGGATTACATTTTCCCTGGTATCATTTTTCCATCACTGATATATCCTGATGAAAGCGCTCTTCACGCTCGTCGCTTATAGCAGGGGTCTCCAAACTTTTTAGCCTAAGGGCCACACTGACTCCTCCACTAAGTCCCAAGTGTCAAGACCTTGCTAGCTCATCATACCAACATACTGTAGTTTTGAATTACGCACAAATTTTCATATTGGGACTAACCGGCGAGTCAGATATCTATGGCGCAGGGTGCGGGGGTGGACTCCGCTCCGTTCGCTCTTGTAAGTTTTTAGGATAAATCTCATATCATTAATTTGAGTACTTGGGCTTTCAGGATGAATGACGAGTGGAAGGGATTTATGTGAGATTTGTGATTGTGTGCGGTATAGTGTGGGATGAATATTTTTGGTCTTTCTGGAGTGATGATGTGTGAGGAGTTGAATTTCGCAAGATGTTTCCAGTTGTAGTTGAGTGTCACTGTCAGGTTGATGAGAGCGTGCAAAGGGGTTTTGTTTTTGTGTAATCGAAAATCGGAAAGAAGTATCGATTTATTTTTTTTCATGCTAAATATCCTCAGTGAGATACAGGCAAAAGCCTAGTTTACTGGGGATACGACAAATGAAAGGCAACAAACCCAGATCAATTAAAATTGTATGTCCAAATCAAATTATCTGTTGTTTTTTCTCAAATTGTGTATATTTCTTGTCATGTGTAATAATAAAAAAATAAATAAATAAAATTAATTACAGTTTAAATGTTCAATTTCATTATGTATGTCAGTTATTGTGTTTCTTAATTGGTCGTCAAATAAAAACCTCTGATTATTATTTTGTATGATTTACTCACATTGTAAATTTTACAATGTAATCAAAATAAACTATGACGGACCGGATACCGGGCATATCATATTGGTGGTGCTCGCGGGCCGTAGTTTGGAGACCACTGCTTTATATAATGAAATTATATGACAGGTGAACAAAGTGTCTGCCAAATTTGGATGCTTCAAAGGTAGAATGTGGAGAAATATGTCCATGGCAACAGAGTGAGGATCTATAGAACATGTGTTGGACCAGTAATGTCATATGCTATTGTAACTAGACCTGATAGCGCACGGATGGAGGCGTTCCCTAGAACATCATATGCTATTGTAACTAGACCTGATAGCGCACGGATGGAGGCGTTCCCTAGAACATCATATGCTATTGTAACTAGACCTGATAGCGCACGGATGGAGGCGTTCCCTAGAACATCATATGCTATTGTAACTAGACCTGATAGCGCACGAATGGAGGCGTTCCCTAGAACATCATATGCTATTGTAACTAGACCTGATAGCGCACGGATGGAGGCGTTCCCTAGAACATCATATGCTATTGTAACTAGACCTGATAGCGCACAGATGGAGGCGTTCCCTAGAACATCAGAAATGAAGGTTGATACTGATTCTTCAACAGTCGTCTTTCTTCTCCTGCCACCGGACGGGGAACATGATGCATTCACTGCAAGTTGCCCTCATTAGCAGGCTTCATCCATCCAATCTCGTGAACAATAAATCATTCGTCAAATAGTGTGCATAAATTGGCTGACAAATTCATACTGTATGAGACTTGGGGTAGTCTGTCTGGATCCTTTGTCTGGCGGCTTCCCTTATTTCAGGGCAAAAAGACAGCACAGCGACTTGAAACAAAAACTAACTATACTAGAGAAAATGTAGCATGGTCCCTGTGACGTTTCACAAATTTGCCCCAATACAACCTTGTAACGTCGTTCGGTAATTTTAATTATTTTATCAACTTTAATATAAGCCTCGATTCTAATAAATAGCGAGTTATTTAAGTAAATACATTACATAAAACTAACAATAATGACAAATTAATACATCTTGATAAAAATTAGCAAAAATATGGCAGTTTGTTAAAATCAAATAATATTTGGCGACGTTTGTCAAAAGTCACTACGTTAGTCTGCATTGGCTAGGGATGGGGTATACGATAATTGGATTTTCGATTTTTTTACATACAAAATTAAATGTTCGTAATTAGTATTAATTCATAGTGGATCTTGGCCTATTTAAAGATAGATACAAATCATACAATACATTAGAAAGTCAGTATAGTGAAAATTAGGAATTAAAACGTCAATTTAGAGAAAGACCATTTTTCGATTTATAAAAAAAGGATTCGATTTGTAAAAAAAAAAACGATTTTACCCCATCCCTTTGAGACATGACATTTCAAATGTCACAGGGACCATCCTACATTTTCTCAAGTATAGTAAACAAATCACTAAGGTATTTTTCTTACACACCGTGAGAAGTTCGACATGTTGAGCATATTTTGGATAATTGCCCTTTGTTCTGTACCATAGATATCTGAGGATTTTTTTTTGTATTTGTTCTATATTGTTTTTATATTTGAGCTGATGAGGAGCCCAAACCGTAGATGCATATTCTAATTTGGTTCTAATTAGATAATTATATAAGTTTCGGAGGATATCGGTACTGTTAAATTCTCTTGATATTCTCATTATAAAACCGAGTAGTTTGTAACAGTCCGATATCAAACGTGAGACATGGTTAACGAACGTGAGTCCGACATCGAAGGTTACGCCCAAATCCTTGAATTCAGAAACTCTGTTTAGTGCCACTCCCTGTATAGTATACTGATGGTGGATTGGTGAAAACGATCGACTATAAGATACACATACACATGTATTAATGTTGAACAGAAGATGATTTAGCTCAGTCCAGGAGACTACGGAGTCTAGGTCCTGTTGTAACTAGTTAGTAAGACATCTGTCTTCCTGACATCTGACATACGACATCTGATATACCTAGTTATAGTTCGAAAATTCTAGGATGAGACCTGTGACTGATCACAAATTTGCCCCAATACAACCTTGTAACGATGTTCAGTAATTTTAATTATTTTATCAACTTTAATATAAACCTCGATTCTAATAAATAGCAAGTTATTTTGGTAAATACATTACATAAGGTTGTATGTTGTTTATAGTTAAGGCATTAACGTTGTGGAGGTTTAAAGACATTGTAATTTATTTTTAACAAACACTGTTTATTCCACTTTTTTATGACGGTTTAACCCTACCGGTTTCAAGGTGCACACCTCATCTTCAGGGGAGCGCAAACAAGACTAAATGCTGTTCGAACTGGTACCGATATAGACACTTCAACGGTTGGAGGCGGGGGGGTGAGGGAGGCACGGGACAATTTCGGCCAAGAGCGGAGAGATTTTTGGGAAATAACTGATTGGAACATCTGTTGAACAGTTATTTCCCAAAAATCTCTCCCCTCTTGGCTGAAATTGTCCCGTGCCTCCCTCACCCCCCAGCTTCCAGCCGTTAAAGCGTGTATATCGGTACCAGTTCAAACAGCATTCAGTCTTGTTTGCGCTCCTCTGAAGATGAGGTGAAAGCCTTGAAACCGGTAGGGTTATACCGTCACAAAAAAGTGGAATAAACAGTGTTTGATAAAAATAAATTACAATTACATAAGGTTATATTAGGGCAAATTTGTGAGCTGTCACAGGACTCATCCTAGAATTTCCGAACTATAGTAAGACATCTGACTTCCACTCGGGGGTTTCGAGTTCTATTTCCAATGTTGCAAAAAAATATATAAAAAAGGGTACGCAGTCAGGTAAAATAGTTCATCTGGGTAGCCATTATTTGTAGCTATTTTTTAATGGTTATTAATTCCTTTTTAAATTTGTCGTCGGTTAATGGAACACTGAGCAATCTATGAAGCATACAGTTAAAGGCGGCGAATTTATGGTTATTAGGATGGTTGGAAGTTGCTGGAATTATAGAGTCTGAATAAGTGTCTTTTCTATATATTCTGGAAGCCTCGTTCAGTCACTTTTAAAAAATAAATCAAAAAAGAAATTTATAAAAGATCATATATTTAACGCCACCTATAAGCGTAACATACCTATAAATGGAGCAAAGTCCTATTTATATAAAACATATCATACGAAATTACCAAAAATATTCCAAGTCACATAAAGCCAGCTTTTTACACTAATTTTAATCTCCGGAAACTCTTATTTAACGGGAAAGGCAAAAATGGGATACTTAGCAACGGTGCTGTGTATACACTCTTATGTGCTGACTGTGATCATTTCTATATAGGAAAGACAGGAAGATCCTTTGAAAAGGGATTTCGTGAACACAAATCCGCCTTAACAAGTCATCTAATTTATTCTGAAATGGCTAATCATTGTCACCGTGAAAACCATACATTTTCTATCGATGATGCCAAATTCTTACATATCAGTAGTAACGGAAATAAATTGGACAGATTAGAGGCCCTAGAAATATCTAAGTCAGTGCATCGGGGTGAACATCTGGCAAACACATATATCCCAAGAATCTAGACACTGCTCGCAGAAATTGTCTCATGCCTCCCTCCACCCACAGTCCCCAACCCAATTTTTTACCGTTTAAAAGTGGGTATGTCTGTTCCAGTTTGAACATAATTCAGTCTTATTTATGCTCTCCTGATGATGAGGTGAAAGCTTTGAAACCGGTAGGGTTATACCGTTACAAAACGTGGAATAAACAGTGTTTGATAAAACAAATTAAAATATATTTTAAATAGATTAATATGGCAGGGTAAATAAATACATAAATATCACAAAACTCAAACGATCTTCAGCACCAACTGCAGGAATTGGCAGAAGTCAGTAAAGAAGTTGGTTTAAGAATGAATATATCAAAAACCAAATATATGAACAGCTTTGCTACCCCAAAACCAATAAACGTAGATAGAAAGCCGCTAGAAATTGTCCAGGAATATGTGTATCTGGGCTAAATTATTTCCTTTGTAGGTGGCATATCGGAGGAAATACCACAAAGGACAAAACTAGCGTGGAGCTCATTTGGACGTTTGAACAACATCTTTAAAAGAAATCTCCCAATATCCTTGAAGCGAAGGGTTCACAATCAGTGCATTCTTCCAGTACTCACGTATGGCTGCGAGACATGGACGCTCACAGTAAAGGACACACAAAAGCTCCAGACCTCACAAAGGGGCATGGAGAGATGCATGTTGGGATATACTAAAAGAGACCGTAAACGAAACACCTGGATTCGCAATATAACAAAGGTAGAAGACGTTATAAAGGTGTGCAAAAGAATGAAGTGGCAATGGGCGGGACACGTAGCCAGAATGTCAGACTCCCGATGGACATCCGAAATAATCCAACGGTACCCAAGAGGCATTAAGAGGCCCAGAAGAAGACCGAAGGTACGCTGGATAGGTGAAATCAGGAAGCATGGCAGCATCACATGACATCAACGAGCAAAAAACCCAACTATTTGGAGTCAACTTGGGGAGACCTTCATCAAGCATTGGACCGACCCTGGTTAACCTTTCCCTTCCTGTGCTAAAAAAATCCGTCCGTTCCGGTGCTGTGTATTCAATACACATGTAAAAATGAGCTATTTAAATTCGGAAAAATAAGAATATTCATAGCCAATCGCTTAAATTAATTAAATTTGAAGTCAAAAGTGATAATAATTGAAATTTAATTGCTGAAAATATGAAAAAAAAACATCAGCCGACGTTCACAAAATGGGTGAAACGACCACCTCCAAACGAAAGCCCGCTGGCTACTAAGCGAGCGAACTGAGATTTTATTTCTTGCGTTCCCATATACCGAAGTAGAGTGAGAGTGAGACGTGAATAGCGTCGCTTCCTTACCCATAGCGGTTTTTTAGAATGAATATACCTACGTCACACGTTTGATTGTATCGGTGAATTTATTCCCGATTTTCACAAAATATCTCTGATGTGGCCGATAAGTGCTAATTATTAGTAAAATATTTTTTTCATTCAATGCGTAAATGTATTATGGAGGAATACCTAAAATCTAAACCCATTATTTATTATATTTATAGAGATATTAAAGTGTTTAGAAGCAATGTGTACTACTTACACATCACAGGGAAGGAAGGGTTAACCCTTCCCTTACGGTGTTAAAATTGAAACGCGTGCTCCGGTGTTGGGTAGTGAGTACGCGATAAAAAATTAGCGATTTTAAATGGGAAAAATAAGAACATTCATAGATAATCCCCTTAATTAATTATAATTGAAGTTAAAAATTATAATAATTGAGATTTATTTGCTGAAAACATTAAAAAACCATCTGGCAAAGCTCACGGAACGGGCGTACGTCTAACCTATTTGCACGCCTAGAAGCTACTGTGGCGCGGAACGTCAGTCGCATACCCCGGCACTTACGCTTATGCTTGCGACGTTGAGACAATTCAGCTCCTCGCAATTCAGTGGAGTATGCAAGAGTGAGACGCGAATATAGTGTCGCGCTTCCCGCATACTATTCACCTATCGTCAAGACACAAGGTCGAGGCACTCACAGCGTTTAAATGCGAATTTGTTTCCGATATCTTCACAAAATACCCTCAATGTAGTCGATAAATTCTGATTAATATTAATATTATTTTTTAAATCAATGCGTAAATATATTATGGAGGAATACCTAAAATCTTAACCTTGTATTTATAATATTTATAGAGATATTGATGGTTATTAGAAGCAACGTGTAGAAGATACCCAACACAGGGAAGGAAAGGTTAACAATGCTGATGATAATGATGAAATAAATAAATGATATATGTGTTTTCTTTGCACAATTTGGCGGCTAACTTTATAGATCGAGGGCCGTGGGGTTGTTCGTAAAATTTGTTTGGACCTGGGATAAACTAAATAAATGTTCCCGTTGTAGTCTGATAGAAATGGCGAGATGATATTCATAAAAAATTCAAACTTTTCCTAAAAGGAGAATTTCGTTTATGTAACTACGTAACGATAAAAATTCTTTTGAAATTAGAATCGACTATTCAGGAAATAAATTAATCAAACGTCACAAATGAAGGTTATAATAATTTGAGACAATTAAAACGTTGCCTTAATGAACGGGGATATATAAAATGGTAGTCATTACTGCCAAATGCGTGCAAATTGGCAACGTTAATTCAATATTCGCGCTCCAGATTCGCCTCACTAACAGACCAGTCACGAAATAAATAAAAAACTTTTACGAAAGTCGAAAACTATGCAATATTCGTAAATAAAAATTTATTCACCTACGAATAATTATTGAATAATATATATTAATATTTACAATAAGATCAAGTAAATTAGTAGATTTTTTTTAAAATTGAGTTTATAAAAAAAATATCGGCATTTATTTAACAAAACAGTAAAAAAAAGTTCTGATAAATAAATGAAAGATGAACTGAATTGATTTTTGTTGAACTATTTTATAATAAAAAATTCCCATCTCTATTAAAACAAAAGAAAACGCCAATTTAGCGCAAAGCGGGGGAGGATTTGACATTTCTTTTTAGAATTGTGTCAACTGTCAGAACAACTCGGCAACATCTGTTTGTCTTTATAATCGTCTGTAACGATAAAGGAACTGCGGAAAATTTATAAATAAAAATACCTTTAATCATCACTGCATGTAGATTACTTCTGGGACGGCAGAAATTTTTTATAATAAATATTCGCAATTTTATGACAAGTACATGACACAACAACACAATGGCGAAGCCATTTTTAATTCTAATTATGGCAATGTGATCAATGTTGCCAAGAGGAAAATATAATTTATGTATTTTTAATATAAGTAGACACCTTTTTAATACAAAACTTCAATTCACATTTGAATGTAATTATGCAAATAAGACTCAACCCCACATTTTACCTGTTCTGAAATAATCGGATTGTATGTAACAAAAACACTTCAAGAGTAAGAATTTAAGCATAAAATACCTACTTAACAGGCTTGACATTTTTACACATTTGGGATTGATCTCTTCTTTTTTGATATTTCAAATAAACCCGAACATATTCATTATTTATCATTACATAACGTTTCAAAATTTGCATGATTCCTCAATAATTATTATTTCGGTCACGTTTTTGTTTATTTTAACGCCTAATCAGACTTTTTATTTCTACTCGATTAACATATTATGATATTTTATCTTCGTTATAGGTAATTAAGAACTAGGACTTTTTATTTCTACTCGATTAACGTATTATGATATTTTATCTTCGTTATAGGTAATTAACAATTAGGACTTTTATTTTCTACTCGATTAACATATTATGATATTTTATCTTCGTTATAGGTAATTAAGAACTAGGATTTTTATTTCTACTCGATTTAAATATTATGATATTTTATCTTCTTTATTGGTAATTAAGAATTCGGACTTTTTATTTCTACTCGATTTAAATATTGTGATTATTTATCGACTTTTAATTTCTACTCGATGTAAATATTGTGATATTTTATTTTCGTTATTGGTAATTAAGAATTAGATTTTTTTATTTCTATTCGATTTATACGAGTATATTGTCACATTTTATCTACGTTATTGGTTGGACAACCCTTTTTGGGAAATTTCATTGGAATTTATGATTATATATGAACACACACATTACCCTCCAGCAAAGGCAAAAAGTAAATAAATAAAAAAATACTAAAAAATCTACAAAGGTTACTTTATAGTACGTCTTCCTGCGTATGATTTTCTAAACATAACACAAATAATTCAATGTCACTTTAACCCGTTCGTCTTTGTTGGATGTATCTAAACATGGTAGACAATTAAGATTTGCAACAGCTAACATTATACTGCCGCATTTTTCAGCAAATCACTGAGTCAGCATTCCTGTGAAACATAGTGCACCTTCCATTTTGTTTTATCTCTATCTGTCATAAAATAATTCTCTATCGCCTGACGAAAATGGATCAATTTGATTTTTTGAATGGTATTTTATAACTCTTCACTGACTATTTATTTGTCTAAGAGATGCCACTTTGTTGAACATAATATCAGGGTCGTTGATACTATCAAAGATCATGGCATCATGTTCAACAGTAAATATGCATTTAGTTATCATATCGAGAGTTTGGCTTATCTACTAGTACTAATAAAGTTCTGGGAATTGTTACAAGAGTCTCGAGGGAATTCGAAGGCGACGCTGTTATGAGATTTCTTAATAATTCACAGGTTCACAGTAGATTAGAGTGCACCTCAATCATTTGGAACCCGAGAATGATCCAGAATTCCATGGTAATTGGGTGAATTCAAAAGAAATTTCTGCGACACCTTTATTATAAACAACGTGAATTTTATCCATGGCTCCATTCCATATTTTTTTAACGGGCATGCTTGGATATTACTCCTTAAGCGTTAAAAGCAGGGCTGTGGAGTCGCTAAAAAAAACACGACTCCGACTCCGATTCCTATATTTACCAACAATACGACTCCGACTCCACAACTCCGACTCCACGACTCCGACTCCACAACTCCGACTCTACAACTCCGACTCAAAAAAGCTCAATTTTATCAGGTTGTTTCCTACCTTTGCATATAGCCATTTTTTTCATGTTATACGGATAAAAATAAAACAAGATCAAACTTTAATAATTATTTATTAGAATTTATTCTTAAAAACAACATTGCTTCTATTAAATCTGTATTCGTAGAGGCTCTCAAATCAGAATTGAGAATTTTAAGAACGGAAAATAACCGCTCTACGGATACTTGGGTTGGGGGTAATGCTGTAACGATCAATGCTGAATCTTTTACGATTTCTAGATACCGCTGTATTGCCATTTCAACATTTAACTTATAAGTTCGGTCAATTTTTTCCATTATTTTCAATGCATCATAAAATTCAATTTTAAATTTTGAAATAGAGTCTCCTTCATCTATATTGGGACTATGATTCAAACGAGGACGTTTTAGTTTATCTTGTTCATTGAGATATTTTTCTAAATCGTCTTCAGATTCAGCGGTGTCGGATGAAGATGATGATACTTGGTGTACGCTGCCTGCTGTCGTCTCTTTTTCTAGTCGAAGGCCTTTCATACGAACGGTTAATTCAAACAGAGCGTTTTTCGCTCTATTTATTTGTTCTTCCGTCAATATGGATCGAACCATGGGGTTAACATAGATCCCAGCCAACAGAATTTTCTTTCGACGTGAGAAAGAAGGAGACAAACACATTTTCGTAGACTTTATGCATTAAATGGATCTCGGTGATTCACCATATCGGCGTGACTTGCGCCTGCAAGTTTAATATTCGTGCACAATACACATTCATTATAATAATTTAAAAAAAATGTATTTTAAATTTTAACGAAAAATTTGTCGGAGTCGCTCGTTTTTTACGACTCCTACTCCAACTCCGACTCCGGCCCAAACACCGCGACTCCGCGACTCCGACTCCAACTCCGACTCCACAGCCCTGGTTAAAAGATATCTAAACACCCGTTTGTATATAAACAAATTACTAACTATAAAAATACCAATCCCTTTGTTGATTTATTAATTTTTGTTTTATGTACTGGACAATTTTTTATACCATCGTGAACTAAGATTGTTTTTGGTGTCGTAATCACGAATTAAGTTGTTAAGAGCATCACAACTCGCATACGGAATGACCTAGTCAAATACATTTTCTGATATCGATATCTTCCATATCTCGGTAGATAAATTGAGGGTTAAACTTCTTGGTAAACTCTGCAGGTGTAACTGAGTCACTTCAAAGGGAAACATAAATAATATTGTTTCTGTTGTCATTATGCCATATTAAAACTTTATTGAAACTTGAAGACCTCGACCCAGAAATCGAAGTCAAGTGCAGAATTGAAACATCTCGTGCGGCTTTTAATAAAATGAGAAGCGTATTCTGCGATGATAGTCAAACCTTGAAACTTCGATAACAGTTAGTCAAATGCCACGTTTGGTCAATGTGTGACATGGAGTGGAATCATGGACCCTCAAAGTTGGTAGTATGAACCGACTGGAAGCGTTCGAAATGTGGATACACCGGAGAATGCTACGGATACCCTGGACGGATATGGTCAGCAACACGAGGGTTCTTCAAAGAGTCAAAGTTGATAGAGAGTTGCTGACTAATATTCAAATCCGAAAGGTGTCAAATTTGGGTCATGTACTTAGAGAAGCAAAGTACAAATTACTGCAACTGATCATCAAAGGCAAAATAAAGGGTTGAAGAGGTGTTGGCAGGAAGCAAACCTCCTGGCTCCGCAATATACGTGATTGGACTGGTATAAGGAGCCTTGGGGATCTTTTTCGGGCTGCCGGGGACAAAGATGCTTACTCTCAGGTGAAAGTCAACGTTAAGGGGACCTGACATGACACTAGGAAGACATGACACTGTTATTTAATGTAATTTGGTTAAACCTATATCAAATGCAAAATAAAAAAAACGAAACCATTAGTTTGGCAGCACTTTTAGTTGCTATGTATTTGTTTTGCTCTCGATTCAGAGTCTCGTTTATTTTGCTAATCAAGCAATATTTTATTCAAATCCAAAATCCTACTAAGGACATAAAGGTTTATTCAAATATCTTGCCTCAATCATTACAACAGAGTGGGAAGTGTTCCAGGACGTAAAGAAACAGAATAACAATAGGCTGGAACAAATGGAGAGAAACGGGGCAATGTGTGACAGAAGGCTACCAATAACTCTTAAGAGCAATATCTACAAGACAGTGATCAGGTCCGCTAAACTACATGGAGCCGAGTGTTGGCATCTAAAGATAAAATAAGAACAACTGCTTCATATCGCGAAGATATGCATGGTACGGTGGTCACTAGATTGTATAAGGTATGAAATAAACGAGTTCATCGAAAAATTAAAATAGCGTCGATAATATATAATTCCCGGGAAGCACGACTATGCTGGTATGGGCACGTGTAACAGCGGGATGAAAGATCTATGCTAAAGACAGCCACGAATTAGGAACTACCAAATAGACGCAGAGTGATACTCAAGAAGAGCCTATATGTGAAAGTGGAAGAGGACATGGGAGATGGAGGGAAAATGTTCAGGCAGCTAATTCTAAATAGATGGGATAAAGCAAGGAAAAAGAAGAAGACATTATTTAATTCTTAGTTTTTCAACAAGGCTATATCGGCGGCCCTCGACTTTCGCACATAATTGGTTCCTGGAAATGTGTGCGAATGTTGAATGTTCGAAAGTAGGGAGATGTAAAAAGAACATCAAAAATTGTATTTTAAAATATTTATTGTTCAATAATAATATTTATTTAACAATAATATATTAAAAATATTTATTTATCAATATACATAATTCAGTTAACGAGGCGTGCTGAAGTGCTTTCAGGTGTTTTCTTTATAAACTTGTCAAGAGTTAGTTGAATACCAACTTTTTTTCCTTTTCTTGATAAAGAGTTCTATAACACGCTGTGTCTTTCTCAATCGCACTAAGTACTTGAGATATACGTTCTCCATCATATTCTTCCATGATAGTCGCAAATTAGTCAAGACGCACGAAGGCTTCATTCATATTTTTGATTGTCAAAGTCTTGACGATTTTATCAGCTTCTTCTTCCTCACTTCCATTGTGTATTCCATTTAACTCTTGTTGCACAATTAATTATTCATTTGACAGAGGTACTGAGTGAGATTCAATCAACTCATTAACATCTCCGTTGTTGACGTCCAAGTTTAGTTCATTCATTAGGCTGACTGTGTCATCTGTGATAGTTTCCGGAGTTTCTTCAGAATTTATAAAATCAATCATCATTTGTGGGCATAATTGTTTCCAGGAACCTTTCATCGTTGACTCTTTTATTTCAGCCCACGAGTCTCCAATGTTGTTTATTGCGTTCCATATATTATAGTTCTTCCAAAAAAGTGGGAGCGACTGCATGGAAGCGAACAATTTTTGCATCATCGACAAAAATCTTTAAAAAAATGTGTTTTTTAAATGTGCGAAAGTTGAGGGCCGCCTTTACACATACACTTTATGGATGTACTGTTTTTTGTATTAATTTTTCGCCTTAGAAAGATATATGTAGTGTAATTATATCATTATGAAACATTTTTAAATATTGTTTATCAATTTTTTGTATCCTTATAATTTAGAACTCGCAGTATTACATTAAAAATAAAAATACACGTATTAAATATAAATATTTTACAAAAGTATCATCTTGCTTAGAATTAATTTTTACTTTATTATTCAGTAATGCAACTTGACAATAAAAAAACACTGACGGCAAGATAGTGACAAGCGGGTCTTCTGTCAATCTTTTATAACGTAAGTTCATTTTATATCATTTTCAAATTATTTCTGGCAAATTGTTTGATTAACATACTATTTTGTCCATATGACGTGATTCGGACTTCTTTCTTTATTTCAATTTATAAAAATAAATATGTATCTTTTGTTCTAAATGTCAACTCATTTCGATTCATTGCTCAAGTTGCCTACTTGTGACCATAAAGTTCGTTGGATTAAATGAGAACACGGTAGAGATGGAGCAAAATCTACGAGATTGAACTACCTTGTCAATAGTTCAATAATTAATTTCATTTCATGATTTGAAAATACATATTTAAATTTTGAAAGGCGTGAAGAAATATGATTTCTCACCTTATTTCTAAGTAAATTTTTTTTCTATCGAACAGGCAATGCTTCTATTCTCGCACCCGCGCAAAGATAAAAGGTTCAGCCTGTTGTCTTTATTTTTGGTTTCGGAATCTTTTATAGTATCTTAATGTAATTATTTTTTGTGATTTTTGTATGTATTTAATTGAATGAAATATAATTGTACTAATTAAATTAGTTGACTTTATATCGGTTAATGGTGGATGGAAGTGAAACGTAGACGTGGAAGTATACTGTAAGAATTCGAATAAATACTGTAGAAATGCGTGCACTGAGAGGAATACATGGAGTGACAATGTATGACAGAATACAGAATGAAGTGATAAGGGATGCATGTGAACTTGAGGCTGATGTGTTGAGGAAGATGAAGAGCACTCTGAGATGGTTTGGGCATGTAGAACGAATCAATGAAGAAAGAAAAGAAAACAAATATACAGTTGAAATGTGAATGTAAGGCGTGGTATATGTAGGTTAAGGAAAGCAAGGTTGTATCAAGTGAAATATATTTTGAAAGCAGGAAACGTAGAAAGTCAGATAAATCAAAGTAGAAGAAGCGAAATATGTGTTACGAGATAAAAAAGTCTGGCGCTTAGTCATCTCTGCCTACTCTGGCAGGAAAATGGCGTACAATACCCGGTGGTAAGTAATACATATCGAGCTTAAGAAAGAGACTGTCGGTTATAATCGTCTAACTTCGGCTTTGTAAAGCGTCGTCTCTGTCGCACGATGCGCTACGCTTACGCTTGACAACGACTGACAAATCGCGACGGAACACGTGTATGAATGACAGAGAAGACGCTCTACAAAGCCGAAGTTAGCCGACTATGGCCGACAGTCTCTTTCTTAAGCCCGATGTGTATTACTTACCGCCAAATACTTATTTCAATCGATTTTAGGACGCAATAATACAAAATGTATAAACTATTAAATCAGATATTGAAAATATTACATATGAGAATGAATATGGCGAAATTTAAAGTCATAACGATAGAAAAGAAAATTAAACGCGATAAATGTATGTATAGTATGTAGATTTCACCAAAATTTTATTAAAAAACTGCCCTATTTTTATGCAATGAACTATAAAAAACTCTTTTTAAATACGTAGCTCCCATATTGAAAGAAAGGTAGCATCAGGGAACAAGGTAAACAGAGCACTTAATGTTATATACATATAACCACCATGCTATATCAACAGTAGTAAATGTGACAATTCATAATAATGTATTGATGGCTACTTTGATATATTATATGTATGGAAGTAAAACTTGGACTTGGCATAAGAAAATAAGAGTAAGATCAATGTTGTGGAGATTCTTATAACAAGGAAAATTTGTGAAGTGTCAATGTTTGAAAAAAAGGCTTCCATTTTGAAACGTTGCATGATGAATTTTCCTAGTCTCTAGATGACTTTTCTGCCAATACATTTCTGGCGCTTGTGTTAAGAGTCTCTAGGGCATTTGATGGTGGTGCTGTTATGATTATCTCTAAACTATTCCCTGGTTCACAGTATATTAGAGCGCGCCTCAATCATTTGGAACACGAGAGGAATCCATAATTCCCTGGTAGTTGAACAAGTTTAAATGAGATCTCTGCAAATACATTTTTATTACAAACTGAATGGATTTTATCCATGGCTGTATCTATTTTTTGTCTAATATTTATGTTTGGATATTACTCCTTAAGCGTTAGAAGAGATATACGCACCTGTTCGTACATATATAAATTGCAAACAGCAAAAAGCAAACCCTTTGTGGATACACAAACTGTCGTTTAATGTACCGGACAATTATTTACGCCATCGTCAATTAAGATTGTTTTTGATCACCAATCACACACGGAACGATCTTGAATGGTTTTTTTTCTTGTTACATACATATACCATCACGCCATTTCCTTGTCGAGATAGGCAGAGAGGATGGAGCGCCAGACTTTCCTGTCATGACACACATCCTTAGCTTCTACATCCACAATACGCCTTCTTTCAGAATATTATTTGCTTGATTCAACTGTACTTTCTTTGGTCTTCCTCTCACACACTTTTGCACTTTTCATCAACTTTGTTAGTCTTTCTTTATTAATTCTTTTCTCATGCCGAAACCATATTTTTCTTGTTAATTGGATTAAATCTAAATCATTAAACCTGTATCAAATATAAAATAACCCAATGACGTTAATTAAAACAATTTTAGGTTAGACGGTTCGAAAATGGCGCCAAATTAAAATCCTCGTATTCAAAATGTTACTTTCAATATTTAGTTAACGGCACGAAATAATGACTCATTATCCAAATGTTTGTTCAGTTTTATTATTCTTAAAAGCTTAGAATTTAAATATATCTGTAAGTCACGTCCGACCGATGTTTAGTTCAGAAGAGAGTATTGCTACTTTATAAAAATGTTTCAATCATATTGGGGTAATTACTTACAAGTTTCTAATATTACTGTACATTTTGCGAAGTGCCTTTATTTTATATAGTGTAATTGATGTTACTTAATCCCGTATTAGTTCTAAATTCTGCCGCAGGTAAGTGCTGTAATCATATTTTGGTCACGTGACCGCACGAATAACCGCGAAAACGTACGTCACACTACTATCATGGTTGGTGTCTATTTGTGACAATAAAAACGCATTTTCACCGTTAATTACGTAAAAATACGACTAAATTACTATTGAAAATAACAAATAAACCTTTTATTTACGTCGTTTAGTGTATTTAAGTTATTAATATAAACAAGAACAATGGCTAAAGTCCATATAACAAATGTCGTGGTTTTGGATAACCCGAGCCCGTTCCTGAATCCATTTCAATTCGAGCTAACATTCGAGTGTATCGAAGAACTAAAAGAAGATTTGGAATGGAAAATGATTTACGTCGGATCCGCTGAAACCGAAGAACACGATCAAACATTGGATACAATATACGTTGGACCAATTCCTGAAGGACGACACATGTTTGTCTTCCAAGCGCCCCCTCCCGATGTACAAAAAATTCCCGAAAACGACGCTTTGGGCGTTACTGTGGTCTTATTAACCTGTTCATATAGAGGCCAAGAGTTCGTTAGAGTAGGATATTTCATTAATAATGAATATTCCGAGAATGAACCTGAATTGAGAGAGAATCCTCCGGCCAAACCGCAATTTGATAAGGTTATTAGGAATATCCTCGGATCGCAGCCAAGAGTGACCAGATTCAAGATTAATTGGGACGATACTCCAACTGGACAGGGCCAAATTGAGACTAACGACCAAAATATGGCCGGTTCTTCTTACAGTGCTAATGTTTCGGCTAGTTCTATTCACGCGGAGAACTACAACGACAGTCAGTCATTAATAGGAAACTTTGGAGACAATTCTAATTCTGTAGCCGCCATGGAGTGCTGATCGATCTAAAAATTTTTTTTTTTTACTGTAATGTAACAATGTGTTTTATTTAAAATTTTGTATTTGTTAATTTCGGATTTATACAGATCATTTATTATGCGTGGTTTAAAAAGGAATATTAACTTTTTTCTCAATACATCCGCATTAGTTTTTTTTTTCCACGGGCAACTCTAATTTAAGTGGCGAATGACCTATCAATGGCTAGCTTTAAGCTGTTAAGTGGTTGATTTTTGTCTTTATAGAGACGTCGGCTCTCTCCTGTGTTATTTGGTGCGATGGGCAAGGATTTTTTGAAGTTGTTGCGGAGTGGCTGATACCTATCAATGGCTAGCTTTAAAAAACAATTTTTTTTCATGTAAGTTGGTTGAATTTTGTCTTTATAGAGACACCGTCTATCTCTACACAGAATGGTGTTACGTTTAAGGCAGTAAGATGTTATCTGGTGCGATGGGCAAGGATTTTTTGAAGTTTTTCTATAGCTTACTTTTGTACATCTTTCATTATTCATTCTTTCATTATTCATTATTCATTCTTTCATTATTCATTATTCATTCTTTCATTATTCATTAATCATTCTTTCATTATTCATTCTTTCAATATTCATTCTTTCTACGTGATACGAACCATCTCAATTTTCCTTTCTTCACCTTAATAAACCTTTCAATTCCCATTCTTTCCTAATATCCTCATTCTGTTTTACCTTATTTACATTCAACCACGCAGCACTATTATATTTCACCTCATTTATTGTACTTTTTTGGTTCACGTTTCACTTGAATATCCTAATTTTGGGACCAGGATCGTGTCAACCACGACGACGGCTTTGCTTGTAAATCGATATCAAATTCTTCTTCTCTCTGGCTCCATCCCAACTCATTGTCTGCGAAGACTGTTGGGGTCAGCTCTCCTCGTCCTCAGGTTGTATGCTCTTCTGTCCCGGACTACGTCCCCCAGGCCGTGCCTCTGCATCAGGTTACCTTTTTGCACCACCCACGAATTCTTTGGTCTTCCTCTGGTTGTTATTTGAGGAAGATCCATGGAGATTGCCTGGTTCACAATGTGATCGGGTGCTCTGCGTCCAACGTGCCCATACCATCTCAATCGCCTCTCCTCCATCTTGCTGTTGATGTCTGTAACACCCAGACTTCCACGAATGCGTGAGCTTTTTATTTTGTCTCTTAGGGACACACCAGCTGACCATCTTAGCATGCGCATTTCAGCAGTTTCTAGTTGCCTGGAGTAAGAGTTATACATCGTCCAGCATTCGGAGCCATAGAGGAGTGCGGGTCTGACAATCGTTTGGTATACTTTTCCTTTTAACTTTACTGGCATTTTCGGATCACATAGAAATCCCGTCATTGATCTAAACTTCATCAAATTGACAACCTAAATTTTTTCCACTATTGCTTGATTATTCTTTTTCTTCTCAGCATCGTGTCACGCCCCCCCAACATTGACGATCACTTGAGAGTAAGCATCTTTGTCCCCGGCAGCCCGAAAAAGATCCCTAACGCTCCTTATACCAGTCCAATCACGTATATTGCGGAGCCAGGAGATTTGCCTCCTGCCAACACCTCTTCGACCCTCTATTTTGCCTTGGATGATCAGGTGCAGTAATTTGTACTTTGCTCCTCTAAGTACATGACCCAAATAGGACACCTTTCGGATTTTAATATTAGTCAGCAACTCTCGATCAACTTTGGCTCTTTGAAGAGCCCTCGTGTTGCTGACTATATCCGTCCAGGGTATCCGTAGCATTCTCCGGTGTATCCACATTTCGAATGCTTCCAGTCGGTTCATACTACCAACTTTGATCATAATGATGTAGAAATTAAATTAAAATATTTAACAATAAACCAACGGTAATGTCTTGTCTGTATAAAGTCCGTGTTGTGACCATTTCTGATGAAAAAAAAAACCTGTATTTTAAAGAGCTTTTGTCCTAATATAATTATTCGTACGAGAATTTGTATCTTCATAATTATATGTACATGTTATTAGAATAAATAGGGGTGTTAAATTTTGTCGAGGGATGTTTGTCACGAGATGATTTGTCACAAAATCGAAGACACGTAAATGAGTGTTTTGATGGTTATGAAAAATTTGATTTAAAATTATACAAGATTTATATATGCAAAAGAAAAAAACGGTAACAAGAAGGTTCAGATTGATATGTTTCTTAAAAGTGGTACGTGTATCGAATTTATTTTATCCATATGGTACGTGACTCGTATAAATATCAAATTAACGTACCAAAAACACGTACAATGACCTACCAACGTAATAAAAATCAAAAGAAAGATTAATTATTAATTATTTATAAGTGAAAATAATATTTTTCGACGCATCGGTACTAAATATTTCACAAAATAATGCCTAATTGTTGCCAGTATATGTCGGCAGTAATTGTTTCGCCTGGTTTCAGTAGTTCATGGTAAATAACTCCCGCGCTATCCCACCACACACGAAGAAATACCTTTTTTACCGTTAGAGAC
Source organism: Odontocerum albicorne (assembly GCA_949825065.1). Classification (NCBI taxonomy): domain Eukaryota; kingdom Metazoa; phylum Arthropoda; class Insecta; order Trichoptera; family Odontoceridae; genus Odontocerum; species Odontocerum albicorne. The sequence goes on from OX463868.1 coordinate 13,716,431, forward strand.
GGTTTCGGAGTAGGAATAGCTAACTACCTGACCCGGTCAAAGCAGCCATTGTCTTTTTCATGTGTAATTATTGTATAGAACCCATTTTTCGTCACAGCTAACAATTCCCCGCTAAAAGGGTTCAGAGTCACGCCTGGATAAGAGAGACGCACAGATAGTACGTCACGTCGCTGCTCTAGTGCAGTTAATGATAATTCACGAGGAATCCAAATTCCTTGTCTGTAACTTCTCCCTATGCGATGAAGGTGGTCCCGTATAGCTGACCATGGCCAGCTAAGCTCACTTGATAATGCTGAGATGGAGTGTCGAGGATCAGACTCCACTAAAGGCGTCAGAACATCATTTATTTTTAAAGGTCTTCCCGTTTTAGGAGCATCTTCGAGGTTCCTATCACCATTTTTCACCAACGGGTGCCTATAATTTGAGTGTACTGTTTATTTTAAATTAGTTTATTGTTTGTCTTGTTTTTCATGTGCTATGTATACATATTATAACCGCTTGTCGTGTACTATGTATACATATTATAACCACTTGTCATGTACTATGTATACATATTATAACCACTTGTCATGTACTGCGTATACATATTATAACCACTTGTCATGTACTATGTATACATATTATAACCACTTGTCATGTACTGCGTATACATATTATAACCACTTGTCATGTACTATGTATACATATTATAACCTCTTGTCATGTAAATAAATAAATAAATTAATAAGTATGTGAAACAAACCAAAAATTTTAAATTGGAAAAAGTTATTTACTGTCCGTACTATAACCACACACCGAGATTTTAGATATCAAAAATAAAGAAAAGAGTCCAAATTGTGCTAGAAATAATGGCCCATTTTAATATCGTATCATTTTGAACATTCTTTGCTATACTAAAAAAAATTTAGCATGGTCCCTGTGATGTTTCACAAATTTGCCCCAATACAACCTTGTAACGACGTTCAGTAATTTTAATTATTTTATCAACTTTAATATAAGCCTCAATTCTTCTTCTTCTTCATGTGTCCTGCCGGGTCCCCCCGACGTTGACGATCACTTGGGAGAAACCTTGTCTGTCCTGGGCAGCACGGAACAGCTCCTCCACACCTCTCATCCCGGTCCATTCTCTAATGTTCCGAAGCCAGGAGTGCTGCCTTCTTCCAACTCCTCTACGACCCTCAATCTTCCCCTTTATGACAAGTTGTAGGATTGCATACTTTTCATCTCTCATTATGTGGCCAAAATATGAAGTCTTACGGAGCTTGATTGTTGTGAACAATTCTCTCTGTGTATTTGCTCTACGCAATACTTCAACGTTGCTAATCATGTCAGTCCAGGATATTCTTAGCATCCTTCGGTGGATCCACATTTCAAAAGCCTCCAAGCGGTTAATGATATTAACTTTGAGGGTCCATGCCTCGACACCATAAAGCAAAACCGACCACACATAACACTTGATCATTCTTTGTCTGAGCTTCAAATTTACATTATCGTTGCAGAGAAGATTTTTCATTTTATTAAAAGCTGCACGAGCTGCTTCTATTCTACATTTAATTTCTATATCGGGGTCCAGATTCTCAGTGATGATGCTGCCCAAGTACTTAAACTGCTTTACCCTTTCAATATTGACACCACCCAGCCGAAGATTTGCATTTGGATGACTTTCTCGACTGAAAATCATCAGCTTAGTTTTGTTGACATTAATGTTCAAACCATAATGCTCACCGGTGGAACTGATCCTATCCAAAAGCTGTTGAAGGTCTTCTATACTATCTGCCAGTAGAACCGTGTCATCAGCATATCTAATGTTATTGATGACTACACCGTTGACCTTGACGCCGATATCTATATCAGTCAGCGCCTGCTTGAAGACAAAGTCAGAGTACATGTTGAACAAAGTAGGTGAGAGTACACATCCTTGTCTAACTCCACGCTGAATGGGAATACTTTGTGAAGTGGTCCCATTTTCAAGTCTGATAACAGCGTTTTGGTCCCGGTACAGATTTTTAATCACTCTCACATCTTTATCATCTACATTACATCTTTGAAGCAATTTTATCAACTCTGTGTGTTTGACTCTGTCAAATGCTTTTTCATAATCAATAAAGCAACTATAAACATTTTTTCTTTGATCATGGCATTTCTGGAGTAAAACATTTATTGTAGTCAACGCTTCGCGGGTACCGAAGCCATTTCTGAACCCAAACTGGGTATCATCCAGGTCTTGCTCGCATTTCAGTCTTATTCTTGCATGTATAATCTTCAGAAATAGTTTAAGTATATGACTCATAAGGCTTATAAGACGATAGTCATTACATTTTCTTGGGTTTGGTTTTTTGGGTATAGTAATAAATAATGATGTTAACCAATCTTGGGGGATAATCCCTGTGTCATATATATTGTTAAATAGTTTGAGTAAGCAGTCAACATTATTTTCATTAATCAGCTTGATAACCTCCATGGAGATTTCGTCAGGTCCACCTGCCTTTCTGGTCTTTGAATTTTTAATAGCATGTAATAATTCCGATTTTAATATAGTAGGACCTTGATCACACTGTGGCATTTCAATGTCAATGCGAGAGTCTTTAAAGAGATTCTGAATATAATCTTCCCACTTCTTTTGAATGATTGAATCATCCAAAATTAGATTGTTTGAGTCATCTGTAAGGCATGATGGTCTCGGTTTACTATTAAGACCGGACAGTTCTTTTAGTTTCCTATGCAGATTAAATGCATCATGCATCTGGTCATACTGTTCTAACTCTTCGCATTGTTTTTTTATCCACTCTTCCTTGGCATTCCTGATCTCACGTTTTATAATCCTTTGGAGGTTCCTGTATTCATCACTATTGCGATTCCTGGTACTAACTACTCTACGCTGTTCCATTAAGTTTAATATGTGGTCTGTCATCCATTGCTTCTTACGAGTCAGTTTTTCAGATTTCAAATGCTTCTTACTTATATCCTGTATTGTGTTTTTAAAAATTTTCCATTGTTCTTCAACTGTACCACTGTTGACATTGTTAAGTTGTTGCAATTTATAATTCAGCTCGGATGACATTGTATCCCTGGTAAGTGGATCTTTCAGTTTCTCTGTGTTCAGTCCTGTTCTTTTGGTTTTCCTTGCAAGTACCTTTAACTTCAATCTGATGTCAATAACAAGTGGACTGTGATCCGATCCTATATCAGCACCAGGGTATGTTGTGGCACGTTTAATACTATTTCTGAAACGTTCTCCAATCAATGCATAGTCTATTTGGTTTCTGATAGGGTTGGGGATAGTTGGATTGTCCTGTGGGGATCTCCATGTGTAAAGTCTACGTTTAGGAAGTTTGTACCATGTGTTGACAACAACCATATTGTGTTCTTCACAGAACTCAAACATTCTGTCGCCTCTTTTATTGGAATCTCCTAGACCATAATCTCCAACTAAATGCGAACGGCGACCTTGTCCTATTTTCGCATTAAAGTCTCCAATTATAATATTGATGTCATCACTCTTGGTTGATTTCAGAATTTGTGCAATGCTTTCATAAAGTCTCTCAACTTCATCATCATATTTAGAGTCAGCTGTTGGTGCGTATACTTGTATGATATTTACATTGAAAGGTCTTGCTTCTAATTGTAGGATAATGATTCTATCCGATACAGGTATAAACTTTTTAACAAATCTAATATAGTCCATTGATACAAATATGCCAACCCCATTCCGGTGGTTTTTGTCAGATATATCACTTCCTGAATAATATAGGTTACCCTTGTTGTGCTGATGCACACCTGTTCCAGTCCATCTGAGTTCGCTAATACCAAGGATATTAATCTTCATTCTGTTCATTTCCTGTGCAACATTGTCTATTTTACCAGCAGCATATAAACTTCTCACATTCCAAGTTCCGATCTTTATCATGTCTTTCACTATGTTGAGCCGGGAGATTCTTAGCACCCCTGACCCATCGAAGGGTCGCCCGGGACTCGGGGCCGTGGCTGTTTGTTTTCTCTTCATAGTGATATCCTGGGAATATACTCAATTCTAATAAATAGCAAATTATTTAGGTAAATACATTACATAAAACTAACAATAATGACAAATTAATACATCTTGTTACAAATTAGCAAAAATGTGGAAGTTTGTTAAAATTAAATGATATTTGGCGACGTTCGTCAAAAGTCTACATTAGTCCGCATTGGCTAGGGATGGGGTATATGATAATTGAAATTAAGATTTTTCATACATAAAATTAAATGTTCATAATTAGTATTAATCCATAGTGGATCTTGGCCTATTTAAAGATAGATACAAATCATACAATACATAAGAAAGTCAGCATAATGAAAATTAGGAATTAAAACGTCAGTTTCGAGAAAAACAATTTTTCGATTTATAAAAAAAACTATTCGATTTGTAAAAGAAAAAAACGATTTTGCCCCATCCCTTTGAGACATGACAAACGTCACAGGGACCATGCTACATTTACTTGAGTAGACAAAATATTTGTCGTGGTGTAGAATGAATTAATTAGCTATACAGGAAAATCTCATTTAACGCGAATTCGTTTTGCGTGAAAATTAATTAGCCCGTTTAACCCTTCCCTTACGGTGATAAAAATGAAACGCGCGCTCTGGTGTTGGGTAGTGACGCGATAAAAAATTAGCGATTTTAAATCGGAAAAATAAGAACATTCATAGATAATCCCCTTAATTAATTATAATTGAAGTTAAAAATTATAATAATTGAGATTTATTTGCTGAAAACATTAAAAAACCATCTGGCAACGCTCACGAAACGGGCGTAGATCTAGTTTCGTTGCCAGCTCAACAGCTACTGCGGCGCGGCAGGGTTGGTGGCTAACTCGGGCGTGGCTTACACTTGCGAGGTTGAGACAATTCAGCTCCTCGCTATTCAGTGACGTATGCAAAAGTGAGATGCGAATATAGTGTCGCGCTTCCCGCATACTCTTCACCTATCGTCAAGACCCAAGATCGAGGCACTCACAGCGTTTAAATGCGAATTTGTTTCCGATATTCACGAAATACTTACGATGTAGTCGATAAATTCTGATTATTATTAATATTATTTTTTAAATCAATGCGTAAATATATTATGGAGGAATACCTAAAATCTTAACCTTGTATTTATTATATTTATAGAGATATTGATGGTTATTAGAAGCAATGTGTAGAAGATACCCATCACAGGGAAGGAAAGGTTAACATAACACCGAAGAAAATATATATAGAGGCGTTAAATCGCACGATCTTTGGCGGACAATTCGAAATCCTATCACACTAAAAAAAAAAAAACATTTATTTCTCGCTTATAGCGGCTGATAATCAGTTCACGCGGTTATCGTTCGAGTCATTCGAAAGAGCTAAGCGAAATTTGTTTGACTTATTCGGAATAGATAAGCGACGATGATCTCGTTCAACTCAAAGAACAGCGTGCGTACGAAGTAGATGATAAGGAGTGTGAGTAAGAACAAGAAGAGATTGTTAACGAGCTAACTGTTAAAGAACTCGAACGAGCATTTGATCATATCGACCGCGCAAAGTAAATTTTTTTTGGTTGCGTCCCGAATATGGAAAGAAGTTCCGAAATTAGTACAAAGCAATCTCCAACTGTGGAAAATGACGGGATGAAATTATGAGTCGAGCTCTGTTCGTACAATACTTGTACTTTATCATTTAATTATGCGTTCATTTCGTAAATAAACATTCGTCCGTTGTTTTTTATTCTTTGATAGTTTTATCCTCGAATACAAGAGTTCCCAAAGTTGTCTATATCGACCCTCTGGGGTCGATTTGAGTTTTCTAGGGGTCGATAGTTCCAATCAAAAAATGTAGGGGTCGACGACAGCATAAATAGATCCCCTTACTACTGCTATTTGTTTGTGACTTCAAAATATCTATGATTCCAATAGGTAACATTAATTTAGCGCAGATTTCAATATTAAATGTTGCGCAAGATAATGCAATGCATAATCCGTAGTCCTTTTATCTTTTTCAATTCTTAATAACAAGTGATTAAAATGAAAAGTTTGTTATCTAGTGAAATATTGGCATGCTTTAAGAAGCGACTGAAAAACCTCTTAATTTCTAGCCGGTGAAATAACGTGTTTCATTCCTGATTTTTCTTTTCCTTTCCTCTCCACCATCCCTTCCTTTCCTTTTGATTGATGATATCTCACTTTATATGAAAAATAATGTTCGGGTGACTGTCTGTCTTTGTGGGGTTCGTGGGCATGTGCTCACGTATATGTTTATGGATTTCGTGGGGATGGATAGTCGTTTGATTGATTTATGTGACCACGTAACTTGCTTCATTTACTTATGTCTGGTTGGCTGGAAGAGATTGCCGCCTGGCAATAAGCCCGCCAGATTGTATTTGCAATAAAAGTGTTAAATAAATAAATAAATATTGAATATTGAGTACTGTACAATCTTATTAATTTGACTAAGTAAAGTAAATGACTAGGGGGGAGACGGTTTTAAAAGTTTTTGGTAAAGGGTGCTTCTCTTGTTACGTGGAACCCCTTTCTGCGTATTTCTATGACGTAGTCTGCTACCTTTCTGTCAATCGATTCAAATTGCCCTATCTTAGACCCCCGGATGCTTTTCTTGAGGAATGTGCATTCATCAAGTCACGTTTTTGTGAACGCCAACGTCTAACATTACTTTCCGTGATACCAAATTGTCTGACAGCTGCACAGTTGTTGGTTGTGTCTGCAGCACTAACCACCATAACCTTCAAATTGGAATCATAGCTTCTGCGTATTCCTCGATTCACTTAATTTTTTCCAGCTTCTCGTCTTTCAATATGGTCAGTCATATTTTTTTAAGTAGCAAAGATGCAAAACGAAGGACAGTACAAAAAAAAACAGCTCAAAAACTGTCAGAAATGAGTACGCACAGGCTATGTGTAAACAATGACGCCTTTTGAACGCTCTCATTACAATGTTGCCATTCCACTAATCGCGAGTAGTGAATTTATTGTTACCCACTATGTTTGTGATTCGAATATAAGGCGACCCCCCTATTTACGTCGCCTTTTTAAATAAAAATCTCGCCTTATAGTCGGGCTAATACGATATGACAAAAAATTGTTCTTAAACTTTCTATAGACTCAAGAGTCTGTTACTGCAGGATTGTCCTCCTGTGATGCTGAGCTCCAGCTATCTCTCCATCGTTTCGGGGGTCTCCCTGGTGGACGCCGTCCATCCGGCACCCCATGCAGAGCTATGTGTGGAATTCTCGTTACATGTTGGTACCAGTATCATCAATGCTGTCGTACCCATCTGATCACATCTTGGACCTCACGGATTGTGGTGTTCCTTACACGATCACGCAAAGTCTTCCCAGCAACAGCGCGCAGAGTTTTCATTTCCGTTGTCCTTAGCATACTTTTTGTCCTGACAGTGTCCGCCCTCGCTTCGATGCCATATGTGAGGATAGGTCGCACACAGGTCTTATAAATGCGTGCCTTGCTATCCGTTCTCATATCTTTATTATTCCTCCATATGACATCTCTCAGGCAGCCCGCCACAACTGCAGCTTTATCTACCCGAGGCCTTACTTCTCTGGGGAGGTCATGAGAGCTGAGCAGTTCACTGCCGAGATATCTGAACTGGGTTGCTTGTTCAATTGACTCGTCATGTACTGACATTCTGCACTCTAGTGGGTCTTTGGAGAATGTCATATCAGAAATAGTTCAATAACAGAAAAACAGCAGTTCCTCGCGGGAAGATATCTGAACTGGGTTGCTTGTTCAATTGACTCTTCATGTACTGAAATTCTGTACTCTAGTGGGTCTTTGGAGAATGTCATATCAGAAAAAGTTCAATAACAGAAAAACAGCAGTTCCTCGCGGGAAGATATCTGAACTGGGTTGTTTGTTCAATTGACTCTTCATGTACTGAAATTCTGCACTCTAGTGTGTCTTTGGAGAATGTCATATCAGAAAAAGTTCAATAACAGAAAAACAGCAATAACAGACAAACGGCAGTTCCTCGCGGGAAGCACAAACGCCTGTGATCTGTTCTGTAGTATTCCTTTGTGTATTTTACGTAATGTTTAGTTTATCTCCTTTATTTAATGAGTCTCCTTAAGAGTAATGACTATTATTTATTATCAGAAAATTACTCGAATGTCATGTTTACTTGGTGTTGTAATCAAATATCAGTGGTTCTAAACAAAATACGCGTTTAAACTTAGAAATAAAAAAATGCCGAAATTGTGCCGCGCACAGGATTCGTGGAATTTGATTTTTAACGCGGTGTACAGGTTAAAGAATTCTTGGATTCTTATCTGCCTGAGTTTTATTCTATAGGCATAAATAAGGTTGTAATTCTTTAGAAAAAAATCCTAGAATCAAATGACTTATTTTGATTAATCAAGTTCTTACTTTAAAGTTATGTTTCGTTGAATTTGAAGGTTGTAATTGGTCATTATTTTTTGAACAACCGAATATTTCTTTACGTAGTATGATTAACTATTTCCAACATAGACCCATTACCATGTATCACCTATCATAAGGCACCATAAGGCATGTGCCAATTTCCAGCATAGACCCATTACCATGTATCACCTACCATAAGGCACCATAAGGCATGTGCCAATTTCCAGCATAGACCCATTACCATGTATCACCTACCATAAGGCACCATAAGGCATGTACCAATTTCCAGCATAGACCCATTACCATGTATCACCTACCATAAGGCATGTACCAATTTCCAGCATAGACCCATTACCATGTATCACCTACCATAAGACACCATTCGGACCATAAGGCATGTACCAATTTCATGTCGATTTTTCTAAATAAAAAGTTGTGTATTATTATTAAATAATATCGTTGAATGAAATATTATATTGGGTTGCATTAAACTTGAACGGTCGCAGTATATTTGAACTATACTCAAGAAAATGTAACATGGTCCCTGTGACGTTTGAAATGTCACGTCTCGAAGGGATGAGGTAAAATAGTTTTTTTTTTTTACAAATCGAATAATTTTTTATAAATTGAAAAATTGTTCCTCTCTAAACTGACGTTTTAATTCCTAATTATCATTATACTGACTTTCTAATGTATTGTATGATTTGTATCTATCTTTAAATAGGCCAAGATCCACTATGGATTAATACTATAATAGTTACGAACATTTAATTTTATGCGTAAAAAAAACGAAAATCCAATTATCGTATACCCCATCCCTGGCCAATGCAGACTAACGTACAGTATCCGGCGGTAAGTAATACACACCGGGATTAAGAAAGAGACTGTCGGCTATAATCGGCTAACTTCAGCTTTGTAGAGCGTCGTCTCTGTCATTCGTACACGTGTTCCGTCGTGATTTGTCAGTCGTTGTCAAGCGACAGAGACGACGCTCTACAAAGCCGAAGTTAGCCGAATATGGCTGACAGTCTCTTTCTTAAGCCCGATGTATATTACTTACCGCCGGGTACTGTAGTGACTTTTGACGAAAGTCGCCGCCAAATATTATTTGATTTTAACAAACTGACATATTTTTGCTAATTTGTAACAAGATGTATTAATTTGTCATTATTGTTAGTTTTATGTAATGTATTTACCCAAATAACTTGCTATTTATTAGAATCGAGGCTAATATTAAAGTTGCTAAAATAATTAAAATTACCGAACGTCGTTACAAGGTTGTATTGGGGCAAATTTGTGAAACGTCACAGGGACCCTGCTACATTTTCTTCAGTATAGTACGGTATACTAAATTAGTGGAACATATCGAATCAACCATTTTCATGTTTATTTTTTTTAATGTTTTCTTAGTATAATGTTAGGATTGATTCGATCGTTGAGCGTTAAATAAAAAAAATTATAGATGTACAGTGGAACCTCAGTTTTCGAACTTAATCCGTTCCAGAAGACTGAATCAATTTTTGTTGTAAGAAGTAATGTAGGTTGGATTATGCCGTTTCATACCTCCAAAAATTCACAGCGTGGTAACGATAATAGATTAAATTAATGGAATTTTAACTGCACTTTTTCTGTACTGAGGAAAGGAGAGCTGATGGCGTTAAGTGGAAGGTGAAGAAGAGGAGAGACGTTACTGTTAGGAAAGGGAGTCACTTTGTATGAAAACGTCAGGTGACTGTCCCGGGGTTCTTTCTCTTTTCTGTCCCACTGAAAAACCTGTCCAATGAGGTTTGTTTTTGCCTGCGTTTTAATTTTTCTCTGAAGCGGGACATGGCATTGTCATTGAAAATGTATTTTAAAGAACTGAATTAAGACTATATACGGGAACTGAACTGTTCGAAATGAGAGACGTTTGATAACTGAACTGGTCGAAATGAGGGGCGTTCGAGAACTGAACTGTTGGAAATGAGAGACGTTCGAGAACTGAACTGTTCGAAATGAGAGACGTTTGATAACTGAACTAGTCGAAATGAGGGACGTTCGAGAACTGAACTATTCGAAATGAGAGACGTTCGAGAACTGAACTGTTCGAAATGAGACGTTTTTAGAACTGAACTGGTAGAAATGAGGGACGTTCGAGAACTGAACTGTTGGAAATGAGAGACGTTCGAAAACTGAACTGTTCGAAATGAAACGTTTTTAGAACTGAACTGGTTGAAATGAGGGACGTTCGAGAACTGAACTATTCGAAATGAGAGACGTTCGAGAACTGAATTGTTCGAAATGAGACGTTTTTAGAACTGAACTGGTCGAAATGAGGGACGTTCGAGAACTGAACTATTCGAAATGATAGATGTTCAAGAACTGAATTTTTTGAAATTTGGGGCTGATTCGAGAACGGAACTGTTCGAAATGAGACGTTTGAGAACTGAACTGTTCGAAATGAGAGACGTTCGAGAACTGAACTGTTCGAAATGAGAAACGCTCGTGAACTGAACTATTCGAAATGATCGACGTTCGAGAACTGAATTGCTCGAAATGAGACGTTGTTAGAACTGAACTGGTCGAAATGAGGTACGTTGGAGAACTGAACTGGTTGAAATGAGGGACGTTCGAGAACTGAACTATTCGAAATGATAGATGTTCAAGAACTGAACTTTTTGAAATTTGGGGCTGATTCGAGAACGGAACTGTTCGAAATGAGACGTTTGAGAACTGAACTGTTCGAAATGAGAGGCGTTCGAGAACTGAACTGTTCGAAATGAGAGACGTTCGAGAACTGAACTGTACGAAATGAGAGACGTTCGAGAACTGAACTGTTCGAAACGAGAGACGTTCGAAACGAGAGACGTTCGAGAACTGAACTGTTCGAAATGAGAGACGTTCGAGAACTGAACTGTTCGAAATGAGAGACGTTTGAGAACCGAGGTTCCACTATATTTCTCACTCATAAAAAAAGATTTATCAAAAGCCGTTAGATATCGGTTTTTGATATCATTATCTCAATACGAGATTCTTTGGGACTGAATAGAATATAACGTTTCTGATGATAGAACATCTGAAATGCAATCATTTTAAGAATTTTTCTAAAACAAATTTAAAGCGATCTGAATATTAAATTTCAAGTGCACAGATTCCGTACATTTCTCAGAGCTATAAATTTTCTTTTCAACGTGTTTTTATTTTGAAAATGTCTAATAACAATATTTATTTGTGGATTTATTATTATATTAATGTAAAATAATTAACAATAAAGACATTTTTTTTAAATACTTATTTTATATTTGGTTTTATTTTACACAAAAGTCTGTTACGAGGTTTGGATAATAAGAGAGAGGGAAAGGTACGTGACTCGAAACACATTTTATATGCCGTTCGTCTCGCGTAAGATCGCCTGTTCCGAGACGGGTGATTTACACCTTCGGAATTCGCATATAAATACGCTTCAATAGTTCAACAGACCCGAGATACGGTCGTTCGTGTGATTTGACAACTCTCGGCTATGAATTGTCTTGTTTATTTCTCTGTTTTGTTGAAATTTAGACACTTATTTTCTCACATTTACTTTCTTTTCATAATTTTCTGCTCTAATCTTTCATTGCTCATCCATATATCACAATTTTCTACTCTAATCTTTCATTGCTCATCCATATATCACAATTTTCTACTCTAATCTTTCATTGCTCATCCATATATCACAATTTTCTACTCTAATCTTTCATTGCTCATCCATATATCACAATTTTCTACTCTAATCTTTCATTGCTCATCCATATATCACAATTTTCTACTCTAATCTTTCATTGCTCATCCATATATCACAATTTTCTACTCTAATCTTTCATTGCTCATCCATATATCACAATTTTCTACTCTAATCTTTCATTGCTCATCCATATATCACAATTTTCTACTCTAATCTTTCATTGCTCATCCATATATCACAATTTTCTACTCTAATCTTTCATTGCTCATCCATATATCACAATTTTCTACTCTAATCTTTCATTGCTCATCCATATATCACAATTTTCTACTCTAATCTTTCATTGCTCATCCATATATCACAATTTTCTACTCTAATCTTTCATTGCTCATCCATATATCACAATTTTCTACTCTAATCTTTCATTGCTCATCCATATATCAAATTTACTTTCCTTATACAATTTTCTGCTCTAATGGCCGACCAGTGGACTTCGATGAGTACCGCTAAAACCATATTATTCATGAAGATTCCATTCAAACCACCGTAGAATTGGCTGAGCAGATGAATTGTAGTCACATGACTGTATACCGCCATCTTAAATCAATGGGAAAAATCCAGAAGTTCGGCGCTTTGGTTCCACATGTTTTGAGTGAAAACAAAAAAAATCAATTGTCGAACTTTGAAAGTGTGTATCTCGGTACCAGTTTGAATATAATTCAGTCTTTTTTGTGCTCCCCTGAAGATGAGGTGAAAGCCTTGAAACCGGTAGGGTTTATTTATTTATTTAACACTTTTATTGCAATTCAATCTAGCGGGCTTATTGCCAGGTGGGATCTCAGGCAATCTCTTCCAACCAACCAGACAAAAGTAAATGAAGCAAGTTACGTGGTCGCATAAATCATTCAAATGACTATCCATCCTCACGAGATCCATAAACATATACGTGAGAACATGCCCACGAACCCCACAAAGACGGACAATCACCCGAACATTATTTTTCATATAAAGTGAGATATCATCAATCAAAAGGAAAGGAAAGGATTGTGGAGAGGAAAGGAAAAGAAAAATCAGGAATGAAACACGTTATTTTACTGACTAGAAATTAAGAGTTTTTTCAGTCGCTTAAAGCATGCCAAGGACGGAGCGAGTCTTATATTGGTTTGTAACTGATTCCAGAGTCTCACTGCATGGACAGTAAAGGACGACGTAAAGAAAGAGGAGCGGTGAACAGGAAAGGCCAATAAACAATCTCTGTTTGAGCGTAGCGCTCATCCATGATTGGAAAGACGCTGAAAGTTTTCAGCGAGATAAGAGGGTGTGGCGGGGCAGTTAAGGATATTATACCATAGAGACATTATGTGAATTTGGCGTCTATTTCTAACATTCAACCAGTTCAATGCCTTCTGGTATGAAGTTATATGATTGTACTTACGTAGGTTGAAAATAAATCTTAGACAAACATTTTGAAGATGCTGGAATTTGTCCAGCTGTTCCTCTGTAACATCCAAGTAACAGACATCCGCATAGTCCAGAATCGGAAAGAGCAGAGATTGTACGAGTAAAATTTTGGTTTTAGTTGGTAGGAATCTTTGCAACACTTTAAGGGAATGAAGGCTGAAGAAGATCCTTCGGCTTACCTCATGTATTTGATCTCGCCATGAGAGAGTGTTATCTATTAGCACTCCTAGGTTTTTAACAGTTTTATGTTATGGTATGGTAGAGCCATCGAGTAATATTGGAGGAAGTAAGTCAGTGTTGAATTTACCGAGAAGCTGAGGGCTGCCAATGAGGATCGCTTGAGACTTCTTAAGATTAATGAGTAAGCCATGCTCCCCAGTCCACTCCGAGATCGATTGAAGGTCCGCATTTAAATTGTTCAAAGCCGCGTGAAAGAAATTTGGATCAAAATGAATATATATAAGGGTTATACCGTTACAAAAAGTGGAATAAACAGTGTTTGATAAAACAAATAACAATGTCTTTAAACCTCCACAACGTTAATGCCTTAACTGTAAACAATACATTCTTGTTGTGTTTTATGTTCACTATGGAAATTTGCTGACTATAATACAATAAATAAATTCTAGGTCAATCATTATTCAGATAACATGATCCAAATTCTAGTATTGGCAACAGCAGAATTGGTCAATTGTTCCAAGGTCTATTATCTGTGGAGAAACTCGACCACTGTGTCTCGTGTTTCACAACACTCAGTTTGTGTTCGTTTCTAGTCCAGTGTGTTTGTGTATTCTTTTGTCATACAAAAACTAGTTTATCCGTCGTATAGTGAAAAATTTATTTGGTCATTCGTCAATTTAACATGTCCGAACCGCCTCTAATGAGAGAAATATTATAATTAGAGTTTATACAAAATGAAAAGGGAAAGTAAAGGAATTCTGCTATTTGGGTAGAATTGTCTCAGATGATGGAAGTAACCATTTGACGATCGTCATATTAAAACTGAAACTGACCACTCAAACCGGCATGTTTCTGTCTATTTCTCTGGTCAAATGCCATCGTTCTTTAAACATTTATTAAGAAATCACGCGGGAGTCTGATTTGAGATAAATAGAGACTAGACTTACTTACTCGACAATAATAAGCTGAATTCATATCTTTATACAAGATTCAAACAATATTTTTTGATAAACTTGTCTGGAGGCAGGCAAAAATGAAGCTATAATTCAAATTTGTATTTTTTTTCTTCACATATGACAAAACTACACAATGAAAACATAAAATAAAATTAAAAAAAAACACAATTGTTTGGAAAAATCATTTTTACAATAGAAATCAACGAAACAATCTTCATTATGTAGTGAGACCTTCTGTAGGGAGACCTCCTATCATAGCCTCCGTTCCCATCGACACTCCTTGTTCAGGCCTTTGCTTTAGCCTTACATACTATATATTTTCTTCTAACATACTTTTTTCCACCAGCATTGCCACGGATTTTATAAGGAAAGTGGGAGTTTCTTCCTTGTAGCCTGAGAGGAGTGTCGGAGGTCCCTGCCCTATTCCCCAGCTGCCGAGTGTGGGATCCTGGACAGTGACTACTTCTCCATTACTCGGCCCGCTGGTTGAAATGTCCCCTTCACCCGATTCATCTTCCCGATCTGAAGCATCCTCGTCTGAAACTGGTCCTTCTCCATCCTCAATATAAAAGAGTCTTTCCTCTTCAGATTCCCCACAATCTGACTCGCCTAATACATTATACTAGGTAAGTCCAGAAACTAAGTGTACTGAATTTTTGTAGGTTACAATTTTTTTTATTTAAACAAAAAAATTACGTGGTTACCGTAGTACATATGTAAGCTATTTTTCGACATAGTCGCCATTCCTCTCAATGCAGGTGGGGAAGCGGGTTATCAACTTTTTGATGCCTTCTTTGAAGTAGTTTCCCGCCAACCCCTCCGTCCACTTCTCCACCTCTTCCTTTACCTCCTCGTCGGTTGAAAACAATTTTCCACCCATGTGCAGCTTCAGGGAGGTAAAGAGATAGTAATCTGAAGGTGCTAGGTCAGGGGAATGCGCGGGATGGTTCAGGACATTCCATTTAAACGAGGCGAGCAGTTCCGTCTGGCATTGTCGTGCAACAGGCAGACTCCCTTTGTCAGCATGCCTCTCCTCTTGTTCTGAATCGCCCTCCGCAATTTTTTTAGGGTCTCACAGTATCTTGCAGAGTTGATGGTCTCCCCTTGAGCATTCAATTAAAATTATGCCTTGACAGTCCCAAAACACGGATGCCATGATTTTCTTGGCTGAAATTGTGGTTTTGAACTTTTTGGCGGAGGGTGAAGAGGTGTGACGCCAGTGTTGAGACTGCCTTTTGGTTTCAGGCATGTAGTGTGCAACCCAAGTTTCATCTCCAGTAACGATGGAGCGGAGAAATTCATCTCCATGGAGTTTGCAGCGCCTCAAAAACTCTTGCCCGGCCTCCACTCGATTCAACTTGGCGGGAGATGGGATTGACATTTTTCACAAAACGTGTTGTCGCGTCGACACTTCTCAACGTACTGACCTCGAACCGGTCTCGTTGCGGAGGGGAAGGGTCAGGCTACACGGAAGTGTAGCCAACATGTCGAAAATAAAATCCATCCGGTCGTGAGAGCCTTAGTACACTTACTTTCTGGATACGCCTTGTACTATATATTTTCTTCTAACATACTTTTTCCCACCAGCATTGCCACGGATCTTATAAGGAAAGTGGGAGTTTCTTCCTTGTAGCCTGAGAGGAGTGTCGAAGGTCCCTGCCCTATTCCCCAGCTACCGAGTGTGGAATCCTGGACAGTGACTACTTCTCCATTACTCGGCCCAGTGGTTGAAATCTTCCCTTCACCAGATTCATCTTCCCGATCTGAAGCAGCCTCATCTGAAACTGTTTCTTCTCCATCCTCACTATAGAAGAGTCTTTCCTCTTCATATTCCCCACAATCTGACTCGCCTAATACATTATATAACTCGTTTTCACTTCATTTTTCCACTTCAAGAAATGTGTATGAGCACCATTTATCAGTTATTTTGAATATTGAGTAAATAAATGCATCTTAGTATTACAGATTTCTTTATTTTTTTGTTTGAATCCTTGCTAAACTAATAATTTATCATTAAGCTTTAGTGTTTTTGCGGTAGATGTCAGAGTAAGTCAGAAAAAAAATATGTACATTATAACATTGTTGTAGCCCGAGAATTTCTCAGGCACTGTGAGGAATGCATGATTATTTTGACCGAGATATTCTCGGGCTTGGTTGTCAACGGGTTAAGAGGGATGTCGAACGGCGTGTAGGGATAGGAAACAGAGATGTAGAACATGCTTACTTTGTTAAGGAACCAACACATTCATTACCAGTGATACTAATATGTGAAGGGATCAAAGCCAGAGAAACTACAGGTTGTCGCAAAAAATTTATCCACACACTGGTAACTTTAACTGTTGAGAAATAATAGCTGAAACCATATTAAGTTTTGAATAAAGAAAGTGTATTTTGAAGTGCTACTGGAAGTAGGAAAATGCGGTAGTAGACTCGGATTTAGACTAGGATTTCTCAAGAATAAAGTTTATGTTAAAACACCTGAAACCATCGATGTCGTACTGTACGAGTAGCCATTGGAAAAAAATGCGCCCAAATACCAAATGAAATGATTCTGTTGCTTGGCGTTGCCAGCAATGTCTAGACCAGAATGGTCATCAGTCTGAAAATATGTGCTAAGTATAAAAATATATATTTATGTAGTTTATTCTGAACGTTGAAAGGGAACTGTATGCTAATAAATACAGCTTTTATAAACATTTTAATTGTGGATACATTTTTTTGCGACACCCTGTATATTCTTTGACGTCAATTAGAATAACTTGGCTTTGATTCAGCAAATAATTTATGTGTATGAGTTATTTCATTCAATTTATTATATTTAAAAACATATTTCATTCAATTTATTATATATAAAAATTTATTTCATTCAATTTATTATATATAAAAATATATTTCATTCAATTTATTATATTTAAAAATATATTTCATTCAATTTATTATATTTAAATTTTTTTTTAATAATAGATATGACCGAAGTCATAGGTATCCTTATACTCTCGAACACGGCGGAAAAAAGTGCCTGTGTCATTCGAGGGGAGTAGCACAGCGCGGGCTTTGAACCGACGACCTTTCACACGGAAGTTCAGTGGGTTACCGTGCGGCCATGCATTCAATTTATTATAATTAAAATATATATTTTATTCAATTTACAATATTCAAATTTTTTTTTCATAATAGATATGACCGAAGTCATAGGTATCCTTATACCCTCGAACACGGCGGAAAAAGTGCCTGTGTCGTTCAAGGGGAGTAGTACAGTGCGGGCTTTGAACCGACGACCTTTCGCACGGAAGTTCAGTGCGTTACCGCGCGGCCATGCATTCAATTTATTATAATTAAAATATATATTTTATTCAATTTATTATATTTAAAAATATGTTTCATTCAATTTAATGCACCGTTAAAAAGATAAATGAATGGTTGAAGTAAAATAGGCACTAAGTACCAAAAAGTATGCAGTTTCATTCTAACACATCGATCAATAAGTCCCGGGACTAATTACTAAAACAACATTTGTTTGCCAAAATTCTTCTTTATTCATCAACATAGTCTCCTTCAAGAGCGATACATTCATTCCAACGCTTTCCCAACTTTTTTGTGCCAGCCGTGTAGAACGATTTATCTTTGGTTTCAAAATAGGCGTTAGTTTCGGCAATCACTTCTTCATTGCAGCCAAATCTCTTTCCCATGAGCATCTTTTTGAGGTCTGCAAACAGCCAATAGTCGCTGGGGGGCAAATCTAGAGAATACGGTGGGTGCGGAAGCAATTCGAAGTTCAACTCATGCAATTTGGCCATCGTTACCATCGACTTGTGACACGGTGCATTGTCCTTATGCAAGAGAACTTTTTTCTTCTTCATATGCGGCCGTTTTTTTGCAATTTCTGCCTTCAAACGCTACAATAACGCTATGTAATATTAGCTATTGATGGTTTTTCCAGGATGTCAGCTATCTCACGCAACTTTACTTTGCGATTTTCCATCACGATTTTGAGTTTTTTTTTTGTTTTCTGGTGTAACAGCCTCATTTGTACGACCAGAGCGTTCAGCATCATTTGTGTCTGTACGACCGCGTTTGAAATCAGCATATCACCGACAAATGGTTGTTTTCGACGGAGCAGAGCCCGGATAACACTTTTCAAGCCACTGCTGAGTTTAAACGGTATTTTTTCTCATTAAAAAGCAATGTTTTATGAACACACGAAATTCGTTTTTTTCCATTGTTTTGAAAATAGCAAAAGTAGCGTCACTAAAACCACTGTAACTTAATGACACAATATTGGAATGTCATGAAAGTTTGATACGTAACTTTACAAGGCTGGTACTAACTGTGAATGGTATGGATTTGTTATTAGAAGCGCCATCTGTTGGTTAGTCCTGGGACTTATTGATCGATGTGTTATATTAGGTCCTTACATATGAAATTGGCGTTTTTCCGTACTGGCAACTTTGATCTCAAATATCTTCTCTTTGGTTAGGAATTCCAAATTAAAATTTATACAGCTATTTACTCAAGTATTTGTGTTTCGAAAATTATAATTCATTTGTTTTTTCCTCAATTGTTTTTTTTCTTTGCGTCACTCAGTTTACAAAATGGAAAACTTGAAATATCGCGTTATTTACGAGTACGAGTTCCACCGTGGCACCAGTGCTGCAGAAACGGCTCGAAGGATTAATTATGTGTATGGCGACGGTGCCACAAAAGAAAACACAGTGCGTTTTTGGTTCCAACGTTTTCGTTCTGGAAATTTCGACCTGCGGAACAAGCCCCGTGGACGGCCGGAGACCAAAGTTGATAATGAAGAATTGAAGGCTATTGTGGAAGCGGATCCATCGCAAACCACGTCCGAGTTAGCTGCAGGCTGCGGTGTTAGTGATAAAACTGTTTTAATCCACTTGAAGCAAATTGGGAAGGTGAAAAAGCTTGAAAGGTGGGTACCTCACGAATTGAGTGAAGCAAATCAACAAACGCGCGTTGACTGCTGCGTTGCATTACTCAACCGGCACAATAAAGAAGGGATTTTGAATCGAATCATTACCTGTAATGAAAAGTGGATCCTGTATGATAATCGGAAGCGCTCATCGCAATGGCTGAACCCTGCCGAACCAGCCAAACCATGCCCCAAGCGAAAATTGACTCCAAAAAAGTTACTTGTGAGCGTTTGGTGGACTAGTGCTGGTGTCGTTCACTACAGCTTTCTTAAATCTGGCCAGACGATTACGGCAGATGTCTATTGTCAGCAACTGCAAACCATGATGGAAAAGCTAGCTGCTAAACAACCGAGGCTGGTTAATCGCTCTAGGCCACTGCTGCTTCATGATAACGCTAGACCACACACTGCATAACAGACGGCTACCAAATTAGAAGAGCTTCAATTGGAATGTCTAAGACATCCACCGTACTCTCCGGACCTTGCCCCGACAGATTACTATTTTTTTCGAAATTTGGATAACTTCTTGCAAGGGAAAAAATTCAACTCCGATGGGGCAGTCCAAACCGACTTCAAAGATTTTATTGATTCCCATCCGAAAGGTTTTTTTAGTAAAGGGATCGATGAACTACCTATGAGATGGCAAAAGTGCATAGATAGCAATGGTACATACTTTGATTAAATAAATATATTATATTAAAAAAAAATCAACTTTATGTTCCTCCCAAACAAAACGCCAATTTCATATGTAAGGACCTAATATGACATGTAGAATGAAACTGCATACTTAGTTTTTTTTTGGTACATAGTGCCTATTTTACTTCAACCATTCAAATTTAGTTATGCAAATGAATACACGATCAAGATATCTCATCGTTTGACAGATATAACCACTAAATTATAAAGCAATCACGTTGGGAAGCCCCGAGCCACATATTTTATTATCAGCGTGGATGCGGGCAGACACCACCGGCTTACAAGAACTAGTCAATTTGAATAATACTCGTATAAACCATAGATTGTAACAGTTTACGTCCATTATTTATAATATAATTATCAAAAATTAGACGTTCGTTAAAAAATTGAATGAATTTTTTTTTTCACGTTTACTAAAAAAATATTTGTTCTACAGAGGATCACGGTTAATGAAACTCGCGGATTATTGAGTCCCTAATAATATAATCGGCACTCTACTGTATTGTTTTAGTTCCCCATTGACTTTGTTTCTTATCGTTACACACTGTTCGATATCTCTCGTAACTTTTCCATCATCGAATAAAATTCTATTCAAATTGCAGAATTTCTCGACTTGCTTTTATCATTCATTGCTCACCCACTTGATCCGACCATACTTTCCTTGGTCGTCCTATGCTACCCCTTCTTCTCACGTTTATAGTGTATATATGATTTTTAATGCTCTCCTGTTTGAATATATATGTATAACATATAGGTATGTTTTAGTGTCTCATTGACTTAGTTCCCTATTCTTACACGCTGTTCAAAATCCGTCTTAACTCTTCCATCATCTGAGAAAATACTGTTGTGGACTATCATCTTAGCAGATTTTGATACTGTTCGGTCGGAGTATATGTTTTAGTGCCCCATTGACTATAGTGTTTCCTATCGCTACACACCGTTCCATATCCCTCTTAACTCTTCCATCATCTGAGAAAATACTGTTGTGGACTATCATCTTAGCAGATTTTGATACTGTCCGGTCGGAGTATATATGTTTTAGTGCCCCATTGACTATAGTTTTTCCTATCGCTACACACCGTTCCATATCCCTCTTAACTCTTCCATCATCTTAGAAAATACAGTTGTGGACTATCATCTTAGCAGATTTTGATACTGTCCGGTCGGAGTATATATGTTTTAGTGCCCCATTGACTATAGTGTTTCCTATCGCTACACACCGTTCCATATCCCTCTTAACTCTTCCATCATCTGAGAAAATACTGTTGTGGACTATCATCTTAGCAGATTTTAATACTGTCCGGTCGGAGTATATATGTTTTAGTTCCTCATTGACTGCAGTGTTTCCTATCGCTACACACCGTCCCATATCCCTCTTAACTCTTCCATCATCTGAGAAAATACAGTTGTGGACTATCATCTTAGCAGATTTTGATACTGTCCGGTCGGAGTATATATGTTTTAGTGTCCCATTGACTATAGTGTTTCCTATCGCTACACACCGTTCCATATCCCTCTTAACTCTTCCATCATCTGAGAAAATACTGTTGTGGACTATCATCTTAGCAGATTTTGATACTGTCCGGTCGGAGTATATATGTTTTAGTTCCTCATTGACTGCAGTGTTTCCTATCGCTACACACCGTCCCATATCCCTCTTAACTCTTCCATCATCTGAGAAAATACAGTTGTGGACTATCATCTTAGCAGATTTTGATACTGTCCGGTCGGAGTATATATGTTTTAGTGCCCCATTGACTATAGTGTTTCCTATCGCTACACACCGTTCCATATCCCTCTTAACTCTTCCATCATCTGAGTAAATACTGTTGTGGACTATCATCTTAGCAGATTTTGATACTGTCCGGTTGGAGTATATATGTTTTAGTGCCCCATTGACTATAGTGTTTCCTATCGCTACACACCGTTCATATCCCTCTTAACTCTTCCATCATCTGAGAAAATACTGTTGTGGACTATCATCTTAGCAGATTTTAATACTGTCCGGTCGGAGTATATATGTTTTAGTTCCTCATTGACTGCAGTGTTTCCTATCGCTACACACCGTTCCATATCCCTCTTAACTCTTCCATCATCTGAGAAAATACTGTTGTGGACTATCATCTTAGCAGATTTTGATACTGTCCGGTCGGAGTATATATGTTTTAGTTCCTCATTGACTGCAGTGTTTCCTATCGCTACACACTGTCCCATATCCCTCTTAACTCTTCCATCATCTGAGAAAATACAGTTGTGGACTATCATCTTAGCAGATTTTGATACTGTCCGGTCGGAGTATATATGTTTTAGTTCCCCATTGACTGCAGTGTTTCCTATCGCTGCACGCCATTCAATAACTCTCTTAGCTCTTCCATCATTTGAGAAAATATTCCTTAAATAGCAGAATTTCTCAACTTACTCCTTTTCAATCTTTCATTACTCCCCCATATACGAGTATATCGCATTTACTTTTCCTTTCTTTTAAATTTAGCAATACTCATTCCCAGATCTTTCTCTTCGCATCTCTCATACAATTTACTTATCAAACTCTGCAATTCACACAGTTCCTACGATTTCTCTTTCTTTTTACATTTCCTTCTTTTAAAATATTAATCACTCGATCCAACCATTCTTTCTGATCC
The DNA here is from genome assembly GCA_949825065.1 of Odontocerum albicorne. Taxonomy (NCBI): domain Eukaryota; kingdom Metazoa; phylum Arthropoda; class Insecta; order Trichoptera; family Odontoceridae; genus Odontocerum; species Odontocerum albicorne. Next base: position 13,739,391 of record OX463868.1, read on the forward strand.
GATTTATGAATTGTATTGACGGGATATTTGTAATAAGTTTGGAGACTCCTGGCTGGACGTTGCTACTTAAGACTTGAGCGTTGAACAGTTGCTTTAGACAGAATAAATCCAGGGTGATTAGAGTGGCAGTGGTGGTTACAGTTCGGAAAGTGTAAAAATGATTATAAAATATTTCTTCAACGTGATTTTATGGAGTCTATTTTTTGTTACGTAAGTTTTGATATTATTTCTTATCCCATTTATTTATTTTTTATATATTATTTATAGTTAAGGCATTAACTATTATAATTAATTAATATTGATTAATAATTAGAATATTAATATAGTATTATTAATTAATATTAATATTGTAATTAATTAATATTGATTAATAATTAGAATACTAATATAATATTAATATTATAATTAATTAATATTGATTAATAATTATAATATTAATATTATATTATTAATTAATATTAGGTCCTTACATATGAAATTGGCGTTTTGTTTGGGAGGAACATAAAGTTGATTTTTTTTTAATATAATATATTTATTTAATCAAAGTATGTACTATTGCTATCTATGCACTTTTGCCATCTCATAGGTACTTCATCGATCCCTTTACTAAAAAAACCATTCGGACGGAAATCAATAAAATCTTTGAAGTCGGTTTGGTTTGCCCCATCGGAGTTGAATTTTTTCCCTTGCAAGAAGTTATCCAAATTTCGAAAAAAATAGTAATCTGTTGGGGCAAGGTCCGGAGAGTACGGTGAATGTCTTAGACATTCCAATTGAAGCTCTTCTAATTTGGTAGCCGTCTGTTGTGCAGTGTGTGGTCTAGCGTTATCATGAAGCAGCAGTGGCCTAGAGCGATTAACCAGCCTCGGTTGTTTAGCAGCTAGCTTTTCCATCATGGTTTGCAGTTGCTGACAATAGACATCTGCCGTAATCGTCTGGCCAGATTTAAGAAAGCTGTAGTGAACGACACCAGCACTAGTCCACCAAACGCTCACAAGTAACTTTTTTGGAGTCAATTTTCGCTTGGGGCATGGTTTGGCTGGTTCGGCAGGGTTCAGCCATTGCGATGAGCACTTCCGATTATCATACAGGATCAACTTTTCATCACAGGTAATGATTTGATTCAAAATCCCTTCATTATTGTGCCGGTTGAGTAATGCAACGCAGCAGTCAACGCGCGTTTGTTGATTTGCTTCACTCAATTCGTGAGGTACCCACCTTTCAAGCTTTTTCACCTTCCCAATTTGCTTCAAGTGGATTAAAACAGTTTTATCACTAACACCGCAGCCTGCAGCTAACTCGGACGTGGTTTGCGATGGATCCGCTTCCACAATAGCCTTCAATTCTTCATTATCAACTTTGGTCTCCGGCCGTCTACGGGGCTTGTTCTGCAGGTCGAAATTTCCAGAACGAAAACGTTGGAACCAAAAACGCACTGTGTTTTCTTTTGCGGCACCGTCGTCATACACATCATTAATCCTTCGAGCCGTTTCTGCAGCACTGGTGCCACGGTGGAACTCGTACTCGTAAATAACGCGATATTTCAAGTTTTCCATTTTGTAAACTGATTTTTTTAAACTGATTTGTAAACTGATTTGTAAACTGTTTTGTAAACTTTTCGAAACACAAATACTTGAGTAAATAGCTGTATAAATTTGAATTTGGAAGTCTTAACCAAAGAGAAGATATTTGAGATCAAAGTTGCCAGTACGGCAAAACGCCAATTTCATATGTAAGGACCTAATATTAATATTATAATTAATTGATATTGATAAATAATTAGAATATTAATATTATATTATTAATTATTATTAATATTAATTAATATTGATTAATAATTAGAATATCAATATTGTATTATTAATTAATATTAATATTATAATTAATTAATATTGATTAATAATTAGAATATTAATATAATATTATTAATTAATATTAATATTGTAATTAATTAATATTGATTAATAATTAGAATATTAATACAATATTAATATTATAATTAATTAATATTGATTAATAATTATAATATTAATATTATATTATTAATTAATATTAATATTATAATTAATTGATATTGATAAATAATTAGAATATTAATATTATATTATTCATTAATATTATAATTAATTAATATTGATTAATATTTAGAAAATCAATATTGTATTATTAATTAATATTAAAATTATAATTAATTAAATAAATATTAATATTAATAATTAATTATCGTTAATAATAATCAATATTAACAATTTTTAATATTATTTATTATTAATAATGTTAGTATTATTAATAATAATAATCAGTATTAATAATTTATTATTCATATAATAATTATTATTAATTAATATTAATTATAAATTAATTATTTATTAATTATATCATATTTATTAAATTATATTAATTAATGAATTAATTTAATTAAATATAATTCAATCAATGAAATTACATTAAAATATTTCTTGTTATAATATAATATTTAATGTTTAATGTTATATTAAATAAATAAATAAATTTATGAATTTATTTATTTATCATTCATTTATCTAATTATTAAATTATTTATTGATATTATTAATAATTATAAATTTTTATTTCATATTTATTAAATTCATTTATTTATATTAGGATTGTAGAGGTTTAACCTTTCCCTTCCTGTGCTAAGAATATCCGCGCGTTCCTGTGCTGTGTATTCAATACACATCACTACATATGTAAAGATGAGCTATATAAAATAGGAAAAATAAGAATACTATATTCATAGCCAATCTCTTAAATTAATTAAATTTGAGGTAAAAAGTGATAATAATTGAATTTTAATTGCTGAAAACATGAAAAAAACATCGGCCAACATTCTCAAAACGGGTGAAGAGAATACCTCAAATGGATGCCCTAGAGCTACTGAAGCGAGAGAAGCGAGCGAACTGAGATTCTATTTCTTGCGTGCCCATATACCGAAGTAGAGTGAGAGTGAGACGTGAATAGGGTCGCTTCCTCATCCATAGTGGTTTTTTAAAATGAATATACCTATCACACACACTGGCACACTTTTGATTGTATCTTTTGGAAGAACCATAATATATGAAACGCAATAAACAATATTGGAGACTCGTGGGCTGAAATAAAAGAGTCAACAATGAAAGGTTCCTGGAAACAATTATGCCCACAAATGACGATTGATTTTATAAATTCTGAAGAAACTCCGGAAACTATCACAGATTAAATAGTTAGCCTAATGAATGAACTAAACTTGGACGTCAACAACGGAGATGTTAATGAGTTGATTGAATCTCACTCAGTACCTCTGTCAAATGAATACTTAATTGAGCGACAAGAGTTAAATGGAATACACAATGGAAGTGAGGAAGAAGAAGCTGATAAAATCGTCAAGACTTTGACAATCAAAAATATGAATGAAGCCTTCGTGCATCTTGACTAATTTGTGACTATCATGGAAGAATGTGATGGAAGACCAATGGAGAACGTATATCTCAAGTACGTAGGGGGATTGAGAAAGACACAGCATGTTATACAACTCTTTATCAAGAAAAGAAGAAAGGTGGTATTCAACTAACTCTTGACAAGTGTATAAAGAAAACACCTGAAAGCACTTAACATAAACACGCCTCGTTAACTTTATTATGTATATTGATAAATAAATATTTTTAATATATTATTGATAAATAAATATTATTATTGATAAATAAATATTTTTAAATACAATTTTTGATGTTTTTTTACAGCCCTCTACTTTCGAACATTCAACATTCGCACATATTTTCAAGAACTAAAGTCAAGGGCCACCTGTATGTGTGATTTAGGAATGTATTTATATATATGTACATATTGTGTTGCTATCAACAAACCTTTATTATCCGTGATTGGAAAGATGCTGAATATTTTCGTCGAGATAGGAGAGGGCGGTACTAAGTGCATTGTAGTAGTTTAAAATGATCAACGACCTCTGTTACGATCTCTTCCGTACAGTCAAATATATCTAAGAGATTGGGAATGCTTCCATAGATGTCTCTGGCGAAGATTAAAAGGAACATCATTTACTTTATCCATTCCTGATAGGTGATATCTTATTGAAACTATCTTTTACGATTATTTTTGTTTCAAGATAAGTATGGAGCGGGTCAATATTTGTTTGATTATCTATTTTCACGTGTCTCGCATTATCAGTAGCTTTGATAGCTTTATCTATGTCATATCTTATTATTTTTTATTATATTTATATATATATATATATATATAGTATATATATCAGGGCCGACCGTTTCGTGGCCCGCGGGCTAACAGTTATTTGTATGAAATCATATTTTGTTGCCATAGTTTTAAATATTTATATAGATTCGTGTCTGAAAAGGGAAAAGAAAGTGTGGAATGTTTCAGGTGCCTTTTTAAGTGGAACAGTATGCGTGGAACCAGATTTTTTCTTGCGTTTGCTTGAAGAAAAAACGTTATTAGTAAAAAGTACATTGTGCGCATAGAAAAAGCATACACAGTCTGTCCAATAGTAAAGGTGGCTGATTTTATTTTCGCATTATCACCAGCACCATCTGTGGAGTTAAATAGCGACACATTTCGACTATCTTCCGTAAAAGTTTCAAAGAGCTGACATTGCTGGTTTCTATAGCACGTAACAATTGACAGTACCTTTTGAGTTTCGGTCGTAAATTCTGGATGTCTGAAATCATGTCGAAACGCTTTCCTTTCATCGCCTATTTTAGTTATATTTTAGTTATATTTCCTTTCATCACCAATATCTCAGGAATAGCTAGAAGTCGCATAGAGCCAAATCAGGTGAATCAGGTGGGGGGGGGGGGGGGGGGGGGATCGATACTTAATTTTGGCCAAGAAATGACATAAAATCTTTATTTTTGGGACCGGTGAATTGTTGTGCGACAAACACCATTCACCTTGTTCCTGGTATTCGGGTCGAGATTTGCAATAAAAGTATTAAATGAATAAATAAATAATATATCTCAAAATAAATAGCAGAAAATATATTTAAAAGAAAAGCGATCAAAAGGTCTGGGCGTATCGCATAACATCCCCTGGATCGAGATATAATCCATCAATAAAGGACGATCCCGACCGTAAGGACATCAGATGTTTTTCAGTCCACACCCTGTATGCTTTATCCTACCCTGTTTCTGCTGGGCATGCTCGGGTATACCTCCTTGAGAGTAAGGAGAGATCTGCGTCTCCTGGTATACGTTGTCAGACTCGTTCGAGGAGTTGTGACGAGCTGTCCAGCATTACTACAAAGATTAGCGTTAAATGTTTCTAACAATTACACTAGACTGCGCCGGCAAGAACTGTTCTCAATAACATACGCAAGAACGGGTCTTCCAGCCGCTATGCCTGTTGGAAGGGCCTTAACTCTTCTGAACGGGACTGCTTCGGATATTGACATATTCCATATCACATTAACAAAAGCAAAAGTAAATTATCTTCTTAGATTGAGCGTGTTAGAAAGCACTCATCAACGTACAGTACCTGGCGGTAAGTAATACACATCGGGCTTACAAAACAGATTATCGGCTAATTTCGGCTTTATAGAGCGTCATTCATACACATGTTCCGTCGCGATTTGTCAGTCATTGTCAACTGTACTTAAGTGACTTTGAATATATATGTGTGTGTGTATGTATATGTGTGTGTATGTATGTATGCATGTATATATATATATATATATATATATATATATATATATATATATATATATATATATATATATATATATATATATATATATATATATATATATATATATTTTTTTTTTTATATGTTAACAATTTTTGTGGCTAAGGCTGTATTGAGAAAAGAATAAATTTAAAGTGAGTGTTATTATGAAAAAGCTTGACGATCCCTGATCCATAGAGTGTGTCCATCTATAATATATTGGTTTGTAGTTTTATTCAGTATAAAGTAATTGTGACAGACGAACATACATTTATGTAAGTACATATTTTATTTATTTATTTATTTATTTATTTTTTACACATGACAAGAAATATACACAATTTGAGAAAAAACAACAGGTAATTTGATTTGGACATATAATTTTAATGGATCTGGGTTTGTTGCCTTTCATTTGTCGTATCCCCAGTAAACTAGGCTTTTGCCTGTATCTCACTGAGGATATTTAGCATGTATATACATATATATAATATATGTATATATTTTTTAAAATAATTATTTAAACCATCATAATTAAGGCGTGTTAGGAAACAAAGTCATTGGAACACTAAAACATATATATTCTGGAGTGATGATGTGTGAAGAGTTTGATTTCACATGATGTTTCCAGTTGTAGTTGAGTGTCACTGTTTGTCAGGTTGATGAGAGCGTGCAACGGGGTTTTGTTTTGGTGTAATAAAAAATCGGAAAGAAGTATCGATTTATTTTTTCATGCTAAATATCCTCAGTGAGATACAGGCAAAAGCCTAGTTTACTGGGAACACGATAAATGAAAGGCAATAAACCCAGATCCATTAAAATTGTATGTCCACATTATATGATCTGTTGTTTTTTCACAAATTATGTATTTCTAAATTTTTTTGTCTTATTTAATTAAAATAAATTCATTGTCACTCCATGTAATCTTCTCAAAGCATTGTCACTCCATGTAATCTTCTCAAAGCATTGTCACTCCATGTAATCTTCTCAAAGCATTGTCACTCCATGTAATCTTCTCAAAGCATTGTCACTCCACGTAATCTTCTCAATGCATGCATTTTGACAGAATTTCTTCAGCTTTTACCAGTTATTTTCCACGCCCACGGTTTTACTCCCATATATCAAAGTTGGGTCAACACATACAAACAGCCTTTAATGAAATAATTATTGACTTAGAGTTTATACAATGTGAAAGGATAAGTAAATGCGACATATGGGGGAGTAATGAAAGACTGGAGCAAGTTAAGGGATTCTGCTATTTGGGTAGTATTTTGTCAGATGATGGAAGAGTTAAGAGGGATATGGAACGGTGTGTGGCGATAGGAAACACTGCAGTCAATGGGGCATGTGCTATAGTCAATGAGGCATGTGCTATAATCAATGGGGCATATGCTATAGTCAATGTGCTAAGATTATAGTCCACAATATTATTTTGGTGCCAACTTTGTTCTATCGAGGAGGAGCGTAATAAATGCTGTAGAAATGCGTACATTGAGAAATTTACATGGAGTGACAATTCATGACCGAATACGGAATAAAGTGAAAAGGGATGAATGTGAACTTAATTCTGATGTGATGAGTAAGATGAAGAAGAGCATGCCGAGATGCTGGTTTGAATTAAAGGCTGATGTTTTGCTGGTGTGCGATGACTCACTCACTTAAAACAAACTTCAAGGCACAGTTTCACTTTCTAACTAAATCAACGTTGGAATGGCAATGGGATTCTCGACTATGAAGTCCAGTAACGGCGAGGACCTGTGCCCTTAGTACAGTAAGGTTTTAAATAGACGAATGACTACACAACTCCTGGATACTTTCTGAATTATTCCCTTTCTAATTGTTCCAGGTCTGGACACAGCGTACCACGTGAGGTATCGAAGAAGGGCATGTCCAAGATGGCTGTGACCACGCACAAGTTGGTGCGGATCAGAGCACTCATGGCGAACTACTCTCCGGAGCCATTGAAAGCGTACCTGGTGCCTACTGCTGACTCTCATCAGGTATTCCTACTTCGAATCTACCACTATCAACGCTGTTATAGGAGATAAAATAAGTCTTCACCAGCGGTACATTCTATACTAGAAGACCAGTCTTCTTTATTTTTTTTGAAGTGAAACTTGTATCTATGCGGTAGGGCAAATTGGCCTGAACGTCACGAAAAGTGAAACGGTATATTATATTATTATTATTAAATTATTATTATTAAATATTTTATTTATTATTGTAATAAATTATTATTAATTATTTTAATATTAATAGTTATTTATTATAAATAATAATTCATATTATTTTAATATTATTAAGTGTATTATATTATTATTAAAATTATGATTATTTATTATTAAAAATAAAAAATATAGTATTTTTTGTTATGTATTATTTTTACATTAATATATTTAATATTTATTAATTTTATCTTAAATTATTTTATTTTATTTAATACTTATTTTAATATTTATTAAATATGCAATTTATATTTAATATATAATTATAATAATATGTATACCATATGTTATTATAATATTAATAATTAATATTACATTATGATTAATTATAATTAATTAATAATATAATATAATAATATTATTAATAATATAATAATAAATAAATAATTAATTTAATAACATAAAAATATTAATTTATCTAATATTAAAAAATGTAAATTTTATATTATTAAGTGTTTTATATTATTATTACATACAATTATTATTTATTATTAAAATTATTATTAATTATTATTAAAAATATATATATATATTTTTTATTAAATTAAGAGAGATTTTCTTGAATTAAATTCCGCGTAACCATTGCCTAATCCTAAAAATAATAAAAATCATTAACAAATGGAAAAAAAAGCAATGTATAAAATCAACTTTTCCTAGGAGCTAAGAAGTTTCACTTCTACCGCGCGAGACTCTAACGAATCTGTTTTTTTCTTTTTCAGAGTGAATACATTGCGTCTCACGACGCGAGGCGCGAGTACATATCAGGCTTCACAGGTTCCGCTGGTACTGCGATAGTCACGGAGAAGCAGGCTCTGCTCTGGACCGACGGCAGATACTACCTGCAGGCGGAGACGCAGCTGGACAGCAACTGGGAACTCATGAAGGAGTGTGAGTAGTCCTCGGTGTTTACATTTGTTACTGGATTCATTTTAATAACAGATTTTGGCTATTCGGATCTTTCTGAAGCTGTGCGATACATTGTAATTTGTTAAGTCAAACAGTGTAAATAAACAATAAACAATATAAATAAATAGTGGCAATAAAATCGCCAGGTTAAAAAAAAAAAAAAAGTGTAAACCTACCGGTTTCAAGGTTTTCACCTTATCATCAGGGGAGCACAAACAAGACTTGTTATTATGGAATATATTTATGTATTTGTGAGTTTACTTATGTCAAATTGGCAATATAAGCTCAACATTATGAACGTGGATATAACCGCTTTTTGGCATGTGTGGTACGGATTAATTATGCGGTTAATTCCGTCCTTGGTATTGAAATGGTTAAGGAGGGAATTAGCTCTCGGTGAAAGAGAGTACAGTACCCGGCGGTAAGTAATAAACGTCGGGTATACATACATACAACTACCCGGCGGTAAGTAATACACATAGTTTGTAGAGCGTTGTCTCTGTCGCACGATGCGCTAACAGTCCGGTCCGGTATGGAATACGTGTATGAATGACAGAGACGACGTTATACAAACGATGTGTATTACTTACCGCCGGGTACTGTACAGTGTTTGTCTCAACAAATGTAAATGATGTTAATGTCTAATGTGATTAGTCTGTAAATATGTCTCAATAAATAAATGTGTTTCAATATATTTTATTATCTGTAATTTATTTATTCCAACACTGTTTATTCCATTTTATATAACGGTATAACCCTACCGGTTTCAAGCTTTTCACCTCATCGTCAGGGGAGTACAAACAAGACTTTTTTTTCTCTTCTTCAGTTTCGATCCTGGGGATTGGTTAGCAGCAAAGTCTTGCATCTCCTCCTCCACTGCACTCCGCTCGGTCTTCAGCGATCCTCTTGAGCTCTGTATAGGAGGTGCAGTCCATATCGTGGCATATTTGCTCCAGATACTCCCGGCGAGGGGCCCCTCTTCCAATCCATCCCTCTGGTATATTGTGCAGGAGATCTTCATGTCGCAGCATATGACCCATCCATTCTGCACGCCTTTCTGATATGGTGTTTGACAGGTGCCTGGTTCCTTCGATCCTGCTGAGAACCTCGTCATTTGTAATGTGGTCTCTCCAGCAAATCCTTAGGATTCGTCTATAGGTCCACATCTCGAAGGCCCCCAATCTTTTTCAATCCCTTTCGCCTATGCACCATGTCTCGCAACCATACATCAAAATACTCCGCACATATGTTTTGACCGATTGCTTGCGGAGCTTTAGGTCCATGTTGTTGGATTCGAAAATCTTTGATTTCTTATTAAAGGCGAGTTTTGCTTGGTGGATGCGGCTGTCAACCTCTCTTTCTGTACGGCCATCCCACGTGATCTTGCTTCCAAGATTGACAAACTCTTTAGCGTCCTCAAGTGCAGCTCCTGACATTAATATATTCATTTGGTGTTCGTCTCTACCTACGGTTATGACTTAATTTAATTTATTTATGTATTTTAAGGTTTATTTTTTTCTGACTTTTTAAAATTTTCTTTTTTTTTCTTTTCTTAATCTACATGTACAAGGGTGTGGATTGAAAAACATCTGATGAACTCGCAGCCGGGCTCGCCCTATATTAGTGGGGTGTATCTCGGTCGAGGGGGTGTTGTGAGATGAGTCCAGACCTTTGTTTTACTTGACAAATTACAATAGTCTATTTTTATTATTATTACTTTTATCAATTTTATTTTAGATATTCCTGTATAAGTGAGTTTTTTTTCCATAATTTTGAACTGTTTTATACTGGAGTGACATTAGAAGTCACTCTATTTGATTTTCTTGTATCTTTTTAAATTTAAACATTTTCTAACATATAGATGATGCCAAATTCTTACATATCAGTAGTAACGGAAATAAATTGGACAGATTAGAGGCCCTAGAAATTTCTAAGTCAGTGCATCGAGAAGAACATCTGGCAAACACATATATCCCAAGAATCTCTCCGTTGCTCGCTGATTTGTGTCCTGCCTCCCTCCACCCACAGTCCCAACCTGAATGTTTACCGTTAGGAGTGTGTATATCAGTACCACTTCGAACAAAATTCAGTCTTGTTTGTGCTCCCCTGATGATGAGGTAAAAACCTTGAAACCGGTAGGGTTATACCGTTACATAAAGTGGAATAAACAGTGTTTGATAAAACAAATTATCATACAAAAAGATAAATTATTTCTTTCAAAGGGAAGAAAAGGGAAATTAAGTTCAAAGGATATTCAGAGTGATGTAATTATATATACACACTACATACCATCACATCATCTCTGTCAGGGTTAGCAGAGAGGACATATCACTAGATTTTCCTACATCCATACGCCTAATACAACTTCTACAATTTTTCTGACTACGTTTCCTTATTTCAGAATATAATTCACTTGATCCAGTCATACTTTCCTTTGTCTTCCCCTCACACGCTTTCCACTTACATTCGCACTGTATATCTGCTTTGTTAGTCTTTCTTCATTCATTCGTTCCACATGCCCAAACCATCTCAGCGTGCTCCTTCTCCACCTTACTCAACACATCAATCAGTCTTAAGTTCACATTCATCCCTTATTATTTTATTCCGTATTCTGTCATACATTATCACTCCACGTATTCTTCTCAATGCACGTATTTCTACGGCGTTTATTCGGCTCCTCTCAGTATTTTTTCCACGTATATGTTTCACTCCTATACAACAAAGTTGGGTTAGGTTAGGTTAGGTAAAGTTAGGTTAGGTTAGGTTAGGTTAGGTTCATAACATCTTGCAATTTGGTTGTCAGACTATCATCTTTCAATTATCTAATAAAAAAACATAAGAATGATGCACAGCTGATAACAGGGTTGGGTTAGGTATGGTTCGGTCAGGTTAGGTTCATAACATCTTTCGATTAGGTTAGATTAGACTATCATATTTCAATTCTCAATTAAACATACATAAGAATGATGCACAGCTGATAACAGGGCTAGGTTAGGTTAGGTTTGGTCAGGTTAGGTTAGGTTAGGTTCCTAACATCTTTCTATTCGGTTAGGTTAGACTATCATCTTTCAATTCTCTATTAAACATACATAAGAATGATGCACAGCTGATAACAGGGTTAGGTTATGTTAGGTTCGGTCAGGTCAGGTTAGGTTAGGTTAGGTTAGGTTAGGTAAGGTTAGGTTAGGTTCATAACATCTTTCAATACAGTTAGGTCAGACTATCATCGTTCAATTTTCTATTAAACATCTTTCAATTCTTTATTATACCGAGCAAACCACAAATGAATATGTATAAAATGAGATATGATGTGTTGGTATGCAAAGGAGTCTCTCATCACCTGATCGATAAGAACATAATATGTTCTAAAAGAAAATATAATTTTACTCGAGGATATGAAAGTTAATTATTTACATCGCCTTGAAAATGAAATCTGCAATAATTTTGAAATATTATTCATTATAATAACATGGAATATTCTTTCGACCCAATTGATATTATAAAAAGTTGCTTTCTTTGGTATTTGTAGCCCTGCCAACGACCCTGAGCCGAGAGAAGTGGCTGGTGAAGCATCTACCGCCTCGCTCCTTCGTTGGAGCCAACCCGGTACTCATGCCCAACTCCGAGTGGGACCCCCTCAAGGTACGGTATACCATACACCAGCTTTATCTATCTTACTCTACACTCGGTAAGCGGGTCACGTATTAAAGATACACAATTTTATAACTCACGAGGGATGTCAAAATTGGACACTTTGATAAATCTATACTCTCGAAACAGTGTATTTTATTTTTTATTCGTAGCAGTATTAAAATCTAGCGGCCGCGGTTTATTTAGTAGTGTCTTTCCGTTAGCTAAGACGAACCTTTTATGAAGAATCAATTAACTGACAATTTAATTTGTTTTATCAAACACTGTTTATTCCAATACAAACTTGAGACAGGTCAAGGCTCAGGTAATCAAAGACCTAACATTAACTTGTTTTTCTCTCTCGTGATATTCCGAATTAAAGCACCCTTGAAACGAGTTGGTTCTCTAAATGGCGTTACGTATATACATAGTATTTTTTTCACATATTTTACATAGGATCTAATGGCTCCATTTTCACGATTTTAATTTTCACACTGTGTAACCTCTACCGGTTTCAAGGTGCACACCTCATCATCAGGGGAGCACAGAGGCTAGGTTAGGTTAGGTTAAGTTAGGTTAGGTTAAGTTAGGTTAGGTTAAGTTAGGTTAGGTTAAGTTAGGTTAGGTTAAGTTAGGTTAGGTTAAGTTAGGTTAGGTTAAGTTAGGTTAGGTTATGTTAGGTTAGGTTATGTTAGGTTAGGTCTTTTTATTCCACTTTTTTGTAACGGTATAACCCTACCAGTCTCAAGGCTTTCACCTCATCAGGGGAGCACAGACTAGATCTAACCTTACCTAACCTAACTTAACCTCTGTTTGTGCTGATGAGGGGAAAACCTCAAAAACCGGTAGGGTTATACCATTACAAAAAGTGGAATAAACAGTGTTTGATAAAACAAATTACAATGTCTTTAAACCTCCACAATGTTAATGCCTTAACTTCTTCTTCCTGGCACTGTCCCAACTCATTGCCTAAATAAGCTGTTGAGGTCGGCTCTTCTCGTTCTCAGACTGTATATTCTTCGCAATGTTAATGCCTTAACTATAAATAATATATCTGACAAACCCTTAGAACCATTTTCAATATATAGTATGATGCCTTTTGGTCAGAACAGAATAAAAATCACTGTCACTCTGTCATGTAGCTCATGACTGAGCATCGTGACTCCCATGATAGCCTCTGACGACTCCTCTCCATCCATCCCTGCACTCCGCGGCTCCAAGAGCAGTTGTTAAGGATAGTCCAGTTGCGGCTCTCACTTGGTCAGTCCAACGCATTGGAATTTTTCCTCTTGTGCGTCGTCCTTCCACGCCTCCAGTTACCACAAACGTGTCGACAAAATAATATAAGACGACATCCATGGCCTAGTTGGTAAGATGCCTGTCTTCCAACACTGAGGTTGCGGGTTCATATCCCGCTGGAAGTCAGATTTTTTAAAAAGGATTTCAGTCTGGTTTTCATATCTCTTTAACCCTTCCTATCCTGTGATGTGTAACTAGTACACATTGCTTCTAAACACTTTAATATCTCTATAAATATAATAAATACTGGGTTCAGATTTTAGGTATTCCTCCGTAATACATTTACGCATTGAATGAAAATATAATATTAATAATAATTAGCACTTATCGGCCACATCAGATATATTTTGTGAAAATCGGGAATAAATTCACCGATACAATCAAACGTGTGCTAGTGTGTGACGTAGGTATATTCATTCTAAAAAAACCGCTATGGGTGAGGAAGCGACGCTATTCACGTCTCACTCTCACTTTACTTCGATATATAGGAATGCAAGAAATAGAATCTCAGTTCGCTCGTTTCTCTTGCTCAGTAGCCAGCGGGCTTTCGTTTGACGTGGTCGCTTCGTCCGTTTTGTGAACCTCGTCCGATGGTTTTTTTCATGTTTTCAGCAATTAAATTTCTATTATTATCACTTTTGACTTCAAATTTAATTAATTTAAGGGATTGGCTATGAATATTCTTATTTTTCCGAATTTAAATAGCTCATTTTTACATGTGTATTGAATACCCGGCACGGAACACGTGGTTTTTTTTAGCACAAGAAGGTAAAGGTTACATCTTTCTGGTTGGCTGGAAGAGATTGTCAATAAACCCGCCAAGTTGTACTGCATACAAAGTGTAATATAATACAATACAAAATAATATTGATATACAATATACAAATGCATACCATTCACCACACATAAAATACAAACTTGAGACAGGTCAAGGCTGAGGTAATCAAAGGCGTTAACATTAACTTTTTTCGTAATATCCCGAATTAAAGCGCCCTTGAAAAGAGTCGGTTCTCTAAATGACGTTACGTATATAAATTGTCTTTTTTCACATATTTTACATGGGCTCCAATGGCTCCATTTTCACGATTTTAATTTTCACACTGTGTTAACCAATTACCCGCGTAAATGGAAAAATTATCTCTTTTTGTGTCAAGGGAATACACCTTGACACAAAAACACATATTGCAAGTTTCACAAAAATTAATTATAAAAATAATTAATTAACTTCCTGCCCGGTATCCCACGGTGGAGCTTTTCAGGGAGTATCAGGTCCTGAACATAGCCAATTTACATCTCAAATCCATTCTCTGGCACTACCATCGAGAGGAGGGGAAGATGCAGACTCAGCACACACACATGACACGCATGGCAACTGGTCAATTGTTCACCATCCCTAGAGTTAAAACATCTTTTACTCAAAGGCAATTATGTTAGCTCCCATGACATACAATGGGGTGCTGAATTCAATAAAGGTAAAGGGAGGAAAACCATTTAGGAAATCGTGGTTATTATCGTGACAGGAGTTTTAATACTTGGGCTTGCAAGAGGAATGACTTGTGGAAGAGGTTTGTGTGAGCTCTTGAGTGTGGTGCTTTTTGTTGTTTTATATTTTTGAAAAATGCATTTTTTTTTTGCTTTATGATTGTGTGCGGTATATTGTGGAATGAATGTTTTGGTCTGTCTGAAGTGATGAAGTGTGAGGAGTTTGATTTTGCGTGATGTACACATATGTAATTGAGTGCCACTGTTTGTCAGGTTGATGAGAATGTGCAATGGGGTTTTATATAATCAAAAATCGGAAAGAAGTATTGATTTATTTTTTCATGGTATATGTCCTCAGTGAGATACAGGCAAAAGCCTAGTTTACTGGGGGCACGACAAATGAAAGGTAACAAACCCATATCAATTAAAATTGTGTGTCTGAATTAAATTACTTGTGGTTTTTATCGTAAATTATGTATATTTCTTGTCATGTGTAAAAATAAATTAAAAATAAAATCTCAACCTTTCTTACCATTGCAGACGGCACTCCAGAAGGCAGGCCACACCCTTGTGCCAGTGGAAAAGGACTTGGCGGATGAGGTCTGGAACGAGCTGGACGGAGAGAAGAGACCTGCGTTACCTTCGAACTCCATCTTTGCACTTCCTCTCAAGTATACAGGTAATATGGTAATCCAGCATTCCGGTGATACGGTATGCTGAGATTTTCTGGGTCTTAGACCGTAAACTGCCTTGTTTGTATCTCATATCTGGATTATTGTATTTATTCTGATCTGCCTGATTTACAAATTTCTATACTCCAGTCTATACTGCCTGATTTACAAATTTCTATACTCAAGTCTATAGTGCCTGATTTACAAGTTTCTATACTCCAGTCTATACTGTCTGATTTACGAGTTTCTATACTCCAGTCTATACTGCCTGATTTACGAGTTTCTATACTGCCTATTTACAAATTTCTATACTCCAGTCTATACTGCCTGATTTACAAATTTTCATACTCCAGTGTATACTGCCTGATTTACAAATTTCTATACTCCAGTCTATACTGCCTGATTTACGAGTTTCTATACTCGAGTCTATACTGCCTGATTTATTGGGTGTACAAATAAGTCACCGCCGTTTGACAAAAGTTGGCGCCACCAGTAAGTTATGGTTAAAATTGTCAGATGTAAAATGTCATTATCGTAAGGTTGGACATCTGTCAACAACATGACCTTGAAATATTAGTGAATTTTTATCAGTATAACATATTTTTTTGTGTTCGAAAATGTCAAGTTTTGAGCCGAATAAGCGTCATTTGCGGGAACTTTTGATTTACTTCTTCAATTTGAAGAAATCTGCAGCTGAGGCGCATCGATTGCTTGTAGAAGCATATGGTGAGGCTGCCTTAAGTTAAGTGAGAGAAGTTGTCGTGAGTGGTTTCAAAAGTTTAAGAACGGTGAATTTGACATCGAAGACAAAGAACGTAGCGGAAGGCCGAAAGTGTACGAAGACGCGGAATTGGAAGTATTATTGGATCAAGATTCGTGCCAAACGCAAGAAGAACTTGCACTTACATTAGGAGTGACTCAACAAGCAATTTCACATAGGTTGAAATCATTGGGAATGATTCAAAAACAAGGAAATTGGGTTCCATATGAACTGACACCGAGAAACGTTGAACGCCGATTTTCCACATGTGAAATGCTGCTTGCCAGGCATAAACGAAAGGGTTTTCTGCACCGTATAGTCACTGGTGATGAAAAATGGATCCACTATGATAATCCAAAAAGGAAGAAATCATGGGGAACCCCTGGCCATGCTTCAACATCTACAGCTAAGCCAAATATTCATGGAAAAAAACTCTTGTTGTGTATTTGGTGGGATCAGCTTGGTGTCGTGTATTATGAGTTGCTCAAACCGAACGAAACCATTGCTGGGGCTGTCTACCGAGCACAATTGATGAGATTGAGTCGAGCACTCGAGGAAAAGCGCGCCCACTGCTACTCCAGACACGACAAAATTATTCTCCTGCATGATAATGCTCGTCCACATGTTGCGGCGCCGGTCAAAACCTTTTTGGAAACAATCAATTGGGAAGTTTTACCCCACCCGCTGTATTCACCAGACATTGCTCCTTCTGATTTTCACTTGTTTCGATCGATGACGCATGACCTGTCTGAGCAGCACTTCACATCATATGAAGATACCAAAAATTGGGTCGATTCGTGGATAGCCTCAAAAGATGAAGCATTCTTCCGACGCTGTATCTGTATGCTGCCAGAAAGATGGGAAAAGGTAGTGGCAAGCGATGGGCAATACTTCGAATAAAACATGAGGTTCCGTTCTTTCACAATAAATGCCCAATTTTTGATAAAAAACGGCGGAAACTTATTTGTACACCTAATACAAATTTCCATACTCCAGTCTATACTGCCTGATTTACATATTTCTATACTGCCTGATTTATGCGTTTCTATACTCCAGTCTATACTGCCTGATTTACAAATTTCTATACTGCCTGATTTACGAGTTTCTATACTCCAGTCTATACTGCTTGATTTACAAATTTCTATACTGCCTGATTTATGAGTTTCTATACTCCAGTCTATACTGCCTGATTTACAAATTTCTATACTCCAGTCTATACTGCCTGATTTACAAATTTCTATACTCCAGTCTATACTGCCTGATTTACAAATTTCTATACTGCCTGATTTACGAGTTTCTATACTCCAGTCTATACTGCTTGATTTACAAATTTCTATACTGCCTGATTTATGAGTTTCTATACTCCAGTCTATACTGCCTGATTTACAAATTTCTATACTCCAGTCTATACTGCCTGATTTACAAATTTCTATACTCCAGTCTATACTGCCTGATTTACAAATTTCTATACTCCAGTCTATACTGCCTGATTTACAAATTTCCATACTCCAGTCTATACTGCCTGATTTAGAAAATGTATAAATCTGAGTGAAATGCGTTGCGAGAGGGAGAGACCAAGGAAAGTATGGTTAGATAAAGTGAATGATATTCTGAAATCTAGAGTCAGGTTTTTTTCTTTTTGAAAGAATAGATATGACCGAAGTCATAAGTATCCTTATACTCCCGAATACTAGGTGAAAATAATACCTGTATCATTCTAGGAGAGTAGCACAGTGCGGGGTTCGAACTGATGACCTTCTGCACGGAAGTCCAGTGCGTTCCCACTTGACCATGTACCTCAGGGATAATCTTATACAGAAGTATCAAATGTAATATATTCTTCATTCAGAGAGTTGAAGAGGATGGATGTGATTCAATAAGACATTATAGTCAAACAGGTCGTGGTAGAATGTCGAGATGAAAATGAATGTCTTAGAAATATACATTAACATTTTACTTTGGATTGGTTTTTCAGGAAAGACGACCGGAGAGAAGTTGACGGAAGTGAGAGCCAAGATGGAAGAGAAGAACGCCGAGCTTCTGATCGTCACAGCATTGGATGAAGTCGCTTGTGAATAAATATTCTTACTTCTTTAAATTTCCCTTACGCTGTTTTCAAGCTTTTAATATTATAAAACGTTCGAAATCTGGCAACTGTTCTACGAACAGGAATCTACCTAACTTGCAACTTATGAATTATTTCCGCCTGGAGGAGAGATGAATCTACAGAAGAAATGGGGTAAACAGTTCTTGAAGAACAATTAACAACCTATCCACGTAGGTCGTAACAATGATGATTGTTTTTGTTAATTTAATTGTCGGAATCATCACAAGTCATCTCGTCATGATTCCGATTGTGATTAAACTGTTGGAATCATTACGAGAAGACTCGTCATAATTCCGATTGTGATTAAACTGTTGGAATCATTGCGAGTTTTTTCGTCTTGATTCCAAATGTGATTTAACTTTCGGAATGAGAATAAGTTTTCTCATCTTGATTCCAATTGTGATTTAACTTTCGGAATGATAACGAGTTTTCTCATCTTGATTCCAATTGTTATTTAACTTTCGGAATGATAACGAGTTTTCTCATCTTGATTCCAATTGTTATTTAACTTTCGGAATGATAACGAGTTTTCTCATCTTGATTCCAATTGTGATTTAACTTTCGGAATGATAACGAGTTTTCTCATCTTGATTCCAATTGTTATTTAACTTTCGGAATGATAACGAGTTTTCTCTTCTTGATTCCAATTGTGATTTAACATTCGGAATTATAACGAGTTTTCTCATCTTGAGTCCAATTGTTATTTAACATTCAGAATCATAAAGAGTCTTCTCGTCGTGATTCCGATCTTGATTTCTAAGTCTTCTCATCTTGATTCCGATTGTTATTTAACTTTCGGAATCATGACGAGTCTTCTGGTCATGATTCTGACGGTTTAATCAGAATCATGACCAGAATCAGTCTTCTTGTCATGATTTCGTTTGTAATTTAGCTGTTGGAATCATGACGGGTTTTCACGTAATGATTCCAATTGTGATATAACTATCACGAGTCTTCTCATTATAGACCTGCTGAATCTCCGCGGCTCCGACATCCCGTATAATCCGGTATTTTACGGATACTGCGCCGTCACCCCGCAGGCCCTTGTGGTATTCACCAGGGAAGACCTGTTGCAGCCGGAGGCTCTGCAACAGCTGCAGGGGGAAGAAGGCACGGGACAACTGGAGATCCGGCCATACCACGAGATATTCTCTTTCGTACATGAAAAGGTGTGGATGTTTGCTAAAAGCATAACTAATCACATTCTTAATTATTTTTATATCTTTTGTGTATGTGGTTAAACATTGTGCATCCGGCGGGATTATATCTATACAGGGATCATTTAATTTTATATACATACATACCATAACGTCATTTCCCTGTCAGGGTAGGCAGAGAGGACAGAGTGCCATACTATCCTATCACATCACATCCTTAACCTCTTCTATGTATCATACATCCATACAACTTCTTCGTGTTCTCTGGTTTTCAACATTTCCTTCTTTCAGAATATCATTAACTTAATCCAACTATACTTTCCTTGGACTTCTTCTCTCACGCCGTCCACTCACATTTGCGTTATACATTTATTTTGTTAATCTCTTAATTCTTTCGTTCCTTGTGCCCAACCCATCTACGTGTACTCTTTTTCATCTTTCTCAACATATCAGCCTTAAGTTTACATTTATCCCTAATCACTTCATTCCGTATTCTGTCATACATTGTCCCTCCGTGTATTCATATGTTGTATATTACATTAAATGTTTCATTTACCCTGTTTCCTGTCCATGCATTAATTTCTATTGTCTTCAGATTAAATTTGTTAAATTCAGAGAAATGTTAAAATTAATATAAATTTTGTTTATGACAGAAAACTGATTATTCTGAATTGCAATTGAATTTTTGTGTAACATTTAAGTTGATACAAGATTTTTTTTGATTAGTTTAAGTATTGTTTTTGAGTTGAAGGTTGAATGTAACTAATGTTTATTTCTGTCATGTTTGTAATTTGTGAATATAAATTGTAGGGAGGCGTGTTGATATGTGGGTACATTTTGTATTCACCATATTGACATTACTCTGTGTCACAATTCTCTGAATATATTTTGTACAGTATTGTTACAAGTTTGTCTTGTCCTATATAAGAGCTGACAATGTGTCACTTGATCCCCGCTTGAAATAAACTTAACGATTCCATCTTCTTACATACATTGACACTCCACAAGTTAAACAACTGTCTTTGGAGCCGTGGAGTGCAGGGATGGATGGAAAGGAGTTCTTAGATTTTAATATTTTCTGAATTACATAATAAACACTTTAAAAAGCAGAAAAATTCACTGACATTGACTAGAACCAATCAAGAAATAGACTAGAACCACTCTATAGTACTATAGACTAGAACCAATCAAGAAATAGACTAGAAATATAATCATGAGTATTGTGCACAGTTCATGAGTACTCGAATAGTCAACAATCGAAGAAATCACAATTTCCTGTAACAATTCAAACTGAGAGGAACAAATCACGTCTGGTAGTTACAGCCGCGCTTGAGTGTCTTTCATTTGCCTTCTAAATCATTCGTGTTATCTTTCAGGTGTCCAGTGCCATGCTGGACATCGAGAGCCAGGAGAAAGACTATGTGGTGTGGATCTCTCACAGTTCCAGTCAAGCGGTGCATCTGGCAGCCAAGAACGCGTCTCCTGCTAACGAAAGCCGCAGGTTGGATATTGTCTCTGAAGTCACGCCCCTGTGCATCATGAAGGCTGTTAAGAATGAGGTGGAGGCCAAGGTATGGGCTGCTTTTTGGATATTGAAACGATTTTTTTATTAACTTTTTCTTTAACAGAGAGCAAGTTGGATGCGGTGTGGCGATCAACGACACAGCAATTTAACAAGTTACATAATTTAAATACTTGGGTGCTAGCATAATGTGAAATAATGACCTCTATGGCGAAGTACTTGAACAATCACAAAAGGCTGCAGCTATTTCCGGATGTTTAAAGAACACTATCTGGAAAAACAAGCATATGAACATCCAAAGCAAGGTGAGGATATACAAGACCTGTGTCCGCCCCATAATGACATACAGCATAGAGTCCAGAGCCGACACTGGCAGAACCAAAAATCTCCTTCGAATCAGCGAAACGAAGGTACTCAGGAGTACCGCTGGCAAAACCCTTCGTGATAGAGTAACATAGAAATCCGAAGGACGTGCGAAGTTGAACATATTGTCAGATGGTGACGACAGAGAAGAAGGTTCTGGAACGAACATATATCCAGAATGGCGGAACCGAGAGCCGTAAGAATGGCCAGGGACAGTATCCCCCAAGCAAGCAAACCTCCAGGATGATCTCCCAAAAGATGGAAAAACAGCCGGCAGTCGACGTCGCAAGATGCAAATAATGATGCAGGACCATAACAGGCCAACAGGCTTAAAATAAGATGATGAAGAAGAAGACTTTTTCTTCTTCTGTATGCGGATTGACCAGTTGATCGCAATTGACCAGTTGATCGCGATTGACCAGTCGATCGGGATTGACCAGTCGATCAGGATTGACCAGTCGATCGAAATTGACCAGTCGATCGCGACTGACCAGTCGATTGTAAGTCAAACATAAATCAGCATTACTCAGCAGGATCCACATGTCTGTGACGTCTGCGAGAGGAAGTGCGCATCTAGGATTGTGCTGTTCTCTCGCAGAAGATCACACGATATCAACGTGGAGGAACAACTCGAGATCGACATTGGAATGGTGAGGTCTTACATCATCTGAGAAAATACTACCCAAATAGCAGAATTCCTCAACTTGCTCCAATCTTCCATTACTCCCCCATATATCATATTTACTTTTCCTTTCACACTTTTCTATCACCATTAATTTGTATTAAAATATTTGTTATTTATTTAGTAAAATACTGTTTGTACCATTTAATATAACGGTATAACCCTACTGGTTTCAAGGTTTACACCTCATCATCAGGAGACCATACATAAGTCTTGTCTGTGCTCCCCTGATGATGAGATTAAAACCTTGAAACCGGTAGGGTTATACCGTTATTTAAAGTGGAATAAACTGTTGTACTAAAATTACAATATATTTATTTGTAATATTTTTATCTGTCAATAATAGTAAGTTGGAGCCTCCTTGAGAAGAGTCTGTTATCTAAACAGCACTATAAAAATTGTTCTTGATAATTATTATAAATGAATCAGATGCTAACACCCCGAGAGTTTCACATCCGTTCTATGTTGAAGGTGTCGTCTGGTGTGGTTTCAGGGTCTCATGGCGTGCCACGTGAGAGACGGGGTGGCTCTGGCGCAGTACTTCTCCTGGCTGGAGCAGCAGCTGATCTCCGAGGGAAGGACCGATATCACCGAAATATCCGCTGCCGATCAGCTCGAGAAGTTTCGAAGGTTTGTTTCTCTTTATTTCTATTACTGTCAAATCTCACGTACAATACATACGATTTTTATTTATTTTAGTATTTGGAGATGATGGAAGAGCTACCGAGTATATCGAACGGCATTTAGCGATAGTAAATATAGTCAATGGGGCACTAAAACATATATTAGTCATTAGCCTAACTATAAGAACACGTAACTCCATCTGAGTAACTTTACACGAGAGAGAGAAAACGTCACAGTTTGTCCTATGTAAACTTAAACATTGTTTTTTAAATATATCTGATTGATAAAAAAAACAATGTCTTCTTTATCAATCAGATATATTTGGTTTGGCTTACGCCAAAACCAATACACGATGGGAAAGGAAATGGTACTTACAGGTTTAGTGGTGAGAGTCGCTTTAGTCGTTTCGAGCTAAAAGGTTGACGTATGTACACCACACTTATTTTGTCACAATGTTTGGGTTGATCCTATAAGCACTGGGTACTGGCCCACATATAGTCAATTTCAACTGCACGTAACACACGCGTTTGTAATATGAGTACATAAATACACCAATTCGAGTCACGTGAGAAATCGTCACTTTTAATTTGCACTGTACATTCGTCCGGGTCGATGACACCCCCGACACGCGTGGATGGCGACTGACTCGCTCGGGGATGACACACGCCGGCGCGCGTGGACGGCCATCTGGTCTATCCCCACATCACGGTCACGTTCCGCCCGCGTGGATCTGAGCTGATTTTACGTCACGCCGGTTTTGGCGTGAACAATATTTAAAAAACAATGTTAAAGTTTACATAGGACAAATTGTGACGTTTTTTCTCTCTCCTGTAAGTTACTCATACGGAGTTACGTGTTTTTAGAGTTAGGCTAACCTTATACTGAAACTGGACATTATGAAAATTTGCTATTATGATAGTCTACATTAGTATTTTGGTTCAGCAAATGATATGGCTTCACTAAAGCCTAAGCCGTGGATCCACTATGTGGATGACGTTCTTGTAATTTGGCAACACGGCAAGGAAAACTTAATTTATTTGACATTCTTAGTCTATACAGATGACATTCTAATATTAAATTCTAATGTTGACAAAAAAAATTACCCCATGGTATTTTCCATCTTTATCTTTGATTGCAGCGCACTGCCAGACTACATGGGTCTCTCCTTCGCCACCATCAGCTCTTCGGGTCCAAACGGTGCCGTGATTCACTATCACCCACAGCCGGACACCAACCGTGTGCTCAGCACCCAGGAACTATACCTCTGCGATTCGGGAGCGCAGTTCCGGTCAGTATGCCATACTATATGGTATTTCATAATAATTATAAAAATACATATTATACGGCAACATTTAGATAACAGGCACTCCTCAAGGCTCTATCTTGGGACTTAAACTAAGTTTCATTAACAGATTTCAAATATTAGTGCATGGCTGCTTGTTAACACACTAGAATTCCGTGCAGAAGTGCATGGCCGCTTGTTAACACACTAGACTTCCGTGCAGAAGGTCATCAGGTTAAACCACACGCTGCGCCACATCTCTCGAATGATGCAGGAATTTCACCTAGTATTAAAAAATATAAGGATATTTATTTATTTATTTGACACTTTTATTGCAAATAAAAACTGGCGGGCTTATTGCCAGGCGGAAATCTATTCCAACCGACCTAGCAAAAGTAAATGAAGCAAGTTACATGGTTGCGTAAATAATTGAAATGACTATCCATCCCCACGAAATCTATAAACACATACGTGAGCACATGCCCACGAACCCCACAAAGACGGACAATCACCCGAACATTATTTTTCATATAAAGTGAGATATCATCAATCAAAAGGAAAGGAAGGGATGGTGAAGAGGAAAGGAAAAATAAAATCAGGAATGAAACACGTTATTTTACTGACTAGAAATTAAGAGTTTTATCAATCGCTTCTTAAAGCATGCCAAGGACGGAGCAATACTTATATTGGTTTGTAACTGATTCCAGAGTCTTACTGCATGGACAGCGAAGGCCAATAAACAATCTCTGTTTGAGCGTAGCGCTAATCCATGATTGGAAAGACGCTGATACCTATGACGTTGGTCATATCTATTTAAAAAAAAAAGGAAAAAATATTCCGATGTGCTCTGATTGTTTTATTTCACTTTACCATCAGATCCAGTATAGCGGTGTGGCTGATGAGTTTGCTAGTGTACAATGGCTCACTCACTTAAAGAAGAGAAAGAAAGAATAGAAATAGAACTCCGCGGTACAGCTTCGCTTTCTAAGTGATTTGATGTTGGAATTACGAATTGATTCTGGATTACAAGGCCCAAGAACGACAACTATATAAGTTGAGCGTAACGATAGGAAGGTGATCGCTGCTGCCATTACATTAGGCACTTCCTCGTATATCTCTCACATATGTTCAGAAAAACATAATTGGTAAGAAAACCACAGAAAACTTACAAAGGGAAGACTAACTACAAAGAAATCTTTGTAGATTTTCTTATATGTAATAGCAACTATGATATAAAAAGCATATATGAGGTGTGTTATGATTCCTGGTCCTGTGGCGCCATCTGCTTATTAGTGTTATAGATATGGGTGGCATGTACATCTTTAGGAAGCACTTAAAGACAACTATTTTTGGCAGTCTTATCAAAATTTATGATCAAATATAAATGCTTAACACAAACACTACACTACAATGAGGTTTTATAATGAGAATATCAAGAGAATTTAACAGCACCGATATCCTCCGAAACTTATATAATTATCTAATTAGAACCAAATTAGAATATGCATCTACGGTTTGGGCTCCTCATCAGCTCAAATATAAAAACAATATAGAACAAATATGCTCACCATGCTGAACTTCTCACGGTGTGTAACTATAGAAGCCTCGAACTTACAGGACGAATATCATGGCTAAACACTCAGTCACGCGTGGTATAGAGATATTGAACCAACTGAATGACACTGTTGATATAGTCTCGGTACCGTCTAGCAGTATGAGAAGAATCCTGGCTGATATTATTCCTAACGAATAAGCTAACTCTAGAAGCAGACCCTCTGCGTGTAACAGGAGAAATCCGTGCAAAGGGGATAAAAAAAAATAAAAAAAAGTCCAATGGATTACCACGAGGTCATGCACCTCTATAATCAATTCATGAATAATGTATCTACTAATAATTCCTTGAATCCATTTCAGTTGGGTTTCCCGACTACTGCATTAATCATAACCAGTGATGGTGACAGGCTCGCTAAGAACAAGGGGTAGTTTATGTCCCTTACTCTGTTTGATTTCAGCAGTGCATTTATCTCTGTCAATTCTGAGTTGCTACTGGAGAGCGTGAAACATTTAAATATCGAGAGGTATTAACATGGACGCAAGAAGTGAGTTAAGTTGTCATATCGTAATACAAGTTTTTGCCCAAGAGATACATTTACTGCTGCGGATCTTATGAGTCGCGATTTAAGCAAGCGTCGACAGAAGGAATATCATGGCTAAACACTCAGCTATAGTCACGCGTGGTATAGAGATATTGAACCGACTGAGTGACACTGTGGATATAGTCTCGGCACCGCCTAGCAGTATGAGAAGAGTCCTGGCTGATATTCTTCCTAACGAATAAGCTAACGCTAGAAGCAGACCTTCTTTGTGTAACAGGAGAAATCCGTGCAAAGCGACTAAATCCGAAATAAAAGCGACTGAATCACTATCACAGATCGGAAGAACTACAAAGGTATCTTTGTAGTTCTTCTTCTCATAGTTTGCTCTCTTAACTGGCCTTTTACTATTACGATATACGAAAAGAAATGCAGCTGAGACTGTAAAATGTATTTTTTTAACTCCATTTACAAATTTGTTGTAATTTGTTTTATCAAACACTGTTTATTCCACTTTATGTAACGGTATAACCCTACCGGTTTCAAGGTGCACACATAATCATCAGGGGAGCACAAACAGAGGTTAGGTTAGGTTAGATCTAGTCTGTGCTCTACTGATGATGAGGTGAAAGCCTTGAGACTGGTAGGGTTATACTGTTACAAAAAAGTGGAATAAAAAAGACCTAACCTAACCTAACATAACCTAATCTAACCTAACTTAACCTAACCTAACCTCTGTGCTCCCCTGATGATGAGGTGTGCACCTTGAAACCGGTAGGGTTTACGCAGTGTGAAAATGAAAATTGTGAGAATGGAGCCATTGGATCCTATGTAAAATATAACCATTTAATATAACGGTATAACCCTACCGGTTTCAAGATTTTCACCTCATCATCAGGGAGCACAAACAAGAATTGTTTGTGCTCCACTGATGATGAGGTGTGCACCTTGAAACCGATAGGGTTATACCGTTACAAAAAGTGGAATAAACAGTGTTTGCTAAAACAAATAACAATATCTTTAAACGTTCACAATATTAATGCCTTAATTATAAATTTTGTGTAAACTCTTTTGTGTGTGGTGTTTTTTGTTGTTTTACATTTATATTTTTGTTTTTATTTTTATGATTGTGTGCGGTTTATTGTGGGATGAATGTTTTGGTCTGTCTGGAGTGATGAAGTATGAGGAGTTTGATTTCGCGTGATGTATACATATGTAATTGAGTGTCACTGTTTGTTAGATTGATGAGAATGTGCAATGGGGTTTTATATAATCAAAAATCGGGTTTTATATAATCAAAGTATCAATTTATTTTTTCAGATACAGGCAAAAGCCTAGTTTACTGGGGACACGACAAATGAAAGGCAACAAATCCAGATCCATTAAAATTGTGTGTCTGAATTAAATTACCTGTGGTTTTTTCCCAAATAATGTTTATTTCTTGTCATGTGTTAAATAAATAAATAAAATAAACATTAACAAATCTTATCTTTTGCAGGGATGGCACGACGGACGTGACAAGGACAATGCATTTTGGCACCCCAAGTCAGGCCCAGCGGGAGGCATTTACTCTCGTGCTCCGGGGGCAGATAACCCTCGGGACAGCCGTGTTCCCGCATAAGATCAAGGTAATTACGAGTATTAGATGGAACTCTTATTTTATGAAGGGAAATACCCGAAATGTTTAATATACACACATTGATAAACTTCCGAGAAGCCAACACGGGCATTTTTACCGCTTAGTATTCGGGGGTCTAACAATATCTATGACTTTGGTCATATCTTTCAAAAAGAGGATAAACAACACGCCGGTGTGCTTTAATCGTCTCACTTTGGTTTGCTATCGGACTCCGTACAGCGGTGGGCCGGTCACTCACCTAAAATAAAAAACAGATGCGTAAGAGTCTCGCGCGGTAGAAGTGAAACTTCTTAGCTCCTAGGAAAAGTTGATTTTATGCATTGCTTTTTTTCCATTTGTTAACGATTTTTATTATATTATTTTTATGATTAAGAAATGGTTATGTGGAATTTAATTCAAGAAAATCTCTCTTAATTAAATAAAAAAATATTAAATTTTTTATAATAAATAATAATCATTTTAATAATAAATAATAATAATTTTAATAATAATACTATATAATACACTTAATAATATTAAATGTATATTTTTTAATCTTAAATATATTAATATTTTTATGTTATTATTAATTATTTTGAAATAATAATGTAATTATTTATTTATTATTATAATATTATTAATAATATATTATTGATAATATTATTATATTATATTATTAAATAATTATATTATAATTAATTATAATATAATAATAATATAATTATTAATAACATGTACATATTATTTTAATTATATATTATTTATAAATTATTTATTAAATAAATATTAAAATAAATATTAAATAAAATAAATATAAAATAAAATAAAATTAGTAAATGTTAAATATATTAATATAAAAATAATATATTACGAAAAATATTATTTTTAATAACTAATAATAATTTTAATAATAAATAATAATTTTAATAATAAATAGTAGTTTTTATAATAAATAATTTTAATAATAATATAATACACTTAATAATATTAAAATAATGTTAATTATTGTTAATAATAAATAATTATTAATATTAAAATAAGGAATAATAATTCATTAATAAATAAAATATTTAACAATAATATATAATTATTATAATAATATAATATACTGTTTTACTTTTCGTGACGTTCAGGCCAATTTGCCCTACCGCATAGATACAAGTTTCACTTAAAAAAAAACATACTCCAGGTTACAACTTCACTTTAAAATTGAGTTGGCGTTGAAATGTCGAGGGGATACTCGACCACGAGGCCCGCTTACGATATGCATGTGAAGACCATCTAATAATGATCATGCTCGCTGGAATATCTCCTATTTAACACATTCAAATGTTAAGTTTCATCAGTCTTCTGTTTATTGTTTCTAGGGCAACGTACTGGACACGTTGGCACGTCATGCACTGTGGCAGCATGGGTTGGACTACGCCCACGGCACGGGGCACGGTGTGGGGGCCTTCCTCAACGTGCACGAGGGACCTATGGGCATCACCTGGAGACAGATGCCCGATGACCCTGGTCTCGTACCAGACATGTTCCTCAGCAACGGTACTCTCTTGTTGGGTTTCCTCTGTCGTAGCTTAATTCTTATTATCTTCTCTAAGAATGCCTTGTCCTTTATCTGTCCTCTCCACATTTTATATGCAGAACTCTATAACTCTAATGGACATACGTACATTATATCATCTACCTTTCGGGGTAGACATAGAGAACAGAGTGTCAGGCCAATCTATCTCGACACACATTCGTAACCTCTTGCACATCCATACAACTTTTACGATTTCTCTAAGTTTCTACATTTTCTTTCTTTCAGAATATAATTTACTTGATCTAACCATACTTTCCTTGGTCTTCCTCTCACACGCCTTTTGCACTAAATAGTTATAATAATAAATAGTAAATATAGGTTTATTGATAGCAACATGTACATAGTATGCATCTATGTACGTACTATGCAACATAGTATGTACATAAAGGTACATAGAGGTACATAGTATGTACATAGAGGTGCATAGTATGTACATAGAGGTACATAGTATGTACATAGAGGTGCATAGTATGTACATATAGGTATATAGTATGTACATAGAGGTGCATAGTATGTACATATAGGTACATAGTATGTACATAGAGGTACATAGTATGTACATAGAGGTGCATAGTATGTACATGGAGGTGCATAGTATGTACATAATATGTACATAGAGGTACATAGTATGCACATAGAGGTGCATAGTATGTACATAGAGGGGCATATAATGTACATAGAGGGGCATATAATGTACATAAATGTGCATAGTGTGTACATAGAGGTGCATAGTGTGTACATGGAGGTGCATAGTATGTACATAGAGGTGCAAAGTATGTACATAGAGGTGCATAGTATGTACATGAAGGTGCATGGCCGCGCGGTAATGCACTGGACTTCCGTGCGGAAGGTCGACGGTTCAAATCCCGCCCTGTGCTACTCCCCTCGAACGACACAGGCACTTTTTCCGCCTAGTGTTCGAGGATATAAGAATACGTATGACTTCGGTCATATCTATTCTTTTAAAAAAAATAACATATATAAATACATACCAAAATCGCATATACATCTCAAGATAAATAGCGGAAAATACATTTAAGAGAGAAGCTATTAAAATGTCTGGGCTCATCTTATAATACCCCCTCGGTCGAGATACACACCATCAATATAGGGCGAACCTGGCCGTGAGGACATCAGATGTTTTTCAGCCCACACCCTTTATTTATCTTCTTTCATTCGTTCCACATGCCCAAACCATCTCAGCGTTACCTTCTCCACCTTACTCAACACATCAGCCTTAAGTTCACACTCATCCCTTATCACTTCATTCCGTATTCTATCATACATTGTCACTCCATGTGTGCATTTCTACAGCATTTATTTGGCTTCTCTTAGTTTTTTTCATGTCCACGTTTCACTCCTATACAACAAAATTGCCACCAAAATACTCTTGTGGACTATCATCTTAGCAGATTTTTTTGTTAACCTGACGAGTTTATTGCCATGTGGCAATCTCTTCCAACCAACCAGAAAGATGTTTTTATAGGCCCTAAGTGTTAACCAGACTGGAATCCTATTTTAAAAAATCTGGGTTCCAGCGGGTCCGAACCCGCAACCTTCGGATCGGCAGACAAATGTCTTACCACCAGGCCACGAAAGTCGTCTGATACTGTTTTGATACTGTCCAGTTCAAATATATATGTTTAATGCTCCATTAACTTTGTTTCCTATTGCTACAATCCATTAGATATACCTCTTAACTCTTCCATCATCTGA
Source organism: Odontocerum albicorne (assembly GCA_949825065.1). Classification (NCBI taxonomy): domain Eukaryota; kingdom Metazoa; phylum Arthropoda; class Insecta; order Trichoptera; family Odontoceridae; genus Odontocerum; species Odontocerum albicorne. Next base: position 13,770,798 of record OX463868.1, read on the forward strand.
AAAAAAAATTCTACCTAAATATCAGAATTCCTCAACTTGCTTCAATCTTTCATTACTCCCCCATATATCGCATTTACTTTTTCTTTCACACTTTTCTATTGCCATCATTTTGAATTTCACAACATTCATTCTCAGCTCTCTCTCTTTCTCATCTCTCATACAATTAGCCTAATGTATTAACAGTACCCGGTGGTAAGTAATACACATTATTTGTCGCACGATGCGCTAACCACATTGTGACTACGATACCGAACTGTTAGCGCATCGTGCGACGGAGACGACGCTCTACAAACAGTATGTATTTCTTACCGTCGAGTACTATACTTCAAATTTTGAAGATATACTCGTACTTATAAAATTAGTCACTCGGCATTTGATGATGGCGCTGTTATGACATCTCTTTATGATTCACAGGTTCACAGTAGATTAGAGTGCAGCTCAAGCATTTGGGAATTCAAAACTTGATAGTTGAGCGAATCCAGAACAGATTTCTGCAACACCTTTATTGTAAAGAGTACGGATTATACTCAAGGCTCTATCCCACAATTTTTAATGAGTACGCTTTGATATTACTCTTTAGGCATCAGAAGAGATGTTTGTACGAGGTATGATTAATATTAAACGGGAAAGAAGTTATGCTGCCGAGATGATGCAGGGTATAGACTAATGCTTCTAGTCGTCAGTTACGTTAAGCCTTGTGACTCAGTCTGGAAAAAATCTTTATGCTGTATGCATCCGTATCTGTTTCGCAAGTTATTTGGTTAACACGTGTTTTGAACCCTCTGCGATTGTCAAAATTAATGCAAAATTCGAACAGCGCACGAACATCAAATTTTGTTTAAAACTAGGAAAGTTTATTTAATGCGGGGACCAAGTGACACATTGTTAGCTCTTATATAAGGCAAGACAAACTTGTAACAATACTGTACAAAATACATTCGGAGCATTGTGACACATTCAATATAGTGAATATGAAATGTACCCACATATCAACAACAGCGGCAAGACAAATTTGTAACAATACTGTACAAGATACATTCGGAGCATTGTGACACATTCAATATAGTGAATATGAAATGTACCCACATATCAACAACAGCGGCAAGACAAACTTGTAACAATACTGTACAAGATACATTCGGAGCATTGTGACACATTCAATATAGTGAATATGAAATGTACCCACATATCAACAACAGCGGCAAGACAAACTTGTAACAATACTGTACAAGATACATTCGGAGCATTGTGACACATTCAATATAGTGAATATGAAATGTACCCACATGTCAACAACAGCGGCAAGACAAACTTGTAACAATACTGTACAAGATAGATTCGGAGCATTGTGACACATTCAATATAGTGAATATGAAATGTACCCACATGTCAACAACAGCGGCAAGACAAACTTGTAACAATACTGTACAAGATACATTCGGAGCATTGTGACACATTCAATATAGTGAATATGAAATGTACCCACATGTCAACAACAGCGGCAAGACAAACTTGTAACAATACTGTACAAGATACATTCGGAGCATTGTGACACATTCAATATAGTGAATATGAAATGTACCTACATATCAACAACAGCAGCAAGACAAACTTGTAACAATACTGTACAAGATACATTCGGAGCATTGTGACACATTCAATATAGTGAATATGAAATGTACCCACATATCAACAACAGCGGCAAGACAAACTTGTAACAATACTGTACAAGATACATTCGGAGCATTGTGACACATTCAATATAGTGAATATGAAATGTACCTACATATCAACAACAGCAGCAAGACAAACTTGTAACAATACTGTACAAGATACATTCGGAGCATTGTGACACATTCAATATAGTGAATATGAAATGTACCCACATATCAACAACAGCGTCTGAAACTTTTGTGATGTTACGTCAGGTTTACGATGATGGAACAATGATTCGAATTCAATGTTATGAGCGGTATTCGCGTTTTAAAAATGATCGAATGTCACTTGACGATGATAAGTCGGGACGTCGCTGTATCAGAACAAATGCCGTTCAAATTCAGAGAATTATTCGTGCAGATCGACGATTAACAATCGGAGAAGTTTGCGACATTGTCGGAATATAGTTTGACTCAGTTCAATCTATTTTAACGGACAATTTGAACGTGCATCGCATTGCGGTCAAATTTGTTCTCCAGTTGCTGACGATTGACCAGAAAGAGCATCGGGTCAAGATCTGCGAAGGTCTTCGTCAACAGCCCAATGAAGAACTAACTTTCGTTTTGATGATAAAAGCAGGTGATGAGACTTGCGTATAACCCTGGAACAGAGCAATAGTCGTTAAGTCCAAACTCACCACATCCCAAGAAGGTAAGACGAGTCAAAAGCGCAACAAATACAATGTTGATTATTTTCTTTGATGTGAAGAGTATTCGATAGTTTGATTACCGAGTTATTATTCTTGGTTACTATCGCCAATTTGACGCAGTATCCTTAAATGACCAATGAATTTTAATTGCAGAGCCCGGATACTACGAGAATGGCGAATATGGGATTCGGCTGGAGGACATCATTCGAGTTGTCACCGTGGTACCCCCAGGAAACATCACCGGTGAGGAATCCACTGTACCTTCCTTTTCCTTTCTTGAATCAAACTTATTCACCAATGGTCCAGCGCAGTGGTCCCCAACCCCCGGGCCGCGGCCCGGTACCGGGCCGTGGACCAAATGGTACTGGGCCGCGCAAGGGCCTGCTTAAAAATCAAAATTACTTTTGTAAAATCGAACATATCCAATAAAACTTAATTATAGCTTAACATAATTATTCCGTTGAAAACCCCTTCACGCTAAGTTACCACTGACCTTCCGACAATACCTGTTTTGAGACAACAACTCTGCCGGTGTTCCGGATTAGAGTCATGGCGGAATACCCTGAGATTGCCACCACAGCACTAAAATCCCTATTGCCATTTCCGACATCCTATCTATGTGAAGCGGGATTTTCTGCAGTGACAGCAACCAAAACAAAACAAAGAAATAAACTGGACATATGTAAGCAAGACACTTCGGGTGTCACAATCTCCTACTCGTATTACCCCCAGATGGAACCATCTCGTTTCAATGAAGCAAGCTCAGGGTTCTCATTGATTTAGCATTAAGTTAAAATATTAAATCTGTTTTTATTCATTCTTAAGGGGTAACTGTATTTTCTTTTGAAGGCATCTTTACACACGATTCAATTAAAAATATTAAATCAAAACACATAAAACTTCAACATCAAAACTTTTAAAGAAAATAGATAAATAACTTTCAAGTTAATATATCTGCAAGATATCAGAATAACATTAAAACCCCGATATTAAACTCTAAGCATTCTCAAAATTATTTTCTCTATCTTGGAAAAAAATACTTTCAACCTTCCGTTGAACCTTAAAAATATTGAAAATACCCAAGAATCTAAAAGAAAATTAAAAAATTAACTGAAACTTAATAATCCTTCATTGTTATTATATATTTTTTCTTCATTTTTCCCACAAACCTTGTGTGTTTCTCTACTATTATTTGTCACTATAACTTATGTACCACAGTTGTAAATTTTATTATTATATATTGTACAAATATATTGTTATTAAATTTAAAAAAAAACTACATTCAATGTGTCCCCCCTCCCCCCCCCCAGTGGGCCGCGGAAAAATTATGAAACGTTGACCGGTCCGCGGCGACAAAAAGGTTGGGGACCACTGGTCCAGCGGATAATGCAGCGTAGAATGGTCTGCCTTTTAGTATTCAAGATATCACTTAGCGTAACGTAATTACGAGCTGAATTAACCGTTTTAAACTAATTTTTCTTGTGATTTATCTATATCAGACGTACTACCTTGATCAAAAAGTTTTAGGACCGGCCACCGTGTGGCGCTGTCAGTCACCCGATTGGAATTCTTTTTTTTTTGTTAGGTTACCACATCTATCATTGACACTTTCCTCCAAATTTCAGCGTCATAGCTTGACATTTGTAAAAGTTACGCTGTACTGAGTACATCTACCTTTGTGCGTGTTTTCGATTTTTTACAAGTTTGAAAATGGCATCAACGAGTTTGCATGAAATTTTGTGTGAAAAACGGATTTAACGGTCCGCAGACCTTGGAAATGTTGGAGAAGTGTTTTTCGGTGACACGAACGCTTTTTGAACGAACAGTGGCAGTCGAAAACTGATGAAAACATCGATAAAATCAAAGAAATGTTGGCCGAAAACTGCAAATTGACCATCAAAGAGCTGACAGAGGACTTGAACATCGCTTATGGATCCGCTCAAGACATTTTGGTTAGTGATTTGGGCCTCAGACGTGTCAACGCAAAACTGGTGCCGAAAGACCTCAATTTCATGCAAAAACAAGGCCGCGTTGAAATCGCGAAAGACATGATTTCCATGAGTTTTTGACCAAAAACAACACGACTACTATCCTGCAGCCTTTGAATTCACCTGCTCTGGCTCCCTGCGACTTTTTCCTGTTCAACCGACTTAAAAAACCGCTTCGCGGAACGCGTTACAGCACCCGAGAGGACGTCATGAAAAAATCGAAGACGGCTCTGATGGACATACCGAAAATTGAGTACCAGCGGTGTTTCGAGGATTGGATCAAGCGCTGGCGTAAGTGCATTGCAGTCGATGGGGAGTACTTTGAAGGGGACCATATCGATTTTAATGAATAAACTTTTATTTTCGATTTTATGAATAAAGTCCTAAAACTTTTTGATCAAGGTAGTATGTATCACGTGAAATTATATATTTTTATTGTATTGTAAATAAGATGTCCCCTCTCCCGGTGTCACGCCGAACTGTTAAAGAAATCCTCCGGACATCACACCCTCGCTTAGACCGTGAAGTTCTATAAAAGCCAACAGGGTCACAGCAATCCTCTGATCGCCATCCTGGGGGCTTACGAGAGTAAGTCCGATCTACCTTTCCGTTATAAGCTCAGGCTCCCGAAGCATCGTCTGTTGCCTGACTAGTCCACCTACAGTATTAGCTGGGAGGACCGAGGTCTGAGTGAATGTGATGGAATACAAGAAGCCTGAACGTGTGGACATGTACCTGTTAAATAATTAGTTGTAAGAATTGTTATCTAGTTATAAGTAGTATGTAGGTGTTGACTAATTCTAAGAAATCGTATATTATTATGAAGATAAAATAATATGTAGGAAATTAAAATTAAGTTAGTTCATAATTATATGATAATATAATTATAAATAAGACTATTTGAGATATAAATTTGTTTTAATTTTGGCTAATATTTGAACCATATATTACCTTGTTAAATAAAAAAAAAAAGGTGTCTTGGATAGAAGTTCAAGTCAGCTGATTAACAGGTGTATAGCGACATCTGCAACCGACTACCGCTTTGCAAAGTATATGAAGAGGAAGGGGGCCACGATCGTATTTACATCACTTTACGTGTCACTGCTTAAGCAGTTAGGTCAGTATGCTTGCAGCATATGTAGGATCATATATATAGGATGCCAAATGAACCAAGATATATTTTTATCTGAATCTTCGTATCATTTTCAGGGAGTATTATATTTCATTACAGCGGAGTTTTTCAGGGAGTATCGGGTCCTGAACATAGCCAATTTACATATCAAATCCATCCTCTGGCACTACCATCGAGAGGAAGGGAGGATGCAGACTCAGCAGAGACACATGACACATATGGCAACTGATCAAATGTTCACCATCCCTAGAGTTGAAACATCTTTTACCCAAAAGCAATATGCCTATTTAGCTCCCATGACATACAATAGGGGTGCCGAATTCAATAAAGGTAAAGGGAGGAAAACCATTTAGGCAGTGGATCGGAGCGTGGTTGTTATTGCGACAGGAGTTGGAGTACTTGGGCTTGCAAGAGGAATGACTTGTGGAAGAGGTTTGTGTGAACTCTTGAGTGTGGTGTTTTTTGTTGTTTTATATTTATAGCTTTATATATATATTTTTTTTGATTATGTGCGGTATATTGTGGGATGAATGTTTTGGTCTGTCTGGAGTGATGAAATGTGAGGAATTTGATTTCGCGTGATGTATACATGTGTAGTTGAGTGTCACTGTTTGTCAGGTTGATGAGAATGTGCAACGGGGTTTTATATTATCATAAATCGGAAAGAAGTATTGATTTATTTTTTCACGCTATATGTCCTCAGTGAGATACAGGCAAAATCCTAGTTTACTGGGGGCACAACAAATGAAAGGCAACAAACCCAGGTCCATTAAAATTGTGTGTCCAAATTAAATTACCTGTGGTTTTTTCCCAAATTATGTATATTTCTTGGTCATGTGTAAAATAAATAAAAACATTTTTTATACACTTTAAGTTCTGTCAATCAAAAGGAATCTCTTTGTTCAGTTGTCACCAAGATTTTTCACCAAGAAGTCAAGCCGAAATCTCCGTGGTTGAGTGACAACTATCTCCTTATTTTCCAGTCTTACGATTAACTAGATGCTGCACATAGTCCTTTTATTATCATTATTGTTCAGGTGATCTTCCGGAAGGCTTACGAGGGAACTTTGCGGGGCGCGGAGCCCTGGGTTTCCAGACCATCACCATGTGCCCGATACAGAGAAAGATGATAGTCACGGAGATGCTCACCAAGAAAGAGGTCAGTCCATTTACTGTAATTTTCACTTATTATCGACTGTTTTGTACTATAGCGTATGTACATAGAGCGTGTGATTGTGTTAGTCAACTCCTGTGTGCTGATTGGTCAGTTTCTAGTATTAGTATGTTATTGTGTCAAAAAAATAGTGTCACCATGATTTCTAGTAATAATTCAAACTTTAGTGATATTACAAAGCTAGAAAAAGGAAAGGCGCTGTCCGGTCAAACTAAAGAAGTCATATTAAATGTTTATGTTAAGAAATCACGAGAGACTCACGGCGAGGTTTGTTTATTCTTATTTTTTTTATTTCTGCGTATTTCTTCTTCTTCCTCTTCTTCTGTTATGGTCCCGCATCATCGTTTCCCTCTTGTGACGTCGACTGCCAGCTGTCTTTCCATCTTTCGGGAGGTCTGCTTGCTTGGGGGATACTGTCCCTGGCCATTCTTACGACTCTCGATTCCGCCATTCTGGATACATGTTTGTTCCAGAACCTTCTTCTCCCCATCTGACAATATCTTCAACTTTGCACATCATTCGGATTTCTGTGTTTCGTACTCTATCACGAAGGGTTTTGCCAACGATACTCCTGAGTACCTTCATTTCGCTGGTTCGAAGGAGATTTTTGCTTCTGACAGTGTCGGCTCTGGATGCTGTATGCCATTATGGGGCGGACACAGGTCTTGTATATCCTCATCTTGCTTTGGATGTTCATATACTTGTTTTTCCAGATAGTGTTCTTTAAACATCCAGAAATAGCTGCGGCATTTTGTGATTGTTCAAGTATTTCGCCATAGAGGTCATTATTGCACATTACGCTAGCACCCAAGTATTTAAATTTTGTAACTTGTTCAATTGGTGTGTCGTCGATCGCCACACCGCATCCAACTTGCTCTCTGGAGTCTTACTAGAGTCATGCATTTAGTCTTGCTGATGGAAATAGACATGTTGTATGTTTTGGAAGCAGTGTGGAATCGATGTAGCATTTGTTGCAGGTCTTCCTCTGATTCGACTATGATGGTGGCATAGTCAGCATAGCATATGATGTTTAGCATAGTGTCGCCCATCTTGTATCCCAGGTTAAGGTCGGCAACTTCTTCTATAATTTTATCCATAACCAAGTTAAATGGGCTTAAACTCTGTGTCTATGTCTACGTACTTATTCTTACATACTATTTATATCTTTTTATACTATTTTATAATTTTTTTAGAATGTCGATGTTTTAGTTATTATCGCTGAAGTCTCAAAGGCCACGGTAATATCACAAAGTTCCATAAAATAGGTTGTATATTCAAATAAAAAACAGTGGGAAAGAAGACGTCACCAAGTCACCAAAAAAGAAAAGGAATAAAATGTCTATACTGTGTTTCTTAACCAATACGTTTCTAAAAAATCAAATAAACATTTCCGTATCTTTAAAATTTTCCATTGTGTATTTGTAAATAAAATATAAGGTTCGTTATACTCAAGAAAATGTAGCATGGTACCTGTGACGTTTGAAATGTCATGTCTCAAAGGGATGGGATAAAATCGTTTTTTTTTACAAATCGAATAGTTTTTTTATAAATCGAATAATTGTTTTTCTCTAAACTGACGTTTTAATTCCCAATTTTCATTATACTGACTTTCTAATGTATTGTATGATTTGTATCTATCTTTAAATAGGCCAAGATCCACTTTGGATTAATACTAATTACGAACATTTAATTTTATGTATAAAAAAATCGAAAATCGAATTATCGTATACCCCATCCCTAGCCAATGCGGACTAACGTAGTGGCTTTTGACGAACTTCGCCAAATATTATTTGATTTTAACAAACTGCCACATTTTTGCTAATTTGTAACAAGATGTATTAATTTGTCATTGTTGTTAGTTTTATGTAATGTATTTACCTCAATAACTCGCTATTTATTAGAATCGAGGCTTATATTAAAGTTGATAAAATAATTAAAATTACCGAATGTCGTTATAAGGTTGTATCGGGGCAAATTTGTGAACTGTCACAGGGACCATGCTACAATTTCTCAATATATAGAAATAAATAAAACTTCTTGTTTCTTTCAAAATTTCTTTTTTCTGTATCAATAAACAAATATTTGTTCTAAACAAAAAAATCCAATTCTGTATTTTTAAAGGAATTATAAATAAATAAACTAAATAATCTGAATATATAATAAATAAAAAATCATGGTCACCCTTCTACACTATTCTTTCCTTACGGCGCGTGGACTCTAACATCTTTTCCTGAATTTCCAGATCCACTACATTGACCAGTATCATCAGAAGGTCTGGGAACAGGTATCTCCATTGCTCCAGTCCGCAGATTCCGAGCTTGCTCTACAGTGGCTCCAGGACAACACCAAACCCCTACGGGGTTGTCTGTAAATCAACAGTGCTACAGTTATACAGGGAGGGTGCAAATCTATTTGCATCTACAATGAAAACCTTTTGAGATGTCTTCCAACCTTCAGACACCTTGAGCGGGTTTTTCTGTATCTGACTGAAATATATTTATCTAAGTACTATTTTGTCCAGGTGGCCACAGATTTGCCGTTGGTTCGGTTCTCATTTTAAGATAACTAAAGATGGAACTGTTTCAATTTAAAGGACCGTATAAATAATCTGTACCGCACAAGCCAAGCGCGGTTTTTATATCCACATTCGTAATATTGAGCTTATATATATTACCAATTCGAAATATGTTTATGCTTTATTTTACAATTAGTACAGATACTGCCATCTCTGTAGGAGATTATGAATATTTTTGTCACTTGTTAACCCTTATCTTGGCAAAGTTCAATTTATCCAAATATTAACATTTATCTTTGGTGATTCCTTGTTATATGCTAAGTTATGAACGACAATTGAGGGGAAAAAATGACATCTTTTCCTTATTTTTTTTTTATGTAACACCCACGTTACATTGCCAAAATATAAATTTTTATAAAACACAAAAAGGGCTATAAAATGATTCTATAATCTAAAACATGAATAAAAAAAATGGTTTGATTAAAATTTTCTCTACATGTAGTGATTAATAAGATATTTAAAGAATATTTATCCCAATTTTCAAAACGCACCCACGCTGTCCAGACATGTTGCCCCGATGTCGTTTGAAAGGTTGTAGCATTGTCAATTATTATCACCAGATGATACCACTGCATACAATAGTGCGTGTATAGTATTTGAATGTGTTGCCATATTTGAAATTACGTTACAGTTTCTGGATTTAAAAAAATTCCCTAAATTAGTGTAACACCCGTGTTACAATGCCATGATAAGGGTCATTTTTCTAAAGCGATCCATTTGACACCTGTTATCTGTCGCTAGGATTTGTACGTTAGTCGTTCATTCTGTATAATTTATCAGTTATTTGTGTCACAATACTTTTTAGAAATAATTTATCTCATGTGTATTAAAAGTTTATTTAAAATTGTGAACTTTATCACTGATGAATTTTTATATTCAAAATCTTTGTATTTTGTTTTATTGAACACTGTTTATTCCACTTTATGTAACGGTATAACCCTACCGGTTTCAAGGTTTTGCCCTCGTCATCAGGGGAGCACAAACAAGACTGAATTCTGTTCAAACTGGTAGCCACATATACACTTCTAACGGTAAACATTCGGGTTGGGGATTGCCATGTTAAAGGAAAACTTGTAATAGCTTGAAATAGACTTCCTGTGGTATTTAGGCAAAGTAAAAAGATAAATCCTTTGTAATTTAAACTCTAACAAAAAGATTAATTCTAAATTCCAACAAAAAGATTATTCCTAAACTCCAACAAAAAGATTATTCCTTTATGTGCTAAACTCCAACCGAAAAGATTTTTTTCTTCTTTAGTCTGGTGTCACGTTATAATCTTCTTTAGTCTGGTGTCACGTCATAATCTTCCGAAAAAACCGAGTCAATTTGTCTGATAAAAATAATATTACAAATAACAGGACCAACGTGCGATCCCTGTGGCACACCTTTTCTTATTTCATTTTATAAAAAGGATACATTTAACTTTACTGTTGTTCTTAAAAATACAGTAATCCTTCCATTAATATGAATTCACTCGAACTAATCAATCATTCTTTCTTATATTATATATAGTTAAGGCATTAACATTGTGGAGGTTTAAAGGCATTGTCATTTGTTTTATCAAACACTGTTTATTCCACTTTTTGTAACGGTATAACCCTACCGGTTTCAAGGTGCACACCTCATCTTCAGGGGAGCACAGACAAGACTGAATTTTGTTCGAACTGGTACCGAAATACACACTTTTAACGGTAAACATTCAGGTTGGGGATTGGGGTCTGGAGGAAGCATGGAACAACCTCGGCGAGCAGCAGAAAGATTCTTGGTATATACGTGTTTGCCAGATGTTCTCCTCGATGCACTGACTTTGAAACATCTAAGGCCTCTAATCTGTCCAATTTATTTCTATTACTACTGATATGTAAGAATTTGGCATCATCATATTGCCGGTTGTTGATCATAAAGGGTCTTTCAAACTGAGCAGTTTTTAATTAAAATTTTTTAAATTCTTGAGTAAAACACATAATTTGCTTTGAATTCAAAAAACTTTTTATTGGTCATTGAAGTATAATGTATGTCATTTAATCATAAAAAAACAATATCCGCCAAATGTCCACCTCTTGCAGCTCCGCAGATGTCCACTCTTTTGTCAACATTTTCGATGACATTTTGGCATAATTGCAATTCTAACTCGCCGATAACGCGAATAATTTCATCCTTCAGCTCGGGAATTGATCGGGGGTCAGTTTTATAGACCTGGCTTTTCACGTAACCCCAGAGAAAATAGTCCCAACGGTGTCAGATCACATGATCTTGGTGGGCAATTAACATCACCGTTTTCGGAGATTACAATACATAAAATAATTCAACAATTTGAACGCGTTGTTGTATTGTATACGACTCCATTTTTATAAATGTCATATATTACACTTCTCAAATGTCACAAGACCCTGGCAAGTTCGCGACGCCATCTGTATTTTATACAAGAATTAAAAATACCGCTCAATTTGTTTAAGGATGCGTAGATCAGATTTTCTCTTTGGGTTTGCTTGTAGAAAAATATATGGCAAAAAACAGAAGAAAAAGAATATTGCGCGTTTAAGGACTTGGAAAAAACATGTGACCGCGTGATAAGAGACAACCTATGGAAAATATTGAATGAATATGGTGTTGAATGTTAACTAGTACGTGGTATTGCGTCATTATACGCTGAAAGTAGAGTGTTTGTTAGAGTGAACGCTACCTGACTGAATGCGAAATGGAGTCGTATATAATACGCGTTGTTGTATTATATACGATTCCATTTTTATAAATGTCATACATTACACTTTTCAAATTTTACAAGACGCAGGCAAGTTCGCGACGCCATCTGTGTTTTATCCAAGAATTAAAAAAAACTGCTCAATTTGAAAGACTTTATAAGGGTCTTGGGTCCTGGTTTTTTTCTTTCCAATTTCTCGAACTAATTACCTGTGTAAATGGAGGGATTGTTGTATTTTTATTTATGGTTTGTTTCTATTCAAATGTAACATGAAAAACACTTGTTTTTGCGAAACACTGTCAATAAAGAAGATTTGAGTGGTATTGTACGAGTACTATGGATTTATGTTAATGAATATATTCTCTATGTATTGTAAATGCTTTTTTTGTTACATTTTTATATTCAATAAAATTATATCTAAATCTATTTGTCTTTTTCTTGGAACCTTTTCAATATCAACCTACCATCAGTATACAATACAGGGATTATTAGAGCATTAAACAGAGTTTCTGAATTCAAGGATTTGGGCGTAACCTTTGATGTCGGACTCAAGTTCGTTAACCATGTTTCACGTTTGATATCGGACTGTTACAAACTATTCGGTTTTATAATGAAAATATCGAGAGAATTCGTCGAGTCCGGCAGGAATGTGGTCAGTTATCTGGTCTGTCGATCTGCCTTGGTATCAAATGTGATGTCTTCATCTGGAAAGAAATGTCAGAGAATTGCTTCCGCGGTTTCTTTGTCATCTCCGCAGCTTCTCCTGTTGATCCTGATCGTTGTCAGCATGGGAACACTACGCCGGGCTGTCAGCCTATGCAGCATGGAACACACCACCTCCTTGTCCTGGACTCGGCGGTGTTCCTTCCAACTCGCCGTCTTAGCCGCGGGCACCGCTCTCCTGAATTCCTCCTTGGCTTGCAGATAGGCTGTGAAAGTCAGTGGACCCATCCATTCGCCAATCCCGGACCATTTCTGATAGCCCGCCACTAGGCATGGTCACATCTATGAATGACATCTATGAATGATACAAGTCTCTCGTTCCCCCTGTTGATATCGAAGGGGGGGGGGAGTTGTGCCCTCATTAAAGATGCCCCATCCAAGCTCAGCACAAAAGTCCTTGATGGCGGAGCCTCTGGCGTCCATTCTTGCGCTCTCCCACCATGTACTCTTGGTATTAAAGTCGCCACCCACCACAAATTGATGATCTTTGTAAAGGAACGACATCTCCTTAATCTTAGTGAGGATCGCATCGAGGCTTGCGCGCGACTTCGTAGATTGGTCAGGTTATGTTTGGTTAGGTCAGGTTATGTTTAGTTAGGTCAGGTTCTTATATCATGTTTGGTTAAGTAAGGTCAGGTTATGTTATGTTAGGTCAGGTTATGTTAGGCAAGTTATGTAAGGTCAGGGGTTATGTTAGATCAGGTCAGGTTATGGTAGATAAGGTTTTTTTTTTTTTTTTGGACTGAGTTGTGAGTGCCCTACTGTGATTTCATACAGGGCTTATCAGCGCCTTTAAATTGGTTCAGCACGGTCTTACCCGTGTGTAACTTTCCCCAGTGTGTTTTGCCTGAGTTATTTGTATTATATAATTCATGTTTATGTGTTAGGATGGGTAGGAGAGCGTCTGCGCACGACTTGATTGGGACCCACCCCGGCATTTGCCTTATGACTGAGAAATCGCAGCAAACTCAGTCGGGGTGGCCGGCACATTGGCCTTCCGATTTGATTTTTAAATCCTCGGCTTTATTGTCCCTGTTGCGTTCCCTGTGTAGTGTTTTTGAGATCCATTTCGTTCATCGCCTTTATTGCCTTTACTGCTTTCTTTATGTATTCTGCCACCGTTTTCGACGTCTTTTTGTCTCCCAGCATCCGTCCAATGTCTCCGACATCTAGTATTCCCCGGTTTAGTTGGTACCTTGTCTTGTGTCTCTCCAATTCCGTTGCCGGACATTCTAGCAGCACATGTTCAACCGTCTGTGCAACGCTGTTGTCGTACGGACAACCATCCACCTCCGACAGACCAAATCTCTTCAAGTAAGACCTAAAGGCACCATGACCCGAGAGAGCCTGAGTCACCTCAAAGCTCTGGGAGTGTGTTTTGGCGTATGATATTGCCTCGCTAATGTTTTTGAAAAAACCCTTGGTGTTCTTCCCTGCCGTATCTTTGAGATATTGCTCGTTCCAGCTCCAGTGTGTTATCTTCTTGAGTGTTTTCTTAGCGAAGCTCACCGGAAACTTGTCATATAAAGGCTGTACCTTCAGGGTTCCGGCTTGCCTTGCCAATTCGTCGGCTCGGTCGTTGCCTTTATTCCCCGAGTGGCCCCGTATCCATCGGAAGTAGATGTGGTTATTCCGAGCTCTTATCTTGTCGGTCTGAGAGAAAATCTCCCGCACAATCGGGTTTAGGCTCGCGCAGTCCCTCATTGCGGTCAACCCCGACAATGAGTCTGAATCCACTCGGATGGTTGCTCCGGAGATGTTCTTTTTAAGGGTCCATTCAATGGCCGACCTTATCGCCACTAGCTCTGCCTGGAAGACAGAGCAGTAGTCCGCCAGCTTAACCTTCTTTGCGATGATTTCTTCTCCCATTTGTACACCACAAAAGCCGCTTCAACCTTCCCATTCAACATACTCCCGTCTGTGAAAATTTTGTAATCACTTTCCGTGTCGTCTACTCCACAAATGTCCTCCGGATTTCTTGATGCGGGATGCGGGATGCGGGAGAGCTTCCCACTTGGTTGGTAACATGCACAGCCTGTCGCTCGGGAGCGACGCAAGCTGTTTACCTCGCCTGACGTGACATAGCTCCGCAGCCTCCTGAACTCTAAGTGCTAGAGGAGGCACACCAGAGATGGCCAGGGCCGAGTTGAGTGAGACCGTGCGGTATCCTCGGCATATTCTAATGCACATAGATCTTTGTGCCTGGCCCAGTTTCCTGCGTATAGTCTTCCTCTTACACGGTAGATAAGGTTAGGTTATGTTATGTAAGGTCAGGTTATGTTAGGTTAGGTCAGGTTATGTTAGTTTGTTTTACATATTGCCAGTCTAAATAGGTTAATATTTCTGTATCTCGAATAGTTGTCAAGAACACCAAACTAGGTATATCTTATCCAACATAGTAGGATTAGGTGCAGCTCGGTGCAGTTCCCGTCAGCAACTTGAAGATATAAGAAGAGCCTCTCACACCCCACCTCAAGCTAAGAAGGTAGTATCCCAACATACCTATAGAACAAAAGTTCATCTCAGGGGAAGTACTCTTTGGAATTGAAATTATAACATTTGAATCGTATTGTTCATAACGTGACTCATTTTATCTGAGAATGAACCGATAATCTATTTTATATATATTATAAATTAGTCACGATTATATAATATCATATATTACAAAATATATCAAACAAAGAACGCAGGACTGTACTCGTACATTAATTAAAAGTATCAAGTTAATTGTCTTGAATTTAGTTTTGGTCCCTTATCTCTTCAGACCTGAATTAATTCAAATGTTTAAAAAAAAATATATATTCTTGCTTGTTATAGTTCGGAAATTCTAGGATGAGTCCTGTGACAGCTCACAAATTTGCCCCAATACAACCTTATGTAATGTATTTAACTAAATAACTTGCTATTTATTAGAATCGAGGCTTATATTAAAGTTGATAAAATAATTAAAATTACTGAACATCATTATAAGGTTGTATTGGGGCAAATTTGTGAGCTGTCACAGGATCATCCTAGAATTTCCGAACTATAGTGTTAGTATTATTTACACTAAATGCAATGTTATGTTGTATTAATTTAGAAAGCTGGCACCTTAAACGTTCCAAGTCGATAATACAGTATTCTACACTTCATTTGTTATCATCGGGAACAGAAATATACCACAAAGTTGTTTACAAAGTGCATATGAACTCTGTGTACATTATAATGGACATCAGGTCTGAAGATGTTAAAGCTCCTTTCTTCACCCTACTTACGTCATTAATTTCATCCATGTATTCATTTATTCCTTCTAATTCATAATAATAAAAGGACAACTTATATAGTGCTGTTGAGAGAACACATTCTCCTAAAGTGCGCTCCAACTCGGGATTCGACCCCACCATTATCAATACTCGTTCATTCTCTCCACACGTCCAAACCATCTTAACTTCTTAAGACATTCATTAATTCTAAGGTTTTAAAAAAATATATTTTTGCTTGTGAGTGTATTATTTACACTAAATGCAACATTATGTAGTATTAGTTTATATGGATGACGCCATAAACGTTCCATGTCGATAATACAGTTTCCTACACTTAATTTGTTATCATTGGGAGTAGAAATATACCACAAAGTTGTTTACAGAGTTCATGAACTCTGTGTCCATTAGAATGGACTCCAGATCTGAAGAGGTTAAATTTTCAAAACAAATTATTATTTTTCTTCTAATAATAATAAAAGGACAATTTATATAGCGCCACTTACTTGACCGACTCTCTTCTAGGGGTAACTAATTCGGTATTTCAATAATACTGACAGATCTGCTAAGATGATAGTCCAGAATAATATTTTGGTGCCAACTTTGATGTGTGGTAGTGATACGTGGGCGTGGAACAAGACTGAGAGAAACCGAATAAATGCTGTAGAAATGCATACTTTGAGACGAATACGTAGTGACAATGTATGACAGAATACGGAATGTGTGCGAACTTATGACTGATGTGATGTGTTGGGTAAGATGAAAAGGAACACGCTGAGATGGTTTGAGCATGTAGGAACGAGTGCATGGAGTGATAATGTAGGACAGAATACGGAATGAAGGGATTAGGAATATGTGTGAACTTAAGGTTGATTCTCCGCATGGAAAACTGGAACTGGAAAAGATATGCGATATCAAAACTGGAAAATATATGCGATGTTAAAACTGGAAAAGATATGCGATGTCTAAAATGGAAAATATATGCGTATCGTATATCTTTTCCAATTTTGACATCACATATCTTTTCCAGTGTTGACATCGCATATATTTTCTAGTTTTGATATCGCATATATTTTCCAGTATATACATCGCATATCTTTTCCAGTTTTGATATCGCATATCTTTTCTAATTTTGGCATTGCATATCTTTTCCAGTTTTGACATCGCAAATATTTTCCAGTTTTGACATCGCATATATTTTTCAGTTTTGAGATCGTATACCTTTTCCAGTTGTGATATCGCATACCTTCTCCAGTTTTGATATCGCATATATTTTCCAGTTTTGACATCGCATATATTTTCCAGTTTGACATCGTATACCTTTTCCAGTTTTGACGTCACATATCTTTTCCAGTTTTGACATCGCATATATTTTCCAGTTTTGTTATCGCATATAATTTCCAGTTTTGTTATCGCATATAATTTCCAGTTTTGTTTTCGCATATCTTTTCCAGTATATATATACACCGTATATCTTTTCCAGTTTTGACCTCGCATATATTTTCCAGTTTTGACATCGCATATATTTTCCAGTTTTGTTATCGCATATCTTTTCCAGTTTTGACATCGTATACCTTTTCCAGTTGTGACGTCGCATACCTTTTCCAGTTTTAATATCGCATATCTTTTCCAGTTTTGACATCGCATACATTTTCCAGTTTTGACATCGCATATATTTTCCAGTTTTGGTATCGCATATAATTTCCAGTTTTGTTTTTGCATATCTTTTCCAGTTTATATATACACCGTATATCTTTTCCAGTTTTGATATCGCATATCTTTTCCAATTTTGACATGGAATATCTTTTCCAGTTTAGACATCGCATATCTTTTCCAATTTTGACATCGCATATCTTTTCCAGTTTTTAAATGGCATATCTTTTCCAGTTTTGACATCGCATATCTTTTCCAGTTTTGACATAGCATATATTTTCCAGTTTTGACATCGCAACGCGAATTGTTACTGATAACATTATCATAAGAACATTATCCTTATCGCATTCCCCGTGAAATTTATCATACAATACTCATATATATAGATAACGTAGCATGACCCATCTTCTTTGTCATATACGAGTATTAACGCTGTGTGGTGTCATAATATAAACATTGCGCCATTTTAAAAGAACACTGCAATAATATTGTAATATTTTCATTTTATTGTCATATGTAGGGGTTGTTTTAAATCTACGCGTACAGTGAGAGGTTGTTTTGAATCCGAACCTTTATTCTTAGTTAAAACAGGTATGTACGAATTGTTTTATAAATTCTTTACCAAAGATAAGATACAAAATTCACCATATGGCAGTTATATTGATTATATTTTATTGTCACCTTACGGTATATAACAGGGGGTCTTTTTTTCCAAAATGTACACACTAAATCGATCGTAATACAAAGGTATGCAATTAAAGAAGCCCCCACACAAGAAGGCAACAATCTGTCGAATTAATCATGTAAACGCTTTACATCCTATTGTTTTAACACAAGAGTCCACCGAGTTAATCCTGTAAACGCTTTGTATCCGGCGTGTTGTTGTTTTAACACAAGAGTCCACCGAGTTAATCATGTAAACGCTTTGTATCCCGTGTGTTATTGTTTTAACACAAGAGTCCACCGAGTTAATCATGTAAACGCTTTGTATCCCGCGTGTTATTGTTTTAACACAAGAGTCCACCGAGTTAATCCTGTAAACGCTTTGTATACCGTGTGTTAACGTTTTAACACAAGAGTCCACCGAGTTAATCCTGTAAACGCTTTGTATCCCGTGTGTTAACGTTTTAACACAAGAGTCCACCGTGTTAATCCTGTAAACGCTTTGTATCCCGTGTGTTAATGTTTTATCACAAGAGTCTACCGAGTTAATCCTGCAAACACTTTGTATCCCGCGTGTTAAAGTTGTAACACCAGAGTCCTTCGAGTTAATGGTGTAAATTCTTTGTATCCTGTGTTTTAACACAAGAGTCCGTCGAGTTAATGCTGTAAATACGTTATATCCTGTGTTTTAACACAAGAGTCCATCAAGTTAATGCTGTAAATACTATGTATCCTGTAATACAAGAGTCCGTCGAGTTAATGCTGTAAATACGTTGTATCCTGTGTTTTAACACAAGAGTCCATCGAGTTAATGCTGTAAATACTATGTATCCTGTAACACAAGAGTCCGTCGAGTAAATGTTGTAAATACGTTGTATCCTGTGTTTTAACACTAGAGTCCATTGAGTTAATGCTGTAAATACTATGTATTCCGTAACACAAGAGTCCGTCGAGTTAATGATGTAAATACTTTGTATCCTGTGTTTTAACACAAGAGTCCGTCGAGTTAATGCTGTAAATACGTTGTATCCTGTGTTTTAACACAAGAGTCCATCGAGTTAATGCTGTAAATACTATGTATCCTGTAACACAAGAGTCCGTCGAGTAAATGTTGTAAATACGTTGTATCCTGTGTTTTAACACTAGAGTCCATTGAGTTAATGCTGTAAATACTATGTATTCCGTAACACAAGAGTCCGTCGAGTTAATGATGTAAATACTTTGTATCCTGTGTTTTAACACAAGAGTCCGTCGAGTTAATGCTGTAAATACGTTGTATCCTGTGTTTTAACACAAGAGTCTATCGAGTTAATGCTGTAAATACTATGTATCCTGTAATACAAGAGTCCGTCGAGTTAATGCTGTAAATACGTTGTATCCTGTGTTTTAACACAAGAGTCCATCGAGTTAATGCTGTAAATACTATGTATCCTGTAACACAAGAGTCCGTCGAGTAAATGTTGTAAATACGTTGTATCCTGTGTTTTAACACTAGAGTCCATTGAGTTAATGCTGTAAATACTATGTATTCCGTAACACAAGAGTCCGTCGAGTTAATGATGTAAATACTTTGTATCCTGTGTTTTAACACAAGAGTCCGTCGAGTTAATGCTGTAAATACGTTGTATCCTGTGTTTTAACACAAGAGTCTATCGAGTTAATGCTGTAAATACTATGTATCCTGTAACACAAGAGTCCGTCGAGTTAATGCTGTAAATACGTTGTATCCTGTGTTTTAACACAAGAGTCCATCGAGTTAATGCTGTAAATATGATGTATCCTGTAACACGAGAGTCCGTCGAGTAAATGTTGTAAATACGTTGTATCCTGTGGTTTAACACAAGAGTCCGTCGAGTTAATGGTGTAAATACTTTGTATCCTGTGTTTTAACACAAGAGTCCATCAAGTTAATGCTGTAAATACTATGTATCCTGTAACACGAGAGTCCGTCGAGTTAATGCTGTAAATACGTTGTATCCTGTGTTTTAACACAAGAGTCCCGGTCCCGTGTTTTCACGTAATGACACCTCTTCCAAAAAGGACATACGTGTATAACTGTCATCTATTAGGTCCTTACATATGAAATTGGCGTTTTGTTTGGTAGGAACATAAAGTTGATTTTTTTTTAATATAATATATTTATTTAATCAAAGTATGTACCATTGCTATCTATGCACTTTTGCCATCTCATAGGTAGTTCATCGATCCCTTTACTAAAAAAACCATTCGGACGGGAATCAATAAAATCTTTGAAGTCGGTTTGGACTGCCCCATCGGAGTTGAATTTTTTCCCTTGCAAGAAGTTATCCAAATTTCGAAAAAAATAGTAATCTGTTGGGGCAAGGTCCGGAGAGTACGGTGGATGTCTTAGACATTCCAATTGAAGCTCTTCTAATTTGGTAGCCGTCTGTTGTGCAGTGTGTGGTCTAGCGTTATCATGAAGCAGCAGTGGCCTAGAGCGATTAACCAACCTCGGTTGTTTAGCAGCTAGCTTTTCCATCATGGTTTGCAGTTGCTGACAATAGACATCTGCCGTAATCGTCTGGCCAGATTTAAGAAAGCTGTAGTGAACGACACCAGCACTAGTCCACCAAACGCTCACAAGTAACTTTTTTGGAGTCAATTTTCGCTTGGGGCATGGTTTGGCTGGTTCGGTAGGGTTCAGCCATTGCGATGAGCGCTTCCGATTATCATACAGGATCCACTTTTCATCACAGGTAATGATTCGATTCAAAATCCCTTCATTATTGTGCCGGTTGAGTAATGCAACGCAGCAGTCAACGCGCGTTTGTTGATTTGCTTCACTCAATTCGTGAGGTACCCACCTTTCAAGCTTTTTCACCTTCTCAATTTGCTTCAAGTGGATTAAAACAGTTTTATCACTAACACCGCAGCCTGCAGCTAACTCGGACGTGGTTTGCGATGGATCCGCTTCCACAATAGCCTTCAATTCTTCATTATCAACTTTGGTCTCCGGCCGTCCACGGGGCTTGTTCTGCAGGTCGAAATTTCCAGAACGAAAACGTTGGAACCAAAAACGCACTGTGTTTTCTTTTGCGGCACCGTCGCCATACACATCATTAATCCTTCGAGCCGTTTCTGCAGCACTGGTGCCACGGTGGAACTCGTACTCGTAAATAACGCGATATTTCAAGTTTTCCATTTTGTAAACTGAGTGACGCAAAGAAAAAAAACAATTGAGGAAAAAACAAATGAATTATAATTTTCGAAACACAAATACTTGAGTAAATAGCTGTATAAATTTGAATTTGGAATTCCTAACCAAAGAGAAGATATTTGAGATCAAAGTTGCCAGTACGGCAAAACGCCAATTTCATATGTAAGGACCTAATATTTGTGTAAACAATTCAATCTTTAAATGACAGTCTCCTGGTTTAAGAACATTGACAATATTCTAAATAATGATAATATGCATGAATTGATTAATGGTGGAGACTCTGACGTCACACCATCAGTGTGCAGAGAAGTGGCAGATCTCGAAGATTTTGACATATACATCTGGAGACCAATTAGAGTCTCCGGGTTCAAATAGAATAAGGAATTTGCAGGATCCTCCAACAAGATTGTTAAAGAACATGTTTAAACACGTGTTAATATATATTCCATCAAGGGACACATAACAAATACCCTGCAGAATTTGTAAGGTGTGTGCTGCACACAAGATGAGAAGGGAGGGGAGACCCGGTACATGTGTAAGGAGGGTGGTGTAGCTCTCCACAAAGGGGAATGTTGACAGAATTACTAAACAGAACTAAATTACTATATTAGAAATGCGAAGAGAAAGATCTAAGAATGAATGTTGCTAAATCCAAAGGAATGGTGGTAGAAAAGTTTGAAAGGAAAAGTAAATGTATGTAATATGGTGGAGTAATGGAAGATTGGAACAAGTTGAGGGATTCTGCTATTTGAGTAGTATTTTCTCAGGTGATGGAAGAGTTAGGACGAGGAGTATCGAACAGCGTGTAGCAATATGAAACAAAGTCAATAGGGCATTAACACATATATACTCGAACTGGACAGTATCAAAATCTGCTAAGATTATAGCCCACAATAGTATTTTCGTGTATGGAAGCGAAATCTGGACGTGGAAAAATACTGAGAGGAGCCGAATAAATACTGTAGAAATACGTGCATTGAGAAGAATACACGGAGTGACAATGTATGGCAGAACACGGAATGGAGTTATAAGGGATGAATGTAAACTTAAGGCTGATGTGTTAATTAACATGAAGAGGAGCATGCTGTGATGGTTTGGACATGTGGAATGAATGAATGATGTAATGTTCCTGCGCAACGATGCCGTAAGGAAGCCGCTCCAACTGCCATACGACGGACCCTATGCCGTGCTTGGAAGGAAAAACAAGGTGTTCACGTTGCAGCTGCCTGGACGAGTGGTCAACGTCTCAATAGACCGCCTTATCGCTACCACTGAGGACGCAACGGAGACGACGGAGAGAATCCATCAACCAGCCACTATACCCTGCTATACTACACGTGGGGGTAGAATAGTGAAAGGACCCGTACGTTTCGCGTAGAGACGCACCATACGCTATACTAGGAGGGGAACACTGTGGCGTTCGTATGCGCGGTCAATGACCGGCGAAACGACCTTTGCATACCTTAACAATTTTAAACAAACAAGTGCAAGGTCCACACACCGGTCATTCAACTCACTATCAGGCGTGGAGCGCATTCCATGTTAGAGCGAGAAGGTAGCACATCTGTCGCGCCAGTTCTCAAAACAGAATGATACCTACATACGACAAGAATCGTATTGTGAATGCTGAAACGAGACGGCGGTATATCGTGCGCGCATTCCCGCTCACATTCAAGAATAGAATAAATACCTACGTCTATCAATAGAGTTTCTCTTTCCGCATTGCGATCTAAACAAGTTTTATTTATCAACAAACCATCCTCATCATCTCTCCTAAAGATTAATAAAACCCTTATATTGTGAAAAACGTGAGTGAAAGGTAGTTTGAGAAGAAGCCCGAAGAACGTATGGTTCAATCATATTCTGAAAGACGGAAACTTAGAAATCAGAGAATTCATCGTATGAGAAGGTGTGCGATGTAGAATAAGCTAAGGATGTTTGTCATGATAGGAAAGTCTGGCGCTCTGTCTTCTCTGCCTATCCCGACAGGGAAATGGCGTAATGGTATGTATGTATAGTATTTATGTAACCAATTACATTATTTTCTTAAAATAGTTTTAACGAGATTAAAGTGTGAGAAAGGGAAGGGAAGGATTCGGTGAAAGGGATTGCGAACTTGGACAAAACCATGCGCTCACGTTGCGGTCGAGACTCTGCTGTAGGAAGGACAGTAGTATCTGGTGTGCATTCACTTATGGAGAAGTTGACAACGAACAAGCCCTGAAAATGAAAACTGTTACACTTTCGCAACGTTGCCATCATATGCCAAACCTCGAGGTAAAATATTCCGAAAAACCGTATCCAACTGAAGAATCATCTTGAATTTATTTATGTTATCAATCTGTCTTCACTCCAGAGATTGTATATTCCATTCTATAGGACCAGCCACTTTACATTAGTTAACTATTTTTTTTCTTCTAAATCTATAACTATATATTTTCAGGTATCAAAAATGGATAAGAAAGCACCGCCAAATTATGACCAGTCCGAGAATATGCTGAATCCGACATACGGCGGTTCAACTTATCCCAATTCAGGAGCTGGGTATTCCGGAAGTGGTGTGCCGTATCCACCTTCAAGCCAACAATACCCAACGCAAAGCCAGCAATATCCGCCTCCAGGCCAGCAATATCCGTGTCCAGGCCAGCAATATCCCGCTACAGCAGGCATTCAATATCCCGCTACAGCAGGCATGCAATATCCAGGCGTTGCAGGCCAGGTTATTGGTGGGAGGCCGGTTTTTGTTGCATCTCCTGGAATAATTGGTGGAGGTATGGTTCTTTTCACTATAAATATCAGTAATAACCAGCGCAAGGCCAGTAACGTCCCGCTCCTGGCCAGCAATTTCCCGCTACAGTAGGCATGCGGTATCCCGTTGCAGGCCAGACTGTTGGTGGGAGCCCGGTTTTTTATTGCATTTCTTGGAATGATTAGTGCATATATGATTCTTTTCAGTATACAGGCCTATGACGATCTCCGTAGCTTAGTTGGTGAAATGTCAGTCCTGTAATTTGCGGGTTCGATTCCTGTTGAAAGTATTTTTTTAAAGGAATCTTGTCTGTTTTTCACTTCAGACTTTTTAACCATTTTTCTGGTTTGTTGGAAGAGATTTTTCCATGGCAATAAGTCCACTAGGTTGTACTGTATACAACGAAAATTTAATATAACAGAATATTTTGTTTGAATTAAAAAATATTGGAAAAATATTTGAATATTTGAAAGATATATGTTATGGTAAGTGAGCTGTATGATAGATGGCTAGTAAAAGGTTAGAAAACGAAAGAAGCAAATATAAAATGTGGCAGGTGGATGAATTCTGTTATTTGGACTGTATATTTGCGGTGCACGGCCGTACGGAAACGCTCTAAACTTTCCTGCGGAAGATTCCTGGTTCGAACCCCTCGCTGTGCTACTCTCCTGGCACAGGAATGACACAGGCGAACCCCTCGCTGTGCTACTCTCCTGGCACAGGAATGACACAGGCGAACCCCTCGCTGTGCTACTCTCCTGGCACAGGAATGACACAGGCGAACCCCTCGCTGTGCTACTCTCCTGGCACAGGAATGATACAGGCATTTTTTCCACCGATTATTCGGGGGTGATACCTAAGATTTCGGTTATATACGAGTATATAATATTATTACAAAAAAAAACAGATGCGTGAGAGTCTCGCGCGGTAGAAGTGAAACTTCTTAGCACCCAGGAAAAGTTGATTTTATGCATTGCTTTTTTTCCATTTGATAACCATTTTTTAGGATTAGGAAATGGTTGTATTAATTAATTAATGTGAATAAATTTAGTTAATTAATTATTAATTAAAAATAATATATAAATTAATTATTACTGAAAAATTATAATTAATTAATTAATTATTATAATAATAAATAATATTGATAATACTTATAATTAATTAATATTCGTTACTAATTATAATATTAATATTATTAATTAATGTTAATTAATATTAATATTATAATTGATTAAATAATAATAATTATTAATAATTAATATTAATATTAATTATTATTATTCATATAAAAATTATTAATAATATTATTAATTATTATTATTAATAATAATTAATATTGAATATAAATTGATTATTCATTAATTATTTAATATTTAATAAATTATATTGATTAATTATAATTAATTAATTATTACGAATTCATTAATTAAATTAAATATTATATAATTAATTAAATGAAATATAAATATTTATTATTACAATATTTAATTTTAATATTTAGTATTTACAATATTTAGTATTTAATTTTATATTTAATAAATAAATAAATTTCTTTATTTATCGTTCATCTATCAAATTATTAAATTATTTATTTATATTATTAATTATTATAAATTTATTTTTCATATTTATTATTTAATAAATTTATTTATTTATATTAATATAAATAAATATTAAAGATCATTTGAAATATTACCATTAAAGTCGGAGAAGGGGAAGCGTTTCACTTTTCGTGACGTTCAGGGCAATTTGCCCTACCGCGCCTATAGAAGTTTCACTTTAAAAAAAAAGAGAAAAAAATATGCAAGTGTGGTCCGATCGTCTCGTTTCGGTTTGCCGTCGGATCCAGTACAGAGGTGTGGCCTGCGAGTTTGCTGATGTGCAGCAACTTACTCACTTAAAGAGGAGAAACAAAACTCCACGGCACAGCTCTTTCCAACTTAATTGACATTGAAATGGCGAGGGGATCCTCAACTACGTGGCCCCCATCAATGATTAAATACGACGATATATTTACGTGTGATAGACAAGTTGATCTGACCTCCTCGCGGTTGGGCTCGCCCTCTATTGGTGGGGGTGTATCTTGACTGGAGATTTGTTATGAGATGAAGCCAGACCTTTGGATAGGTCCTTTCTTAAATGTATTCTCTGCTATTTATTCCTGAAAGTTGGAGGAAAGTATCTTGGATCGTCTCGTTGGTGGCATGTGTTATGTTATGTTATGTTACCCTCTCTAATATGAATCATATGATACGTTGTGGAGTCTCTTCAGCTTATCCAAGGTATTACTATCCATTATTATATACTGTGTTCTATAATTGTTACTGTGGTATGTAAAGGACACTTAAATGTCGTGTGTCTTTCTGTCGTGTAATAGATAAATATCTAAATAAGAAATTCAATTTCTAACAGTACCGATGATGGTGACAACAGCCCCCCTGGTAGGTCCCCATTCCACCAACATTTCTTGCCATAAGTGTGGGAAGAATGTGATGACCAGTACTACGACGGAGCCTGGATTCATGGCATACCTCGCCTGTGGTCTGCTCTTCGTGTTCGGGTTAGTATACTGTCTTGTCATGTCTTGCTATAGAACAGGGTATAAACCCACTTAATCTGACTTCACTTAACTTAACCTAACTAAACCTTGTTTAGCCTTATATTGCTCAATCCAACTGACCTAATCTAACTTAACCTAATCTAACTTAACCTAATCTAACTTAACCAGGTAACGCAACACGGACAATAAAGCCGAGGATTTAATAATCAAATCGGAAGGCCAATGTGTCGGCCACCCCGACTGAGTTTGCTGCGATTTCTCAGTCATAAGGCAAATGCCGGGGTGGGTCCCAATCAAGTCGTGCGCAGACGCTCTCCCACCCATCCTAATATACAAACATGAATGATATAACACACACAAATCAGGCAAAACACACTGGGGAAAAGTTCCGCGCAGGTAAGAGCGTGCTGGAACCAATAAAAGGCGCTGATAAGCCCTGTATGCAATCACAGTAGGGCACTCACTCAACAACTCAGTACAAAAAAAATCTAACTTAACCTAGTCTAACATAACCTTATCTAATCTAACCTAATCTAACTTAACCTAATCTAATTAAACCTAATCTAATTTAACCTCACCTAACTTAACCTAATCTAATTTAACCTTTTTGTGATGAATCGAATCAATAATTTCCGAAGGGATCTCCATTCAGCCTTACATCGATTTATCTTCGGACCGATTAGCTACGAGTACGCTCGGCATCAAGGATAGTTTTGCTGCATTCGAAATTTTCTGTACTGTACTGTACTGGCAACTTGCTGAGCTGTTTGAACTCCAGACCTTAAGCCACTTTATACGTTATATTTCCTACGCTGCGTCTCATCTCCCATCTCCCATGTTGTCTAACCTTAAGTCCGTCGTCACTATTACTATTTCTTTCACACTCAAGTGTGTCGTTACAGGAGAATGAGCCCATTCGGGCAGTTCCCTCTTCGTCACTATATAACATCGCGATTAAAAAAGTAAAGATAATTAGGATCTTCTAGTTTGGATCGCGCTGGATAGGGACTTATTTAGTCCCCCATAACAGTGTGGAATAGTGGTGGAATCAACCTGAACTGAAATAACCCTACTTAATCTAACTTATCCTCGGGGAGCCGAGCACCCAGGCTGAGTGTTCCGCGCTTTTCTCAGTCATAAAACAAATGCGGGTTGATTTCTCACGAAGACGGGAACGGACGTTATCGTTTCCTTCCAAACACTCACAGCCATTCACACAAACATCGCAAATGTGACGAAGGTTTGGTTCTGTGAAGAGTCTCTCAAATGAGTTCAAAATACCTTCTTTGCACTTAAAAAAAAACAACCTAACCTAACCTAACCTAACCTTACCTAACCTAACCTAACCTAGACAAATATGTATAAAACAATTCAACATTTTATTTGATAAGGACAATAGTAAACAATGTATATGTTACACTAAAATATTTTGACAAAATGTGGCATATTAAATAATATAAAAAAATATTATTTCAAGTATTAAACTAAATTTAAGAGGGGTTTCCCTGAAGAAGCTGAGCGACACATGAAACACGTCTATATGAGGATACACACGGTTATACAGTGTGATTGCTCTACCTACCACCGGCATCTCCAAAGGCAGGTTGGTTACACTTATAGGTTGATAGAACAATCTATGGGAGCGTTGTCTCAGATAATTATCCAGAACACACAAAGCATGTCTGTTCAGAACGGATGGGTTAACTCAATCCCCCCTGAGCAAACTGGACAGTCAATAAAAGAAAAAAATGGACACCCAATAAAAAATATCAACTATGGATCTAACAGAGGACCCTGTTGCGTTCCTGACTTGGTCAGTCCATTGGGTTTGTGATTTACCTCTGCCTCATCGTGCCTTCACACTGCTCGTTAATACGAGTCTTATATAATAGCATAACAGACTCTGTGTTAATGTTTTGGTATGGATACTTTAGTGTTCGACTGACAGATATCAAACTGCACTAGTTGGGAGCTGTAAGTCTCTTGCTGAGGAACTGGTGTGTTATGAGATACCACAGGGATCTGTACTCGGGCCTTTCTTGTTTTTGCTATCTACTAAAAAGTGATATTTTATTGTATTGTATTCGTATTACACGTTGGTTGTATACAGTGCAGCCTTGTAGAGGTTAATTGCCATTTGACAATCTCTACCAAAAGATTTTTTTTAACTGTCGCGAGTAGGATGTTTTGCACGCCGAGAGAGCTTGTCACAATTCCATAGAAAAAAGCAAACTCTTTCGTTAATAGGAGAAAAGTACGAATCTGGAAATAAGGATTGCCATAAATTGTTTTAAATTAGAAGAATAACGATGTACAGCATCGGTACAAAGACTGTAGAACAGGTGGATAGTTGCCGCTCAATCCTCGAAGATTCCGGCGTGACTTCAATGAGTCTCGGTGAAGAGTTGGGTAGAGAGAAGGTATTCCTCGCTGATCAGTACAAGTTTGTAGAAATGAAAATACTTTGTGAAGTTTCAGACGAGAGTGTATTTTGTTCGTTTTGCATCCCTTGTGTTTAGCCCATCGCACATCGCAAGCACCTCGATTAGACCGCTTATGCCGTCATCTTGCGCTAGCTTAATGCTTCTCACGCGTTTATCACGCGCAGATGTATTCCGATAATATGTAATGATAATGCGAGGATGGTTAATAACAATACAACAATGTAACAAGCAAATGTTTAAAGATAATTTTTAATCTACGTGACGCACACATCAGAACAAACGATTTGTGTCATTGTTAAAAGCAAAAAAACATTACTATATGGTCAGCGTAATAAAATAAATTTAAAAAAACAATTTTTAATCTTTAATTAAAGCTTGGGTGCAGTTCTACTGAAATAAATACATCTTTCATTTCTTCAACATCCATATATCTTTTGATATTCGATTTATAGTGAAACTTTAATTTAAAAAGTTTTTCTGATACTGTTTCAGTTGTGTATTCGGCTGCTGTCTGATCCCGTTCTGCATGGAGAGCTGCCAGGACGTGAACCACTTCTGTCCCGAGTGTAGAGCCTTCGTGGGCAAGTACTCCAGGAGATAGGCCTTCTAGGGCCCGAGCCGCGAGCCCTGCGGGACACCAGCAAAATATCCAGACATCACATAGAGAGAGGAACAATTAGATAATTAGAAACACTAGAGAGAATAATAAATAGGACTTGAACCTATCAATTTTACTTTCTAGATTACAGTTTTACCAATTAAGCTATCATATCTCGTGTCACGCTCTCCGTATTTCATCTTAAAATCTACCATATCTTGTGTCACTCTCTCCATATTTCATCTATAAAAAAAATAATTAAATGATATATATGACCGAAATCATAGGTGTCCTTATATCTTCAAACACTAGGTGGAAGAAGTGCCTGTGTCTTTCGAGGGGAGTAACACAGCGCGGGGTTCGAATCGACAACCTTCCGGACGGAAGTCCAGCGCATTACCGCGCGGCCACGCACCTCATAAACTGTATAATAACACTAGATGTTCACTTTTTACTCCTTATTTCAAATAAATTAACATTTTTCATGTCTTTCTTTACCAATTCCTACTCTATTTATTGTTCTCTCCTTTTCTACATAAAATATTTATCCGAGACTCGTTAGACTATTTACTGTTTTTTTAATTTTTGTTTGTTCCCCCCCCCCCACTTTATCTGTATTATTGAATGAAGTTCTTGCCAATGTATGTTATATAATATTTATGTTAAATGGCCAAAATGTGCATGGTCCCGCGGTAACGCGCTGGACTTGCGGGCGGAAGGTCGTCACTCTTTCCGCGCAATGTTCGGGGATATCTATGACTTCTGTCATATATATTCTTACAAATAATAAAAAAAAATCATATATGGGAGTGAAACGTGAGCATGGAAAAGTGAAAATGCACGCACTGGCAAGAATATGTGTTACGTTGTGCCGATGAATGTGAACTAAAAACTATTAAGTTAAGTAGGATGGGAAAAGAGTGTGTCAAGGTGGTTTGGTAACTTTGAATAAATCGGTGTTGAATGACTGATTTAAACAAATGTACGAGGCATATCCAGAAACTTAGTGTACTGAATTTTTGTAGGTTACAATTATTTTTATTTAAACAAAAAAATTACGTGGTTACCGTAGTACATATGTAAGCTATTTTTCGACATAGTCGCCATTCCTCTCAATGCAGGTGGTGAAGCGGGGTATCAACTTTTTGATGCCTTCCTCGAAGTAGTTTCCCGCCAACCCCTCCGTCCACTTCTCCACCTCCTCCTTTACCTCCTCGTCGGGTGAAAACCTTTTTCCACCCATGTGCAGCTTCAGGAAGGTAAAGAGATAGTAATCTGAAGGTGCTAGGTCAGGGGAATGCGCGGGATGGTTCAGGACATCCCATTTAAACGAGGCGAGCAGTTCATTCGTGGCGTTGGCCGTGTGTGGTCTGGCATTGTCGTGCAGCAGGCAGACTCCCTTTGTCAGCATGCCTCTCCTCTTGTTCTGAATCGCCCTCCGCAATTTTTTTAGGGTCTCACAGTATCTTGCAGAGTTGATGGTCTCCCCTTGAGGCATATATTCAATTAAAATTATGCCTTGACAGTCCCAAAACACGGATGCCATGATTTTCTTGGCTGAAGTTGTGGTTTTGAACTTTTTGGCGGAGGGTGAAGAGGTGTGACGCCACTGTTGAGACTGCCTTTTGGTTTCAGGCGTGTAGTGTGCAACCCAAGTTTCATCTCCAGTAACGATGGAGCGGAGAAATTCATCTCCATGGAGTTTGCAGCGCCTCAAAAACTCTTGCCCGGCCTCCACTCGATTCAACTTGGCGGTAGATTGGGTTGACATTTTTCACGAAACGTGTTGTCGCGTCGACACTTCTCAACATACTGACCTCGAACCGGTCTCGTTGCGGAGGGGAAGGGTCAGGCAACACGGAAGTGTACCCAACATGTCGAAAATAAAATCCATCCGGTCGTGAGAGCCTCAGTACACTTACTTTGTGGATACGCCTCGTATACT
Source organism: Odontocerum albicorne (assembly GCA_949825065.1). Classification (NCBI taxonomy): domain Eukaryota; kingdom Metazoa; phylum Arthropoda; class Insecta; order Trichoptera; family Odontoceridae; genus Odontocerum; species Odontocerum albicorne. The sequence goes on from OX463868.1 coordinate 13,802,485, forward strand.
GCAAGGAAAAGTAGGAGTCGTGGTAGAGGACGGCCGAAAAAAGTATGATTGGACCGAGGAAATGACGTTAAAGAGTGATAGTAACTGAAGGAGCTGTATGAGAAGATGTATGTGTCGTGGAGGAAGCTAAAGAGGTTTGTAGTGATATGAAAATTTGGCACTCTCTTCTCTCTGTTAGTCCCAACAGGGTAATAATACTAAATAATAAATATATAGTAGGTTTATTGATAGCTAAATAACATAGTATGTATATAATACGTTTAAATATACTTCAAGAACACATCAATTGCAGAGAATACATTAAAGACAGAAGCTATCAAAAGGTCTGGGCTCATCTAATAACATTCCCCCGGCCAAGATACACCCCACCAATATTGGGCGAGCCCAGCCACGGGGACACCACATGTTTTTCACCCCACACCCTTGCACATGTAGAATAAGAAGAGAAAAAAAACACAGAAAATAAATATACGGCAGAAAAATACATTCAAGAGAGAAAACACAAAATGGCGTTAAGTTATGTATGTACGAGTATAGTACGCACCTAACCTTAACGTAATTATTATTAAATATATTGAAATTAGAAATAGAATAACAAAGCTTTGCTATGGAAACGAAAGTTTCAACAAGTTACTTTATGTCGAAAATAAAACAGTTTCAAATACCTACATGAAAAAATATGTCAACGGACGAAGTATAGGTAATATAATTTATTGAATAATTTGATTGAATAACAAACTTAGTGAGATGAATACTGTAAAGTTCTCGTATATTATATTTACTTGCTGTTATAAATCTTTTTATACAATAAATCTATTGCTAATCTACAATATATGTTTTTTTCTTTCTTTGATTAACATCTTTCATTTTATTACAATACTTAAAGCAATCCACACTCAATGTAGGTGTTCTCTTATTGATTATATCGAAGCTGTAGCTGTAGGAATATATACATGTTTAACATATTATTGATTATATTGTAGCTGTAAGAATATATCACTGTTATAAAATATTATTGATTATATTGTAGCTGTAGGAATATATACATGTTATAACATATTATTGATTATATTGTAGCTGTAGGAATATATACATGTTATATTATTGATTATATTGTAGCTGTAGGAATATATACATGTACATGTTATATTATTGATTAACATACGAGTATATTGTAGCTGTAGCTGTAGGAATATAAACATGTTATATTATTGATTATATTGTAGCTGTAGGAATATATACATGTTATATTATTGATTAACATATATTGAAGCTGTAGCTGTAGGAATATATACATGTTATATTATTGATAAACATATGAATGGTTGAATTAAAATAGGCACTAAGTACCAAAAAAAAAACTAAGTATGCAGTTTAGTTCTATATGTCGTATAATGAAACTGCATACTTAGTGCCTATTTTAATTCAACCATTCATATATTGTAGCTGTAGCTGTAGGAATATATACATGTTATATTATTGATTATATTGTAGCTGTAGCTGTAGGAATATATACGTGTTATATTATTGATCATATGTTATTGTAGCTGTAACTGTAGGAATATATACATGTTATAACATATTATTGATTATATTGTAGCTGTAGGAATATATACATGTTCTCCTATTGATTATATTGTAGCTGTAGCTGTAGGAACATATACATGTTATATTATTGATCATATGTTATTGTAGCTGTAACTGTAGGAATATATACATGTTATAACATATTATTGATTATATTATAGCTATAGCTGTAGCAATATATACATGTTCTCCTATTGATTATATTGTAGCTGTAGCTGTAGGAATATTTACCATACATGTTCTCTTCCACTTGCCTGAACTACGTTAAGTATTACTTTTATATCTGTGTTTCTTTTTTTCCTGTTTTCTCTCTGTATTTGTGTGCATTTTTTATTGACTTGCATTGTACAACTTTTTTTTTTAATTTTGTTTTTTTTATTATTTATTTGTGTTCTTCAATCAACTAGACAGAACAGGACAGGACAGGACAAGGGCGGGGTTTGACTCGTGACTGTTAAATAAAATTGCTGTTTCTTGGCATTATAATTTTGAACTTGTTTTTTTTCGGTTGATTACGTTTGTTTTGCGTTTTCTTTTAATTCTGAAGAAATATTTAACGTCATCCCCCTCCTTGTCTCCCGATGTCACCCTCCTTCTTATTTCCCGATGTCACCCTCTCATACTCTTCTATCTACTCTTTCTCCCTTTCCTGCATTCCTATTAACATTGGACACGTGATCTTCATCTTCAGACTCTTCAGATGTCGCTGATACAAACCCGCCATTACTTTTGAATAATCATCTCCGCTCCGCTTTCTCTACAGCTTAGAATGACTTTCACGCGTGCCATATATAGTAAATGCTCAAAGCATACCCGCCCATTATTCTGAGCTGCTCGCCTCATTTCATGACCAGCCTGTCCATGCCCTACTGGTTAGCGAATCCTGGATGAAACCATCACTACCAAATCCACTTTTTTCTCTTCCAGGATTCCATCTTATTCGGCTGGACAGGGTCCTGGTGGGGAGAATGGGAGGAGGAGACTGCATATATTTGAGGAATAATATAAATGTCTCTATCTTCTGTCAATCCCAAGCTCCTTACTCTGGAGGCACAGAATATTTATTTATATCCCTTCACTACAACTTCATTCAACATCTCATCGGAGTGAGTTACTGTCCTAATAATTATTATTTGAACGATTTTGAAAAACTTCTCGAAGATCATACTCCTAATTTCAATACCACTCTCATAATGAAAGATTTCAATACATGCATTAAAAAAAACGACGGCCGATCTGATAAACACCTGAGAATCAAACAGTCAATGAACCTCTCAATAATGCCCTTAAACTACACACGTAACAAGAAATTCCCAAAACCTTCTAGATTTAATTATTACCTCAAAACCCTCTGGAGTTCGCACTCATGGACACATTGTTGCCTCTAGCTTCTCGCATCATGATCTGATGTATCAGGGATCACTGACGCTCCAAAACTACCAAAAGAGAGAAAATTCCTGAGAAGCTTTGGACGCATTAATAGGGACGCCTAATTTTCCGATGCAAGCGAAGCTGACTGGGCGGCTATTGAACTATTGGATAACATATATAGATAAATTAACCTGTTCAATACTTTTATCTTGGAGCTTTGCGACAGACACTACGCTCCTCTAAAACTGACTTACTTAAAGCATACTATAGACCTGCCCCATGGTTGACTAATATCATTAAAAAAACCACGGCAAGACGTGATAGAGCGAAGAAAAACTACAAGTCTGTATGTAGGAATGCACAACTAACATATGTACGGAGGAATGCAAAAAGAAAAAAAAAATTTGACACCCTTCAAAACTGTCAGTCTGCAAAAAGGTGGAAAATCCTCAACTCTTTGGGTGTTAAATCCTCGGACAACTCAGGTAACTTCACATTAGATATTAATAATCTTAACATACATTTTGCAGCACCATCACTCAGTTTAGACACTAACACAAAGGAGAACACTCTCCGAAAAACTCTTGTAATGCCTCAACCCAGTGTTCCTGAGCTCCACTTTTCGGAGGTTGATGCAGGTGTGGTTCGTCGTATTCTTTTGACTATATCCTCAAAAGCGATGGGTGACGACAGTATTTCGATTGTATTCATCTCCTTCATTATCGATGATATTCTTCCTATCATAACACATGTAATTAATTTTTCTTCGTCTTCTAGCAGCTTTCCTAGTGTATGGAAGAAGGCTCTTATCATTCTGATCCCGAAAATTGGCTCACCCACGTCATATAAAGATTTTAGGCCCATATCTATTCTGCCCACATTATCTTAAGTTATTGAAAAAATTGTTCATATACAAAATGACTCCCACCTTTATCAATTTGAATTGTTTAATCCATTGCAGTCAGGATTCCGTCCGGGACATAGTAACACTACCGCACTGGTCAAGATCACGGATGACGTGAGACGTGGAATGAGCTTTAAACAGCTGACATTGTTATGTCTATTGGATTTTAGCAATGCATTCAATACTGTAGACTTTGATCTGCTTATGGCTCGAATGCATTCATTAAGATTCTCTGAATCTGTCATTGTCTGGTTTTCGTGCTATTTAAAAGGAAGACAACAATCTTGTACATACCAAGAGCGTATATCTAGATGGACTGATCTCTCTGCAGGCGTTCCCCAAGGTGGGATTCTCTCTCCACTTCTTTTTTATATATTCATCAACCCGCTAACATCATATCTTAAGTGTTCTTATCATCTGTATGCGGATGATCTGCAGATATATATTCATTTTGATCCAAATTGCTTTCACACGATATTGAACGATCTTAAACCTACGAAGTCCCAAGCGATCCTCATTGGCAGTCCTCAACTTTTTATTAAATTCAACACTGACTTACTCCCTCCAATATCACTCGATGGCTCTATCATACCATTACATAAAACTGTTAACAACCTAGGAGTGCTAATAGATAACACTCTCTCATGGCGAGATCAAATACATGAGGTAAGCCGGAGGATCTTCTTCAGCCTTCATTCCCTTAAAGTGTTGCAAAGATTCCTGCCTACTGAAACCTAAATTGTACTTGTGCAATCTCTGCTCTTTCCGATATTGGACTATGCGGACGTATGTTATTTGGATAATACAGAGGAACTGGACAAATACCAGGGAAACTGGACAAATACTAAAATGCATTTCTAAAATTTATTTTTAACCTAAGAAAGTACGATCATATAACTTCATACCAGAAGGCAGTGAAGTGTTTAAAGGCTAGAAATAGATACCAAATTAACATACTATCTTTATTGTATACTATCCTTAACTGCCCCATCACCCTCTCTTATCTCGCCGAAAACTTTCAGAGTCTTTACGATCATTGAGTAGTTCACCGCTCTTCATTTTTTTAAGTCGTCCTCTACTGTTCATGCAGTGAGACTCTGGCACGCTTTAAGAAGCGACTGAAAAATATAACGTGTTTCATTCCTGATTTTTTCTTCTCTCTCCCCCATCCCTCCCTTTTCCTTTAATTGATGATATCTCACTTTATATGAAAAATAATGTTCGAATGATTGTCCGTCTTTGTAAGGTTTGTGGGTGTATGCTCACGTATGTGTTCGTGGATTTCGTGGTGATAGATAATTATTTCAATGTTTATTGTGACCATGAAACTTGCTTACTTTACTTTTGTCTGGTTGGCTGGAAGAGATTACCGCCTGGCAATAAGCCCTCCAGATTAATGAAACATGATACTTGGTATCGATGGACGTTGGATTGTGATACACAATAACTGGTGTACCATAAATAAGGGCGCTTGATCTTATATAAATCAATCCAACAATCTATCCCTTTGAAACAATGGTTTAACAAGAATGACAAGATGGAAGTGTCGTTCAATAATTCTCACATAGAAATGTGTCCAGCAGGCTGGTCATTCTTGTCGGAACTGGAATGTGTCCAGCAGGCTGGTGATTCTTGTCGGAACTGGGATGTGTCCAGCAGGCTAGTGATTCTTGTCGGAACTGGAATGTGTCCAGCAGGCTGGTGATTCTTGTCGGAACTGGAATGTGTCCAGCAGGCTGGTCATTCTTGTCGGAACTGGAATGTGTCCAGCAGGCTGGTCAAAGTTGTCGGAACTGGAATGTGTCCAGCAGGCTGGTCATTCTTGTCGGAACTGGAATGTGTCCAGCAGGCTGGTCATTCTTGTCGGAACTGGAATGTGTCCAGCAGGCTGGTCATTCTTGTCGGAACTGGAATGTGTCCAGCAGGCTGGTCATTCTTGTCGGAACTGGAACGTGTCCAGCAGGCTGGTGATTCTTGTCGGAACTCGAATGCCAATAATTTCCAAGAGTTTCGGCCAATCGATCATTCCATTCCCGCCTTGAACAGTACAATCAGTTGATTGCTAATATTCCCCGATCAGAGAGACTTATCAAATGGAGATTAGATAACAATACATTATATTATAACTTGTACTGTTCACATTCATAGATTATGTCGAGGACAATACATGCCACAATACATGGCTGAGAAGTGGAGGGATAACTAAGGACTTGTTTTTGCAATAAAGTGTTAAATAAATGCTTTTCTGTTACAATTCGCAATATGACAGTTTCATATTTATTAACACAACACGGAATTGTTTCTGTTATCAAGATTGTTTTCTTTAACTTTGCGTGCAAAACATATTGTTTAATGAATAACAGTAAAACACGTCTTGTTGTTTTAATAACAATGTTAGTCTATACCAAATAGTTAATGAATACTTTAGGCCTTTATATTGCACTTCGATGCCCTTATCTGTATTATTGTCTTCACTGTCATTAAATGGTCCACTTGTATCTGTAGACTCCTTCAAAACATTATAAGCAATGGCCTTTTTCACATTTTGCTCAGATCGCAGTTGTCTGGCTGGAGGATCCATCACGTTTTTCAATTTCGGGAGATTCAAAGAGAGGACTGCGGATTTATATTTTTATGGCATATGGGGGAGTAGTGAAGCAATGTGCGTTTAAATAGGGTTAAGGAACAGTCTTACTTGAAGTGCTCGGAGTATAGGTATTCTAGCATTTTTTTAATTAACGTTGTCTTTGCAAGCGTTTGGATCCAGCAATTCTTAAGGTACTCTATCGATGATAATCCCATCGGGAAAATCGGCACTGTCAAATACATTGGCATCATGTTCAACAGTAAATATACGTTACATTCGGCAGTCGTATCGAGAACACAGTAGTGGGGGAATTTATTTGAATAAAGATATTGTAACACAGTTGAAAGAATTGTTTTTTAGCCATAAAAAGTATCTAATATTTATTGTTTTAATAAGGAACATGTTCGCTTTTAGCTTTTATGCCTTCTTGTTCACGTTTTGTGATGGATTCAATAGGTTTTGGTCCAGTTTTCCAATATTGGCTCATCCCGACACCACACGTTAATGCCTGCGTCAATCCTCTCCTGTTCCACTGTACGGCCTGTTTCCCTGATCCCGCCTTTACAAATAGTCCACACATTTCCAATCGGATTGATATCAGGAGAGGGTAATACTGTCACCTTGGAAATAGTTAGTTAATCATCACCTTAGATTAGTGTCACGGTGCAGAATCTTCCTGGAATACTGCTTCTCCATTTATATTGTCTTTCTCCAGATCATTTATCCATCTGGTGGCGGTGGTCTTGTCCTTTTCATTGTTGGCTGGTGTGCAATGGCACACTCGTAAGAAAAAAATCGCTTTGAAAAAAAGTTTCGCTTTGTAAAGGCTGTAAAGGTTGGCCTCCTCTACTTTAAATGTAATAATAAAGTGTGGTAAAAGCAATAAAAGATAATTCTTTATAATTTACATTATTTATTTATTTCACATTTGATACAGAATTAATTCAATTACATTAAACAACTAAAGCAAGAAAATTATGAATAAAAGTCGAGATATAAAGATATAAAGATGAGGTGTGCACCTTGAAACCGGTAGGGTTATACCGTTACATAAAGTGGAATAAACAGTGTTTGATAAAACAAATAACAATATCTTTAAACATCCACAATGTTAATGCCTTAACTATAAATAATATAATAACATAAAATAGCCAACTAAATATTTCTCGTTTTTTACCGCAAATGAATCAGTTTCTGAAGAAAGTCACAACTACTGAAGGGAAACATTGAAAAAAAATTCAAAGCTTTCATCTTAAATACGAGACTTGAAAACGTCGATTACACTGAGGAACAATTTCGGAATTTTTTTGTCGCTTCTCAAACAAATAAGCTTAACATTCCAGAAAATAACTTAGATATTATTACCTAAACATGCATCGGTCACTTTTGCTCCAACTGACATGACCCCTGAAATGGGCACAGCTCTAGTATGGGACCGCCTCATTTCAAAAAAAAAAATAATTTTAAAACACATTTACGAAGAAATAAAGTTGATTTGATGCACATAATAATGATTTATTCAACAAAAAACTCAAAATCTCAAAAATAAAAACTTGCCCAATAAAGGGTTAAATAATAACTTGCCCTATAAAGGGTTAAAACTTGCCCAATAAAGGGTTAAATAATAACTTGCCCTATAAAGGGTTAAAACTTGCTCAATAAAGGGTTAAATAATAACTTGCCCTATAAAGGGTTAAAACTTGCTCAATAAAGGGTTAAATAATAACTTGCCCTATAAAGGGTTAAAACTTGCTCAATAAAGGGTTAAATAATAACTTGCCCTATAAAGGGTTAAAACTTGCTCAATAAAGGGTTAAATAATAACTTGCCCTATAAAGGGTTAAAACTTGCTCAATAAAGGGTTAAATAATAACTTGCCCTATAAAGGGTTAAATAATAAACTTGAATCGATGCATAGTGAATGATTGAAATGAAGAATAATGAATGTATTCTGCGTAGGCAGACCATCCTTAGTATAAATCAAGGTTTGTGTAGTTCATAACGGTAGATCTCATATCTGTTGAAGTGTTTTGAATCCCGATGGAGTATTGGAAGTATCTCATGGAATGTTACGGGTTTAAAACGTCGATTATTTCTAAACACTCTGCTTGAAGCGATGGACTGTCTTTAAATATATCACATCTATATTTGGCTAACTCGAGTGCAGTTCTACCTTGGCTGTCTTTGATGTCTGGATCTGCACCCGCTCCGTTTTCTTCCACTGGAGTTAGCAACCATTTCACTGTCGATAGTTCTCTATAATATACAGCGGCATGTAATGGCGTATTTCCCCACCTATCCTTCACATTAACATCACCTCCACATCCGCCCGAGTCTGCAGGTAAAAGCAGCCAGCGTAACATTTCGTTGTGCCCCCTCACAGCGGAAAGTAGAATAATATAATTTAGTTTTACATTTGCTTCGTCAATATCTTCTTCCATCTCAGCATTATACAACCATTTGATTAATGCAAACTTTAAATCAAGTTCGGAATCTTGTGAAGATATATAAATATTTCGCTCAGAATCCGGTATCAGTAATTCGATAAGTAGTTTCAAGGTTCTTTTATTATGAATGCGCAATACAATATCGTTCATATATAAACCACCTGAAACAAATTCATATCTCAAGAGTTCGCGACACAATTCTACTTCTCCGATACCACTTAGAAGTGCTAACATAATATTAGTATGACCTTCTCGTGCGGCTTGGATAAAACTACCAAAGTGTTGGAATCCGCCATCGTTTGAAAGTTTAAGAGCTATCGGCGATACACTTTTACTGCTGTTATCAGCAAAGGCGTATTTCTTTTCGGCACCTTCTAAATTCATATTTAAGAATATTCTCGTAACATCATATTCGTATGCAAATAAAATTTCTGTGTGAATAAAATCATAAAATTCTTCGTTATGGTGAGCTGAATTGGCCACGTGGTCTGCAACTAGATATTCCGCGATAGTACGGTGGATGAAAACCGGTATCTCACCATTTATAGTAACAATTAACCCACGCTTCTCTCTATGCTCGCGTATTCTTTCGATTGATTCATTCACATCAGTTTTATCAAACAACCTTTTAAAGTCTTTGATTGATTTATCCACATCGGCGTTATCAAACAACCTTTTAAAGTGTTTGAATGATTCAACCACATCGGCGTTATCAAACAACCTTTTAAAGTCTTCCTCAGGCAAAACAGTTTTCAATGCCAACAATTTATGCTGTTCCAAACACTTCTCGTAAATTGATTTTTCGTTTTCCACAGCAGCGCATGTTTTGCTCGACTTGAGTTTATCTGTTTTAAATATTTCTATTTTTATCTTTATGAAATTCGTGTATAAGAAATGTAAATTTATATCCGGAATATTTGCAACTACCGTACCATTTAGTTGGACATACTGTCTACACCCGAGCCATTTGTAAGTATTGTCCTCAGGTGAGTCGAGCATAACTTCAGCTAACAGTCTTGTTAGAAGAGGAATTCCAGTAAATTCTAACTCCCGATCGTCAATTGCATCACTAAATACGTCAAGCAGGGTTTTGGCGTATTTCTCGATATGACAAGCAGATTCATTGTTTGAATTTAATGCATATTTCCAATATTTAATGAGGAAATTAAGTTGATCCTCATGAAAAAACTTTTCCAGTGTTAGAATGAACGGATCAAAATATTTAACAAGTTCCTTACGTAAATGTGATCTCGAAGTGAGTAAAATTTTACTTATTTTCGATCGCATCAGCAACTTAATCCAATTAATAATGAACTCCATATAATCAGGACAAACTTCATCTACACCATCGAGAATAAGAACCACGTTACCATGAACAAGGCACGCGTACCTCAGAACCTCATTCTCTAAGTCGTTACTTAAATAATGTTGAGGGATTAACACTTCGTTGATAAGGAACGAAACTGCTTCTTTCTCATCATTAATTTTGGGTTCTTTGTTTTTGTGTTCTGAGAATATTTTTGATAACTGATTTAGGTCCAGTCGTATCACCCAATTATTTGGATGTTGATTTTTAACACTTTTACACATGTTGGAGAGCACAGTACTCTTTCCCATACCAGCCACGTCCATTATCAATATCACTGTTTTGGACGTCATTTCCTCTAATGAATCATCCTCATTGTATATTTCTTTTATCCTTGATTTGATTGATTGATCATGTGTATCTTCTACAGAGCATCCACTGTCTGCAATGACACTATGTTTTGTTTCTTCTTGTAAATCGTCTCTCTTGAACCGTCTGCGTATATAATACGGAAGGTTTTCACTAAATTTAGGGAGATTACCTCCCAGAGACAATTTCTTGCCACACAAATCCGAATAATACTTTTTATTTTCTAAAAACCAATTACAGAATTTCTGCTGATATTTGCATGATAAATTAACATTTCCATCTTGTCCCATCATTCCTTTTAAAAAAACTTCTTCCCCTTGAAGCGAGAGTGATTTGTTTAACGTACGTTCAATAGTTTCTTTGTTAAAATCGTTTATATTGACTGTTATATTCGCTTGTTTAAATTTGGGCATTTCATTATTTTCGATATTGATAAAAGGATCGTTGAAAATTTTAATTGGCCTTACAATAATGATTTTTTTATCCATTACTGAAGGTAATATATTAAAAAACTGCGAAAACAGAACAAAATCAAATTCTGTATCGAGTATAATTATTAAAAATTTAACATATCCTTTCATTTTAAACGTTTTTAAAAAATTTTCAGTATTTCTGCAAAGTTTTTCTGACGATACAAACACATAATCATCTTTATGGTTAGATTGCAATGCTTGCAACACTTGTATACTGGCTAAAGTAGGATTAGAGCATATACAATTAAACAGTTGTATATCTGGAGAACTGTTATTCAGAAAGCACTTAATATTAGGATCAATTTCGTTATAAACCATTTTGTAGTTTTCCAATTCTTTTACTAAGTCCCGACTTAATCCCTCTGTTACACCGAATGTAGAAATATCGTTGTTTATATTGTCTATTAAAGAATTTAAATGTACCATAGATAAATACGTACCTTCTGATTCTTTTATCCATTCAATAATACGAGATAATAAATATTTCGCGACGATATTTGAGTTGATAAGCTTTATTTTTTTCCCCGTTAAAGTCTCAATTTCCTTATCGATGTCTTCCTCAGTCAGATTAACCATCCAAATAAATTTATTAAAAAACTCGTCGATAAAATATTCTTCAAAAAATACATGGAAATTAGAAAGATCGAAACGGTAATTAGAAATATCTTTTATATTATCATTTAATTTTGTTATTAAACGACTTAAAGAACTTTCATTTGTGTCCAACAGGTTTTTTTTTAATTTGTAAATATTTTCTTTTTTTATAAAAATGTGTTCGGCAACTAAATCCATTTGATACTGAATGATTGGATCAGGTGAATTAATGTGAATCACTGAAGACGTGGGATTTTGTACGCATTCAAATATAAGATTATATAATTGTTCAAAATCTGTGTCAGTATAAGATTTAAACTGTTTTATTTCAACATAAAACTTGAAAAAGCTCTGTTGCACTGGAAAGGATTTCTTTTTATATTCACTTTTAAACCGAGTCTCATTGATTTTTAAATTTTTCAGCAGTACTTGTTTTATATTTTCAGCATGTTCCGATAAACCAGACTTTGAATTTAAAAAACCTTCTTTAAATTTTATTGACCGTTCCCCGTTTTCAGTCGTAAATTCCCAAATTTCTTCAGCAAGTGTTTTGTGATAACGCGCAGGTATATTCGGTATAACAGATAAAGTATTAACGGATTTTAAAATTTTAAATAAATCAGTCATCGATGGGCGAACGATGGCGTCAAATATGCAAAGTTCAATGAAATCGGATATTTTCGATACAGACTTATCTAATTTCAACGTAAAAAGATTATTTCCTCCCGCTGTTTTGAGTATAGGATCGACCGAAACTTGCGGTACGAGTTGAACACCATCATTTTTCAAGTTTTCTGAATTAAAGTTGCCACTCGTACATAGAATGTATTCATTCTTATCGTTGTAAGAAAAGTTGACACTTTTCCTTATTTGATAGTACGATGTAAAGTATTTTAATAAATCAAATGGACCGGCGCCTTTCTCGAGCAGGTCCGGTGTTGAGATGAGTTGACTTTTGTCTTTCTTACTTTTACACTGAAAGAATTTATGAACTTCTTTTCCATCTTTGTCTTTGTATTTGATGAAACTATCGTCAAACTTATGCGCTTGATCTGCTTCAGCACCTAATCTGAAATCTTTGTATAATAGTCCTTTTAAGAAACAAAGTACGAGGAATTTAAATTGGTACGTGAATCCATGTAAAGTATCGGCTAAACCTGATTTCTTGTACTGTTCTTCAGCAACAGGTGTGTCTTCAAGAACACTGGCTGAAGGGGTAGGTTCATTGTGAAGTCGTTGACAGTATCTCTGTTCTTTTACCTGAAAACAAAAGATACAAAATGTTTTATTTACGCTTTTGTGTATATGGTTATACTCTTACCTGATTGGATCAAAATCTGTTAAGATGGTATCCCACAGCATTATTCCTAACAGGTTGTCCCGAAAGTAATGTCATATCTTAGGTTTAATGCGTAGCGATCGACTTAACCAAGCTTCATTAAATGCTGGTGAGTTTCGATAATGTTAGCAACTGAAACCAGTCAAAACTGTAAGAACAGATGGAAATGAAGACAGCCTCTCTCAGTGCCCGGCCTGTTTATCAGGAATCCTGATTTGTGTAAAGGGTTTACTAACATTACTATATTTAACTAAATATTAATAATATTATACTTAAACTTTGTGCATTTAGCGCAGTTTAGAGAGCAAACTCTCCTTAATGGAGAGTTTGCTCTCTAAACTGCTCTTGGGATTAGAACCTAATTTTATTGAAAGGATTAAAATATTGCAAAAAATAAAATAAGGCAAATATAAAGATAGAAAAGTGGCCACTGTGGCCATTAGATTATAAATGTCTCCGTATCTGCATAAGTAAAAAAAAATTGTTAAGAATACCGCAGAAAAGTACTAAGCGAAGACGAATCACGAAGAAATCTTTGTATGGAAGTGAAGATGAATTGCAGAGTTTGATAAGTAAACAGTATGAGAGATGCGAAGAGAAAGATCTGAGAATGAATGTTGCATAATCCAAAGTAATGGGGATAGAAAAGTTTGAAAAGAAAAGTAAATGTGATGTTTGGAGGAATTATGAAAGATTGGAGCGAGTTGAGGTATTCTGCTATTTGGGTAGTATTGTCTATGATTATGGATGAGTTAATAAGGGGTTTGATATTATACGGCGTGTAGCGATATGAAACAAAGTCAATAGAGCATTTAAACATTTATACTCGAACTGAACAGTATCAACATCTGCTAAGATGATAGTCCACCAGGGTATATTGCTGCCAACATTGATGTATAGTCGTGAAACGTGGACGTGGTAAAGACTACAAAGAGCAGAATAAATAACTGGTGTAGAAAAGCGTGCAGTGAGTGAGTATGTATGGCAATGCGGAATGCAGTGATTAGGGAGGAATTAGTCCGGTCCTGTGTACTATGCTCAGGTATGGGAGAATTCGCTAATTCACTTTATTGTGGAGATCATTGTTGCTGGAGATATGTACTCGGAAGTTCTGGACTGATTCGGAAGTAGTTTTGTATTTTTTGGATAGATTAATAATTTATTTATATAAAGAAACGATTGAATGTACCCTAGAATAAAAACAATAAAGATGGAAGGGCCAGTGGTGAGGGCTCAACACATTAAGAAAGACAGTGGTGAGGGCACAACACATTAAGAAGGACAGTGGTGAGGGCTCAACACATTAAGAAGGACAGTGGTGAGGGCACAACACATTAAGAAGGATAGTGGTGAGGGCTCAACACATTGAGAAGGACAGTGGTGAGGGCACAACACATTAAGAAGGACAGAATATGAAAAAAAAAACAGAAATAAATTTACGCCATTACAACAGAAATAATGAGAAAAAAAAGGTATCAAATCATGGATTCGAATGGAGTTCATTACGAGTACCACCTCCATCTTCAAGGCGTCGGGCATCAAACATTCTCACCAAAAATTAAGTGGATTTCAAAAATGTGTGTGGATGCGTGCAAGAGCAATCATTCTCCATCTTCAAATATAACTGTAGAAGAACGTTTGGCAAGCTTTAGAGGGAATTGTTCATTTCGCGTGTACAAGTCTAAACTTGGTAAATATGGCATCAACATTTGGGTTGCTGCTGACTCTACGACGGCATATGATACATAACAAATTTACAGGTTTATTCTGGTATGATAAATAATCGAAGAGAGATAAATCCATAAGGTCCCTGAGTAGTCATGGAAATGGTTCAACCGCAGTATGACACTAATAGGGGGATAACCACAGACAATTGTTTTACCTCCATCAAATTAGCCGGTGATCTTTTATAACAAGGTTTAACTCTAACTGGCACGCTTCGAAAAAATAAAAGAGAAATCCCCCTTGAATTTATATCGCCTAGAGAGAAAACAATCCATCCTCGTGGTAGTATGTTTGGTTTTGCTGAAAATAAAATACTTGTTTCGTGTGTACCACGGAAAAATAAAGCAGTATTATTATTATCCACTCAATTCAATGATGCAGAAATTAATAATTCAGAAAAACAAAAGCCATTAATTATAAATCATTATGATAATACGAAAATTGGAGTAGATACGGGAGACCAAATGACCGTCTTTTTTATGGAAATTATAGATATGGCTGCATTGAATGCATACCTCTTATGTATCGATAAATATCCAGAGTGGAAACAAAATAATAAATGCGTCTGAAAACATTTCATAAGATAGTTAAGTTGGGAATTGGCAAAGCCCAATATCCTAAAAAAGAAAAATAGCAACATCAAATATCACAAGCAACAACAAGATGCTTTCAATACAGTTTTAACATATTGTGGCGAGTCAATACCCGAAACATCAGTAAATAATATTCTGTAAGCACCCCGTGAGGTCCTCAAAAGAGTAAGTTGCGGGTTTTGTTAAAAAAAATCGAAAAAAAGAACCAGGCTATTTTGCAATATTTGTCGAACACCTGCGTGTTTAGTATACAATCGTAGAATAGAAACCGAAGTTATTAAGTGCCCCAATTGCGATAGACTTTCTCCACAGGATTAAACTGTGATTATACGAGTATGTTTAATTAAGTGTTTATATTTTCCAAATTGCATATTTAATTGATTTGAATTTTGTGTTTGTTTTTATATTATTATTTTTGAATCTATATATTCGTTTTATATTTTGTAAATACCAGTATGTTATTGATTGTCTTAATTCGAATTATATTTTTATTGCCAAAAAAATACACGCTTCATTTTATTGTATAATTTTATAATATTTTTTTTAAAAGGTCGGAAATCATTATTACGCATGCGCAGGAGAGGGGCATCCTGAGCGTTGCGCAGACAGAATGACGCAGTGATAAAATGATATTCTTATAGAAATGTCGCCTCTCTGTTTCAGCTCTCATTTTATCATTTCTTGCACTTATTTTATATTATTCGACGTTTTAATACATGATAAAATGATTTTTATAGCTAATTACAAAAATAACTTAGAAGATTTTGCATCATTTTAATTTAAAACATCCATTTTTAACCGTACACTTAGAGTCCAGCAATGTAGCTGGCGGGATGTTTTAGCACAGTAAGGCAAGTGTTAACAGACTGGTGTCTAGATAATTGCGAATCAAAAGACCAGAATAATAAAAATTACAATAATTTACAAACGCAACAATGTTTTTAAATTTAGTTATTGATTTTTAATTTTTGTTATGTCCCCAATCTCATTTTTCGAGACAAGTAACTTATCTTTTAAATTTAATTTAACGTGATACTTGGTAACGATGGGCATTGGGTTGGGACACACAATGACCAGTGTAAATAAGGGCTCTAGATATTAATTAATCCAACAATATATTCCTTTAAAACCACGGTTTGATATAATAAGAATGAACAAGACGGAAGTATCATTCTATAATTTCAGCATAGGAATGTGTCCTGCAGCCTGGTCATTCTTGTCAGAACTCGAATGCTAATCAATTCCAAGAGTTTCGGACAATCGGTCATTCCATTCAAGACTTTGATAAGTACAATCAAGTCCGCTAATATTCTCCGATCAGAGAGACTTGTTAAATTAAGGTTAGATAATAACAAATGGTAATTTACATCATTCATATTCATGGATTATGCCAAAGAGAATACTTACCACGGGCTGAGGAGTGGAGGGGACACCAAGGCCTTCAGCATTCTGTTGAGGATGCGACAAAGGGTCTGAAATATAAAGATAAATGCGTCATAATTTTTTTTACAGTTGTGCTCTTGCATAAAAAAGTAAAATTACGGTGGGTTATGCATTTTTTGATAAACGTGGATGAAGTGATCGAATATGTGGATGAAGCGAGAGCTGTGCGCATGTGCAGAAATACATGGAGGTTTGTCTTCTATACCTACCACAAAAGGGATACAGCGTTGTGGTACACGATAGTCTATCCCTCGTGTTACATATGAATAGAAAAAAAATAATAAAATAAATAATGCGTTATTATTAATAAAATAAATAATGCGTTAATCATCACTGTTTTATATGAATTCACTACCGATCTCAAAGACCTCCGTCTTCCTCGTCAGGTAAAGCTAAACTCTTTGAAACCGGTAGTGAACTCAAATAAAACAGTGTTGAATACACATTAAACATAAGTGTTTTACCTATTTTCTTAAAAAAGTATAAACATGACATCAAAATGTGAAATAAAAGTATTTTGTTCGATTCAAGAAGTAATAATAAATATTGTTTAATTTCACATAAAATACAACATCTTAAAGGACGGCCCAACATAAGCTATGTCAGTGTCAGTGTTTAGTATAAGAAAAAGCCTTACCTCTCGATAAAGAGCTAGATGGTGCCAGATTAGAGATATCAGTGGTGGGTCCCTGCTTCCAGATACGAAGTACACATTCGCTGTCTCTTTCAGGCATAGACTGCAGGAGCTGCAAGAGCTGCTTTTGCTCTTTTGTTTCGTTGTACGGAGTATCCTCTTTTAACGGAGTCATATTTATATCTGCAAATTTACACACAAGTTATATGATCTGGGTTCATTTAAAGTGAGAACTCAATTTATATGGATCTGGGTTGATTTAAAGTGAACACTCAATTTATATAGATCTGGGTTAATTTAAAGTCAATACGCAATTTATATCGATCTGGGTTAATTGAAAGTGAACACTCAATTTATTATACATGTATCTGGGTTAATTTAAAGTGAATACGCAATTTATATGGATCTGGGTTAATTGAAAGTGAACACTCAATTTATTATACATGTATCTGGGTTAATTTAAAGTGAATACGCAATTTATATGGATCTGGGTTAATTGAAAGTGAACACTCAATTTATTATACATGTATCTGGGTTAATTTGAAGTGAATACGCAATTTATATGGATCTGGGTTAATTGAAAGTGAACACTCAATTTATATAGATTGCATTAATTGTATTCAATAAATTAAAATATAAAAATAGTTTTATGGTTTATAAATCATGGAAAAATAGTGAAATCATGGAAGATGTATTATTCCGAAAGAAGGAAATATAAAAACTCAGAGAAATCATAGGAGCTGTATGAGTAGTTGTATGAATTTAGAAGATGGAAAACATGTTAATCGCGATAGGAAGGCCTGGTGGGTGGTGCCTAGACGCGATGGTGGTTGTACGAGTATAATCACGATGTGTCCCTCGTGGGATAGGCAGAGATAATAGATATCCCAACTTTTATATCCAAGCAAAACTTCGCGTTCTCATTCACTTTCGCTTGCTCTACATTTCATGCACATTCTTTAATAAGATTTGAGCTGAAAAACATATCTATGTTCTCGTGGCTGAACTCGCCCTATATTGGTGGGGTGTATCTCGACCGGGGGACGTTACGAGATGACTTCACACCTTTTGCTAGCTTCTCTCTCGAAGCTACTTCCTGCTCCCATATTTACCTTGAGTTATGTCAGATTACGGAATGTACTCGTATTTATATAATATATGTACATATTATGTTGCTATCAATATACCTATATTTATTTATTATTCATACTTCTTACTTTACCTTCTTTCTAAATACGCTCTTATTGATCCAACCACTTCTTCCTCGGCCTACCTCTTACAAGCACTCCTTGCACTTTAGACTCGTATATTCGTTAAGTTATTCTTTCATCATTCCTTCTCTCTACATGTCCAAGCCATCTGAAAGCTACTTTCCTCATCTCACTTAAAATATCCATTTTATCTACACATTTATTTCTGATGTCTTCATTCCGCATTGTTTCGTACATTGACACGAACTGAATCTGACTTACACGAATCAGTTTAATGATGAAGAAATACTTTTCTAGTTTTAATCTAATTTGAACACTTACCCTTATCCATAATCACAACAGACTATTTGAGATGTTTTATAAAATGTTAGTTTGCAAGGCGAGTCCAAGGAGAAATGATTATCCGTTCTACGAGTATTGATGCAGCATTTATAATGTTGTTTGATCAGCTTTGACGCCTCTTGATAAGATAACATAAAAACGGTTAATATCGTTATTTTTAATATTACAAACCATGATATCTGATCTTGGGAGAATAATATTTAATATTAATCAAAATTTAAAAAATTATGTTCGAATTCACAACATTTTCTTGATATTATTTACCGGTGAATCACAAATTATAGCACATCCAAACTTTAGTAAACTTTTACTATTTAGCACTCATGACGGTTTTAAGGATATTTCACAAAATTTTAGTCTTCTAGAGCAGCGGTCGCCAAACTTTAGGACCTCACGGACCACCAAATTCATAATTTTAAATCCCGCGGACCACTAATAGGATTTTAGTGTTAAATATTTTAAGAAAAAAGTGACCAAAGAACACACACCATAAAATATACATAGTTAATAAAATAAAACGATTAATTGTAACCAAATTATGAAAGCTTTATTAACCTTCCCGTAACCATAATGTATGGTAACATTCGTGGTAAGAGGAGCTCAAGGTATTAATATCTCACTTAATAGGCTGTATATCATTTTAGCATTATACATTTCTAGTGTTATGGATGTTCCGGCTCGCTTGAAATAAGATTATGCATCCAATGATGTTACTGTAAGACGTAAAACTGCATTTACCACATTGTAAGCAGAGATCGGTACCGCATTTTGATGGCTGTGACAGATAAAAAGGCATTTTCACATAAATATGGTAAGTTGGGGAGAATTGAACAGAATTGTCATCGCCTTTTCACTAAGCAAAGGGTGTTCACTTTTTATGGAAAGTCAAAACTGAGGTCTTGATAAGGACGAAAGGTATTTAGCTTTGAGAGTGTCGTCGGACAATAGGGCGATGAGGTTTTCTTTTAGATGAATGCTTAAATTAGTATCCTGAATGTTCACTGCAAACGGATCTATCATATTAACCACATATTACCATGTCTGGGGTCTTCATTCTTTGGGTCATAGGTCCTTGCAAGGATATGTTTAGTTCATTTAACAGCGTAGTGTGAACACGTCCTTAAGTTGTCCTTGCAAGGATATGTTTAGTTCATTTAACAGCGTAGTGTGAACACGTCCTTAAGTTGTCCTTGCAAGGATATGTTTAGTTCATTTAACAGCGTAGTGTGAACACGTCCTTAAGTTGTCCTTGCAAGGATATGTTTAGTTCATTTAACAGCGTAGTGTGAACACGTCCTTAAGTTGTCATTGCAAGGATATATTTAGTTCATTTAACAGCGTAGTGTGAACACGTCCTTAAGTTGTCCTTGCAAGGATATGTTTAGTTCATTTAACAGCGTAGTGTGAACACGTCCTTAATTTATCCTTGCAAGGATATGTTTAGTTCATTTAACAGCGTAGAGTGAACACGTCCTTAAGTTGTCCTTGCAAGGATATGTTTAGTTCATTTAACAGCGTAGTGTGAACACGTCCTTAAGTTGTCCTTGCAAGGATATGTTTAGTTCATTTAACAGCGTAGTGTGAACACGTCCTTAAGCTGTCCTTGCAAGGATATATTTAGTTCATTTAACAGCGTAGTGTGAACACGTCCTTAAGTTGTCCTTGCAAGGATATGTTTAGTTCATTTAACAGCGTAGTGTGAACACGTCCTTAATTTATCCTTGCAAGGATATGTTTAGTTCATTTAACAGCGTAGTATGAACACGTCCTTAAGTTGTCCTTGCAAGGATATGTTTAGTTCATGTCGGGTCAATATTTTGCCCCTCGACAGCCATCAACCATCTCACCTCAACATGACGAAGAAGATGAGTATACTCGGAACCCATTTCTTCGCAAAGTGCCTCAAATTTTCGAGAATTGAGTGCTTTGTGTCGAATATCCTTTATAATTTCAATGACATTTGAAAATACTTCGTGTAGTTCTGGGGACATTTTTTTCGCTGCAATTAAGCGAACAGAAATTAAGCGAACAGAGTACATAGTTCTTCAAGTAACTCTCCTTCACACACAACCCTCACAGAGCTGGTTGTTCTACCCGCTACCCGGCAAATTAAGCGAACAGAGTACATAGTTCTTCAAGTAACTCTCCTTCACACACAACCCTCACAGAGCTGGTTGTTCTACCCGCTACCCGGCAAATTAAGCGAACAGAGTACATAGTTCTTCAAGTAACTCTGCTTCACACAAAACCCTCACGAAACAAAGAAGGAGTTCTTTGTTTGTAATGTCCGTAGATCCGTAGTCGTCAAGTTGAATTGAATTAAATTATGAATTTAATAGTTCATTGTCCTGTAGCGCACCAAGGTCTACCTTTTAGTGTCAGAGATATGAGTGGCGTGTGTAGCTTTAGGAAATACTTTAAGGCAATGCTTTTTGGGAGGTCTTATCAAAATGTATGATGATAACATATATGAACACAACACCCTTCACTTAATATACCGCTGAATGTATTACTATCACATTCATTCATTCATTCATTACTAAAACAAATATTTCTAATAATAAAACAAATAATATTTACAATAAAACCCGAGGAAAAGATACATTACAGTCAAATAAATCGGGATAAAAAAACTACCGATTTGCTGAAAATAATGCATTTCTAAAGCAAGAGATTATGTGCACTTGGTCTTTTCTTTCTGCAATATTTTTTTTTTAAATTACTGGTTTATATTTAATCCACCCTCGTAATTATGCAAGTACTAACGTTGAAATTCCTCCAAAAATAACAATATACATAGTTATTAATACGATATGGACATGTCTCAAGATAGACACTTCGCACCTCACCATACCGAGCGTCACCCTTGACATTCATACGGAAAGAAAAGGACGGGACAAATTTATCAATTTATAAATTCTGCAAACAGCCTTCTTTTATAACTCCATCGACAGTGGACAGGTATATCGGTAATCTGAGCAAATTAATTTCACAAAATATGTATTCTATGTACAGAGGGAGTTTGTTGATGATTAGAGGCACTTTGTTTACAACAGAGAAAAGCCTTATGACAGGTTTGTACTGAAGGAACTCGAATAAAGGAACAGTTAAGCAATTCGTGACAATTTAAATGAAAGTTAATGATTTTATATAAAACAAGTATCATTCAGTATTCATCTGTTTTTCAGAGGTAATAAAATTAGACATATTTAGACTTGACGTACATTATAGTGGACACGGAGTTCATACCAGGTATGTAAATATGAAACCGAAATTCGCTCATAGATGGCTCTAGTTGTCAATGTAGTGACTGTCAAACCGCGCCTTTTTCTTGTGTTTACATTTGTCAAAGACTTTTAACTCACAACAATACAAGTTTCATACAACTACATATGTTTTCATAGCGTTGAACACTTCTGTTTTTGTGCCTGAAAACTACGATTTGCGGACAGCATTGATTTTCTGTTACCATTTGAAGAAAACTGCTGCAGAATCTCATCGAATGCTTGTCGAAGCTTACGGTGAGCATGCTCTTGGTAAATCACAGTGCTTCGAGTGGTTTAAAAAATTCAAAAGTTGCAATTTTGACGTGAGAAACGAAGAACGTGGAAGACCACCGAGAAAGTTTGAAGACGCCGAATTGCGAGCATTGTTGGATGAGGATGACGCTCAAACGCAACAACAACTCGCGGATCAATTAAATGTGACACGAGAAGCCGTCTCCATACGTTTAAAAGCCATGGGAAAGATCCAGAAGGCGGGAAAATGGGTTCCATATTAATCGAATGAAAGACAGCAGGAAAACCGAAAAACCACTTGCGAAATGGTGCTCGCCAGGTACAAAAGAAAATCATTTCCCCATCGAATTATGACTGGTGACGAAAAATGGATATATTTCGAGAATCCTAAGCGTAAAAGATCATAGCGAACTCCAAGCAAACCAGCGACATCGACTGCAAGGCTAAATCGCTATGGATGGAAGACAATGTTCTGTGTTTGGTGGGATCAGAAGGGTGTTATCTATTATGAGCTGCTAAAACCTAGCGAAACCGTTAATACTCAACGCTACCGACAACAAATGATGGATTTGAACCAAACATTGCTTGAAAAACGACCAGAATATCAAAAGAGGCAACACAAAGGGATTTTGCTTCATGATAATGCACTATCGTACACAGCAAAACCGGTTAAGGAAACGATTGAGGCGTTTAGTTGGCAAATACTTTCGCATGTGGCTTACTCACCAGACTTGACTCCATCCGATTGCTACTTATTTGCATTGATGGGACACGCACTTGCTTAGCAGCGCTTCACTTCTTACGAAAATGTACGAAAATGGCTCGATGATTGGTTTGCCTCAAAAGAGCAACAGTTTTTTGGCGTGCCATCCAGAAATTGCCAGAGAGATGGGAAAAATGTGTAGCTAGCGATGGGCAATACTTTTCATACAATAAATTTGTATTTTCTATAAAAAAATTGGTTTCATTGGTACAGACCCATATTTATTTTATTATGATTTAAATCTGTCATTAATTAATAGTGGGTTCGAGTTCCAAGTTGGATATATAAGGTTTAGATAAACCCATGTTTTTAACCAACTCGATAAACTGATCAAGCCAGGAACGCAACAGGGATCTCTGTGAGGTCCAAAGTAGCACTACGAAGAACTCAAAGTAGGGAGAGACGGATAATTGTCGTAGGCAGAGTTGGGCAGATGGAATGTAGAGATCACAATCATCAGCCATGATGAATTTACCATGAAGAAGAAAGTAGAAGGTCTTCCTCTTGGTTAACGAAGGCAGATACTAAACGGCGTTTATTTGAGTTGAAGATGTGAATGATTGAATCGAGATACATGCAGGTCTAAATAAAAATGGAATTAATATTGTCTGATAAATGTTTTATACCTAAATTATAAAAAAACAAGTTTATTTTTATTTAAATTTACATTCTTACTAATTGGTTAAAGAAGCAGATGCTCCTTCTAAATGTAGCTACGCTGAACAAAGCGGATCTTCTAAGACTTAATTTAAGTCAAAATATATCAGAGTCGAAGGTGACTCTGAAAGTCTTTATAAAAAATATTGGATCAAAGTGTTTGGTCTGTCTGGAGTGATGAAGTGTGAGGGGTTTGATTTGCGTGATGTATACATATGTAATTGAGTGTCACTGTTTGTCAGGTTGATGAGAATGTGCAACGGGGTTTTATATAATCCAAAATTGGAAAGACGTCACGTCAAACACATTACGTCAAACAACGTGTGTGCTATGAAAATTTTTTTTCATTTTTAATCCTTAGATACTAACTTCGATAGCAAATATATATTGGTTGTCAACATAAGTTGTGTCCGTTTTTTCCAATTGAAGAGAACAAAGGGACACAACAAAAAAAAATTACAACAAATTAGTCAATAATGTATTCTCCTTCATTATTTTACAACAAATTAGTCAATTATGTATTCTCCTTCATTATTTACAACTTCTTGCTAACGTTCTACAAGTTTTTCAATGTCTGTGCGGTAAAAACCATCCGGCCTTGACTCGAGGAATTCATCTAACCATGGAGGGTGCGGCAGGAGTTTCAAACCATGCGTTTGAATGGCATTTTTCGTAATGTTGGCGATATGAGGGCGGGCGTTATCGTGTTGCAGAATAACGCCATATTGCAGATCCGACCTTTTTTGTTGAATTTCAGTGTCAAGCCGCTGCATTAACAGAATGTATAGCTTCGCATTGACTGTCTGTGATTGCGTTCAAGTATCTCGTAGTGGATGACGTCTTGCCAATCTCACCAGATGCAAATCATCGTTTTGCGCGGAGGCAAACCTTGTTTCGCTATGGGCGTTGCTTGTTGACCATAACTCACCCATTCTTTCCGTTCCTTATATTCACATAAAGGCACCATTTTCCATCACCAGTTATGATGCGGTAAATGAACCTTTGCTTGTGACCATGCGTAGCTCGATGACGCGCGAGCAAACCAGCAGAAATTGTCGAACGTTGATTTTTATTGTTTTCATTCAAAACATGTGGAACCCAAGCGCCGAACTTCTGGACTTTTCCCATTGATTTAAGATAGCGGTATACGGTCATGTGACTACAATTCATCTGCTCAGCCAATTCTATGGTGGTTTGAAGGGGATCTTCTTGAATAATATGGTTTAAGAGGTCCTCATCGAAGTGCACTGGTCGTCCGGAACGCTCCATGTCTTTCAGGCCGAAATTACCGCCTTTGAAATGCAAAAACCATCGACGAGCTGTCCTTTCATTCATAGCATATTCAACGTACACTTCGCAAATATCGCGAGCAGCTTTGGCAGCAACGAACAGAAGGAGGTGTCGAAAATGCTTACTTTTGTCTACTTGACATTCCATTTTGAAGGCTTGTAATCAAATAAAATAATATATGTAACATAAAAGCAAACACAATATCTTGTAGAGCAGAAAACTTTCTTTCGAACGACGTATAACATTTACCATTTTGTTTTTTTTTTGGTGACAATTTTTAAATTTGGAAAAAAAACGGACACAACTTATGTTAACACCTAATATAACATATATATGGTATATACAGGAGCGGTCACAGAAATTGAATCACCTAATATTTTGAGCTTTTTCGGAAATTGCGTCAAGTGTTAATTTTATTCCACTGTTTTGTTTTCATTGCTTTTAAATAAAAAGTAGATTTTTAATAAGATTACGTAAAATCGAATCGCCTTTTCTCGTGTTAGGAATTTTTATTTAAAATGAGTAAATATTTAAAAATGGAATAATCGATTTTAAAATTAAAAAAAAAAAGACAAAATGTTTTAAACACATTTATTTTTTTGTAGAAACTCAATAAGCATTATACTTAAATACGAAATTATATTTTTTTTATTATTTTGTGCCCCCTCCTTTGGCCTTGATGAAGGCAGCAATTGGAGCGGCATTGATAAAATTAAATTTCGAATAATTGTATCCAAAATCTCTCCATCCCACATGTGCTATTTTCTAGAGCTTCCTTCAGCTATTTTGTTGTCTGGGGTTTCAATGATTATATGCTTACCAAATGATTATATGCTTACCAAATGGTTATATGCTTACCAAATGATTATATGCTTACCACCTTGTTTAATTTAAATTGAAGATATAGTTATATATATTATTCTTAATGGTTTTTGATATAATTCATATTCCAATTCAGTTAAAAAAAAAATGTGTTAGCTCCATTTATTCATTTTTACAATACAGCTCTCCCTAATTCATACAATAAACACATCTAACTAAGTAAAATTCAAAACATGTATAAAACCATTTTATCAAAGACTTATTTTATAAAAATGCGTAATTTCAACACTTATTTGAAAGCATGCCGTGATCAATTGGTAGATTGCGATTCATCGGTTGGGCACCCCTGGTATAGATACATGAAGTAAAACATGTGCTGGTTCAATATAATCTAATAAATGATGTTATAGACCAAATAAACCTGACGAACCCCTGTCATCACATGATTTTGACACCAAAAATCATAGTCAAGAAACAAAATAATACGATGCTGCCAAAAGCAAAAGATGAAAAATTGGTTAGAATTTATGCTAAGCAAGCGGATATCACAGGTTCGATTCCTGGCTGATACATTTCAAGATTAAATTTTTCCTTATGCCATTTAAAATTTGAGTTCATATTTTTTATGTCTTACTTATTATAAATTATAAAGCGAAATAAAAATAGCAGTATATAAAACTCTGCATAATAAAAGACTGCAGCAGATTAAACCTGCCATCGTCTTGTAACTTCAATCTCTTCTTTTCCATTCAAACTTTGAGCTTGATCTAGACTGCTTGCTGAAATGCTACAGCTTGCACACAATACACGCAAAGGCATATCCATCCATAGGATGGATGACAATTAAACTTGATCACGAGGGATTGCCTATCGTATAAAATATTGTATGAATCCATTAATTATTTCTTTTCATAAATATCTTCAATTTAAAGTCTTGAAATAAGAAGTTTTATTTACATAAAGAAAAAAAACATTTTTTAAATATTCCATTTTGAATTATAAATAAAACTTACAAAAATTGAAAACAGTGAAAATAATTCAGACTTTTTACTATAAAAATCAATATTTCTGATAGCATACAGTAAAAATATCACGAAATCTGTAAACATATAAAGCTTCGACATATACTCCATAGATGGCAATATATTTAGCACAGATTAACTTTATCCTAGTTTAGAACCTATTTGTTTTTAAAAGTGACTGGTATTTTACTCCTTTTAAATACATTTATTTAAATATAATAAATAATAAAATAAACATTTTAACTATTTTGAATAATGTTAGTTGAATAAAATAGTTTGATACACGAGTTCTCACTCTGAGCTCTTCAACACAAATGTTGCCATCTTTCGGAGAGGATTTTAACTAATCTATTTATGAAATCAATATAAAAAGTTTGTATTTTTAAGAATCGTTTTACTTATATCCTTTTTCTTCATCATCACCCCCCCCCCCAACCCCTTTCATTATCATCATCATCATCACCATCGAAGTAGAGTAAGCAGAAAGAACAGATCTCCATTTCACCTCAGTCTCTTGTGTGAGGCTAAATGCGACTTATTTAACCATTTAAGTACTGAATAAAATTTCATAAATAGTCACGAAATAAGTCTTTTATCCATTAAAAATAAAATTACAGATATAATTGCAAGTTTTTCTAAGTAAATAGTCATTATCTGCTGCATCTAACATATATTCACACTCAGAACTAAATAAAAATTATCCATTATTCATTAAAAAAGGAAATACAGAGAAAAGAAGGGAAAAAGCGCGAAAATATATTTTCTTTTTTTTGAGAATCATTTATTTAAAATTAGTAATAATATTGAGCGGTGCTGATAAAGAGAGAGTGAAAAAATTAAATACCTCGGAAGTGTCCTGGTGGAAGACCTTGACCCAGAAACCTAAGTCAAGTGCAGGATTGAAACATCCCGTACGGCTTTCAATAAAATGAGAAGAGTATTCTGCGATGATAATCTAAACTTGAAACTTTGACAGCGGTTAGTCAAATCCTACGTTTCGTCAGTGTTATTATATGGAGTGGAACCACGGACCCTCAAAGCTGGTAGTATGAACCTACTGGAAGCATTCGAAATGTGGATACACCGGAGAATGCTACAGATACCCTGGACGGATATAGTCAGCAACACGAGGGTTCGTCAAAGAGCCAAAGTTGATAGAGAGTTGCTGACTAATATTAAAATCCGAAAGGTGTCCTACTTGGGTCATGTACTTAGAGGAGCAAAGTACAAATTACTGCACCTGATCATCCAAGGCAAAATAGAGGGTCTAAGAGGTGTTGGCAGGAGGCAAATCTCCTGGCTCCGCAATATACATGATTTGGACTGGTATAAGGAGCGTCAGGGATCTTTTTCGGGCTGCCGGGGACAAAGATGCTTACTCTCAGGTGATAGTCAAGGTTGGGGGGACCTGACATGATACCGGCGAGAAGAAGAATAATAAAGAGCATAGCACTTAAAAAAAAACAAAACAATTTTCCAGGTTTTATCTGAAAATAAAATAAAAATATAATAAGAGTATTAGAAATATATTTTTCAAAAAAATTTTTATTTTTTATAAATGATGAATGACCATTGCATCGCCTCTACGTAGAATCTAGAGTCAAACATTGCATCGCCTCTACGTAGAATCTAGAGTCAAACATTGCATCGCCTCTACGTAGAATCTAGAGTCAAACATTGCATCGCCTCTACGTAGAATCTAGAGTCAAACATTGCATCGCCTCTACGTAGAATCTAGAGTCAAACATTGCATCGCCTCTACGTAGAATCTAGAGTCAAACATTGACAATACTTTTTATATTTGACTTCTGTGTGGTAGTCCTTGAAACAGAGATGCACACATAATGCAGATTTTCCAATGCATCAGTCGCAATAATATGTAGTTCACTTCCTTTTGCAAGCTCCTTTTTCCCTTTTCTTTTGCACGATGAGAGCATTATGATGCACACTTGACAATTGGGTTGGAATATTTTGTTCTCAAACTTTTTTGGAAAATGTTCTTCTAGCAATATTCCAGTTTTACTTTGGTCGTTTATTTTTCGTCCTCTCCTGGTAACCGGATTTTTTCTGAATTCGGCTAATAATAATCCGTCAATCACCAATTCGTAAAAAAAATTGTTTTTGGATAATTTTAGTGGAATTTTGTATATTATATGTAGCAGATATATCCATTTATCAACGTCACTTCTACCATAAAATGCCACAATGTTTGGTACCATTTTTTATGCCGCCTCGCAAATGGATAAATTGCACAAAGCTGATTGAATCTACCAACACCTCCCGTGTGCCCATTATACATTCTTTGAATGTTAGGTCTTATGGCTATTCTACGATCAACAAGCTTGGAACGAACGGGCACTTCCAATAATGTTTAATTTTCCTGTATCTTTCCAAGTATCTTTTATTTCGTTTTTCCATACAATTGGAAGGCTTCCCCTTTTCATTTTAATTTTTTAATATCAACAGGCCTTTTCTGTTAGGTCGAACAGTTCCGCATGCACCAATCTCTTCCTCTTTCAAATGTTCACACAGCTGCACACTTGTATAAAAATTGTCTGTGAAAACTACATGACCATTATTTGTATGATAGTTGAATAAAGCCTTTCCAACTCTTGTACAGCACCGTACAAAGACTGTAGAATAGACTGGTGGGGGGCTGCCGCTCGATACTCGGAGATTCGGCTCACTTTATGTTTTTCTGGTGAAAAGTAGCAGGGTGAAGAGATTCCTCTTTAGCAGGTAGAAGCTGGTCGGAAGTAAAAGGCAGTAGACTGGAGTGAACTGAGAATATATTTTTTGTCATCAAAGTCGATATTTTGCTCGGAGTGTCGGTCCGATTATCGGACACCTTACTCCTTCATCGGGCGTGTAGAATGGACTTGGGATATTTATTTTTATGGATTAGGTGGGGGTGTTAGAAAAGTTTTTAGAGAGGAGGGATAGAATTTTTTTTTTTACATATATTAAAGTTATAGATACATATAGGTTACATTTTAATATACTTATATTTTATATGTCACGAGCGTTGATAAATATGGATACAGAGAGAGAAAGGATAGTGATGTATACATAGACATAGATATTTGAATAATTATAAATATATTACGAAGCTGGGGGTGGGGGAGAACGCTGTGACTTTAGAATAAATAGTTGTACACAGATAAATATGGGGGTAAAATAGATACCTTATAATATATGTGCACTGGACATAATTCGGCACCTACCGTTCCGAATAGGGGGTCGGGGGGTGGTTCGAAGCATTTGTTTGGGCCTGGGGTGAATGAGATTTACGTTCACGTCGTAGTCCGTGAGTGAGCTGATTAGGGGGTTCGGGTGACTCGAGAGAGAGAGCTGTAGAACCTCTCGGCCAGAGAGATCGCGTATTCTCGGATGGTGGGGAGATCTAAGTCTTCGTGAAGCCGTTTGTTGCTGACAAAGTAGGGCGCATCCATAATGGTGCGCATTGCTTTGTTTTGCAACACCTGGAGTTTACGCATGTGGGTTTCGGCCGCATGGCCCCAGACCGGGATGGCGTACGTCATCTGAGGACGTATGATGGCCTTGTACAAGTTTAACTTGATACGAGGGGGCATCTTACTGTGTCTGCCCGAGAGTGGTGTGAGGGCTTTCAGAGTGCCGTACGCCCTCCCGGTGATGTTGGTGGTGTGCTTTTTCCAGGACAGCTTCGCGTCGAGACTGACGCCGAGGTATTTCACCTCGTCGCACCACGGAACGCTCTGGCCGAAAAGTTTGAGCGGTCGGATGAAGTCCAGACGTCTTCTAGAAAAACGGACTGCTGCACTCATGGAAGGGTTTATCTTAAACCTTCCAATTTCTACACCAGCGTTCCAGTCTTGGAATGAAATTTTGAATGCGACAGTAGGAATCGCAGGAGTGTTTTGAGGTTGAGAGAAAAGCCGTATCGTCCGCGTATTGTGCGGCGATAGATCGGCTGGTCTGGAGAGAGGGCATATCGCTGGTATATATGTTGTAGAGAATTGGGGAGAGGAGGGCTCCTTGGGGAACCCCCGCTTGTATGGGGTGGTGGGATGAATTTATACCGCTCACCTTGACTGAGAAGGTGCGGTCGCTTAGAAATGATGCAATGATCTGCACGAGGCGGAGAGAGATTCCGGCCTTGTGTAGTTTGAAGAGCAGTCCGTTATGCCAGACCGTGTCGAAGGCTGTCGCCACGTCCAGCGAGAGGAGGGTGGTTTGCTGTTTTCTATTATAACCAGTCACTATGTGTTCTACGACGCGAAGAAGTTGATGAGAGGTCGAGTGTCGCGTTTGAAAACCATGTTGCGTGTTTGGAATTATGTTAAGCGAGGTTATCTCGCTTGATAGGCGATCGAGGATAAGTCGTTCGAGCACTTTACCTAGGGTAGGCAGTAAGCTGATCGGGCGGTGATTTTCGGGGAGTGTCAATTTTTTACCCGGTTTCGGAAACATTATTACGTCTGCGCATTTGAGAGCGGTAGGGAAAAATCTCTGCCTGTAACAGGCATTAAAGATTGAAGTTATGGCGCAGACGGCTTTATTTGGGAGTTTCTTTAGGGTGAAGTTATTTATTGAATCTGGACCGGGAGCTCTCTTATTGTGGAGGTTGTGGATGATTTTGTGGATTTCTTACGGGGTGAAGAAATCCGAAGTCGGGGGGGGGGGGGGGGGGAGGTCGTGAGGCGATAATTTGTTTACCCTTTTTGTCGACTGACGCGGAGTGCGTCGGGTTGTTGAGGTCAGAATTTGGGGTGAAGGTGAGGGCGAGCGAGCCTGCAAATACTCGTATTTCAGCGCGATCGCGCGCCGAGAAAACTGTTCCGTTAGGGCCCTGCAGGGGGGAGGGCCGTTGAGGGGTTGTGCGGAGAGAACGAGTCAGCCTCCACTTTTTGAGTTCCTCGACTTCTAGTGATTCGATAAATTCGCCCCAGCGATCATTACGATAGCGCTGTAGGTCGAATTTGATATGTTTCACAAGACCTTAAGTGAAAACCAGACTGGAGAAAAATAATGCAAAAATATGATGACGGATTTTTGCGTTTTTTTTAAATATCAAGACCCACCCAAAACACTTAAGATGGACCCACCCAAAACACTTAAGGTGAGTTAAAACATTTATGATTAAAATCAAATTGATAAGGCTTAACACTAGCGGTTACTTTGAATCGATGTAATCCGACATATTGTATCTATTGGACCTTATTTAAGTCTCAATCTTTGTTGCAGTTTTATATACTCGTAATACAATATTTGATTACGTCGCAAATTAGGTTTAAGCTTATTTGAAAAAATATTTTTGTGACTTATCATTTCTGATGATGACTTCAATAATATCATTCGATTCCCTTTGTTTTTGTGCCAGTTCTATTTGGTTCCTAACATGACCAACTTGGTGTCGGTCTCCTTGAATAGCTTCCCCATATCGTGGCAGCATATTGCAAGTACTCGTAGTCCCAATACTGGAGCTGGGACCCACGGCTGTAGCGGCTACCGGTAGCTAAACAGAATAGAGGAACATTCTATAGTATAGTATCACATGTCGTTATAAAACCAAACAAATTATTCTTATAAAATAACATTTCAATGAAATCATGGGGTATTACAGATACAGAAATCATGGGGTATTACAGATACAGAAATCATGAAGTATTACAGATACAGAAATCATGGGGTATTACAGATACAGAAATCATGAGGTATTACAGATACAGAAATCATGGGGTATTACAGATACAGAAATCATGGGGTATTACAGAAACAGAAATCATGGGGTATTACATAAACAGAAATCATGGGGTATTAAAGATACAGAAATCATGGGGTATTACAGATACAGAAATCATGGGGTATTACAGAAACAGAAATCATAGGGTATTACTGATACAAAAATCATGGGGTATTACAGATACAGAAACGTAAGTATTGTTTTGTGTTACACTTTTGTTAAAATAAAATTTAAGCTGTCACATATTATATTATCCATGTGGCAATTTCTTCCTACTTACCAGAAATATGTTAAAATGGACTTAAGTGAAAACCAGGCTGGAATCCTTTTTCAAAAAATCTGAGCTGCAATGTGAATCGAGCTCGCAACCTCCGGGATGGAAGTCAAATGTCTTACCAACTATGTTAGGTCACGGAGGCCGTCAAGATTGTGTGTCAAGTCAGACTGTTAAGTTGCGTGTTTACATATTTTTTTCATTCATCGATCGTTGTGACATTCACTATCGAGTAATAATCCAGCCTAATAATAATGAATTATGGAAAAATAAGATATGAGTTAGAAGTGCTGTTATAGTTCGGAAATTCTAGGATGAGTCCTGTGACAGCTCACAAATTTGCCCCAATACAACCTTATGAAATGTATTTACCTAAATAACTTGCTATTTATTAGAATTGAGGCTTATATTAAAGTTGATAAAATAATTAAAATAACTGAACATCGTTACAAAGTTGTATTGGGGCAAATGTGTGAGCTGTCACAGGACTCATCCTAGAATTTCCGAACTATAATTAATTAATTAATTAATTAACATAGTAAAAGTAGCGCACTTCATCCCAAGAGTAGCTGTAAAATATGTTAGTACCATTATTACTTTTATTTAGAATATTTGAGTACTATGCTACGTTAGATTTAAAAGTAGCTGTTACCAAGATTTCCGAGAAAAAGTATTTTTTTACGTTTATAATTTCTATTATAATTATTTCTCTCTAATATTTGTAACAGCGCTACTTTACAAAGTAACTTTTAAAACACTGGGAGTTTTTATTAATCCGATTTAAGGCCAAGAAATAAACATCAAATGTTTCAGACCTATGGCAGAGGCTGTTTAATTTGAGTGTATATGTGTTAATGTGCCCTATTGACTTTGTTTCCTACCTCTACACGCCATTCGATATCTCTCTTCACTTTACCCATCATCTGAGAAAACACTACTCAAAAATCAGAAGTATTCATTATGCTCCAATCTTCCATTATTCCCCCATATGTCGCATTTGCTTTTTCTTCCACTTTTCTATCACTTTTGTAACAGCCATTCTCAGATCTTTCATGAACTTTTTTTTTTTTTTTTTTTTTTTTTATTAAACAAGTAAATTATTATACAAACATTTGTCGAGGCTATACCTATGTACAAATTTATTACTTAACTAATCTTAATTATATGTTATAATTTATGAACTTATTTAATCTTATTTTCCTACATATCATTTTATTTTATTTATTCAATCTTAATATATGAGATCTTAGAAATAATTAACACCTACATACTACTTATAACTAGATAACAATTCTTACACTAATTATTCAGCAAAAACAAGTCCACTCGTTCAGGCTACTTGTATTCCATCACATTCACTCAGACCTTGGTCGTCCCAGCTAATACTGAAGGTGGACTAGTCAGGCAACAGATAATGCTTCGGGAGCTTGTGCTTATAACGGAAGGGTAGGTCGGATTTACTCTCGTAAGCCCCCAGGGCAGCGACTAAGGGATTTCTGTGATTTTGTTGGCTTTTATAGAACTTCACGGTCCAAGCGAGAATGTGGTGTTGTAGGGTTTCTTCTCGCTGTTCAGCGTGAAGTCGGGTAAGATTTGTTCTGGGATGGGTGTTAAAAGATATCTTGAATGCCTTGTTCTGCACTCTCTGGAGTTTCAGGTGATCCGTGTTGCTCACACTACCCCAAACGGGTGCAGCATAGGTCAAGATAGGACGAATAAGGGTTTTATAGAGGAGGAGCTTATTTTTGGGTGAAAGGAAGCTGCGTCGATGAAATATCGAACTGATAGCCCCTATGCCCTTGTGACCCTTCTGTCTGATGGTATTCAAATGGGTTTTCCACGTCAGTCGCCGGTCAAGGTGCAGGCCGAGGTATTTAACCACGTCCTGCCACTCAACCAGGCAACCACCGATGAATAAGGGCATCGACGGCACTCTTTCCTTGATTTTTCGGGAGAACATGATGGCCT
This sequence comes from Odontocerum albicorne, assembly GCA_949825065.1. Lineage (NCBI taxonomy): Eukaryota > Metazoa > Arthropoda > Insecta > Trichoptera > Odontoceridae > Odontocerum > Odontocerum albicorne. Next base: position 13,837,449 of record OX463868.1, read on the forward strand.
CAGTTTTGGCGTCATTGATTTTGAGCCTCCAGTCCTGGTAGTATTTCTCAAGGATCTCAAGAGCAATCTGAAGACGGCGACCAGCTCGATCCACCTTGAGTGACGATGCGTAGCATGCCGCATCGTCAGCAAAGAGTGCGAGTTTACAGTTTGGGGGAGTAGGAATGTCGTGTGTGTAAATGTTAAATAGACATGGTCCAAGTATACTGCCTTGGGGGACACCCATAGGGATGGGCCTGGCGGATGACGTAGAATGATGAGTGGTGACTGTGAAACTTCTATTGGAAAGGTAGGATTGAAGTAGTTTCACGAGATAGAGTGGAGTGCCAGTGAGGAGAAGTTTGTGAAGAAGGCCATCATGCCAGACAGTATCAAAAGCCTTCTCAAGGTCCAGCAGTACCATGCCAGTACTTCTGTTCCTATTGAAGCCCATCGACACGTCTTCCACGACACGGGTAAGTTGCTGGACCGTGTTGTGTCTTGTTCTAAATCCAAATTGCTCATGAGGGAATGTATTATTGGATTCGTGATGGAACACTAGCCTTGAGGCAACCACTCTCTCAAGGATCTTGCCAAGACCTGGAAGAAGGCTGATGGGCCTGTAGTTAGTTGGATTTTCGGTAGGTTTATTTGGCTTGTGGATAGGAACAATGTTGGCTACTTTCCAAATACTCGGAAAATAGCCATTAAGGAGTGAGGCATTTATTATTTTAGTAAGAAAAATCCTCGCTTTGAGTGGTAACTGTTTAAGAAGGCTATTGTGTATATTGTCGGGACCGGGTGCTTTTCGTGTTTTAAGTCTGTCAAGGATACGACCAATTTCGGACGGGGTGCAAAGTTGCACCTCGTTTTGGTTGGTCGGGGAGTAAGCAAAGCTGGTGAGAGTGTCCTCGACAGCTTTATTGACATCAACATTTCCAAGGTCGGAAGTGATTGAGTACGTATTCTCATAAGCGTCCGCCAAGGCATTAGCCTTGTCACTGCCAGAAACAGCCAACCCTGAGGCTGTGCGCAGAGGTGGTATGCTTTGAGACGAGCACTTGATACCCTTGACGACTCGCCAGAGAGTACCGTTACCCGGTTCTAGAGCTGCCAATTTTCTCTGCCATAGCTGGTTTTTAAGTAGGCGGATTTCTTTTTTGATTTCATCTTGGAGGACGTTTAGAAGTGTTTTGTCACGTTTGTCTAGTGTACGTCTGTAGGTCTGTCTTTGTTTGTTTTTTAGAGATATAAGGAGTTTGATATGAGGAGTAAGAGTTATTTTGTATGGAGTGACAATTTTGAGGGGAACATTTTCATCACGGGCATTATGGATGAAGGTGGAGATGGTATCTATCGCGGTATCAATGTCCTGTGGGCTCACCAGAGTTTCTGGTGATAGGCAGAGCTGGTTGTGGAGGTAGGCTTTGTAACCCTTCCAGTCAGCATTGGCGTAGTCGTACTGCTCCCTGAGGCTAGCAATCGGCCTCACTCCCAATGTGAAGTAGACTGGGAGGTGGTCTGACGAGAGAGCTTCTAGAGCAGTCAAGCCAGAGATGTTAGGGTAGTTTTTGACTACGGCAATGTCCAGTGTAGAAGGGCTACGGGGGTTGGTGAAACAGGTATGTTGATTTGGATAGAGTATTTGACAGTTGTGGTTTTCCATATAATTGTACAGCGTCGTTCCGTTCGGGTTAGCTCTCAAGCAGTTCCAGTAACGGTGCTTGGCATTGAGGTCCCCGGCCATGATGACCTTGGGCCCCAAGGCCAGCACTGCCTCGATGTCCTTTTCCAGAAGTGAACGATAGCCGGTACAATATGCTGCCACAATTGTGACTGTCTCCCTGTCAACCTTGAGGCTGATGGCAGTAGCCTCCAAGTTTGTCAGGGCGGGCGTGAGGAGTTGGGTATGATGGATAGTGTCTCGGATGAGGATCGCGGTGCCTCCTCCTCTACCGGAAACGCGATCCGATCTATAGATGGTGAAGCCACCGGTGCCTCTCACACGAGATACAGGTTTTAACCAAGTTTCCGTTATAAGCACAATATCTATACCTGAATTGTTCACCAACAGCATCAGCTCCTCGATCTTCTGCTGCATGCTGTAAGCATTCCAGCAGAGCACTTTCATTCCAGAGAAACTCGTCATCACGCTTATCCTACGAGCTGCTCAATGATCTCGAGGTAGATCATAGTCTTCTCGAGCTTAGTGGTGCAAGAAGCGAGCCTGTTCCGGGCTCCGATGACAAGGCGCATGATGGCGAGTAACTCGCTCTCTATTTGGACACGACTTATAAACCATAACATTATTTATCATAACATTACTCCATCTACCATATACAGATTGCATTAACACTGTTAATATGGTAAATGGAGTGTTCACTTTAAATTAACCCGGATCCATATAATTTGCGTGTCAATTTTAAATTAACCCAGATCCATATTAATTTAGTGTACATTTTAAATTAACCCAGATTCATATAAATTGATTGTCCACTTAAAATTAACCTAGATCCATATAATGAAGTATTAACTTTAAATTAACCCGGATCCATATAATTTGAGTGTCCATTTTAAATTAACCAAGATCTGTATCAATTGAGTGTCCTCTTTAAAATAACCCAGATCCATATAAATGTAGTGTTCACTTTATGTAAGCCCAGATCAATATAAATGTAGTGTTCACTTTAAATGAACCCAGATCCATATAAATGTAGTGTTTACTTTAAATGAACCCAGATCCATACAAATGTAGTGTTCACTTTAAATGAACCCAGATCCATATAAATGTAGTGTTCACTTTAAATGAACCCAGATCCATATAAATGTAGTGTTCACTTTAAATGAACCCAGATCCATACAAATGTAGTGTTCACTTTAAATGAACCCAGATCCATATAAATGTAGTGTTCACTTTAAATGAACCCAGATCCATACAAATGTAGCGTTCACTTTAAATGAACCCAGATCCATATAAATGTAGTGTTCACTTTAAATGAACCCAGATCCATACAAATGTAGCGTTCACTTTAAATGAACCCAGATCCATATAAATGTAGTGTTCACTTTAAATGAACCCAGATCCATATAAATGTAGTGTTCACTTTAAATGAACCCAGATCCATATAAATGTAGTGTTCACTTTAAATGAACCCAGATCCATATAAATGTAGTGTTCACTTTAAATGAACCCAGATCCATACAAATGTAGCGTTCACTTTAAATGAACCCAGATCCATATAAATGTAGTGTTCACTTTAAATGAACCCAGATCCATACAAATGTAGTGTTCACTTTAAATGAACCCAGATCCATATAAATGTAGTGTTCACTTTAAATGAACCCAGATCCATATAAATGTAGTGTTCACTTTAAATGAACCCAGATCCATAAAACTTGTGTAAATTTACCGACGTACCATACATATCATATGACTTCGTTAAAAGAGAATACTCCGTCCAACGGAACAACAGACATTGAAACTAAGCAAGGGTAGCTTGTATCTTGGAACTCGTGCGGTCTATTCCTCAAGGAGACAGGGAACAGGTAACATGTGGCACTCGGTATCTGGAACCAGAGATCCTCTGCTGGTATCTCTAATCTGGCACCATCTCGTTCTTTATCGAGAGGTAAGTCTTTTTCTTACACTAAAACACTGACATAGTTTATATTGCATCATCTTTAAAAACACATTTGTAGGTCCAATCAAAGATATATTTTATTGTTTCTTGAATCTACGAAGACTTTTATTTCACATTTTGGTTTCACGTTAACATTTCTTTAATAAAATATATAAAATACTTTCTTTTTCAAAGAGTTCATCTTTACCTGACGAGGAAGACAGAGGACTCTGAGACCGGTAGTGAACTCAAATAAAACAGTGATGAATACAACATAAAACGCTTTATCCCTTTTGTGGTAGGTAAAGAAGACAAATCTTCACGTCTTTCTGCACATGCACACAGCTCTCGCTTCTTCCACGTATTCGATCGTCTTGGAACTTTGATATCATCTTAGAACCTTGCCACTGGAACTTTGGGTTTAGTCTGTCAAGACTGTGTGCTTGCTGCGGTGCAACAGCTTGCACACACTAAACCAATACACGAACAAGCGTATTCAATCAACTAGATGGCTGATAATCATGCTCGATCTCGATAGATAGACTATCGTGTACCATCACGCCATATCCCTTGTCGTCCGTGAACTTAATTAAACCTAATAGAGGACAAATCTCTTCGTTTTTCTAACCATGCATACTCGTACAGCTCTTGAGAGTACTTTTCAAACTGTTGGAATTGATAAGCATTCGAGTTCCGACAGAGACTTCCAGGCCGCGAGACATACTTCTATAGAATACACTATTCAGCGGATCCTCCCGTACCAAGACTGCACAGGGCCCTGTCCCTCCACTTCTCAGCCCGCGGTATGTATGGTATTCCATCTTGTTCGTTCTTATTATATGTAACAATGGTTTCAAAGGGGTATATTGTTGATTGAGCCCTTATTTACCCCAGTTATTGTATATCCCGATACAACGTCCATCGGTGCCAAGTATCATTTTTAAATGTATTTAATTATCAAATATAATCTGGCGGGCTTATTGTCAGGCGGTAATCTCTTCCAACCAACCGGACAAAAGTAAATGAAGCAAGTTACACGGTCGCAAACCACGTAACTTGCTTCCTTTACTGAACGAGCGTGTCTTACATTGGTTTGTAACTGATTCCAAAGTTTCACTGCATGGACAGTTAAGGGCGACGTAGAAACAAAAACTATGAACCGGAAAGGCCAATAAACAATCTCTGTTCTAGCGTAGCGCTAGTCCATGATCGGAAAGATGCTGAAAATTATCGGCGAGATAAAAGGACATTTATTAAATTAAACTCCACTATTTAATTTATTTTTCAAGTCTTTTGAATATTAAAGGTTTCCCTAATTCGTATTATGTTCAAACATATTAAGTACAAAAAACACGTTCAAAACAATTAAACAAAAAATTGACTCATTTGATAAAAGCAATAGTAAACATTTATTTGTTACAGTTAAACATTATGACAAAATGTGGCATTCTTATTGTAATTTGTTTCGTCCAAGTTGATCTTTATTTTGGCTCTTGCTAGGCGATGATCGCTGCCTGTTTTAAAGCTGTTGAGAACAGTGCAGACTTGGACAGTAAATCTTTTGTTTGACGGCATGTAGTCGATTTCACTTGTGTTGCCTGTTGGGCTTTTCCGTGTCCATTTTCTAGAGTCTTTCTTTTTGAAAAATGAATTCATAACATACAGTGAATTGCTCTGAGCGAACTCAACATGCCTGTTTCCTCTGCCATCTCGGGTGCCTATGCCAAATGTTCCCACTGATTCGTCATCTTTGTGGTGAGGTTGAAATCTCCGATTACAAATTGGAAGTGAGATGTGTTTGCGTTATACATATTTTGGATTTCTTGCTAGTAATCCTCGATACAATCATCGGAGTAGCTTTGCGTGGGAGCATATGTTACGTCTGTATGATGTGCATCTGATGCGTCTGTATGATGTGCATCTGATATCGTTTGATAATTTTCAAAGTTAGGCAAGCCACTCTGTCAGGAGAGCTCTCAGTTTTAATGATGTGATCTTTCCATTTCCTGTGGATGATGAATCCCGCTCCACTTGTTCTGCCATCTTCTGTACCTCTGAAATACAGATGATGCCCATCTTTCGGTTCTATCGTGTCCTCTCCTTTTCTTCTGACTTCGCCTAGCCCTACGATATCCCAATTGATTTGTCTTACTTCTTCTTGAAGTTTAGCGATATGGGCTTTACTTGATAGTGTTCTCCCTGAGTTGTTTAAAATTACGAAAAGCGTTGAGCAAGGATGTGTGATGTCACCTTGATTGTTTAATGTATATATAGATTCTTGTGTGCGGGATCTAAATGATGATATGAGAGATGTAAGAATAATGTAGGTAACTAAATGTTAGTGGATTTAGGTATACTGCTAAAATAAATATTGTAAATCAAAATAGGTTAATTAATAGCGACATTGTACTCGTATATACATACATATATAAATACATTCCGAAATTGCACATTAAAAGCAGTAAACATTTTTAAGAGAGAAACTATCAAAGGGTTTGGGCTCATCTCATAACATCCCCCCGGTCGAGATACACCCCAACAATATAGGGCGAGCCCGGCCGCGAGGACATCAGATGTTTTTCAGCCTACGCCCTATGGAATGGTTATGCTTGCTGAAAATAAAGGCGATGTCAGTGAACTAATTACCATATATGAGAGGTGACGATGAGTGAAAGGTTGTGAAAAGTGTGTGCGCTGTACCTACGGGCTAACTCTGAGGCACTGGAGCAGGTTGATGGGTTCTGATATCTGGGCAGCGTGTTTACGTGGGATGGGCGAGTTGAAAGAGGGGTTGTGACATGGAACAAGGTAAACGGAGGACTAAATGTATAATACATGTTTGAATAAAGGCGGAATGAAAACATAAGAAATGAATGCATGGATAAAATGGATATTTTAAGTAAGATGAAGAAAGTAGCTTTAATATGGTTTGGACGTGTGGAGAGAATGAATAATGATACAACGAATAAGCAAATACACAAGTCTCAGTGCGAGGTGTGCGCGGTGGAGGTAAAATGAGGGAAACCTGACTGAGTCATATGGAACTGATTTTAAGGAAGGTGAATAAGAGAAGATTTTGCATGACGAGATGTATAAATGTGAAGGAGGCGAAAATTATGCGCTTGAATAATAAAAGTTGGAGATCATTTCTTTCTAGCTACCCCAGAAGGGGTACGGCGTGATAGTAAGTACGTGTGTAACGTTTTAAATCTCAATAACAGTGAGTTTAAATTCTGAGTTGGAGCGCCCTTGGAAAGTGTTTGAACGGTGCTGTATAATATGTTATTTTATGGATAATATTATCATTTGATATTGACATACCATACATATATACAAATCATCACACCATGTCCATGCCGGGGTACTTTCATGGTGCATTTCCAAAGGTTAGATTACTGGGGCCGAAGAAAATATTGTTTCCTTAGAGTTAGAGCGTCCTTGGAAAGTGTTTGCTCTCTGAACGGTGCTGTATGGAATGTTCTTTTATGGATAATATTGTCTTACCAATTAGAGTACGAAGGTCTTCTTTCATCATTCATTTTTTCTATGTGGCAGAACCTTCTTCGTGTTTATTTCTGCATCGTCTTTCGATTCGCATTATTCTCAAATGTTCTCATTCCTTCTTGTATCATGTGTTGTTATTCCCCACATTCTTAGTTTCCACCGCATTTATCTTACTTTCATCACTTTTTGGTCATGACTAATAACTCGTATATCAAGTAAACGTATAAATAGTCTAATAATCGATACATTGCCATGAAAGTTTATGAATAGATTTTTTTGTGCCTTTTAATTATTTGCTATTTTCGCTTAATAGACGTTTCCCTTTGTCGCTCTGCAATAACTTCTCGTATCACATCCCAAGAATGTAACCTCTTTCATCTCCTCGTATAATATACTTATTAAATTACAAATTCCATCTGTCAACAGCAATCACGCAGACAGTCCGTGCTTAAGAATTGATTGATGCCGTTCCCGGGCAATAATAATATTGTGATATAAATGTGTGATATTTCCCAACCTCCTCTATCGAGATTGGATCAATAGATACGGCTGATAACTAAAGTATGTTTTTCAACTTACGTTAATTTCTTGACTTCTTATATCAGGGGTGGCCAAAGCGTCGACTGCGGTCAACTGGTCGACCGCGTAGCTATTTCTAGTCGCCCGCCTTTCTGATCGTACACATCTCTGTTATTCCGGCAATCAGCTGCTAAGGGCATGTGCGACAGAGACGATGCTCTACAAAGCCGAAGTTAGCCGATTATCGACGACAGTCTTATAGGTTATATGAGCTCACGTGGCGACCATAGCGCGGAGCGGACGTGTGTATGCGTGTGTAAAATAGTTATTGGAATTTACTTTGTGAAGAAAAATATTCATGTTTGTGGAGATGTGCGGCATATTTAACATTTTTTTCGGTTCTACTTACCTCTGCAAAACAACATTTTCTACCATGAATGCAATCAAAGCAAAACATCGCTTCCGTTTAACAGATGACCATTTGGCAGCATGTTCACGAATAGCTGTAAGTACACATGAACCACAATATGACAAGACAAGCTTGTCGTCATGCAATATGCAATGTCATGTTTCCAGCGCGTCCTCTGATACGACATACTACGAGTATATGATAAACTCTAATAGTTCATATTTACCATACAAGCACATTGTTTGCATTAATTAAAAGAAAATGAAAGAACATATTGTTGTATTTATAAACAATTTTTTATGTTTGTGTGAAGTAATCATTAATTTCTGTTATTAAAATAACTTAATATTGAATACATATTGGTATTATTGGATTGTAAATACGAGTATATACAAACAAAAGGGAGGCAGGTCGGACTGTGGTAGCTACAGAGGGATCGCACTGCTTTCGGTTGGGGGTAAATATTCAGCAGAATTGTCGTGGACAGGCTTACCAGAGTCTTGGACAGGATCACTCCAGAGTCATAGGCTGGGTTTCGTGCATCCCGTGGTACATTGGACATGATATTTACCATCAGGCCACTGCAGGAGAAATGTCGTGAGCAGGGCAGGAGTCTGTTTGCCGCTTTTGTCGATCTGGCCAAGGCTTTTGACTCGATTAATAGATATTTATTATGGAGGAGACTTGATGTCCCACCGCTTCTGACGGAGCTTCTGATCCGGCTGCATAACTGCAACAGGTGTTATGTCTCGCATGGTGGACTGGAGATTGACGCATTTGATACAAACACCGGCGTCCGCCAGGGATGCGTCCTGGCTCCAACTCTATTTATTGCTTACATGACAGCCTTTATGTTTGTCGTTGACGGACGACTTTGTGTCAGAGGAATTGAGGAGAGATACAAGACTGATGGGGGACTACATAATCTGCGTAGATTACGTGCTCAAACAAGAGTTGCTCGCACATACATCACGGAGCTGCAATATGCGGATGATTGCGCTCTTGTTGCGCATTCAGAGGAAGACCTTCGGGAGATCGTCAATGTTTATACGGAAGTGTATCAGATGTTTGGCCTGGAAATAAATGTGAAGAAAACTCAGGTGCTGACATAGCCTGTTCTGCAGGGAATGAGGTGATTCAATCACCCGACATTCGAGTGAATGGTGTGCAACTGGAGAACGTACCTAACTTTACATATCTGGGCAGCATCCTGGCTTCGAACTCTTCTCTTGATGATAAACTCAGGAGTCGCATCAGGAGTGCGTCAGCGGCTGTTGCTAGATTGAATGACAGAGTGCTCTACAGTAGAGACCATTCCCAGTCTACGAAGATATCAGTCTTTTCTATGAGCCTGAGACTTGGATTCCTTGTAGAACGCACATTTAAAGCCTTTAAATATTCCACCAGCGTTTCTGGTGGAATTTGTGACATGATCACTGGAGTGATCATGTCACAAATGTTTCGGTCCTACAACGCTCCAACTGTAAACCTAAAGAGGATATAGTTGTAAAGGCGAAATTGCGGTGGACCGGGCATGTGATACGCATGGGCGATCACAGACTCCCAAAACGCGTCTCGTATAGGGTAGTGGTGGGCAAGCGAAGAGTTGGTGGGCAGACGAAGCGCTATAAGGACAGTCTGCGAGAGTCGATTACTTTGTGCGAGGCGCCTGAGGACTGGAAGCAGGTGGCTCGGGACCGTGAGGGGTGGAGAGCCGTATGTTCCCGGGCTGATGGCATCTCAGTGGCTAGACGTGTGAGAAACAGTCTGCGTGCTGCGAACATGCGTCAACATGGCCAGGCGGCTCAGCAGGGTCCATATGTATGTGGCATTTGCGGGAGGGAGTGCGCATCCAGGATCGGGCTGTTCTCTCACAGAAGATCACACGATCGATGTGGGATAACGGTTCAAGACTGACGTTGGAGTGGCAAGGGGATCCTCGACTGCGAGGCCCGGCAACGACGGTATTATCTATGTTCATTTAAAATTTAAACTTATTTCTGGCTTTAAATTACTACTTTTCTTATGATCACTTTACACATACGATGTTAGTAGACCGCCGCCAGTTATTTAAAAAGCAGGTCGCCCGTAGTTAATAAAAGTTTGCCCACCACTGCCTTATATAATGTGTTATTTATTTCTGACCTTCACTTCACTAATCTATCTTGCATATCATAGCTTAACATTTGGAGTTGGTTCGATAAGAGAATTAGTTGAAAAATTTTTCCATGATGCCAAACAAGGTGCGTTGACAAATATTTAAAAAAAAATTTTAATCCAAAAATACTAACTTCGATAGCATATGTTATATATCACATCGATCAATAAGCCCCGGGCCTAACTACTAAAACAACATTTGTTTGCCAAAATTCTTCTTTATTCATCAACATAGTCTCCTTCAAGAGCGATACGTTCATTACAACGCTTTTCTATGCCAGCCGTGTAGACGAATTTATCTTTGGTTTCAAAACAGGTGTTAGTTTCGGCAATCACTTATTCATTGCAGCCAAATCTCTTTCCCTGGAGCATCTTTTTGAGGTCAGCGAACAGCCAATAGTCGCTGGGGGCCAAATCTGGAGAATACGGTGGGTGCAGAAGCAATTCGAAGTTCAACTCATGCAATTTGGCCATCGTTACCATCGGCTTGTGACACGGTGCATTGTCCTCATGAAAGAGAACTTTTTTCTTCTTCATATGGGGCCGTTTTTTTGCAATTTCTGCCTTCAAACGCTCCAATAACGCTATGTAATATTCGCTATTGATGGTTTTTCCCTTTTCAAGGTGATCGATGATTATTATACCATGCGCATCCCAAAATAACATCCCATAACCTTCCTGGCCGACTGTTGAGTTTTTGGTCGCTTCGGACGACTTTAACCGGCTGCTCTCCACTCAGCTGACTGTCGATTTGAATCCAGAGTATAGTGGGGGATCCAAGTTTCATCCATTATTACATATCAACGCAAAAACTTCTGTTTATTTCGCATAAACAGTGTCAAACAGCGCTCTGAATCATCGATGCATTGTTGTTTCTTTTCCATTGTGAGCAAACGCGGCACCCATTTCGAAAAAAGCTTTTTCATGACCAAATGTTCATGCAAAATAGTGTTAACACTACCAAATGATATCTTCAGGATGTCAGCTATCTCACGCAACTTTACTTTGCTATTTTCCATCACGATTTTGAGGGTTTTTTTATGTTTTCTGGTGTAACAGCCTCATTTGGACGACCAGAGCGTTCAGCATCATTTGTGTCTGTACAACCGCGTTTGAAATCAGCATCCCACCGACAAATGGTTGTTTTCGACGGAGCAGAGCCCGGATAACATTTTTGAAGCCATCGCTGAATTTGAACGGTATTTTTTTCCATTAAAAAGCAATGTTTTATCAATACACAAAATTCGTTTTTTTCCATTGTTTTGAAAAAAGCAAAAGTAGCGTCACTAAAACCACTTTGACTCAATGACACAATGTCGGAATGTCATGAAAGTTTGACACGTAACTTCTAAAGGTTCGTACGAACTGATGTGGATTGTTATTAGAGGCGCCATCTGTTGGTTACTCCCGGGACTTATTGATCGATGCAATAGGTATTGGAGAATTTGCAAAATAATTTGTCTTAGAATTTTCACATAGAAATGTGAAATAGATGACACGAACAAAAGTTTGAAATGAATCCGTTAGCGACACTAGAGCCAGTGTAGACATTTTAGATGCGGACTTGTATGACAATATTTATGACTGCCATATTTCAGTCTAGAAACTGCATTGTTAACAGACTGGCGTCTAGATAATTGCGAATCAGGAAGACCAGAATAATTAGAATTACAATAATTCACAAACGCAGGAATGTTTTTAAATTTAGTTAAGTATTGATTTTTCATTTTTGTTATGTCCACAAACTCATTTTTCGAGGCAAGTAACTTATCTTTTAAATAAAATTTAACGTGATACTTAGAACCGATGTGGATTGGATTGGGACACAATGGCTGGTGTAAATAAGGGCTCTAGATATAAATCTATCTAACAATCTATCCCTTTGAAACCACGGTTTAATATAATAAGAATGAACAAGGTGGAAGTGTCGTCCCATAATTTTAACATAGGAATGTGTCCCGCAGCCTGGTCATTCTTGTCGGAACTCGAATGCTTATCAATTCTATCAGTTTCGGACAATCATTCATCCTATTCACGACTCTAAATACAATCAAGTCCGCTAATATTCCCCGATCAGAGAGACTTATCGAATAAAGGTTAGATAATAACAAATTATAATTGATATAATTCACATTATAGATTATGTCGAGGAGAATATATACCACGGGCTGAGAAGTGGAGGAATAACTAAGGCCTTAACGCCTGAATCGAGGCATTTTTAAGGTTTGAAGAATAGTCGAAATTGGTAACGGAAAGTTATGCATGGCAAGAATCAACAAATTTGACGTCTATTTACTCTCAACACAGGTGTTACGGTGTGGAGTTTTGCAGCCTTGGCGTGTGTTCTTTATTTACATAGACTTCAGTATTACCAACAATAGATGTTGCGAGGCTGAGGTGAAAATAAGAACTAGAATGGTAAAAACTGTAATGTCAAATCTGGAAAAAGAATGGAAGAACTGAATACCATCATCACGACGAAAAGGCGCCAAGTTAAGTCTGTCCTCTTCGCAATGTTCATGTTTGGTGCGGAGACTTGAACTCTGAGAGCAAGCGTGAGACGTAGAAAATTAGCATTTGAAGTGTGGCGCTGGAGAAGGATGTTACGGATTCCATGGACAGGAAGGCGGACTAACGCCTCCATTTGAAGTGTGGCGCTGGAGAAGGATGTTACGGATTCCATGGACAGGAAGGCGGACTAACGCCTCCATTTGAAGTGTGGCACTGGAGAAGGATGTTACGGATTCCATGGACAGGAAGGCGGACTAACGCCTCCATTTGAAGTGTGGCGCTGGAGAAGGATGTTACGGATTCCATGGACAGGAAGGCGGACTAACGCCTCCATTTGAAGTGTGGCGCTGGAGAAGGATGTTACGGATTCCATGGACAGGAAGGCGGACTAACGCCTCCATTTGAAGTGTGGCGCTGGAGAAGGATGTTACGGATTCCATGGACAGGAAGGTGGACTAACGCCTCCATTCTCGAAGCACTGAGAATCACCGACAGTTTATCGACAGTATGCCTTCGGCGAGTCCTCCGATTCTTCGGGCACATTGCCTATGATCAAGGAGACGGTTTGAAGAGGTTTGTGGTTATTAGGGGCGTGGAAGGACGACGCACTAGAGGAGCAACCCAATGCTTTGGACTGACCAAGTGAGAGACGCAACTGGACAGTCTTTAACAACTGCTCTTGGAACTGCTGAGTGCAGGGATAGATGGAGAGGAGACATCGTGGGCTATCATGGAAGTTGCGGTGCTCAGTCAAGAGTTACATGACAGGATGGACATGTATATATTAGTATACACATCATCACGTTGTGTGTCGTAGAAGGAAAGTCTGGCGCTCTCCCCTTTGTGTCTACCCGATAGGGATGGCTGGAAGGCATGTATGTATTATTTATTTATTTAACACTTTTATTGAAAATATAATCCGGTGGGCTTATTACCAGGCGGCAATCTCTTCCAACCGACCAGACAAAAGTAAATGAAGCGAGTTACGTGGTCGCATAAATCATTCAAATGACTAGCCATCCCCACGAAATTCATAAATACATACGTGAGCACATTCCCACGAACCCCACAAAGTGAGATATCATTAATCAAAGGAAAAGGAAGGGATGGTGGAGAGGGAAGGACAAGAATGAGGAATGAGACACGTTATATTACTGACTAGAAAATAAGAGTTTTTTAGTCGCTTCTTAAAGCATGGCAAGGACGGAGTGAGTCTAACATTGGTTTGTAACTGGTTCCAGAGTCTCACTGCATGGACAGGAAAGGACGACGTAAAAAAAGAGGAGCGGTGAACTGGAAAAACCAATAAACAATCTCTGTTTGAGCGTAGCGCTAATCCATGATTGGAAAGACACTGAAATTTTTCGACGAGATAAGAAAGGGGGGCGGGATAGTTAAGGATATTATACAATATAGACATTCTATGAATTTGGCGTCTACTTCTAACATTCCACCAGTTCAATACCTTCTGGTATGAAGTGATATGATCGTACTTTCGTAGCTTGAAAATAAATCCTAGACAAACATTTTAAAGACGCTGTAATTTGTCCAGCTGTTCCTCTGTTACATTCAAGTAACATACGTCCGCATAGTTCAGAATCAGAAGAGCAAAGATTGCACAAGTACAATTAAGGTTTCAGTAGGCAGGAATCTTTGCAGCACTTTAAGGGAATGAAGGCTGAACAAGATCCTTCGGCTTACCTCATGTATTTGATCTCGCCATGAGAGAGTGTTATCTACTAGGTTAGTCAAAAAGTTTTGAAAGCGACATCTATGGAGCAGTAGAAAACCAAAATTTCTACGCCATTTTAATATTTCATCTTTCATAAGAACGTAATCAAAATTTCATTTCGATCTGTCAATTTGTTCTTTGTTTACAAGCCATTTGAAGTTGACGTGTCAGTGTATTTTTTAACTATGGAAAAATCCGAATATCGTGCAGTGATTAAATTCTTTGTTTTTGAAGGTTTATCGGCTACTGAGATCCATGCAAAGATAGTGAAAGTATTAAAGGAGTCTTCTCCTTCATTTCCAACCGTTCACCGATGGGTTTTGGAGTTTAAGCGTGGCCGTACAAGCGTTGAAGACGATCCACGCTCAGGACGTCCAAAAAGTGCATCAACACCAGAAATCATAGCGAAAATACAGGATATGGTTTTGGAAGATCATCGATCGACTGTGGATGTGATAGCTGACACCCTAGGCATCTCACATGGAACAACATGGCATATTTTGGCTGAAGTTTTGGGTTTCAAAAAACTGTGTGCACAATGGGTGCCGCATTTGCTAACAATGCAACAAAAACACGTTCGAATGCGACTTTCTGAGCAACATTTGGAGCAATTTCGAAAGGATAAAAAGGATTTTCTGCGTCGATTCATCACTATGGATGAGACTTGGGTCTACCACCATGATCCTGAATCAAAACAAGAGGCTAACGAGTGGTGTGAACCAGGCACTTTGGCTCCGAAGCGAGTTCGTGTCCAGAAATCGGTCAAGAAGGTGTTAGCGTCAGTTTTTTGGGATGCAAAAGGAATTTTATTGATAGATTATTTCCAAACTGGTAAGACAATCAACTCTGATTATTATTGTGACCTTTTGGACCAGTTGGATGAAAAAAATTGTGAAAAAAGACCCGGTTTGCAGAAGAAAAACATCATTTTTCATCAAGACAATGCACCTGCTCACACAGCTCAAAAAACCATCGCGAAAATCAGTGAATTGGGGTACGAATTGTTGCAGCATCCACCTTATTCGCCAGATTTAGCTCCCGCTGACTTCTGGCTGTTCTCAACCCTCAAAAAATTCCTTCGTGGAAAGCATTTTTCATCAAACGAAGAGGTTATAGCCGTCGTAGAGGAGTATTTTGCAGGCCTTCCAGAAAGTCACTTCCGTGATGGGACAACAAAGTTGGAAGATCGTCGGACCAAGTGTATTGATCTTATGGGAGACTATACTGAGCAATAAAAGTGATTTCCCCTAAAAAAAAATGTATTTTCATTTCCGCTTTCAAAACTTTTTGACTAACCGTATATTAGCTGTCTTAGGTTTTTAACAGTTTTATGTAATGGTATGATAGAGTCATCAAGTAATATTGGAGGGAGTACATAACATAAGTATGCATTACAATAATATTTTATTTTTCATGACCTCCGAGGTTTAGTTGGTAAAATGTCTGACCCGGAGGTTGCGAGTTCTATTCCCCCTGGAAACCAATATTTCCCACAGGAGGCGTTAGTTCGCCTCGCTGTCTGTGGAACTTGTTACATCATTCTCCAGCACCACATTTCAAATGCATCTATTCTACGTCTCTCGCTTGCTCTCGGAGTCCAAGTCTACGCGCTTTACATGAATATTGCAAAAACGAGAGACTTAACTTGACGCATTTCCGCCGTGATGATGATAGTTCTGCTCTCCCATATATTGGCCAGCACTGACATACCATCTTTTGGCATTCCAGTTCTTCTGTTCACCTCAGCCTCGCATCCTCCACTGCCGGTAATACTGGACCCAAGGTAAATACAGTGAGGGGGGGTGTTACTGCGGTCTATAATATACAGTCTGTCCAATGGGAGAGGTGACTGGCGGGAAATGAAACACAATACATTATTTATTTTAAGTTTATATTACATTTTATTCAAAATACACTCCTTGTGAGTCAATACAATACTGGAACCGGTTGTGATCTTTTCTGAAGCTGTCCTGAAACTTATTCTTCGTGATTGCCTCGAAAATCACAATCGAAACCTTCTGGATGTCTGAAATCGTGTCTACACGCTTTCCTTTCATCGCCTATTTCAGTTTCGGGAATAGCCAGAAGTCGCATTGAGCCAAATCAGGCCAATACGGGGGGTGATCGATACTTTCGATACTTTTTTTGGCCGTGTACATCTAATTATAAAATAAAAAAAACATCGCGGGTTGAGTTGATTTCGATATCTAATAAAGAATTTTATATATTAATGTCAAATACACTTACTTATCTGTGTCGATAGATTACCGAGAATATTAATTAAGACTGTGTAGAACATAATAACTTATCTTTAAGATAATCAAGATAACTGCTCGAACATCGGAGCATTACTAGTGCCAAAGTATGACACGCACATCTAGGACTTACATACATATAATCTTGCCGTGTTCCTTGCGGGGTAGGCAGAGAGAACATATCTCTAAATGTTTCTATCCAAGACTACAACAATCGCATCCTCCACACCCATACTTCCATCTTCTACTATTCATAATTCTCAGTTTACCTTATTTCAAAACTGGTCAATTTGATTCAGTCAAGTTTTCCTCGGTCTACCTATTCACGCACACCTTGCACAAAACTTGACTGAATAAAATTGACCAGTTTTGAAATAAGGTAAACTGACTTGTATACCCGTTTAGTAATATTTTCATCATTCATTCTATCCACATGTCCAAACCATTTTAAAGGTATTTTCTACATATTACTTAAAACAATTTAACAAAACAAATATACGGTGCAAATGTAAGTAGAAAGTGTGGTAGAAGAAGACCGAGGTATGGTTGGATCAAGTGAATGAATTTCGAATGAAGGAAATATAAGAATTATGAGAAAAATGCATACATGATAGGTAGATATAAAAAAATCTTTCGCTCCGTCTTCTCTGCCTACTCCGACAGAAAAATGCTATCGTGGTTTGCATGTACTCGTATAGCCCGATTAACATAATTAAAAAGATATACGATATCGTATTTTTATCTAAAAAATTATGAAATGAAATCATATTCCGAATGAATTAACGGAAATGTTTAATCTCGTCAAAGATAACAACGGGATTTTTTTAAAATACGAACACATCAAATGCGAGGATATACTCTCAAGTTAGGTTTCTGTTACAATTGAAACTTATTTTATTGCCAGTTTATTCTTCCATTCATCCATCCTGTCGTACCATATAGCTCACGAGTGAGCACCGTGACTCCCATGATAGCCTCTGACGATTCCTCTCCATCCATCCCTGCACTCCGCGGCTCTCACTTGGTCAGACCAACTTATTGGGACTCCGTGTTTCTCCAGCTTCCAGTGGTCACAAACCTCTCCAAACTGTCCAAACGAGAAATGTGCCCAAAGAATCGGAGGACGTCGAAGGCATATTGTCAACAATCTGTCAAGTGATTTTCAGTTCTTCGTGAATTGAGGCGTTAGTTCGCCTTGTTGCTTATGGAACTCGTAACATCTTTCTCCAGCGCCATATTTCAATGCATCTATTCGTAGTCTTTTGTTTGCTCTCAGAGTTCAAGCCTCCGCGCCATACGTTACATGATTATTGCGAATACGAAAGACCGTACTTGGCGCATTTTCGTCGTGATGGTGATAATTCTGCTCTTCCGTACATTTCTAGCTTTGACATTACATTTCTTGCCATTGCAGTTCTACTTTTCCCCTCAGCCTCACATCTTCCACTGTAAGTGATACTGGAGTCTATGGTGACATAAGCAAATGAAGTCAGTAACCACTTCGAGGCCATGATTGACATTATTTGGTGGCAGTTTGTTACTGCGGTCTATTTCCAGATTTAGGAGCTTGCTCTCGTGTTCCACTTTTTATATATAAGGAGCGTGGCTATTTCTTCTGATGTGGCAATTAACGTCGTGTCATCTGCGCATCTCAGATTTTAGAGCGTTCTTCGACCAATAGCATTCCCGTCGGCCCAGTCTTCGTGTATTCTATTTATAATATATTATCCATATAGGTTAAACAAATCGGGAGAGAAGATGCACCCTTGCCGTACACCCTTTAGCACTTTAAACTGTTTGAACCTGATGTTGTCGATTTTGATCTAATTTATCCACCACTATCAAAAGCATTCCAGCCCGTGCATTGAAATGGATTTATTTTGTAATAATGGCATAAATAGTGGTTTGAATCCCGAGTACGAGTGCCCTTGAAGAGAGCCTGCTCTCAACAGCGCAATATAAATTTACCTTTTTTTGTAATTTTATTTACACATAACAAGAAATATACGATATTTGCGAAAAAACAACAGATAATTTAATTTGAAAACACAATTTTAATGGATCTGGATTTGTTGCCTTTAATTTGTCATGTCCCCAGTAAACTAGGCTTTTGCCTGTACCTCACTGAGGACATATAAGCATGAAAAAATTAATCGATATTTCTTTCATATTTTTGATTATATAAAGCCCCGTTACACATTCTCATCAATCTGACAATGTCATATCGAATCCAGTCTATTATATTATTATAATGTCATATCATATCCAGTCTCTATCACCAAGAAAAAGATAAAACGCAAACTCAATAAAGACACACGGCCCGCATGGAAACTGATAAAATTTTCACCATCCCTAGAGTAAGAACCTCTTTTGGCAAAAGGAAATATGATTATTTGGCTCAAATTCAATTAATGCAAAAGGCGGCTAAAAATCAGGCAGTGGATCGGAGCATTGTTGTTATTGCGACAGGAGTTTGAGTACTTGGGCTTACGGAAGGAAAACTTGTATGAAATATTTATGTGAACTTTGAAGTGTGGTGTGTTTTGATGATTATTTGTGAGCTATTGTGGGATAGAATTTTCGGTATATCTGGTATAAAAGAAGTGTATGGAGGTTGCCTTGTGCGTTACATACTATACATGTATATAATTGAGTTTCACTGTTTATCAAGTTGATGGTAGTTTGCAACGGGGTATTGTATAATCAGCAATCGGGAATAAAATATCAACTTATTTTCCCATGGTATATGTCCGCAGTAAGATACAGGCAAAAGCCTAGTTTGTGACTCAATGTGAAATTAGGTGTCTGTGAATCGATCGCAATCTTGGTTGTTTTAATTGACATCAATTTATTAGTGCATAATACAATAAGACATTATGGTATTAGGTATCAGTGGTGAGCTCATTATACTGTTATATTAATCTCACTGTCATTGTCAATTGAGGAGCCCGATCTTAGATCAGCAGAAACAGACATTACAAAGTGCAGTACCTCATCATGATCATCATCACCACCATCATAATCAGTATCATCACCATCAACTAGACCAGTGGTTCCCAACGGGGTCAGTACTGCCCACCGGTGGGCGTTGAAGAGATCTAACGGGGCGTTTTTGGTCAAAGGCAAATTTAGGGGGCCATCCCTCCCTTTTCCTTTAATTGATGATATCTCATTTTATATGAAAATAAATGTTCGGGTGATTGTCAGTGTTTGTGTGCGTATGCTCACGTATGTGTTCATGTATTTCGTGGGGGTGGATAATCATTTGAATGTTTATTGCGACCATGAAACTAGCTTAATTTAATTTTGTCTGGTTGGTTGGAAGAGATTACCGCCTGGCAATAATCCCTCCAGATTAATGAAACACGATACTTGGTATCGATGGACGTTGGATTGTGATACACAATAACTGGTGTACCATAAATAAGGGCGCTTGATCTTATATAAATCAATCCAACAATCTATCCCTTTGAAACAATGGTTTAACAAGAATGACAAGATGGAAGTGTCGTTCAATAATTCTCACATAGAAATGTGTCCAGCAGGCTGGTGATTCTTGTCGGAACTGGAATGTGTCCAGCAGGCTGGTCATTCTTGTCGGAACTAGAATGTGTCCAGCAGGCTGGTCATTCTTGTCGGAACTAGAATGTGTCCAGCAGGCTGGTCATTCTTGTTGGAACTGGAATGTGTCCAGCAGGCTGGTCATTCTTGTCGGAACTGGAATGTGTCCAGCAGGCTGGTGATTCTTGTCGGAACTGGAATGTGTCCAGCAGGCTGGTCATTCTTGTCGGAACTGGAATGTGTCCAGCAGGCTGGTCATTCTTGTCGGAACTGGAATGTGTCCAGCAGGCTGGTCATTCTTGTCGGAACTGGAATGTGTCCAGAAGGCTGTTCATTCTTGTCGGAACTGGAATGTGTCCAGCAGGCTGGTGATTCTTGTCGGAACTGGAATGTGTCCAGAAGGCTGGTCATTCTTGTCGGAACTGGAATGCTAATCATTTCCGAGAGTTTCGGCCAATCGATCATTCCATTCCCGCCTTGAACAGTACAATCAGTTGATTGCTAATATTCCCCGATCAGAGAGACTTATCAAATGGAGATTAGATAACAATACATTATATTATAACTTGTACTGTTCACATTCATAGATTATGTCGAGGACAATACATGCCACAATACATGGCTGAGAAGGGGAGGGATAACTAAGGAGTTGTATTTGCAATGAAGTGTTAAATAAATGCTTTTCTGTTACAATTCGCAATATGACAGTTTCATATTTATTAACACAACACGGAATTGTTTCTATTATCAAGATTGTTTTCTTTAACTTTGCGTGCAAAACATATTGTTTAATGAATAACAGTAAAACACGTCTTGTTGTTTTAATAACAATGTTAGTCTATACCAAACAGTTAATGAATACTTTAGGCCTTTATATTGCTCTTCGATGCCCTTATCTGTATTATTGTATTCACTGTCATTAAATGGTCCACTTGAATCTGTAGACTCCTTCAAAACGCCATAAGCAATGGCCTTTTTAGCATTTTGCTCAGATCGCAGTTGTCTGGCTGGAGGATCCATCACGTTTTTCGATTTCGGGAGATTCAAAGAGAGGACTGCGTCGGATTTATATTTTAATGACATATGGGGAAATACTGCAGCAATCTGCGCTTTAATAGGGTTAAGGAACAGTCTTACTTCAAGTTCTCGGAGTATAGGTATTATAGCATTTTTTAATTAACGCTGTCTTTGCAAGCGTTTGGATCCAGCAATTCTTAAGGTACTCTATCGATGATCATCCCATCGGGCAAGTCGGCACTGTCAAATACATTAGCATCATGTTCAACAGTAAATAAACGTTACATTCGGCAATCGTATCGAGAACACAGTAGTGGGGGAATTCATTTGAATAAAGATAAAACAGTTGAAACAATTGTTTTTTAGCCATAAAAAGTATCTAATATTATTTAAATCTTGCAAATATTTATTGTTTTAATAAGGAACATGTTCGCTTTTATCTTTTATGCCTTCTTATACACATTTTGTGATGGATTCAATAGGTTTTGGTCCAGTTTTCCAATATTGGCTCATCCCGACACCACACGTTAATGCCTGCGTCAATCCTCTCCTGTTCCACTGTACGGTCTGTTTCCCTGATCCTGCCTTTACAAATAGTCCACACATTCCCAATCGGATTGATATCAGGAGAGGGTAATACTGTTACCTTGGGAATAGTTAGTTAATCATCACCTTAGATTAGTGTCACGGTGCAGAATCTTCCTGGAATACTGCTTCTCCATTTATATTGTCTTTCTCCAGATCATTTATCCATCTGGTGGCGGTGGTCTTGTCCTTTTCATTGTTGGCTGGTGTGCAATGGCACACTCGTAAGAAAAAAATCGCTTTGAAAAAAAGTTTCGCTTTGTAAAGGCTGTAAAGGTTGGCCTCCCCTACTTTAAATAGTATAATGAAGTGTGGTAAAAGCAATAAAAGATAATTCTTTATAATTTACATTATTTATTTATTTCACATTTGATACAGAATTAATTCAATTACATTAAACAACTAAAGCAAGAAAATTATGAATAAAAGTCAAGATATAAAGATATAAAGATGAGGTGTGCACCTTGAAACCGGTAGGGTTATACCGTTACATTAAGTGGAATAAACAGTGTTTGATAAAACAAATAACAATATCTTTAAACATCCACAATGTTAATGCCTTAACTATAAATAATATAATAACATAAAATAGCCAACTAAATATTTCTCGTTTTTTACCGCAAATGAATCAGTTTCTGAAGAAAGTCACAACTACTGAAGGGAAACATTGAAAAAAAATTCAAAGCTTTCATCTTAAATACGAGACTTGAAAACGTTGATTACACTGAGGAACAATTTCGGAATTTTTTTGTCGCTTCTCAAACAAATAAGCTTAACATTCCAGAAAATAACTTAGATATTATTACCTAAACATGCATCGGTCACTTTTGCTCCAACTGACATGACCCCTGAAATGGGCACAGCTCTAGTATGGGACCGCCTCATTTCAAAAAAAAAATTTTAAAACACATTTACGAAGAAATAAAGTTGATTTGATGCACATAATAATGATTTATTCAACAAAAAACTCAAAATCTCAAAAATAAAAACTTGCCCAATAAAGGGTTAAATAATAACTTGCCCTATAAAGGGTTAAAACTTGCTCAATAAAGGGTTAAATAATAACTTGCCCTATAAAGGGTTAAAACTTGCTCAATAAAGGGTTAAATAATAACTTGCCCTATAAAGGGTTAAAACTTGCTCAATAAAGGGTTAAATAATAACTTGCCCTATAAAGGGTTAAAACTTGCTCAATAAAGGGTTAAATAATAACTTGCCCTATAAAGGGTTAAATAATAAACTTGAATCGATGCATAGTGAATGATTGAAATGAAGAATAATGAATGTATTCTGCGTAGGCAGACCATCCTTAGTATAAATCAAGGTTTGTGTAGTTCATAACGGTAGATCTCATATCTGTTGAAGTGTTTTGAATCCCGATGGAGTATTGGAAGTATCTCATGGAACGTTACGGGTTTAAAACGTCGAGCATTTCTAAATACTCTGCTTGAATCCATGGATCGTCTCTATATTGATCACATATATATTTGGCTAACTCGAGTGCAGTTCTACCGTCGCTGTCTTTGATGTCTGGATCTGCACCCGCTCCGTTTTCTTCCACTGGAGTTAGCAACCATTTCACTGTCGATAGTTCTCTATAATATACAGCGGCATGTAATGGCGTATCTCCCCAGTCATCCTTCCCATTAACATCACCTCCACCTCCGCCCGAGTCTGCAGGTAAAAGCAGCCAGCGTAATATTTCGTTGTACCTCCTCCAAGCGGAAATGTGAATATAACCATCTCGTATTTCATTTGCTCTGTCAATATCTCCTCCTTCCCTCACAGCATTATAACACCATTTGACTAATGCAAACCTTAAATCAGGTCCGGAATCTTGTGAAGATATAGAAATATTTCGCTCAGAATCCGGTATCAGTAATTCGATAAGTAGTTTCAAGGTTCTTTTATTATGAATGTACGATACAGTATCGATCATAAATACACCATCTGAAACAAAATCATTTCTCAAGTGTTCGCGACACAATTCTACTCCTCCGATACCACTTAGAAGTGCTAACATAATATTAGTATGACCT
Organism: Odontocerum albicorne; assembly: GCA_949825065.1. Lineage (NCBI taxonomy): Eukaryota > Metazoa > Arthropoda > Insecta > Trichoptera > Odontoceridae > Odontocerum > Odontocerum albicorne. Next base: position 13,861,337 of record OX463868.1, read on the forward strand.
TCTTGTACGGCTCGGATAAAACTATCAATGTGTTGGAATCCGCCATCGTTTGAAGGTTTAAGAGCTATCGGCGATACACTTTTACTGCTGTTATCAGCAAAGGCGTATTTCTTTTCGGCACCTTCTAAATTCATATTTAAGAATTTTCTCGTAACATCATATTGGTCTGAAATATCTAAATCACTTAAAATTTCTGTGTGAATAAAATCATAAAATCCTTCGTTATGGCAAGATGAATTGGCCACGTGGTCTGCAACTAGATATTCCGCGATAGTACGGTGGATGAAAATCGGTACGCCACCATTTATAGTAACAATTAACCCACGCTTCTCTCTATGTTCGCGTATTCTTTCGATTGATTTATCCAACTTGGCGTTATCAAACAACCTTTTAAAGTCTTCCTCAGGCAAAACAGTTTTCAATGCCAACAATCTATGCTGTTTCAAACACTTCTCGTAAATGGATGGTTCGATATCCCGAAGAGCGCTTGTGCTCGACCCGATTTTATCATTTATAAATATATTTATTTTTTTCTCAATGAAATTCGTGTACAAGAAATGTAAATTTAAATCCGGAATATGTGCTTCTCCCGCACCATTTTGTTGGACATACTGTCTACACCCGAGCCAATTGTGAGTATCGTTCTCAGTCGAGTCGAGCATAACTTCAGCTAACAGTCTTGTTTGAAGAGGAATTCCAGTAAATTCTAACTCATAATCGTCAATTGCACTACTAAATTTTTCAAGCAGGGTGTTGGCGTATTTCTCGATATGACAAGCAGATTGATCGTTTGGCTTTAATGCATCTTTCCAATATTCAATGAGGAAATTAAGTTGATCGTTTCGATAAAACTTTTCCAGTGTTAGAATGAACGGATCAAAAGATTCAACAAGTTCCGAACGTAAATGTGGTCTCGAAGTGAGTAAAATTTTACTTATTTTCGATTGCATTAGCAACTGAATCCATTTAAGAATGAAATCCATATAATCAGGACAAACTTCATCTACACCATCGAGAATAAGAACCACGTTACCATGAACAAGGCACGCGTACCTCAGAACCTCATTCTCTAAGTCGTTACTTAAATAATGTTGAGGGATTAACACTTCGTTGATAAGGAACAATACTGCTTCTTTCTCATCACTCATTTTGGGTTCTTTGTTTTTGTGTTTTGAGAATATTTCTGATAACTGATTTAGGTCCAGTCGTATCACCCAATTATTTGGATGTTGATTTTTAAGGCTTTTACACATGTTGGAGAGCACAGTACTCTTTCCCATTCCAGCCACGTCCAATATCAATACCACTGTTTTGGTCGTCATTTCCTTTAATGAATCATTCTCATTGTATATTTCTTTTATCCCCGATTTGATTGGTTGATCATGTGTATCTTCTACAGAGCATCCACTGTCTGCAATGGCACTATGTTTTGTTTCTTCTTGTAAATCGTCTCTCTTGAACCGTCTGCGTATATAATACGGAAGGTTTTCACTAAATTTAGGGAGATTACCTCCCAGAGACAATTTCTTGCCACACAAATTCGAATAATACTTTTCATTTTCTAAAAACCAATTACAGAATTTCTGCTGATATTTGCATGATAAATTAACATTTCCATCTTGTCCCATCATTCCTTTTAAAAAAACTTCTTCCCCTTGAAGCGAGAGTGATTTGTTTAACGTACGTTCAATAGTTTCTTTGTTAAAATCGTTTATATTGACTGTTATATTCGCTTGTTTAAATTTGGGCATTTCATTATTTTCGATATTGATAAAAGGATCGTTGAAAATTTTAATTGGCGATACAATAATGATTTTTTTATCCATTACTGAAGGTAATATATTAAAAAACTGCGAAAACAGAACAAAATCAAATTCTGTATCGAGTATAATTATTAAAAATTTTACATATCCTTTCATTTGAAACGTTTTTAAAAAAAATTCAGTATTTCTGCAAAGTTTTCCTGACGATACAAACACATAATCATCTTTATGGTTAGATTGCAATGCTTGCAACACTTGTATACTGGCTAAAGTAGGATTAGAGCATATACAATTAAACAGTTGTACATCTGGAGAACTGTTATTCAGAAAACACTGAATATTAGGATCAATTTCGTTATAAACCATTTTGTAGTTTTCCAATTCTTTTACTAAGTCCCGACTTAATACCTCTGTTACACCGAATGTAGAAATATCCTTGTTTATATTGTCTATTAAAGAATTAAAATGTTCCATAGATAAATACGTACCCTCTGGTTCTTTAATCCATTCAATAATACGAGATAATAAATATTTCGCGACGATATTTGAGTTGATAAGCTTTATTTTTTTCCCCGTTAAAGTCTCAATTTCCTTATCGATGTCTTCCTCAGTCAGATTAACCATCCAAATAAATTTATTAAAAAACTCGTCGATAAAATATTCTTCAAAAAATCCATGGAAATTAGAAAGATCGAAACGGTAATAAGAAATATCTTTTATATTATCATTTAATTTTGTTATTAAACGATTTAAAGAACTTTCATTTGTGTCCAACAGGTTTTTTTTAAATTTGTAAATATTTTCTTTTTTTATAAAAATGTGTTCGGCAACTAAATCCATTTGATATTGAATGATTGGATCAGCTGAATTAATTAGAATCACTGAAGACGTGGGATTTTGTACGCATTCAAATATAAGATTATATAATTGTTCGAAATCTTTGTCAGTATAAGATTTAAACTGTTTTATATTTTTATAAAACTTGAAGAAACTCTGTGACACTGGAAAGGATTTCTCTTTATATTCCCTTTTAAACTGAGTCACATTGATTTTTAAAATTTTCAGCAGTACTTGTTTTATATTTTCAGCATGTTCCGATAAACCAGACTTTGAATTTAAAAAACTTTCTTTAAATTTTATTGACCGTTCCCCGTTTTCAGTCGTAAATTCCCAAATATCTTCAGCAAGTGTTTTGTGATAACGCGCAGGTATATTCGGTATATCAGATAAAGTATTAACGGATTTTAAAATTTTAAATAAATCAGTCATCGATGGACGAACGATGGCGTCAAATATGCAAAGTTCAATGAAATCGGATATTTGCGATACAGACTTATCTAATTTCAACGTAAAAAGATTATTTTCTCCCGCTGTTTTGATTATAGGATCGACCGAAACTTGCGGTACGAGTTGAACACCATCATTTTTCAAGTTTTCTGAATTAAAGTTGCCACTCGTACATAGAATGTATTCATTCTTATCGTTGTAAGGAAAGTTGACACTTTTCCTTATTTGATAGTACGATGTAAAGTATTTTAATAAATCAAATGGACCGGCGCCTTTCCCGAGCAGGTCCGGTGTTGAGATGAGTTGACTTTTGTCTTTCTTGCTTTTACACTGAAAGAATTTATGAACTTCTTTTCCATCTTTGTCTTTGTATTTGATGAAACTATCATCAAACTTATGCGCTTCAACTGCTTCAGCACCTAATCTGAAATCTTTGTATAATAGTCCTTTTAAGAAACAAAGTACGAGGAATTTAAATTGGTACGTGAATCCATGTAAAGTATCGGCTAAACCTGATTTCTTGTATTGTTCTCCAGCAACAGGTGTGTCTACGAGAATACCGGCGGAAGGGGTAGGTTCATTGTGAAGTCGTTGACAGTCTCTCTGTTCTTTTACCTGAAAACAAAAGAGACAAAATGTTTTATTTACGCTTTTGTGTATATGGTTATACTCGTACCTGACTGGATCAAAATCTGTTAAGATGGTATCCCACAGCATTATTCCTAACAGGTTGTCCCGAAAGTAATGTCATGTCTTAGGTTTAATGCGTAGCGATCGACTTAACCGAGCTTCATTAAATGCTGGTGAGTTTCGATAATGTTAGCAACTGAACCAGTTAACTCTGTAAGAACAGATCGAAATGAAGACAGCCTCTCTCAGTGCCCGGCTTGTTTATCAGGAATCCTGATTTGTGTAAAGGGTTTACTAAATGACTATATTTAACTAAATATTAATAATATTATACATAAACTTTGTGTATTTAGCGCAGTTTAGAGAGCAAACTCTCCTTAAGGGCGCTGTGTCTTGGGATTCGACCCTGCTTTTATTGACAGGTTAAAAAGCATTATAAAAACTAAAGTAAGGTGAGTGTAAGGATAGGAAGGTGGTCACTGTGGCCATTAGAATCTGAACTTCTCGGTTTATGCATATGTTCAGAAAAATATATTTGGTAAGATAACCGCAGAAATCGTACTGAAGGAAGGTGAACTACAAAGAAATCTTTATATGGAAGTGAAGATGAATTACAGAGTTTGATAAGTAAACAGTATGAGAGATGCGAAGAGAAAGATGTTACCACATGTTAGAGACACAATACGGGGCTCTCCACAGGCGCACAGCCCGCACTGCGTAAAAAATACAAACACAAAATACAAATTATTGAAAAATAAAATGTGAAATGGAAACAAAATATAAAAGATGGAGTCAGACAGGCGCAACTTCAACGGACACGCGGGATCATATTTCGAGGCTCGGATATACGGAAGTGCCTTTTCAGGCAGTCCTTATATGTGTAAACACTAACTCTATAAGCGTCCGAGACTGCGGCGTGCTCATCTCCGGTCCTGTGTGTGGTACTATAGTCTGGGTATGGGAGAAGAGGTAAATAATATGTTCTATAATTATCACATAGAAATGTGAAATAGATGACACGAACAAAAGTTTGAAATGAATCCGTTAGCGACACTAGAGCCAGTGTAGACATTTTAGATGCGGACTCATATGACAATATTTATGACTGCCATATTTCAGTCTAGAAACTGCATTGTTAACAAACTGGCGTCTAGATAATTGCGAATCAGGAAGACCAGAATAATTTGAATTACAATAATTCACAAACGAAACAATGTTTTGAAATTTAGTTAGGTATTGATTTTTCATTTTTGTTATGTCCCCAAACTCATTTTTCAAAGAAAATAACTGATCTTTTAAATACAATTAAACATGATACTTGGCACCGATGGACGTTGGCTTGGAATGTAACTGGTGTAAATAAGGGCTCTAGATATAAATCAATCCAACAATCTATCCCTTTGAAACCACGGTTTAATATAATAAGAATGAACAAGATGGAAGCGTCATTCTATAATTTCAGCATAAGAATGTGTCCTGCAGCCTTTAGATTCTCGTCAGAACTCGAATGCTAATCAATTCCAAGAGTTCCGAACAATCGATCATTCCATTCGCGACTTTGATAAGTACAATCAAGTCCGCTAATATTCTCCGATCAGAGAGACTTATTAAATTAAGGTTAGATAATAACAAATGGTAATTTATATCAGTGCTCCGAAACCGGTGTGCCGTGGCACACTGGTGTGCCGTGAGCCGGATACAGGTGTGCCGCGGTCAAATTCAATGTACGAGTATTTGACATTTTACAATTTTTCATTATGTATTTAATACACAATAACTGGTGCCAACTGTTGAAAACTGCGTAGTGTGCTTTGTACACACCATGGCCGCACCAAATTAGTCTTAGACAAAGAAAAATGACCCTTATGCCTATATATTTTAGAATTTGGTGTGCCGCGAGACCTAGATATTTTAGCTTTTGGTGTGCTGCGGAATTCTAGGAAGAATTTTCGTGAGAAAAGGTTGCGGAGCACTGATTTATATCATTCATATTCATGGATTATGCCAAAGAGAATACTTACCACGGGCTGAGAAGTGGAGGGGACACCAAGGCCTTCAGCATTCTGTTGAGGATGCGACAAAGGGTCTGAAATATAAAGATAAATGCGTCATTTAATCTTTTGTTACTGTTGTGCGTTTTCATAAAAAAGTTAAATTAAGGTGGGTTATGCATTTTTTAATAAACGTGGATGAAGTGATCGAATATGTGGATGAAGCGAGAGCTGTGCGCATGTGCAGAAAGCCGTGGAGGTTTGTCTTCTATACCTACCACAAAAGTTATACAGCGTTGTGGTACTCGATAGTCTATCCCTCGTGTAACATATGAATATAATTTAATAAAAAAATTTAATAAAATAAATAAGGTGTTTTATTTTGTAATCATCACTGTTTTATTTGAATTCACTACCGGTCTCAAAGACCTCCGTCTCCCTCGTCAGGTGAAGATGAACTCTTTGAAACCGGTAGTGAACTCAAATAAAACAGTGGTGAATACACATTAAACATAAGTGTTTTATCTATTTTCTTAAAAAATGTAAACATGCATCAAAATGTGAAATAAAAGTCTTTTCTTAGATTCAAAATATAATAAAAGATATTTTTTAATTTAACCTAAAAAAAAACGAAATTTCTTAAAGGGCGACCCAATACAAACTATGTCAGTGTTTTAGTATAAGAAAAAGACTTACCTCTCGATAAAGAACGAGATGGTGCCAGATTAGAGATATCAGCAGTGGGGATCTGGTTCAAGGAACGGAGTGCCTGTTCCCTGTCTCCTTGAGGAATTAACTGCAGGAGTTCCAACATCTGTTTTTTTATAGTTTCAATGTCTATGGTTTCGTTGGACGGAGTATCTTCTTTTAACGAAGTCATATTTATATCTGCAAATTTACACACAAGTTATATGATCTGGGTTCATTTAAAGTGAGTACTCAATTTATATGGATCTGGGTTAATTTAAATTGAACACTGAATATATGTGGATCTGGGTTAATTTAAAATGAACACTCAAATTATATTGATCTGGGTAAATTTAAAGTGAACACTCAATATGTATGGACCTGGGTTAATTTAAAGTGAATACGCAATTTATATAGATTTCAATAACTGTGTTCAATAGCCATGACTTCTATAAATATTAACTGTGTCCAATAGCCATTACTTCTATAAATATTAACTGTGTTCAATAACCACGACTTCTATAAATATTAACTGTGTTCAATAGCCATGACTTCTATAACTATTAACTGTGTTCCATAGCCATGTCTTCTATAAATATTAACTGTGTTCAATAGCCACGACTTCTATAAATATTAACTGCGTTCAATATCCATGACTTCTATAAATATTAACTGTGTTCAATAACCACGACTTCTATAAATATTAACTGTGTTCAATAGCCATGACTTCTATAACTATTAACTGTATTCCATAGCCATGACTTCTATAAATATTAACTGTGTTCAATAGCCACGACTTCTATAAATATTAACTGCGTTCAATAGCCATGATTTCTATAAATATTAACTGTGTTCAATAGCCAAGACTTCTATAAATATTAACTGTGTTAAATAGCCACGACTTCTATAAATATTAACTGTGTTCAATAGCCATGACTTCTATAACCATTAACTGTGTTCAATAGCCATGACTTCTATAACCATTAACTGTATTCAATAGCCATGACTTCTGTAAATATTAACTGTGTTCAATAACCACGACTTCTATAAATATTAACTGTGTTCAATAGGCATGACTTCTATAACTATTAACTGTGTTCCATAGCCATGACTTCTATTAATATTAACTGTGTTCAATAACCACGACTTCTATAAATATTAACTGTGTTCAATAGCCATGACTTCTATAACTATTAACTGTATTCCATAGCCATGACTTCTATAAATATTGACTGTGTTCAATAGCCACGACTTCTATAAATATTAACTGCGTTCAATAGCCATGATTTCTATAAATATTAACTGTGTTCAATAGCCAAGACTTCTATAAATATTAACTGTGTTAAATAGCCACGACTTCTATAAATATTAACTGTGTTCAATAGCCATGACTTCTATAACCATTAACTGTGTTCAATAGCCATGACTTCTATAAATATTAACTGTATTCAATAGCCATGACTTCTGTAAATATTAACTGTGTTCAATAACCACGACTTCTATAAATATTAACTGTGTTCAATAGCCATGACTTCTATAACTATTAACTGTGTTCCATAGCCATGACTTCTATAAATATTAACTGTGTTCAATAACCACGACTTCTATAAATATTAACTGTGTTCAATAGCCATGACTTCTATAACTATTAACTGTATTCCATAGCCATGACTTCTATAAATATTAACTGTGTTCAATAGCCACGACTTCTATAAATATTAACTGCGTTCAATAGCCATGATTTCTATAAATATTAACTGTGTTCAATAGCCAAGACTTCTATAAATATTAACTGTGTTAAATAGCCACGACTTCTATAAATATTAACTGTGTTCAATAGCCATGACTTCTATAACCATTAACTGTGTTCAATAGCCATGACTTCTATAACCATTAACTGTATTCAATAGCCATGACTTCTGTAAATATTAACTGTGTTCAATAACCACGACTTCTATAAATATTAACTGTGTTCAATAGCCATGACTTCTATAACTATTAACTGTGTTCAATAGCCATGACTTCTATAACTATTAACTGTGTTCCATAGCCATGACTTCTATAAATATTAACTGTGTTCAATAGCCATGACTTCTATAAATATTAACTGCGTTCAATATCCATGACTTCTATAAATATTAACTGTGTTCAATAACCACGACTTCTATAAATATTAACTGTGTTCAATAGCCATGACTTCTATAACTATTAACTGTGTTCCATAGCCATGACTTCTATAAATATTAACTGTGTTCAATAGCCACGACTTCTATAAATATTAACTGCGTTCAATAGCCATGATTTCTATAAATATTAACTGTGTTCAATAGCCAAGACTTCTATAAATATTAACTGTGTTAAATAGCCACGACTTCTATAAATATTAACTGTGTTCAATAGCCATGACTTCTGTAAATATTAACTGTGTTCAATAACCACGACTTCTATAAATATTAACTGTGTTCAATAGCCATGACTTCTATAACTATTAACTGTGTTCCATAGCCATGACTTCTATAAATATTAACTGTGTTCAATAACCACGACTTCTATAAATATTAACTGTGTTCAATAGCCATGACTTCTATAACTATTAACTGTGTTCAATAGCCATGACTTCTATAAATATTAACTGTGTTCAATAACCACGACTTCTATAAATATTAACTGTGTTCAATAGCCATGACTTCTATAACTATTAACTGTGTTCCATAGCCATGACTTCTATAAATATTAACTGTGTTCAATAGCCACGACTTCTATAAATATTAACTGCGTTCAATAGCCATGATTTCTATAAATATTAACTGTGTTCAATAGCCAAGACTTCTATAAATATTAACTGTGTTAAATAGCCACGACTTCTATAAATATTAACTGTGTTCAATAGCCATGACTTCTATAACCATTAACTGTGTTCAATAGCCATGACTTCTGTTAATATTAACTGTGTTCAATAACCACGACTTCTATAAATATTAACTGTGTTCAATAGCCATGACTTCTATAACTATTAACTGTGTTCAATAGCCATGACTTCTATAACTATTAACTGTGTTCAATAGCCATGACTTATATAACCATTAACTGTGTTCAATAGCCATGACTTCTATAACCATTAACTGTATTCAATAGCCATGACTTCTGTTAATATTAACTGTGTTCAATAACCACGACTTCTATTAACTGTGTTCAATAGCCATGACTTTTATAAATAAGAGATAATATAAACATAGTTTTATGGTGAATAAGTCGTATAAAAATAGTAAAATCATAAAAGGTGTGAAGAGAAAAATGGGATAGAAAAGTGTAAGAAAAAGAAAATGCAATATATTTATATATAGGTGAGTAAAGAAAGATTGGTGCGTGGTGAAGATTTCTGCCTTTTGAGTAATTATTTCTCAGACAATGGAAGAGTTAAGAGGGATATCGAATGGCGTGTAGCGATAGAAACAAAGTCAACAGGGCACTCAAACATATACTCGTATATACCAAAACGTAAAATCTCTTTCTAACGTTTCAAACTCAGCTTCACATCTGGTGGTAGTTTACAATAGCTACACATCTGATGATAGTTTACACATCTGATGATAGTTTACAATAGAATTTCGGTGTCAACTTTGATGTATTGGAGTAAAAAGTGGACGTGGAAAAATAACTAAGAGGAGATGAAAAATTGCTGTAGAAATACGTGCGTTGAGAAGAATACGTGGATTGACAATGTATGACAGTATACGGAATGAATTGATAAAGGCTGAATATGCACTTAAGACTGATATGTTGAGTAAGATGAAGAAAAGCACGCTGAGATGGTTTGGGCGTGTGAAACGAATAAATGAAGAAATACTAATAAACCGAATATACAGTGCAAATGTGAGTGGAAGGCGTGGTAGAGGAATACCAATGGGAGTATGGTTGGATCAAGTATATATGATTTTGAAAGAACGAAGTATTAAAAGTAAGATATAGAAGATGGAAAACATGTTTATCGCGATAGGAAGGTCTGGGGTTCTCTCCTTTCTGCCTATGTCGATAAGGAGAAGGCGTGATGGTGGTTATCGCATCACGATGTGTCCCTTGTGAGGTAGGCAGAGAGAATAGATATCCCAACTTTTATATCCAAGCAAAACTTCGCTTTCCTTCAGTTTCACCTCCTCCACATTCGTACATATTTTCATGCACATTCTTTAATAGGATTTGGGGTGAAAAACCCCTCCATGTCCTCGTGGCTGAACTCGCCTTATATTGGTGGGGTGTATCTCGACCGGGGGATGTTACGAGATGACTTCACACCTTTTGATAGCTTCTCTCTCGAAGCTACTTCCTGCTCCCATATTTACCTTGAGATATGTCAGATTACGGAATGTATTTATATAATATATGTACATATTATGTTGCTATCAATATACCTATATTTATTTGTTATTCATGCTTCTTACTTTACCTTCTTTCGAAATACGTTCTTATTGATCCAACCATGTTTTCCTCGGCCTACCTCTTACAAGCACTCCTTGCACTTTAGACTCGTATATTCGCGAAGTTATTCTTTCATCATTCCTTCTCTCCACATGTACAAACCATTTGAAAGCTACTTCCCTCATCTCACTTAAAATATCCATTTTATCGACACATTTATTTCTGATGTCTTCATTCCGCATTGTTTCATACATTGACACGAACTGAAACTGACTTAAACGAATCAGTTTTATGATGAATAAATAGTTTTCTAGTTTCCTTATTTGAACGCTTATTGTTGGTTTGAGGGTAAATTTATATTTACCATGTTGACAATACCTTGTTCTTCACTGTGTGGCAATGAACAAAGTAGTTGGTGAAGTGTATTGTTGCACACGTATTGTTGAGTGCAAATGAAATGTATAAAATTAAGCTGTGCATCCGTAATTAAATCAATCCAGAAACTGAACTTGGTAGCAGTCCGTATTATTGAATATTAGTGAAGATTTAGACTAGTTATTAAAGAAAAAAAATGGCTTGTGCAACAAACAGTGAAATCAGTATACCGTTATTTGACGGTTCAGACTATTTTAATTGGAAGGTACGAATGATGAAATTTTTGCTGTTTAAAAAGTGTTAGGAAGTGGTACAACGAAAAGCTCATGCAAACGATGATCAAGAAAAATGGGAAGAAAAAGATATTCACGCAACGAACTATATTTATGGCGCAATAACCAACAAGCAATTGGAATACATCCGTGAATGTGAGTCTGCTTTTGATATTATAGACAAATTTGATACGATGTATTTGAGAACTTCCACGTCATTGCAAATTGTATGTAGAAATAAGCTAGAAAATGTTAAGTTGAAGAATAAATCAGATTTGTGTTCATTTTTCGATGATTTTGAGAAGTCTGTGAACGAGTCGTAAAAAACGAGCGACTCCGACTAATTTTTCGTTAAAATTTAAAATATATTTTTTTTTAATTATTATAATGAATGTGTATTGTGCACGAATATTAAACTTGCAGGCGCAAGTCGCGCCGATATGGTGAATCACCGAGATCCATTTAATGCATAAAGTCTACGAAAATGTGTTTGTCTCCTTCTTTCTCACGTCGAAAGAAAATTCTGTTGGCTGGGATCTATGTTAACCCCATGGTTCGATCCATATTGAAGGAAGAACAAATAAATAGAGCTAAAAACGCTCCGTTTGAATTAACCGTTCGTATGAAAGGCCTTCGACTAGAAAAAGAGACGACAGCAGGCAGCAGGCAGCGTACACCAAGTATCATCATCTTCATCCGACACCGCTGAATCTGAAGACGATTTTGAAAAATATCTCAATGAATAAGATAAACTAAAACGTCCTCGTTTGAATCACAGTCCCAATATAGATGAAGGAGACTCTATTTCAACATTTAAAATTGAATTTTATGATGCATTGAAAATAATGGAAAAAGTTGACCGAACTTATAAAGTTAAATGTTGAGATGGCAATACAGCGGTATCTAGAAATCGTAAACGATTCAGCATTGATCGTTACAGCATTACCCCCAACCCAAGTATCCGTAGAGCGGTTATTTTCCGCTCTTAAAATTCTCAATTCTGATTTGAGAGCCTCTACGAATACAGATTTAATAGAAGCAATGTTGTTTTTAAGAATAAATTCTAATAAATAATTATTAAAGTTTGATCTTGTTTTATTTTTATCCCTATAACATGAAAAAAATGGCTATTTGCAAATGTAGGAAACAACCTGCTAAAATTGAGCTTTTTTGAGTCGGAGTTGTAGAGTCGGAGTTGTGGAAACGGAGTCGTGGAGTCGGAGTTGTGGAGTCGGAGTCGTATTGTTGGTAAATATAGGAATCGGAGTCGGAGTCGTGTTTTTTTTAAGTGACTCCACAGCCCTGGAAAAATCAAATGCATTTAAAATTGAAACAAACAAATCGGGCCTACAAGGGAATATCTGTTTTAATTGTGGTAAATCTGGCCACATAAAAAGGTACTGTCGGCATGGCCGTGGTCAAGTGAACTATCGTGGTCGAAACCTTTCAAATTATCAGGAGCGTAGTCGTGATTTTGGTAATCATCGCGGACGTGGAGCAAACTCTAACCACAGAGTAAACAATAGTCACACAGGAAAAAGTTTTCATGCTACAATAATTGAAAGTAACACGTCAAGCTCAAATGAAAATATTATGACAAATAAAAATCAAATGAATCGGTGGCTGGACAGCGGGTGCGGGTGTACCGATCACATAATAAATAGTGATGAATATTTTGAAAACCGAGTAACATTGAAGAACCCTATTAAGGGGACAGTTGGTGATGGAAGAATGTTGGAGAAGACAAAGGTTGGTGATATTATAGTCTCTTTTCCTGTTTATGACACTGAATCTATAGTAACTTTGAAAAGTGTAATTTATGTTAAAGATATGAAGGCAAATTTATTAAGTTATTCGAAGATCACTGACAATCATAAAACAGTATCAAAAGGGCAGTTCTCAAAAATTAATCAATTAGATGGTACATTATTAGCAATAGGGAAGAAAGATGAAAGATTGTATAAAGTAACAAGTTATGTTTCAAATAGTTAAATACAAGCAAATGTGACCAATAATACATTAACATTAAAAGAAAAACTGCGTCGTACACCTGGACATGTACATTTTAAATATCTGGATATTATGTGTAAAAATCAGTTACTAGAAGGGATACCTAAAGTAATAGAATCAGGATATATGAAGTGTGCTATATGTATTGAGAACAAGATGCATCATTTACCCTTTAAAAATAATAGAAGAAGAGCGGAAGATATACTGGATATTGTTCACGCAGATGTGAATGTTCATAGAACAACTGGATGTGATGGGGAAAAATACTTCGTGAGTTTTATCGATGATTATAGTAAACTGGCAAAAGTTTGTTGTATTAAGTCGAAGGATCAAGTCTCTGATTGCCTTAAGGAATATGTAAATGAAATTCAACATTAAACTGGGAAGATGATAAAAGAACTAAGATGTGATAATGGTAGAGAATATATGAATAACAAGATATATAAATTTGCAAGAGAAAAATGTATAAAGATAAAGTCGTGCCCACCACATGTACATGAATTGAATGGTACTGCGGAGAGATATAATGGAACAATAATGGATATGGCTAGATGTCTTCTAGCAGAAGCAAAAGTGGACAGACGTTATTGGCCTGAAGTGATTAAAGCAGCAGCTTATCTAAAAGACAGGACATTGGCAAACACTGTAGTGAGGAAGACACCTTATGAAATAGTTTTTAATAGGAAACCATCCGCAAATGAATTAAAATTGTATGGAAGTAGAGCCTATGTTAGAATACCAGAAGGAAAGAGAAGATCAAAGTGGGATAAAAAGGCTGAATTCAGAATTATCACCTGTTGTTAAAACGCTTACTTTAAAGTTATTAGTTTAATATTCTTGTCAGTATAGCTTAAACATACATCAAATGGATGTTGGGACAGCTTTCTTAAATGGTCAAGTGTTATCTGAAGTTTATGTAAAACAGCCACAAGGCTATAATGATGTTCCAATAGAGTGTATAAATGAAACAAAGCGTGGTATGGTCTAAGGGAGAGCCCACGTCCCCGTCCACGTGCTCGGTATGAATGTTTTAATGATTATATTGACGATCTGGGTTTTCCTAGAAGTGAGTATGATTATTGTCTTTATGTTAAAGCTGGAAATAATATAACTGTATGTTATATATCCTCTTATTTGTTCATCATTTGTTAATAGGTTGCAGAGATATTCAAGCAATTAATTATATTATAAAACAACTGCATAATACATTTAAAATGAAGGATTTGAATAAAGTAAAAAGCTACATTGGAATTGATATTGAATATGATTATGAGAAATGTAGTAATACCTTAACATTGAGCCAGGAAAATGATATAGAATCGCTAGCTAAACTATATCATATTGAAAACTCAAAACTTTATAATACACCAATGGAGATTAATCTTAAACTGAGTCAATCAAATTGAAATGAGAATGTTAAGTATAGAAATTGAATAGGAGCACTCTTATACTCGTATATTAGTCATGGTACGAGTACTCGCACTAGACCAGACATAGCTTTCAGTGTTCATTATTTAAGTAGATTTCAACATTGTTATGATGAGACACATTTCAAATATGCATTGCGAGTTCTAAAGTACTTGTATTTAACCAAAGATCTTAAATTAACATATAACCAAAGTCATAAAGCTGATATTATGAATTGTTATGTTGGTGCTGACTGGGCAGGAGATATTATTGTGTTGATGCTGACTGGGCAGGATATATTATTGTGTTGATGCTGACTGGGCAGAAGATATTATTGTGTTGATGCTGACTGGGCAGGAGATATTATTGTGTTGATGCTGACTGGGCAGGAGATATTATTGTGTTGATGCTGACTGGGCAGAAGATATTATTGTGTTGATGCTGACTGGGCAGGAGATATTATTGTGTTGATGCTGACTGGGCAGGAGATATTATTGATAGAAAGTCAACTACTGGGTTTGTAATTGAACTATTTGAAAATCCCATTTATTGAAAATACAAAAAACCAAATTGTGTTACTAAGTAATCTACCTTTGCAGATTATATCGTGTTATCTAAAACTGTAACAGAAATATTTTTTTTAAGAAATGTTCTTAATGATGTTTTTGTTGAAATTGTTCAACCTGTTAAAATTTATAAAGATAATATTGGAGCTCTCGCTATAGCTAAATATGGAAATTTTACAAAAAACTTTAAGCAAATAGAAGTACAATATCATTATGTTCATGAAAATGTTGAAATTGTTAAGATAGATTTAGATTCAAACATTGCTGATATTTTTACTAAGTCGTTGGGAAGAATTAAATTTGCTAAATTCAGGGAAATGTTGAAATTAATATAAATTTTGTTTATGTCAGAAAATTAAGAAGGCTAAATTGCATTTAAATTTTTGTTAAACATTTGGGTTGATGAAAGATTTTTCTTTGAAATAATTTAAGTGTTGTTTTGTGTTAAAAGTTAAATGTAATTAATGCTTATTTCTGTTATGTTTGTAATTGGTAAATATAAGTGTAAAGAGGCGTATTGGTTTGTGGGTATATTTATATTTACCATGTTGATAATACCTTGTTCTTCACTGTGTGACAATGAACAGAATATTTAGTGAAGTGTATTGTGGCACACGTATTGTTGAGTGCAAATGAAATGTATAAAAGGAAGCTGTGCATCCGTAATTAAATCAATCCAGAAACTTAACACTTACCATTATCCATAATCACTATTTGAGATGTTTTATAAAATATATATTCCAGCGACGTACGTTGTAATTTAGCACAAAACTTTGGTTTGCAAGGCGAGTCCAGGGAGAAATGATTATCCGTTCTGTTGATACCGCATTTATAATGTTGTGTTATCAACTGCTGTGATGCCACTTGATAAGATAAATACAGTTAATCTCGTTATTTTTAATATTACAAATCATAGCATCTGAACTTGGGAGAATAATGTTGAATATTAATTATAAATTTAAAAAAATTGTGTTCGAATTCACAACATTTTCTTGATATTATTTACCGGTGAACCA
Source organism: Odontocerum albicorne (assembly GCA_949825065.1). Taxonomy (NCBI): domain Eukaryota; kingdom Metazoa; phylum Arthropoda; class Insecta; order Trichoptera; family Odontoceridae; genus Odontocerum; species Odontocerum albicorne. The sequence continues at coordinate 13,877,757 of OX463868.1, forward strand.
CAAATTATAGCACATCTAAACTTCAGTGAACTTTTGATGTTTAGCGCTCATGGCGGTTTTAAGGATATTTTACAAAATTTTAGTCTTCTGGAGTTAAATAAATTCAACGAACTCGAATTCCATTGTTTATCCTGTAGCGCACCAAGGTCTATATTTTAGTGTCAGAGATATGAGTGGCGTGTGTAGCTTTAGGAAATACTTTAAAGCAATCCTTTTTGGGAGGTCTTATCAAAATGTATGATGGTAACATATATGAACACAACACCCTTCACTTAATATACCGCCGAATGTGTTACTATCACATTCATTCATTCATTCATTCATTACTAAAACAAATATTTCTAAAAATAAAACAAATAACATTTACAATAAAACCCGAGGAAAAGATACATTACAGTCAAATAAATCGGGATAAAAAAACTACCGATTCGCAGAAAATAATGCATTTCTAAAGCAAGAGATTATGTGCACTTGGTCTTTTCTTTCTGCATTTAAATTTTTTTTTTCAAATGTCTGGTTTATATTTAATCCACACTCGTAATTATGCAAGTAGGTACTTACGTTTAAAGTCCTATATACATAGTTATTAATACAATACTGACAGCCCGCACCTCACCGTATCGAGCGTCACCCTTGACATTCATACGGAAAGAAAAGGACGGAACAAATTTATCAATTTATAAATTCTGCAAACAGCCTTCTTTTATAACTCAATCGACAGTGGAAAAGTACATCGGGAATCTCCGCAAATTAATTTCACAAAATATGTATTCTATGTACAGAGGGAGTTTGTTGATGATTAGAGGCACTTTGTTTACAACAGAGAAAAGCTTTATGACAGGTTTGTACTGAAGGAACTCGAATAAAGGAAAAGCTAAGCAATTCGTGACAATTTAAATGAAAGTTAATGCTTTTTTATATAAAACAAGTATCTAACAGTATTCCTCTATTACTCAGAGGTAATAACATTTTAGCTCTTTAGACTTGACGTCCATTATAGTGGACACGGAGTTCATGTACACTTTTTAAACAACTCTGTGGTGTATTTCTCTTCTCAATAATAACAAATGGAGTGTAGGATGCTGTATTATGGACCTCGAACCTTTTGAGCGCCATCTATAAAAGATAATGCGGCATAATGTGACATTTAGTGTTAATAATACACTCACAAGCAAGAATAGTTATTTTAAATAATATCAATTATAGGAATGCCCAATTTCAAGTTGATAAATCTCAAATATGCACGCTGCACCCTTTATACTGTGCCTTTATTAAAATTTATTTGCTTTACACTTTTAGTGCACATACAATCTGGCGGGCTTATTGCCAGGCGGCAATCTCTTCCAGCCAACCAGACAAAAGTAAATTAAGCAAGTTACATGGTCGCATAAATCATTCAAATGACTATACTCGTACATCCCCACGAAATCCATGAATACATACATGAGCATATGCCCACAAACCCCACAAAGATGGACAATCACCCGAACATTCCTTTTCATATAAAGTGAGATATCATCAATCAAAGGAAAAGGAAGGGATGGGGGATAGAAAAGGAAAATAAAAAAAAATCAGGAATGAAACACGTTATATTCGCTATCTGCTGCACCTTTAAGTGGCTCCACATTATGGTAACTCGCCAAAGAAGCTGAATTATGGAAAATATGTAAAAAGTGATTAGATATGTGGATTGAAGACAATAATCAACGAAGGATGGCAATGAGCCAAAGGACTATCCAAGAAAAGGCTAAAAGTATTTACGAAAATTTAAAGAGTGAGGATACTGATGAATCTGTGAAAGATGTAACATAACATTCCAAGGAAGCCGAGGCTGGTTTGAAAAATTCAAAAATCGCCACAATTTGCACAACTTAAAAATGAAAGGTGAAAGAGCTAGTGCCGATGATGACGCAGCTAATGAATATCCAAACATTTTGAAAAAAAAATATTGAAAGAGGTGGATACCGACCTGAACAAGTTTTCAATGTAGACGAGACAGGACTGCATTGGAAGCGAATGCCTGAAAGAACTTACATTTGAAAAGTCAGCATCTGGATATAAGGTGTCAAAAGAACGATTAACTTTGCTCCTTGGTGCTAATGCTGCGGGGGATTTTAAGCTAAAACCACTTTAAGTATATCTTTCTAAAAATCCAAGGTGTTTTAAAGGGCTGAACAAGAAACAATTGCCCGTCATTTGGAGATCCAACAAGAAAGGTCGGATGAGTAAGATTCTCTTTGAAGACTGGTTTAAAAATAACTTTTGCCCAGAAGTAAAAAAATATTTGAAGGCCAATAGCTTGAGCAACAAGGCTTTGCTCATTTTGGATAATGGTCCGGGGCAGGGGCAGGGCACCCGGTTAATCTATCCGAATTATCTGAAGACGTGGAGATCGAGTATTTTCCCAGAAATACAACAGCTCTGATCCAGCCAATAGATCAGGGTGCAATAGCACATCACTTTTAAGGCTTATTATTTACGCAGAACTTTCCGTAATCTTATTCACGAAACCGATAGTGAATCTTCGATAAAACAGTTTTGGAACAACAACAGCATCAGAGGTGCCGTAGACAACATTAGCGAATCGTGGAAGGAATTAAAATCAACCACAATGGATGTTTGGAAAAAAATATGGCCAGAATGCATAAAAACTAACGAGCCTAAAGTTAATTCTCTTTCTGAAATTCGACAAAACATATTAAACTTAGCGAACAATCTCGGTTTAGAGGATTTGGAAGAAGGTGGTTTGATTGATTTTCTAGATGCTGACAGAGAACCTCTTTCAAACGAGGAACTGGTCCAGTTAGAAACAGAACGAGCACTTGATGAGGAGCCAGTGCCAGTGCCAGGGCCAGAGCCTGCTATATACCAACAGCTAACAGCAATAAACTTGTCGAATGCGCTTCCTTATTCCGAGCAGGGAATGAACATCCTCCTTCACAAAATGATCCCGCCGAAGAACGCAGCGCTAAAGTGTCTCGAGGAGTAAACTCAGCCATTACCCGTACCTGTTACAGAACACGGCAAGGCGAAGCAGACAACGTTGGACCAATACAATATTATAAACTGGGTCCAGCAATGCACAACAGCGGAAAGTGATGATGGCAGCATATTATAGCTTAACATACTGATTCTTCGTGTTAATGTTCCTCATCAGATTAAAACAGTTTTTAAACATTTTATTTTATGTTTTTTATTATATGTATACATATGTTATGTGCAGATGTATACATATGTTATGTGCGTATGTATATACATGTTATGTGCATATGTATACATATGGTATGTGCATATGTATACATATGTTATGTGCATATGTATACATATGTTATGTGCATATGTGCATATGTATACATATGTTATGTGCATATGTATGCATATGTTATGTGCATATGTATATATATGTTATGTGCATATGTATACATATGTGCATATGTATACATATGTTATGTGCATATGTATACATATGTTATGTGCATATGTATACATATGTTATTTGCATATGTAAACATATGTTATGTGCATATGTATATTTATGCTATGTGCAAATGTATACATATGTAACGATGGTCGCTATCAGTGTAGCACGTGTCCTATTAGGACGTGCTGATGATTTTGATATCGCGACATCGTTATCTTCGTTTTAACTGATTCTGCGTTACTTCTCGTACAGAATCATCAATATAGCGGATTGCTTATTTCTATAAATCATGATGATCTTGATTTGTTGTCAATAAATATGGACTCAGGAATGCGGATATAAATCGATAAGTGGACAGCAGGTAAATAAATAACAAAGTCTTGACAGTTGACTGAATGACAATACGAATATATATTTATTTATCCGAGCGCAGGTCTTATATACAAATGGGTGAACCAGTTCGCCTACATGCTCCGTCTCGCTCTGGCACGTAAATTGGCGGTAGGTTAATTATTTATATTTGGAGATGACTGGACAAATCGCGGGTACTATAAAAATAGTAAACATTGTCGCCGTTCTTGACGTGTAGCTATCTATGAATACTTGATCGGTCAATGACCCTGTATGTTTATGATCAACAATAATTAATATAATTTATTTGTGTTTTAACAATTCACTCGTTATTTTGACAATTCATTTAGATAGGTATACAGGCAGGTACACATATGTTATGTTCATATGTTTACATATGTTATGTGCATATGTTGACATATGTTATGTTCATATGTATACATATGTTATGTGCATATGTATACATATGTTATGTGCATATGTATACATATGTTATGTGCATATGTATACATATGTTATGTGCGTATGTATACATATATGATGTGCATATGTATAAATATGTTATGTGCATATGTATACATATGTTATGTGCATATGTATACAAATGTTATGTGCATATGTATACATAAGTTATGTGCGTATGTATACATATGTTATGTGCATATGTATACATATGTTATGTGCATATGTATACATATGGTATGTGCATATGTATACATATGTTATGTGCATATGTATACATATGTTATGTGCATATGTATACATATGTTATGTGCATATGATTTCTTTTGTTTTTTAATTGAAATGTTTAATTATAGAATTTCTTTTTATTATTAAATTGTTTTGTATTTTTATTTTAATGTAAGCATTTTTATAGAAAATAAAAAGAATAAAATGCTTTTTGAACTAAAAACTATATTATTTTACATAATGTGTTTTTTTTATTTCTGACCTTCAATTCACCAATCTATCTTGCATAGCATAGATTAACCTTTGGAGTTGGTTCGATAAGATAATCATTAGTAGGAAAAAAATTCCATTACGTCAAACAAGGTGTGTTGTGACAAATACGTTTTTCATTTTTAATTCTAAGATTTTAAATTCGATAGTAAATATTATATATACTGGGTGTTAACATAAGTTGTGTCCGTTTTTTTTCCAATGAAGAGAACCAGAGGACACAACAAACAAAAGGTTACAACAGTCAGTAATGTATTCTTCTTCATAATTTTACAACAAATTAGTCAATAATGTATTCTCCTTCATTATTTACAACTTCTTGCCAACGTTCTACAAGTTTTTCAATGCCTGTGCGTTAAAAAACCATCCGGCCTTGACTCGAGGAATTCGTCCAACCATGTCCGCAATTCGACGTCATTATTGAAAGAAACGCCCCTCAAATTGTTCGAAAGCGACCGAAAAAGGTGGAAATCGACGGCGCGAGGTGCGGAGAATATGGAGGGTGCGGCAAGAGTTCCCAACCAAGCGTTTGAATGGCATTTTGCGTAATGTTGGCGATATGAGGGCGGGCGTTATCGTGTTGCAGAATAACGCCATATTGCCGATCCGCCATTTTTTGTTGAATTTCAGTGTTGAGCCGCTGCATTTGCAGAATGTATAGCTCGGCGTTGACTGTCTGATTGCGTTCAAGTATCTCGTAGTTGATGACGCCTTGCTAATCCCACCAGATGCAAATCATCGTCTTGCGCGGATGCAAACCTTGTTTCGCTATGGGCGTTGCTTGTTGACCATAACTCACCCATTCTTTCCGTTTCTTCATATTCACACAAAGGCACCATTTTCATCACCAGTAATGATGCGGTAAAGGAACCTTTGCATGTGGCCATGCGTAGCTCGATGACGCGCGAGCAAACCAGCGGAAATTGTCGAAAGTTAATTTTTGTTGTTTGCACTCAAAACATGTGGAATTCAAGCGCCGAACTTCTGAACCAATCCCATTAATTTAAGATAGCGGTATACAGTTATGTGACTACAATTGTATTCATTTGCTCAGCCAATTCTACGGTGGTTTGAAGGAAATCTTCATGAATAATATGGTTTAAACGGTCCTCATCGAAGACCACTGGTCGTCCGGAACGCTACATGTCTTTCAGGTCGAAACTACCGCCTTTGAAACGAAAAAACTATCCACGAGCTGTCCTTTCATTCATAGCATATTCACCATACACTTCGCAAATATTGCGAGCAGCTTTGACAACTTTACTCCCTCGATTGAACGCGAACAGAAGGATGTGTCCAAAATCCTCACTTTCGTCTACTTGACATTCCATTTTGAAGGCTTGTAATCAAATAAAATAATACTATATAAGTAACGTAAAAGCAAATTTTTCTTTCGAATGACGTATAACCTTAACTATTTTGTTTAACTTTTGGTGCTCATTTTTAAATTTGGAAAACAAACGGACACAACTTATGTTAACACCTAATATAACATATATATGGTATATACAGGAGCGGTCACAGAAATTGAATCACCTAATATTTTGAGGTTTTTCTGAAATTGCGTCAAGTGTTAATTTTATTCCACTGTTTTCATTGCTTTTAAATAAAAAGTAGATCAATTCTGACTTTTTTTTAATAATATTACATAAAATCGAATCGTTTTTTCTCGTCTTAGGAATTTTTATTTATTATGAGTAAATATTTAAAAATTGAATAATCGATTTTAAAATAAATAAAAAAGACAAAATGTTTTAAATACATTTATTTTTTTGTAGAAATTCAATAAACAAAACTCTTTTGCTGTCTGTGGTTTCAATCTTGGAATCTTAGCCCTAAGTATTACCCACAAGTTTGTGATTGGGTTTAAATCAGGGCTATTCCCAGGCCGCGGCAACGACACAATTACCATATTTTCTTTAAAATTTGTTATCTAAAAAAAGTAAAAGAAGTAATAATTTATTGATTTAATAAATCGACTACAGACATATCAATGAATATTTAAAATGAAAAAAATACCGGTCTGGCACGATGGCACGGAGCTGAGTCGTCTTTGGAAATATACCTGTCTGTCTCCGTAAAGTGTTGTTCTATGAATGGCAGCGAATAATTATTTAAAATGAGTTCATGGTCCTCGGCTTTCCCTATTCCCTCCACAAAATGCAGCTTGCCCAATCCAATAATCCGTAGTAACTTCATCCCGTATCCTGTCATGTAATATATATATTGTCAGTTCATGTATTCTTCTCAAAGTACGCAACTCCACTGCATTTATTCGGCTTTTCTCAGTCTGTTCCAGGTCCACCTTTCACTATCATACACTAAAGTTGGTACCAAAATCCTATTGTAGATCATCTTAGCACATTTTGATACTATTCGGTTCACACGCATATGTTTTAGTGCCCCATTCACTTTGTTTCTAATTATCCCACGCCGTTCGATATCCCTCTCAACTATTCCATCACCTGACTATAGTAAATACTGGCCAAACAGCAGAGTTCCTCAGCTTGCTCCAGCCTCACTGTACGATACCGGTACAGAGCCTGCAGAATAGGCGGATGGTGGATGACTGCCACTCGAGCCTCGGAGATTCTATCTTTAAGCCACACGCACAATATCAATTGGAGGCCCTGTTCTAAATTAAAACGATCAAGTTATTATTTCGTGCAACAAAACGAGCCGAAATCGAATATTTATTAGATTTTTTTTAATAAATTAATTTCATTATTTGTCATTATTTATGCCGTGCCAACACAATCCTTCCACGTTCCACCTAGTGGCACACGTGCCAAACGTTGCCGACAGCTGCCATAAACAATTAAATTATGAATTCATTCAGATATCGGGTCATAGATATGCTGTGAAAAAATGTCAGATCTGGAAGAATTCAGATATCGGGTCATAGATATGCTGTAAAATGTCAGATCTGGAAGAATTAAGATATCGGGGCATAGATACGCTATGAAATGTCAGATCTGGAAAAAGTCAGATATCGGGTCATATAGTATATATGCTGTGAAATGTCAGATCTGGAAGAAATTGACATATTTATTTATTAATCAAGACGTGACAAGTAAATGTTTTTGTAGACAATTCAACCTTCAAACGATAGTCTCTTGATGTCTAACATATCATAGACAATGATATCCCAGATAGTGAAAGTATGCATTAATTTGTTTTCGTATGACGTCAAATATTGCGATGTCGCGTCATCAGTGTGCAGTGGAGTGTCAGATCTTGAAGATATTGCCATGGGAATCTAGAGACCGACTATAGTCTCCGGGTTCAAATAGAATAAAGCCTTTGAAAGATTCTCCAATTAGATCGTCAAAGAGCATGTCTAAACATGTGTTGACATGTATTCCATCAACTGACCAAAAGAAATCCCTACAGAGCTCGCAAGGTGTGTGCTGTGCTGCACACAAGAAGAGAAGTGAGAGGAGCTCGCAAGGTGTGTGCTGTGCTGCGCACAAGAAGAGAAGTGAGAGGAGCTCGCAAGGTGTGTGCTGTGCTGCGCACAAGAAGAGAAGTGAGAGGAGCTCGCAAGGTGTGTGCTGTGCTGCACACAAGAAGAGAAGTGAGAGGAGCTCGTAAGGTGTGTGCTGTGCTGCGCACAAGAAGAGAAGTGAGAGGAGCTCGCAAGGTGTGTGCTGTGCTGCACACAAGAAGAGAAGTGAGAGGAGCTCGCAAGGTGTGTGCTGTGCTGCACACAAGAAGAGAAGTGAGAGGAGCTCGCAAGGTGTGTGCTGTGCTGCACACAAGAAGAGAAGTGAGAGGAGCTCGCAAGATGTGTGCTGTGCTGCACACAAGAAGAGAAGTGAGAGGAGCTCGCAAGGTGTGTGCTGTGCTGCACACAAGAAGAGAAGTGAGAGGAGCTCGCAAGGTGTGTGCTGTGCTGCACACAAGAAGAGAAGTGAGAGGAGCTCGCAAGATGTGTGCTGTGCTGCACACAAGAAGAGAAGTGAGAGGAGCTCGCAAGGTGTGTGCTGTGCTGCACACAAGAAGAGAAGTGAGAGGAGCTCGCAAGGTGTGTGCTGTGCTGCACACAAGAAGAGAAGTGAGAGGAGCTCGCAAGGTGTGTGCTGTGCTGCACACAAGAAGAGAAGTGAGAGGAGACCCGCTGCATGCCTTTATATAGTTTTTTAAATGTAATAATCTATAGAATAAAACATTCCCCAAAGGCTACACCCACCTACCCGTATATACCATACTATATACACATTTATATCTTGAGAACTTATCTCATTCATATATTATAACTATGGACTTACTTCATGTTAATTTCCTAGATGCCATTTTATTTACCATATATTCTATTGTGGATTATCATCTTAGCAGATTTTGAAACTGATCCACTGTAAATATGATTTAGTGCCCAATTTATTTTGTTTCCTATCGCTTCACGCCGTTTGATATCCCTTCTAATATTAATAATATTACTTTTCTTATAAACTTAATAAATAATTTCTTACAAAAAGTTAACACCTACATACAAACTTATAACTAGATAATAATTCTTACAACAAATTATTTAACACGTACAGTCTGGCAAACAAGAGTAGAAAATTAATGAGGGCGCTGCAATCGCCTGATTGGCAACACCGTAGTTGTATATATCTGATGGACTAACCCACAAAAACAAATTGTCGGAAAAAAATAAACACTAGCCGTTTTGATGAACTTACCTAGAATATCAAATTGAATATAAAAAGAGTATAAATGGTATTTCACTAAATTCCGTTGAATTTCTGAGTTAACAAAATAATGTTGCTTAAGCTGATTAAGGAAAATTTGAAATAAATTTTGAAAGTTGTTGTTGCATCGATTTTTAAAAAATCGGATCGAGATATCAAACTCAATACGAAAATTCTTACTTTTTACTTGACTCAATATCATTTCGTTTGTAACTCTAAATTCTCGATATTATATGATTTACTACAAAAAACTCCATCTTCATAGGGAACTGCCGAACTAGGGCAAAAATAGATTTTATTAGAAATGAAAAATCGAGATATAGTTCATGAAATCTTTATTAAATCTAATTCATAAATCGAAACCAAAATAATGATGTTTCCCCATAACACAGTGTGACCATGTTCTCCTAGAATTCTGTCTATTTTATATACTCGTATGGGCTCTGGCTTATGTTATTTTACCAATATTAATAGGGAGGGCTTCCGTAAAGATGGATCAAAGGAAATGTTTTCCAGCAACCATCATTTTATTTCGTTTATTTTCGACGCTGAAGATGGTGCTTTGTTTTCAATTGTATTGTGATAAGGCGCATTATCCATTACAATTGTATTGTGATAAGGCGCATTATCCATTACAATTGTTTTGTGATAAGGCGCATTATCCATTACAATTGTATTGTGATAAGGCGCATTATCCATTACAATTGTATTGTGATAAGGCGCATTATCCATTACAATTGTTTTGTGATAAGGCGCATTATCCATTACAATTGTTTTGTGATAAGGCGCATTATCCATTACAATTGTATTGTGATAAGGCGCATTGCATTATCCATTACAATTGTATTGTGATAAGGCGCGCATTATCCATTACAATTATGGATGATTCCGATAAATTGGGAATAAGTTTTTCTATCACCATTTTTTTTAATTGTGCGCATTCATTTCAGAGTGATAGTCTTCCTTCTTATTATTTCCACTGAATATAAGGAGCGCATTAGGCACGAAACCTTTTCCACTTCCTGCATGTGCAATGTTCCATCTTTTACCCTTGGCAATATCACGCTGCACTCCATTCACATCCACCGATTGCCAACATTTTTGTATTTTATACGACAAATGTATTGTATATAACTTTCATCTAAATACACGACATTTTTTTCTCAAATTTTCAGGCAAATTTTTATCGTCCATTATAACTCTTAAATAAGCCTCCCCTTTTTGCTGCGATATTTGTCTTTTCCACGAGGAAACCACGGTTTGACGTGCATTTTTTGTATACGAAACCGATGGAAAATAATATTTTTCTCAAATACTCACGGCTACCATCAAATTCCATGTCTTCTTTAAGAACAGCCAGCAAACTTCTAAGTGTTGGCACTTCTTTGCGTACCGTATAAAAGGAATGTACCTGTTGGCGAATGGCACAGATATTGAAATCATCCGATTCTTTTTTAGGGCGACCCTTCCTTTTTTGCCTGGAGTTGTGAATTTTCCTCCATTTTCTTCGTATTCTTAAATACATCGTCTAACCGTGTTTTTTGATTTACCTGTAAATAAAATAAAAACATTAATGCTAATATAAATAATAATTTATTAAATAACATTTACAAAACGATCCATTAAATAACACGACATATTCGTGTTATATACGTGTTATATTTTTCTTCTTCATATGGGGCCGTTTTTTTTGCAATTTCTGTCTTCAAACGCTCCAATAACGTTATGTAATATTCTCTATCGATGTTTTTTTCCTTTTCAACGTGATCGGTGAATATTATACCATGCGCATCCCAAAATACGGAAGCCATAACCTTCCCGGCCGACTGTTGAGTTTTTGGTCGCTTCGGACGACTTTCACCGGCTGCTCTCCATTCAGCTGATTTGATTCCGGAGTATAGTGGTGAATCCAAGTTTCATCCATTGTCACATACCGATGCAAAAACTTCTGTTTATTTCGCGTAAACAGTGCCAAACAGCGCTCTGAATCATCGACGCGTTGTTGTTTCTGTTCCATTATGAGCAAACGCGGCACCCATTTCGAAAAAAGCTTTTTCATGACCAAATGTTCATGCAAAATAGTGTAAACACTATCAAATGATATCTTCAAAATGTCAGCTATCGCACGCAGCTTTACATAGCGATTTTCCATCACGATTTTGAGTTTTTTTTTATGTTTTCTGGTGTAACAGCCTCATTTGGACGACCAGAGCGTTCAGCATCATTTGTGTCTGTACGACCGCGTTTGAAATCAGCATACCACCGACAAATGGTTGTTTTCGACGGAGCAGAGCCCGGATAACACTTTTCAAGCCATCGTTGAGTTTGAACGGTATTTTTTCCCATTAAAAAGCAATGTTTTATCAACACACGAAATTCGTTTTTTTTTATTGTTTTGAAAATAGCAAAAGTAGCGTCACTAAAACCACTGTAACTCAATGACACAATGTCATGAAAGTGTGACACGTAACTTCTTGGTTGGTACTACCTGTGAATGGTGTGGATTTGTTATTAGAGGTGTCATCTGTTGGTTATTCCCGGGACTTATTGATCGATGTGTTATATCCGGTGAGAGTTGTCCCGATGATATTCTTCTAAAGTATGCTGAATAACATTGTAAATAACCTCCCTCGTCCCACTACGTAGTGTTTTATTCATCTTAATTGTGTTTTGTATAATAACAAAAGTGTTGGACAATATAAACACTAGAAAATTTGAGTTTAATACGACAAAGCTATTGCATCATGCGATAAATGTAAACAAATGTGACATGACAGACGATTTTGGTGTTGCCAAGCTATAATTTTTTTAGTTCCGATTTTATTAATTTCTACTCTTTTTTGCCAGACTGTACATGCCCACACGTTCAGGCTTCTTGTATTCCATCACATTCACTCATACCTCGGTCCTCGCAGCTACTACTGTAGATAGTCAGGCAACAGACGATGCTTCGGGAGCCTGTGCTTATAACGGAAAGGTAGGTCGGACTTACTCTCGTAAGCCCCCAGGACGGCGATTAGAGGATTGCTGTGGTCCTGTTGGCTTTTATAGAACTTCACGGTCCAAGCGAGGATGCGATGTTGGAGAGTGCCTTCACCTTATTCGGTGTGAAGTCGGGAGAGGGTTGTTCTGGGATGGGTGTTGAAAGAGATCTTGAATGTTTTGTTCTGCACTCCTTGAAACTGTATCCGTGTTGCTACTATCCGTCACACTACACCGTCAGTATGTTCTGCACTCCTTGAAACTTTATCCGTGTTGCTACTATCCGTCACACTACAGCGTCAGTTTGTTCTGCACTCCTTGAAACTTTATCCGTGTTGCTACTATCCGTCACACTACATTGTCAGTGTGATATTATAATTATATAATATACGAGTACATGAAGGAAGAAAAATATATCGTAATTATTAAAATTGGCCATTATTTTCGGACCATCCTATTAAGAATTTTGCTATATAAGTAGTATTTTTTGAGACGTTAAAAGGGCTAGAAGCGAGATCGAAGCTTATTTGTTTTAGTGCCCCATCGATTTGGTTTCCTATCGCTAGACGCCGTTCGATATCTCTCTTAACTCTTTCATCACCTGAAAAATGCTATCCAAATAGAAGAATCCCTGAAGTTGTTCTAATCTTCCATGACTCCCCCATATGTAGCATTAGCTTTTCCTTTTACACCCCTCTACCACCGGCACTTTTGATTACTTATCAAACTCTACAATTCATCTTCCCTCTCTGCCAACACACCCGTGTCATCAGCATTCAGTGATTCGCATACGTATGCCCCCAATTCGATATGTGTATGCGATGAATTGACCTCTGTAGTTCCTTCACATATGAATATTTATATATATTGAACAACCAGGGTGACATAACTCATTCTTGATTTACCCCTTTCGAAATATTAAACCATACAGTCAAGGTACCGTATGATGTGAAGTCATCATATAAATAAAAAGAAAGCAATTTTTTTATTCTCAATTATAATTTTTTCGATATTTATATTCTCAGCTTCTCGGAGTTTTAAGGCGACGCAGCAGATGATACGAGTAGATACTATAGCTTATCTGGATCTTACTCGAACGCTTATCATAATTAATTATTGAAGTGTTCGACAAGGTGTGAAAAACATACAAGGGTGCGGCCATCTTATCGGTTCCAAGTAAAAATAATCAAGGACAAGTGAATGATTGAATTGAGATACATGCAGGTCTAAATAAAAATGGAATTAATATTGTCTGATAAATGTTTTACATCTAAATGATAAAAAAACAAGTTTATTTTTCTTTAAATTTACATTCTTACTAATTGGTTAAAGAAGCAGATGTCCCTTCTAAATGTAGCTACGCTGAACAAAGCGGGTCTTCTAAGAGAGCGAGAGGAAACATTTAAGTCAAAATATATCAGAGTCGAAGGTGACTCTGAAAGTCTTTATAAAAAATAAAGGATCAAAGTGTTTGGTCTGTCTGGAGTGATGAAGTGTGAGGGGTTTGATTCGCGTGATGTATAAATATGTAATTGAGTGTCACTGTTTGTCAGGTTGATGAGAATGTGCAACGGGGTTTTATATAATCGAAAATCGGAAAGAAATTTTGATATATTTTTCCATGCCATGTCTTCAGTGAGATACAGGCAAAAGCCTAGTTCACTGGGGACACGACAAATGAAAGGCAACAAACCCAGATCCATTTAAATTGTGTGTATAAATTAAATAACCTGTCGTTCTTCTTTTCGCAAATTGCGTATAATTTCTTACCGTGTGTAAAATAAAATAAAATAAATAAAGGTACGTTACCTATAAAACACTTTAAGGGAGCATCTTCGTGTATTAGAATCGTGAATCTATTGATGTGTATTGAGTAGATGAATCTTTTGATGTATGTTAAGTAGATTAGTCCATTGATGTGTGTTGAGTGGATTAATCCACTGAAAACTGGTTATAACATTAATGTGTGTTGAGCAGATGAATCCATTGATGCGTATTGATTAGATTAATCAATTGATGTGTGTTGAGTAGAGGAATACATTGACGTGTGTTAAGTAGATGAATCTATTTATATATGTTGAGTAGATGAATTCATTGATATGTGCCAAGTATATGAATTCATCGATGTGTATTGAGTAAATGAATCAATTGATTTGTAGAGCAGATGAATCCATTGTTGTGTGTTGAGTAGATTGAACCATTAATATGTGTTGAGTAGATGCATCTATTGAAGTGTGATGAGTAGATGAATCCTTCGAGCAAACATGTTTTTTTTTCTAAATTTCCAACCAGATATTTTTTTGTGTCATTTATTTATTTTGTTTATGTGCGATATACGGCCCTAAACTTTCTAAGCCCTGCCCTGTTGTGTATTTGTTTGTGTCATAGTGTGTTTGTAGTTCTTTCTTGTTGCAATTTTGTATGAGTCAAGTTATTATTTTTTGTAACTGCTTGTTTTTTTTATATTCACGCGCAATCTTCATTTTATTTCACATGCTGTAAACCAAAGGTGGCCAACCCGCGGCCCGCGGGCCGCGTGTGGCCCGCTGGGTGTCTACTTGTGGCCCGCGGAGCATATGCACACATTTTTTTCTTTTAGTGTACATAAAACCACCAAAAGAACATTCTATCGTGCGTAGTTCGTATCATATCCCATATATGGAAGTATCTCATTAAATTGATTCAACTATCGTGACAATTTCTTCTATGGTATATTCGTGTTAACAAACGAATCACAACGTTAAGCTGATTTTAAAAAGCGCGCACGCCGATCTTGCGTGGATAGCCAAAGCCAATATGTTAGATATGCAATCATTATGTTTCTGTCTTGAAAGAGTATAACATTAAACGTCATTACGAGGCTAAACATGCAAATAAGTTTGATAATTACGAAGGGCAATTTTGACAAGACCAAGTAAATGCAATCATTATGTTTCTGTCTTGAAAGAGTATAACATTAAACGTCATTATGAGGCTAAACATGCAAATAAGTTTGATAATTACGAAGGGCAATTTTGACAAGACCAAGTAAATGAATTAAAAAGAAAACTTTCTGCACAACGTCGGATATTTACTAGAGTGGCTCAAGAGTCAACATGCTATGTAAAAGCTAGTTATGCAGTAGCCATGATACTAGCAAAAAAATCGAAGCCATATTCAGATGGTGGAATGGTTAAGGAATGTTTGGAGAGTGTCGTTGAAATTCTGTGCCCAGAAAAGAAAACGGGTTTCTCAAAAATAAGCCTGTCTCGTCAAACTATTACTAGGCGTGTGGACGACATTGGAAAACATATTGAAGATAATTTTAAAAATCGAGCATCCAAGTTCATATTTTTTGCTCTAGCATTGGATGAAAGCACATACCTAACAGATACCGCCTAAGTGGCGATTTTTATCAGGGGCGTTGATGTTCATTTTAACAAAATAGAAGAATTAGCGGCACTGTATCCACTTAAGGACACTACTTGCTCACGAGATTTGTTAGGAGCTGTTACATCGACATTGAATCGCTTTTCGTTACAACTCAACAACCTATCGGGCTTAACAACAGATGGTGTTCCAGTAATGGTTGAGAAATACGAAGGTTTAGTAAAATTGATTGAAAATGAGGCCTGCAAAGTTGGTAATACTTCGATGCTAAATTTTCATTGCATTATTCGTCAGGAGAATTTATGTTCCAAGTCCCTTAAAATGGATCATGTCATGAAGGTGGTCATCAAAACAGTGAACTTTATTAAGTCGAAGGGGTTGAATCACCGTCAGTTCCACGAGTTTCTCAAATCTTTGGATTCAGAGTATAATGACGTTACATTTTATGCAGAAGTAAGATGGCTGACCCGTGCCAAAATGTTGAAAAGAGTGTTTGATTTGAAGCAAGAAATACAATCATTCTTCGCAAGCAAGTCAAAAAGTATCCCAGAATTTGAAGACAAGGAGTGGGTTAGTGACTTTGCATTTCTGGTCGATATAGTTAGCCACCTAAATGTTGTTAATACTCGTTTACAAGGGAAAGATCAACTAATTAATAACATGTATGATCTTATTTCCGCATTCCAAATGAAACTTGGGCTTTGGGAACAACAGTTAAGGACAAAAATCTTAACTCACTTTCCTACATTGTTATTGCAGCCAGACGTCACACAAATGGCGGCAGATAAATACGCTTCGTTGATATCCGACTTGAACCTGGAATTTGAAAACCGATTTCAAGATTTTAAAAATCATCGTGTGTTTTTTTCTGCATTTACAACGCCATTCTCCGTAGACGTGAATTTATTGCCAGGAATTTTACAAATGGAACATTGTGAAATGTGTTGTGATGCACAGTTAAAGGAGAAATTCAATCAAGTTGGTTTGGAAGAGTTTTACAAAACATATTTGGGCAAGGAGAAATATCCTGCATTTTACAAACATGCTCTATCGATGATTTCGCTATTTGGAAACACTTGCACGTGTGAACAGCTTTTTAGTCGAATGATTAAATCTCAAATGAGAACACGAATCACTGATGAGCATTTGGAAAACTGTTTGCGTGTAGCAACAACATCAATCGTTATCAACATTGATGCACTTAGTTCTGACAAACAAAATCAGACGTCTCACTAAAATTTATTATATTTTGTTTATTTTTTATTATTATTTTTTGTATTGCCTAACTCTAATCTAATAAATATGTTTGATTCTGATTTTTGTTATATCTTCTTAAAAAAACAATATATTTCTTGTTTGCTTTGAATAATAAAAGAAATTTTGTTGTATGACCCGGTAGGAAATCTCATTTCTAAAATCTGGCCCGGCTGCTGAAAAGGTTGGCCACCCATGCTGTAAACAATACTCGTACTGGTCGATCGAACATTGTTTGAGTTACACATTTGAAAAATCTTGACCAGTGAAATAAATGAACCAGTTCCAATGTATCGTTTATACTTTACAGATAGATTGTCCAGAGGGCGTGTTATCAAATTATAATATTACATTATTTGTTTTGCAAATATATACCATATAAGTTGAAAGTATTAAAATAAAATATAGGGACAAGTATAACATATTTAACTCTTTTATTGCAAATACAATCTGGTGGGATATTGCCAGGCGGCAATCTCTTTTAACCAACCAGACAATAGTAAGTAAAGCATGTTACATGGTCGCAAAAAAACATTCAAATACTCGAGTATCCATCCCCACGAAATCCATAAACACATACGGTACGTGAGCATGCGCCCATAAACCTAAACCCCACAAAGACGGACAGTCACCCGAACATTCCGTTTCATATAAAGTGAGATAACATCAATGAAAGGGAAAGGAAGGGATGAGATGGTGGAGAGGAAAGGAAAAATCAGGAATGAAGCACGTTATATTACTGACTAGAAATTAACAGTTTTTTTAGTCGCTTATTAAAGCATGGAGCGAGTCTTATATTGGTTTGTAACTGGTTCCAGAGTATCACTGCAGGGACAGTGAAAAACGACGTAAAAAAAGAAGAGCGGTGAACTGGATACAAATGGATTAACAAAATAAAATTTTACAGAATTAATTAGAAATATCATTTTTGAAAATAATTGTTTTCGTTGCCCCATTCATTCAACTAGATCAAACGAACTGTTCTTTTATACGTACTCAAGGGGAAGACAATACTATTTGATAAAAAGTGATTTATCAATACAAGATGTTCTGCATTCAATGACAAAGTCTTAACATTTTACATTTATAGGATTTCAATAGCTATCGGGTTGTTCGGAAAGTTATTTCGCTTTCTTAGTTTCAATGCAAACACAAAATTACATGTCTCAAACGGAAGGTATTTAACCAATGCATCTTACCAGTACTAACATATGGATGCGAAACGTGGACACTTTCTGCATGAATGATACAAAAGCTACAGACAATACAACGCAGCATGAGGAGGCGCATGCCAGGTTATACCAGAAGAGACCGCAAACGCAATGAGTGGATTCGCACCCAAACAAAAGTTGATGATGTTATAGAGGTCGCTAAATACTCAAATGGAAGTGGCTGGGCCCGTCGCTCGAGGGGCAGACAATTGGGAATCCAGTGGTTCTCAATGGGCAGAATAAGGTTTGTCAGACTCCCGATGGACATCCGAAATAATCCAATGGTACCCAAGAAACATAAAGAGGCCCAGAAGAAGACCGAAGGTACGCTGGATATATGAAATCAGGAAGTATGGCAGCATCACATGGCATCAACGAGCCAAAAACCGAACTATTTGGAATCGACATGGGGAGACCTTCATCCAGCGGTGCATCGGCCCTGGTTGACAATGATGATGATATATACGAGTAAATATATAAAAAATAAATATATATTATGTAGTAAGTAAAGGTTGATATCTAATAAAATCTACCAAAATATTATATATGTAAAATATACTTTTTGATTGCCTCACGTCATACAACGATCGGACTTAGGTGATATGTTCACAATCTTAATTCCACTCCTTGATACCAGTACCGAAATAGCGTTATATCTCGTACACGAAACACTTGAGGGCTTACATCGATGACAGTAATAAATGCAGAGAGGGCAAGGTGCGCCAGGGCTTGGCAAATCATTTATTTTTTCAAAACAGGCTTAGCCCAATTACTTTGAAAAATATAAGACATTAAAAAAGAAGAAAAATTACATAATTTTTTTTTTTTTTAATTATATAAAATAAAAAATAATGCATATGTATACAAACGAGTATATACACACAAACATATGTTACATATATTCAGTCACTTAAGTATGTTGATGGGTGCTTTCTAACGTGCTTAATCTAAGAAGAAAATTTACTTTTGCTTTTGGTAATGTGATATGAAATATGTCAATATCCGAAGCAGTCCCGTTAAGAAGAGTTAAGGTCCTTCCAACAGGCATAGCGGCTGGAAGACCCGTTCTTGTGTATGTTATTGTGAACAGTTCTTGCCGGCGCAGCCTAGTGTAATTGTTAGGAACATTTAACGCTAATCTTTGTAGTAATGCTGGACAGCTCATGCCCAGCAGAAACTGCGTAGGATAAAGCCACGGATAGACACCGAACTCACTCATGTAGAGATATCGTAGATATTTTTTTTGTACTTTCTCCACCATGAGCGAGTTCTGCGCCCCCACCGGGCTCCAAATGCAAGCATTGCTTTCTATTGTAGTTTGCTACGGATCAATTAATTAAACAACGTTTTGAGCACCAATTGGTTTTCAAACGACTTAGAGATTCTCATAACAAATCCTAGAGTTTTATAAGCTGAGTTGCACATAACTTCTATGTGAGGACCAAACGCGAGATTGCTGTGGAACAAGACACCCAGATCTTTAATATTATATGTGCGGGGTATAGGTATCGTTTCTAGTGTATATCTATGGAATTTCAAGACGTGTGAGCGATGATACGACATAATTTAGCACTTTGATGCATTGAAATATAATTTATTATTGTGGCTCCACTCACAAACGTTGTTGAGATCTGACTGTAGGTCTAAGCAGTCGGTATAAGAATGATTTTTTTTTAAGATTTTGAGGTCATCAGCAAATAGAAGAAACGTGGATTTTTTTATAACTCTACCTATATCATTTATAAAAATAAGAAATAAGGTAGGCCCAAGATTAGACCCCTGCGGAACACCTGATTAGGCAGTGAAGTAATCGGAGTTGTAGATTCCATGTGAAACAAATTGTTTTCTATCTGTAAGATAATCTGACAGCAGTCCTAGTAAGTTACCTGGGATCCCAAGTTCACTCATTTTTTCTAATATTTTTTTGTGATTGACGCGATCAAAAGCTTTTGCAAAGTCATGATACGAACAATCAATCTGATTGCCACTATCTACAGCCCTTGAAACATAGTCGGTGAAGACCATCAGATTGGATTCAGTAGATCTGCCTCTTCTGAAGCCATGCTGCTCATCAATTATATATGGGTCCACTAACGACCTTAGTGTGCGATCCATAAACATTTCTAGGAGCTTAGCTATTGAAGAAAGTATGATGATAGGTCTGTAGTTGGTTACGTCGTTCCTAGAACCATTTTTAAATATGGGAGTAACTCGAGTCTTTTTCCATTCACTTGGAAAAGTATATACTCGGAAGACAAGATTAAATATGTAAGCAAGAGGTGCAGAAAGCAATTCACTACAGCCCTTAAGAAAGAATGTAGGTACTCCGTCCGGCCCAACTGCTTTCGTGTTTTTCATCAACTTTATTTGTTTGAGTATATCAAATGTAGTGATGCTTAGGTTAAATCCCGAGGAAGTATAGTGTGGTGTTCATCAAAAACAAATGCCTCGGAGTCCCTACAATAAACTGTTGAAAAATAATTTGCGAATGCAGAAGATATTTCGGGACCAGTTATTTGATTCCCATCCCAATTCATAACATTAAGCACTGGAGAATCGTTACGCATACCTTGTCTGCCTCTTCTTCTGGACCTATCTTCTGCTGTTTGCTCCCAGTTGTGCTGAGCATTAATGTCTTTAAGGGTCTCAAACGATAGTACGTCCTTATATCTCTTGCGTTGTCCACTGTTCTTTGTTCTGCCTGCCGTCAGTTCGTCAAAGATGATATATCTTGACAGCCTGTAGTCAGGCATAACATAACATACGTGCCACGTGTTAAGATCAAGGCAGGTGTGCACGCGACACCAGAGTCTTGATGCTACAGCAGTTTGCTATTCTCAACACTTCACCATTTAATACTCCATGATACCATTACATCTTCATTATTTGCCTGAAGCGCCTTTGCTAACAATTTTTGAGTGCCCTAATATGTCTTCTGTAGGAGGAGAACTTTAAGATCGATTTCTTATTTATCTAAATATTTGATTGTTACAAATCTACACACTAGGGTGGGGTAAAATTTATCCAATAGGGTGGGGTACAGTCTATCCAATAGGGCGGACGATCTACGTGACCTAGTTGGTAAGATACTTGTCTCCTAATCTGGAGATTGCGGGTTCGATTCTCGATAAATCCTAGAGTTTTTTAAAAAGAATTCCAGTCTGGTGTAAACTTATGGCTTCTTTAACATCTTTCTGGTTGGTTGGAATATATTGTCACAAGACTGCCAGGTTGTACTGTATACAATTAAAGTGTAATACAGTGCAGTATTCAGATGGCACTTTTGCCGTTACTAGACCTGTGGCGCGCAAAGGTCTATCTCTTAGCGTTAGATATATGGGTGGTGTGCGTGACTTTAGGAAACACTAGAAAACAACACTTTTTAGGAAATCGTACCAAAATGTATGATATAATATGAAAACTACACGCAGCCACTACTCCACTGCACGCTAAATCGAATATGGTACTATCTATTATCGGAAAATCTTCAAAAGTTTCTTTGTAGTCCGTCTGTTCTTGGTAAGTTTCCTGTGGTTTCCATACCGAATATATTTTTCTTATCATATGCAGATTCGAGCACGTACCATATCTAATGGACACAGCCACTACCTTCCTATCCTAATATTCAACTTATATGTATTTATTTTGTAATATTATATTTTGAATCTGCCAAGAATAGCGGGCGACATCCCGAGGTAGAGTGCCCTTGAGGGGAGCCTGTTTAGATAATTTGTCCGTTTATTATTTTTCTGAGACGAAAATGAATATGTTTCAGAAATGTATTGTATCATATTTTAGATTATTTCGAATAATGTTGGAGATAAGATAATTAAGTCGCCGAATTATCGAGCGATATTTTAATTAATTTTAATAAATATGGATTTGTATGTAGCATAAATATGTACATACATATATCTTGAAAATACATATACGAGTACTGGGGCTGGTAAAAAAATTTGCAGAAATTGTTATTTGTTTTGTCAAACACTGTTTATTCCGTTATATCAAGTGGAATAAACAGTATTTGATAATTCAAATGACAGAATGACAGTGTCTTTAAACCCCCAAAGTGGCCATCCCTTAACTATAAATAAGATATTACGAGAAATGTTTAATTTCGCGAGCTTGTGGCCATCTTAGCGAAACTATTTGTTACGTGCATTTCCATTTTCAGCCACATTGGATGTGCAGTTTCTGTTTGACAGGCAAGTACTTATAATGCACTTTGGCACGTTTGATATTTTTTATTTTAAAACTGACCGGTGGAAAAATTCTTTATGATGCCAATAAACTTTCTGAGAACATAAGTCAAAAATCTAAACTAACCATAATAGTCGGGTGAACACAACTGCAGATTAAATACTCACATTTTTTTTCGCCCATCATACTCATGAGTTTAGTTAGTAATAATACAATACAAATATATTGGTCTACAAACCCAATGATTGCCGCACCATTTTTATGAAGCTTATTTCCTCTTCTTTTGCGCGTGTTGCATTTTTCAGACCCATTACTTCTACGACAGACGAGTTGCACAAAATTATTACAGCTACTAAAAAGAACTTTAAAAAACCATCTTCTTCTGTGGAAAGGACACGCATTAGATTAGATCTTATAGCGGACACGGGATCAGATACATATATCGGTTTTGCTCCAGATCTCGGGACGTCAGGATCTATAGTATTGTCCAAACAATGACAGCTGGTTATATATGTTAAGAAGAGAACATAGAATTTACACCGATAATTGGTATAACATAAAAGCTCAGCATTGTTTGACTATTTACATGCAAATAAGGTCAATACTTGCCCAACAGTACCTACGTACAAATCGAAAACAAATGCCGAACTTACAAAAAGTAAAATATCATCCAGGTGACGTGAAGTGTCTTCACTCAAATTATCTGTTATAGAGTCACTCAAATAATCAGCTATAAAGTGGCATGATATAAAAGGTGTTTTCATGTTAACAGATTGTCATGAAGGAAAGACAATGGAAACAGAGAAAATAAACTTCGCAACTGGAGGGGACAGAATGAAGGAGGCTGCGATAGATTACTGTAAGAATATTAGAGCAGTGTATAAAGTGGATACGGTTTGAAGTTTTGTAGATTCAGCGTTAAAATCTTTGAAAATGTACAAAAAGATTTTCTTCCTTCTTCTTGAAATATGCGTCTGAAATGCTTTTATACTTTTCCGTCCGATAAAAAGTCGAACATAATATTGTTAGTATTTCTTATTGTTCAGCGGATAATCGGGAAATATCATCAACCTAAACCTTCCACTTCTGGGGGAAGAGCATCGGCTGAGAGTCCCTAAACCTTCCACTTCTGGGGGAAGAGCATCGGCTGAGAGTCCCTAAACCTTCCACTTCTGGGGGAAGAGCATCGGCTGAGAGTCCCTAAACCTTCCACTTCTGGGGGAAGAGCATCGGCTGAGAGTCCCTAAACCTTCCACTTCTGGGGGAAGAGCATCGGCTGAGAGTCCCTAAACCTTCCACTTCTGGGGGAAGAGCATCGTCTGAGAATCCCTAAAGGCTAGTAGAGCGCCATTTATTAATAAATACACAATAGGTTTATTGATAGCAACATAGTACGTGCATAACATATTTAAATACACTTCAAAAACACATGAATGGCAGAAAATACATTTGAGAGAGAAGCTACCAAAAGGTCTGGGCTCATCTGGTAACGTCCCCCCGGCCAAGATACACCCCACCAATATAGGGCGAGCCCAGCTCCGAGAACACCAGATGTTTTTCAGCCCACACCCTTGCACATGTGGAATAAAAAGAAAAAAAAACAGAAAGTAAATAGATGGCAGAAAAAAAACAAATCCACAAATCTCGACTCAGATTAGTTCAAACAAATATATAAATTGTAATTTATTTTTATCAAACACTGTTTATTCCACTTTTTTATGGCGGTATAACCCTACCAGTTTCAAGGCTTTCACCTCATCTTCAGGGGAGCGCAAACAAGACTAAATGCTGTTCGAACTGGCACCGATATACACGCTTCAACGGTTGGGGGATGGGGGGGGGGGGGGGGTGGAGGGGAGAAAGGCACGGGACAATTTCGGCCAAGAGCGGAGAGATTTTGGGTAAATAACTGTTCAACAGATGTTCCGATCGGTGTACTGATTTAGAAATTTCTAGGGCCTCTAATCGGTCCAATTTATTTCCGTGACCACTGATATGTAAGCATTTGGCATCATCGATAGAAAAAGTATGATTCTCGCGGTGACAATGATTAGCCATTTCAGAATAAATTAGAGGATTTGTTAAGGCGGATTTGTGTTCACGAAATCTCTTTTCAAAAGATCTTCCTGTCTTTCCTATATAGAAATGATCACAGTCAGCACATAAAAGTGTATACACACAGCACTGTTGCTAAGTATTACATTTTTGCCTTTCCCATTAAATAAGAGTTTCCGGAGATTAAAATTAGTGTAAAAAGCTGGCTTTATGTGACTTGGAATATTTTTCATTATTTCATATGATATGTTTTTTATAAATAGAACTTTGCTCCATTTATAGGTATGCTTATAGGTGGCGTTAAATATATAATCTTTTATAAGTTTCTTTTTTGTTTTGTTTTTTAAAAGTGAATCAATGAGGCTTCCAGGATAGCCATTATTTGTAGCATTTTTTTTATGGTTATTAATTCCTTTTTAAAAATTTCGTCGGTTAATGGGACACTGAGCAATCTATGAAGCATACAGTTAAAGGCGGCGAATTTATGGTTATTAGAATGGTTGGAAGTTGCTGGAATTATAGAGTCTGAATAAGTATTTTTCCTATATATATCAAAGTCAAATGTATCAAATGATCGGAACATCTGTCGAACAGTTATTTACCCAAAACTCTCCGCTCTTGGCCGAAATTGTCCCGTACCTTTCTCTCCTCCTCCCCCCCAGCCCCCAACCGTTGAAGCGTGTATATCGGTGCCAGTTCGAACAGCATTTAGTCTGGTTTGCGCTCCCCTGAAGATGAGGTGAAAGCCTTGAAACCGGTAGGGTTATACCGTCATAAAAAAGTGGAACAAACAGTGTTTGATAAAAATAAATTATAATGTCTTTAAACCTCCACAATGTTAATGCCTTAACTATAAACAACAAATATATAAAGGTTCCTCTACAGCAACGCAATGTGTATGGTACATATACTCGTACATATACAATTTAATAAATTCATTCAAAGTATCACGCATACCATATACTATATCTCAAAGTATCGCGCATACCATATACTATATCTCAAAGTATCGCGCATACCATATACTATATCTCAAAGTATCGCGCATACCATATACTATATCTCAAAGTATCGCGCATACCATATACTATATCTCAAAGTATCGCGCATACCATATACTATATCTCAAAGTATCGCGCATACCATATACTATATCTCAAAGTATCGCGCATACCATATACTATATCTCAAAACAAACTGCAGAAAATACTTACATTAGCCATAACATTATTGTCGCAATCTTCCATTACTCACGAGTTGACTAGGCTAAAGTGTAGATATACCATTGTTCTTATTTTCTGCTATTGGATCGATACAATAATGTTAAGTATCGTGTGTTGTAAGAAGTATTTTAATATAATATATACACGGTGCATTTTTATAAAGGCAGTTATTTAAAGAGCTAACAGATATGAAAGAGACCGATTTATGTAACACTATACCCGTACATTAAATTACAGTCAATCCGGATTTCCAATATAAGCCTCTTTGTATCGAGCGAGATCTTATAACCGTTTCAATTCAGAGACAGGCATTTTGTTTGTCGGGCAATATTGGAAGGGGCGCTCCATTTTATACCCGCCTTGATTCTTGCGAAAGGTGCTAACCACCATTGTCGGCAGAGCGGGCGTGACACCGAGGGGAGGTCTCTGGGAGATGGTCTAATGGAAGATCTTATTGTCGGCACTAGAGAGAGGGCAATGATATTTATATGAAGTGCGAACTGGTTAAGCCTTCCTGCTAGCGTTGGAAATCAACACACATAACATAATATCACGCAGTCTCTCTGTCGGGATATGCAAAGAGGAGAGAGCGCAAGATTTTCCTATCGCAATACACATATTTTGCCTCTTCTTCATCCATATGACTTACTATTTCTTTAACTTTTTACGTTTCCTTCTTTCAAAATGTGATATACGTCATCCAACTATACTCTCCTCGGTCTCCCTCTACCACGCTCTCCCCTCACATATGCGCTGTATACTTGTTTTATTAATCTTTCTCCATCCATTCGTTCTACATGCCCTAACTACTTCGGAGTGCTTTTCTTAATTTTACTCAACACATCAGCACCCCCCCTCCACCCCACCCACTCATCCCTAATCACAACGTCAAGATTATGCAAAACTTTATTCTAAGAATCCACTAATTCCACTCGCACGTAACACTCGTATACATTAACGAGTTAAACAATAGACCAGATTCATGGAATAAATACAGAACAATGTCATGACCAGGAGGCTCCGGAACTATCCGCCGTTAGAAATGTTATCTCCGTGTTTATTCATTACTGTCATATCATTAAATGTTTCCAATAGAATTATGAAATGTGTTTGAGAGAAATGGGCGAGTACCTATGGGATGTCATATAACGGAAATGTCCTTTCTTTTTTTCCTCAGAGACGATATTGACTTGATTCTTGCGGCCAGTGCCGGAAGGACTTTTTTATTATTTGCTTCATCTTCGATATCGTGTTAAACTTACCTTGATAACTGTTAAATGCATTCAACTTTGTTAAAACTGTATTTTACACTTGTTAGTTATTTCATTTCACCGTCGCGATCATCGTGTCATGTTCCTATTGGGGTAGGCAGAGAGGAAACAATTCCACTTTCTTCTTTCCTGGTATATGTACATATATTTAGTGTTTGTCCCGATAATGCATCTTGTCACAAACTCAACCATTGAAAAGCCTTTCACTCGAACCTCTCAGCATTTAATGTATTCGATTGTTCCACGTTTTTCTAGATCTAAACTCGAGCTGTTTATACTAAGTTTATAGATTTTTTTAAAATCTGTATATATTACACTTTAATTGTATACAGTACAATTTGGCGGGCTTATTGTCACGAAGCAATCTCTTCCATCCATCCAGAAACACGTAAAAAATCCCTTAAGTGGAATTCAGACCGCAATCCTTTTAAACAAATCTGCCTAGCAACGTGAATCGAACCCGCAACCCTCACATTGGAAGTCTATTTTTTTCTGTGTGACAGAACCTTCTTCGTATTTATTTCTGCATCGTCTTTCGATTCGCATTATTTTCAAATGTTCTCATTCCTTCTAGTATCATACTCGTATGTTGTTATTCCCCACATTCTAAGTTTCCACCGCATTTATCTGACTTTCATCACTTTTTGGTCATGATTAATAACTCGTATATCAAGTAAACGTATAAATAGTCTAATAATCGATAAATTGCCGTGAAAGTTTATGTATTGATTTTATTGTGTCTTTTAATTGTTAGCTTACTTCGCTTAATCGACGTTTCCCTTTGTCGCTCTGCAATAACTTCTCGTATCACATCCCAAGAATGTAACCTCTTTCATCTACTCGTATAATATACTTATTAAATTACAAATTCCACCTGTCAACAGCAATCACGCAGCCAGTCCGTGCCTAAGAATTGATTGATATATAATATTAGCAATGATAATACTGCGATGCTAATCTGTGATATTTGTCAACCTCCTCTATCGAGATGGGCTCTACTATATAGATACGGCTGATATCTTAAATATGTTTTTTTAACTTACGTTAATTTCTTGACTCCTTATACAGGGTGGCGCAGAGGAAACGCATGTTTTTTTAATGGATAGTATTTTGCAAAGAGAGGAAACGCGTGTTTTTCATTTAAGCGTAACATTGTTTATTTTCAAGATAATATTTTGATGAATACAGGTAAAAGAAGTAATAATATTGCACCTTTAAATTAATTGTGAAAAATAATGTCAGGCAAGTGAAGTGTTGCCCTTCTTCGCCCACTGAAAGTTTCTTTTCGTCAAGAAATCGAAGGAATACCAGAAGAGATGTTTGTGAGAGTGATGCGTAACTTTCAAGAGAGGCTGCAGATATGTGACCGCGAAGAAGGGCAACACTTGCCTGACATTATTTTTCACAATTAATTTAAAGGTGCAATATTATTTCTTCATTTACCTGTATTCATCAAAAAATTATCTTGAAAATAAACAATGTTACGTTTAAATGAAAATCATGCGTTTCCTCTCTTTGCAAAATACTAGCCATTCAAAAAACATGCGTTTCCTCCGCGCCACCTGTATAGTGTGTTGTTTATTTCTGACCTTCACTTCACCAATCTATCTTGCATATCATAACTTCACCTTTGGAGTTGGTTCGATAAGATAATCATGCTTTGATGAAAAATTCCATTACGTCAAACAAGGTGTGTTGTGACAAATATGTTTTTCATTTTTAATCCTTAGATAGCATCAACACACAGGAATTATACAAAATTAAAAAAAAAAGATAAAAAATATCAATAAACCACTGTTATTTATTTTCTAGGTCTTCCCATTCCTATCTTCGGAGTACCAGATGATCCATCAAGCATTGTAGCTCTTCCCATTCCTATCTACGGAGTACCAGATGATCCATCAAGCATTGTAGGTCTTCCCATTCCTATCTACGGAGTACCAGATGATCCATCAAGCATTGTAGCTCTTCCCATTCCTATCTACGGAGTACCAGATGATCCATCAAGCATTGTTAAAGCCTTTGTTCCCCGTTCCTGAAGACACATACGGGTATGGACCAGAAGGAAAACCTATTGGACCAGATGACTCTCACTTTTCTCACCAGATTTCTGGACCAGATTCTAACTATGGACCACCCATTGGAATCCACCATGGACCACCAGAACCTAATCCAAACCCAAGACCTGCACACCCAGGAATCCTAGCACCTCCGAAACCTCCTCACATCTTATGTTAACGTTTTAATTTAATTTAAAACTTATTTAATAAATAAATAAAATATGTTACATAAATAAATCGATAATATAATCTCCTGCATTGTTTACGATTGACTCCCGGCGTTCTGGCAGTTTTTCAATTCCACGCCTGAAGAAATCTGATGGTTCAGAGGTGAAGAAGTTGTAGAGCAAATGTTGACAATTTGTCCCTGATGGCTTTCTAACAACAATAGTTCTTGCAAGCTCCGATGCCATAACTCCTAGGCTGAACTCAAACAAAAGGATATGTCGGAAATTTTAATTTTTTTATACTTATCACTTCATTTTCTTTAGTCAACAATTAACACAGACTCTCTAAAATAATACTATACTATTAAAATCTTTGACATATGTCAAAAAAATTCTTTCTAAAACACTGTACTATATGTTGCCTTGGAAACCAAAAATGCTACGAACTTATTTATCAAGTATATCTGTTATTCGGAGGATTTACATTTAACTTTTTCTAGGAGACTGGAAATAAATAATGTATATTTCTTACAATCACAGTAATGCCTCTATTTACCTGGGTCCCAAGTAAGACTTTAAAACCGGTTTAAAACAAACCGAAAACAATTTCCAAATCGTAGGGTGAGTCGGGGTAAGTGCACCATATAAAATGAATATATGAAATTCAAAGGTATCCAACCATTCTCAGGATCATCACAAAGGTATCCAACCATTCTCAGGATCATCACAAAGGTACTCAACCATTCTCAGGATCATCACAAAGGTATCCAACTATTCTCAGGATCATCACATTGTTTTCAAACTTTTATACGAAGAATTTCAACTATTTCATATTTTAATTAGTCACCAGAAGACTATCTGCTCTGTTTACTTGATTTTTAAGCGTTTTCTCGAAGGAAGTTCTGACTGATGCACTTACCCCGTCTTCGGGGTAAGTGCATCTGTATCTTTTGGGTTTATTAATTGCTAACATAATGAAAAAGTTTGACATCCAATCCAATAAAACACAATAAACACGTAATTTAGATATTTTAAACCTGAAAATATAGTGGTATTAATATATAATATCAAATGAAATTATGCAGGATGGGGTAAGTGCACCTATTTATTGCTAGTGATGGGACAAAACAAATTGTTTGTTTATAATATTATTATTTGAAAATTCAAAATGATAACACTAATATTGAATGGTGGTTGCCTGGTTGAGTGACAGGACGTGGTTAAATACCTCGGCCTGCACCTTGACCGGCGACTGACGTGGAAAATCCATTTGCATACCATCAGACAGAAGGGTCACAAGGGCATAGCCTTCCTTTCACCCAAAAATAAGCTCCTCCTCTATAAAACCCCTATTCGTCCTATTTTGACCTATGCTGCACCTATTTGGGGTAGTGTGAGCAACACGGACCACCTGAAACTCCAGAGAGTGCGGAACAAGGCATTCAAGATATCTTTATCCCAGAACAAACCTTACCCGACTTCACGCCGAACAGCGAGAAGAAACCCTACAACACCACATCCTCGCTTGGACCGTGAAGTTCTATAAAAGCCAACAAAATCACAGCAATCCCTTAGTCGCTGCCCTGGGGGCTTACGAGAGTAAATCCGACCTGCCCTTCCGTTATAAGCACAAGCTCCCGAAGCATTATCTGTTGCCTGACTAATCCACTTGCAGTATTAGCTGGGAGGACCAAGGTCTGAGTGAATGTGATGGAATACAAGAAGCCTGAACGAGTGGACTTGTTTTTGCTAAATAATTAGTGTTAAACTTGTTAACTTGTTATAAGTAGTATGTAGGTGTTAATTATTTCTAAGATCTCATATATTAAGATTGAACAAATAAAATAAATGATATGTAGGAAAATAAGATTAAGTAAGTGCATAAATGATAACATATAATTAAGATTAGTTAAGTATTATAATAAATGTGTATATAGTATAGGTATAGCCTTGACAAATGTTTGTACGATAATTTATTTTGTTTAATAAAAAAAATAAAAAATACTAATATTGAATAAGCAAAATGAAAAATGAAGATGTAAAAATAATAACTCGCAAACTCACATTTTGTCTATAAATTAGACGAAAAATAAATACATAAGAAAAAATACTTCAGTAAAAGATATTATTTGTTATTTAAATTGGATTATTTAAGTGACTTATTTAAGAATATGAAATTAATTATTGAATATTAAAACCATCAAAGGAGATTTTAAACACCAATTCTCCTCTTCTTCCAGTAAAGGGTTTTGGCAAAATAGTCATAATATCTGCGTTATATATTTCAGATAAGGTCATCAACTTTCGGGTATGAAAATACATTATGATTTTCTTTACTTAAATGTGAAACTTTTCTTACAAATTTGCCAGTTATTTTCTTAATTTCATAAATATTTAAAATGTTTCCTATGCAATGTTTGAGTCTCTTCTTCGCTACAAATTAGGCAAGTATCCAATCAACAACATTTTTTTTTTCAAAATTAAATTTTTTTTGTATATCTATTTCCAATTTTTCGTGAACATAATTATTTACCAACAGAATCTCATTCAAATCTGCGTTTATTTTATCTTCCATTAAAATATTTAGCAAATAATCACTTTCATCTTCAGAGCTTGATTTCCATTCACATTCACTGATTTCTGATTCTGATGATGATTCGAGGTTTTGCAAATATTTTTTTATAATCCAATTTTTGTGTCCTCTTTTTGTTAATAACTTAAGTATTTTTGTTGTTCTTCCGAAGTTTTACAATATTTTAGTAGTTATTTTCTTTTTAGAATCCTTCAGTTTGTTTTTTAAACGTTCTACATCATCATAAGTTATTACTTCAGCTCCGTGTGCAATTTTTGTCTTTTTTACCTTAGGAGGGTCATTTTTCTTTATACATCTTAACACAATTTATTCAAATGAGTGTTTGACTGGTGTATTTTCCGGAAAAAAATCATAACTTCTCGAGAAATCTGAATTAGGTGGGTTAATTATTATGTCTTCTAAAACCGTAACCTTCTTCAATGGGTTAAGATAGTGATTTTTTGCTGTATAAGTAGAATTGAACATGTGAATCGAATTGTGCTCCGAAAGGTACAATTTGTTTTGAGGTGGAAGGTTCAGCATAGTTTGCTTCACAATTGTCTACAGATGATAACGGCTCTGTATTACTTTTCGTGTTCACTGCTTCCTCATCCCGGTCGTGACTAGATTTATTCAATATATTTTCGATCGCTCGGGATTGATCTATACAATGTTCAAAATCTGCCATTGATATTGCTTCACTAATATCCGATCCATTTTTCAAATTATTTCTATACTTTTCGAAACGTGATAAAGCTAAAGGATCAACATTTTGCATATTTATAACATTTCTTTCTAGTGGATGAATCCCACCTTTTTCGAACCCATTTTTTATTATCTGATGATCAAGTTTATTCCAAATGTCCTGTTAGCATTCTCGAAATATATTTTTTTGGAAGTTTCGAACCTACATGCAACCGTTACCATTTAACGAGGCTCTCGTCCCGAGCATCTTTCGTCGATTTCATTACACTAAGGTCTAGTGGCTGAAGTATACTCGTATGGCTGGAATGAGGCGGTAATTTCAATATCGTCACATTCTCTTTTCTGGCCTCCTCAATTATGCCTAAACTTATATGTGCACTATGACCATCATAAATAAGTAATATTGGACGAATTGACCCTACCGTTGGAAGGAAACAATCCTTAAAATATTTTTCAAATATTTTGGTGTCCATCCATCCATTTTTTGTAGCAGCATACCGCACCACGTAGCTGAAGGTTTTTCTGGATTAGTCCACTTATCCCACACATACTTTCCCTTAAATATAATCAGAGGTGGACATTTGTCTCCGCCTGAACTATGTTACACCCCAACAAAACAGTGGTGTTGTCTCTTTCTGGTGAACCGATTGTTCTGGTGGAAGGATATCCAATAAGCCCGACTACTTTCGTTTTGCTGGGGTCTTTCGAGAAACTTGTTTCATCCGAGTTCCATATTTGATGATCTGTTGTTGTATAATCTGATTTAATCCTCATTAAATCTCAAATGCATAAAATTTATTTACTCAATTGTATTAAGTTTTTTAATAATTCTGTTTTTTTTTAAAGTAATTCACATAACTAGTTCCATTTCCGTCCATACAAAAATATCGGGGGTAAGTGCATCCACATTGTAGTTGCACTTACCCCAGTACGTAAAATTATGGGGGAAGTGTATCTGGTCTTATAAATCACAATCCTTTTAAATATTTATTAAATAAATATATACAAAACAAACTACAAATCAACTGAAAGGCACTATAATAGGAGGCCAAATTTGAATCTCCTAGCACAAGTTATTGTAAAGTTATAGATGAATTACGAAGGAGCTCCCGAGCTCCCGAGCTCGTACATTGACAAAAACCAACCATCGAAATTTGAACATTAATAATAATGGTCCTGTGTGTGGTACAACGTTATCTATCTACTGTAGTGTACATTTAGTTAATTACAATAGATCTTTATAGATGGCAGTGCTTAAACATAATATTTATGGAATTTGGCAGGCTTAGATGCACTTACCCCGTATATGCACTTACCCCGTATATGCACTTACCCCGTATATGCACTTACCCCGATTCACCGTAATATCAATAAATTCCAGGCGAAAAGGTAAAGAGTCACTGTGGAATTTTGACATGAGGTAGTTACATAACATACATGTATAACTGTTTGGATTCATTTCTTACGAAAATCTGAATATATTGGGTTGATATATATGTTAAGTTCGTGATGTTTTCATTTAATTTAAAACTTTTTTTTTTTAAATAAACAAAATACATAAATGAATCGATAATATGTTCTTCTGCATTATTTACGATTGACTCCCGGCGTTCTGGCAGTTTTTCAATTCCACGCCTGAAGAAATCTGATGGTTTGGAGGTGAAGAAGTTGTCGAGCAAATGTTGACAATTTGTCCCTGATGGCTTTCTAGCAACAATAGTTCTTGCAAGCTCCGATGCCATAACTCCTAGGCTGAACTCAAACAAAAGGATATGTCGGAAATTTTGATTTTTTTATACTTTACACTTCATTTTCTTTAGTCAACAATTATCGTAGACTTTCTATAAATTGAAAAATTCAAGATATATTCAATAAAATAATACTGTACTATACAAATAACATTGACATATGCCATAAAAAAAAATCTAAAGCACCATATGTTACCTTGGAAACCAAAAAATGCTTCGAACTTATGTACCAAGTAAATATATCAGTAATTCGGAAGATTTCCATTTAACTTTTTCCAGGAGAATGAAAATAAATTATGTATTATATATTTCTTACAAACACAGTAATGCCTCTATTTACCTGGGTCCCAAGTAGGACTTCAAAACCGGTTTAAAACAAACCGAAAACAATTTCAAAATAAACAGAATACCGGTTATTTTTCATTGGTTAAAGATTTTGTTCCAATAATTTTATTTATGGTATATTTTGGTGTTGCGTTTAGCCATAGCTTCAAACGCGATATTTCATTTTACAGGTGTTACTTTTCTATGGCCATCTTGGTGCGGACGGTCCGTTAACTATTATCATGTTTTTAAAATGTGGTCTTTTATATAGTTCTGCGACGATAAAACCCAATTGACACTTCCAAATCAGTCCGGAATAAGAAAACTTGTACGTCTTAAAAAATATAATCGTACTTAAATTTAACGGTCTTTCTTCACGGTAAATTTTCATTTTGATGGTTTCACATTTTTGCCTGGAATGTATCCATAAAGTTGGCACAAAAATTGTTGCTCAATTGTATGTTAACATTAGATGTCTTAATTGACTTAACTGATCCACGAATCATAGTTAAATTTAACTGGTTTTTTACACATAGATTTCAATTTTGCTAACAGTTGTATAAAAATATCCACGATATTTTTATAAATTGTGGTTAAACTGCCTAATATTCATAACATGATACAAGGGAAACCATTCTCTTAGTTTATTAAGAAACTTGAATCTTTAGAGTTTCAGATATTTTTACTGTCACATTTTTGTATTCAGAAACCGAAGATATTTTTTTGACTGTTAATTTTTTTTCTTTGGTTGTTTTTTTATTAATTTCCAAAAGGATATAAATTAAAAATTAAACTTCCACATAACGGCGAATGCATGCACACCATCACGCCGTTTCCTTGTCGGGTAGGTAAAGAGGAGTGAGTGCAAAACTTTTCTAAGGCAGGACATCTTTCTGTGATTTCTTTTTATATAACTTTTTACATTTCCTACTTTCAAAATATCATTCACTTGATTTTAATTATTTATTTATTATTACACATGACAAGAAATATACATAATTTGAGAAAAAAAACAACAGGTTATTTAATTTGGACATACAATTTTAATGGATCTGGGTTTGTTGCCTTTCATTTGTCGTGTCCCCAGTAAACTAGGCTTTTGCCTGTATCTCACTGAGGATATTCAGCATGAAAAAATAAATCGATGCCTCTTTCCGATTTTTGATTACACAAAAACAAAACCCCGTTGCACGTTCTCATCAACCTGACAAACAGTGACACTCAATTACAACTGGAAACATCATGCGAAATCAAACTCCTCACACATCGTCACTCCAGAAAGACCAAAAATGTTCATCCCATAATATACCGCACACAATCATGAGAATAAAAATAAAAACTAAACTCCAACTTTACTTTTGTTGGTCTTTTTCTGCACTGCCTTCTACTCACATATTGCCTTCTACTCACACTGCCTTCTACTCAAATTTTCACTGTATATTATTTCTATTTATCATTCTTCATTTATTTGTTCTACATGCCTTAACCATTTCAAAGTGCTCTTCTTTATCTTATGGTTAATGTGTGGTGAATTTTTTTTTTATTAACTGATCATTACAATACAATATCAGTGCGAAATACAATAAAAAAAAAAATCTTAAAACATAACAAAAAAAGTGCTATAGCAAAACATTCATCGTTCAAAACTTTACTTTACAAGATTGTTCTGTGTCAATAAAATGATATATTCTGTAAATATTATTTAATTTGATAAATTGAAAATTTTTGATTTAATTCATATTCCAATTCAGTTAAATGTAAAAGCCAATTAAAAATTGTATTCAGATTAAAATAAAAAGATAAATTCAGTTTAAAAGCTAATTCAAAAATTTGATTCTGGTTAAAAAAAGATAATTTCAATTTAAAAGTCAATTAAAAAAATCTATTCCGATTGAAATAAAGAAATGTTTAATGTTAAAGCTAAATTCTATTCAGAAAAAAGGATAAATTCAATTCAAAAGCCTCGAAGTCTATAGTTAGGTTTATAATTTTAAGTAGTTTATTAAATGACAAATTAATATTCTCAGATTTAAAGACCACAAATGAATTAAGTGGCTTAGTTGGTAAGGTGCGAGTCCGCTTTTCACTTAAAGCCTCCGTAAAATATATCTGGTCGGTTGGCAGAGATCGCCATAACAATTCTGTATATAACAAAAAAATTGTACGGTACAATACCTTATAAATAGACTTATGCATGAAAAAATATTCAACCAGTATTCTATTATACTGTGTTATGCTTTTGTTATATATAGTACAACTTAACAGATTTATTGTCATCTAGCAATCTTTTACAACCCACCAGAAAGATGTTTAAGAGGCTGGAAGTGAAAACAAGAATAATAAATCCTTTTTAAATAAAAATAATCAAACTTGCAATTGGCCGACAGGTGTGTTTTATCAACTAAGCCATGGAGTTTATCAGTAACATTAATCTGTGCTTAATCATTTTAAATACTCGCAAATAATTCAAAGAGTTTCAATTGAGATTGAATTTTAAAATATTTGAGTGAATAAACCATGTTAAAGAGAATTAACATAAATGGAAAGGTTACTGAGAATAAATAATACTTATTTGTTACCTTCAAAAAACTCTAAAATACCTTTTGTTGAAAAAATTTCGCGTTTAAACTTCAAACTGAAAAATAATTAGCAAATTAGTTATTTTTATAAATAGATAGTTAAAGTCACAACAATAGTTTAAATAAATATTAAGGCACCGATGCGTGCAAATATAATTAACATAGTTCGGTTATTTTGAAATATAAACTGTATTAATTTCAAATTATTTTAATTTTATAATAAACATATCATTTTGAAACCATCACTTCATTAATTTTAAACACAGAACTTTTGTTGAAATATTTTTAGTGTTGTTAAAAAGAATACATTATTTTAGTTATTGAGTAGCTGGTAAGTATTGCTGTGGCTACTTAAGTTGTAGAGTAGCTGGTAAGTATTGCTGTGGCTACTTTAGTTGTAGAGTAGCTGTTAAGTATTGCTGTGGCTACTTTAGTTGTAGAGTAGGTTGTAAGTATATCTGTGGCTACTTTAGTTGTAGAGTAGCTGGTAAGTATTGCTGGGGCTACTTTAGTTGTAGAGTAGCTGGTAAGTATTGCTGTGGCTACTTTAGTTGTAGAGTAGCTGGTAAGTATTGCTGTGGCTACTTTAGTTGTAGAGTAGCTGGTAAGTATTGCTGTGGCTACTTTAGTTGTAGAGTACTGGTAAGTATTGCTGTGGCTACTTTAGTTGTAGAGTACTGGTAAGTATTGCTGTGGCTACTTTATTTCTAGAGTAGCTGGTAAGTATTGCTGTGGCTACTTTTTTTCTTAATCTACTGTGTAAAGTGCTATTTTTAAGTACATTTAACAACACTGGAATTTATTTTTAAATTGTTATAATTTATTCGTTATTGTATTTATAAATGACTAAAAGAATTATTATTTCTAATAGTAATACGAGTATAAAACATTGCATTGTATTTTTGGACCCCTCTTTTCCTCTTGGGTGGAGCTGAAACACTGTTCTCTCCCGAGCCACAGTTTCACATAATTACAGCCCCGTGGTAGTTATATTGACCAATCAATACGCAGTTTCTTGATCGGGCTTAATTGTAGTTTATTGTATTGTTATGTTGGTAGTTAGCTCAAATATTAAAACTTTGAGATTAAAGAATTCATCTATTCGGCCAATTTCCATCAAGATAGGCATCACGATGGTAGAGCGGAAGTGAACTATTTTGCCCAAAATAAAAGCCCTCCTCCCTACACTCCTTACCAATGCATTGCTAGAGAAATTACTGCAACAAGTTCAAGTAAACGGTACTATGTAAAAGTGCGTATAAATTGTTTTGGTACACCTTTATATGTATATATAGGAGTACATGCCCATTATTCTAGACATAGAGATAATCTATGGTTTCGTAACATAACAAATAATTGAAACTTTAGTATGCAGATGTCTCTATAGTTTTATAATCTTTTGGGGGTTTTGATTTTTTTTTTTTACCTGGCGAGTTTATTGCCACGTGGCAATCTCTTCCAACCAACCAGAAAGATGTTTTTAAAGGCCTTAAGTGTTAACCAGACTGCAATCCTATTAAAAATCTGGGTTCCAGCGGGGATCGAAGTCGCAATCTCCAGATCGGCAGACAAGTATCTTACCACCAGGCCACGGGGGCCGTCATTTTTAATACTGCAATAGAGTAGTGGTCCAAAAACGGGTAAGATAATCCTAATTTAACCCATTCACAAATCAAGACCCTTTTGGATTAAGATGTTTTGTGATATGCCGGTCTTCTTGATGGGAAACAATTGCGTAAAGGTTCAAAATACATGAATATATCAAAAATACAATAAAGGGATTTTCCATTATAAAGACCAGTATCTTTTATTAAATTATTATGACGTCTTTTTGCATTTCATTGTATCTGAATTTATTTAGACATAATTTTGTTTCTTTTCATTTTCATTTTGTAAAAAGCTAGAATTATTTATTGCTTATTAGAGTTTTAAGTTTAATTTAATTTATTATTGCTGATGTTTGAAGGGCTAGGCGTCAAAACTCGTCAACCATTTAAAAAAAAAACAGAAAAATCAATTATTAAATAAGAATTGGATTGCCTATCTCTGTAGATGACCTTGTTGGTAAGATGACCTTGTCGGTCTTCCAACCAGAGGGATCCGAATTCAATTCCTGTAGTTTCCCAAGTTTTTGAGAAAGGAGTTCTTGTTTCGTTTCACTTAATTTCTCTTTGAAATATTTTCGTTTGGTTGGAAGATATTTTCACATAGTAATAAACTTGCCAGGCTGTACTGTATACAATAATAGTGTAATGTAAAACAATAATTGGTTAGCATTTATGCTAAGCAAGCGGATATCACAGGTTCGATTCCTGGCTGATACACTTCAAGACTAAATTTTCCCTTACGCCATTTAAAATTTGAGTTTATATTTTTTATGTGTTACTTATTATAAAATTATAAAGCAAATTAAAAATAGCAATATATAAAACTCTGCATAATGAAATACTGCAGCAGATAAAACCTGACATACTCTTGGAACATCAATCTCTTCTTTTCCATTCAAACTTTGAGATTGATCTAGACTGCTTCCTGAAATGCTACAGCCTGCACACAATACACCAATACAACACAGGCATATCCATCCATAGGATGGCTGACAATTAAACTTGATCACGAGGGATTGCCTATCGTATAAAATATTGTATGAATCCATTAATTATTGATTTTCATAAATATCTTCAATTTAAAGTCTTGAAATAAGAAGTTTTTATTTACATAAAGAAAAAAACATTTTTTTAATATAAACTGAATTATAAATAATACTTACAAAATTGAAAATACAGTGAAAATAATTCAGACTTCTTACTGAAAACTATCAATATTTCTGATAGCATACAGTAAAAATATCACGAAATAAGCTTCGACATATATTCCATAGATGGCAATATATTTAGCACAGATTAACTTTATCCTAGTTTAGAACCTATTTGTTTTTAATAGTGACTGTGTTATTTTAGGCTTTTTAAATACATTTATTTTAATATAATAAATAATAAAATAAGCATTTTAACTATTTTGAATAATGTTAGCTGAATAAAATAGTTTGAAACACGAGTTCTCACTCTGAGCTCTTCAACACAAATGTTGCCATCTTTCGGAGAGCATTTTAACTAATCTATTTATGAAATCAATATAAAAAGTTTGTATTTTTAAGAATTGTTTTACTTATATCCTTTTTCTTCTTCTTCATCAACACCATCGCCCCCCCCCCCCTTTTTTCATTATCATCATCATCACCATCGGAGTAGGCAGAGAGAACAGATCTCCATTTCACCTCAGTCTCTTGTGTGAGGCTAAATGCGACTTATTTAACCATTTAAGTGCTGAATAAAATTTCATAAATAGTCACGAAATAAATATTTTATCCATTAAAAATAAAGTTTAATATGTAATTGCAATTTTTCTAAGTAAACAGTCATTATCTGCTGCATCTAACATATATTCACACTCAGAATTACATTAAAATAATCTATTATTCATTAAAACAGAAAATATAGAGAAAAGAAGGGAAAAAGGGCGAAAATATATTTTCTTTTTTTTGAGAATCATTTATTTAAAATTAGTAATAATATTGAGCGGTGCTGATAAAGAGAGAGTGAAAAAAATTAAATACCTCGGAAGTGTCCTGGTGGAAGACCTTGACCCAGAAACCTAAGTCAAGTGCAGGATTGAAACATCCCGTACGGCTTTCAATAAAATGAGAAGCGTATTCTGCGATGATAATCTAAACTTGAAACTTTGACAGCGGTTAGTCAAATCCTACGTTTCGTCAGTGTTATTATATGGAGTGGAACCACGGACCCTCAAAGCTGGTAGTATGAACCTACTGGAAGCATTCGAAATGTGGATACACCGGAGAATGCTACAGATATTTGGACGGATATAGTCAGACGGATATATACAGCAACACGAGGGTTCGTCAAAGAGCCAAAGTTGATAGAGAGTTGCTGACTAATATTAAAATCCTAAAGGTGTCCTTCTTGGGTCATGTACTTAGAGGAGCAAAGTACAAATTACTGCACCTGATCATCCAAGGCAAAATAGAGGGTCGAAGAGGTGTTGGCAGGAGGCAAATCTCCTGGCTCCGCAATATACATGATTGGACTGGTATAAGGAGCGTTTGGGATCTTTTTCGGGCTGCCGGGGACAAAGATGCTTACTCTCAGGTGATAGTCAACGTTGGGGGGACCTGACATGACACCGGGAAGGAGAAGAATAATAAAGAGCATAGCACTTAAAAAAAAAAACAAAACAATTTTCCAGGTTTTATCTGAAAATAAAATAAAAATATAATAAGAGTATTAGAAATATATTTCTCAAAAAAAAAAAAAAAATATTTTTTATAAATGATGAATGACCATTGCATCGCCTCTACGTAGAATCTCGAGTCAAACATTGACAATACTTTTTATATTTGACTTTTGTGTGGTAGTCCTTGAAAAAGAGTTGCACACATAATGCAGATTTTCCAATGCATCAGTCGCAATAATATGTAGTTCACTTCCTTTTGCAAGCTCCTTTTTCCCTTTTTCCTTGCACGATGAGAGCATTATGATGCACACTTGACAATTGGGTTGGAATATTTTGTTCTCAAACTTTTTTGGAAAATGTTCTTCTAGCAATATTCGAGTTTGCCTTTGGTCGTTTATTTTTCGTCCTCTCTTGGTAATCAGATTTTTTCTGAATTCGGCTAATAATAATCCGTCAATCACATATTCGTAAAAAAAATTTTTTTGGCTAATTTTAGTGGAATTTTGTATATTATATGTAGCAGATATATCCATTTATCAACGTCACTTATATCATAAAATGCCACAATGTTTGGTACCATTTTTTATGCCGCCTCGCAAATGGATATATTGCACAAAGCTGATTGAACCTACCAACACCTCCCGTGTGCCCATTATACATCCTTTGAATGTTAGGTCTTATGGCTATTCTACGATCAACAAGCTTGGAACGAACGGGCACTTCCGTGACACCAGCATTTCCGACAGTACCAATCATGTTTACTTTTCCTGTATCTTTCCAAGTATCTTTTATTTCGTTTTTCCATACAATTGGAAGGCTTCCCCTTTTCATTTTCATTTTTGCATATCAACAGGCAACCCTTTTCTGTTAGGTCGAACAGTTCCGCATGCACCAATGTCTTCCTCTTTCAAATGTTCACACAGCTGCACACTAGTGTAAAAATTGTCTGTGAAAACTACATGACCATTATTTGTATGATAATTTAACAAAGCCTTTCCAACTCTTGTACAGCACCGTACAAAGCCTGTAGAATAGACTGGTGGGGGGCTGCCGCACGATACTCGGAGATTTCGGCTCACTTTATGGTTTTCCAGTGAAAAGTAGCAGGGTGAAGAGATTCCTCGTTAGCGGGTAGTAGATGGTCGGAAGTAAAAAGCAGTAGACCGAAGTGAACTGAGAATATATTTTTTGACTTTTGCGCTCCTTATGTGCGACCAATCGCTCATCGTAAGCGCCTGTTTTCGCCCGTGCATGCCGTCATGACTTGCGAGATATCATAATTTTCGCATGTTTTCGCATACAAGGGCCGGCTGACTTTTGATACTATCTCGCGCGATGGCCGCGCATAAGGAACATTTCATTACAGTCGTGACACAGCACGTGCATCAACAAAACATCACAATATATTAAACATATTTTCAATGTATTACTGCCTAACTATTTCAATGTTGTCTCAACTATCTTACTTCCCATTTGTCATTATGTAAAATTTGGACTCCTTTGAGGCTTTTCTCTTCTTTTTTTTTTCCTCGTTCTTGCTGACAGTTAACCTGAGGTGGTATATGTGGGTTTACTTTTTA
The DNA here is from genome assembly GCA_949825065.1 of Odontocerum albicorne. Classification (NCBI taxonomy): domain Eukaryota; kingdom Metazoa; phylum Arthropoda; class Insecta; order Trichoptera; family Odontoceridae; genus Odontocerum; species Odontocerum albicorne. The sequence goes on from OX463868.1 coordinate 13,920,737, forward strand.
TTTTGTTTTCTGCCATACATTTTTGTTTTTCTTTTTTATTATATTTATTCTTTAATCTAGATATGCGGGGGTGTGGGATGGAAGCCCCCTGATGCCCTTGCGGTCGGGCTCGCCCTGCATTGGTGGGGTGTATCTCGGCCGTGGGAATGTTTGTGGGATGAGCCCGGACTTTTTGGTGTATTCTCTCTTGAATGTGTTTTTTTTTATTTGATAGCTTCTGTGTTTGATGTATTGTCTACAATTTATGTGTTTTAGAAGTGTTATTCAGGTGTGATTTTGTACATGATGTGTTGCTGTCAATAAACCTAATATTTATTTATTTAAACAAGAAAATATACATCATATTTTAGGTGACGCATTTCGTCCGATACAACTCTATATCTTAATGCTTCTGCTGTAGGTTCGCCTTCCTTCCCTTTATATACATGGAACTTCAGAAGGAAGCCTGTTTTAGAATCGCACAGTGATCAAACCTTCATCTTCCACTTGGAACTGGGCTTAGTTGGCAGATATTGTTTGATAAACAATCGCCCTTTGAATGTTATCATCGATTCATCAATACTCAATTCCTTATTGCTTTTATATGCATTTTAATATGTATTTTCTACCATATTTATTATAGGCCAGATTTTAAAAAGACGATTGTCGTTTTTATTTTCTTCATTATTTACGAAATGCAAAACCGAGCTAATGAGTTGATACTCGTCTCTTTTAATGATTTGGAAAAATCCGGGAGTTGCCGTAAGCCAAAATGAATCTTGGTAATATTCTGGGGCTAAATTTTGCGTACCAGCCCCATTCCAATTTCGGTATTAACAAATCCCTTCGTATCATTTCATCAATTTCCTTCCATTTTCTAAAACGAGATTTTGGGGCAATCGTCTCAATACTCACCAATTTACTACTCGCATATTGATCGGTTTCCAGAGCGACATTCTCAAATATTGCTTCCGGAAAAAAAATGTAGAAACAACGGACTAGATTCAAATTCTCGAAGCCAATAATTTTGTGTTCTCCGGTGAATTCCGGTATTCCATCTAAATCACAAATCATCAGGTCTCGAACATTTTCCGCAAAATGAAATTCAGAATCAGGACCAGGACCAGGACCAGGACCAGGATCAGGACCAGGTGTGCTAAATCAAGGTCTTCCACGAGGTAAAGTACTAGAATTGTATTCTAATTTACTTCTCACCAAGGCGATGTATGTTATGTACTCGTACATGGTAAATACACTTGGTCGCGCGTGTTTCCTTCGATGGTTTTGAAATTCTAAGAATAAATCCCAACATTTCCAGGCAACTACTAAATGAGTTTGTAAACATGATACGGAAAAGTGAGGCCACTATCAAATGTAACATCAAGATCTCGTGTCTCCAAAACAGCTTCCAATCCATCATAGAGAGAGAGAATAATAACAATTTATGGGGTTTTCGGTCCTGAAGAAACTGATCTTCTGCCATTTATCAGTGTTCAAGTGCAGTCCATTACGCTGACACCAAGAAAACAACTTTTAATTTTTTTTTTGCTATAGTTGGTTGGAAGATTGCCGCCTGGCAATAAGCCCGCCATATTGTTTTTACAATGAAGTGTTAAATAAATAAATAAATGCTTCTCTGTTACAATTGGCAATATAACAGTTTCATATTTATTTATTTATTAAATACTTCATTGCAAAAACAATCTGACGGGATTAATGTCAGGCGGCAATAACTTCCAACAAACCACACAAAAATAAATAAAGCAAGATGGTCACACAAAATATTCAAATGATTATTCATCTTCGTAAAATTTATGGACGTATCCATATTAAAGTTAAAGTGAGATATCATCGGTCAAAGGGAAAGGAAAATTGAGAATGAAACACGTTATATTACTGACTAGAAATTGATTCGCTTCTTCAAGCGTGCCAAAGACGGAGCGAGACTTGCATTGGTTTGTAACTGGTTCCAGAGTCTCACTGCGTGGACAGTAAAAAAAGGACGATGTAAAAAAAGAAGATCGGTGAACTGGAAACGTCAATAAAGAATCTCTGTCTGAGCGTAGTGCAAGTTCATGATCGGAATCATGCAGAGTCCACCATTTCATAATAACATCTAATACTCGTAGTGTGCGGCGATGAACGAACAATCAAGTGGCCGAGACAGTTCTTCAACAAATGTTGAGAATCTCACTACACACGGAGACTGGAGGATTGCCTTGATTGTTCCGTTACACCGATAAGGGTGCAAGAAGGGAGTGTGGAAGTTACAAAGAAATTCTGAAAGAAAGGGTGAGAAGAAAGACTCGAGCACGCGATGAAGAAGAAGAGAGATACGAGCGAGACTCTCTTCTGTTTAAGTGGATATCTTTTTCTCGCGCCATATCAGGTTCTCTCGATGTTGGCTATCACTTCGGCATAGGCCCGTCTGTCTCACGCCTTACAGGACTTATCGTGGGCTCCTTGTGTTCTGGTCCATTCTTGAAGGCTGTGGAGCCAGTGTTCCATCCAGAATGAAGTATACTCGTAATAGGACTTAGTATTTGGAATCCATTGTTTTCCAGTTAATTTATGTACGGAAAAAAATCTGATAGAAAGAATGAGAATAAAGGCAGAAAAAAAGGGTGTGATGTTCAGAGTGTGTTTTTAAGTGTTTAAGTGGATATGCATGGATCAGATTTTGTCTGGGCGCATGCTTGTGAAAATATGGGCACTAACTTGTGAAAATATGGGCATAAACTGCGACTGCGTGATATTGAATGAATATGGTTATGAAAACATGATGGAATAAGACAAGGATGTGCTCATAAGGAGGACGAGGACTGGTCCGCGCTACGCATGACGTCACTTTGGTAACACAGCGCCGCCGCCCGCCATTGCTTAAGATAGCAGTCATACGGCACCGTTTCTGTTTAACTAGTTATTATTTTACAATCCGCAGTCATGGTGGATTAATGCGAGGGTATGCTTCTTGTATACGTATGTCATTCAGTTCGCGTCAGCTATCAGGTCTAGGCCCTGCCCTACTAACGACAGGAAAAATAAATGATATAAACCGATTGGAAATTTAATAATTAACACCTATATTCATAACAAGATGTCATATTTTTATTAAACAATAAATTAAGCTTTCTCGAATCATTATAAATAAACTGTATGCGAGAGAGCTAAAGCCTTTTCTTTAATACTACATTTAGTTATTGTATGTACGATTACAAGACAAACTATTTTTGTTTCCATTTGTAAACTGAGATTTTCTCCTCACATTAATAATAAGGAATTACAATGACAAAATTGTTCATTTGAATGAAACTTACAGAGTAACCAAAACACAATACGGAATTGTTTCTATTATCAAGATTGTTTTCTTTAACTTTGCAAAACATATTGTTTAAAGAATAACAGTAAAACACGCCTTGTTGTTTTAATAACAATCTTAGTCTGCACCAAACAGTTTGAAATTAATGAATACTTTAGGCCTTTATATTGCACTTCGATGCCCTTATCCGTATTATTGTCTTTACTGGCATTAAATGGTCCAAAAAAAAAAGCTCACGCATTCGTGGAAGCCTGGGTGTTACAGACATCAACAGCAAGATGGAGGAGAGGCGATTGAGATGGTATGCGCACGTTGGACGCAGAGCACCCTATCACATTGTGAACCAGGCAATCTCCATGGATCTTCCTCGAATAACAACCAGAGGAAGACCAAAGAATTCATGGGTGGTGCAAAAAGATAACCTGATGCAGAGGCACGGCCTGGGGGACATAGTCCGGGACAGAAGAGCATACAACCTGAGGACGAGGAGAGCTGACCCCAACAGTCTTCGCAGACAGTGAGTTGGGATGGAGCCAGGGAGAAGACAGTCATTAAATGGTCCACTTGAAACTGTAGACTCCTTCAAAATGCCTTTTTCGCATTTTGCTCAGATCGCAGTTGTCCGGCTGAAGGATCAATCACGTCTTTCGATTTCGGGAGATTCAAAGAGAGGACTGCGTCGGATTTTAATTATTATGACATATGGGGAAATACTGAAGCAATCTGCGTTTAAATAGGGTTAAGGAACAGTCTTACTTCAAGTGCTCGGAGCATATTCTAGATTCTTTTTATTAATGCTGTCTTTACAAGAGCTGGGATCCAGCTATTCTTAAGGCCATCACGCCGTGCACGTCCACACTGCCAAGAACCTTAGCATCATGTTCAACAGAATATATACGTTACATTCGGCAATCGTATCGAGAACACAGTAGTAGGGGAATTAATGTGAATAAAGATAAAATAGTTTAAACAAGTGTTTTTAGCCATAAAAAGTTTCAAACATTTTTTAAATCTTTCAAATATTCATTATTTTAATAAGGAATATGTCCGCTTTTAGCTTTTATACAATCTTGTTCACGGTTTGTGATGGATTCAATAGGTTTTGGTCCAGTTTTCCAATATTGGCTCATCCCGACAACACACGTTAATGCCTGCGTCAATCCTCTCCTGTTCCACTGTACGGTCTGTTTCCCTGATCCCGCCTTTACAAATAGTCCACACATTCCCAATGGGATTGATATCAGGAGAGGGTAATACTGTCACCTTGGGAATAGTTAGTTAATCATCACCTTAGATTAGTGTCGCGGGGCAGAATCTTCCTGGAATACTGCTTCTCCATTTATATTGACTTTTTCCAGATTATTTATCCATCTGGTGGCGGTGGTCTTGTCCTTTTTATTGTTGGCTGGTGTGCAATGGCACACTCGTAAGAAAAAAATCAACAGCACCGTTTCGCTTTGTAAAGGCTGTAAAGGTTGGCCTCCCCTACTTTGAATAGAATAATGAAATGTGGTAAAAGTAATAAAAGATAATTCTTTATAATTTACATCATTTATTTATTTCACATTTGATACAGAATTTATTCAATTACATTAAACAACTTAAGCAAGAAAAATATGAATCAAAGTCTAGATATAAAGATAAGGGAAAGCCTTGAAACCAGTAGGGTTATACCGTTACAAAAAGTGGAATAAACAGTGTTTAATAAAACAAATTAAAATATCTAAACATCCACAATGTTAATGCCTTAACTATAAATAATATAATAACATAAAATATTCAACTGAATATTTCTCGTTTTTTCCCGCAAATGAATCAGTTTCTGAAGAAAGTCACAACTACTGAAGGGAAACATTAAAAAAATTCCAAGCTTTCATCTTAAATACGAGACTTGAAAACGTTGATTACACTGAGGAACAATTTTGGAATTTTTTTTGTTGCTTCTCAAACAAATAAGCTTAACATTCCAGAAAATAAATGCCATTCGCTGTTCCCACGGTATGGAGAGAGCAAAAAGATGACGCGACTGATTGCTACTTTTGTTTAAGTAATGCGATTGGGTCCTCTTCCAAATATAAAAGGAGTATTGAATACCCGAATCTTCATTCCGCAATTCGACCTATCTAGAGCAGTGATACGCTACCTATTCCGATACCGCCATCATTTTGGACACTAGGTGAAGAATATAGTGACAACCATGCGGATGCGGTAAACGAACATTTATTTATTTTATTTAACACTTTTATTACAATACACTCTGGCGGGCTTATTGCCAGGTGGCAATTTCTTCCAACCAAACAGACAAAAGTAAATGAAGCAAGTTACATGGACGCATAAATCATTCAAATGACTATCCATCCCCACGAAATCCATAAACACATACGTGAGCACATGCCCACGAACCCCACAAAGACGGACAATCACCCGAACATTATTTTTCATATAAAGTGAGATATCATCAATGAAAAGGAAAGGAAGGGATGGTGGAGAGGAAAGGAAAAGAAAAATCAGGAATGAAACACGTTATTTTACTGACTAGAAATTAAGAGATTTTTCAGTCGTTTCTTAAAGATTAACATTATACGGATACGGAATACCGCCTACCATCAACTTCCAACGGACCACACTTAATAGCTTGGTGCTATAAACGACCAACATGGAGAGCGCTTTCATCAGGATATATCAGTGATGGAAAAACGATACCAGGGAAAATGGAATCCAACCGTGCTGGACTACAATTAAAGGCAATCCAAGAGCGCAATATAAAAGAAAACTTCCAAAAGAATGTAAAATTGGGGCCAAGTAGATATATTCCCTTTGTACTATGTAGAGCGGAAGTTTTATTTTCAAATATATGATAAATTAAAAACGATATGTTACGTGATACAGACTTTTTAATGCTACCAATACAATACAATCAGCATCCGAAACTGCATTCGTAATATGTAGCGGAGTCCAGGAAACAGAAACGTTGTGCCTCAGTGTTATTTTTAACCCTTTAACGGGCATAAGCAGAAATGGGTCGCATATGCGAGACCAGCCTTATTGTTATACTTGGAAGGGTTCATTCTCTTCATGAAACGTTTTTAAGTAACACAAATGTCAACTTGGCAAATGTAGTGGACGGGCAGAGGTCTTATTTAAGGGGGATCGTGGTGAAGTTAGCTGCATGTTCAGTAGCAACGATCTAAACATGCGGTCAATTTATTGTCAAATATGTAAATTATAAGTAAATCCCCATTCATTATATCTCATATAAGAATTGTATTCCCTAATACAACCTTAACTTAGATATTATTACCTAAACATGCATCGGTCACTTTTGCTCCAACTGACATGACCCCTGAAATGGGCACAGCTCTAGTATGGGACCGCCTCATTTCAAAAAAATAATTTTTGAACACATTTTCTAAGAAATAACGTTGATTTGATGCACATAATAATGATTTATTCAACAAAAAACTTGATACCTCAAAAAAAATAACTTGCCCTATAAAGGGTTAAAACTAGCCCAGTAAAGGGTTAAATAATAAACTTGAATCAATGCATAGTGAATGATTGAAATAAAGAATAATGAATGTATTCTGCGTAGGCAGACCATCCTTAGTATAAATCAAGGTTTGTGTAGTTCATAACGGTAGATCTCATATCTGTTGAAGTGTTTTGAATCCCGATGGAGTATTGGAAGTATCTCATGGAACGTTACGGGTTTAAAACGTCGAGTATTTTTAAATACTCTGCTTGAATCGATGGATTGTTTTTATATTGATCACATAAATATTTGGCTAACTCGAGTGCAGTTAAACCATTGTCGTCTTTGATGTCTGGATCTGCACCCGCTCCGTTTTCTTCCACTGGAGTTAGCAACCATTTCACTGTCGATAGACTGCCACTATATACAGCGGCATGTAATGCCGTATATCCCCAGCTTTTCTTCACATTAACATCACCTCCACATCCACCCGAGTCTGCAGGTAAAAGCAGCCAGCGTAACATTTCGTTGTACCCCCTCCAAGCGGAAATGTGAATATAATCATCTCGTATTTCATTTGCTGTGTCAATATCTCCTCCTTCCCTCACAGCATTATACAACCATTTGACTAATGCAAACCTTAAATCAGGTCCGGAATCTTGTGAAGATATAGAAATATTTCGCTCAAAATCTGTCTCAACATTATACAACCATTTGATTAATGCTAACTTTAAATCAGGTTCGGAATCTTGTGAAGATATATAAATATTTCGCTCAGAATCCGGTATCAGTAATTCGATAAGTAGTTCCAAGGTTCTTTTATTAGGAATGTCCCATACAGTAACGATCATATATACACCACATGAAACAAAATCATATCTCAAGTGTTCGCGACACAATTCTACTCCTCCGATACCACTTAGAAGTGCTAACATAATATTAGTATGACCTTCTTGTGCGGCTTTGAAAAAACTATCAATGTGTTGGAATCCACCATCGTTTGAAGGTTTAAGAGCTATCGGCGATACACTTTTACTGCTGTTATCAGCAAAGGCGTATTTCTTTTCGGCACCTTCTAAATTCATATTTAAGAATTTTCTCGTAACATCATATTGGTCTGAAATATCTAAATCACTTAAAATTTCTGTGTGAATAAAATCATAAAATCCTTCGTTATGGTGAGCTGAATTGGCCACGTGGTCTGCAACTAGATATTCCGCGATAGTGCGGTGGATGAAAACCGGCACGCCACCATTTATAGTAACAATTAACCCACGCTTCTCTCTATGTTCGCGTATTCTTTCGATTGATTTATCCAACTTGGCGTTATCAAACAACCTTTTAAAGTCTTCCTCAGGCAAAACAGTTTTCAATGCCAACAATCTATGCTGTTCCAAACACTTCTCGTAAATTGATGGTTCGATATCCCGAAGAGCGCTTGTGATCGACCCAATTTTATCATTTATAAATATATTTATTTTTTTCTTAATGAAATTCGAGTATAAGAAATGTAAATTTAAATCCGGAATATGTGCTTCTACCGCACCATTTTGTTGGACATACTGTCTACACCCGAGCCAATTGTGAGTATCGTTCTCAGTCGAGTCGAGCATAACTTCAGCTAACAGTCTTGTTTGAAGAGGAATTCCAGTAAATTCTAGCTCACAATCGTCAATTGCCTCACTAAATTCGTCAAGCAGGGTGTTGGCGTATTTCTCGATATGACAAACAGATTCATCGTTTGACTTTAATGCATCTTTCCAATATTGAATGAGGAAATTAAGTTGATCGTTTCGAGAAAGCTTTTCCAGTGTTAGAATGAACGGATCAAAAGATTCAACAAGTTTCGAACGTAAATGTGGTCTCGAAGTGAGTAAAATTTTACTTATTTTCGATTGCATTAGCAACTGAATCCATTTAATAATGAACTCCATATAATCAGGACAAACTTCATCTACACCATCGAGAATAAGAACCACGTTACCATGAACAAGGCACGCGTTCCTCAGAACCTCATTTTCTAAATCTTTACTTAAATAATGTTGAGGGATTAACACTTCGTTGATAAGGAACAATACTGCTTCTTTCTCATCACAAATTTTGGATCCTTTTGTTTTGTGTTCTGAGAATATTTCTGATAACTGATTTAGGTCCAGTCGTATCACCCAATTATTTGGATGTTCATTTTTAAGGGTTTTACACATGTTGGAGAGCACAGTACTCTTTCCCATTCCAGCCACGTCCATTATCAATATCACTGTTTTGGGTGTCATTTCCTCTAATGAATCATCCTCATTGTATTCTTCTATATAGCACTTACTGTCTGCAATGATACTTCTTGTTTCTTCTTGTAAATCATCTCTCTTGAATCGTCTAGGTATATAATACGGAAGGTTTTCACAAAATTTAGGGAGATTACCTCCCAGAGACAATTCCTCGTAACACAAATCCGAAAAATACTTTTTATTTTCTAAAAAACATTTAAAAAACTCCTGTTGATACGTGAATGCTAAATCTACATTTCCATCTTGTCCCATCAATTCTTTTAAACAAACTTCATTGTCTTGAAGCGAGAGGGATTTATCTAACATACGTTTCTTAGTTCTTTTGTCGAAATTGTTTATATTAACTGTTATAGTCGCTTTATCAAATGTGAGTTTATATTTATTTGCCTTGATTAATTTATCGTTGAAAATGACCTTTTGCGATATGATAATTATTTTTCTATCCTTTGATGAAGTCAATATATTAAATAACCAGGAATACAGATCCATATCAAATTCTTTATCGAGAATAATTATTAAAAATCTAGCACATCCTTCCATTTGAAACGTTTTTAAGATATTTTGTTTATTTCTGCGAAGTTTTTGTGAGTATACAACCACATAACCATCTTCGTAACAGTATTTTTTTACAGCTTGTAACACTTGTATACTGGCTAAAGTAGGATTAGAACATATACAATTGAACAGTTGTACATCTGGATAACTGTTATTCAGAAAACACTTAATATTAGGATTAATTTTCTCATAAACCATTTTGTAGTTTTCCAATTTTATTTCCAAGTCCCGACTTAATCCCTCTGTTACACCGAATGTAGAAATATCGTTGTTCATACTTTCTATTAAAGAATTAAAATGTACCATAGATAAATACGTACCCTCTGGTTCTTTTATCCATTCAATAATACGAGATAACAAACGACTCCCGACCATTTTTGATTTGATAGGATTTATTTTTCTTCCCGTTGAAGTCTCAATTTCCTTATCGATGTCTTCCTCAGTCAGATTAACCATCCAAATAAATTTATTAAAAAACTCATCGATAAAATATTCTTCGAAAAATACATGGAAATTAGAAAGATCGAAATTGTAATTATAAATATGTTCTCCATAATAATATAATTTCGATATGAAAGGATTTAAATAATCTGGCACTTGTACATTTGTATCTAAAAGATTTCTTTTCAATTTGTGATTTTTTTTTTCTTTTACAAAAATGTATTCGGCAACTATTTCCATTAGATATTGAATGTTTGGATCAGCTGAATTAATTAGAATCACTGAAGACGTGGGATTTTGTACGCATTCAAATATAAGATTATATAATTGTTCTAAACTTTTGGCAGTATAAGATTTAAACTGTTTTATATTTTTATAAAACTCGAAGAAACTCTGTGACACTGGAAAGGATTTCTCTTTATATTCACTTTTAAATCGAGTCTTATTGATTTTTAAAATGTCCAGCAGTACTAGTTTTATATTTTTAGCATGTTCCGATAAACCATACATTGAAATTAAAAAACCTTTTTTAAATTTTATTGACCGTTCCCCGTTTTCAGTCGTAAATTCCCAAATATCTTCAGCAAGTGTTTTGTGATAACGCGCAGGTATATTCGGTATATCAGATAAAGTATTAACGGATTTTAAAATTTTAAATAAATCAGTCATCGATGGGCGAACGATGGCGTCAAATATGCAAAGTTCAATGAAATCGGATATTTGCGATACAGACTTATCTAATTTCAACGTGAAAAGATAATTTTCTCCCGCTGTTTTGAATATAGGATCGTTCGAAACATGAGGTACGAGCTGAATGCCATTATATATCAAGTTTGTTGAATCAAAGTTGCCACTCGTACATAGAATGTATTCATTTTTATCGTTGTAAGGAAATTCACCACTTTTCCTTATCTGATAGTACGATATAAAGTATTTTAATAAATCAAATGGACTGGCGCCTTTCCCGAGCAGGTCCGAGGCTGAGATGAGTTGACATCTGTCGGTCTTGCTTTTACAATGAAAGAATTTATGAACTTCTTTTCCATCAATGTCTTTGTATTTGATGAAACTGTCGTCAAACTTATACGCTTCAGCTGCTTCAGCACCTAATCTGAAATCTTTGTAGTTTAGTCCTTTTAAGAAACAAAGTACGAGGAGTTTAAATTGGTACGTGAGTCCATGTAAACTATCGGCTAAACCTGATTTATTGTAGTATTCTTCAGCAACAGGTGTGTCTTCAAGAACGCTAGTGGAAGGGGTAGGTTCATTGTGAAGTTGTCGAAAGTCTCTCTGTTCTTTTACCTGAAAACAAAAGATACAAAATGTTTTATTTACGCTTTTGTGTATATGGTTATACTCGTACCTGATTGGATCAAAATCTGTTAAGATGGTATCCCACAGCATTATTCCTAACAGGTTGTCCCGAAAGTAATGTCATGTCTCAGGTTTAATGCGTAGCGATCGACTTAACCGAGTTTCATCGAAATGTTCGTGAGTTTCGATAATGTTAGCAACTGAAACCAGTTAACTCTGTAAGAACAGATGGAAATGAAGACAGCCTCTCTCAGTGCCAGACTTGTTTATCAGGAATCCTGATTTGTGTAAAGGGTTTACTAACATTACTATATTTAACTAAATATTAACAATATTATACTTAAACTTTGTGTATTTAGCGCAGTTTAGAGAGAAAACTCTCCTTAAGAGCGCTGTGTCTTGGGATTCGAATCTACTTTTAATGACAGGTTGAAAAGTATTATAAAAAATAAAGTAAGGTGAGTGTAAGGATAGAAAGGGGGTCACTGTGGCCATTAGAATCGGAACTTCTCGGTTACGAGTATACACATATGTTTAGAAAAATATATTTGGTAAGAAAAACGCAGAAATCGTACTTAGGGAAGATGAACTACTAAGAAATCTTTAAATGGAAGTTAAGATGAATGACAGAGTTTAATAAGTAAACAGTATGAGAGATGTGAAGAGAAAGATCTGAGAATGAATGTTGCATAATCCAAAGTAATGGGGATAGAAAAGTTTGAAAGGAAAAGTAAATGCGATATATGGGGGAGTAATGAAAAGTAGGACCGAGTTGAAGGATTCTACTATTTGGGTAGTATTGTCTCAGATTATGGATGAGTTAATAGGGGGTTAGATATTGTACGGCGTGTAGTGATAGGAAACAAAGTCAATAGGGCATTCAAACATTTGCACCTGAACTGAACAGTATCAAAATCTGCTAAGATGATAGTCCACAACGGTTTATTGCTGCCAACATTGATTTATAGTCGTGAAACGTGGACGTGGTAAAGTCTACAAAAAGCAGAATAAATAAATGGTGTAGAAAAGCGTGCAGTGAGTGAGTATGTATGGCAATGCGGAATGCAGTGATTAGGGAGGAATTAGAACTTGAGGCTGCAGCGCACCCATCTCCGGTCCTGTGTACTATACTCAGGTATGGGAGAATTCGCTAATTCACTTTATTGTGGAGATCATTGTTGCTGGAGATATGTACTCGGAAGTTCTGGACTGATCCGGAAGTAGTTTTGTATTTTTCGGATAGATTAATCATTTATTTATATAAAGAAACGATTAAATGTACCTTGTAATAAAAACAATACAAAATAGAAGGACCAGTGGTGAGAGCTCAACACATTAAGAAGGACAGTGGTGAGGGCTCAACACATTAAGGACAGTGGTGAGGGCTCAACACATTAAGAAGGACAGAATATGGAAGAAAATCAGAAATAAATTAACGCCATTACAACAGAAACAACAAAAGAAAGAAAAAGGTATCATATCCTACAAAATCACATGTTACCAACACAATACGGGGTTTTCCACAGGCGCACAGGCCGCACTGCGTAAAAAATATGAACACAATATACAAATTATTGAAAAATAAAATGCAAGATGGAAACAAAATCTAAAAGATGGAGTCAGACAGGCGCAACTCCAACGGACACGCGGGATCATATTTCGAGGCTCGGATATACGGAAGTGCCTTTTCAGGCAGTCCTTATATGTCTAAACACTAACTCTATAAGCGTCCGAGACTGCAGCGTGCTCATCTCCGGTCCTGGGTGTGGTACTATAGTCTGGGTATGGGAGAATTCGCTGAATGATTTGTCTTAAAATGTTCACATAGAAATGTGAAATAGATGACACAAACAAAAGTTTGAAATGAAACCGTTAGCGACACTCTAGAGCCAGTGTAGATATTTTAGATGCGGACTTACGAGTATATGACAATATTTATGACTGCCATATTTCAGTCTAGAAACTGCATTGTTAACAGACTGGCGTCTAGATAATTGCGAATCAGGAAGACCAGAATAATTAGAATAACAATAATTCGCAAACGCAAGAATGTTTTTGAATTAAGTTATTGATTTTTCATTTTTGTTATGTCCCCAAACTCATATTTCAAAGAACATAACTGAACTTTTAAATAAAATTAAACACGATACTTGGCACCTCTGGACGTTGGATTGGAATGTAACTGGTGTGAATAAGGGCTCTAGATATAAATCAATCCAACAATCTATCCCTTGGAAACCACGGTTTATTATAATAAGAATAAACAAGATGGAAGCGTCATTCCATAATTTCAGCATAGGAATGTGTCATGCAGCCTTGTGATTCTCGTCAGAACTCGAATGCTAATCAATTCCAAGAGTTCCGGACAATCGATCATTCCATTCACGACTTTGAAAAGTACAATCAAGTCCGCTAATATTCCCCGATCAGAGAGACTTGTTAAATTAAGGTTAGATAATAACAAATGGTAATTTATATCATTCATATTCATGGATTATGCCAAAGAGAATACTTACCACGGGCTGAGAAGTGGAGGGGACACCAAGGCCTTCAGCATTCTGTTGAGGATGCGACAAAGGGTCTGAAATATAAAGATAAAGGCGTCATTTAATTTGTTTTACTGTTGCGCGTTTCCATAAAAAAAGTTAAATTAAGGTGGGTTATGCATTTTTTGATAAACGTGGATGAAGTGATCGAATATGTGGATGAAGCGAGAGCTGTGTGCATGTGCAGAAAGCCGTGGAGGTTTGTCTTCTATACCTACCACAAAAGGGATACAGCGTTGTGGTACTCGATAGTCTATCCCTCGTGTTACATATGAATGTAATTAAATTAAAAAAAAATAATAAAATAAATAATGCGTTTTATTTTGTAATCACCGCTGGTTTATTTGAATTCACTACCGGTCTCAAAGACGTCCGTCTTCCTCGTCAGGTGAAGATGAACTCTTTGAAACCGGTAGTGAACTCAAATAAAACAGTGGTGAATACACATTAAACATAAGTGTTTTATCTATTTTCTTAAAAAAATTTAAACATGGCATCAAAAAGTGAAAGAAAGCCTTTTCTTAGATTCAAAGTACAATATACTAAAACATATTTTTAAATTTTACCTCAAAAAACCAAAATATCTTTAAGGACGGCCAAATACAAACTATGTCAGTGTTTTAGTGTAAGAAAAAGACTTACCTCTCGATAAAGAAGGAGATGGTGCCAGATTAGAGATATCAGCAGTGAACCTCTGCTGCGAGATACCAAGAACGTGTTCCCTGTCTCCTTGAGGAATAGACTGAAGGAGTTCCAAGATCTGTTTTTTCCTAGTTTCAATGTCTTTTGTTTCGTTGGACGGAGTATCCTCTTTTAACGAAGTCATATTTACATCTGCAAATTTACACACAACTTATATGATCTGGGTTCATTTAAAGTGAGTACTCAATTTATATGGATCTGGGTTAATTTTAAAGTGAACACTCAATTTATGTTGATCTGGGTTAATTTAAAGTGAACACTCAATGTATACGGATCTGGGTAAATTTAAAAAAAAACACTCAATTTATATGGATCTGGGTTAATTTGAAGTGAACACTCAATTTATTATACATGAATCTGGGTTAATTTAAAGTGAATACGCAATTTATGTAGATTGCATTAACTGTGTTAAAAAGTCGTGACTTTCATAAATATTAACTGTGTTCAATAGCCATGACTTTTATAAATTTTAACTATGTTCAATAGCCATGACTTATCTAAATATAAACTGTGTTCAATAGCCATGACTTATATAAATATTAACAGTATTCAATAGCTATGACTTCTATAAATATTAACTGTGTTCAATAGCCGTGACTTCTATGAACATTAAATATAAGCTATGTTCAATAGCCATGATTTCTATAAATATTAACAGTGTTCAATAGCCATGACTTCTATAAATATTAACTGTGTTCAATAGCCATGACTTCTTGAAATATTAACTGTGTTCAATAGCCATGACTTCTTTAAATATAAACTGTGTTCAATAGCCATGACTTCTATGAATATTAACTGTGTTCAATAGCCATGCATTCTATAAATATTAACTGTGTTCAATAGCCATGACTTATATAAATATTAACTATGTTCAATAGCCATGACTTATATAAATATTAACTGTGTTCAATAGCCATGACTTCTATATATATTAACTGTGTTCAATAGCCATGACTTCTATAAATATTAACTGTGTTCAATAGCCATGACTTCTATAAATATTAACTGTGTTCAATAGCTACGACTTCAATAAATATTAACGGTGTTGAAAAAACATGACTTCTATAAATATTAACTGTGTTCAACAGCCATGACTTCTATAAGTATTTACTGTGTTCAATAGCTATGACTTCCACAAATATTAAATGTGTTCAATAGCCATGACTGTTATAAATAATAACTGTGTTCAATAGCCATGAATTCTATAAATGTTAACGGTGTTCAATAGCCATGACTTCCATAAATATTAACTGTGTTTAATAGCCATGACTTCTATAACTATTAACAGTGTTGAAAAAATATGATTTCTATAAATATTAACTGTGTTCAATAGCCATGACTTCTATATATATTAACTGTGTTCAATAGCCATGACTTATATAAATATTAACTGTGTTCAATAGCCATGACTTCTATATATATTAACTGTGTTCAATAGCCATGACTTCTATAAATATTAACTGTGTTCAATAGCCATGACTTCTATAAATATTAACTGTGTTCAATAGCCACGACTTCAATAAATATTAACGGTGTTGAAAAAACATGACTTCTATAAATATTAACTGTGTTCAACAGCCATGACTTCTATAAGTATTTACTGTGTTCAATAGCCATGACTTCCACAAATATTAAATGTGTTCAATAGCCATGACTGTTATAAATAATAACTGTGTTCAATAGCCATGAATTCTATAAATGTTAACGGTGTTCAATAGCCATAACTTCTATAAATATTAACTGTCTTTAATAGCCATGACTTCCACAAATATTAAATGTGTTCAATAGCCATGACTGTTATAAATAATAAATGTTTTCAATAGCCATGACTTCTATAAATATTAAATGTGGTCAATAACCACGACTTCTATAAATATTCACTGTGTTCAGAAGCCATGAACTCTATAAATATTAAATATTAACAGTGTTGAAAAAACATGACTTCTATAAATATTAACTGTGTTCAACAGCCATGACTTCTATAAGTATTAACTGTGTTCAATAGCCATGACTTCCATAAATATTAAATGTGTTCAATAGCCATGACTGTTATAAATAATAACTGTGTTCAATAGCCATGACTTCTATAAAGATTAACTGTGTTCAATAGCCATGACTTCTATAAATATTAACTGTGTTCAATATCCATGAATTCTATAAATGTTAAATGTGTTCAATCGCCATGAATTCTATAAATGTTAACTGTGTTCAATAGCAATGAATTTTATAAATGTTAACTGTATTCAATAGCCATGATTTCTATAAATATTAACTGTGGTCAATAGCCATGACCTCTATAAATATTAACTATATCAATAGCCATGATTTCTATAAATATTTACTGTGTTCAATAGCCATGACTTCTATAAATATCAACTATGTTCAATAACCATGACTTCTATAAATGTTAACTGTGTTCAACGGCCATGACTTCTATAAGTATTGACTGTGTTCAATAGCCATGACTTCTATAAATATCAACTGTGTTCAATAGCCATGACTTCCATAAATATTAACTGTGTTTAATAGCCACTACTTCTATAACTATTAACAGTGTTGAAAAAAGATGACTTCTTTAAACATTAACTGTGCTCAATAGCTCAATAGACATATTCTATAAATGTTAACTGTGTTCAATAGCCATGATTTCTATAAATATTAACTGTGGTCAATAGCCATGACCTCTATAAATATTAACTATATCAATAGCCATGATTTCTATAAATATTTACTGTGTTCAATAGCCATGACTTCTATAAATATCAACTATGTTCAATAACCATGACTTCTATAAATGTTAACTGTGTTCAACGGCCATGACTTCTATAAGTATTGACTGTGTTCAATAGCCATGACTTCTATAAATATTAACTGTCTTCAAAATCCATGACTTCCACAAATATTAAATGTGTTCAATAGCCATGACTGTTATAAATAATAACTGTTTCAAATAGCCATGACTTCTATAAATATTAAATGTGGTCAATAACCACGACTTCTATAAAAATTAACTGTGTTCAATAGCCATGACCTCTATAAATATTAACTATGTTCAATAGCCATGACTTCTATAAATATTTACTTTGTTCAATAGCCATGACTTCTATGAATATTTACTATGTTTTTAATAGCCATGACTTCTATAAATATTAACTGTGTTCAACAGCCATGACTTCTATAAGTATTGACTGTGTGTTTAATAGCCATGACTTCTATAAAGATTAACTGTGTTCAATAGCCATGACTTCTATAAATATTAACTGTGTTCAATAGCCATGAATTCTATAAATATTCCCTATGTTTAATAGCCATGACTTCTATAAATATTAATTGTGTTCAATAGCCATGACTTCTATGAATATTAACTATGTTTAATAGCCATGACTTCTATAAATATTAACTGTGTTCATCAGCCATGACTTCTATAAGTATTTACTGTGTTCAATAGCCATGACTTCCACAAATATTAAATGTGTTCAATAGCCATGACTGTTATAAATAATAATTGATCTGCGGTGGCTTGATGGTGATAGTGATGATGTAGATCAAGTTGCAGATGGCTTCCGCGGTGGAAGGTTGATCTGCGGTGGCTCGATGATGATGATGATGATGTTGATCAAGTTGCAGATGGCGTCCGCGGTGGACGGTTGATCTGCGGTGGCTTGATGATGATGATGGCGGAGATCAAGTTGCAGATGGCGTCCGCGGTGGACGATTGATCTGCAGGTACTTGATGATGATGATGGAGTCTGCGGTGCTCGTTGCTGCAGCGTGGTTGTAGCGTGGTTGTATCGATGTTCGTGGTTGTATCGATGTTGTAGCGATGCTTGTCTGCTGCTGCATCTTGTCGGTCAGTAGTTCGTCGAGGGAGGCAATCCTGTAAATCGTAGCGATGTTCAGTTATTCGTAGCGATGTTCAGTTTTCGTGCGGGTTCGGTTTTCGTGCGGGTTCAGTTTTCGTGCGGGCTCAATGTAGCGATGTTCGATTTTCGTTCGGGTTCACCAATGTGGCGATGACCAATGTGGCGATGTTCGGTTTTCGCTCGGAGTCACCAATGTAACGGTGTTTGTTGTTCGTCGTCGGGCTCGCCAATGTAACGATGTTCTTGTTCGTCGTCGGACTCGCCAATGTAGCGGTGTACTTGTTCGTCGTCGGGTTCGCCAATGTAACGGTGGTCCAATGTAACGATGGTGTAGTTCGTCGATGTACGTGTTCGGTTTTCGTTCGGGGTCACCAATATAACGATGTACGCTATCGGTGTAGCGTGTGTCCTATTAGGACGTGCTGATGATTTTGATAGCGACATCGTTCTCTTCGTTTAAGTTGAATCTGCGTTAATTCTCGTACAAATTCATCAATATAGCGGATTGCTTATTTCTATAAGTCATGATGATCTTGATCAATATCGGTTTATTTATCGGCTCAGGAATGCGGATATGTTTCGATAAGTGGACGGTAGGTAAACAAATAATACAAGTTTTGACAGTTCGATGGACGATAATAAAGTATTGTTTATTTCGCATATTGCAGACAATTTATACCAGTGAGTGAATACATGGGTTATATATATATCTGCCTCGCTCTATCACATGGACGGAAGGTAGGATAATTATTTACATTTGGAGATGACTGGACAAATCGCGGGTACTTATAAAAATAGTAAACATTGTCGACGTTCTTAATATGTAGCTACCTATGAATACTTGATCGGTCAATGACCCTGTGTGTATCAATTATAATTAATTTTATTTATTTATAAAATAACAATTCACTCGTTATTTTTGACAATTCATTTAGGTAGGTATACAGGTAGGTACATGTTCAATAGCCATGAATTCTATAAATGTTAACGGTGTTGAATAGCCATGACTTCCATAAATATTAACTGTGTTTAATAGCCATGACTTCTATAACTATTAACAGTGTTCAACAGCCATGACTTCTATAAGTATTGACTGTGTTCAATAGCCATGACTTCTATAAAGATTAACTGTGTTCAATAGCCATGAATTCTATAAATATTAACTGTGTTAAATGTTCAACAGCCATGACTTCTATAAGTATTGACTGTGTTCAATAGCCATGACTTCTATAAATATTAACTGTGTTAAATAGCCACGACTTCTATAAATATTCACTGTCTTCAATAGTCATGACTTCCACAAATATTAACTGTGTTAATTAGCCATAACTTCCACAAATACCAACTGTGTTCAATAGCCGTAACTTCTATAAATATTAACTTTGTTCAATAGCCATGACTTCTATAAATATTAACTGTGTTCAATAGCCATGACTTCTATAAATATTAACTGCGTTCAATAGCCATGACTTCTATAAATATTAATTATGTTCAATAGCCATGACTTGCATAAATATTAACTGTGTTTAATAGCCATGAATTCTATAATGTTAAGATGAAAAAAAGCACGCTGAGATGGTTTGAGCGTGTGGAACGAATGAATGAAGAAATACTAATAAACCGAATATACAGTGCAAATGTGAGTGGAAGGCGTGGTAGAGGAATACCAATGAAAGTATGGTTGGACCATTATATATGATTTTGTACCGTCCACGTGCTCGGTATGTATGTTTTAATGATTATATTGAAGATCTGGGTTTTCCTAGAAGTGAGTATGATTATTGTCTTTATGTTAAAGCTGGAAATAATATAACTGTACGTTATATATCCTCTTATTTGTTCATCATTTGTTAATATGTTGCAGAGATATTCAAGCATTTAATTATATTAAATAACAACAACGTCATACATTTAAATTGAAGGATTTAAACAAAGTAAAAAGCTACATTGGAATTGATATTGAATATGATTATGAGAAATGTAGTAATACCTTAACATTGAGCCAGGAAAATGATATAGAATCGCTAGCTAAACTATATCATATTGAAAACTCAAAACTTTATAATACACCAATGGAGATTAATCTTAAACTGAGTCAATCAAATTGAAATGAGAATGTTAAGTATAGAAATTGAATAGGAGCACTCTTATACTCGTATATTAGTCATGGTACGAGTACTCGCACTAGACCAGACATAGCTTTCAGTCTTCATTATTTAAGTAGATTTCAAAATTATTATGATGAGACACATTTCAAATATGCATTGCGAGTTCTAAAGTACTTGTATTTAACCAAAGATCTTAAATTAACAAATAACCAAAGTCATAAAGCTGATATTATGAATTGTTATGTTGATGCTGACTGGGCAGGAGATATTATTGTGTTGATGCTGACTGGGCAGGAGATATTATTGTGTCGATGCTGACTGGGCAGGAGATATTATTGTGTTGATGCTGACTGGGCAGGAGATATTATTGATAGAAAGTCAACTACTGGGTTTGTAATTGAACTATTTGAAAATCCCATTTATTGAAAATACGAAAAACAAAATTGTGTTACTAAGTAATCTACCTTTACAGACTTTATCGCATTATCTTAAACTGTAACATAAATATTTTTTTTTAAAGAAATGTTCTTAATGATATTTTTGTTGAAATTGTTCAACCTATTAAAATTTATGAAGATAATTCTGGAGCTCTCGATATAGCTAAATATGGAAAATTTACAAAAAATTCTAAGCATATCGAAGTACGATATCATTATGCTCATGAAAATGTTAAAATTGGAATTGATGAAATTGTTAAGATAGATTTAGATTCAAACATTGCTGATATTTTTACTAAGTCGTTGGGAAGAATTAAATTTGCTAAATTCAGGGAAATGTTGAAATTGATATAAATTTTTAGTTATGTCAGAAAATTAAGTAGGCTAAATTGCATTTAAATTTTTGTTAAACATTTGGTTGATGAAAGATTTTTTTTGAAATAATTTTAGTATTGTTTTGTGTTAAAAGTTAAATGTAATTAATGCTTATTTCTGTTATATTTGTTATTGGTAAATATAAGTGTAAAGAGGAGTGTTGGTTTGTGGATACATTTATATTTACCATGTTGATAATGCCTTGTTCTTCACTGTGTGACAATAAACAGAGTAGTTGGTGAAGTGTATTGTTGCACACGTATTGTTGAGTGCAAATGAAATGTATAAAAGGAAGCTGTGCATCCGTAATTAAATCAATCCAGAAACTTAACACTTACCATTATCCATAATCACTATTTGAGATGTTTTATAAAATATATATTCCAGCGACGTACGTTGTAATTTAGCGCGAAACTTTGGTTTGCAAGCGAGTCCAGGGATAAATGATTATCCGTTCTGTTGATACCGCATTTATAATGTTGTGTTATCAACTGCTTTGATGCCACTTGATAAGATAAATACAGTTAATCTCGTTATTTTTAATATTACAAATCATAGCATCTGAACTTGGGAGAATAATGTTGAATATTAATTATAAATAAAAAAAAAATTGTGTTCGAATTCACAACATTTTCTTGATATTGTTTACCGGTGAACCACAAATTATAGCACATCTAAACTTCAGTGAACTTTTGATGTTTAGCGCTCATGGCGGTTTTAAGGATATTTTACAAAATTTTAGTCTTCTGGAGTAAAATAAATTCAACGAACTCGAATTCCGTTGTTATCCTGTAGCGCACCGAGGTCTATATTTTAGTGGCGTGTGTAGCTTTAGGAAATACTTTAAAGCAATCCTTTTTGGGAGGTCTTATCAAAATGTATGATGGTAACATATATGAACACAACACCCTTCACTTAATATACCGCCGAATGTGTTACTATCACATTCATTCATTCATTCATTCATTACTAAAACAAATATTTCTAAAAATAAAACAAATAACATTTACAATAAAACCCGAGGAAAAGATACATTACAGTCAAATAAATCAGGATAAAAAATCTACCGATTCGCTGAAAATAATGCATTTCTAAAGCAAGAGATTATGTGCACTTGGTCTTTTCTTTCTGCATTTAATTTTTTTTTTCAAATGTCTGGTTTATATTTAATCCACACTCGTAATTATGCAAGTAGGTATTTACGTTTAAAGTCCTATATACATAGTTATTAATACAATTCTGACAGCCCGCACCTCACCATACCGAGCGTCACCCTTGACATTCATACAAAAAGAAAAGGACGGAACAAATTTATCAATTTATAAATTCTGCAAACAGCCTTATTTTATAACTCAATCGACAGTGGAAAAGTACATCGGAAATCTCAGCAAATTAATTTCACAAAATATGTATTCTATGTACAGAGGGAGTTTGTTGATGATTAGAGGCACTTTGTTTACAACAGAGAAAAGCCTTATGACAGGTTTGTACTGAAGGAACTCGAATAAAGGAAAAGCTAAGCAATTCGTGACAATTTAAATGAAAGTTAATGCTTTTTTATATAAAACAAGTAATATTCAGTATTCCTCTATTACTCAGAGGTAATAACACTTTAGCTCTATAGACTTGACGTCCATTATAGTGGACACGGAGTTCATGTACACTTTGTAAACAACTCTGTGATGTATTTCTCTTCTCAATAATAACGAATGGAGTGTAGGATGCTGCATTATGGACCTCGAACCTTTTGAGCGCCATCTATAAAAGATAATACGACATAATGTGACATTTAGTGTTAATAATACACTAACAAGCAAGAATAGTTATTTTAAATAATATTAATTATAGGAATGCCCAATTTCAAGTTGATAAATCTCAAATATGCACGCTGCACCCTTTATACTGTGCCTTTATTAAAATTTATTTGTTTCACACTTTTAGTGCACATACAATCTGGCGGGCTTATTGCCAGGCGGCAATCTCTTCCAGCCAACCAGACAAAAGTAAATTAAGCAAGTTACATGGTCGAAAAAAAACATTCAAATAATTATACATCCCCACGAAATCCATGAATACATACATGAGCATATGCCCAAAAACCCCACAAAGATGGACAATCACTCGAACATTCCTTTTCATATAAAGTGAGATATCATCAATCAAAGGAAAAGGAAGGGATGGGGGATAGGAAAGGAAAATAAAAAAGATCAGGAATGAAACACGTTATATTCGCTATCTGCTGCACCTTTAAGTGGCTCAACATTATGGTAACTCGGCAAAGAAGCTGCATTATGGAAAAAATGTAAAAAGTGATTAGATATGTGGATTGAAGACAATAATCAACGAAGGATGGCAATGAGCCAAAGGACTATCCAAGAAAAGGCTAAAAGTATTTATGAAAATTTAAAAAGGGAGGATACTGATGAATCTGTGAAAGATGTAACATAACATTCCAAGGAAGCCGAGGCTGGTTTGAAAAATTCAAAAATCGCCACAATTTGCACAACTTAAAAGTGAAAGGTGAAAGAGCTAGTGCCGATGATGACGCAGCTAAAGAATATCCAAACATTTTGAAAAAAAAAATTGAAAGAGGTGGATACCGACCTGAACAAGTATTCAATGTAGACGAGACAGGACTCTATTGGAAGCGAATGCCTGAAAGAACTTACATTTGAAAAGTCTGCATCTGGATAAAAGGTGTCATAAGAACGATTCACTTTCCTCCTTGGTGCTAATGCTGCGGGGGATTTTAAGCTAAAACTACTTTTAGTATATCTTTCCGAAAATCCAAGGTGTTTTAAAGGGCTGAACAAGAAACAATTGCCCGTCATTTGGAGATCCAACAAGAAAGGTTGGATGAGTAAGATTCTCTTTGAAGACTGGTTTAAAAATAACTTTTGCCCAGAAGTAAAAAAATATTTGAAGGTCAATAGCTTGAGCAACAAGGCTTTGCTCATTTTGGATAATGGTCCGGGGCAGGGGCAGGGCACCCGGTTAATCTATCTGAATTATCTGAAGATGTGGAGATCGAGTCCCAGATCTTCCCAGAAATACAACAGCTCTGATCCAGCCAATAGATCAGGGTGCAATAGCACATCACTTTTAAGGGTTATTATTTACGCAGAACTTTTCGTAACCTTATTCACGAAGTCGATAGCGAATCTTCGATAAAACAGTTTTGGAACAACTACAGCATCAGAGGTGCCGTAGACAACATTAGCGAATCGTGGAAGGAATTAAAATCAACCACAATGGATGTTTGGTAAAAATATGGCCAAAATGCATAAAAACTAACGAGCCTAAAGTTAATTCTCTTTCTGAAATTCGACAAAACATATTAAACTTAGCGAACAATCTCGGTTTAGAGGATTTGGAGAAGGTGATTTGATTGATTTTCTAGATGCTGACAGAGAACCTCTTCCAAACGAGGAACTGGTCCAGTAAGAAACAGAACGAGCACTTGATGAGGAGCCAGTGCCAGGGCCAGAGCCAGAGCCTGCTATATACCAACAGCTAACAGCAATAAACTTGTCGAATGCGCTTCCTTATTCCGAGCAGGGAATGAACATCCTCCTTCACAAAATGACCCCGCCGAAGAACGCAGCGCTAAAGTGTCTCGAGGAGTAAACTCAGCCATTACCCGTACCTGTTACAGAACACGGCAAGGCGAAGCAGACAACGTTGGACCAATACAATATTATAAACTGGGTCCAGCAATGCACAACAGCGGAAAGTGATGATGGCAGCATATTATAGCTTAACATACTGATTCTTCGTGTTAATGTTCCTCATCAGATTAAAACAGTTTTTAAACAATTTATTTTATGTTTTTTATTATATGTATACATATGTTATGTGCAGATGTATACATATGTTATGTGCGTATGTATATACATGTTATGTGCATATGTAAACATATGTTATGTGCGTATGTATACATATGTTATGTGCGTATGTATACATATGTTATGTGCATATGTATACATATGGTATGTGCATATGTATACATATGTTATGTGCATATGTATACATATGTTATGTGCATATGTGCATATGTATACATATGTTATGTGCATATGTATACATATGTTATGTGCATATGTATACATATGTGCATATGTATACATATGTTATGTGCATATGTATACATATGTGCATATGTATACATATGTTATGTGCATATGTATACATATGTTATGTGCATATGTATACATATGTTATGTGCATATGTATACATATGTTATATGCATATGTATACATATGTTATGTGCATATGTATACATATGTTATGTGCATATGTATACATATGTTATGTGCATAAGTATACATATGTTGTGTGCATATGTATAAATATGTTATGTGCATATGTATACATATATTATGTGAATATGTATACATATGTTATGTGCATATGTATATTTATGTTATGTGCATATGTATACATATGTTATGTTCATATGTTTACATATGTTATGTGCATATGTATACATATGTTATGTTCATATGTATACATATGTTATGTGCATATGTATACATATGTTATGTGCATATGTATAAATATGTTATGTGCATATGTATACATATGGTATGTGCATATGTATACATATGTTATGTGCATATGTGCATATGTATACATATGTTATGTGCATATGTATACATATGTTATGTGTATACATATGTGCATATGTATACATATGTTATATGCATATGTATACATATGTTATGTGCATATGTATACATATGTTATATGCATATGTATACATATGTTATATGCATATGTATACATATGTTATGTGCATATGTATACATATGTTATGTGCATATGTATACATATGTTATGTGCATAAGTATACATATGTTGTGTGCATATGTATAAATATGTTATGTGCATATGTATACATATATTATGTGAATATGTATACATATGCTATGTGCATATGTATATTTATGTTATGTGCATATGTATACATATGTTATGTTCATATGTTTACATATGTTATGTGCATATGTATACATATGTTATGTTCATATGTATACATATGTTATGTGCATATGTATACATATGTTATGTGCATATGTATACATATGTTATGTGCATATGTATACATATGTTATGTGCGTATGTATACATATATGATGTGCATATGTATAAATATGTTATGTGCATATGTATACATATGTTATGTGCATATGTATACAAATGTTATGTGCATATGTATACATAAGTTATGTGCGTATGTATACATATGTTATGT
Organism: Odontocerum albicorne; assembly: GCA_949825065.1. Lineage (NCBI taxonomy): Eukaryota > Metazoa > Arthropoda > Insecta > Trichoptera > Odontoceridae > Odontocerum > Odontocerum albicorne. Next base: position 13,947,388 of record OX463868.1, read on the forward strand.
GCATATGTATACATATGTTATGTGCATATGTATACATACGGTGTGTGCATATGTATACATATGTTATGTGCATATGTATACATATGTTATGTGCATATGTATACATATGTTATGTGCATATGATTTCTTTTGTTTTTTAATTGAAATGTTTAATTATAGAATTTCTTTTTATTATTAAATTGTTTTGTATTTTTATTTTAATGTAAGCATTTTTATAGGAAATAAAAAGAATAAAATGCTTTTTGAACTAAAAACTATATTATTTTACATAATGTGTTTTTTTTATTTCTGACCTTCAATTCACTAATCTATCTTGCATAGCATAGATTAACCTTTGGAGTTGGTTCGATAAGATAATCATTAGTAGGAAAAAAATTCCATTACGTCAAACAAGGTGTGTTGTGACAAATATGCTTTTCATTTTTAATCCAAAGATTTTAAATTCGATAGTAAATATTATATATACTGGGTGTTAACATAAGTTGTGTCCGTTTTTTTTCCAATGAAGAGAACAAGAGGGCACAACAAACAAAAGGTTACAACAGTCAGTAATGTATTCTTCTTCATAATTTTACAACAAATTAGTCAATAATGTATTCTCCTTCATTATTTACAACTTCTTGCCAACGTTCTACAAGTTTTTCAATGCCTGTGCGATAAAAACCATCCGGCCTTGACTCGAGGAATTCGTCCAACCATGTCCGCAATTCGACGTCATTATTGAAAGAAACGCCCCTCAAATTGTTCGAAAGCGACCGAAAAAGGTGGAAATCGACGGCGCGAGGTGCGGAGAATATGGAGGGTGCGGCAGGAGTTCCCAACCAAGCGTTTGAATGGCATTTTGCGTAATGTTGGCGATATGAGGGCGGGCGTTATCGTGTTGCAGAATAACGCCATATTGCCGATCCGCCATTTTTTTGTTGAATTTCAGTGTTGAGCCGCTGCATTTGCAGAATGTATAGCTCGGCGTTGACTGTCTGATTGCGTTCAAGTATCTCGTAGTTGATGACGCCTTGCTAATCCCACCAGATGCAAATCATCGTCTTGCGCGGATGCAAACCTTGTTTCGCTATGGGCGTTGCTTGTTGACCATAACTCACCCATTCTTTCCGTTTCTTCATATTCACACAAAGGCACCATTTTCATCACCAGTAATGATGCGGTAAAGGAACCTTTGCATGTGGCCATGCGTAGCTCGATGACGCGCGAGCAAACCAGCGGAAATTGTCGAAAGTTAATTTTTGTTGTTTGCACTCAATACATGTGGAATTCAAGCGCCGAACTTCTGAACCAATCCCATTAATTTAAGATAGCGGTATACAGTAATGTGACTACAATTGTATTCATTCGCTCAGCCAATTCTACGGTGGTTTGAAGGAAATCTTCATGAATAATATGGTTTAAACGGTCCTCATCGAAGACCACTGGTTGTCCGGAACGCTCCATGTCTTTCAGGTCGAAACTACCGCCTTTGAAACGAAAAAACCATCGACGAGCTGTCCTTTCATTCATAGCATATTCACCGTACACTTCGCAAATATTGCGAGCAGCTTTGACAACTTTACTCCCTCGATTGAACGCGAACAGAAGGAGGTGTCCAAAATCCTCACTTTCGTCTACTTGACATTCCATTTTGAAGGCTTGTAATCAAATAAAATAATACTATATATGTAACGTAAAAGCAAATTTTTCTTTCGAATGACGTATAACCTTAACCATTTTGTTTAATTTTTGGTGCTCATTTTTAAATTTGGAAAACAAACGGACACAACTTATGTTAACACCTAATATAACATATATATGGTATATACAGGAGCGGTCACAGAAATTGCATCACCTAATATTTCGAGGTTTTTCTGAAATTGCGTCAAGTGTTAATTTTATTCCACTGTTTTCATTGCTTTTAAATAAAAAGTAGATCAATTCTGTCTTTTTTTTAATAAGATTACATAAAATCGAATCGTTTTTTCTCGTGTTAGAAATTTTTATTTATAATGAGTAAATATTTAAAAATTGAATAATCGATTTTAAAATAAATAAAAAAGACAAAATGTTTTAAATACATTTATTTTTTGTAGAAATTCAATAAACAAAACTCTTTTGCTGTCTGGGGTTTCAATCTTGGAATCTTAGCCCTAAGTATTACCCACAAGTTTGTGATTGGGTTTAAATCAGGGCTATTCCCAGGCCGCGGCAACGACAAAATTACCATATTTTCTTTAAAATTTGTTATCTAAAAAAAGTAAAAGAAGTTATAATTTATTGATTTAATAAATCGACTAACGACATATCAATGAATATTTAAAATGAAAAAAATACCGGTCTGGCACGATGGCACGGAGCTGAGTCGTCTTTGGAAATATACCTGTCTGTCTCCGTAAAGTGTTGTTCTATGAATGGCAGCAAATAATTATTTAAAATGAGTTCATGGTCCTCAGCTTTCCCTGTTCCCTCCACAAAATGCAGCTTGCCCAATCCAATAATCCGTAGTAACTTCATCCCGTATCCTGTCATGTAATATATATATTGTCAGTTCATGTATTCTTCTCAAAGTACGCAACTCCACTGCATTTATTCGGCTTTTATCAGTGTGTTTCAGGTCCACCTTTCACTATCATACACTAAAGTTGGTACCAAAATCCTATTGTAGATCATCTTAGCACATTTTGATACTATTCGGTTCACACGCATTTGTTTTAGTGCCCCATTAATTGTGTTTCTAATCGTTCCACGCCGTTCGATATCCCTCTCAACTCTTCCATCACCTGACTATAGTAAATACTGGCCAAACAGCAGAGTTCCTCAGCTTGCTCCAGCCTTACTGTACGATACCGGTACAGAGCCTGCAGAATAGGCGGATGGTGGATGACTGCCACTCGAGCCTCGGAGATTCTATCTTTAAGCCACACGCACAATATCAATTGGAGGCCCTGTTCTAAATTAAAACGATCAAGTTATTATTTCGTGCAACAAAACGAGCCGAAATCAAATATTCATTAGAATTTTTTTTAATAAATTTATTTAATTATTTGTCATTATTTATGCCGTGCCAACAAAATCCTTCCACGTTCCACCTAGTGGCACACGTGCCATAGGTTGCCGACAGCTGCCCTAAACAATTAAAATATGAATTAATTCAGATATCGGGTCATAGATATGCTGTAAAATGTCAGATCTGGAAGAATTCAGATATCGGGTCATAGCTATGCTGCGAAATGTCAGATCTGGAAGAAGTTAGATATCGGGTCATAGATATGCTGTGAAATATCAGATCTGGAAGAGTTCAGATATCGGGTCATAGATATGCTGTGAAATGTCAGATGTGGAAGAATTCAGATATCGGGTCATAGATATGCTGTGAAATGTCAGATCTGATAAAGTCAGATATCGGGTCATATACTCGAATGTATTTTATTAATTTAGACATCAATAATTTGCCATGTTTATTTATTTCCTTTTTTTAAATTGCTTTAGAGTCAAATAATCATAATAATAATTATAAATGATATTTATAAAAAATATAAATAATTATTATTTTTATTATTTAAATATTTTTAAGATAAATCTGTTTAAATTTATTATTTTTCACTAAATATGATTGAAATTATCAAAACATTTAATAATCTACGAAATATTATCCTAAAACAGTGAAAAATAATTTAGTCCAGCGCATGTTCTACGTGAAACACTGTGCGACGCAGCAGATGATAGATAGCTTATCTAGAGCTTACTGGAACGCCTATCTTAATTAATTATTGAAGTGTTCGACGAGGTGCGAAAAACATACAAGGGTGCGGCCATCTTATCGATTCCAAGGAAAAATAATTAAAGACAATTTATACAGGGTGTCCCGTATTGAGTGAATCATATAAAGGGTGATGACAGATTGGGTCAAGACCTACCAAAATATTAAAACTGGACCTCAGTAAAAACCTTACCGTTTTAAAGTTATTCGTACTTTTGTAAAATTTCGTAAAATCCCTCCCTACCTTGCATCAGATGTTTTGCTGCGTTGTGCACAAATCATCATTTTCGTATTTTTTTTTAACGTGAAACACTTTTGAATAGTAGCCTTATCTACCGCATACAAAATGATTTCCACAATTATTAGTAAAAATAATTATACTGGCCATTTCCAGAATACTACTTTAAAAAGTTGCTCATTTAATAGAAATTTCAGAATAGAACATTTACCTTCCATTCCCAATGAATGTCAAATAGATGAATTCCTACTGTTAGCACTGCATCTTAATAAATCTGCATAGAAGGCTTAGGAACATATTTTTGATTTATTTAAAGTTGAATGAAAATAATAGGTACTCGTATTATAGGGTAAAACCATTTATACTTTTTCCAGGAAAGACAGAAAAGGTTTGGGACAGACTGTCACACTCTCGTCCAGAGTTGATTGCTGATGGCACAAATGGAGACATTGCTGGAGACTGTACACTCATACGGCCGATATGCGGAAGACGTGGAAGAATTGGAATATCTTGGTGTGGACCTGTATATGTTATGTGAGGCTCTCCTTATCTTGGGCAAAAATCCTTCCAACTGGAAGAGTTGATTTCATAAACCCCGAAGGAATACAATATTACAACAATTTAATAGATCTGCTGATTTCGAAAAATATTCAACCAATGTTAAGACATACTTTTTATCTTTATTTTTTTAAATTGTGGATTATTATTAATTAGTAACAACAGGAGCGGAACTAGGTGTTTTATCATAGTGCCTGGGCAGTTGAAACAATGGGCTGCTGCCCCTCTCACCTACGCATTCTTCCACAGCTGATCAATAGAGGTGATCACCCGCGTTGGGATCGGAAGTGTTGCATTCACTCTCCCATTGTGAGCATTTTATATAAAGTTTATTGTTACATGTGCGTGCACATAGTTTTTAAATTGAAAACATGGCACGATACGTGAACTCACAAGGCCCGAACGTAGAGATTGGCAGCTACCAAACAGTGGTGGGTCATTCCAGGTGACAGTCATAATTTAAATGAGAATTCTACTTTACCCCTTTAGATTTTCTTGATTTTTGCCTTACATCTGTACCCATGGATTACACTAAATGTTATAATATTTTTAGTAAGATAGTTTCGGTAGGTAGTTAATTTGTTATAAACTTATAAATTTATTATAAATTACCGAAAAAAAGCGTTTAGTAAATACATAATAGTTGATATTTCCTGAATGGTATATTCGTTTGATGGAAGAATCAAATAGGGCTAATTTAAAAGTACTTGAAATGTACTTCCATAGTATACTCGTACGGAAGCTGATAACTCGATACGGAAGCTGAGGAAGATGACCTCAGTAAAAACCTTAACAATCAACTTTATATAAAATGCTCACAATGGGAGAGTAAATGCAACACCTCTGATCACCTCTATTGATCAGCGGTGGAAGAATGCGTAGGTGAGAGGGGCAGCAGCCCATTGTTCAACTGCCCAGACACTATAATAAAACCCCTAGTTCCGCTCCTGTTGTTACTAATTAATAATAATCCACAATTTAAAAAAATAAAGATAAAAAGTATGTCTTAACATTGGTTGAATATTTTTCGAAATCAGCAGATCTATTAAATTGTTGTAATATTGTATTCCTTCGGGGTTTATGAAATCAACTCTTCCAGTTGGAAGGATTTTTGCCCAAGATAAGGAGAACCTAACATATACAGGTCCACTCCAAGATATTCCAATTCTTCCGCATATCGGTCGTATGAGTGTACAGTCTCCAGCAATGTCTCCATTTGTGCCATCAGCAATCAACTCTGGACAAGAGTGTGACAGTCTGTCCCAAACATTTTCTATCTTTCCTGGAAGAAGTATAAATTGTTTTACCCTATAATACGAGTACCTATTTTTGTTCAACTTTAAATAAATAAAAAATATGTTCCTAAGCCTTCTATGCAGATTTATTAAGATGCAGTGCTAACAGTAGGAATTCATCTATTTGACATTCATTGGGAATGGAAGGTAAATGCCCATCCAACGTCATCAACATTAGAAGATCGATACCTTTTTTTTTAAACATTGTCTAGTTACAAAGATGGGACTGCGCCAAAGTGCTTGAGTCCAATATTATGCAAAAAGTCGAATTTCTCGCAGCAACCCTAATAAAGGAAGCTAACATACTTATGTCCTAGTATTGAAGCAGCCCAGTTGCTATCCATGATAAGTTTCTAATGCAGTTAAACTGTATTTTGACACTACTAAAATGGAACTTGTATTTAACCGCTGTCAATCTGCAACAAATTCGCTTTAACTTTATTTCCTTACGATCTGACTTGACAAACAGTCAAAAATTATGTATGCAAGCAAGGAAATCTTGACATTATTTGGGGATGCTTCGATCGACCATTTCAGGCAGCCCAAAGTATGTATGCAAGCAAGGAAATCTTGACATTATTTAGGGATGCTTCGATCGACCATCTCAGGCAGCCCAAAGTATGTTTGCAAGCAAGGAAATCTTGACATTATTTGGGGATGCTTCGATCGACCATCTCAGGCAGCCCAAAGTATGTATGCAAGCAAGGAAATCTTGACATTATTTAGGGATGCTTCGATCGACCATCTCAGGCAGCCCAAAGTATGTATGCAAGCAAGGAAATCTTGACATTATTTGGTGATGCTTCGATCGACCATCTCAGGCAGCCCAAAGTAACATTATGAGTTGATCACCAATTTTAAGTAAATCCAAATCTAATCGGTTTGAATTTCTTCTTCTGTATGGTGCCCTTCAACATATCTATCCACATAGCTGATTTGTACATGTTGAAGAGCGTGGCTAGGAAACAATATTGTCTTCGGCCCCAGTAATTGAACCTTCGGAAATGCACCATGAAAGTACCACGGCATGAACATGGTGTGATGATTTGTATATATGTATGGTATGTCAATATCAAATGATAATATTATCCATAAAATAACATTTCATACAGCACCGTTCAGAGAGCAAACACTTTCCAAGGGCGCTCTAACTTAGAATATAAACTCACTGTTATTGAGATTTAAAACGTTACATACGTACTTACTATCACGCCGTGCCCCTTGTGAGGTAGCTAGAGAGAAATGATCACCAACTTTTATTATTCAAGCGCATAACTTTCGCCTCCCGCAAATTTATACATCTCGTCACGCAAAATCTTCTCTTATTTACCTTCCTTAAAATCTGTGCCATTTGTTTAAGTCACGTTTCTCTCCTTTTACCTCCATCGCGTACACGTCGCACTATTGAATTGTATATTTGCTTATTCGTTCTTTCATTATTCATTCTCTCCACATGTCCAAACCATATTAAATGTCCCGTCTTCATCGTGCTTAAAAAATCCATTCAATCCATGCATTCATTACTGATGTTTTCATTCCGCCTTTTTTCAAACATTTGACACTGCAATATTGTCCTCGGTGCACGCACCTCCACAGCATTGATCTTACTCTACTATTGTCCTCGGTGCACGCACCTCCACAGCATTGATCTTACTCTAATATTGTCCTCGGTGCACGCACCTCCACAGCATTGATCTTACTCTAATATTGTCCTCGGTGCACGCACCTCCACAGCATTGATCTTACTCTAATCCTTCTTCTGTCAAGTCCAAGTTTCACTTCCATACTCCAGACCTGGCACCAACGCTATTTCGTATTGTCATTTTTGGTACTGTTGATATTGTACGGTTGTTGTATTATACATTAAGTCCCCCGTTTACCTTGTTCCATGTCACAACCCCTCTTTCAGCTCGCCCATCCCACGTAAACACGCTGCCCAGATAACAGAACCCACCAACCTGCTCCAGTGCCTCAGAGTTAGCCCGTAGGTACAGCGCACACACTTTTCACAACCTTCTACTCATCGTCACCTCTCATATATGGTAGTTAGTTCTCTGATATCGCCTTTATTTTCAATATGCTTAACCATTCCATAGGGCGTGGGCTGAAAAACATCTGATGTCCTCGCGGCTGGGCTTGCTCTATATTGTTGGAGTGTATCTCGACCAGGGGATGTTATGAGACGAGCCCAGACAATTTGATAGTTCCTCTCTTAAATATATTTTCTGCTTTAAATGTGCAATTTCGGAATGTTCAAATTATAGACCGATTTGTACACAATCAACGATTCCTAAATTATTCGAGAGTCTTATCTTAGATAAAATTGTTGATTCGATTCGCAGTATTATTATCACCCAACAGCGTGGATTTACAATATTTCAGGTAGATCCACACTGACTAATCTACTCGAATATGAAAACTATATTTTCAATTCGTTGTCAAATGGAAAACAAGTGGACTCAATTTACACAGATTTCAGTAAAACATTTGACAAAGTATCGCATAATATTCTATTAAGTAAACTAAAAGCTTTAGGAATACCATAGTCAGCCCGCTCTTAGACTGGATCGAAAGCTACATTCAAAACCGAATACTTACTGTCAAAACCGATGGTTGTCTTTCATATCCCTTCACAGCTACAAGCGGTGTGCCCCGAGGATCGCATCTAGGACCAATATTATTTCTCTTATTCATTAATGATATAGTTGACACACTTAGTGATGTAGAGATTTTAGTTTTTGCTGATGATTTAAAAATGTTCAAAGTCATATGTAATACCGCTGATTGCCTTAAATTACAAGAAAATTTAAATAAATGACAACAATGGTGTACCACCAATACCAATACACTGCGCTTAAACCTGAATAAATGTAAGTCCATTGTTTTTTATAGAAATAAAAATTCAATTAAGCACGAGTATTCGCTAAATCAATATACATTATAACGTGTAGCTTCTATAAGGGACTTAGGAATTATATTTGATGAAAAACTTTCATTTATAGAACACGTGAACAAAATCACTCGGGAGAGTTTAAAAATCTTGGGATTTGTGCTAAGAAATGCCCAACATTTCTCGGATTTCCAAAAATTAAAACTGCTGTACTGCTCTTTGGTACGCAGCCGCCTTGACAACAACTCATCAATATGGTATCATCATTACGCCGCCCATGCACTAACTGTAGAACGTGTACAAAACAAATTTCTAAGATTCATAAATTTTAAACTTGGGATACCGCATGAACGAAGAAATTATTCCAAGTTATTAAATGCAATGAAACTCTCGAAGCTGTGTGACAGAAGAAAAACAGCCGATATAGTACTGCTATACAAAATCATTCACTCAGTGATCGATTCACCTCACTTACTCGCGATCATTTCATTCCGTATTCCCACTAGATCCACAAGACTGCTCAATCCTTTTTATACCGAAAATTGCTAATCTAATTACAAAATCAACTCCTCTATAATTCGTATGCAGACTTGGAAATGAGTTTGCAACAGTTTATATATTTTAAATATGCATAAGTATATATAATAGTATATAGTATTCGCCGGAATATCACAATAATATTTTAAATATGCATAAGTATATAGTATATAGTATTCGCCGGAATATCACAATAATATTTTAAATATGCATAAGTATATAGTATATAGTATTCGCCGGAATATCACAATAATATTTTAAATATGCATAAGTATATAGTATATAGTATTCGCCGGAATATCACAATAATATTTTAAATATGCATAAGTATATAGTATATAGTATTCGCCGGAATATCACAATAATATTTACAAATAGCTACTAGCTTTGTGCTCTCCTTTATTAATATAAATAACCTAGTATAAACGAAACATTAAGGACAACACTTTGCCTCTGGAGTTGAGTAACCCTGCATCAACATGTGGAAGGTTTCCATTCTGCAAAGCAACTTGCATCTCGTTCTACAAGTGAGTCCGTGTGTCTTCTATATCTCAAGATCTATCCAAAAAATTCTCGAAAAATCCAATTCTTCTTGTTTTATGTTAGCGTTGTTCCACTAAAAACAAATCTTAGTTCTTTACAACTATAAAATAAGTCTTCGACAATAACGTAAGTCTATTTGGAATAATTTGTTAATATTTAGTGATATACACATGATACATATATTGAACTTAAATAAACATATTAATATTAAATAATTTTAAGCAATGACTGTCATTTATTATTACTACAGCTTTTTGTATCTCCTGTACATGTTAGTTTAAGACGAAGTTTTGTATTTTTTGTCAATAATTTGAAGTACTTGTATAACTTGTCATGTTTTCATTTGTATATAAAACACACTGTTGTGTCGTTAATTAAATAAATAAATAAATAATTAGATACTCCATGATACCATTGCATCTTCATTATTTGCCTGAAGCGCCTTTGCTGACAATTTCCGAGTGCCCTAATATGTCTTCTGTAGGAGGGGAACTTTAAGATCGATTTCTTCTTCATCTAAATATTTGATTTTTCCAAATCTACACACTAGGGTAGGATACAATTTATCCAATAGGGTGGGGTAAAGTCTATCCAATAGGGTGGGGTACAATCTATCCAATAGGGCGGACTATCTACGTGGCCTAGTTGGTAAGACGCTCGTCTCCCAATCTGGGGATTGCGGGTTCGATTCTTGATGAATCCTAGATTTTTTTAAAAAGAATTCCAGTCTGGTGTTAACTTATGGCCCCTTTAACATCTTTCCGGTTGGTTGGAATATATTGTCACAAGCCTGCCAGGCTGTACTGTATACAATTAAAGTGTAATACAGTGCAGTATTCAGATGGCATTTTTGCCGTGGCTAGTCCTGTGGCGCGCAATGGTCTATCTCTTAGCGTTAGATATATGGGTGGTGTGCGTGGCTTTAGGAAACACTAGAAAACAGCTCTTTTTGGAAATCCTACCAAAATGTATGATATAATACGAAAACTACACGCAGCCACTACTACACTGCACACTTAATCGAATATGGTACTATCAATTATCGGAAAATCTTCAAAAGTTTAAGTAAGTTTCCTGCGGTTTCCATACCGAATATATTTTTCTTATCATATGCAGATTCAAGAATGTACCATATTTAATGGACACAGCCACTACCTTCCTATCCTAATATTCAACTTATATGTATTTATTTTGTAATATTATATTTTGAATCTGCCAAGAATAGCGGGTTGCATCCCGAGGTAGAGTGCCCTTGAGGGGAGCCTGTCTAGAGACAAAAATAATATGTTTCAGAAATGTATTTAAGATTATTTCGAATAATGTTGGAGATAAGATAGTTAAGTCGCCGAATTATCGAACGATATTTTAATTAATTTTAATAAATATGGATTTATCGATAGCAACATGGCAGGCATGTAGCATAAATATGTACATACATATATCTTGAAAATACATATACGAGTACTGGGGCTGGTAAAAAAATGAGGAGAAATTGTTATTTGTTTTGTCAAACACGGTTTTTTCCTTCTTCTTGAAATATGCGTCTGAAATGCTTTTATACTTTTCCGTCCGATAAAAAGTCGAACATAATATTGTTAGTATTTCTTATTGTTCAGCGGATAATCGGGAAATATCATCAACCTAAACCTTCCACTTCTGGGGGAAGAGCATCGGCTGAGAGTCCCTTAACCTTCCACTTCTGGGGGAAGAGCATCGGCTGAGAGTCCCTAAACCTTCCACTTCTGGGGGAAGAGCATCGGCTGAGAGTCCCTAAACCTTCCACTTCTGGGGGAAGAGCATCGGCTGAGAGTCCCTAAACCTTCCACTTCTGGGGGAAGAGCATCGGCTGAGAGTCCCTAAACCTTCCACTTCTGGGGGAAGAGCATCGGCTGAGAGTCCCTAAAGGCTAGTAGAGCGACGTTTATTAATAAATACACAATAGGTTTATTGATAGCAACATAGTACGTGCTTAATATATTTAAATACACTTCAAAAACACATAAATGGCAGAAAATACATTTAAGAGAGAAACTACCGAAAGTTCTGGGCTCATCTGGTAACATCCCCTCGGCCAAGATACACCCCACCAATATAGAGCGAGCCCAGCTGCGAGGACATCAGATGGTTTTCAGCCCACACCCTTGCACATGTGGAGTAAAAAGAAGAAAAAAACAGAAAATAAAGAGATGGCAAAAAAATCAAATCCACAAATACCACCTCAGATTAGTTCAAACAAATTTATAAAGGTTTATATAAAATATACTATATCTCAAAGTATCGCGCATACCATATACTATATCTCAAAGTATCGCGCATACCATATACTATATCTCAAAGTATCGCGCATACCATATACTATATCTCAAAGTATCTCGCATACCATATACTATATCTCAAAGTATCGCGCATACCATATACTATATCTCAAAGTATCGCGCATACCATATACTATATCTCAAAGTATCGCGCATACCATATACTATATCTCAAAGTATCGCGCATACCATATACTATATCTCAAAATAAACTGCAGAAAATACTTACATTAGCCATAACATTATTGTCGCAATCTTCCATTACTCACGAGTTGACTAGGCTAAAGTGTAGATATACCATTGTTCTTATTTTCTGCTATTGGATCGATACAATAATGTCAAGTATCGTGTGTTGTAAGAAGTATTTTAATATAATATATACACGGTGCATTTTTATAAAGGCAGTTATTTAAAGAGCTAGCATATATGAAAGAGACCGATTTATGTAACACTATACCCGTACATTAAATTACAGTCAATTCGTATTTCCAATATAAGCCTCTTTGTATCGAGCAAGATCTTATAACCGTTTCAATTCAGAGACAGGCATTTTGTTTGTCGAGCAATATTGGAAGGGGCGCTCCATTTTATACCCGCCTTAATTCTTGCGAAAGGTGCTAACCACCATTGTCGGCAGAGCGGGCGTGACACGGAGGGGAGGTCTCTGGGAGATGGTCTATGGAAGATCTTATTGTCGGCACTAGAGAGAGTGCAATGATATTTATATGAAGTGCTAACTGGTCAAGCCTTCCTGCTAGCGTTGGAAATCAACGTATATATACAATATCACGCAGTCTCTCTGTCGGGATAGGCAAAGAGGAGAGAGCGCGAGATTTTCCTATCGCAATACGCATATTTTGCCTCTTCTACATCCATACGACTCTTACTATTTCTCTAACTTTTTACGTTTCCTTCTTTCAAAATGTCATATATAGTACTTTATCCAACCATACTCTCCTCGGTCTCCCTCTACCACGCTCTCCACTCACATATGCGTATTTCTTCATCTATTCGTTCTACATGCCCAAACTACTTCAGAGTGCCCGTCTTAATTTTACTCAACACATCAGCATTCAGTTCCTCCCCCCCCCCCACCCACTCATCCCTAATCGCAACATCAAGATTATGCAACACGTTATTCTAAGAATCCACTAATTCCACTCGCACGTAACACTCGTATACATTAACGAGTTAAACAATAGACCAGATTCATGGAATAAATACAGAACAATGTCATGACCAGGAGGCTCCGGAACTATCCGCCGTTAGAAATGTTATCTCCGTGTTTATTCATTACTGTCATATCATTAAATGTTTCCAATAGAATGATGAAATGTGTTAGAAAGAAATGTGCGAGTACCTATGGGATGTCATCAAATGGAAATATCTTTACTTTTTTTTACTCAGAGATGATATTGACTTCATTCTTGCGGCCAGTGCCGGAAGGACTGTTTTATTATTTGCTGCATAACTGTTAAATCCATTTAACTTTGTTAAAACTGAATTTTAAAATAGTTAGTTATTTCATTTCACCGTCGTCATCATCGTGTCATGTTCCTATTGGAGTAGGCAGAGAGGAAACAATTCCACTTTCTTCTTTCCTGGTATATACTCGTATATATTAAGTTCCTGTCACGATAATGCATCTTATCACAAACTCAACCATTGAAAAGCCTTTCACTTGAACCTCTCAGAATTTAATTTATTCGATTGTTCCACGTTTTTCTAGATCTAAACTCGAGCTGTTATACTAATTTTATAGTTTTTTGTAAATTTGTATATATTACACTTTCAGGGTATACAATTTGGTGGGCTTATTGTCACGAAGCAATCTCTTCCAGCCAACCAGAAACACGTTAAACATTCCTTAAGTGAAATCCAGACTGCAATCCTTAAAAAAAAACTGGTTAGCAACGGGACTCGAACACGCAACTCTCACATTGGAAGTCATCCGTCTTACCAATTAGAGTACGAAGGTCTTCTTTCATCATTATTTTTTTCTATGTGGCATAACCTTCTTCGTGTTTATTTCTGCATCGTCTTTCGATTCGCATTATTTTCAAATGTTCTCATTCCTTCTTGTGTCATGTGTTGTTATTCCCCACATTCTAAGTTTCCACCGCATTTATCTGACTTTCATCCCTTTTTGGTCATGATTAATAACTCGTATATCAAGTAAACGTATAAATAGTTTAATAATCGATACATTGCCGTGAAAGTTTATGAATTGATTTTATTGTGTCTTTTAATTGTTAGCTTACTTCGCTTAATCGACGTTTCCCTTTGTCGTTCTGCAATAACTTCTCGTATCACATCCCAAGAATGTAACCTCTTCCATCTACTCGTATAATATACTTATTAAATTACAAAATCCACCTGTCAACAGCAATCACGCAGCCAGTCCGTGCCTAAGAATTGATTGATATATAATATTAGCAATAATAATACTGCGATGCTAATCTGTGATATTTGTCAACCCACTCTATCGAGATGGGCGCTATAGATACGGCTGATATCTTAAGTATGTTTATTAACTTACGTTAATTACTTGACTTATAAAATGTGTTATTTTAATTTCTGACGTTCACTTCACCAATCTATCTTGCATATCATAGCTTTACCTTTGGAGTTGGTTCGATAAGATAATCATGTGTTGAAAAAAATTTCCATTACGTCAAACAAGGTGTGTTGTGACAAATATGTTTTTCAATTTTAATCCTTATAATACTATTTCGATATAATACTTATTTCGATAAGAAATATATATTGGGTGTTAACATAAGTTATGTCAGTTTTTTTCCAAATGAAGAGAACAAGAGGACACAACAAAAAAAATGAAACAAATTAGTCAATAATGTATTCTCCTTCATTATTTACAGCTTCTTGCCAACGTTCTAAGAGTTTTTCAATGCCTATGCGATGAAAATCCGACGGCGCGAAGTCGGGAGAATATGGCGAGTGCTGCAGAAGTTCCCAACCAAGCGTTTGAATGGCATTTTTCGTATTGTTGGCGATATGAGGGCGGGCGTTATCGTGTTGCAGAATAACGCCATATTGCCGATCCGCCATTTTTTGTTGAATTTCAGTGTTGAGCCGCTGCATTTGCAGAATGTATAGCTCCGCGTTGACTGTCTGTGATTGCGTTCAAGTATCTCGTAGTGGATGACGCCTTGCCAATCTCACCAGATGCAAATCATCGTATTGCGCAGATGCAAACCTTGTTGTGCTCTGGGCGTTGCTTGTTGACCATAACTCCCCCATTCTTTCCGTTTCTTCATATTCACATAAAGGCACCATTTTTCATCACCAGTAGTGATGCGGTAAAGGAACCTTTGCTTGTAGCCATGCGTAGCTCGATGACGCGCGTGCAAACCAGCAGAAATGATCGAACGTGGATTTTTGTTGTTTTCACTCAAAACATGTGGAACTTCTGGACTTTTCCCATTGATTTAAGATAGCGTTATACAGTCATGTGACTACAATTCATCTGCTCAGCCAATTCTATGGTGGTGTGAAGGGGATCTTCATAAATAATATGGCTTAAGCGGTCCTCATCGAAGTCCACTGGTCGTTCGGAACGCTCCATGTTTTTCGGGCCGAAATTACCGTCATTGAAACGCAAAAACCATCGACGAGCTGTCCTTTCATTCATAGCATCTTCACCGTACACTTATCGCGAGCAGCTTTATTCCCTCGATTGAACGCGAACAGAAGGAGGTGTCAAAAATGCTCACTTTCGTCTACTTGACATTCCATTTTGAAGACTTGTAATCAAATAAAATAATATATGTAACGTAAAAGCAAATACAATATCTTGTAGAGCAGAAAATTTCCTTTTGTATGACGTATAACCTTTAACATTTTTTTTTTTTTTGGTGATAATTTTTAAATTTGGAAAAAAACGGACACAACTTATGTTAAAACCTAATATAACATATATATGGTATATACAGGAGCGGTCACAGGAATTGAGTCACCTAATATTTTAAGGTTTTTCAGAAATTGCGTCAAGTGTAAATTTTATTCCACTGTTTTCATTGCTTTTAAATAAAAAGTAGATTTTTAATAAGATTACGTAAAATCGAATCGCCTTTTCTCGTGTTAGGAATTTTTATTTAAAATGAGTAAATATTTAAAAATGGAATAAGTAATATTATTAATATTACTTATTTATAATTATTAATAAGTTATTAATAATTTATTAATAATTATTAATAAGTAATTATAATTATTTATTAATAATTAATGAATAAATAATTAATCAATTATTATAATTATTAATAATGAATTAATTAATATAATCATTAATTATTAATTAATAATTATGAATAATAATTATAATTAATTAATATTAATTAATAATTATAGTATTTATGTTATATTATTAATTTATATTATAATTAATTAATGAATTATGAATATTAATTAATTTATTATTATCAATAATAATATAATTTATATAATTATTAATATTAATTAATATTATTAATATGAATAATTTGATTAATAAAAATTATTATTATTACTTAATATTTATGATTAATTAATTATTTAATTAATTACAATAAATTAAATATAATTTTTTTTTTATAATATAATATTAAATATTTAATTTTATACATTTATTTATTTATCGTTCATTTATAAAATTATTAAATTTATTAATACTATTAATAATTATAAATTTATATTTAATATTTTTTATTTATTATTTATTAAATTTATTTATTTATATTCATATAAATAAATATTAGAGAGATCACCTGAAATATTACTATTAAAGTCGGAGAAGGGGAAGCGTTTCTCTTTTCGTGACGTTCAGACCGATTTGCCCTAACGAGCCTATCGAAGTTTCACTTCAAAAAGTTTGTGCTGGAAGATGCTCGCCAAAATAAACAGCTGCTTACAGAGATGGTTGCAGTATCACACACAACCATTTTGAATATCCACCATCAGCATCTAGGGATGTCAGAAGTCAGTGCGCAAGGTGGGTACCCAGAATAGTCACGCCACTTAATTTTGAATATCCACCATCAGCATCCAGGTATGTCAGAAGTCAGTGCGCTAGGTGGGTACCCAGAATGGTCACGCCACTTCAAAAACAACAACGCGTCGAATGTTCACGACAGTTTTTGGACCTCTGCAAAAACAACAGAGATGAGATATTGGACCGAATTGTTACTGGAGATAAAACTTGGGTTCATCATTATGTGCTGGAGTCGAAGTAGCAGTCCATGCAGTGGCATAAAAAGGGCATACAGTTCCTTAAGAAGTTCAAAGTGTCACAATGAGCTGGATAAATTATGGCTACATTTTTTGGGATGCGGGAGGCATATCATACTGCTGATAGATTAAAAAGATAAGGGCTGTTATACAATCCGAAACTGTGGGCTCAATTACGATTAGGTTAACACTTAAGACTTTTTTAACTACTATATGATTGATTGGAAGAGATTTCTACATGGCAATAACATAACCTAACCTAACTTCGCACTTAGTTCATCAAAAAGGTAATATACTTTGTGGAGAGCTACACCACCCTCCTTACACATGTACCGGGTCTCCCCTCCCTTCTCTTCTTGTGTGCAGCACACACCTTGCAAGTTCTGTGGAGAGCTACACCACCCTCCTTACACATGTACCGGGTCTCCCCTCCCTTCTCTTCTTGTGTGCAGCACACACCTTGCAAGTTCTGTGGAGAGCTACACCACCCTCCTTACACATGTACCGGGTTTCCCCTCCTTTCTCTTCTTGTGTGCAGCACACACCTTGCAAGCTCTGCAGGGTTTTATTTTTTGCTAGTTGATGGAATATATATCAACACATGCTTAGACATGCTTTTTGAAAATATGTTTTGAGGATCCGGCAAATACCTTATTCTATTTGAACCCGGAGACTGTAGTCGGTCTCTAGATTCCCATGGCAATATCTTCAAGATCTGACACTCCACTGTACACTGATGGCGCGACGTCAGAATCTCCACCATTAATCAATTCATACATATTATAATTATTTAAGGTATTGTCTTTGCTAGAAATCAGGAGACTATCATTTAAATGTTGAATTGTTTACAAAAATATTTGCTAGATGACAGTTATACACGTACAGTACCCGGCGGTAAGTAATACACATCGCGCGTAAAAAAGAGACTGTCGGCCATAATCGGCTAACTTCGGCTTTGTAGAGCGTCGTCTACAACAGCATACACCGAATAAACTATTACTCGTATACACACATGCTATTCCCATCCACCTATTCCCGATTATATTCCACTATTATAGTATTATACTGTCGTCAATGTATTACAGAACACGGAATGAAATGATAAGGGATGAATGTAAACTTAAGGCTGATGTGTTACGTTAGATGAAGAAGAGCACGTTAAGATGGTTTGGGCATATGAAACGAATGACAAACAAAACATATGTATACTGCAAATTTAAGTGGATTGCGTGCTAGAAGAAAACCAAGGAAAGTATGATTGAATCATGTGAATTATATATTGAAAGAAATATAAAAAGTTCTTGGGATTCGTATGAGAAGGTGTATTTATTTATTTATTTAACACTTTTATTACAAATACAATCTGGCGGGCTTATTTCCAGGTGGCAATCTCTTCCAACCAACCAGACAAAAGTATACGAAACAAGTTACGAGTACATGGCAGCATAAATAACCTAACCTAACCTAACCTAACCTAACCCAACCAACCAGACAAAAGTATATGAAGCAAGTTACGAGTACATGGCCGCATAAATCATTCAAATGATTATCCATCCCCACGAAATCCATAAACACATACGTGAGCATATGCCCACGAACCCCACAAAGACGGACAATCACCCGAACATTTTTTTTCATATAAAGGTAGATATCATCAATCAAAAGGAACGGAAGGGAGGGTGGAGAGGAAAGGAAAAGAAAAATCGAGAATTAAACACGTTATTTTACTGACTAGAAATTAAGAGTTTTTCTATCGCTACTTTAAGCATGCCAAGGACGGAGCGAGTCTTATATTGGTTTGCAACTGATTCCAGAGTCTCACTGCATGGACAGTAAAGGATGACGTAAAAAAAAGAGGAGCGGTGAACTGGAAAGACCAATAAACAATCTCTGTTTGAGCTTAGCGCTAATCCATGATTAGAAAGACGCTGAAAATTTTCGGCGAGATAAAAGGGGGTGGCGGGACAGTTAATGATATTATACAATAGAGACAGTATGTGAATTTGGCGTCTATTTCTAACATTCAACCAGTTCAGCGCCTTCTGGTATGAAGTTATATGATCGTACTTTCGTAGGTTTAAAATAAACCTTAGACAAACATTTTGAAGACCTTTGTCCAGCTGTGTATGAACGTAGGGTTCATGCCCCAAATATCGCCTACCCTAACTGTTTTTCTGTATCTCAGCCTCGTGGATTAGAAAAATCAAACTGGAAACTAAATGAATATCACTAGGAACCATCCTCTTTTGGTTTCCAGGAATCAAATCGTTTATCAACCTATACTAGTTTATGTTAACTAGAAAATTTTAAAAAAAATCCCAAGGGAATAATTAAAGATTGAGTTCCTAATATCGCCTATCCCTGTTCCTATTACTGAAATTAGAAGCAGCTCCTAAAAACAAGATGCTAGTAGAGCACACATACAAGTACCTTTTGTAAACTAATTTCAAACTTTTCCTGAATAAAAAGACTTTAATTAAAAACGAGAACAAAAAATAAAGCTTCATAATTTATTAGAAAGAAGAAAAAAACGTTCATCACAGCCTCAAACACTTTAAACGCCATATTGTTTTTGCTGTCACTACGTGGCGCTACGTGTGGCAAAACACAAACTCGTAGATAACGCGTAAAGTAGCTTGTAAACATGAATAGGCGATATTAGGCACAGGGGCGATATTTAGCACACCTTCCCATATTACAATTTTGTTAAATATATTACATCCTGACGAGTTAATTGCTTTGTGGCAATCTCTCGTTGACAAGTAGTATCGCACTATTTCCCTGCTGGGGTATGTAGAGAAGACAGAGTGCCAGTTTTTTTTTTCTATTTCAAAATACATACTTGGATTCTTCGCCATCCATATATTTTTCTTAAATATATAAGGCCTATAAAACATATTTCTGGTTGGTTGGAAGAGATTGCCATATGGCAATAAACTCGCCTAGTTAAAAAAGAAAAAAAAAGAAAGACGACCTCCGTGGCCTTGTGGTAAGACACTTGTCTGCCGATCCGGATGTTGCGGGTTCGATCCCCGCTGGAACTAAGATTTTTTTTTAAATAGGATTCTAATCTGGTTTTCACTTAGGGCCTATTGAAACATCTTTCTGGTTGGTTGGAAGAGATTGCCACATGGCAATACGCTCGCCAGGCTAAAAAAAAAAAAGAATGCTTGAATCATGTGAATTGTAAATTGAAAGAAAGAAACATGAAAAGTCAAATTAGTTGTATTAGAAGGTGTATGGATGTAAAAAAGAGGCGAAAGATGTGTGTTGGGATATGAATGTCTGGCATTATCTCCTCTCTGTTTACACGGACAGGGAAATGGCGTGGTAGTATGTATGTATGTTTATGCTACTCGTATTTATAAATTATTGTATTTTTGTATTGCATTAAATTTTTGTTGTAAACAAGCAGACTTATTGCAATCCAGCAATCTCCTCCAACCAACCAGAAACATGTTTAAGAAGTCCAAATTAAAAACCTGACTGAAATCCCTTTTTAAAAATTATGGGATCCAACAGAGATCGAACCTGCAACCTCTGAGTCAGAGGACTTGTTACCAACTAGGCCATAAAAGGTCGTGTTATGTTTTTAATTTTTTTTTTATCTGTTTTACACATGACAAGAAATATACATAATTTGCGAAAAAACAACAGGTAATTTAATTTGGATACAATTTTAATGGATCTGGGTTTGTTGCCTTCATTTGTCGTGTCCCCAGTAAACTAGGCTCTTGCCTGTATCTCACTGAGGGCATATAGCATGAAAAATAAATCGATGCTTTTTTCCGATTTTTGATGATATAAAACCTCGTTGCACATTCTCATCAACCTGACAAACAGTGACACTCGATAACATATGTATGTTATCATATATATCACGCGAAATCAAACTCCTCACACTTCATCACTCCAGACAGACCAAAAACATTAATCTCACAATATACCGCACATAATCATAAAAAAACACCACACTCAAGAGTTCACACAAACCTTTGCTACAAGTCATTCCTTTTGCAAGCCCATGTACTCAAACTCCTGTCACAATAACAACCACGCTCCGATCGACTGTCTAAATGGTTTTCCTCCCTTTACCTTTATTGAATTCGGCACGTCATTGTATATCATGGGAGTTAAATAGGCATATTGCCTTTGGGCAAAAGAGGTTTTAACTCTAGGGATGGTGAACATTTGATCAGTTGCCATGCGTGGCATGTATCTCTGCTGAGTCACATTACACAAATATCGCTATGAAATAACTCAAATCAACAGCACTATATAAAACTATGCCTAATTAAATGCTGTAATAGATTAAATGTATCAATCGACTTGACTTCCTTGCCATCGGAGTGCAACAGTTTGCACACAATTAAGTAATACACGCACAGATCTTCTGGGTGACTTATAATTATACTTGATCACGAATGATAAGATATACGAGTATATACGAGTATAATCATCATTTGATAGTAAAAAAAGTAAAAATACGTTGTATAAATATTGATTTTATTTTAAAAAGAGTGAAAAAAAAATCTCTTAAAAATATTTCACTGTAAAAATAACATATTCAAATAACGCCTACACAGATTTTCATCTCGAATACAGCCACGTGATTGGTGCGGGAAAATCGCTTTTCCTTTAAAGTACAACCCTTAGGGGGTTGGACACGCCCCTAAGGCCTTCGCATTGGTCGGTCAGTATCCCGCTAGACTCCGCCAGAGATAAATATTCGTGTCAAATATCCGTAACGATATACGAAAAGTGAAAAATTTACGATATTTCGCGTTTTGAACGGTAAAATATATCGAAAAAATAGTTATCCGTATTAAAAAAGATGTCCAAAGTGGTGTAGTTTTTATTTGATTTTATTGTTTTTAAATTCATATCATTTATTTATTTTCTCAAAATAGGCTTAGCCCAATTACTTTGAAAAATACAAGAAGTGTTAACATTAAAAATATAGAAAAATTATATAAAATAAAAATTAATACATATGCATACATACGAGTATATACACACAAACATACACATATATTCAAAGTCACTTAAATACGTTGATGAGTGCTTTCTAACGCACTCAATCTTAGAAGATAATTTACTTTTGCTTTTGGCAATGTGATATGGAATATGTCAATATCCGAAGCAGTCCCGTTCAGAAGAGTTAAGGCCCTTCCAACAGGCATAGCGGCTGGAAGACCCGTTCTTGCGTATGTTATTGAGAACAGTTCTTGCCGGCGCAGTCTAGTGTAATTGTTAGGAACATTTAACGCTAATCTTTGTAGTAATGCTGGACAGCTCAACACAACTCCTCGAACGAGTCTGGCAACGTATACCAGGAGACGCAGATCTCTCCTTACGCTCAAGGAGGTATACCCGAGCATGCCCAGCAGAAACTGAGTAGGATAAAGCCACGGATAGACACCGAACTCACTCATATAGAGATATCGTAGATATTCTTTGTACCTTCTCCACCATGCGTGAGTTCTGCGCACCCACCGGGCTCCGTCTCTCTTGCCGGGTAGGCAAAGAAAACCGATCTAAAAACTTTTCTATTCCAGCACAAAACTTTATACTTCTCAAATATATGTTCGATCATGTGGGTTACATCTCGTCATGTACAATCTTCTATTTTTTTTTAAATAATCAATCCACACAAAATAAGAGAATTTGTGCCACCAAATTAAAGTCACTTTGCAATTATATGAGGCCATATAATGAAATGAAATTAGTAACTAAGTTCCAACTCATCAAATGTAACAATCGATCTATAAGTGGAAAAGTTCCACGGAGAGAGAAGAGACGCAACATACATTGGACGCGGTCAAGATATGGCTTTTGGTAAATCAAATCTGTCTCGTAAAGGACAACCGATAAATACACGGTCTATAGTCTCATCACCCTGACCGGGAGTCTCCACAATAGCACCCATTCTGTAAAGGTGACTAGCCACCACGCAGTGGCCCGACCGCAAACGACACATGACAGACACTTCCACCTTGTTCATTCTTATTATATTAAACCATGGTTTGAAAGGGATAGATTGTTGGATTGATTTATATCTAGAGCCCTTATTTATGCCAATCTTCTGTTATTTGTACTTCTAATTTAACCTTCTTAAATCTGATCAAATCACGTTTTCCTCGGTTTACCTATTCCACACACACCTTGCACTTCTGATGTACGAGTATATATTAGGTGTTAACGTAAGTTATGTCCGTTTTTTTTTTCAATTTAAAAATGAGCATCAAAAGTAAAACAAAATGGTAAATATTATACGTCATTCGAAAGATAATTTTCTGCTCTACAAGATGCTGTGTTTGTTTTTACGTTACATATCTTATTTTATTTGATTACAAGCCTTCAAAATGGTAAAAGCCTTGAGGTGAAAGCCTTGAAATCTCTAGGGTTATACCGTAACAAAAAGTGAAATAAACAGTGTTTAATCAAACAAATTAGTGTTAACATAAGTTGTATCCGTTTTTTTTTCAATTTAAAAATGAGTAATCAAAAGTAAAACAAAATGGTAAATATTCGAAAGATAATTTTCTGCTCTACAAGATGTTGTGTTTGTTTTTACGTTACATATATTATTTTATTTGATTACAAGCCTTCAAAATGGTATGTCAAGTAGACGAAAGTGAGCATTTTCGACACCTCCTTCTGTTCGCGTTCAATCGAGGGAATAAAGCTGCTCGCGATAAGTGTACGGTGAAGATGCTATGAATGAAAGAACAGCTCGTCGATGGTTTTTGCGTTTCAAAGACGGTAATTTCGACCTGAAAGACATGAAACGTTCCGGACGACCTGTAGACTTCAATAAAGACCGCGTAAACCATATTGTTTTACTTTTGAAACACATTTTTAAATGGGAAACAAACGGACACAACTTATGTTAACACCCAATACTTGCATAGTCATTAATTCTCTTAACAAGTACAAACCATTTAAGAACTCATTTATTCATAATACTTAAAACATCCATTTTACGAGTATTAATATATTAATTTCTAATGTCTTCATTCTGCCCGCTTTCATACATTGACACTCCACAAATTTTCTTTAGTGCACGTCTCTCACAACATTACTCTTAATATTATTTATAACTGCATGGCCGCGCGGTAATGCATTGGACTTCCGTCCGGAAGGTCGTCGGTTCGAACCCTGCGCTTTGCTACTCTCCTCGAACGACACAGGCACTTTTTCCACCTAGTATTCAATGACATAAAGATACCTATGACTTCGGTCATATCTACATTTTCTTTAAAAAAAATTTACTCTTTTCCTTCTTCGGCAAAGTTCAAGTTTCCCTTCCATACTTGTATACACGTTTACTTATTATTTCATAATTCATTCTCTCCACATGTCCAAACCATATTAAAGCTCCTTTGTCCATCTTACTTAAAATATCCATTTTTACATGCATTCATTTCTGATGTCTTCATTCCGCTTTCTTTCATACATTGACACATCACAATTTTTCCCCAGTGCACGTATCTTGACAGTAATAATCAAACTTTGATCTTTCTTCTGAGAAGTACACCTTCTTTCAAACGTTGATATTTCATAATTTTATAAAAATAAAATTTAAAAAAAAACAGAGTCTCGCGCCGTAGAAGTGAATCTTCTTAGCTCCTAGGGAAAGTTGATTTTATGCATTGCTTTTTTTTCATTTGTTAACAATTTTTTTTATTAAGGATTAGGAAATGGTTATGTGGAATTTAATTCAAGAAAATCTCTCTTAATAAATAAAAAAAATAAAAAAATATTTTTAATAATAAATAATAATTTTAATAATAAATAATACACTTAATAATATAAATTTATATTTTTTAATATTAAATATATTAATATTTTTATGTTATTATTAATTATTAAATTAATTATTTTAAAATAATTATTTAATTATTGATTTATTATTTTTGTTATATTATTAATAATATATGATTAGTAATATTATAATATTATATTATTAATTTATTATATTATAACTAATTATAATATAATAATAATACGAGTATAATCTTTAATATTATAATAACATACGTATATTATTATAATTGTATATAAATTATATATTAAATTAATATTAAAATAAATATTAAATTAAATTAAATAATGTAATTTAAAATAAAATTCATAAATGTTAAATACGAGGCGTATCCAGAAAGTAAGTGTACTGAGGCTTTCACGACCGGATGAATTTTATTTTCGAAATGTTGGCTACACTTCCGTGTAGCCTGACCCTTCCCCTCCGCAACGAGACCGGTTCGAGGTCAGTACGTTGAGAAGTGTCGACGCGACAACACGTTTCGTGAAAAATGTAAATCCAATCTCCCGCCAAGTGCGAAATACGCGGCGTCATCCGTTATCTCGTTTGGAAGGGAAAACCTCCGGTTGAGGTTTATAATGAGGGGAAAACTGCATATGGTGATAAAGCTATGAATCGTACGAGTGTGTACAAGTGGTGTCGCAAGTTTAAAAACGGTCGTACGTCTGTGCATGATGATTAGAGGAGCGGAAGACCTTCAATTGTGACTGACGAAATTGTTTTGGGACTGTCAAGGTATAATTTTAATTGAATATATGCCTCAAGGGGAGACCATCAACTCTGCAAGATACTGTGAGACCCTAAAAAAATTGCGGAGGGTGATTCAGAACAAGAGGAGAGGCATGCTGACAAAGGGAGTCTGCCTGCTGCACGACAATGCCAGACCACACACGGCCAACGCCACGAAGGAACTGCTCACCTCGTTTAAATGGGATGTCCTGAACCATCCCGCGCATTCCCCTGACCTAGCACCTTCAGATTACTATCTCTTTACCTCCCTGAAGCTGTACATGGGTGGTAAAAGGTTTTCAACTGACGATGAGGTAAAGGAGGAGGTGGAGAAGTGGACGGAGGGGTTGGCGGGAAACTACTTCGAGGAAGGCATCAAAAAGTTGATACCCCGCTTCACCACCTGCATTGAGAGGAATGGCGACTATGTCGAAAAATAGCTTACATATGTACTACGGTAACCACGTAATTTTTTTGTTTAAATAAAAAAAAATTGTAACCTACAAAAATTCAGTACACTTACTTTCTGGACTTACCTAGTATATTAATATAAAAATAAAACAGATCAAAAAAAAATTTTTTTTTAATAATAAATAATAATAATTTTAATAATAATACAAGACTTCTACTTCCCGGTGTCATGTCAGGTCCCCCCAACGTTGACTATCACCTGAGAGTAAACATCTTTGTCCCCGGCAGCCCGAAAAAGATCCCCAACGCTCCTTATACCAGTCCAATCACGTATATTGCGTAGCCAGGAGATAATAATATATAATACTCTTTATAATATTAAAATAATATTAATAATAAATAATTAATAATATTGTATAATACACCGTTTCACTTTTCGTGACGTTCAGGCCAATTTGCCCTACCGCACCTATAGAAGTTTCACTTAAAAAAACAAAGTGATTTTTTGAAACATCATTTGTTTCCCTATGGAAAAGAGGAGAGCTTGGATGTATATGAGTGAAATGTGAATGTTGAAAAAGACTGAAAGGAAGTGAAAGTGTACACGAGAAGAATATCTGACGAACAAAAGTGTGACGGAATGGACTTTCGTTCTTTCTTCTGTGGATATTCAAATGATTGTGGAGGACTCATATGTGGAGATCTTCCTTCTACGTATGTTATTCATAGCACATGTTACATCTCACCATAGACCATCTAATTTATAAAGGGTCTTTCAAATTGATCGGTTTTTTTAATTAATTTTTTTTAAATTCTTGAATAAAACACAATTTTCTTTGATTTCAAATAACTTTTTATCGTTCATTGAAGTATAATGTATGACATGTAAACACAAAAAAACAATATCCGCCAAATGTCCACCTCTTGCACTCCACAGATGTCCACGCTTTTATCAAAAAATTCGATGTCATTATGGTATAATTGCGGTTCTAACTCGCCGATAACGCGAATAATTTCGTCCTTCAGCTCAGGAACTGATCGGGGGCCATTCTTATAGACCTGGCTTTTCACGTAACCCCAGAGAAAATAGTCCAACGGTGTCAGATCACATGATCTCGGTGGGCAATCAACATCACCGTTTCCGGAGATTACAATATATAAAATAATTCAACAAATTGAACGCGTTGTTGTATTGTATACGACTCCATTTTTATAAATGTCATACATTACACTTTTCAAATGTCACAAGACCCAGGCAAATTCGCGACGCCATCTGTGTTTTATCCAAGAATAAAAAAAATCGCTCAATTTGAAATACCCTTTATTAATTCTACTTTATCTTCCGATTCCGTAGCCGATTAAATACTGTAGATTTGCGTGCTTTGAGAAGAATACTTGGAGTGACAATGTATGATAGAATATACAATGAAATGATAAGGCGTGAATGTGAATTTAAGGCGAATCTGTAAGATGAATAAGTGCACGCTGAAATGGTTTGGGCGTGTGGAACGAATGAATGAAGAAAGACCAACAAAACAGATATATACTGCAGATGTAATTGGAAGACGTGTGAGAGGAAGACTAAGGTAAAGTATGGTTGGATCAAGTAAATTATATTTTGAAAGAAGCAAATGTAGAAATTGTGAGGTATTATTAAGTAATACACATCGTTTGTAGAGCGTCGTCTCTGTCGCACGATGCGCTAACAGCCCGGTCCGGAAACGACTGACGAATCGCGATGGGACACGTGTATGAGTGAAGTGTTTGGTAGAGGAAAACTAATGAAAGTGTGGTTGGATCAAATTAATGATATATTGAAAGAAAGAAATGTGAAAAGTTCGTAGATGTTTATAAGGAGTATAGATGTAGCAGAGATGAAATATGTATATCACGATAGGATATTATGGCATTCTGTGCTCTCTGCTTATACCCATAGGGAAATGGCGCGAATTTATATACTCGTATGTATGAACTACCCTTTTGTTGAATAAAGTACAACCTAGCGAGATTAGGTTAGGTTAGGTTAGGTTAGGGTATTGCCATGTAACAATCTCTTTCAAATAATCATATAGCTGTTAAATAAGTCTTAAGTGTTAACCAGACTGTAATCGGACCCATAGCTTCGGGTTGCAAAACAAGTGTTTTATCATTTAGGCCACGTAGAAATACTAATGCAATTTGAGTGACAGTGTTTCTTCGGTGCCAAAAATAAGTTTTCATTTAAATAAATCTGGATTGAATTTGGAAAAAGGGACTTGATCCATTGCTGCAAGGTATGTTTCAATTTATTTATTTATTATTTAAGTTAACATTTGATACAGGTAAAGTATTTTAAGGATCGGAAATGAGTACGGTACAGTCCCGGGTATTTTTGGAGTTAGTTTGCTGGCCTATAAGGAGTGCCTGAAAAGGCACTTTCGAATACCCGAACCTTGAAATGGTGTCCCGCGTGTCTTTCGAGGACTTTTGGAGAACTTTATTGAACTGCTTTTTCATTGGTTTTATAATTTTTCATTGGTTATTGTAAATTTTCATTGGTTTCTCGTATTGTAATTTTTCATTGGTAATTGTAATTTTCATTGGTAATTGTAATTTTCATTGGTATTGTAATTTTTCATTGATTATTGTAGTTTTTCATTGGTTATTGTAATTCTTCATTGGTTATTGTACATAATTTAAAGTGGCTCCTGTCTGATCCCATATTTCATACTTTATCAATTCTTATTTTGTTTTTCAATGATTTACCTTTTGTGTTTGTATATTTTGCGCAGTGCGGGCTGTGCGCCTGTGGACGGCCCCGTATTGGGCTGGTAACATGTGATTTTTGTACGATTTGATGATACCTGTTTCTTTCTGATTGTTTTTGTTGTAATTGTGTAAAATATTTTTTCTATATTCTGTCAAACTGTATTATCATTATTATCTTTTCACACGCGTACATCAAAGTTGGTACAAAATATTATTTTGTACTATCATCTTAACCAATTTTGATACTGCCTAGTTCAAATATATGTTTTACTGCCCCATTGACCATGTTTCTCATCGTTACATACCGTTTGATATCCCTCTTAACTCTTCCATCAACAAAATATTTTACAAAAACGTTTTGAGACGAATCATTCCGTATTCTGTCATACATTGTCACTCCATACATATTTCTCAATGCATACATTGCCACAGCATTTATTCGTCTCCTATCAGTATTTTCCATGTCCACGTTTAACTCGCATACATCAAAATTGACACCAAAATACTTTTGTGTATTAACAGAATTTTTTATGTTTGATTCGCGTATATCATATATATTTTAGTGCCTCATTGAATTTATTTCCTATCGCTACACTCCGTTCGATATATCTCCATCATCTGAGCTATCACTAACTACATAACAGAATTCCTCAACTTACTACCGTATTAACCCGACTATAAGACGAGGTTTTTGTTTAACCCTTCCCTTACGGTGTTAAAATTGGAACGCGTGCTCCGGTGTTGGGTAGTCAGTACGCGATCAAAAATTAACGCGTTTAAATCGGAAAAATAAGAAAATTCATAGACAATCCCCTTAATTAATTATAATTGAAGTTAAAAATTATAATAATTGAGATTTATTTGCTGAAAACATTAAAAAACCATCTGACAACGCTCACGGAACGGGCGTACGTGTAACCTATTTGCAAGCCTAGAAGCTACTGTGGCGCGGAATGTCAGTCGCATACCCCGGCGCTTACACTTATGCTTGCGACGTTGAGACAATTCAGCTCCTCGCAATTCAGTGGAGTATGCAAGAGTGAGATGCGAATATAGTGTCGCGCTTCCCGCATACTCTTCACCTATCGTCAAGACGAGGCACTCGCAGCGTTTAAATGCGAATTTGTTTTCGATCTTTACAAAACACCTACGATGTAGTCGATAAATTCTGATTAATATTTATATTATTTTTTAAATCAATGCGTAAATACCTAAAATCTTAACCTTGTATTTATTATATTTATAGAGATATTGATGGTTATTAGAAGCAACGTGTAGAAGATACCCAACACAGGGAAGGAAAGGTTAAACAGGCGACACGTAAATAGGGGGGTCGCCTTATATTCGAGTCACAAACATTGTGGGTAACAATAAATTCACTACTCGCGATTAGCGAAATGGCAACATTGTAATGAGAGCGTTCGAAAGGCGTCATTGTTTACACATAGCCTGTGCGTACTCATTTCTGGCAGTTTTTGAGCTGTTTTTTTTTGTACTGTCCTTCGTTTTGCATCTTTGCTACTTAAAAAAATATTATGACTGGCCATATTGAAAGATGAGAAGCTGGAAAAAAGGAAGTGAATCAAGGAATACGCAGAAGCTATAAAACCAATTTGAAGGTTATGGTGGTGCGTGCTGCAGAAACAACCAACAACTGTGCGGCTATCAGACAATTTGGTATCACGGAAAATAATGTTCACCTTAGATTGTTTTAGTAAATATTTTTCGTTAAACATTTTGTATTTTATTTTCATAATATTATAATGGTGAGGGAAATGTTTTTTTTCTCCAAAAAGCAGATTAAAAAATAGGGGTCGCCTTATAATAAGGCGGTACGTAGCCGTCTTGACTACAACTTCATCAACATGGTCTCGTCATTACGCCGCCCATG
Source organism: Odontocerum albicorne (assembly GCA_949825065.1). NCBI lineage: Eukaryota > Metazoa > Arthropoda > Insecta > Trichoptera > Odontoceridae > Odontocerum > Odontocerum albicorne. The sequence continues at coordinate 13,978,339 of OX463868.1, forward strand.
CGCAAACTTTAGAACGTGTACAAAACAAATTTCTAAGATTCATACATTTTTAGCTTGGAATACCGCATGAACAAAGAAATTATCCCAACTTATTAAATGCAATGAAACTCTTGAAGCTGTGTGACAGAAGAAAAACAGCCGATATAGTACTGCTGTACAAAATCATTGACTTTTGACGATGCACCTCACTTACTGGCGAGCATTTCATTCCGTATTCCCACTAGATCCACAAGACTGCTCAATCCCTTTTATACCGAAAATTGCTATACTAATTATAAAATCAACTCCTCTATAATTCGTATGCAAAGACTTGGAAACGAGTTTTGCAACAATTTAGATATTTTTAATATAAGTATATATAGTATTCGCCAGAATATCACAACACTATTTAGAAATAGCTACTAACTTTATGCTCTCCTTTATTAATATAAATAACGTAATATAAACAAAACATTAAGGACAATACTTTGCCTCTGGAGTTGAGTAACCCTGCATCAACATGTATGAAGCTTTTAATTCTGCAAACCAACTTGCATCTCGCTCTACTAATGAGGCCATGTGTTTTCTATATCTCAATATATATCCATAAAATTCCCACAAAATTCTCAAAGGTTATTAAATAATTTTAAAACAATGACTGTAATTTATTATTACCACTGCTTTTTGTATCTTCATGTTAGTTTAAGATAAAGTTTTGTATTATTTGTCAATAATTTGAAGTACTTGTATAACCTGTCACATGTTCATTTGTGTATAAAGACACTGTTGTGTCGTTTAATAAATAAATAAATAAATAATCAGGATCGCCCTATATTCAGACCAATACGGTATAATCTTTAATTACTCCCCCATATACCACTTTGTTGATGTCCCATGGATCCAGGTGGATGAAATGTAGTTAAAACAAGTCCTTAGGACAAAGTGTTTCATTAGAGGATTGCACTCTCAATGTAATATATTGAAGAACAAAGCTACCTCAGAGCTCCTTTGGAAGACTGCAATACATTTCCAAGAGCAATCTCCTCCAGCCTGTCTCGAGTGGAAGGTATTTAACCAATGCATCTTACCATTACTAACATATGGATATGAAACATGGACTCTTTCTATAAGAATGATGTGGACGATGTTATAGAGGTCGTAAAAAGACTGAAGTGGAACTGGGCTGGGCACTTCGTTGGACGTATGAAGTTATCCAGTTGTACCCAATAGGCAGGTAAGATGACCAATGGCACGCTGATTGGACGAGATACGTAAGCAAGCAGTGATTACATGGTAGCAATACGCGAAGGACAGGATTTATTGGAAACTTTGGAAGATTTTGGATTTGTCAACGTTCATTCTCAAATCTTTCTCTTCACATATTTCAAACAATTTAACTAACCATACTCTGCGATTCATCTTCACTCTTCGCCAACACTGCCATGAAATCTACATGCAGCAATCTACATACATTACCATTCGACATTTGTATGTCACCAAATGACCTCTATAGTTCCTTCACACATGTGAACTTGGATTGTTAACTCTAGCCATGCGCGATTTTTTTTATTTCAAAAATAAAAATATATTTATGCATTAAATATGTACTGGAATATGAAAAATACAATAAAACTTCTTTTTTTGTTTTTATATATTTAAATTTAAAAAAAAAGAGTAAGGTTCATATATGGAATCACTGCGCATTTGTAAGTTAATTATATGATATAATGATATAAATGAAATTATATATTTAACTTAACTTATTTTACACATATGCACTAAAGAATAAAAGAAAAAAAAGATTGCCTTGACCACCAATAATAAAGTAATTTGATTTCAAACTGGAACAAATCACTAAAGTCATCTACGCGCAACAAGTCAAACTTCAACTGCCAAATTTGCCGGTAAAACAGTTTTCTATTAAACCTATGTGGTTTTAAAGAAAGGAGATTATTGTATCACATTTGTAACAGCGCATGAGTCGTTGTTTATACCACTCATCACAAAAATATTTAGAAAAACTTTGGTTGATTCATATGTGCATCATTGCGCACTGTAGGGTTAAATCTATGGAAATAGAACTAGGATTGTTAAATCTAAGGAAATAGAACTAGGGTTGTTAAATCTATGGAAATAGATTTATTTTATTTTACACATGACAAGAAATATACATCATTTGCGAAAAAAACAACAGGTAATTTAATTCGGACACACAATTTTAATGGATCTGGATTTATTGCCTTTCATTTGTCTTGTCCCCAGTAAACTAGGCTTTTGCATGTATCTCACTGAGGACATATAGCATGAAAAAATAAATCGATACTTCTTTCCGATTTTGGATTGATTGTTAAATCTATGAAAATAGAACGAGGGTTGGTAAATTTATAAAAATAGAACTAGGTTTGTTAAATATGTATATGGAAATAGATTTATGATTGTTAAATCTATGGAAATAGAACTATTAAATTTATGGAAATAGAGCTAGGATTATTAATTCTACGGAAATAAAACTAGGAATATAAAATCTATGGAAATAGAACTTGGATTGTTAAATCTATGGAAATAGAACTAGCATTGTTAAATCTAAGGAAATAGATCTAGGATTGTTTAATCTATGAAAATATTATAGAACTATGATTGTAAAATCTGTGAAAATAGAACTATGATTGGTAAATCTATGAAAATAGAACAAGGGTTGTTAAATCTATAAAAAAAGAACAAGGTTTATTAAATATATGGAAAAAGATTTATGATAGTTTAATCTATGGAAATTGTACAAGGATTGTCCGATTTATGGAAATTGAACTAGGGTTGTTAAACACGCAAAATGTCGACAGAATGTGAAGCTTCATAGAATAATAAAACATTTTAATTGATAAAAGTTTAAAAATAATGACAACAGTAAAAAGGTGGAGGGTGAGGGTGAGGGTGCTTGTCAGCAGGGGCATCTAAACAATTGGTCTAATAGGGATTTAACCCTAGGGGGGCCAGGCAATGCCACCCCTCAGAGATCTTTTTTATATTTTTTGATAGTCATTAGGGATAAATGTGAACTTAAAGCGAATGTGTTGAGTAAGATGAAGAAGAGCACACTGAGATGGTTTGTACATGTGGAACGAATTAATGAAGACATACTTACAAAACAAATATGAGTGACCAAGACTAAGGTAAGTATGGTTGGATCTATACTAATGAAAAAGTGGCATGGTCCCTGTGACGTTTCACAAATTTGTGAATGATATTCTGGAAGAGGGAAACATGGAAAGTCAGAGGAACCATAGCAGTTGTATATGGATGTTGAAGAGGCTAAGGATGTATGGTGAGATAGGAAGGTCTGGCACTCTTTCCTCTTTGCCTACTCCGATAGGGAAATAGCGTGATAGTATATGTATGTATCAGTCTAGCAGCTGCAATGGAAAACAGACTGGAGTCTAGAAATTAGTGAACCAGGCAAACCAGAATAAATATATCATAGTTACGACAATCCAGACCCGACACATCAAATGAATTAATTGTATTACTCTTTTTGGAAGACATTGGCGTACAAATTTGAACTATGGAAATTTGTATAAACAATTTGTATATTGAAAGTAGGGTTAGTATTAAAGAGGCGCCAAGAAAAAATAATATAAATTAAGCAAAATCGACTTATTTTTTAATAATTTTGTAAGGTACACTGTACTGTCGATAAATAATAAAATAAAATAAAAAAATCCTATACTAAAGAAAATGTAGCATGGTCCTGTGACGTTTTACAAATTTGCCCCAATAGAAACCTTGTAACGACGTTCAGTAATTTTAATTATTTTATCAACTTTAATATAAGCCTCGATTCTAATAAATAGCGAGCTATTTAGGTAAATACATTACATAAAACTAACAATAATGACAAATTAATACATCTTGTTACAAATTAGCAAAAATGTGGCAGTTTGTTAAAATCAAATAATATTTGGCAACGTTTGTCAAAAGTCACTTCGTTAGTCTGCATTGGCCAGGGATGGGGTATATGATAATTGGATTTTCGTTTTTTTTATACCTAAAATTAAAGGTTCGTAATTAGTATTAATTAATAGTGGATCTTGGCCTATTTAAAGATAGATACAAATCATACAATACATTAGAAAGTCAGTATAATGATAATTAGGAATTAAAACATATATCATAAACAAAATATAACAGTTTATAATAATTTGGCAAGTCTTTTGTACGCTTCGCAGTTATATCTGGCTTCGTTTAGATTTTTAACATATTTCTTTAACTGACAAAAAAAATCAAAACCCTGCAAAGCTTGCAAGGTGTGTGCTGCACACAAGAAGAGAAGGAAGACCCGGTACATGTGTAAGAAGGGTGGTGTAGCCTTCCACAGAGCTTGCAAGGTGTGTGCTGCACACAAGAAGAGAAGAGAGGGGAGACCCGGTACATGTGTAAGGAGTGTGGTGTAGCTCTCCTCAGAACTTGCAAGGTGTGTGCTGCACACAAGAAGAGAAGGGAGACCTGGTACATGTGTAAGGAGTGTGGTGTAGCTCTCCACACAGCTTGCAAGGTGTGTGCTGCACACAAGAAGAGAAGGGAGGAGAGACCCGGTACATGTGTAAGGAGTGTGGTGTAGCTCTCCACACAGCTTGCAAGGTGTGTGCTGCACACAAGAAGAGAAGGGAGGAGAGACCCGGTACATGTGTAAGGAGTGTGGTGTAGCTCTCCACAGAACTTGCAAGGTGTGTGCTGCACACAAGAAGAGAAGGGAGACCTGGTACATGTGTAAGGAGTGTGGTGTAGCTCTCCACAGAACTTGCAAGGTGTGTACTGCACACAAGAAGAGAAGGGAGACCCGGTACATGTGTGAGGAGTGTGGTGTAGCTCTCCACAGAACTTGCAAGGTGTGTGCTGCACACAAGAAGAGAAGGGAGACCCGGTACATGTGTAAGGAGTGTGGTGTAGCTCTCCACAGAACTTGCAAGGTGCGTGCTGCACACAAGAAGAGAAGGGAGACCCGGTACATGTGTAAGGAGTGTGGTGTAGCTCTCCACAGAACTTGCAAGGTGCGTGCTGCACACAAGAAGAGAAGGGAGACCCGGTACATGTGTAAGGAGTGTGGTGTAGCTCTCCACAAAGGAGAATGTTGACAGAATTACTATATTAAACTAAATTATTAAAGTACTTTAAACAGATATACAACACAAAGTAACATTAAAGTGACACAATATTAATTTATAATGTTAGAAATAGAAGCCAAATTTACATACTGTCTCTATTGTTGAATATATTTAACTGTCCCGACGCACCCTCTTATCTCACCGAAAATTTTCAGCGTCCCTCCAATCATGGATTAGCGCTAAGCTAAAACAGAGATTGTCTATTGGCCTTTCCAGTTCACCGCTCCTCTTTTTTTACGCCATTCTTTACTGTCCATGCAGTGAGACTCTGGAATCAGTTACAAACCAATATAAGACTCGCTCCGTGCTTGGCACGCTTTAAAAAGCGACTGAAAAAACTCTTCATTTCTAGTCAGTAAAATAACGTGTTTCATTCCCGATTTTTCTTTTCCTTTCCTCTCCACCATCCCTTCCTTTCCTTTTGATTGATGATATCTCACTTTATATGAAAAGGAATGCTCGGGTGATTGTCCGTCTTTGTGGGGTTCATGAGCATATGCTCACGTATGTGTTTATGGATTTCGTGGGGATGGATAGTCATTTGAATGATTTATGCAACCATGTAACTTGCTTCATTTACTTTTGCCTGGTTGGTTGAAAGAGATTGCCGCCTGGCAATAAGCCCGCCAGATTGTATTTGCAATAAAAGTGTTAAATAAATAAATAAATATTCCTAATAATTACTTAGATAGAGACATAGACAATCCTAGATGATGAAAAATGTATAAATTGAGTAATGATTGAGCTTTTGGTATATAATCCTAGATAAACAGATTTCATCACCTTCTCTTCCATCTATATGCTTCCAACGCTCCCTTATTTTAATTTAACGCTCCCCAATTGCTTCCGAGGCTACAAACGTCCAACTGGATAGTTCCAGCGCTCAGGGGACGATATCGCCCACTTTTGGAACTAGATTTTGAAATTATACATAAATTGATTAATGATGGATATTCTAATGTTGCGCCATCAGTGTGCAGTAAAGGATCAGATCTCTAAGATGTTGACCTTAAATTTGGAGATCAATGAAGCCTCTGGGTCTAAATAGAATAACGAATTGGCAGGATCCTCCAAATTTGGAGATCAATCAAGCCTCTGGGTCTAAATAGAATAACGAATTGGCAGGATCCTCCAAATTTGGAGATCAATCAAGCCTCTGGGTCTAAATAGAATAACGAATTGGCTGGATCCTCCAAAACAGGTTGTCAAACAATCTGTTTTAACATGTATATCGTTATTAAAAATATTACAAAAAGCGTTAAATTAAATCTCAACATTATAAACTTATTCTTTTTCCTCTTGGTCTTGGTCGTATGACCTGTTTGTGACGGTGGACTGTCCTAGGATGATGACGTCCAGCTGTCCTTCCGCCTTTTCGGCGGCCTTCCTGGTAATCTCCTGCTGCTAGGGTTTTCAGTCTTAGTCTTGTATCCTCCATGCGGTCCACATGATCCCTCCAGAAGCGCCTTCTGCTTCTTCCCCACCTCAGTCTTCAACACCACATACAGACTTTATCGTCTCATTTCTATTCAAAAGTCACCCTTTTGACGGCTTTCTACTCCCTTGTCCTTATTAGCCCCTACTCCCTTATCCTCCCCCTCTCCTTAAACTATTACTTCTTCTTCCTCTTGGTTTAGGTCGTATGACCTGTTTGTGACGGTGGGCTGTCTTGGGATGATGACGTCCAGCTGTCCTTCCATCTTTTCGGCAGCCTTCATGGTAATCTCCTGCTGCTAGGGTTTTCAGTTTTCAGTCTTATATCCTCCATGCGGTCCACATGATCCCGTCTTCTGCTTCTTCCCCACCTCACTGTCTTCAACACCACATACAGACTTTATCGTCTCATTTCTATTCAAAAGTCACCTTTTTGACGCCTTCCTACTTTCCTGTCTTTATTAGCCCCTACTCCCCTACCCTCCCCCTCTCTTTTAACTATTACTTATTCTTCCTCTTGGTTTAGGTCGTATGACCTGTTTGTGACGGTGGACTGTGTTGGGATGATGACGTCCAGCTGTCCTTCCATCTTTTCGGCGGCCTTCCTTCTAATCTCCTGCTACTAGGGTTTTCACTTTTAGTCTTGTATCCTCCATGCGGTCCACATGATCCCTCCAGAAGCACCTTCTGCTTCTTCCCCACCTCACTATGTCTTCAACACCACATACAGACTTTATCGTCTCATTTCTATTCAAAAGTCACCCTTTTGACGCCTTCCTACTCCCCTGTTCTTATTAGCCCCTACTCCCCTACCCTCTCCCTCTCCTTTAACTATTACTTCTTCTTCCTCTTGGTTTAGGTCGTATGAGCTATTTGTGACGGTGGGCTGTCTTGGGATGATGACGTCCAGCTGTCCTTCCACCTTTTCGGCGGCCTTCCTGGTAATCTCCTGCAATTAGGGTTTTCAGTCTTAGCGATTCTTGCCAGTCTTATATCCTCCACGCGGTCCACATGATCCTTAACTGTTACAATTAGAAGAAATGTATTTCAGACATAATTTATTTCATTTTCACCTGACGAGGAAAACGGAGATCTTTGAAACCGGTAGTGAACTCAAATAAAACAGTGGTGAATAAAAAATAAGTATTTTTGTAATTTGTTTAGTCAAACGGTATAACTCTACCGGTTTCAAAGTTTACACCTAATCATCAGGGGAACATAAGCAAGATTTATATGTGCTCCCCTGATGACGAGGTGAAAACCTTGAAACCGGTAGGGTTATATCGTTATATAAAGTGGAATAAACAGTGTTTGATAAAACAAATTACAACGCATTTAAACCTCCGCAGTGTTAATGCCTTAACTATAAATAATACACGTGTTTTATTTATTTTATTCAATATTTATTGTAGAAATATGTCACCGCAAGGTGAAACAAACGTTTTTTTTATGATTAAATAAATTGAAAGTGTATTTTTTTCTTATTTCTGCAAGTCTAAATTTTAATTATAAGGATTATGTATGTATTTTTATGGATCCACATGACAAAATAGCTGCAGATTCTAAAAAGGAAGAGACGATCGCGTCAATCACGACATATTTCCTACCTGCCAACCATAAAACGGACATGATACGAGAAACTCACAATGGAACAAAAACAGCGTCGTGAGGATGTTTCAATAGAGTATTTGGCGATGTTTCACAGCAATAAAGTCAAGTTTTTGCGTCGATTCATAACCATGGATGAAACATGGGTCCATTACTTCACACCTGAGACGAAGGAACAGTCAAAACAATGGACTGAAAGGGGAGAATCGGCTCCAAAAAAGGTGAAGACAGTTCCATATCTGCAGGCAAGGTCATGGCGTCAGTTTTTTTGGGATGCGCGTGGAATAATTTTCATTGATTATCTTCAAAAAGGAAAAACAATCAACGGCGAGTATTATGCGAACTTATTGCAGCGTTTGAGTGATGAAATCAAGAAAAAACGGCCGCAAAAAAAAGTGTTGTTTCATCAAGACAATGTACCAGTTCACACATCTGTTATCGCGGTGGCCAAAATAAATGAATTAAAATTCGAATTGTTACCTCACGCACCCTATTCGCCAGATTTAGCCCCCTCGGATTATTTTCTTTTTTCAAACTTGAAAATTAGCTCGGTGGTAAAATATTTGCCAACAATGAAGAGGTGGAATCTGCGGTTGATGGCTATTTTGAGGCGCTCGACAGTTCTCACTATAAACAGGGTATCGAAGCTATTGAACATCGCTGGGAAAAGTGTGTCGAGCTGAAAGGAGACTATGTTGAGAAATTAAAATATTTTATCCCAACTTTTTTGTATTTTCTTTGTTAGGTCGGGTACTTTTGGGACTACCCTCGTATATTTTTTTCGACTTATTTAATTATTTAACACTTTTATTGCAAATACAATCTGGCGGGCTTATTGCCAGGCGGCAATCTTTTCCAACCAACTAGACAAAAGTAAATTAAGCAAGTTACGCGGTCGCATAAATCATTCAATTGACTACCCATCCCCACGAAATCCATAAACACATACGTGAGCATATGCCCACAAACCAGACAAAGAACATTCTTTTTCATATAAAGTGAGATATCAATCAAAAGGAAAGGAAGGGATGGTGGCGAGGAAAGGAAAAGAAAAATCAGGAAAGAAACATGTTATTTTACTGACTAGAAATTAAGAGTTTTTTCAGTCTTTTCTTAAATCCAAATTTATGTGAAATTAAAAAAATATTCGTTTCAAACTGTTTCTTTTTTTTTTAATTTAACATTTAGAAAATATCACCCATTGAAATGTTTCTGAAATAGGGAGGAAATTGTATAGTAATGCGATCAGGAAGGTGAGGGGTGCGATGCGGCTGTCGCTACGTACGGGAGGCCCACGGTGGGGTTCCCGAGGGCTGTTGGCTCTTGCTCCAATCGCGACCGCATTTCCTTGCGCATCTAGTTCAATTGACACATTTTCTGTTCGAATCGGGAGTCGATATTTCAGTAGGTTTATGATAAATTCAAGATAATAATATTAAATTCGAATTTCCATACACTTTACAAATTTTTTTTTTAGCTTTTTTAAAGATATTTCAATTTCTTTACAAGATATTTTTAAGCTTTTTTTGTTTTCAAAATACTATCATACATTTATCAAAATATTTTCACGCTTTTTCAAGATATTTTCGAGCATTTTTCAAAATACTGTCATACATTTATCAAAAAAAATTCAGGCATTTTCAAGTTTTTTTCAAAATACTGTCATACATTTTTTTTTATTTATTTTTTACCTGGCGAGTTTATTGCCATGTGGCAATCTCTTCCAACCAACCAGAAAGATGTTTTTATAGGCCCTAAGTATTAAATATCTTGAAAAAGCCTTAAAATATATTTATCTATATATTTTAAGGCTTTTTCAAGATATTTTTAACCGTTTTTCATAATACGAGTACATTCATATACGAGTATGTATCAAAATATTTTCAGGATTTTTCAAGATATTTTCCAAATACTATTATACATTTATCAAAATATTTTCAGACTATTCAAGATATTTTCAAAATACTACTCGTATTATACATTTATCAAAATATTTTCAGGCTTTTTCAAGATATTTTCAAGCATTTTTCAAAATACTATCATACATTTTTCAAAATATTATCACGTATTTTCAAGTTTTTCTCAAAATACTATCATACATTTATCAAAATATTTTCAGTCCTTTTCAAGATATTTTCAACCATTTTTCAAAATGCTGTCATACATTATTAAGGGTATTAAGGATACCTATGACTTTGATCATATCTATTCTTTAAAAAAAAAAACAATTATCAAAATATTTTCAGACTTTTTCAAGATATATTCAAACTTTTTTCAAAATAGGTACTATCATACATTTATCAAAATATTATCAGGCATTTTCAAGTTTTTTTTCAAAATACTATCATAACATACATTTATCAAAATATTTTCAGGTTTTATCAAGATATTTTCAAAATACTATCATACATTTATCACAATATTTTTTCAAGATACTTTCAAGCATTTTTCAAAATATTATCATACATTTTTGAAAATATTTTCAGGCATTTTAATATTTTTTTCAATGGTTATGAGGATGAGACTGATGTTTTAAGTAAGATGAAAAAGAGCGCTCTGAGATGGTTTAAGTACGAGGATTTTAAATCAATATTTAAGTTTTTTCATTACATTTTCAAGCTATTTAAAAAAATTGTAATAAAAGGAACAAAGTAATTAAGTATGAATGTGAACTTAAGGCTGATGTGTTGAGTAAGGTGGAGAAGGAGCACGCTGAGATGGTTTGGGAATGTAGAATGAATGAAAGAAGAAAGGCTTACAAAACAGATATACTCGTAGATGCACATGTGAGTCGAGTAGTGGAATCAAGGACCCTCAAAGTTGGTAGTATGAACCGACTGGAAGCATTCGAAATGTGGATGCACCGGGGAATGCTACGGATACCCTGGACGGATATGTTCAACAACACAAGAGTTCTTCAAAGAGCCAAAGTTGATAGAGAGCTGCTGACTAATATTGAAATCCGAAAGGTGTCCTATTTGGGTCATGTACTTAGAGGAGCAAAGTACAAATTACTGCACCTGATCATCCAAGGCAAAATAGAGGGTCGAAGAGGTGTTGGCAGGGGGCAAGTCTCCTGGCTCCGCAATATAGGGTGTGGGCTGAAAAACATCTGGTGTCCCCGTGGCTGGGTTCGCCCTATATTGGTAGGGTGTATCTTGGCCGAGGGGATGCTATTAGATGAGTCCAGACCTTTTGATAGCTTCTGTATTTAATGTATTATCTGCAATTTATGTGTTTTAGAAGTGTTATTTAAATATAATCTGTACACACTATGTTGCTATCAATAAACCTATTATTTATTTATTTATTTTATTTATACGTGATTGGACTGGTATAAGGAGCGTTGGGGATCTTTTTCGGGCTGCCGGGGACAAAGATGCCTACTCTCAGGTGATATGCAACGTTGGGGGGACCTGACATGACACTGGGAAGAAGAAGAAGAATGATATTTGGAAACAAGAAAATGTAAAAAGTGTAAGGATTTGTATGAGAAGTTATATAAATGTGGAAGTGTTGTACCCGGCGGTACGTAAAGACTGTCGGTCATAATGGACTAACTTTGGCTTTGTAGAGTGTCGTCTCTGTCACACGATGCGCTAACAGTCCAGTTGACGACTGACAAATCGCGACGGAACACGTGTATGAATGACAGAAACCACGCTCTACAAAGCCTAAGTTAGCCGATTATGGCCGACAGTCTCTTTTTTAAGCCCGATGTGTATTACTTTCCGACGGGTACTGTACCATGTATTACTTCGTTTTATAAAAAAAAAACATTTTGATAAGAACCAACAAGCTATCAGCAAAAATTGAATCCACAACCTCGGGGCTGGAATGACAGACATGTTACCAACTTGACCATTGGGGTCGTAGAATTTTCGATAAATAAAAACCAGATTGCTCATAAAGTGGATGACATCAGATAACCCCCCGGGATATGAACACGGTACCGTGTAATAAAAGGTGAGGCTAAACAGTGGCGACCCGCGCTGTAGAGGGTCGGGGGCCAAAGTCACCCCACTGGCTGACGGCCCCGCTGTTTATAGAAGCTAATGAATTAAATTGCCTCAAAAACTGTTGTCTCATTGGCACTGTGAACAGTGGCGGAACAGTTTTATAATTTAAATATTTTTCCAAAATTATAACATCACAATTCTTGGTAGTATATTATCTTTCTATAAAACAAATAGACGCCAAATTCATATACTGTCTAATGTATAATATCCTTGACTGTCGCGCCACCTCTTCTTATCTCGCCGAAATTTTTTTCACCGCCGAAAAAACTTTTACCGCCTTTCCGATCATGACTACGCTCAAACAGAGATTGTTTATTGGCCTCCCCAGTTCATCGCTCTTCTTTTTTTACGTCGTCCTTTACTGTCCATGCAGTGAAACTCTGGAACCAGTTACAAACCAATGTTAAACTCGCTCCTTCCTTGGCATGATTTAAGAAGCGACTGAAAAAAGTCGTGAATTAACAGGTGCCCTTCGAACCGCGGAGTGCAGGGATGGATGGATAGGAGTCGTCAGAGACTATCATGGGAGTCACGATGCTCTGTCATGAACTACATGACAGGATGATGTTGACACACGTTCACTTTTTCTTTTGCGTTTGGTCATCATAACGTAATGTGTTTTCTCTAGCCAAGTCACAACGTCCGATGTTAGGTTATGTAACTTCTGCACACCTCCAGAGAACCCATACAATGGCAACTGTCATAGATGTGGTCTATGGCTGGATATCTTCGTGCTGACACAAAGTTACTCTGCTAGGCCCCACTGTTGCACATTATATGCAGCGTGGCTTACACTCTTCTTCTTCTTCAGTTCCAATCCTCGGGATTGGTTAGCAACTAAGCCCTGCATCTCCTCCTCCACTGCGCTCGGTCTTCAGCGATCCTCTTGAGCTCTGTATAGGAGGTGCAGTCCATATCGTGGCATATTTGCTCTAGATACTCCCGGCGAGGAGGCCCTCTGCCAATCGATCCCTCAATCATTCCCTCCAGTATATCGTGCAGGAGATCTTCATGTCGCATCACATGACCCATCCATTCTGCACGCCTTTCCGACATGGTGTTTGACAGGTGCCTGGTTCCTTCGATCCTGCTGAGAACCTCGTCATTTGTAGTGTGGTCTCTCCAGCAAATCCTTAGGATTCGTCTATAGGTCCACATCTTGAAGGCCTCCAATATTTTTCAATCCTTTTCGCATATGCATAATGTCTCGCAACCATACATCAAAATACTCCACACATATGTTTTGACCAATTGCTTGTGAATCTTTAGGTCTATGTTGTTGTATTCGAAAATCTTTGATTTCTTATTAAAGTCGAGTTTTGTTCGGTGGGTGTAACTGTCAACAGCAATCCTCTTGAGCTCTGTATAGGAGGTGCAGTCCATATCGTGGCATATTTGCTCCAGATTCATGGCAAAGGTGCCTTCTGCCAATCAATCCCTCAATCATTCCCTCCAGTATATCGTGCAGGAGACTTTCATGTCGCAGCGTATGCCCCATCCATTCTACACGCCTTTCCGACACGGTGTTTGACAGGTGCCTGGTTCCTTCGATCCTACTGAGAACCTCGTCATTTGTAATGTGGTCTCTCCAGCAAATCCTTAGGATTCATCTATAGGTCCACATCTCGAAGGCCTCCAATCTTTTTCGATCCCTTTCGCCTATGCACCATGTCTCGCAACCATACATCAAAATACTCCACACACATGTTTTGACCAATTGCTTGCGGATCTTTAGGTTGATGGATTCGAAAATCTTTGATTTCTTATTAAAGTCGAGTTTTGTTTGGTGGATGTAACTGTCAACCTCTCTTTTTGTAAGGCCATCCAATGTGATCTTGTTTGCCTACACGCATCTGTTCTATTTAGGTGCGTGGCTGCGCGGTAATGAACTGGACTTCCGTGCAAAGGGTTGTCTCACGCTGCTCTATTCCCCTCAAAGTAAAAGCCTTTTTTTCTACAAGGGTTTAATAATATCTACAACTTCGATCATTCTTAGAAAAAAAGGACAACACATATAGGTGTGTTCCAGTCGTCTCGCTTCAGGTGTGTCATCGGATCCAGTACAGTGTTATGTTTCCTGGTGTGCAGCGGCTTCATCACTTAAAGACAAAAGAAAACTCCACAGCACAGCATTGATTTCCAACTGAATTAACAATGAAATGGTGAGGGGATCCTCGTCTACGTGGCCCAGCAACGACGAACGACAATTTTATTTAAAGTTCATCCCTCCTTCTGATGGCCTGTTCAGATGAGGCGTTTTACGCGCGATTCGAGTAGCGCGTTTCGAATTAACCAAGGTAAATTCGAAACGCGCTACTTGAAACGCGTGTAAAACGCCTCATCTGGACAGGCCCTAAGGTAGAAAAAACCCAGGTAACCCTATTGTCGAGTCGCCCACAAGATGCTACACAATAATGAGGGGTAATTTTGAGTTAACACACTTGAACTGAGTGCGCTATATAAATTGTTATATTACTATTGCAATTAACTTACCTCAAACTATCCACTCTAAGTTGAAGTTTACACAATATTCTTTTTTCTAACTTATTTATTTAACACTTTTATTGCCAGGTGGCAATCTCTGCTAACTAACCAGACAAAAGTAAATGAAGTAAGTTATTTATTTATTTAACACTTTTATTGCAAATACAATCTGTCGGGCGTATTGCCAGGTGGCAATCTCTTCCAACTAACCAGACAAAAGTAAATGTAGCAAATTATTTATTTATTTAACACTTTTATTGCAAATACAATCTGGCGGGCGTATTGCCAGGTGGCAATCTCTTCCAACTAACCAGACAAAAGTAAATGTAGCAAATTATTTATTTATTTAACACTTTTATTGCAAATACAATCTGGCGGGCGTATTGCCAGGTGGCAATCTCTTCCAACTAACCAGACAAAAGTAAATTAAGCAAGTTATTTATTTATTTAACATTTTTATTTCAAATACAATCTGGCGGGAGTATTGCCAGGCGGCAATCTCTTCCAACCAACCAGACAAAAGTAAATGAAGCAACTTATTTATTTATTTAACACTTTTATTGCAAATACAATCTGGCGGGAGTATTGCCAGGCGGCAATCTCTTTCAACTAACCAGACAAAAGTAAATGAAGCAAGTTATTTATTTATTTAATACTTTTATTGCAAATACAATCTGGCGGACGTATTGCCAGGTGGCAATCTCTTCCAACCAACCAGACAAAAGTAAATGAAGCAAGTTATTTATTTATTTAATACTTTTATTTCAAATACAATCTGGCGGGAGTATTGCCAGGCGGCAATCTCTTCCAACTAACCAGACAAAAGTAAATGAAGCAAGTTATTTATTTATTTAACACTTTTATTATAAATACAATCTGGCGGGCGTATTGCCAGGTGGCAATCTCTTCCAACCAACCAGACAAAAGTAATTGAAACAAGTTACGTGGTCGCATAAATCATTCAAATGACTATCCATCCCCACGAAATCCATAAACATATACGTGAGCACATGCCCACGGACCCCATAAAGACGCACAATCACCCGAACATTACCACCAAGTTTAGAAATATAAAAAGGAGTTTTATATTTCTCGGACGACCTCCGTGGCCTGGTGGTAAGACGCTTTTCTGCCGATCCGGAGGAAGCGGGTTCGATCCCCGCTGGAATCCAGATTTTTTTAAATGGAATTCCAGTCTGGTTTTCACTTAGGTCCATTAAAACATCTTTCTTGTTGGTTGGAAGAGATTGCCACATGGCAATAAACATGCCAAGTGGGGGGAAAAAAAGAACATTATTTTTCATATAAAGTGAGATATCATCAATCAAAAGGAAAGGAAGGGATGGGGGAGAGGGAAGGAAAAGAAAAATCCGGAATGAAACACGGTATTTTACTGAATAGAAACTAGTTTTTTAGTCGCTTCTTAAAGCATGACAAAGACGGAGCGAGTCTTATATTGGTTTGTAACTGATTCCAGAGTCTCACTGTATGGACAGTAAAGGACGACGTAAAAAAAGAGGAGCGGTGAACTGGAAAGGCCAATAAACAATCCATGATCGGAGAGACGCTGAAAATGTTCGGCGTGATTAGAGAGGGCGGTGGGACAGTTAAGGGTATTATATTGTACAATAGAGACAGTGTGGGAATTCGGCGTCTATTTCTAACGTTCAACCAGTTCAATGCCTTCTGGTATGAAGTTATATGATTGTACTTCCGTAGGTTAAAAATAAATCTTGAACAAACATTTTGAAGACGTTGTAATTTGTCCAGCTGTTTCTCTATAATCTCCAACTAACACACGTCCGCATAGTCTATAATATGAAAGAGCAGAGATTGCGCGCGCAAAATTTTGCTTTAAATGGGCTGGAACCTTTGCAGCACTTTAAAGGAAGGAAGGCTGAAGAAGATCCTTCGGCTTACCTTATGTATTTGATCTCGCCATGAGAGAGTGAGAAATTAAGAGGTTTTTCAGTCACTTAACAGTGACTTACCTTGAGTTATCTTGATGCAAGAGTGACTTGTATCAAATATAAAATAAATAATAATAAAAAGCGTGTCCTGGTGCCGGCCCTGTAAGCAGTGTAAACATGTCCATTCCACAATTGGATCATCACTTCTCCCCCTCCCTGCTGGCTCGCTCCCCGCTCTATTTGTCTGTTGTACCTTCTCAAATAATATTTTCCTGTAATCTCCCTTCTCTACTATTTATTATAACATAATACGTTGTTCTAAAAGTAGTTTTATATTTCTCGTATAGATGTCATTGTTGTTTTAACGTTTCAAGGTTGTGCTGTTATACAAATGAAATAAACTACAGTTGTTGAAATAAATTAAATTGATGCAAATTTTGTATTACACTTCCGTTATCGACTTATTGCCATGTGGAAATCCATTACAATTGACCGAAAATTTGTTTAAAGAGGCGTGGAATGAAAACTGATTGTATATTATTACGAAAGGTATTAGTTTAGCGCATTTTTCGGTAATTTTATATCCAAATTGTTTAAGCAGTCATTTGCCTTCATTTAGACCAAGAGTTCCCAAAGTGGTCGATATCGACTCCCTGGGGTCGATTTAATATTTCTAGGGTTCGATGGTTTCAAAAATAGACCCCCTTACTACCGCTATTTGTTTGTTACTTCAAAATATCTATGATTCCAATTGTCTGTTCTGTTTGTTACTTCAAAATATCTATGATTCCAATTGCCTGTTCTGTTTTTTACTTCAAAATATCTATTATTCCAATTGTCTGTTCTGTTTGTTACTTCAAAATATCTATGATTCAAATTGTCTGGTCTGTTTGTTACTTTAAAATATCTATGATTCCAATTGTCTGTTCTGTTTGTTACTTTAAAATATCTATGATTCCAATTGTCTGTTCTATTTGTTACTTCAAAATATCTATGATTCCAATTGTCTGTTCTGTTTGTTACTTCAAAATATCTATGATTCCAATTGTCTGTTCTGTTTGTTACTTCAAAATATATATGATTCCAAAAGGCGCCTTATTAAGAATATTTGTACTTATTTTGAATTAACATATTTATTTCATAAATGCCAAAAATTAAAAAACTCTTCTCGAATTTTTATTTCTTAAATTTTGGTTAGCGCAGATTTAAATATTAAATGTTGCGCAAGATAATGCAACGCATAATCCGTAGTCCTTTCATCTTTTTCAATCCTAAATTACAAGTGATTAAAATGAAAAGATTGTTATCTAGTGAAATATTTAATATCGAGTACTGTACAAACTTATTAATTTGAGTAAGTAAAGTAAATGACTAAAGTTATCAGCTCTTTTATGGTCAATTTGCTGTTGTCGGCCAACATTTCTTTGATTTTATCGATGTTTTCATCGGTTTTCGACTGCCACTGCGTTCGTCATCCTCGACCGACTCACGACCACTTCTGAAGCGTTCGTGCCACCGAAAAACACTTTTCCAACATTTCCAAGGTCTGCGGACCGTTAAATCTGTTTTTCACACAAAATTTAATGCAAACTCGTCGATGGTTTTAAAAGTTTTTGGTAAAGAGGTCTGAGGCCGAAAAAGGTTTGGCAACTCTTGATTTAGACGATGAAACTCTCTCTCTCCCTGGCTCCATCCCAACTCACTGTCTGCGAAGACTGTCGGGGTCAGCTCTCCTCGTCCTCAGGTTGTATGCTCTTCTGTCCCGGACTACGTCCCCCAGGCCGTGCCTCTGCATCAGGTTATCTTTTTGCACCACCCATGAATTCTTTGGTCTTCCTCTGGTTGTTATTCATTTAGACAATGAAACTGAATAATATATTTTATAAATTATATTTTTGCCATACATTGTACAGTCTGGTGGCTTATTGCCATGTGGCAATCTCTTCTAACTAACTAAAAATATTTTTAAAAGGCCTTAGGGGAAAATCAGGCTGGACTTTTTTTGGATAAAATTTGTGTTGCAGTGGGATTTAAACCTCGGAGTTGTATGGTTTTGTTTGGTTATTTTTGCTACTGTTGATATTGTGCGGTTATATATAATAACATTTTTTATGTGTTTGTGTGTACATACAACATGTGTGCATATACTCGTTCATATTTATTTATATTATATCATGTTAAATAAAAAAAATTAATGTTAAAATTTCTTGTATTTTTTAAGGTTATTGACCTAAGCCTGTTTTGAGAAAATAAATAAATAAAGTTTGGAAAACCTTCTTTTTTACTCCTGATCAGCTGCAATCTGTGTGCAATGGTAAATACACAAATAGTACAGTAGATAATCTGAGTAGAAATTTTAGCAAATTTAGTGAATCTAATTAAAATTCATAAAAATAGTATTACACCATTTCCCTGCCGAGCTAGGCTGAGAGGAGAGTGCGCCAGACTTTCCTCTCTCGACACATATTCTAGCTCCATACCACATCCATACAACTTCTACAATTTATAAGACTTTCTACATTGTCCTTCAAAATATTTATTTAACAAGAATAACGGCAGACGTATTGCTAGGAAGCAATCTTTTCAAGCCAACCATATAAAAAAAAAGCAATCGGAGATGGTACACGGTTTGGGCACGTGGAACATCTGGTCTGAAGGTGCGTTGGTGCGCTGAGCCGGATAAACAATTGGCAATAATTAAATTATATATTCGCAAACATGACTTCCAAAAATGTTAAATATTTGTATAGATTAAATATATATACGAATAATGATATCTCACTTTATATGAAAAAGAATGTTCGGGTGATTGTCCGTCTTTGTGCGGTCCGTGGGCATATGCTCACGTATGTGTTTATGGATTTCATGGGGGTGGATAGTCATCTGAATGATTTATTCTCCCACGTAACTTGCTTCATTTACTTTTGTCTGGTTGGTTGGAAGAGATTTCCGCCTGGCAATAAGCCCGCCAGATTGTAGTTGCAATAAAAGTGTTAAATAAATAAATATGTTTGTGTGTATATACGAGTATGTATGCATGTACATATTTTTTTATTTTATATTGTATAATTTTCAGATGACCTCCGTGGCCTGGTGGTAAAACACTTATCTGCCAATCCGGAGGTTGTGAGTTCGATCCCCGCTGGAACCCAGATTTTTTTAAATAGGATTCCAGTCTGTTTTTCACTTAGGGCCTATAAAAACATATTTCTGGTTGGTTGGAAGAGATTGCCACATGGCAATAAACTCGCCAGGTTTATAAAAAAAAATATATTTAATTTTAAAAAAAAACATTTTAACATTTTTTGTATTTTTCAATGTAATTAGGCAAAGCCTGTATTGAGAAAATAAATAAATTACTTTGGCTTTTGCAAAATTCATTCTTTTTGCATCTCTCATATAATATTATGACAACCTCCGTGGTCCAGTTGTTAAGACACCGGTCTCCCTAGCCCTGAGGTTGCGGGTTCAAATCCCACTGGAACAAAGCTTTTTTAAAAAAGGTTCCAATTGTGACAATACTACTTTCGACTCAATTTGTCTAATTCGTCCATACATCAGGTTTTGATATCATGTTAGTATGTTTGCATTATTATTTGATTCTTATGACCCCAAAAATCAATGAAAGAGGAGGGAGGTGTGTAAAGGTGAGCATGTGAAAAACATTTCTAAACAAATACAATGCGAAACAATGTCAGGAAGGGTATCTAAACTGCCAGACAATAGGGTCGGAGTAACAAAGGACATTGGCTATACGTATAAATTGTATTGTGTTTGACTGTTTGTCTGTTGTTACTTCACGATTTCATTAAGCTAATTGGCCGAAGCGCCCGTGGTGTGAATACACGAAAAAAGTTTGATATTCCTATTGTTATATCTGGTCCAATTGTCTATCGTTAATAATGTATGTTACATTTTCTATTTGATTTTCTCACTTAACGAGTTCCCATTTTAAAGGTTCGTGCTTTACGAATTTCGTTTTACGTGTTTTCACTTTACGAGTTCATCTGGTTGGCTTGAGTCACAAATTAGTTTTAAGCTATCTAGATTAAAAAAAAATACGGCCTCCGTAGTCTAGTTGGTAAAAAGTCTGTCTCTCAGCCCGAACGTTACGAGATCAAATCCTGCTAGAACCCAGATTAAAAAAAAAAAAAGATTCGTTTGATTTTCACTTAAAGCTTCTTTAACATATTTCTGGTTGGTTTGAAGAGATTTCCACATGGCAATAGACTAACACGATTAAAAAAAAATACCTCCGTAGTCTAGTTGGTAAAACGCTTGTCTCTCAGCTCGGACGTTATGGGATCAAATCCTGATAGAACCCAGATTTAAAAAAAAGAAAAATGATTCGTCTGATTTTCACTTAAAGCCTCTTGAACATATTTTTGGTTGGTTTGAAGAGATTGCCACATGGCAATAAACTAACTAGATTAAAAAAAATACCTGCGTAGTCTAGTTGGTAAAACGCCTGTCTCTCAGCCCGGACGTTACGAGATCAAATCCTGCTAGAACCCAGATTAAAAAAAGAAAAAAGATTCGTTTGATTTTTGCTTAAAGCCTCTTTAACATATTTCTGATTGGTTTGAAGAGATTGCCACATGGCAATAAACTAGCTAGATTTAAAAAAATACCTGCGTAGTCTAGTTGGTAAAACGCCTGTCTCTCAGCCCGAACGTTACGAGATCAAATCCTGCTAGAACCCAGATTAAAAAAAAAAAAAGATTCGTTTGATTTTCACTTAAAGCTTCTTTAACATATTTCTGGTTGGTTTGAAGAGATTTCCACATGGCAATAGACTAACACGATTAAAAAAAAATACCTCCGTAGTCTAGTTGGTAAAACGCTTGTCTCTCAGCTCGGACGTTATGGGATCAAATCCTGATAGAACCCAGATTTAAAAAAAAGAAAAAGGATTCGTCTGATTTTCACTTAAAGCCTCTTGAACATATTTTTGGTTGGTTTGAAGAGATTGCCACATGGCAATAAACTAACTAGATTAAAAAAAATACCTCCGTAGTTAGTTGGTAAAACGCCTGTCTCTAAGCCCGGACGTTACGGGATCAAATCCTGATTGAACACAAATAAAAAAAAAAAAAAGATTAGTTTGATTCTCACTCAAAGCCTCTTAACATCTTTCTGGTTGGTTGAAAGAGATTGCAACATGGCAATAAGCTCGCTAGGTTATAGTGTATACAACGACAGTGGGTTCTGATGGGAATCGAATCCATGTATTAGGTGTTAACATAAGTCGTGTCCGTTTTTTTTTTCAATTTAAAAAGGAGCACCAAAAGTAAAACAAAATGATAAAGGTTATACGTCATTCGAAAGGAAATTTTCTGTTCTACAAGATATTGTGTTTGCTTTAACGTTACATATATTATTTTATTTGATTACAAGCCTTCAAAATGGAATGTCAATTAGACGAAAGTGAGCATTTTCGACACCTCCTTCTGATTGCGTTCAATCGAGGGAATAAAGCTACCAAAGCTGCTCGCGATATTTGCGAAGTGTACGGTGAAGATGATATGAATGTAAGGACAGCTCGTCGATGGTTTTTGCGTTTCAATGACGGTAATTTCGACATGAAAGACATGGAGCGTTCAGGACGACCAGTGGACTTCGATGAAGACCGCTTAAACCATATTATTCATGAAGGGGATCTTCATGAATAATATAGTTTAAGCGGTTCTCATCGAAGTTTGAAACGCAAAAACCATCGACGAGCTGTCCTTACATTCATAATAGGTTTGTCAAAAAGTTTTGAAAGCGACATCTATGGAGCAGTAGAAAAACCAAAATTTCTACGCCATTTTAATATTTCATCTTTCATAAGAACGTACTCAAAATTTCATTTCGATCTGCCAATTCATTCTTTGTTTACAAGCCATTTGAAGTTGACGTGTCAGTGTATTTTTTAACAATGGAAAAATCCGAATATCGTGCAGTGATTGAATTCTTTGTTTTGGAAGGTTTATCGGCTACTGAGATCCATGCAAAGATGGTGAAAGTATTAAAGGAGTCTTCTCCTTCATTTCCAACCGTTCACCGATGGGTTTTGGAGTTTAAGCGTGGCCGTACAAGCGTTGAAGACGATCCACGCTAGGACGTCCAAAAAGTGCATCAACACCAGAAATCATAGCGAAAATACAGGATATGGTTTTGGAAGATCATCGATCGACTGTGGATGTGATAGCTGACACCATAGGCATCTCACATGGAACAACATGGCATATTTTGGCTGAAGTTTTGGGTTTCAAAAAACTGTGTGCACAATGGGTGCCGCATTTGCTAACAATGCAACAAAAACACGTTCGAATGCGACTTTCTGAGCAACATTTGGAGCAATTTCGAAAGGATAAAAAGGATTTTCTGCGTCGATTCATCACTATGGATAAGACTCGGGTCTACTACCATGATCCTGAATCAAAACAAGAGGCTAAAGAGTGGTGTGAACAAGGCACTTTGGCTCCGAAGCGAGTTCGTGTCCAGAAATCGGCCAAGAAGGTGTTAGCGTCAGTTTTTTGGGATGCAAAAGGAATTTTATTGATAGATTATCTCCAAACTGGTAAGACAATCAACTCTGATTATTATTGTCACCTTTTGGACCAGTTGGATGAAAAAATTGGTGAAAAAAGAACCGGTTTGCAGAAGAAAAAAATCATTTTTCATCAAGACAATGCACCTGCTCACACAGCTCAAAAAACCATCGCGAAAATCAATGAATTGGGGTACGAATTGTTGCAGCATCCACCATATTCGCCAGATTTAGCTCCCTCTGACTTCTGGCTGTTCTCACACCTCAAAAAATTCCTTCGTGGAAAGCATTTTTCATCAAACGAAGAGGTTATAGCCGTCGTAGAGGAGTATTTTGCAGGCCTTCCAGAAAGTCACTTCCGTGATGGGACAACAAAGTTAGAAGATCGTTGGACCAAGTGTATTGATCTTATGGGAGACTATACTGAGCAATAAAAGTGATTTCCCCCCAAAAAAAATGTATTTTCATTTCCGCTTTCAAAACTTTTTGACTAACCTAGTGGCATCTTCACTGTACACTTCGCAAATATCGCGAGCAGCTTTGGCAGTTTTATTCCCTCGATTGAACGCAATCAGAAGAAGGTGTCGAAAATGCTCACTTTCGTCTACTTGACATTCCATTTGAAGGCTTGTAATCAAATAAAATAATATATGTAACGTAAAAGCAAACACAATATCTTGTAGAGCAGAAAATTATCTTTCGAATGACGTATAACCTTTACCATTTTGTTTTACTTTTGGTACTCATTTTTAAATTGAAAAAAAACGGACACAACTTATGTTAACACTCAATATTATTCATTCAGTAAATAAAAATTCATGCATTGTTTTTTTTTATTCTTAAATGAGGAGGTAATATTGAAAAAAAGAACATGTCCACCAAATCAGAATGTTGAGAAATCGCAAAAAAACTGTTTGCGTTAAAAATATATGACATAATAATTAATTGTAAAAATATCTGAAATCCTTAAAATCGCTTAAGGTGATTTGATTTGTTGTTTAAAATCTAATCATAATAATTAAAATAGTTATTCTAGGTTAAAATGTGGACATGATCCTTTTTGTAACAACAATTCTACTTTGATCTTTTTTTATTGAACAGCTCTGGGACATGATGGTTTTTGTTCCATTTCAAAAATATTATACAAAAAATAATTGGGTAGAGTAATACGAGGTAAGTCCAGAAAATAAGTGTACTGAGGCTCTCACGACCGGATGGATTTTATTTTCGACATGTTTGCTACACTTTCGTGTAGCCTGACCCTTCCCCTCCCAGGTTTGAGGTCAGTACGTTGAGAAGTGTCGACGCGACAACACGTTTCGTGAAAAATGTCAATCCAATCTCCCGCCAAGTGCGAAATACGCGGCGTCATCCGTTATCTCGTTTGGAAGGGAAACCCTCCGGTTGAAGTTTATAATGAGGTGAAAACTGCATATGGTGATAAAACTATGAATCGTACGAGTGTGTACAAGTGGTGTCGCGAGTTTAAAAACGGTCGTACGTCTGTGCATGATGATCAGAGGAGCGGAAGACCTTCAATTGTGACTGACGAAATTGTTTTGGGACTGTCAAGGCATAATTTTAATTGAATATATGCCTCAAGGGGAGACCATCAACTCTGCAAGATACTGTGAGACCCTAAAAAAATTGCGGAGGGCGATTCAGAACAAGAGGAGAGGCATGCTGACAAGGGGAGTCTGCCTGCTGCACGACAATGCCAGACCACACACGGCCAACGCCACGAAGGAACTGCTCGCCTCGTTTAAATGGGATGTCCTGAACCATCCCGCGCATTCCCCTGACATAGCACCTTCAGATTACTATCTTTTTACCTCCCTGAAGCTGCACATGGGTGGAAAAAGGTTTTCAACCGACGAGGAGGTAAAGGAGGAGGTGGAGAAGTGCACGGAGGGGTTGGCGGGAAACTACTTCGAGGAAGGCATCAAAAAGTTGATACCCCGCTTCACCACCTGCATTGAGAGGAATGGCGACTATGTCGTAAAATTGCTTACATATGTACCACGGTAACCACGTAATTTTTTGTTTAAATAAAAAAAATTGTAACCTACAAAAATTCAGTACACTTACTTTCTGGACTTACCTAGTATATTTGAATTTTAATCAAATAAAAGAAATAAAGTGTTACAAAATAAGAAGAAATATTATATTAGTATAAAAGTATAAA
Organism: Odontocerum albicorne; assembly: GCA_949825065.1. Lineage (NCBI taxonomy): Eukaryota > Metazoa > Arthropoda > Insecta > Trichoptera > Odontoceridae > Odontocerum > Odontocerum albicorne. Next base: position 14,003,649 of record OX463868.1, read on the forward strand.
TATATGTAGGGTATGTATAATAACATAGGCAGATATGATAAAGCTGTATATAGTAATGCTAGACATTACATTACACTGCACGTACGGTTTAAAACTGACAGTTGCTGGTGAACTGGTATGAAGTTAGACACAATCGGTAAGCTATGATTGGTCAATTAGGACATGATCTTTTTTGATCGGTTCGAAGCCTGGACAAGATTCTTTTTGAAAAAAAACTGTTTTTTTTAATATGATTTTAAAATTGTTTATATACGTTTTTTATTGAAATGAAAATGTTAAACGGCTCCGTACCATCGATAAGAAGAAATCTGCTTTATCAACACATTTTTTGTATCCGATGGGCATAATATATTTTTAATGTTACCTCAAATAGTTATACCTGTGTAGCGTACCTACGTCCCTAAATAAATAAATAAATAAATAATTGAATTGTCAAACATAATTTATTGTCAAAATTGTAAACATACAGGGTCAACGACCGATGGATCAAACTCTGAATTATTTACAATTGTCACATACTAGAAACGTCAACAATGTTTACTCACAAATAGTATTTACGTTTCGTCTCGATGTCTCAGCAAATAAATTTCCTACCCGTCAATCAGTGCACGCACAAGAGTGAGACAAAGTATATATCGCGAGCACATTCACTCACTACTATAAAATACCTACTTGTAGACAAATAAAGATTATTATTCATCCAACTGTCAAGACTTATTATTATTCACCCGACTGTCCATTGACCATTCACTTTCGCTTTCGTCCGCATTCCTGAGTTTTATATTTATTTTAAATACATATCAAAATCATCACGCGTATCAAGATAAGCATTTCGCTACATTGGCGACCCCGAACGAAAAGGAACACAGAATTCGACTAAAGCGAATACAGAGATGTCAACAACATCATCATCAGCACGTCTTACTAGGACACTCACTACACCTGTAATATAGCTTATGATATATGAAGTCTATGATTCGAATTAATTTATGTGATTTTGCTTAGCGTGAAGTATTTACAGGCTGAATCAATTACATTAAAAGATGTTTTCCTGTATATATGTTCAAGTGTCCAAGTAAACTTTGTTTCCTATCGTTACCCGCCGTTCGATATTCCTTGTAACTTTTACATCATCTGAGAAAATACTTCCTAAAGCAGGATTCTTCACCTTGCTTTCTAATATGTCTGTGTCAATCTTAGAGATCGGGCCACAGAATGGGTTGTTGATAAGTGAAAACTCGCTCGATATCTCAGGTATTGGGCTTGTGCGGTATCTAGAACGGGGCAAACTGAAGAAGTAACAGGAAATGAAGGGTGCCCCACCGTACCGCTAACAAGTTTATGAGGGGGAGGTAGAGCAGGTCACGTCGCGGCTGCAGAAGTAGGAAATACACGGAGGAAATTACCATGCAGTCTTGCTGAGTTGACTTCTGCTATCTACTTCTGATTTTCGCAATATGGTATTTTCACCAGTATCAAGTCGTGATCTGAGAATTAATGTTGCGAAATTATTCCGAAAATAGAGCATGCATTTTAATTATATTTAAATTCTTTCGTGTCGTTATCGAGGGTCCCCTCGCTATCCCAATTTTAATTCAGTTAGAAAGCAAAACTGTGCCGTATAGTTTTTTTTTTATTATTTTGAAGCGAAACTTGTATAGGCGCGGTAGGGCAAATTGGCCTGAACGTCACGAAAAGTGAAACAGTATTATATTATTATTAATGAGCTATTATTAAATTATTATTTATTATTATTAAATATTTTATTTAATTATAAATTATTATTTATTATATAAATTATTATTATTTATTATTAAATATAAAATAAATAATATTTTACTTTATATATTATTTTTATATTAATATATTTAATAATTAAATTATTTTATTTTATTTTATTTAATGTTTATTTTTAAATATTTATTTAATATACAATTTATATTTAATACATAATTACAATAATATATACGTGTTATTATAATATTACAATAATAGTTATATTATTATTATTACATTATAATTAATTATAATATAATTAATTGATACTATAATATAATAATATTTTTAATAATATAATAATAAATAAATAATTATTTTAAAAATAATTATTTATTTATTAATTTTATTTTATTTTAAATTATTTTATTTTATTTTATTTAATATTTATTTTTAAATATTTATTTAATATACAATTTATATTTAATACATAATTACAATAATATATACGTGTTATTATAATATTAATAGTTATATTATTATTATATTATAACTAATTATAATATAATTAATAGATAATATAAAATAATAGTATAATAATAAATAAATAATTAAATAATTATTTTAAAAATAATTAATTTAATAATTAATATTAACATAATAATTAGTTAATACATATAAAAAAATATAAATTTAATATTATTTAATTCCACATAACCATTTCCTAATCCTAAAAAAAATCGTTAACAAATGGAAAAAAAGCAATGCATAAAATCAACTTTTCCTAGGAGCTAAGAAGTTTCACTTCTACCGCACGAGACTCACGCATCTGTTTTTTATTTTTTAAGTGAGTGTACCGTTGCCCACCAGCAAACTCACCGGCCACACCACTGCACTGGATTCGATGGCACACCGAATTGAGACGATTGGAGCACACTGGCATGTTTTTTTCCTCTTTTCGAAAGAATAAGTGTGACCAAAGTCGTAGGTTCCTTATACCCCCGAATACTAGGCGAAGACAATGCCTGTGTCATTCGAGGCGAGTAGCACAGCGACGACCTTCTGCACGAAAGTGCAGTGCATTACCACGCGGCCATGTACCTATTTTGTTATTTAGATGGTTTACATGGCACATCTGGTGGAATTATTGCTATAAAGCAATTAATAATTGTTGAACATAAGAGCAAGCTGTTATGATTTGGGCATGTGGAACGAATGAACGAAGAAAGATTAAGGCCTCAGCCACACAGGTAGAAGCCTCGCTTGGTGCTTAGAGCTACGCTACTAGGTAACTATAACAGTCACGTAGCGTGGCGCGAAGCGTGCAGTCTGGCCATTGCGATAGTATGCGGTGCGTTGGTTCGCTAGGATATGTCACCTAGCTTGCAGCGTAGCTCTAAGCACCAAGTGAGGCTCCTACCTGTGTGGTCGAGGCCTTACAAAACATATATGTTATTAAGTGCGAATTTAAATGGAAGGTGTGTGAGAGAAAGACCAAGGAAAGTATGGTAGGATCAAGTGAATAATATTTTGAAAGAAGGTAACGTAAAAATAAGACAAATCATAGGAGTTGTATGAAACGGTGTATTGATGTGGAAGAGATGTATGATGAATATTGTGAAAGTATTTTTTTTTAATCCACTTCACACGGATTTCTCCTGTTACACGCAGAGGGTCTGCTTCTAGCGTTAGCTTATTCTTTAGGAATAATATCAGCCAGGATTCTTCTCATACTGCTAGGCGGTGCCGAGACTATATCCACAGTGTCACTCAGTTGGTTCAATGTCTCTATACCACGCGTGACTATAGCTGAGTGTTTAGCCATGACATTCCTTCTGTAAGTTGGTATATATTATAGAACAGAGGGTGATTCCTAACACGGCTATATTTATTGGGGACATATAAACTTAGTGCTTCTAGAATCGCGGGACAGTTGAAGCAACCTTCAGTAGAAATATCGCGATGGATTCTTGCCTTTATGTTTCGAGGCTTCCATAGTTACACACCGTGAGAAGTTCGATATTGTGAGCTTAACACATTTTGGGTAATCCCCCTTTGTTCTGTACCATAGATATCTGAGGATTTTTTTTGTATTTGTTCTATATTGTTTTTATATTTGAGCTGGTGAGGAGCCCAAACTGTTGATGCATATTCTAATTTGGTTCTAATTAGATAATTATATAAGTTTCAAAGGATATCGATATTGTTAAATTCTCTTGATATCTGGCACGTCTGGCACTCTATTGTATCTGCCTACCCTCACAGGAATATGTGGTTATGTTTTTATATTCCTCCTCTTTTGTATGATTTTCTTTATATTTGTGAATTGAAGACATTTTTTTTCTTTCTTTCGATGGTCCTACAGCCTTCGTCTCCAACTCCTCCTGTCTTCCGCCACGGCTCTCCAATCCTGCGCCTGCAGCAGCCGGGTTGCGTCCCTCTCAACTTGCCCTGCCCACGGCTTGCCCACTCTCCTTCTCCCACCCGGGTGTCCTTCCAGGATTATTTTGGGTGTTCGCGATAACGGCACTCTCTGCACATGTCCGGCCCATCTCAATCTGCTCAATCTGACATGTCATTCACGGGGCCCAGGATCCTACGTAGTACTCTTCTCTCGAAGGCATCCAACAACTCTCGAAGGCATCCAACTCAGTTGGTTCAATATCTCTATACCACGCGTGACTATAGCTGGGTGTTTAGCCATGACATTTCTTCTGTAAGTTGGTGTGTATTATAGAACAGAGGGTGATTCCTTGCACGGCTATAATTATTGGGGACATATAAACTTAGTGCTTCTATAATCGCGGGACAGTTGAAGCAACCTTCAGTAGGAATGAAACAATGGATTCTTGCCTTCTTGTTTCGAGGCTTCTATAGTTACACACCGTGAAAAGTTCGATATTGTGAGCTTAACACATTTTGGGTAATCCCCCTTTGTTCTGTACCATAGATATCTTAGGATTTTCTTGTGTGGGCTGAAAAACATCTGGTGTCCCCGTGGCTGGGTTCGCCCTATATTGGTGGGGTGTATCTTGGCCGAGAGGATGCTATTAGATGAGCCCAGACCTTTTGATAGCTTCTGTATTTAATGTATTATCTGCAATTTATGTGTTTTAGAAGTGTTATTTAAATATAATCTGTACATACTATGTTGCTATCAATAAACCTATTATTTATTTATTTTTATTTAACTCTGCGGATTTAGGTGTCAGTGTCCATGCTTCGCATCCATATGCCATCACTGATCTAATAATTGTTTTGTACAGGTTGACTTTATTTTTTCTTTGGAAACTTCTGGACTTGAACACCGGCAGTAGGGAAAAGAATATTTTGTTCCCTGTTATGACTCTTCTCTTAATCTCAGCTTGCTTCTCGTTTCCCTTCGTTATAGTTGGGTGAACTCAGCTAAGTGAACTCTTCCACTACCTCAGAGTCATATTCATCCTTGAATCTAATGTTACCTTTTGGATCATTGCCTGTTCTCCTACTCTGTTTCATGATTTTTGTCTTATTTTCATAAAAGACATTTTAATCAGGGCCAATTTCCATCCCCCAAAAGCTCTCTCGCCCTGCAGGGCCGATATTGGATTAGGAGAGAGCGGGGAGATTGGGGTTCTGGAACGGGAGCTAGGACTCCTGTAGAGGGCCGGCTGGGTTCCACTCCAGGACAGCGCGTCATGTGGCATACACAGGGAGCCCACTTTGTACTTGCAGTTCAGAAAAAGGGGAGACCAACATTTTTTAGTATTTGAATGTTATCGATTGGTCTACTAAGCAATATTGTTGAAGCTATTTTGAAAAAAAGCTTTATTTATTTATTTTTAAATATTTAAACATTTATTGCCATGTGGCAATCTCTTCCAATCAACCAGACAAATTTAATATAGGAATTTACATGATCACGTAAAATATTCAAAAGATTATTCACCCTTTATTTATTTTTTTACTTGGTGAGTTTATTGCCATATGGCAATCTCTTACAACCAACAATAAATATGTTTTAATGGGGCCTAAGTGAAAACCAGACTGGAATCCCTTTTTTTTTTTTTAATCTGGGTTCCAGCGGAGGTCATACCCGCTACCTCTTTATTGGCAGACAAGCGTCTTACCACCAGACCACGGAGGTCGTCTTCGTGTATTAAATATAAAAAGGACTGTTTATAAAAATGATATGTATTGTATTGTATAATATTGCACTTTCGTTATCGCCACATGACAATAAGCCCACAAGGCATTGATAGAGCATACATTCAGTTGTTCAACAACATCTATAAGGATGCAACAGCAAAAATACATCTCCACAAATCCTCGGAAACCTTCCGAATCGGTAAAGGAGTTCGTCAAGGAGACACTATTTCCCCAAAATTATTCACAGCTACACTGGAATACATATTTAAAAAACTAGAATGGGAAAGTAAAGGGCTGGCGATTGATGGAAAATACCTGAGCCATTTGAGATTTGCAGACGATATCGTTATATTCTCACAAAACCCGAATGATCTTCAGCACCAACTGCAATAATTAGCAGAGGTCAGCAATAAAGTTGGTTTAAAAATGAATATTTCAAAAACCAAATATATGATGAACGGCTTTGCTACCCCAAAACCAATAAACGTAGATGGAAAACCGCTAGAACTTGTCCAGGAATATGTGTATCTGGGCCAACTTATTTCCTTTGCAGGTGGCATATCGGAGGAGATAGCACGAAGGACAAAACTGGCGTGGAGCTCATTTGGACGTTTGAACAACATCTTCAAAAGTAATCTCCCAATATCCTTGAAGCGAAGGGTCTACAACCAGTGCATTCTTCCAGTACTGACGTATGGCTGCGAGACATGGACGCTCACAGTAAAATACACACAAAAGCTCCAGACCGCACAAAGGGGCATGGAGAGATGCATGTTGGGATATACTAAAAGATACCGTAAATGAAACACCTGGATTCGCAATATAACAAAGGTATAAGACGTTATAAAGGTGTGCAAAAAAGTGAAGTGGCAATAGGCCGGACACGTAGCCAGAATGTCAGACTCCCGATGGACATCCGAAATAATCCAACAGTACCCAAGAGGCATAAAGAGGCCCAGAAGAAGACCGAAGGTGCGCTGGATAGATGAAATCAGGAAGCATGGCAGCATCACATGGCATCAACGAGCAAAAAACTGAACTATTTGGAGTCAACTTGGGGAGACCTTCATCCAGCAGTGGATCGACACTGGTTGACAATGATGATGATGATGATATATATTTATAAAGTCTTTCAAATTGAGCAGTTTTTTTAATTCTTGGGTAAAACACAGATGGCGTCGCGAACTTGCCTGAGTCTTGTGACATTTAAGAAGTGTAATGTATGATAATACAATATAATACATGTATATGGAACATATACACATATAAGTTGAGATAAGGATAGGAAGGCAGTGGCTGCAGCCATTAGATTAGGTATTTCCCCGTATCTGCATATGTTCAGAAAAACATATATAACATATTGTACAATCATAAATTTTGATACGCCCTCCTAAAAGAGTGGTCTTTAAGTGTTTCCTAACACTGCGCACGTCACCCATATATTTAATATTGAGAGGTAGACAATTGCTATCGTATCGTATAGCGATAGGAAACAAAGTCAAATAAACTCAAACATAAAGGGTCTTTCAAATTGAGCGATTTTTTTTATTCTTGGATAAAACACAGATGGAGTCGCGAACTTGCCTGGGCCTTGTGACATTTGAAAAGTGTAATGTATGACATTTATAAAAATGGAATTGTATACAATACAACAACGCGTTCAAATTGTTGAATTATTTTATGTATTGTAATCTCCGGAAACGGTGATGTTAATTGCCCACCAAGATCATGTGATCTGACACCGTTGGACTATTTTCTCTGGGGTTACGTGAAAAGCCAGGTCTATAAGAATGACCCCCGATCAATTCCTGAGCTGAAGGATGAAATTATTCGCGTTATCTGCGAGTTAGAACCGCAATTATGTCAAAATTTCATCGAAAATTTTGACAAAAGAGTGGATATTTGGCGGATATTGTTTTTTTGTGTTTAAATGTCATACATTATACTCCAATGACCAATTAAAAGTGTTTTGAAATTAAAGCAAATTGTGTGTTTTATTCAAGAATTTGAAAGACCCTTTATATACCTGTTTAGAGAGCAAACTCTCCTCAAGGTGAAATGTACACATAAAAATTAAAATAAATAAATATTTGAAAGAAATAAAACATGCCATGTCCAACATAGTACCCAACCCCTATCTTTCCTCCCCTAATAAAAAGAATTTGCACCACAACTGGATATATTTTGAGTATTTCTCCTGTGACTTGCTTTCACAATTGAAACCCATTATTTAACTAAAGGAAAGAAATCTTTTTCGAAAACTCTATAATGTCAAACGAAAGATTGTCCTCGTCGATGATGTGAACGCGATAGATAATTAATCCAAGCAAATCGATTAAGTGGTGAACACGATGGATAATTAATCCAAGCAAATCGATTAAGTGGTAAACGTGATAAATAATTAATCCAAGCAAATCGATTAAGTGGTAAACGCGATAGTTAATTAATCCAAGCAAATCGATTAAGTGGTAAACGCGATAGATAAATAATCCAAGCAAATCGATTGAGTGGTAAACGAGACAGATAATTAATCCAAGCAAATCGATTAAGTGGTAAACGCGATAAATAATTAATGCAAGCAAATCGATTAAGTGGTAAACGCGATAGATAATTAATCCAAGCAAATCGATTAAGTGGTAAACGCGATAGATAATTAATCGAAGCAAACATATATACCATCACGTCATATCCTGTAAGGGTAGGCAGAGAAGAGAATGCCACATTTTCCTTCCACGACACACAACTTAAGCCCCTTCTAAATCTATAAACCTCTCATTTCTAGATAAAATAAATGAGGTGAGCCGAAGGATCTTCTTCAGCCTTCATTCCCTTAAGTGTTGCAAAGAATCCAGCCTACTGAAACATTAATTTTACTCGTACAATCTCTGCTCTTTCCCATTCTGGACTATGCGGACGTATGTTACTTGGATGTTACAGAGGAACAGCTGGACAAGTTACAGCGTCTTCAAAATGTTTATTTAAGAATTATTTTAAACCTAAGAAAGTACGATCATATCACTTCATACCAGAAGGCATTGAACTGGTTCAACGTTAAAATAGACGCTAAATTCACATACTGTTTCTATTGAATAATCTTCTTAACTGTCCCGCCACCCCTTCTTATCTCACCGAAATTTTTCAGCGTCTTTCTGATCACGAACTAGCGCTACGCTCAGAGAGAGAATGTCTATTGGCCTTTCCAGTTCACCACTCTTCTTTTTTTACGTCGTCCTTTACTGTCCATGCAGTGAAACTTCGGAACCAGTTACAAACCAATGCTGGACTCGCACCGTCTTTGTCATGCTTTAAGAAGCGATTGAAAAAACTCTTAATTTCTAGTCAGTAAAATAACGTGTTTCATTCCTGATTTTTCTTTTCCTTTCCTCTCCACCATCCCTTCCTTTCCTTTTAATTGATGATATCTCACTTTATATGAAAAATAATGTTCGGGTGATTGTCCGTCTTTGTGGGGTTCGTGGGCATATGCTCACGTATGTGTTTATGGATTTCGTGGGGATGGATAGTCGTTTGAATGATTTATTCGACCATGTAACTTGCTTAATTTACTTTTGTCTGGTTGGTTGGAAGAGATTGCCATCTGGTAATAAATCCATCAGATTGTATTTGCAATAAAAGTGTTAAATAAATTAAAAATAAATTATCAGTGTATCTTATGTCTAGAATATATACCGCACTGTTTAAATTCCCCCCATGGCCTAGTTAGTAAGACGTCTATCTCCCAACTCGTGGGGTTCGATTAACGTTGAAATATAGATTTTTTTTTCAAATAATAGACATGACCGAAGTCATAGGTATCCTTATAACCTCGAACACTAGACGTAAAAAGTGCCTGTGTCGTGCCTGCGTCAGGGGACTAGCGGACAGCGCGGGGCTCGAGCCGATGACCTTCTGCACGGAAGTCCAGCGCGTTACCACGCGGCCATGCACCTAAAATGTCCTGTCTGGTTTTCACATAAGGTCTCTTTAACATCTTTGACGACCTCTGTGGCCTAATTAGTAAAAGGACTGTCACCCAACCCGTGGATTATGGGTTCAATTTCCATTGGAATCTTAGAATAAAAAAGGATTGTAGTGTATTTTCCCTTTAAGGTATGTTGAATATATTTGAAGACGTCCGTGATCTAGTTGGTAAAATATTTATTTCCCAGCCCAAGGAGTTGCGGGTTCGCGTTCTGTTGGAATGCACATAATTTTTCTGGTTGGTTAGTAGAAGATATTGATATATAAAATAAAATCTCCTTGTTAATATTATATGCAACGAGCGTATAATACAATATTTTACAATAATACATCTTTCCGGTTGGCTGGAAAAGATTATCACATGGCAATAAGTCCGCGAGGTTATACTTTACACAACAAGAGTGTAATTAAATTTTATAATTTTATTTAATTCATTTTACACATGGCAAGAGAAATATACATAATTTGCAAAAAAAAAAACAACAAGTAATTTAATTAGGACGCACAATATTAATGGATCTGGGTTTGTTGCCTTACATTTGTCGTGTCCCCAGTAAACTAGGATTTTGCCTGTATCTCACTGAGGACATATAGCATGAAAAAATATATCGATACTTCTTTCCGATTTTTTATTATATAAAGCCCCGTTGCATATTCTCATCAACCTGACAAACAGTGACACTCAATTACATATGTATACATCACGCGAAATCAAACTCCTCACACTTCATCACTCCAGACAGACCGAAACGTTCATCGCACAACATACCGCACATAATCTTAAAAAAAACATAAATATAAAGCAAAAAAAAACACAACACTCAAGAGCTTACACAAACCATAATACAATATTATAAAATAACACATCTTTCCGGTTGTTGGAAAAGATTGCCACATGGCAATACGTCCACCAGGTTATACTTTATACAACAAGAATGTAATTAAACACAATACAACATCTACCTGGTTGTTAGGAAGAGATTGCCATATAACAATAACTCCGCTAGGTTGTACTTTTTATAACGAAAGTGTTATTAATAATAATACAACATCTTTATGGTTGGTTGCAAAATATTGTGACATAGCAATAACCCTGTCAGGTTGTACTTTACACAACATAAGTATTATAAATTATAATACAATAACTTCGTGGCTGTTTGAAAGAGATTGCCATATTGCAATAACCTCGCCAGGTTGTACTGTACGCAACGAAAGTGTATTAAAATAGAATACAATAACTTTGTGACAGGTTGTAAAATATTACCATATGGCAGTTATCTTGTAGTGGCAGTAATTTAGTATACACCACAAAAGTGTGATAAAATATCATACAATAACTTTGTAACAGGCTGTAAAAGATTACCATATGGCAGTAATCCCGCCAGGTTGTACTGTACGCAACGAAAGTGTATCAAAATAGAATACAATAACTTTGTGACAGGTTGTAAAAGATTACCATATGGCAGTGATCTTGTAGTGGCAGTAATTTAGTGTACACCACAAAAGTGTGATAAAATATCATACAATAACTTTGTAACAGGCTGTAAAACATTACCATATGGCAGTAATCTCGCCAGATTATACTGCACGCAACGAAAGTGTATCAACAAAAAATACAATAACTTTGTGACAGGTTGTAAAATATTACCATATGGCAGTTATCTTGTAGTGACAGTAATTTAATGTACACCACGAAAGTGGGATAAAATATAATATAATAACTTTGTAACAGGCTGTCAAAGATTACCATATGGCAGTAATCTCGCCAGGTTGTACTGTATGCAACGAAAGTGTGTCAAAATAGAATACAATAACTTTGTGACAGGTTGTAAAAGATTACCATATGGCAGTAATCTCGCCAGGTTGTAGTGTACACAACAAAAGTGTGATAAATTTTAAAACAACAACGTTGTAATACAAATGTAACATAATATTATACAATAATGGAGTTGCAGGTTGAAAAAGATTACCTTAAGTCCTCAGTAAGATACAGGCAAAATCCTAGTTTACTGGGGGCACGATAAATAAAAGGCAACAAGCCCAGATAAAATATTTCTTGTTATATTACATATAAATACATTGAATTTATATATTATTATTTATGATTAAGGCATTTATATTTATTTATTTATTTATCACTTTTATTGCAATACAATCTGGCGGGATTATTGCCAGACGGCAATCTCTTCCAACCAACCAGACAAAATTAAAAGAAGCAAGTTACATGATCGCATAAATCATTCAAATGACTATCCATCCCCACGAAATCCATAAACATATACGTGAGCACATGCCCATGAACCCCACAAAGACGGACAATCACCCGAAAATTATTTTTCATATAAAGTGAGATATCATCAATCAAAAGGAAAGGAAGGGGTGGTGGAGAGGAAAGGAAAAGAAAAATCAGGAATGAAACATGTTATTTTACTGACTAGAGTTTTTTTCAGTCGCTTCTTAAAGCATTGTGGAGGTTTAAAGACATTGTAGTTTGTTTTATCAAACACTGTTTATTCCACTTTATGTAACGATATAACCATACCGGTTTCAAGGTGCACACCTCATCATCGTCTCTCTTCAGTTTCAATCTTGAGGATTGGTTACCAGTTCTGCATCTCCTCCTCCACTCCGCTCGGTCTTCAGCGATCCTCTTGAGCTCTGTATAGGAGGTGCAGTCCATATCGTGGCATATTTGCTCCAGATACTCCTGGCGAGAGGGCCTTCTGCCAATCGATCCCTCAAGCATTCCCTCCAGTATATCGTGCAGGAGATCTTCATGTCGCAGCATATGCACCATCCATTCTACACGTCTTTCCGACACGGTGTTTGACAGGTGCCTGGTTCCTTCGATCCTACTGAGAACCTCGTCATTTGTAATGTGGTCTCTCCAGCAAATCCTTAGGATTCATCTATAGGTCCACATCTCGAAGGCCTCCAATCTTTTTCGATCCCTTTCGCCTATGCACCATGTCTCGCAACCATACATCAAAATACTCCACACATATGTTTTACCAATTGCTTGCGGAGCTTTAGGTCCATGTTGTTGGATTCGAAAATCTTTGATTTCTTATTAAAAGCGAGTTTTACTTGGTGGATGCGACTGTCAACCTCTCTTTTTGTACGGCCATCCCATATGATCTTGCTTCCAAGATAGAAAAACTACTTTGCGTTCTTAAGTGCAGCTCCTGACATTAATATGAATACAAACAAGGTATTTTCTGTGCTTCCCTGATGATGAGATAAAAACCTTGAAACCGGTAGGGTTATATCGTTACATAAAGTGGAATAAACAATTGTTTATAGTTAAGGCATTAACGTTGTGGAGGTTTAAAGACATTGTAATTTATTTTTATCAAACACTGTTTATTCCACTTTTTTGTAACGGTATAACCCTACCGGTTTCAAGGTGCACACCTCATCTTCAGGGGAGCACAAACAAGACTAAATTCTGTTCGAACTGGTACCGATATACACGCTTCAACGGTTAGAGGCTGAGGGGTGAGGGAGGCACCAAGAGCGGAGAGATTTTTGGGATATAACTGTTCACCAGATGTTCGTATCAATGTACTGACTTTGAACAGTGTTTGATAAAACAAATTACAAATTGAATTAAATTAAATATGTCATGCATCACGTCAGATTGTGCTGTATAATACACCACAAGTGTTTTGAAATATTGTATAATACAATAACTTTGTGGCTGGTTGAAAAATATTACCATACAGCAGCAATCCCGCCAGGTTATACTATATACAACGAAAGTGTTATATAATAATGTATTGTACATACAACGTAATCAACCCTATATTTCTCCCAGCCTAGGAACACCCAAATTGGGGTAAAAAACTATTTAATAAAATAAAAAAAACTACCCCAAAGTGGGTCGTTATTGTATAATAATTCGAACGAAGATAAAAAACTTGTTGAAAAAGTTCTCCCGTTCTGTAAACATTTCCCGCTGATCTCTAGCAGAACTGTTACTTGATTCATTTCCTGGCAGGGGAATAAAAAATAGAAAAACCATTGCTATATTCCTGGTGGTACATCCGCCAGGACTTCCTGTGAGGGGTGGGGAAGGGGCGTGCAAGAGCCGGTTACAGGGCCGGTGCTATAAGATGGCAAAACGATTTTCAGATGCTGTGCCTGATGTTTGAAAAAATATCTAGATTATTTTATGCATGCAAAACATTACGCTATGACCCTGTTGTGGTTAGTAGAGAGAATAGATCTATACGCCTTCGGTTCGAACCCCTGGCACAAACGTATGCGAGGGGTTCGAACCGAAGACCATCCTCACGGAAGTCCGACGCGTTACCGTGCGGCCATGCAACTCTATGATTAGGGATGAATGTGACCTTAACCCTTCCTTCCCTGTGATGTGTAACTAGTACACATTGCTTCTAAACACTTTAATATCTCTATAAATATAACAAATACTGGGTTCAGATTTTAGGTATTCCTCCGTAATACATTTACGCATTGAATGAAAAAATAATATTTATAATAATTATCGGCCACTTATCGGCCACATCAGAGATATTTTGTGAAAATCGGGAATAAATTCACCGATACAATCAAACGTGTGCCAGTGTGTGACGTAGGTATATTCATTCTTAAAACCGCTATGTGTGAGGAAGCGACACTATTAACGTCTCACTCTCACTCTACTTCGGTTTATGGGAACGCAAGAAATAGAATCTCAGTTCGCTCGCTTCAGTAGCTCGCGGGCTTTCGTTTGAGGTGGTCGCTTCACCCGTTTTATGAACGTCGGCCGATGTTTTTTTTTCTTTCATGTTTTCAGCAATTAAATTTCAATTATTATCACTTTTGACTTCAAATTTAATTAATTTAAGCGATTGGCTATGAATATTCTCATTTAACGATTTTAAATCGCTCATTTTTGCATGTATATTGAATACACAGCACCGGAACGCACGGATTTTTTTTAGCACAGGAAGGGAAAGGTTAAAAATGACGTGCTGTGTAAGATGAAGACTCGAAATGAGATAGTTTGGGCATTTGGAATGAATGAATGAAGAAAGAATAACACAAATATATAGATAATTGTGATTGAAAAGCGTTTGAGAGGAAAATCATGGAAAGTATGGTTGAATCAAGTAATAATAATTACATAGGAACATTTATATAGTGCCGATTAGACTAACTCTCGATCTAAACCCACGATTATCAACAAATTTGAAAAATGAGAATGGTTTTTTGAAATAAAGTTGTACAGGAGATGTATACGAAGGTGTATGAATGTAAAAATCCATACTCAAGATATTATATAACTCTTTGGTCAGAAGTCATTTGGGATATTGTTCTGTAATATGGGCACCAGCAGGGGTTACGTATTCACTCATGCAAGAAAGGGTTCAGAAAAGATTTCTCCGTTGTCTCTGCATGAGAGAGTATAGACATTAACCCTGGCTTTATCCAAGTGTCTTTATCCTCTCACTGGGGATGCTGAGTTACAGATCATCGGAGAGGGGAAGACCTCTTCGATTGGGTGTCCACTTTATTGTTTGCTCAGGAGTAATCTAGTTAGCCCATCCGTCCTGAACAGTCTTGGTCTGTATGTTCCGGATAATTATTTGAGACAACGCTCCCATAGACTGTTCTATCAACCTATAAGTGGAACCAGCCTGCCTTTGGAGATGCCGGTGGTAGGTAGAGCAATCACACTGTATAACCGTGCGTGTCCTCATATAGACGTGTTTCATGTGTCGTTCAGCTTCTTCAGGAAAAATCTCTTGAATTTAGTGTAGTACTTGAAAATAATTTAATATTATTTTCAAGTACTACACTAGTCTAATATGCAACATTTTATTAGTGTTTTTAATGTAACATATATGAACCATCCCGCGCATTCCCCTGACCTAGCACCTTCAGATTACTATCTATTTACCTCCCTGAAGCTGCACATGGGTGGAAAAAGGTTTTCAACTGACGAGGAGGCAAAGGAGGAGGTGGAGAAGTGGACGGAGGAGTTGGCGGGAAACTACTTCGAGGAAGGCATCAAAAAGTTGATACCCCGCTTCACCACCTGCATTGAGAGGAATGGCGACAATGTCGAAAAATAGCTTACATATGTACTACGATAACCACGTAATTTTTTTGTTTAAATAAAAAATATTGTAACCTACAAAAATTCAGTACACTAACTTTCTGGACTTACCTAGTACACTAGTCTTAAAATGTTGAACTGTTAAATACATTTTTTTTTAAGTGAAACTTGTATAGGCACGGTAGGGCAAATTGGCCTGAACGTCACGAAAAGTGAAACGCTTCATCTATTTTGAGTGAAGGAATGAAATAAAAATTAAATAAAGTCAAATAAAATTAAAGTAAATTAAAAATAAAATGAAATTAAATCAAATAAAAAAAAACTATTAAAAAAAAAGTTTATAATATTAAATTAAATTAAATTAATAAAATAAAATAAAATAAAATAAAATAAAATAAAATAAAATAAAATAAAATAAAATAAAATAAAATAAAATAAAATAAAATAAAATAAAATAAAATAAAATAAAATAAAATAAAATAAAATAAAATAAAATAAAATAAAATAAAATAAAATAAAATAAAATAAAATAAAATAAAATAAAATAAAATAAAATAAAATAAAATAAAGTAAAATAAAATAAAATACAGTAAAATAAAATAAAGAAAAATTATATCAAATAAATATTAATATTTTAAAAAATTTAATAAGAATTCTTTAAAATTAAATTAAATAATAAGTTAAAACTAAAATTAAAAGAATTAAATAAATTAAAAACATTATTTAATTATTTTTTATTTAAATCCATAATTTAACCATAGACACGTGTACTCTGTATATACATAGCATAAGTCAACCAATAAACGCTTGCGTATTATATTAGAATTTAATTAAAAAAAAAAAAAAATCGTTAACAAATGGAAAAAAAACCAATGCATAAAATGAACTTTTCTTAGGAGCTAAGAAGTCTCACTTCTACCGCGCGAGACTCTCACACATCCGTTTTTTTTTTGTACTTGTTATGTTTGGTCCTTGTACGAATTAGGGAAACATGCAATGTACAAAGGATCTGAAAAAATACGTTAATAAATAAAGTTTGAAAAGGTTAACAATGAGTAAAATGATATGAAAATCTGACGCTCTATCCTCTTTGCCTTTCCCGACAGTGTATGTACGTATACCCCCCGACAGTGTATGTACGTATACCCCCCGACAGTGTATGTACGCTTCCCGACAGTGTATGTACGCTTCCCGACAGTGTATGTACGTTACTATAAGTGTTCTTGTGATGAACAGTTTATTTACAATTATAACGTCTCCTGGAATTGCCTGCCCGCGTGCACAGCACACACTGGAAACAAACAAACGCCGGCCCAGCGAATGGCCCAGGGGCGGTTTTCAGCAACTGTGTTCAGATAGAATTTTTAATAAAATTAAAATCAATGTTTTTCTTTAGTACATATTGGGGAGTGTGTATGGATTAGAAATGAAAGAATGGGGGAGAGTAAAGTGTGTGCAGAGGCTTTAGATAATCTCTCACATCCGACGGCTTGTTGGTTCAACTAAAGTCAATCACTCGGAAGTTTCAGGATTGATTCTTCCTCTTCTTTTAGGCCTGTTATGGTCCTGCATCATCGTTTCCCTCTTGTGACGTCGACTGCCAGCTGTCTTTCCATCTTTCGAGAGGTCGTCCTGGAGGTCTGCTCGCTCGGGGGATACTGTCCCTGGCCATTCTTACGGCTCTTGGTTCCGCCATTCTGGATACATGTTCGTTCCAGAACCTTCTTCTCTGTCGTCCCCATCTGACAATATCTTCAACTTCGCACGTCTTTCGGACTTCTGTGTTACGTACTCTATCACGAAGGGTTTTGCCAGCGATACTCCCGAGTACCTTCATTTTGCTGGTTCGAAGGAGAATTTGGTTCTGACAGTGTCGGCTCTGGACTCTATGCTGTATGTCATTATGGGGCGGACACAGGTCTTGTATGATATATCCTCACCTTGCTTTGGATGTTCATATCCTTGTTTTTCCAGATAGTGTTCTTTAAACATCCGGAAATAGCTGCAGCCTTTTATGATTGTTCAAGCACTTCGCCATAGAGGTCATTATTGCACATTTTGCTAGATTGATTCCCAGTGGCATATAAGTTCATAAAATACTTCAAATTACCTAATGTTTTGTAGTATACAGAACATCTCCCTAATGTTTTGTAGTATACAGAACATGTTTAGTAGTATACAGAACATCTCCCTAATGTTTTGTAGTATACAGAACATCTCCCTAATGTTTTGTAGTATACAGAACATCTCCCTAATGTTTTGTAGTATACAGAACATCTCCCTAATGTTTTGTAGTATACAGAACATCTCCCTGTTGAGGTACACAGAAAGGATAGAGTGCCAGAATTTCTTCGGTACACATCATTAACCTCTTGCACATCCATAAACCTTATCATAGAACTTCTAAAAAAAATTCTGACTTTCTACGTTTCCTTCTTTAAGAATATAACTTGACCCTACCAAACTTTCCTTTGTCTTCCTCTCACACATCTTCCACTCAAATTTACACTATACAGTAGAAGCATCGTTTATCCAACTACCGATTAATCAAAACATCGATTATCCGACTACCGATCAATCAAAACATCGATTATCCGACTACCGATTAATCAAAACATCGATTATCCGACTACCGATTAATCAAAACATCGATTATCCGACTACCGATCAATCAAAACATCGATTATCCGACTACCGATCAATCAAAACATCGATTATCCGACTACCGATCAATCAAAACATCGATTATCCGACTACCGATTAATCAAAACATCGATTATCCGACTACCGATCAATCAAAACATCGATTATCCGACTACCGATCAATCAAAACATCGATTATCCGACTACCGATCAATCAAAACATCGAATATCCGACTACCGATCACTCAAAAGTAAAAGTGCCTAAATGTATAAATCGATTATCCGACTACCGATCAATCAAAACATCGATTATCCGACTACAGATCAATCAAAACATCGATTATCCGACTACCGATCAATCAAAACATCGATTATCCGACTACCGATTAATCAAAACATCGATTATCCGACTACCGATTAATCAAAACATCGATTATCGGACTACCGATCAATTAAAACATCGATTATCCGACTACCGATCAATCAAAACATCGATTATCCGACTACTGATCAATCAAAACATCGATTATCCGACTACCGATCAATCAAAACATCGATTATCCGACTACCGATCACTCAAAAGTAAAAGTGCCTAAATGTATAAAGAAGGATAAAATATAAGTATGAAGGCCAAAAAATAGGAATTTTTTTAGTAATTTTTAATTTTTGGTAAAATTACGACATAATTATTATTTGCTCCACGTGCTTTCGTATTTTTTATCCTACACCTCTAATTTTTCAAAACTTCTATATTTTACGTCAATACTATATTTAAAAGAAATAGACGGAAAGTTCATACTTTTCATTAGTAAAACTAGCAATGTCGACCAAGATATCGAAATATATGTTCACAATCATGACATAATTAATATTTGTTCTACGT
This sequence comes from Odontocerum albicorne, assembly GCA_949825065.1. Taxonomy (NCBI): domain Eukaryota; kingdom Metazoa; phylum Arthropoda; class Insecta; order Trichoptera; family Odontoceridae; genus Odontocerum; species Odontocerum albicorne. The sequence goes on from OX463868.1 coordinate 14,023,067, forward strand.
GTTTTCGTATTTTTTGTCCTAAACCTCTAATTTTTCGAAATTTAAATATATTTATAAGTAAAAGGTGGAAATTACATACTTTTCACCCAAAAAACTGACATTGACGCCCAAGATATCCGAATAAGTATACAAAATCACGACAGAATTATTATTTGTTCTACGTGTTTTCGTATTTTTCGCCCTAAACCTCTAATTTTTCGAAATTTCAATATTTCATGTCAATATTCAAAAGAAATGGACGACAAGTTCATACTTTTCACTCATAAAACTAGCAATGACGACGAAGGTATCTGAATACATGTAAAAAACTACGATAGAATTATTATTTGTTCTACGTGTTTTCGAAAGATCATACTTTTCACTCATAAAACTAGCAATGACGACAAAGGTATCAAAATATATGTTCAAAATCATGACATAATTAATACTTGTTCTACGTGTTTTCGTATTTTTTGTTCTATTCCTTAATTTTTTTGAATTTCTATATTTTGCATGAATATTTATAAGTAAAAGGCGGAAATTTCATACTTTTCACCAATAAAATTCGCAATTAAGATAAAGATATCCGAAAATATATACGAAATCACCCCAGAATTTTTGTTTGTTCTACGTGTTTTCGTATTTTTTGTCCTAAACCTCAAATTTTTCGAAATTTGAATATTTCATGTCAATATTTACGAGTAAAAGAAATAGACGGTAAGTTCATAATTTTCACTCATAAAACTAGCAATGACGACCAAGGTATTTCATACATAAATGTTCAAAATCATGATATAATTAATATTTGTTCTGCGTGTTTATGTATTTTTTGTTCTCATCCTCAATCCCGCAAAGGATTTCAATATTTTGCATGAATATTTCTTAGTAAAAGGCGGAAATTTCATACCTTTCACACATAAAACTTGCAATGAAGATCAAGATATCCGAATATATGTACAAAATCACCACAGAATTATTGTTAGTTCTACGTGTTTTCGTATTTTTGGTCCTAAACCTCTAATTTTTCGAAATTTCAATATTTATAAGTAAAAGGTGGAAATTACATACTTTTCACTCAAAAAACTGCCATTGACGCCCAAGATATCCGAATAAGTGTACAAAATCACGACACAATTATTATTTGTTCTACGTGTTTTCGTATTTTTCGCCCTAAACCTCTAATTTTTCGAAATTTCAATATTTCATGTCAATATTCAAAAGAAATGGACGACAAGTTCATACTTTTCACTCATAAAACTAGCAATGACGACGAAGTTATCTGAATACATGTAAAAAACTACGATAGAATTATTATTTGTTCTACGTGTTTTCGTATTTTTTGTCCTAACCTCTAATTTATCGAAATTTTACGACATTTTACGTCAGTATTTAAAAGAAATGTACGGAAAACTCATACTTTTCACTCATAAAACTAGCAATGACGACCAAGATATTAAAATATATGTTCAAAATCATGACATAATTAATATTTGTTCTACGTGTTTTCGTATTTTTGGTTCTACAGCTCTAATTTTTCGAAATTTCAATATTTTACGTCAATATTTAAAAGAAATGTACGGCAAGTTCATACTTTTCATTCATAAAACAAGCAATGACGACACACGTATCACAATATATGTTCAAAATCATGACATACTTAAAACTTGTTCTACGTGTTTTCGTTTTTTTTGTTCTAACTCTTAATTTTTGGAATTTCTATATTTTGCATGAATATTTATTAGTAAAAGGCGGAAATTTCATACTTTTCACCAAGAAATTTCCCACTTTTCACCCATAAAACTGGCAGTGAAGAACCAGATATCCGAATATATGTACAAAATCACCACATAATTATTGTTTGTTCTACGTGTTTTCGTATTTTTTGTCCTAAACCTCTAATTTTTCCAAATTTCAATATTTATAAGTAAAAGGTAGAAATTACATACTTTTCACCCAAAAAACTGGCATTGACGCCCAAGATATCCGAATAAATGTACAAAATCATGTATGAATTATTATTTGTTCTACACGTTTTCGTATTTTTTGTCCTACACCTCTAATTTTTATATTTTACGTCAATATTTAAGAGAAATGTACGGAAAGTTCATACTTTGCACTCATAAAACTAGCTATGACGACCAAGATATTAAACAAATGTTCAAAATCATGGCATAATTAATATTTGTTCTACGTGTTTTCGTATTTTTGGTCATTATCCTTAAGTTTTCTAAATATGAATATTTTGCATGAATATTAGTAAAAGGCGGAAATTTCACACTTTTCACCCATAAAACTAGCATTAAATATCAAGATATCCGAATAAATGTACAATTTCACGACAGAATTATTTTTTTGTCCTAATCCTTAATTTTTCGAAATTTCAATATTTTGTATGAATATTTATTAGTAAAAGGCGGAAATTTCACACTTTTCACCCATAAAACTGGCAAAGGAGATCAAGGTATCCGCATGTATGTACAAAATCACCACAGAATTATTGTTTGTTCTACGTGTTTTGGTATTTTTTGTTCCAAACCTCTAATTTTTCCAAATTTCAATATTTATAAGTAAAAGGTCGAAAGTACATACTTTTCACCCAAAAAACTGGCATTGGCGCCCAAGATATCCGAATAAATATACAAAATCATGACAGAATTATTTTATTTGTTCTACGTGTTTTCCTCTTTTTTGTCCTACACCTCTAACTTTTCGAAATTTCAAGATTTTACGTCAATATTTAAAAGAAATGTACGGAAAGTTCATACTTTTCTCTCATAAAACTAGCAATGACGACCAAGATATTAAAATAAATGTTCAAAATCATGGCATAATTAATATTTGTTCTACGTGTTTTCGTATTTTTGGTCATTATCCTTAAGTTTTCTAAATATGAATATTTTGCATGAATATTAGTAAAAGGCGGAAATTTCACACTTTTCACCCATAAAACTAGCATTAAATATCAAGATATCCGAATAAATCTACAATTTCACGACAGAATTATTATTTTGTCTGCTTGTTTTCCTATTTTTCATCCTAAACCTTTAATGTTTCGAAATTTCAATATTTTACGTCAATATTTATAAGTAAAAGGTGGAAATTACATACTCTTCACCCAAAAAACTGGCACTGACGTCCAAGATATCCTAAAAAATGTACAAACTCATGACAGAATTATTATTTGTTCTACGAGTATTCGTAGTTTTCGCCCGTAACTTCTTATTTTTCGAAATTTGAATATTTCTTGTCAATATTTAAAAGAAATGGACGGTAAGTTCATACTTTTCAGTCATAAAACTAGCAATGACGACTAAGGTATCAAAATATATGTTCAAAATCATGACATAACTAATATTTGTTCTACGCGTTTTCATATTTTTTGTCCTACACCTCTAATTTTTCGAAATTTCAATATTACATGTCAATATTTAAAAGAAATGGACGGTAAGTTCATACTTTTCACTCATAAAACTAGCAATGACGACTAAGGTATCAAAATATATGTTCAAAATCATGACATAAATAATATTTGTTCTACACGTTTTCATATTTTTTGTCCTACACCTCTAATTTTTCGAAATTTCAATATTACATGTCAATATTTAAAAGAAATGGACGCAAAGTTCATACTTTTCACTCATAAAACTAGCTATGATGACCAAGAGATTAAAATATTTTTTCAAAATCATGATATAATTAATATTTGTTCTACGTGTTTTCGTATTTTTGGTCCTAATCCTTAATTTTTCGAAATTTCAATATTTTGCATGAATATTTATTAAGTAAAAGGCGGAAATTTAACACTTTTCACCCATAAAACTGGCATTGAAGATCAATATATCCGAATATATGTACAAAATCACCACAGAATTATTGTTTGTTCTACGTGTTTTCGTATTTTTTTGTTTCAAACCTCTATTTTTTTCGAAATTTCAATATTTTTAAATAAAAGGACGAAATTACATACTTTTCACCCAAAAAAACTAGCATTGACGCTCAAGATATCCGAGTAAATGTACAAAACCACGACAGAATTATTATTTGTTTTCGTAGTTTTCGCCTTAAACCTCTAATTTTTCGAAATTTCAATATTTCATGTCGGTATTTAAAAGAACTGGACGGTAAGTTCATACTTTTCACTCATAAAACTAGCAATGACGACCAAGGTATCAAAATATATGTTCAAAATCATGACATAATTAATATTTGTTCTACGTGTTTTCGTATTTTTTGTTCTAATCCTTAATTTTTCGGAATTTCAATATTTTGCATGAATATAAGTAAATGGCGGAAATTTTATACTTTTCACCCATAAAACTAGCAATGAAGATCAAGAAGATATCCGAATATACTATATGTACAAAATCACCACAGAATAATTATATGTTCTACGTGTTTTCGTATTTTTGGTCTTAGACCTCTAATTTTTCGAAATTTTAATATATTACGTCAATATTTATAAGTAAAAGGTGGAAATTACATATTTTTCACCAAAAAACTGGCATTAATGCCCAAGATATCCGAATATATGTACAAAATCACGACAGAATTATTATTAGCTTTACTAGTTTTCGTATTTTTCGTCCCAAACCCTAATTTTTCAAAATTTCAATAACTTAAGAGAGATTATCTTGAATTAAATTCCACGTAACCATTTCCTAATCCTAAAAAAAATCGTTATCAAATGGAAAAAAGCAATGCATAAAATCAACTTTTCCTAGGAGCTAAGAAGTTTCACTTCTACTGCGCGAGACTCTCACACATCTGTTTTTTTTTTTAAAACAACTTGAATACAACAAAAATCAATTGTCGAACGTTGATTTTTGTTGTTTTCACTTAAAACATGTGGAACCCAAGCGCCGAACTTCTGGACTTTTCCCATTTATTTAAGATAGCGGTTTACAGTCGTGTGACTACAAGTCATCTGCTCAGCCAATTCTACGGGGGTTTGAAAGGGATCTTCATGAATAATATGGTTTAAGGGGTCCTCATCGAAGTCCACTGGTCGTCGGGAACGCTCCATGTATTTCAGGTAGAAATTACCCGTAATTGAAACGCAAAAACCATCGACGAGCTGTCCTTTCATACATGGCATCTTCACCGTACACTTCGCAAATATCGCGAGCAGCTTTTGCATCTTTATTCCCTCGATTGAACGCGAACAGAAGAAGGTGTCGAAAATGCTCACTTTCGTCTACTTGACATTCCATTTTGAAGGCTTGTAATCAAATAAAATAATATATATATATATAACGTAAAAGCAAACACAATATCTTGTAGAGCAGAAAATTTTCTTTCGAATGACGTATAATTTTTACCATTTTCTTTTACTTTTGTTAACACCCAATAAAAAAAATAGTTACAAGGAACCAAGAATACTTCAATCGAATGTATAAAAATGATGATACGATGGGGACGTAACGTCAGGGGATGAAGAACTGAGGGTATGAATGGAGGCAGCATTAAAGGGATGGGGCGGTTCGAGGGTGGCGAAGATTGGGGAAGAATCCGCGCTAACAGCGGGCGGCTTTTGAGTCTGATTCCTGCGACAGACAGCAAGGAATCAAATTTACCGTGGCTCGATCCCTGAACCGCGAGTCGGTTTTTATAATGTCATATCAACGTATCAAAATCTGAAACGATAACGATAGGCAATCTTTCTTGATCGAATATGATTGATCCATCCTTTGAACGAAATATGTATGTGGTCGTATTGATTTGTTGTGTCTAAACTGTTGCACTTCACTACACATATACACTACACTACACCTAACGCCGAATGTGTTAATATCACATATTGGAAGATCTATGTTAATAACTACGTATGTTAATATCACATATAAGAAGACAGCTTCGACGCTACTGGTACCAGAATGTACAGAGAATGAATTCTACAAGAATCCCATGCATAGCTCTGCATGGGGTGCCGCATGGACGGCGTCCACTGGGGAGACCCCCAAAACGATGGAAAGATAGCTGGAACTCACAAGAGGATAATCCTGCAATAACAGACTCTGGAGTCTACAGAAAGTTGAAGAAGAAGAAGAAGGAAGATCTATAAAGATTTCTTTGTAGTTCTAGCTGTAAATTTTCTAGCGGTAATTTTTTTGCGGTTTTCTTACCAAACATGGATTTGTGAACGTATACAGATGCGAGGAAGTACCTAATCGAATGACCGCAGCCACTACCTTCCTATCCTTACACTCAACTTACAGTACCCGGTGGTAAGTAATACACATCGGGCTTAAGAAAGAGACTGTCGACCATAATCGGCGAACTAATCAGGTAATCTCTGTCTACATTAACAGAGACGACGCTCTACAAAGCCGAAGTTGGCAGATTATGGCGGACAGTCTCTTTCTTAAGCCCGATGTGAATTAATTACCTCCAGGTACTGTATGTGTTTATATATTTATTTAGTAATATTATAAATCTGTCAATAATAGTGGGTTCAAATCCTGAGTTAGTGCGCCCTTAAAGAGATTTCGCTCTCTAAACAGCGCTATATAAGTTGCCTTTTTTGTTATTATTTTTTACATACTGCATACTGTTTTTTGCTTTATACCGCTTGAATAATTTTACAGCATATAAACCATAAATAAAAACTAATTCATATCTAAAACGGTATAAAAGTTAAACTCGTCGTTGCCGGGCCTCGTAGTCGAGGATCCCCTCGCCACTCCAACGTCAGTCTTGAACCGTTCTTCCACGTCGATCGTGTGATCTTCTGTGAGAAAACAGCCCGATCCTGGATGCGCACTCCCTCCCGCAAATGCCACATACATGTGGACCCTGCTGAGCCGCCTGGCCATGTTGACGCATGTTCGCAGCACGCTGACTGTTTCTCACACGTCTAGCCGCTGAAACACCTTCAGCTTGAGAACGGATGGCTCTCCATACTCCACGGTCCCGAGCCACCTGCTCCCAGTCCTCAGGCACCCCGCACAAAGTCAGCGAATCTCGCAGACCGTCCTTATACGAGTAGCTCTGTCTCTGCCTACCACTTCCCTGTATAAGACGCGTTTTAAGAGTCAATGATCGCCCATGCGTATCACATGCCCGGTCCACCGCAATTTCGCCTTTACAACCATATCCTCTTTAGGTTTACAGTTAGAGCGCTGCAGGACCAAAAAATTTGGGACATGATCACTCCAGTGAATCCGGAGAATTCGGCGAATGAAACGCTGGTTTCTACCATTTAAAGGCTTTGAATGTGCGTTCTACAAGGAACCCTTTAAAAGGTGCATTCTACAAGGCAGTCCCAGGTCCATAGAGAAGAGTGGGGAGGATAACAGCCTTGTAGACTGATATCTTTGTAGACTGGGAGATGTCTCTGCTATATAACACTGTGTCATTCAATTTAGCAACGCACTCCTGAAACTATCCTGAAAGTGAATCCATCAGAAATCAAACCTAAGGCTTTTACTTTCTTAAGCAGGTATTTTTTTTTTAACCTGGCGAGTTTATATCCATGTGGCAATCTCTTCCAACCAACCAGAAATATGTTTTTATAGGCCCTAAGTGTTAACCAGACTGGAATCCTATTTAAAAAAAATTGGGTTCCAGCGGGGATCGAACCCGCAACCTCCGGATCGGCAGACAAGTGTCTTACCACCAGGCCACGGAGGTCTGGTGGTAAGACACTTGTATTTCTCTAGGTATTCTGCTCTAGAGGCGTGAATTTTGGGCGTTTTTTTTTCAGACTTAATAAAATAAAACTATTTTTCGTGTACATTATTTTACACTTTGTTTATTGGCGATTTGAGAATGTGCAAAAAAAATTGAAAATTCAAGATGTTATCAGCTGTTGTCGTAAAAAAAAGAGGGTAAGCTGGTCGACATGATTGGGACCCTTTCATAAATTTGAAACAAAAATCATACACAGTTTCTTAATAAAAAATAATGTAGTTATAGTTGGAACCCACAAAAATTTTATCCTTTTTTCAAAGTTTTTTTTTTTTTATTAAATAGTAGAAATAATAGGTTTGAATTTTATCAAGGTAGGAACGATATAAAAATATTTATTTAAGTTTCATATCAAATTTGAAGGCAATCGGTTGGATGAAACTTGAGATTTTATGTCGACCAGGTCGAAAAAAGTAGTTTAAAGTTTTGAGATTTTTGTCCGAGTCATATCGGTGCGGGTAATTGCTGCCTCATTTATACTCGTAGCTTTAACTTCGGAAATATTGAGAATTTTAAAATTTCCTTTTGTGAACATATTCTTAAAGGTCTAAACTTTTATGAACATATTCCTAAAGGTGAAGAATATGCAAAAAAAAAAGGTTTTTTCAAAATTTCAAATATCCCCTTAATTTGAAAGCAGTCTATGATTTTAATTAAAAAATAATACTTATAACACATGTTATCTTTGTAAGGGACATGGCGTGATGGTAACGTAAATGTTTTTTACCTCGAGTTTAAGTAGGTAGAAGGGAGAGAGAGAGAGAGAGAGAGAGAGAGAGAGAGAGAGAGAGAGAGAGAGAGAGAAGAACTCAACTCGTAATTCCCGTCAAACTTTTCTTCCTGTCACGGTACCTGACAAGGCGCGAGACTCAAAGACCGGCACAGTAGGGCGGGGGGAACTAACAAAGAAGACGAAATCATTCGCAGCGGGACGTCCGATGAAGTCGTGTCTACCGAAACTGGGCGCATATACAAAAATCTTCAATCATAATGTTAAATACTCAAATCATCTAAGAAAAGGAACCCCTAAAAGATGTTTTGCTATTTTTTATACATTAACATATTTCTGTCTGATAATGTATGAATCATATTAAACTGGATATTTATTTATTATGTAACAAAAATAATTACAAATAAATAAATAAATACTCGTAGAGATTTATTGATAACAACATAATATATGCATATATACAGGCGGCCCTTAACATTCGCACAATTCGCTATTTCGCACATTTTTTTAAATTCATTTTTTTTTAGATTTCTGTCGATAATGCAAAAATAGTTCGCTTCCATGCAGTCGTTGATACTTTTTTGGAAGAACTATAATATATGGAACGCAATACACAATATTGGAGACTCGTGGGCTGAAATAAAAGAGTCAACAATGAAAGGTTCCTGGAAACAATTATACCCACAAATGACGAGTGATTTTATAAATTCTGAAGGCACTCCGGAAACTATCACAGATGAAATAGTTAGCCTAACGAATGAACTAAACTTGGACGTCAACAACGGAGATGTTAATGAGTTGATTGAATCTCACTCAGTACCTCTGTCAAATGAATACTTAATTGAGCGACAAGAGTTAAATGGAATACACAATGGAAGTGAGGAAGAAAAAGCTGATCAAATCGTCAAGACTTTGATAATCAAAAATATGAATGAAGCCTTCGTACATCTTGACTAATTTGTGACTATCATGGAAGAATGTGACGGAAGACCAATGGAGAACGTATATCTCGAGTACGTAGAGCGATTGAGAAAGACACAGCATGTTATAAAAAGGTGGTATTCAACTAACTCTTGACAAGTTTATAAAGAAAACACCTGAAAGCACTTAAACACGCCTCGTTAACTTAATTATGTATATTAATAAATAAATATTTTTATTGATAAATAAATATTTTAAAATACAATCTTTTTACATCCCTCTACTTTCGAACATTCAACATTCGCACACATTTTCAGGACCCAATTATGTGCGAAAGTCGAGGGCTGCCTGTAAATACATTCCGAAATCGCACATATATCTGAACACTTGGAAATAAGTTTTGCAATAATTTAGATATTTTTAATATAAGTATATATAGTATTCGCCAGAATATCACATCAATATTTAGAAATAGCTACTAACTTTGTGCTCTCCTTTATTAATATAAATAACGTAATATAAACAAAACATTAAGGACAATATTTTGCCTCTGGAGTTGAGTAACCCTGCATCAACATGTGGAATGTTTCCATTCTGCAAAGCAACTTGCATATCTTTCTACAAGTGAGCCCGTGTGTTTTCTATATCTCAAGATCTGTCCATAAAATTCTCTAAAAATCCAATTCTTCTTGTTCCATGTTAGCGTTGTTCCACTAAAAATAAATCTAAGTTCTTTACCACTATAAAACAAGTCTTCGACAACTACAAAAGTCTGCTTGGTGAAGTTTGGTAATATTTTGTGGTATACATACATATCATCATCATTCAGCCAGGGTCGATCCACTGCTGGATGAAGGTCTCCCAAAGTTGACTCCAAATAATTCGGTGTATTGCTCGTTGATGCCCTGTGATGCTGCCATTCTTCCTGTCTTCTTCTGGGCCTCTTTATGCCTCTTGGGTACCATTGGATTATTTCGGATGTGAAATGAAGTGGCAATGTCCTGCCCATTGCCACTTCATTCTTTTGCACACCTTTATAACGTCTTCTACCTTTGTTATATTGCGAATCCAGGTGTTTCGTTTACGGTATACATATATTGAACTTAAATATACATATATTGAACTTAAATATACATATTAATATTAAATAATTTTAAACAATGACTGTAATTTATTATTACTACTGCTTTTTGTATCTTCATGTTAGTTTAAGATAAAGTTTTGTATCATTTGTCAATAATTTGAAGTACTTGTATAACTTGTCACATGTTCATTTGTGTATAAAAGACACTGTTGTGTCGTTAATTAAATAAATAAAATAGGGATATATAAATTTAAGAGTGAAGCTATCAAAAGGTCTGGACTTTTTTTATAACGTCTTTCGGTCGAGATACGCCCCACCAATATAGGGCGAGCCTGGCTGCGAGGATATTATATGTATTCAGTTCTCACCTTTGTAAAAATTTAAAAACACAAATACCACACCAAATTAACTGTCTGCAAAAAAAGAGATAAGCTGACTGGAGTCCAAATTGTATCAAAATATAATCACTAATGGAAAATGATGTTCACACATATCATACAAACCACAATACAAAATATAATCACTAATGGAAAATGATGTTCACACATATCATACAAACCACAATACAAAATATAATCACTAATGGAAAATATTGTTCACACATATCATACAAACCACAATACAAAATATAATCACTAATGGAAAATGTTGTTCACACATATCATACAAACCACAATACAAAATATAATCACTAAAGGAAAATGTTGTTCACACATATCATACAAACCACAATACAAAATATAATCACTAATGGAAAATGATGTTCACACATATCATACAAACCACAATACAAAATATAATCACTTATGGAAAATGTTGTTCACACATATTAGACAAACCACAATACAAAATAAAATCACTAATGGAAAATGTTGTTCACACATATCATACAAACCACAATACAAAATGTAATCACTAATGGAAAATGATGTTCACACATATCATACAAACCACAATACAAAATATAATCACTAATGGAAAATGTTGTTCACACATATCATACAAACCACAATACAAAATATAATCACTAATGATAAATGATGTTCACACATATCATACAAACCACAATACAAAATATGGAAAGAAATAAACAGTCATATATAGTAAAAAGGAAAAAAGTAACTAACTGTAGGTACTTGAGAAAATGTAGAATGGTTCCTGTGACATTTGAAATGTCATATCTCAAAGGGATGGGGTAAAATCGTTATTTTTTTTACAAATTGAATCGTTTTTTTATAAATCGAAAAGTTGTTTTTCTCTAAACTGACGTTTTAATTCCTAATTTTGTTTATACTGAATTTCTAATGTATTGTATGATTTGTATCTATCTTTAAATAGGCCAAGATCCACTATGAATTAATACTAATTATGAACATTTCATTTTATGTATAAAAACAATTTAAAATCCAATTATCGAATTCCCCATCCCTAGCCAATGCGGGCTAACGTAGTGACTTTTGACAAACGTCACCAAATATTATTTGATTTTAACAAACTGCCACATTTTTGCTAATTTGTAACAAGATGTATTAATTTGTCATTATTGTTAGTTTTATGTAATGTATTTACCTAAATAACTCGCTATTTATTAGAATCGCGGCTTATATTAAAGTTGATAAAATAATTAAAATTACTGAACGTCGTTATAAGGTTGTATTGGGGCAAATTTGTGAACTGTCACAGGGACCATACTACAATTTCTCAAGTATAACAGTCCAATCACAACAACAAAAAAATCATATCTACAGTTAACAATATACGAGTACAAGATAGGCTGAGCAAGAAATATATCTATCTGTTTTAATCCTAGCTCTGTACTTCTCATATTTTGGGGGATCGCTCGGTGACAGGTTTCCTAAATAAAGTAGACAGATATATGTATTAAGTATGTTAGTTGTTTATCAACCTTTTTCCACGGTTTCCAGATAATGGCCTCAAGAAGCAGGAAGGGTCCGCAGTAAGGATGTACTGCGCCCGTGATGGTAGCATGTCAGGTGCGAACACCCCTTTTCCTCTTGTCCAGGTGAGCCACCCTTATATTTAAAGTTACCCTTCATTTAATTTATTTTTATCAAGAATAAATATGACCAAAGTCATAAGTATTATTTCACCTCCCTCCCCAATACTAGGCGGAATAAATGCCTGTGTCTTTTGAGGGGAGTTGCAACTAAGTTTAATAGGTTTCGAACCGAGGATCTTCCGCACGGAAGTCCAACGCGTTACCACACGGCCATGCACCTGCTTTCATGAAAATTGCTCGTAAAATGTTATATTCTTACTTAATACATAAATACATTTAATACCGCCGTGTCCCTTGTGGGGTAGACAGAGATAACAGATCTCCAAACTTTATTATCCAAACACACCACTTTCACCTCCTCCACATGCATACACATAACATACATCTCGTCATGCACAATCTTATTTTTATTATTAATACATCTCACTTTACCTTCGTTCTAAATCTTGTCCACTTGGTTCAACTACGTTTTCTTCAATCTACCCTTTCCATGTACACCTTGCGAGGCTTGTACTATATACTCGCTCAGTCATCTAAGTCTCCACACGTCCAAACCATCTTAAAGCGCCTTCCTTCATCTTACTTAAAACATCCATTTTATCGTTCATACATTGACACTCCATAAATTTTACTTAGTACACGCATCTCCACAGTATTAATCTTATTCTTATCCTTCATTTTAATTTATTTTTTAATCTGGCGAGTTTATTGCCACGTGGCAATCTCTTCCAACCAACCAGAAAGATGTTTTAATGGGCCCTAAGTGAAAACCAGACCTGAATCCCTTTTTTTTTTTTAAATCTGGGTTCCTTCTTCTATTATGTCCAAGTTTCATTTCCATACATCAAGGTGGGCACCAGCACTTTATTATGAATGATCATTTTTGCTACTGTGAATGTTGCGTAGTTGTTGAATTATACTCGTATATTACGTTAAGTGCTCCGTTTACCTTGTTCCGTGTCGCTACTTTATCCATACGTTCATTTATGATTTCTGATTCCGCCCTTTGTTATACATTGACACTCCACAAAGTAACTATTATTTATTATCATTTTTCCTACTGTTGATATAGCGAGGTTGTTATATATAACATTAAGTGCTCCGTCTACCTTTTCTGTTCCCTGTCGCTACCCTTCTTCCAATGTCCCTTACAACTCCCCCAGCACACGTTAACATACTGCCCACGTAAACATACATTCACGGGAACGGTGCGATGGTATGTATATTATTTACACTAAATGCAACTTTATGTCATATCAGTATAACATACATAGATGACACCATAAACGTTCCAAGTCGATAATACAGTATCCTACACTTCATTTGTTATCATTGGGAACAGAAATATACCACAAAGCTGTATACAATGTGCATATGAACTCTATGTCCATTATAATGGACTCCAGGTCTGAAGAGGTGAAAACTCATTTCTTCATCTTAGATGGCACTGAACTGGTTGAACGTTAAAATAGACGCCAAATTCCCAAACTGTCTCAGTTGAATAATCTTCTAAACTGAAAATTTTCAGCGTCTTTCTGATCATGAACTAGCGCTAAGCTCAGACAGAGATTGTCTTTTGGCCTTTCCAGTTCACGGCTCCTCTTTTTTTACGCCGTCCTTTACTGTCCATGCAGTGAGACTCTGGAACCAGTCACCACAAACCAAAGTTGGACTCGCACCGTATTTGGCATGCATTAAGAATCGACTGAAAAAACTCTTAATTTCTAGTCACTAATATAACGTGTTTCATTCCTGATTTTTCTTCCCTCTCCCCCATCCCTCCCTTTCCCTTTGATTGATGATATCTCACTTTATATGAAAAGGAATGTTCGGGTGTTTGTCCGTCTTTGTGGGGTTTGTGGGCATATGCTCACGTATGTGTTTATGGATTTCGTGGGGATGGATTAGTCATTTGAATATTTTTTGCAACCATGTTTTTGCAACCTTGCTTAATTTATTTTTGTCTAATTGTTTGGAAGAGATTGCCGCCTGGCAATAAGCCCGCTAGATTGAACTTGCAATAAAAGAGTTAAATGAACAATAATTAATAATAAATACAATTTTGTATTGCAGTTGTCAAGGAAATGCGCAGCGCTATCCACACGACCCTCGACTTGTGAAAAGAGAGCCCACTGAGACTAATGAACAAGGTGAGAGAGGTCGTTGTATCCTTTTCTTAATTTTGTATTCAATAAAGTAATTTATAATAAATGGTCTTTCAAATTGACAGTTTTTTTTTTAATTCTATCTTTTTTGGAAAAATCTGTTTTAAATATAATAATAATAAAAAAACAGATGCGTGATACTCTCGCGCAGTAGAAGTGAAACTTCTTAGCATTTTATGCATTGCTTTTTTTCCATTAGTTAACGATTTTTATAATTTTTTATGATTAGGAAATGGTTATGTGGAATTTAATTCAAGAAAATCTCTCTAAATTAAATAAAAAAATATGTATTTTTTATTTTAATAATAAATGACAATAATTTTAAAAATAAGTAATAATTTTAATAATAATATCATACACTAAATAATATTAAATTTATATTTGAATATTTTTATGTTATTTTTTTATTATTAAATTAATTATTTTGTAAATAATTATTTAATTATTTATTTACTATTTTATTATTTTTATTATATTATTAATAATATTATTCTATTATATTATTAATTAATTATAATATAATAATAATAAAAGTATTAATATTATAATAACATATATACTCGTATTTGATATACTCGTACTATTATAATTATATATTAAATGTAAATTAAATATTAAATAAATATTAAAATAAATATTAAATAAAATAAAATATTTAATATAAAATAAAATTAATAATTATTAAATATATTAAAATATAAATAATATATAACAAAAAATATTTTTGTATTTTTAATAATAAATAATAATAATGTTAATAATAAATAATAATTTTAATTATAATATAATGCACTTAATATTAATTATTATTAATAATAAATATTTATTAATAGATAAATATTTGATAAGAATAATATTTTTTATTTATTTATTTATTTATTATTACACATGACAAGAAATATACACAATTTGAGAAAAAAACAACAGGTAATTTGATTTGGACGTATAATTTTAATGGATCTGGGTTTGTTGCCTTTCATTTGTCGTATCCCCAGTAAACTAGGCTTTTGCCTGTATCTCACTGAGGATATTTAGCATGAAAAAATAAATCGATACTTCTTTCCGATTTTTGATAACACAAAAAAACCCCGTTGCACGCTCTCATCAACCTGACAAACAGTGACACTCAACTACAACTGGAAACATCTTGCGAAACTCAACTCCTCACATATAATACACCGTTTCACTTTTCGTGACGTTCAGGCCAATTTGCCCTACCGCGCCTATAGAAATTTCCTTGAAAAAAAAATACAAGGTGGAGGTTCACCTTTCTATGAACCATATTAAAATGCAAAGAAAGATCCTCTTGCAGTAAAATAAGCCGCGAAGTGGATCTTCCTTAACCCCCTTAGATGGGGGACAGAGTCTGTGGAAGAAATAATGTCGCCCCTTATTCAATATTAAATAAAAGAGCCGACAGTGACAGCCAAATCACGTACTATATATATGTTATAATATAGAAAAAATACTTTGCTCACGATTTGAAAATTTTCAAAAAAAATACTTCACTCTACTACCTTGATCAAAAAGATTTAGGACTTTATTCATAAAATAGAAAATACAAGTTTATTCATCAAAATCGATATGGTCTCCTTCAAAGTACTCCCCATCGACTGCAACGCCCTTACGCCAGCGCTTGATCCAATCCTCGAAACACCGCTGGTACTCAATTTTCGGTATGTCCATCAGAGCCGTCTTCGATTTTTTCATGACATCCTCTCAGGTGCTGTAACGCGTTCCTCGAAGCGGTTTTTTAAGTCGGTTGAACAGGAAAAAGTCGCAGGGAGCCAGATCAGGTAAATTCGAAGACTGCTGGATAGTATTCGAGTTGTTTTTGGTCAAAAACTCATGGAAATCATGTCTTTCGCGATTTCAACGCGGTCCTTTTTTTGCATGAAATTGAGGTGTTTCGGCACCAGTTTTGCAGCGACACGTCTGAGGCCCAAATCACTAACTAAAATGTCTTGAGTGGATCCATAAGCGATGTTAAAGTCCTTGCCAGCTCTCTGATGGTCAATTTGCGGTTTTCAACCAACATTTCTTTGATTTTATCGATGTTTTCATCAATTTTCGACTGCCACTGCGTTCGTCATCCTCGACCGACCGAAGCGTTCGTGCTACCGAAAAACACTTCTCCAACATTTCCAAGGTCTGCGGACCGTTAAATCCGTTTTTCACACAAAATTTATTGCAAACTCGTTGATGCACTTTTCAAACTTGTAAAAAATCGAAAACACGCACAAAGGTAGATGTACTCAGTACAGCGTAACTTTTACAAATGTCAAACTATGACGCTGAAATTCGAAGGGAAGTGTCAATGATAGATGTGGTAACCTAACAAAAAAAAAAAGAATTCCAATCGGGTGACTGACAGCGCCACACGGTGGCCGGTACTAAAACTTTTTGATCAAGGTAGTATGACTGTACACAGTTAGAACAGGACCTAGACTCTCTAAGAAAGGTAATATAAAAATGATTATAGGAACCTATCCCGCGAGGGACAAGGTGTGTTGTGTAAATATCGTTGTCGTTGCTGGTTGATTATGTCATCTGTGAGGAAACAGTCGTTCTTCCACGTTGATTATGTCATCTGTGAGGAAACAGCCAGATCCCAGATGCGCATTCCCTCCCGCACATGTCACAATATGTGGAACCTTCTGAGTCGCATGAAAATACTGACTGTTTCTAGCACGTCTAGTCGTTGAGACGCCATCAACCCTGGAACCAACCTCCACGATCCTGAGCCATCTACTCGCAGTCCTCAAGAACCCCGCACAAAGTCAGCGACTCTCACAGACTGTCCATTATAGCGGACTATATTTATAAATATAACCATGCAAGGAATCACCCTCTGTTCAGTTTGGGGGGAATGCACCTTAACCCAAAAACACATATTACAGGTTTCCCAAAAATTGATTGTGAAAATAATCAATAAACTTCCTGCTCGGTATCCCACGGCGGAGCTTTTCAGAGAGTATCAGGTCCTGAACATAGCCAATTTACATCTCAAATCCATTCTCTGGCACTACCATCGAGAGGAGGGGAAGATGCAAACTCAGCAGACACACATGACACGCATGGCAACTAATGAAATGTTCACCATCCCTAAAGTTAAAACCTCTTTTGCCCAAAGGCAATATGCTTATTTGGCTCCCATTACATACAATGGCGTGCCGACTTCAATAAAAGTAAAGGTAGGAAAACCATTTAGACAGTCGATCGGAGCGTGGTTGTTATTGCGACAGGATTTTGAGTACTTGGGCTTTCGGTATGAATGACGAGTAGAAAGGATTTATGTGAGCTCGTGAGTGTGGGTCTCTTCTTGTTGTTTTAATTTTGGATGTTTTTGTATTTGTGTTTCTGTGTGTTTTTATTTTTTTCTTATTTTTTTTTTTGTTTTGAATTTGTTTTGATTTTTATTCTTATGATTGTGTGCGGTATATTGTGGGATGAATATTTTTGGTCTTTCTGGAGTGATAATGTGTGAGGAGTTGAGTTTCGCAAGATGTTTCCAGTTGTAGTTGAGTGTCACTGTTTGTCAGGTTGATGAGAGCGTGCAACGGGGTTTTTTTGTGTTATCAAAAATCGGAAAGAAGTATCGATTTATTTTTTCATGCTAAATATCCTCAGTGAGATACAGGCAAAAGCCTAGTTTACTGGGGATATGACAAATGAAAGGCAACAAACCCAGATCCATTAAAATTATATGTCCAAATCAAATTACCTGTTGTTTTTTCTCAAATTGTGTATATTTCTTGTCATGTGTAATAATAAAATAAAATAAAAATAATAATAAAAAATAAATAAGGTCACACCAAAGTGCTTCACACAAATTCATTTGACATTTGGGAGCGGTCGAGTCAACAAACGATGCCACTCTCAAAACTAACCAGAAAGCTACTTCTCTCACAGAATTTAAGTTTAAAATTTCGAGCATCTCAAATTCCAACTTGTCGGGTGCATAACATAATGTTATAATCTAGAAGTATGGAGTGGAGAGTTTC
This sequence comes from Odontocerum albicorne, assembly GCA_949825065.1. Taxonomy (NCBI): domain Eukaryota; kingdom Metazoa; phylum Arthropoda; class Insecta; order Trichoptera; family Odontoceridae; genus Odontocerum; species Odontocerum albicorne. The sequence continues at coordinate 14,041,656 of OX463868.1, forward strand.
AACTTATCTACAAAGAATTGCGGAATATAACTTCCCCCATCTTGTCAAATCCCTTGGTGACACAATAAAATTAACCAACACGTTTGCTCATCAGGAGACTCACTAGGTGACTGTAATAGTCACGTAGCGTGGCGCGAAGGGTGCAGTGTAGCCATCGCAATAGTATGGGGTGCGTTAGTTCGCTAGGATATGTCACCTAGCTCGCAGCGTAGCTCTAAGCACCAAGGGAGGCTCCTACCTGTGTGGCCGAGGCCTTGTAGTAACAGTATCATGGCTAAACACTCAGTCACGCGTGGTATAGAGATATTCAATCAACTGAGGGACACCAACTGAACGCCCGCTTGCTTACCGTGAACCATTTGATATTCACACTAACTCTACAAATTCAGATGTGCATGACCGCGCGGTAATGCTCTGGACTTCCGTGCAGAAGGCCATTGGTTCGAACCCCGCGCTGTGATTTTTTCCTCGAATGACACATTCATTTTTTCTGCAAAGTATTCTGGGATATAAGGATATCTATGACTTTGGTCATATTTATTCTTTCAAAAAGAGGGAAAAACCTGCCGATATGCTCCGATCGTTTAACTTCGGTGTGCTATTGGATCCAGTACAGCAGTGTGACTGGTTAGTTTGCTGGTATGCAGCGGCTCACTCAATTGAAAAGAACTCCACGCACAACTTTACTCTCCAATTGAATTGACGTTAAAATGGCGAGGGGATCTTCGACTACGAGAGCCGCCAACAACGACGATGACAAATCCATAAAATACTCATTCCAAACATTTCTCAGGCATATTCCGTAACGCCTTGCTTAACACCTTTCGTAATTTTAAACACATGAATGTTCTATCAAATAAGAAACACATTAAACATATTTATGATAATAATAAGCGCAAAGTGTTGAATTGACTATACTTGAGAAATTGTAGCATGGTACCTGTGACAGTTCACAAATTTGCCTCAATATAACCATGTAGCGACGTTCAGTAATTTTAATTATTTTATCAACTTTAATATAAGCCTCGATTCTAATAAATAGCGAGTTATTTAGGTAAATACATTACATAAAACTAACAATAATGACAAATTAATACATCTTGTTACAAATTAGTCAAAATGTGGCGGTTTGTTAAAATCAAATAAAATTTGGTGTCGTTTGTCAAAAGCCACTACGTTAGTCTGCATTGGCTAGGGATGGGGTATACGATAATTAGATTTTCGATTTTTTTATACATAAAATTAAATGTTCGTATTTAGTATTAATTCATAGTGGATCTTGGCCTATTTAAAGATAGATACAAATCATACAATACATTAGAAAGTCAGTATAATGAAAATTAGGAATTGAAACCATTTTTCGAATTATAAAAAAACGATTCGATTTGTAAACAAAAACGATTTTAACCCATCCTTTTGAGACATGACATTTCAAATGCCACAGGAACCATCCTACATTTTCTCAAGTATGAGTCCCTAACGCTAAACGGCCTCGAGCGCTTCAATTGTTGTACGCAAGGAGGGGCCCGCCCCTGACCGAAGTCAAGGCAGATTGGTGAAAAGTATTTGTAGAAGAGATATCGATGAACCATAGACTGCGCGCAATCACCTGCTATTATGTACGCGTGTCTGATTTGAATACAAAGCGCTAGATAAAGGGGGAAGTGTTTGGGTTCACTCTTCATTTTTATAAAATATTATATCATATTTGAATATTGATTTTGAGAGGTGTTGAAAGATTATGGCGTGAATAATAAATGTAACTTACCACGCTCTCGCATTACTATGTGGAGAAAATGAGAAAAACGTGGATGAAAAACTCGCTTAGATGTTTAACCCTTCCTTCCCTGTGATGTGTAACTAGTACACATTGCTTCTAAACACTTTAATATCTCTATACTTAGTTAACCCTTCCTTCCCTGTTATGTGTAACTAGTACACATTGCTTCTAAACACTTTAATATCTCTATACTTAGTTAACCTTTCCTTCCCTGTGATGTGTAACTAGTACACATTGCTTCTAAACCATTCAATATCTCTATACTTAGTTAACCCTTCCTTCCCTGTGATGTGTAACCAGTACACATTGCTTCTAAACACTTTAATATCTCTATACTTAGTTAAACCTTCCTTCCCTGTGATGTGTAACTAGTACACATTGCTTCTAAACACTTTAATATCTCTATAAATATAAGAAATACTGGGTTCAGATTTTAGGTATTCCTCCGTAATACGAAAAAATAATATTAATAATAATTAGCACTTATCGGCCACATCAGATATATTTTGTGAAAATCGGGAATAAATTCACCGATACAATCAAACGTGTACCAGTGTGTGACGTAGGTATATTCATTCTAAAAAACCGCTATGGGTGAGGAAGCGACGCTATTCACGTCTCACTCTCACTCTACTTCGATATATGGAAACGCAAGAAATATAATCTCAGTTCGTTTGCTTCTCTCGCTCAGTTGCTCGCGGGTTTTCGTTTGATGTGATCACTTCGTCCGTTTTGTGAACGTCGGCCGATGTTTTTGTCATGTTTTCAGCAATTAAATTTTAATCATTATCACTTTTGACTTCAAATTGAATTAATAAGCGATTGGCTATGAATATTCTTATTATTCCGATTTTTAAATCACTCATTTTTACATTTGTATTGAATACACAGCATCGTAACGCGCGGATTTTATTAGCATAAGAAGGGAAAGGTTAATATTATGAACGGTGCTAAGCAAGGCTGTGTGTTGTCTCCATTGTTGTTTAATTTATTTAATTGCACAATAACGTCATATATATTATGTTATTTGGATATTATTAAGGATGAATTATGAAATTGCGAAAAGCGTTCAGCAAGAAAGCATGATGTCACCTTGGTTGTTTAATTTATATGTAGATTCATGTGTGCGGAATCTAAAAGATGATGGTAGAGATGTAAGAATGAGGGAAGTAAATGTATGTGGACTTCTGTATGCAGATGATATGGTTATGTTTGCTAGGAATGGAGGAGATTTAAGGGATGTGATAAGTGAGCTATGTGAGAGATGTGTAGTGAAAGGGTTGGAGATGAATGTGGCAAAATCAAAGGTGAGTTAACTCAGAGAAACTTGAGCAGGTTGATGGGTTCTGTTATCTGGGCAGTATGTTAACGTGGGATGGGAGAGTTGAAAGGGATATTGAGAGAAGGGTAGCGACAGGAAACAAGGTAAATGGAGCATTTAATGTTATAGAAAGGGTCTTCCAAATTGAACGTTTTTTTCAATTCTTGGATAAAACACAGATGGCGTCGCGAACTTGCCTGGGTTTTGTGACATTTGAGAAGTGTAATATATGACATTTATAAAAATGGAGTAGTATACAATACAACAACGCGTTCAATTTGTTGAATTATTTTATGTATTGTAATCTCCGGAAACGGTTATGTTAATTGCCCACCAAGATCATGTGATCTGACACCGTTGGACTATTTTCTCTGAGGTTACGTGAAAAGCCAGGTCTATAAGAATGACCCTCGATCAATTCCTGAGCTGAAAGACGAAATTATTCGCGTTATTGGTGAATTAGAAACGCAATTATGCCAAAATGTCATCGAAATTTTTGTCAAAAGAGTGGACATCTGTGAAGCTGCAAGATGTGGACATTTGGTGGATATTGTTTATTTGTGTTTAAATGTCATACATTATACTTCAATGGCCAATAAAAAGTTTTTTGAAATCAAAGCAAATTGTGTGTTTAATTCAAGAATTTAAAAAATCGCTCAATTTGAAAGACCCTTTAGAACTTACCCGCCATGTGCTCTGTATCACGGACTGTCAGTTTTTAATGTAAAATTACTTTAGTATTTCTCGGTTAGATGTCGTTAGGATAATATTTTCATTGATTACTTCATTCAAAACATGCTGAATATATATTATTATGAAAGGTTATAGTTAAGCATATTTTTTGGTCATTATGTTTTTTTTACTATCGCAAAATGTACAGTAAAAAATAGAATTGAGAAAACGGCTATATTTGAAAGACCCTTTGCAACAACCGCGCAATATCAACAGTAGCAATGATGATAATACACAATAGTGTATTAGTGCCCACCTTGATGTTTGGAAGTGACTCTTGGACTTGGCGGAAGAAGTTTTTACGAAGATGCGAAAAAGTCGACAGAATGTAAAGGTTCCTTCGTTACCTGATCTTAAACCATTGCAGTATGTTCTGTAACTCTGATGTACGATGACACTTATAGTATTTAGGTTAAAAATTAATCGCATGCAAACGATTGAAATTTTTTGCAATGATAATGCAGGAAAGGTTGCAGTGGTGTGCTATAGTTGATGTAAATTAATTATCTTCCCCATAAAGGGGTAGGCAGTGCCACTAGCCCTCTTCCGCGCCCCTGACCATCAATAGGGGTCGCACTGCACTGTTCACTGAAAAAACGGTTCCCAAACTTTGAGAAATCGTTTCAAATTACTGAGATATCCAGAAATATATTGAATGTCACATTATTCGTGACGAGTATAATAAAAGACGCAAAATAAAGTACGGGAACAGGGCACTTGACATTGCTGCCATTGGAAAAGACTATGTTAGCGTATTTGCGATAGGCTATTCGTGACGAGTATAATAGAAGATGCAATATAAAATGGGGAAACAGGGCACTTGACATTGCTGCCATTGAAAGCGACTATGTAAGCCTATTAACGATAGGCTTTTCGTGACGAGTATAATAGAAGATGCAATATAAAGTCGGGGAACAGGGCACTTGACATTGCTGCCATTGGAAGTGACTATGTAAGCTTATTTGCAATAGGCTATTCGTGACGAGTATAATGGTGATATGCAATATAAAGTGGGGGAACAGGGGCTCTTGACATTGCTGCCATTGAAAGTGGCTATGTAAGCCTATTTGGGATAGGCTATGCGTGACGAGTATAATCGAAGATGCAATATAAAGTCGGGGAACAGGGCACTTGACATTTGCTGCCATTGAAAGCGACTATGTAAGCCTATTAACGATAGGCTTTTCGTGACGAGTATAATAGAAGATGCAATATAAAGTCGGGGAACAGGGCACTTGACATTGCTGCCATTGGAAGTGACTATGTAAGCTTATTTGCGATAGGCTATTCGTGACGAGTATAATGGAGATATGCAATATAAAGTGGGGGAACAGGGCTCTTGACATTGCTGCCATTGAAAGTGACTATGCAAGCCTATTTGCGATAGGCTATTCGTGACGAGTATAATAGAAGATGCAATATAAAGTAGAGGAACAGGGTACTTGACATTGTTGCCGTTGAAAGTGACTATGTAAGCCTATTTGCGCTAGGCTATTCGTGACGAGTATAATAGAAGATGCAATATAAAGTGGAGGAACAGGTCATTTGACATTGCTGCCATTGGAAGACTATGTAAGTATATTTGTGATAGGGATATCCTGTTGCATGCAGGGCATGAAACTTGTTTTTTAAGATCAAGTATTTTAAAGGCAGAAAAGAAAGTCAATGGGGAACTAAAACATATTATATGAACTCTAACTGGACAGTATCAAAATCTGCTAAGATGACAGTGAGCGGCGGCTGGCCCTGAGGTGCGCTGGTGCGCTGAGCACCAACGAAACGCTGAGCGAATATGAAATATCGCTGTCTCGCGGTTTACTGTACACTTTGCGATAGTAAAAAACATAATGACTAAAAAATACGCTTAACTATAACCTTTCATAATAATATATATTCAGCATGTTTTGAATGAAGTAATCAATGAAAATATTATCCTAACGACATCTAACCGAGATTTTAATACTAAAGTAATTTTACATTAAAAACTGACAATCAGTGATACAGAGCACATGGCGGGTGAGTTCTAAAGGGTCTTTCAAATTGAGCGATTTTTTTAATTCTTGAATAAAACACACAATTTGTTTTGATTTCAAAAAACTTTTTATTGGTCATTGAAGTATAATGTATGACATTTAAACACAAAAAAACAATATCCGCCAAATGTCCACTCTTTTGTCTAAATTTTCGATGATATTTTAACATAATTGCGGTTCTAACTCACCGATAACGCGAATAATTTCGTCCTTCAGCTCAGGAATTGATCGGGGGTCATCGTTATAGACCTGGCTTTTCACGTAACCCCAGAGAAAATAGTTCAACGGTGGCCAATTAACATCACCGTTTCCGGAGATTACAATACATAAAATAATTCAACAAATTGAACGCGTTGTTGTATTGTATACGACTCCATTTTTATAAATATCATACATTACACTTCTCAAATGTCACAAGGCCCAGGCTAGTTCGTGACACCATCTGTTTTTTATCTAAGAATTAAAAAAAACGCTCATTTTGAAAAATCCTTTACATAATATGTAAAGGGTAATATTATTGCAATATTAGGCAATATTATTGCCTGTCTAAATAAGTCCATATATCTGTATCTCGAATAGTTGCCAGGAGCATTAAACCATACCTTTCTAATCGGAGGACTCGTCGAGGACGTATGTTACATATTGTGGACAATGATTTTCAGTTCTTCGAGTTAGTTATTCGCCTTGCTGTCCTTTTAACGTGTTCCTCGCGGGAAGCACAAACGCCTGTGATCTGATCTGTAGCATTCTTTTGTGTATTTTACGTAATGTTTAGTTTATCTCCTTTATTTAATGAGTCTCCTTAAGAGTAATGACTATTATTTATTATCAGAAAATTACTTGAATGTCATGTTTACTTGGTGGTGTAATCAAATATCAGTGGTTCTAAACAAAATACGCGTTTAAACTTAGAAATTAAAAAAACGCCGAAATTGTGCCGCGCACAGGATACGTGGAATTTGATTTTTAACGCGGTGTACAGGTTAATTTTCAGTTTTTCGAGTTAGTTATTCGCCTTGCTGTCCTTTTAATAATGGACGTTTAATAAAGTTTGAAAAGAGGTACTCAGTAGAAACAAACAGTAACGTTAAACTACCCCGGGGGGTTTATAATATAGCTCGCGCTTTGTTGGCACAATCATGCAGTATGCTAGTGTTATGGGGGTGGGGTGCAACACTGTCAGATATCCTTCCATCATCATATTTAATTAAAAGTATGGAAGAAACATTAACATTATGTACCCCGACCCCGTGTTTTAATGTAAAAAATTAGATGTTCATTGATGCTCGGTCCCGTGTTTTCATGTTTCACGACCATAAGATTAAGTGCTTTAAAAAAAACAGATGTGTGAGAGTCTCGCGCGGTAGAAGTGAAACTTCGTAGCTCCTAGGGAAAGTTCATTTTATGCATTGCTTTTTTTCCAGTTAACGATTTTTATTATATTTTTTTTAGGATTAGGAAATAGTTATGTAGAATTTACAATAATTCAAGAAAATCTCTCTTAATTAAATAAAAATATATTGTGTTGTTTATAGTTAAGGCATTAACATTGTGGAGGTTTAAAGACATTGTAATTTATTTTTATCAAACACTGTTTATTCCACTTTTTTATGACGGTATAACCCTACCGGTTTCAAGGTGCACACCTCATCTTCAGGGGAGCGCAAACAAGTCTTGTTTGCGCTCCCCTGAAGATGAGGTGTGCACCTTGAAACCGGTAGGGTTATACCGTCATAAAAAAGTGGAATAAACAGTGTTTGATAAAAATAAATTACAATAAAAATATATTATTTTTTTAAATTTTAATAATAAATAATAATTTTAATGATAAATAATAATTTTAATAATAATAATATAATACACTTAATAATCTTAAATTTATATTTTTAAATATTAATTTTATTAATATTTTTTTGTTATTGTTAATTATTAAATTAATTATTTTTAAATAATTATTTAATTATTTATTTATTATTCTATTATTTTTATTATATTATTAATAATATTATTTTATTATTAATTAATTATAATATAATTATACGCCACCCATATGACACTAGAAGGCAGATCATTCCACACTACAGGACCAGCAACGGTATAAACTCAATCCTTATACTCCGCCCTATTGGATTGATTTGTAAGAATCAATTTATGGTATTAGACGAAAAATAAATCGACCTCAAAGTTCTACTTCTCTCTCAAAGAAACATCTCTCAGACACAGATTGGAAAGATACAATGGGGACATCCCATTAAGGGACTTGAATACAAAGAGACAATTTTTTTAAATCAATCCGTTTAGAAGTGGACCAATACGGCAATATTTCTGACTACCATATATCAGTCTAGCAGCTGCATTGAAAATAGACTGGAGTCTAGAAATTTCTGAATCAGACAAACTAAAATAAACAGAGTTACAACAATCCAGACCCGACACAACAAATTAATTAATAATATATTATTTATAGTTAAGCCATTAATATTGCGAAAGTTTAACCCTTCCCTTACGGTGATAAAAATGAAATGCGTGTTCCGGTGTTGGGTAGTGAGTACGCGATCAAAAATTAGCGATTTTAAATCGGAAAAATAAGAACATTCATAGATAATCCCCTTAATTAATTATAATTGAAGTTAAAAATTATAATAATTGAGATTTATTTGCTGAAAACATTAAAAAACCATCTGGCAACGCTCACGGAACGGGCGTAGATCTAGTCTCGTTGCCAGCTCAACAGCTACTGCGGCGCGGCAGGGTTGGTGGCTAACTCGGGCGTGTCTTACACTTGCGAGGTTGAGACAATTGCGCTCCTCGCTATTCAGTGACGTATGCAAAAGTGAGATGCGAATATAGTGTCGCGCTTCCCGCATACTTTTCACCTATCGTCAAGACCCAAGATCGAGGCACTCACAGCGTTTAAATGCGAATTTGTTTCCGATATTCACGAAATACTTACGATGTAGTCGATAAATTCTGATTATTATTAATATTATTTTTTAAATATATTATGGAGGAATACCTAAAATCTTAACCTTGTATTTATAATATTTATAGAGATATTAATGGTTATTAGAAGCAACGTGTAGAAGATACCCAACACAGGGAAGGAAAGGTTAAAAACATTGTAATTTGTTTTATCAAACACTGTTTATTCTACTTTTTGTAACGGTATAACCCTACCAGTTGCAACGTTTTCACCTCATCTTCAAGGGAGCACAAAAAGTCTTGTTTATGCTCCCCTGATGATGAGGTGAAAGCCTTGAAACCGGTATGGTTATACCGTTACAAAAAGTGGAATAAACAGTGCTTGATAAAACAAGTCATAAAACCTGGCGGTAAGTAATACACATTGGGCTTAAGAAAGAGACTGTCGGCCATAATCGGCTAACTTCGGCTTTGTAGAGCGTCGTCTCTGTCATTCATACACGTGTTCCGTCGCGATTTATCAGTCGTTGTCAAACGTTCTAAGGACAGAGACGAAGCTCTACAAAGCCTTGGATGTCTGTTAGACTGTTGAAACCAGTCAAATGAATAAAAGAGTCATAAAAGTTTATATATATACATGTGTAGAAAATGAATGATGATAGATTGACCTAGTGAAGTGATTCTCTATATCTACAAAAATAAGGATTTTAGTATAGTTTTGTATTTGCACTCTACGGTTTACTCAGAAATTTTTCTAGACTTCCGAAAAAGGGTTTCAATAAATAAATTCACGGCGAATTTCTCCGTTCTCCATTGTAGGAAAGCTTTCGCTCCACCCCTTCAATATAACAGGGCGTGGCTCTATTGAAATGGGGCGGGATGGTTTGTAAATCGAAATTAGGAAAACGTACTGAAGCCACTTGTTCATAAAACAATTATATTAGAGATGCGAACAGAAAGGGGATGCTGCGAGGTATATTAGTGTATGTATTTATTTGACTGCTTTCACTTATTTTCCACGTCCATATTTCGCTTTTATACATCAAGTTGATAGTATAAAAATGTTGTGGACTATCATCTTAGCAGATTTTGATACTGCCCGGTTGGAGTATATATGTTTTAGTGCCCCATTGACTACAGTGTTTCCTATCGCTACACACCGTTCCATATCCCTCTTAACTCTTCCATCATCTGAGAAAATACTGTTGGGGATTATCATCTTAGCAAATTTGGATACTGTCCTATACGAGTATATATTTTAGTGCCCCATTGACTATAGTGTTTCCTATCGCTACACACCGTTCCATATCCCTCTTAAATCTTCCATCATCTGAAAAAATACTGTTGTGGACTATCATCTTAGCAGATTTGGATACTGTCCTATACGAGTATATATTTTAGTGCCCCATTGACTATAGTGTTTCCTATCGCTACACACCGTTCCATATCCCTCTTAAATCTTCCATCATCTGAAAAAATACTGTTGTGGATTATCATCTTAGCAGATTTGGATACTGTCCTATACGAGTATATATTTTAGTGTCCCATTGACTATAGTGTTTCCTATCGCTACACACCGTTCCATATCCCTCTTAACTCTTCCATCACCTGAGAAAATACTGTTGTGGACTATAATCTTAGCAGATTTGGATAGTGTCCGGTTGGAGAATATATGTTTTAGTGCCCCATTGACTATAGTGTTTCCTATCGCTACACACCGTTCCATATCCCTCTTAACTCTTCCATCATCTGAGAAAATACTGTTGTGGATTATCATCTTAGCAGATTTGCATACTGTCCGGTTGGAGTATATATGTTTTAGTGCCCCATTGACTATAGTGTTTCCTATCGCTACACACCGTTCCATATCCCTCTTAACTCTTTCATCACCTGAGAAAATACTGTTGTGGACTGTCATAGCAGATTTTGATACTGCCCGGTTGGAGTATATATGTTTTAGTGCCCCATTGACTATAGTGTTTCCTATCGCTACACACCGTTCCATATCCCTCTTAACTCTTTCATCACCTGAGAAAATACTGTTGTGGACTGTCATCTTAGCAGATTTTGATACTGCCCGGTTGGAGTATATATGTTTTAGTGCCCCATTGACTATAGTGTTTCCTATCGCTACACACCGTTCCATATCCCTCTTAACTCTTCCATCACCTGAGAAAATACTGTTGTGGACTATCATCTTAGCAGATTTGGATAGTGTCCGGTTGGAGAATATATGTTTTAGTGCCCCATTGACTATAGTGTTTCCTATCGCTACACACCGTTCCATATCCCTCTTAACTCTTCCGTCATCTGAGAAAATACTGCTATGGGCTATCATCTTAGCAAATTTTGATACTACCCGGCTGGAGTATATATGTTTTAGTGCCCCATTAACTATATTGTTTCCTATCGCTACACACCGTTCCATATCCCTCTTAACTCTTCCATCACCTGAGAAAATACTGTTGTGGATTATCATCTTAGCAGATTTTTATACTGCCCGGTTGGAGTGTATATGTTTTAGTGCCCCATTGACTATTGTGTTTCCTATCGCTACACACCGTTCCATATTCCCCTTAACTCTTCCATCATCTGAGAAAATACTGTTGTGGACTATCATCTTAGCAAATTTTGATACTGCCCGGTTGGATTATATAAAGGGTCTTTCAAATTGAGTGATTTTTTAATTCAATTTTTTTTTTAATTATTGAATAAAACACACAATTTACTTTAATTTAAAAAGACTTTTCATTAGTCATTGAAGTATAATGTATGACATTTAAACACAAAAAAACCACCTCTTGCAGCTCCACAAAAGTCCACTCTTTTGTCAACATTTTCGATGACATTTTGGCATAATTGCGGTTCTAACTCACCGATAACGCGAATAATTTCGTCCTTCAGCTCAGGAATTGATCGGGGGTCATTCTTATAGACCTGGTTTTTCACGTAACCCCAGAGAAAATAGTCCAACCAAGTACGTCAAATTATCATCATTCATCTTGGTGGGCAATCAACATCACCGTTTCCGGAGATTACAATATATAAAATAATTCAACAAATTGAACGCGTTGTTGTATTGTATACGACTCCATTTTTATAAATGTCACATATTACACTTATCAAATGTCACAAGACCCAGGCAAGTTCGCGACGCCATCTATGTTTTATCCTAGAATTAAAAAACCCGCTCAATTTGAAAGCTCCTTTATAAAACTTTTGTGGACTATCATCATAGCAGATTTTGATACTGTCCGGTTAGATTATATACGTTTAAATGCACCATTGACTTTGTTTTCAATCGCTATACGGTACAATAACGATTGTCTACCTCTCAATATTAAAGATATGGGTGACGTGTGCAGCTTTAGGAACGTGTGCAGCTCTTAACTACACTTGAAGACAACCCTTTTTTTAAGATCTTATCAAAATTTATGATTGCATATGAACACTACACCTAAAGCAGAATAGGTATTGCTATCACATATCGGAAAATCTATAAAGATTTCATTGCAGTTCGTCTTCCTGCGATAAGTTTTCAGCCGTTTCCTTACCAAATATGTTTTTCTGAACGTATGCAGATGCGAGGAAGTATCTAATCTAATGGCCGCATCCACTACCTTCCTATCCTTACACGCAACTTATGTGTATATATGTAAATATTAATTTTTGTAATATTTTAAATCTGTCAATAATAGTGGGTTCAAATCCTTAGTTAGAGCGCTCTTGGGGAGAATTTTCTCTCTAAACTGCGCTAGATAAATCTTCCTTTTATTATTATTATTACTATTATGTTATCATCAGAGGCGGCTGGTCTGGAGATGCGTTGGTGCGCTGAGCCTGATAAATAATTCGCAATAATTAAATTATGTATTCGCAAACATGACTTCCAAAAACGTTAAACATTTGTATTGATTAAATATGTATAATAATACTGACAAATAGTACGAGAATTTTTATTTAAGTGAAATTTTAATTTTTTTTTTTTTTAATTGACCGGCCAAGTTTGTCACTACTATTGGAGCGATCTCCAATGCGCACCGGGCGGAAACGCTAATTCATATAGAGCAGACAGAGTACAGTAAACCGTGAGACAGCGATATGTCTTATTCGCTCAGCGTTTCGAGGTGCGTTGGTGCTCAGCGCACGAGGCCCAGCCGCCGCTGGTTATTATTATAAATGTCCACCTTCTCGCACTCACTTTTACACTAATTAGCAGACAAATATCCGAATGCATTGTCCAAAACTCCTTAAATATTTCATTAGTTCTTACATATTCTTACACTGCCTCTTTTCAAATAGTTATTAGCATAAATCCTCCTCTTTAGAGGAAGGAATGCCGAATTGACTATTAATAATTATTATGCATAAAATAGACGATGCAAGATTTCAGCGATTTTTTAACGTTTCTGAACTGTTTTAAAACAGTTCAAGAACATATAAATCAAGAGTCTTTCTACTGACTACTCCTAAAAATTCATTTTATATCGATTTCCTAAACAAAACGTCACATTTAACACAACAATACCGCCCCGACACATCAACTATACTTGAAAAATTATAGGATGATCCCTGTGACATTTGAAATGTCATGTCTCAAAGGGATGAGGTAAAATCGTTTTTTTTACAAATCGAATCGTTTTTTTATAAATCGAAAAATTATTTATCTCTAAACTGACGTTTTAATTCCTAATTTTCATTATACTGACTTTCTAATGTATTGTATGATTTGTATCTATCTTTAAATAGGCCAAGATCCACTATGGATTAATACTAGTTACGAACATTTAATTTTAGGTATAAAAATCGAAAATCCAATTATCGTATACCCCATCCCTAGCCAATGCAGACTAACGTAGTGACTTTTGACGAACGTCGCCAAATATTATTTGATTTTAACAAACTGCCACATTTTTGCTAATTTGTAACAAGATGTATTAATTTGTCATTATTGTTAGTTTTATGTAATGTATTTACCTAAATAACTCGCTATTTATTAGAATCGACGCTTATATTAAAGTTGATAAAATAAATAAAATTACTGAACGTCGTTACATGGTTATATTGAGGCCAATTTGTGAACTGTCACAGGTACCATACTACAATTTCTCAAGTATAGTCAATTCAACACTTTGCGCTTATTATTATCATATCTAAAATATGTTTTATGTCTTTTTTATTTGATAGAACATTCATGTGTTTAAAATTACGAAAGGTGTTAAGCAAGGCGTTACGGAATATGCCTGAGAAATGTTTGGAATGAGTATTTTATGGATTTGTCATCGTCGTTGTTGGCGGCTCTCGTAGTCGAAGATCCCCTCGCCATTTTAACGTCAATTCAATTGGAAAGCAAAGTTGTGCGTGGAGTTTTTTTCAATCGAGTGAGCCGCTGCATACCAGCAAACTAACCAGTCACGCTGCTGTACTGGATCCAATAGCACACCGAAGTTAAACGATCGGAGCACATCGGCAGGTTTTTTCCCCCTCTTTTTGAAGGAATAGATATGACCAAAGTCATAGATATCCTTATACCCCAGAATACTTTGCAGAAGTATAACATGCTAAATGACAAAACGATAAAATCTTCGTTGGCGGCTTTTATTATTTTTATTTAATAAAGTAATCTATAATATTGTATATACAATTGTCAATACACATTTATTACTTATCCCCGTTGCCCACACTACCCCACTAGCTGTGCTACTCCCCTTGAAAACAGCACAAGCATTTTTTCCGTCTAGTATTCGGGTGTATATAAGATAACTTATGATTTCGGTCATATCTATTATTTTAAAATTAAAAGGGAAAAACATGCTGGTGTACTATGATGGTCTCACTTCACTATGCCATTGGATTCAACATAACGGTATGACTGATGAGTTTGCTGGTGTGGAACGGCGCACTCACTTAAAGAGAAGAAAGGAACAAAAAAAAACAAAACTCCACGGCACAGCTTCGCTTTCCAACTTTATTGACGTTGTAATGGTGAGGGGATCTTTTACTACGAGGCCCAAAAACGATGATACTACACCTAAAGCCGATTGTGTTACTATCACATATCAGGATAACAAGTTCTACAAGACAGTGATCAGGTCCACTATACGACATGGAGCCGAGTGTTGGCCTCTTAAGATAAAAGGATAAAAGAGGAACAATTGCTTCATGTCACGGAGATGTGCGTGCTACGTTGGTAACTGGATGTCACTAGATTGGATAACATCTGCAATGAATGAACTCGTAGAACAATTAAAGTTGCGCAACTAGTAGTTAAAGCCCAGGAGTCACGACTACACTAGTATGGGCACGTGCAACGACGGGATGAAGGGTCTACGCTAAAGACAGTCACGAATTGGGAACTCGAAAACGAATTGGGAACTCGTTGTTGCTGCTTTGAAATGGCAATGAGCGGGTCACGTTGCAAGACAACGAAATTAAAGATAGTCACCCAGAGTCCTGAAATGGAGGCCATGGGATACGAGAAGTTCCTAATCCTATGACCGCAGCCACTATCTTTCTATTTTTACACTCAACGTATATAAGTTTTATTTTGTAATTATAGTAGATTCTGCTGTCTAAACAGCGCTATGTAAATTCTCGTTTCCTTATTAATGCCAGCTTCCAACTTATACTCGTATAAGACGCACATCATCGTTAACATGCTTTAAAAAGTTAATTAAAAAATAGTACACTTCTTTTCAGTGACAAAGCGTGTTTATTTTTCTATATGTATTAATAAACTTAGTTATAATGTACCTTATAATAATAGGATAAGTCTTCAAATGCTTCATAAAACTGCACACGCCACCCGTTTTTGATATATACCATTCTATGTAACAGGACTAACAATGGAAAAAGCTATCACACGAGGGTCATCCAGAAAGTAAAGTTACAACATTTATGTAGGATCGAAAAATGCTTGTATTTAATTGAAATTCACAGGATACTTCACAAATACTATACTCGTATATTAAACTATTTTTCAACGTAATCGCTGTCGAGATCGAGACATTTCTGTAGTCGGGGCACCAGCTTTTGTATGCCAGTGTCATAGACCTCCGCCGCCAGCTCTTTCAGACACTTCTTCACAGCTTCCTCGACCTCCTGATCGTTGGAAAATTGTTGGGGTGTAGTGACACACCCACGTCTCATCCCCCGTCACGATAGAGTCCAGAATAGCTTCTCCCTCCTGTGCAAAACGATCCAAAAATTCACGTGCGGCGGTCACGCGATTTTGACGGTGCTTCCGATGGATATTCGCGGCGATATTGTTCTGCAAAGTCAAAAAACTGATGACCGCGTGGGTCTCGCACGGACGAGAGTTGGCGGGAGCGCACGACGACCTCTCCATCAGAAGAATTTACTGTGACTGAACAAAATGGCCGACAAACACGCGGGACCAAACAAACTGACCATTAGGATCCCCCCTACACGCCAGGTGCACCAACTTTGAAACATAAAATTTCCCTCGGCCTCAGGAGCCCTTGTTACCTTAGTTTCTGGATGACCCTCGTAATATCCCACCCTATCGGATCATTTCAGAAGAATACATTTATTAGATGAAATGAAATCGACCTCGAAGGAGCATCTCTCAGACATAGGGAGGTCCATATTAGTGCTCCAGAAAACTAGGATACATATTCCGTATGATTTGAAATGTGCTCAGTGAAAATATTCTTAAAAGTATATACTTCGCCTTATGTCAGTCAGCACTTTCCTACGGTATATCAGTTTGGGGGGGATGCACCTTAAACAAAAACACATACGAGTATTGCAGGTTTCACAAAAATTGATTGTAAGCAGAGACACATGACACGCATGGCAACTAATCAAATGTTCACCATCCCTAGAGTTAAAACATATTTTGCCCAAAGGCAATATGCTTATTTGGCTCCCATGACATACAATGGCGTGCCGAATTCAATAACGGTAAAGGGAGGAAAACAATTTAGACAGTGGATCGGAGCGTGGTTGTTATTGCGACAGGAGTTCGAGTACTTGGGCTTACAAGAGGAATGACTTGTAGCAAAGGTTTGTGTAAACTCTTGAGAGTGGAGTTTTTTTTTATGATTATGTGCGGCATATTGTGAGATGAATGTTTTTGGTCTGTCTGGAGTGATGAAGTGTGAGGAGTTTGATTTCGCGTGATGTATACATATGCAATAGAGTGTCACTGTTTGTCAGGTTGATGGAAATGTGCAACGAGGTTTTACATAATCCAAAATCGGAAAGAAGTATCGATTTATTTTTTCATGATATATGTCCTCAGTGAGATACAGGCAAAAGCCTAGTTTACTGGGAACACGACGAATGAAAGGCAACCAGCCCAGATCCATTAATATTGTGTGTCCTAATTAAATCACTTGTTGTTTTTTCGCAAATTATGTATATTTCTTGTCATGTGTAAAATAGATGAATAAATAAAATAAAATATTAGGTGTTAACATAATATTATACAATAGTTTAAGCGGTCCTCATCGAAGTCCACAGGTCGTCCGGAACGCTCCATGTCTTTCAGGTCGAAATTACCGTATTTGAAACGCAAAAACGATCAACGATTTCAGTGTTGAGCCGCTGCATTTGCAGAATGTATAGCTCCGCGTTGACTGTCTGTGATTGCGTTCAAGTATCTCGTAGTTGATGACACCTTGCCAATCCCACCAGATGCAAATCATCGTCTTGCGCGGATGCAAACCTTGTTTCGCTATGGGCGTTGCTTGTTGACCATAACTCACCCATTCTTTCCGTTTCTTCATATTCACACAAAGGCACCATTTTCATCACCAGTAATGATGCGGTAAAAGAACCTTTGCATGTGGCCATGCGTAGCTCGATGACGCGCGAGCAAACCAGCAG
Organism: Odontocerum albicorne; assembly: GCA_949825065.1. Taxonomy (NCBI): domain Eukaryota; kingdom Metazoa; phylum Arthropoda; class Insecta; order Trichoptera; family Odontoceridae; genus Odontocerum; species Odontocerum albicorne. The sequence goes on from OX463868.1 coordinate 14,059,297, forward strand.
AAATTGTCGAACGTTGATTTATGTTGTTTGCACTCAAAACATGTGGAACCCAAGCGCCGAACTTCTAAACCAATCTCATTAATTTAAGATAGCGGTATACAGTTATGTGACTACAATTGTATTCATTTGCTCAGCCAATTCTACGGTGGTTTGAAGAAAATCTTCATGAATAATATGGTTTAAACGGTCCTCATCGAAGACCACTGGTCATCCGGAACGCTCCATATTTTTCAGGTCGAAATTACCGTCTTTGAAACGCAAAAAAACCATCAACGAGCTGTCCTTTCATTCATAGCATCTTCACCGTACACTTCGCAAATATCGCTAGCAGCTTTTGCATCTTTATTTCCTCGATTGAACGCGAACAGAAGGAGGTGTCGAAAATGCTCACTTTCGTCTACTTGACATTCCATTTTGAAGGCTTGAAATCAAATAAAATAATATATGTAACGTAAAAGCAAACACAATATCTTGTAGAGCAGAAAATTATCTTTCGAATGACGTATAACATTTACGATTTTGTTTTACTTTTGGTACTCATTTTTAAATTGAAAAAAAAACGGACACAACTTATGTTAACACCTACTATAATACTAGGTAAGTCCAGAAAGTAAGTGTACTGAATTTTTGTAGGTTACAATTTTTTTTATTTAAACAAAAAAATTATGTGGTTACCGTAGTACATATGTAAGCTATTTTTCGACATAGTCGCCATTCCTCTCAATGCAGGTGGTGAAGCGGGGTATCAACTTTTTGATGCCTTCCTCGAAGTAGTTTCCCGCCAACCCCTCCGTCCACTTCTCCACCTCCTCCTTTACCTCCTCGTCGGTTGAAAACCTTTTTCCACTCATGTGCAGCTTCAGGGAGGTAAAGAGATAGTAATCTGAAGGTGCTAGGTCAGGGGAATGCTCGGGATGGTTCAGGACATCCCATTTAAACGAGGCGAGCAGTTCCTTCGTGGCGTTGGCCGTGTGTGGTCTGGCATTATTGTGCAGCAGGCAGACTCCCTTTGTCAGCATGCCTCTCCTCTTGTTCTGAATCGCCCTCCGCAATTTTTTTAGGGTCTCACAGTATCTTGCAGAGTTGATGGTCTCCTCTTGAGGCATATATTAGATTAAAATTATGCCTTGACAGTCCCAAAACAATTTCGTCAATTTCGTCAGTCACAATTGAAGGTCTTCCGCTCCTCTGATCATCATGCACAGACGTACGACCGTTTTTAAACTCGCGACACCACTTGTACACACTCGTACGATTCATAGCTTTATCACCATATGCAGTTTTCACCTCATTATAAACCTCAACCGGAGGTTTCCCTTCCAAACGAGATAACGGATGACGCCCCGTATTTCGCACTTGGCGGGAGATTGGATTTACATTTTTCCCGAAACGTGTTGTCGCGTCGACATTTCTCAACGAACTGACCTCGAACCGGTCTCGTTGCGGAGGGGAAGGGTCAGGCTACACGAAAGTGTAGCCAACATGTCGAAAAATAAAATCCATCCGATCGTGAGAGCCTCAGTACACTTACTTTCTGGATACGCCTCGTAGATTCGAAGGATACAATAAAGGCATTCTAGACCTGAAAGCGTCCCCTATGTTGAGCGCTACAGACGGCCCTCTCTGAACCCGAGGGCGGGATGGATCGCGTGAATAAGTTAACAGCAGTGCTTAACATCTGATCCGAGTGGATGGAGCCTCCTGCACCCCTGCACCCCTACACCCCTAGGGACTCTTCCCGGATACTACGGAATACACGGGGCGGGGGCGGAGGTGGGGGCGTCTACAGTGGATTCCGACACAATATATCAGTTCATACTTTTTGATACATACATATTTCATTGACCCTTCCTTCCCTGTGATGTGTAACTAGTACACATTGCTTCTAAACACTTTAATATCTCTATAAATATTATAAATACTGGCTTCAGATTTTAGGTATTCCTTTGTAATACATTTACACATTGAATGGAAAAATAATATTAATAATAATTAGCACTTATCGGCCACATCAGAGATATTTCGTGAAAATCGGGAATAAATTCACCGATACAATCAAACGTGTGCCAGTGTGTGACTTAGGTATATTCATTAAAAAACCGCTATGGGTGAAGAAGCGACGCTATTCACGTTTCACTCTCACTTTACTTCGGTATATGGGAACGCAAGAAATAGACTCTCAGTTCACTCGCTTCTCTCGCTCAGTAGCTCGCGGGCTTTCGTTTCAGGTGGTCATTTCGCCCGTTTTGTGAACGTCGGCCGATGTTTTTTTTCTTCATGTTTTCAGCAATTTAATTTCAATAATTATCACTTTTGACTTCAAATTTAATAAATTTCAACGATTGGCTATGAATATTCTTATTTTTCCGCTTTTAAATTGCTCATATTTACATGTGTATTGATGTGTATTGAATACACAGCACCGGAACGCGCAGATTTTTTTTGGCACAGGATGGGAATGGTTAAGTAGAGTGCGTTCTTTTAAAGTAGCTGTATATATTTGTCCTTGTATTTTAATTATTATGTCCTCAGTGAGATACAGGCAAAAGCCTAGTTTACTGGGGACACGACAAATGAAAGGCAACCAACCCATATCCATTAATTTTGTGTGTCCTAATTAAATGACTTGTTGTTTCTTTCGCAAAATCTGTATATTTCTTGTCATGTGTAAAATAAATAAAATACATTCCATTGCATAATTTTAATCTCTTAATTTGAGAACAACCTGTACTAGAGCAGAGATTTGACGGATTGGTCCCCCCTAGCAGCATCCCTCTCCGAGATCCTCAAAACACCCCCCAAAGGACCGACAGAACAAAAACAATGAAACACAACATTACCTTCATCAAACAACCTTTTACCGTTCATGATTTATTTCTAGACGAATTAAACATTTATTTATAAAACTTCTGTTAGCGAAATTATTATTTGAAACAAAATCATCGCTGTACGAAATATTCACATTGGGCGTTGAAATGGAGTGATTACAGCGGAATGCAATGGAGTGATTACAGCGGAATGCAATGGAGTGATTAGAGCAGAATGCAATGGAGTGATTACAGCAAAATGCAATGGAGGGATTCCAACAGAATGCAATGGCGTGATTACAGCAAAATGCAATGGAATGATTAGAGCAGAATGCAATGGAGTGATTAGAGCAGAATGCAATGGAGTGATTACAGCAGAATGCAATGGAGTGAATAGAGCAGAATGCGATGGAGTGATTACAGCAGAATGCAATGGAGTGATTGGAGAAATATGCAATGGCGTGATTACAGCAGAATGCAATGGAGTAATTACAGCAGAATGCAATGGAGTGATTGCAGAATGATGCATTGGCTTGATTACAGCAGAATGCAATGGAGTGGTTAGAGCAGAATGCAATGGAGTGATTACAGCACAATGCAATGGAATGATTACAGCGGAATGCAATGGAGGAATTAGAACAGAATGCAATGGAGGGATTAGAGAAGAATGCAATCGAAGGATTACAACAGAAAGCAATGGAGTGATTAGAGCAGAATGGAATGGAGTGATTAGAGCAGAATTCAATTGAGTGATTAGAGCAGTATTCAATGGAGTGCTTAGAGCACAATGCAATGAAGTGCTTAGAGCAGAATGCAATGGAGTGATTACAGCAGAATGCAATAGAGTGATTAGAGCAAAATGCAATGGAGTGATTACAGCAGAATGCGATGGAGGGATTACAGCAGAATGCAATGAAATTTTGCTGAAGACTTTCAAATCATAAATACATCGAGTGCCTTATAATTGAACCAATATCGTTGACAAAGATTAAGAAATGCGTAGGCCGCGTAAGGTAATGTTGAAGATATCAACATCCGTGGCTTTATTTAAAAGAGACAGCCCGTAGTACATTGTGAGAGCACATGGCAGGTAAGTTCTACTTACCAATAATAGAACATTGTATTTTTTCTATTTTTATTGCTTCTTTCTAAAATGGATTATATTTTTATCGAAACGACTCGATTTACAATCGAAACGATTTACAATCGAAACGACTCCATTACTCATCCCGGCAACACGTCCCGCCCGGCCCCGGCCCCGGCCCACCAGGGACGCATTGCACATTTGGCAGCGGGGGATGTTGTGATAGCGCACCGCCTTCAGGAGTTAATATTTAAACACTCCCCAGGGGTGCTTCTCACAAATTAACTGTGTTTACATCATGCTTAATCCCTATTCTGTTGAAATCTCCCACCACCCCCCCCACCCATGATCTCCCCTCTATTATGATAAATTAATTTTGAACCTTATTGAAATATTCAATATGTTTGTTCATATTTTATTTTATTCACCTAGTATTATACTTATGACTTCAGTCATATTTATTGTTTCAAAAAGAAGATAGTTAACACTCTCTCATGGCGAGATCAAATACATGAGGTAGCCGAAGGATCTTCTTCAGCCTTCATTCCCTTAAAGTGTTGCAAAGATTCCTACCAACTACAACCAAAATTTTACTCGTACAATGTCTGCTCTTTCCGCTTCCGAACTATGCGGACGTCTGTTACTTGGATGTTACAGAGGAACAGCTGGACAAATTACAGCGTCTTCAAAATGTTTGTCTAAGATTTATTTTCAACCGACGTAAGTACGATCATATAACTTCATACCAGAAGGCATTGAACTGGTTGAATGTTAGAAATAGACGCTAAATTCACATACTGTCTCTATTGTGTTATATACTTAACTGTCCCGCCACCCCCTCTTATCTCGCCGAATATTTTCAGCGTCTTTCCAATCATGGATTAGCGCCACGCTCAAACAGAGATTGTCTATTGGCCTTTCCAGTTCACCGCTCCTCTTTTTTTACGTTGTCCTTTACTGTCCATGCAGTGAGACTCTGGAATCAGTTACAAACCAATATAAGACTCGCTCCGTCCTTGGCATGCTTTAAGTAGCGATAGAAAAACTCTTAATTTCTAGTCAGTAAAATAACGTGTTTCATTCCTGATTTTTCTTTTCCTTTCCTCTCCACCATCCCTTCCTTTCCTTTTGATTGATGATATCTCACTTTATATGAAAAATAATTTTCGAGTGATTGTCCGTCTTTGTGGGGTTCGTGGGCATGTGCTCACGTGTGTGTTCATGGATTTCGTAGGGATAGATACTCATTTAAATGATTTATGCGGCCATGTAACTTGCTTAATTTACTTTTGTATGGTTGGTTGGAAGAGATTGCCGCCTGGCAATAATTGTATTGTAATTATATTGTAATACAATTATTGTATTGTATTACAATATAATTACAATTGTATTGTAATTGCAATAAAAGTGTTAAATAAATAAAAATAAAAAGATATGTTAGTGTGCTCCGATCATCTCACTTAAGTGTCCATCGGATCAAGTACTTTGGTGTAACCAGTGAGTTTGTTAGTGTGGAACGCTCACTCACTAAAAATAAAACAAACTCCACGGCACAACTTCGCTCTCCAACTGAATTGATAATGGAATGGCGAGTTAATCTTCAAAGAACGAACGAAATTTTTTATACAATTCTTGGTTAGAGAAAGATGAATGGCTTGACACTTTATTTGCCAATATAGATAAACTAGGTTTGCGTTGAGGTGGACCTTTTTAGGAAGAGCTAAGAGGGATATCGAACAGCGTGTAGCGACAGTAAACAAAGTTGATGACGCACTAAAATACGAGTATATATACACAAACAGGACAGTATCAGAATCCGCTAAAATGATAGTACACAATAGTATATGATGTATAGGAGTGAAACAGTAAAAATAATAAATAAATGCTGTAGAAATGCATGCATCGGGAAGAAAATATGGGGTGACAATGTATGACATAATACGAAATGGTGTGATTAGGGATAAATATGAACTTAAGGTTGATGTATTGAAAAAAATATAAAAAACACGTTGAAATGGTTAGGACATGTATTATAAAGGGTCTTTCAAATTGAGCGGTTCTTTTAATTCTCGGATAAAACACAGATGGCGTCGCGAACTTCCTTAGATCTTGTGACATTTGAGAAGTGTAATATATGACATTTATAAAAATGGAGTCGTATACAATACAACAACGCGTTCAAATTGTTGAATCATTTTATGTATTGTAATCTCCGGAAACGGTGATGTTAATTGCCCACCAAGATCATGTGATCTGACACCGTTTGGACTATTTTCTCTGGGGTTACGTGAAAAGCCAGGTCTATAAGAATGACCCCCGATCAATTCCTGAGCTGAAGGACGAAATTATTCGCGTTATCGGCGAGTTAGAACCGCAATTATGCCAAAATATCATCTATTTTTTTGACAAAAGAGTGGACATCTGCGGAGCTGCAAGACGTGTACATTTGGTGGATATTGTTTTTTGTGTTTAAATGTCTTTCATTATAATTTAATGACCTATAAAAAGTTTTTTGAAATCAGAGCAAATTGTGTGTTTTATTCAAAAACTAAAATAAATCAATATTGTAAAATTTGAAAGACCCTTTAGAATGATTTGGACATGTATTGTAGAATGGATGAATAAAGTAAGACTAACAAAAAAGATATATAAGTGGAATTAGTGTGAGAGGGAGACGAAAGCAAGTATTTTTTTTTAATTTATTTATTTTACACATGACAAGAAATATACCGAATTTTCGAAAAAACAACAAGTCATTTAATTAGGACCCACAATTTTAATGGATCTGGGTTTGTTGACTTTCATTTGTCGTGTCCCCAGTAAACTAGGCTTTTGCCTGTATCTCACTGAGGAATGGACATAGTTGAATCAAGTTAATGATATTTTGAAAAAGGTAACATAGAAAGTCGGAAAAATATTAAGAGTTGTGTAAAAAGGTGTATGTTTGAATGTAGAAGAGGTTATGAATCTGGCGTTTTGCCCTCTCTGCCTACCACGACAGGGAAATGGCATGATGGTGTAGGGTACCCACGTCCCTAAAATATTGTCAACATGCAGGGTCAACGACCGATGAATCAACCTCTGGATATGTACAATTGTCACATACCAGAACGTCAACACTGTTTACACGAAAATAATATTTACATCGCATTCCAAGGTAGAAAGAGAACATATCACGCCGTCTCGCCGTTTCGACAATAAATATCCTACCCACTGTATTATCCGCAGCGCTTGCGACCACCTCAGCACGCGCAGGAGTGAGATCGAGATATACCGCGGACGGATTCACGCGTCCCGTTCTGAAATTCTATATATACCTACTTATCAATGAATAAAGGCACTTGTTATTATTCACTTGACCATTCATCGCTGTTTACTATTTATCGATTATTCACTCTCACTTTTATCGCATTCCTGAATTGACGTATTTTATTTTAAATACAAAACAAATCAAAATCATCACGACGTATCAAATTACGCATCCCGCTAAATTGATGACCCCGAACGAAGAGGAACACAGAATTCGACTAAAGCGAATACAGAGATGTCGACAACATCATTATCAGCACGTCCTACTAGGACACACGCTACAGCATGATGGTATTATGTAAGTAAAAAATTTTTAAAAACGGATAAATTCGCAACAGCCTCGACTCCCCTTCCAAAACGTTGCGGATCACTTAATAATGACGGTAAGCTGTATTATTTACAATACCGGTTGAATTCAGGGTTGCCACGCTTCCGGATTTAGTCAGGAAGTCCCGATTTAGAAACTGTAATCCCGGCTCCCGAGATATCAATATTGTTCCCGATTTGCGCAGTATTTTTTTAAAAAGAACTTGAATCGCTTTTAGACCAGATCGAAATCAAGACCTTTCCCAGTGTTGGACCTGTTTTAGAAGAATTCTGATTATTTTAAAGGATTTACTGAAATTGCTTTATCTAAGTAAATATTTGAAATATTGAGACGAGACTTTGTATATTTGTTTAAAATATTAGATGTTAACATAAGTCGTGTCCGTTTATTTTTTTTTTTTCAATTTAAAAATGAGCACCAAAAGTAAAACAAAACGGTAAAGAAAGAAAATTTTCTGTTCTACAAGATGTTTTGTTTGCTTTTACGTTACATACATATATTATTTTATTTGATTACAAGCCTTCAAAATGGAATGTCAAGTAGACGAAAGTAAGCATTTTCGACACCTCCTTCTGTTCGCGTTCAATCGAGGGAATAAAGCTGCTCGCGATATTTGCGAAGTATACGATGAAGATGCTATGAATGAAAGGACAGCTCGTCGAGGGATTTTGCGTTTTAAAGACGGCAATTTCGACCTGAAAGACATGGAGGTAATTTCAACCTGAGAGACACTCTTCAATTCGAGGTTCGAATCAACGAATTGAGAGATAAAAAATATTACAAATAAATATAAGTTGAATGTAAGGATAGGAAGATGGTGGCTGCGAGCATTGTATTAAGTAATTCTTCGTCTTCCCAGTGTCATGTCAGGTCCCCCCAGCGTTGACTATCACCTAAGAGTAGACATAATTGTCCCCGGCAGCCCGAAAAAGATCTCCAACGCCCCTTATGCCAGTCCAATCACGTATATTGCGGAGCCAGGAGATTTGCCTCCTGCCAACACCTCTTCGACTCTCTATTTTGCCTTGGATGATCAGATGCAGTAATTTGTACTTTGCTCCTCTAAGTACATGACCCAAGTAGGACACCTTTCGAATTTTAATATAAGTCAGCAACTCTCTATCAACTTTGGCTCTTTGAAGAACCCTCGTGTTGCTGACCATATCCGTCCAGGGTATCCGTAGCATTCTCCGGTGCATCCATATTTCGAATGCTTCCAGTCGGTTCATACTACTAACGTATTAAGTACATACATGTTCATAAAATCATTTTTGGTAAGAAAGCCGCAGAAAACTAACTAAGGGAAGACGAACTAAAAATAAACCTTTGTAGATCTTCTGATGTGTGATGGTAACACATTCGACTCTGACTTTTATTTCTGTATCAATGTTATGTTAGTTGCTCTTTTTCACTTTAAAATCCCACTTCGCTATTTTGGCGTTCATTTTTTCAATACTATAAAATCCCGGTACACTGTTTTGGTGTCCATTTTTATTACTATAATATCCCGATACTATGTTTTGGTGTCCATTTTCATTATAAAATCTCAATACACTGTTTTGGTGTCCATTTTAATTGCTATAATATCCCGATACACTTTTTTGGTGCTCATTTTCATTACTATAATATCCCGATACGCTGTTTTGGTGTCCATTTCTAATTACCATAAAATCCCTATACGCTGTTTTGGCGTCCATTTTCATTACTATAAAATCCCGGTACACTGTTTTGGTGCTCATTTTCATTACTATAATATCCCGATACGCTGTTTTGGTGTCCATTTCTAATTACCATAAAATCCCTATACGCTGTTTTGGCGTCCATTTTCATTACTATAAAATCCCGATACACTGTTTTGGTATTCATTTTCATTACTATTTTATCCCGATACGCTGTTTTGATGCTCATTTTCCTTACTATTAAATACCGATACTCTGTTTTAGTGTCCATTTTCATTATAAAATCCAATACACTGTTTTGGTATTCATTTTCATTACTATTTTATCCCGATACGCTGTTTTGATGCTCATTTTCATTACTATTAAATACCGATACTCTGTTTTAGTGTCCATTTTCATTATAAAATCCAATACACTGTTTTGGTATTCATTTTCATTACTATTTTATCCCGATACGCTGTTTTGATGCTCATTTTCATTACTATTAAATACCGATACTCTGTTTTAGTGTCCATTTTCATTATAAAATCCAATACACTGTTTTGGTATTCATTTTCATTATTATTTTATCCCGATACGCTGTTTTGATGCTCATTTTCCTTACTATTAAATACCGATACTCTGTTTTAGTGTCCATTTTCATTATAAAATCCAATACACTGTTTTGGTGTCCATTTTCATTACCATAAAATCCCGATACACTGTTTTGGTATTCATTTTCCTTACTATTAAATACCGATACACTGTTTTAGTGTCCATTTTCATTATAAAATCCAATACACTGTTTTGGTGTCCATTTTCATTACCATAAAATCCCGATACACTGTTTTAGTATTCATTTTCATTCATATTATATCCCGATACGCTGTTTTGGTGTCCATTTTCATTACTATAATATCCCGATATGCCGTTTTTGTGTCCTTATTTTATTACAAAAAATCCCGATACGCTGGTTTAGTTTTCCTTTTTTCATTACCATAAAATCTCGATACACTGTTTTGGTATCCATTTTTAATTATAATGTCCCGATACGCGGTTTTGGTGACCATTTTGCATTACTATAATATCCCGATACGCTGTTTTGGTGTCAATTTTTAATTACTACAATATCCCTATACGCTGTTTTGGTGACCATGTATCCTTACTATAAAATCCCGATACACTGTTTTGGTGATCATTTTTGTTACTATAATATCCCGATACGCTGTTTTGGTGACGATTTTTCATTACTATAAAATCCCGATACACTATTTTGATGATCATTTTTATTACTATAAAATCCCGATACACTGTTTTGATGATCATTTTTATTACTATAATATCCCGATAGTTTTGGTGTCTATTTTTCATTACCATAAAATCCCTATACGCTGTTTTGTTGTCCTTTTATATTACAAAAGATCCCGATACGCTGCTTTAGTTCTTCTTTTTTCATTACTATAAAATCCCGATACGCTACTTTTTCATTACAATAAAATCCCGTAACGCTGTTTCGTGAATCTGTCAGCCCTGCCTGGATTAGGGGGATTTGTTTTGTAACGCAGCCATCACCAAACAAAGGGTTAACGGGCTACAATATACTTCTAAATATAGCTGCGCTACCGGCTACATGTAGTACTGTGGAGCGGTTAGCTTACGCATTTAATTGCTCTTTCCCCCCTTTCAGATCCTCTCGCCACCTCTTTAAACAATGCGACCAATTTAATTATTAGTGGTTCTATGGGGCTTTCTCTGTACTAAATATAATCGGGACATTACTTTTTTGTTATTTGGAAACTTGTTTCATATTCGTCCGGTAGATGGCATTAGAATAAACAAAATCAAACGTGTTGAATACATATAAAAATATCTATTATCATCACGCTGTGTCCCTTGCGGAGTAGGCAGAAATAAAAGATCTCTAAACTTTTCTATCTACGCAGACAAGTTTCACCTCCACCACATATTTCACTTCTCTCGTATCCACATATTCCACTTCTGCCATGTACACACACACACATCATGATGCCTACTTATCGTTATAATCATCACTATCACGCCGTGTCCCTATCGGGGTAGGCAAAGAGAACAGATCTCCTCTTCGTTCCATTCTATCTCGTATCCACATATTCCACTTCTGCCATATACACACACATCATGATGCCTACTTATCGTTATAATCATCACTATCACGCCGTGTCCCTATCGGGGTAGGCAGAGAGAACAGATCTCCTCTTCGTTCCATTCTATCTCGTATCCACATATTCCACTTCTGCCATGTACACACACACATCATGATGCCTACTTATCGTTATAATCATCACTATCACGCCGTGTCCCTATCGGGGTAGGCAGAGAGAACAGATCTCCTCTTCGTTCCATTCTATCTCGTATCCACATATTCCACTTCTGCCATGTACACATACATCATGGTGCCTACTTATCGTTATCATCATATCATGTCCCTATCGGGGTTGACAGAGAGAACAGATCTCTATTTCAATGTATACTGACACATATTTGCTTCTGTCACGTTCATAAATCTTGTTATGCATAATTTTATTTAATATTAAACAATTTTATTGCAAATACAATCTGGCGGACTTCCAGCCAACCAAACAAACGTAAATGAAGCAAGTTACATGGTCGTAAAAAAACATTCAAATGACTATCCATCCCCACGAAATCCATAAACACATACGTGAGCATATGCCCATAAACCCCACAAAGACGGACAATCACCCGAACATTCCTTTTCATATAAAGTGAGATATCATCAATCAAAAGGAAAGGAAGGGATGGTGGAGAGGGAAGGAAAAAAATCAGGAATGAAACACGTTATATTATTGACTAGAAATTAAGAGTTTTTTCAGTCGCTTCTTAAAGCGCGCCAAGGACGGAGCGAGTCTTATATTGGTTTGTAACTGATTCCAGAGTCTCACTGCATGGACAGTAAAGGACGACGTAAAGAAAGAGGAGCGGGGAACTGGAAAGGCCAATAAACAATCACTGTTTGAGCTTAGCGCTAATCCATGATTGGAAAGACGCTGAAAATTTACAACGAGATAAGAGGGGTCGGCGGGGCAGTTAAGAATATTATACAATAGATACACGATGTGAATTTGGCGTCTATTTCTAACATTCAATCAGTTCAATGCCTTCTGGTATGAAGTTTTATGATCGTACTTTCGTAGGTTGAAAATTTATTTATTTATTTATTAATTTAATTAACGACACAACAGTGTCTTTATATACAAATGAACATGTGACAGGTTATACAAGTACTCGTACTTAAAATTATTGACAAATAATACAACTTTATCTTAAACTAACATGAAGATACAAAAAGCAGTAGTAATAATAAATTACAGTCATCGTTTTAAAATTATTTAATAATCTTTAAGAATTTTGTGGGAGTTTTATGGATATACGAGTATATTGAGATATAGAAAACACATGGCCTCATTAGTAGAACGAGATGCAAGTTAATTTGCAGAATTAAAAGCTTCATACATGTTGATGCAGGGTTACTCAACTCCAGAGGCAAAGTATTGTCCTTAATGTTTTGTTTATATTACGTTATTTATATTAATAAAGGAGAACACAAAGTTAGTAGCTATTTCTAAATATTGTTGTGATATTCTGGCGAATACTATATATACTTATATTAAAAATATCTAAATTGTTGCAAAACTCGTTTCCAAGTCTTGAAAATGAATCTTAGACAAATATTTTTAAGACGCTGTAATTTTTCCAGCTGTTCCTCTGTAACATCCAAGTAGCATACGTCCGCATAGTCCAGAATCGGAAAGAGCAGAGATTGTACGAGTAAAATTAATGTTTCAGTAGACAGAAATCTTTGCAACACTTTAAGGGAATGAAGGCTGAAGAAGATCCTTCGGCTTACCTCGTGTATTTGATCTCGCCATGAGAGAGTGTTATCTATTAGCACTCCTAGGTTTTTAACAGTTTTATGTAACGGTATGATAGAGCCATCAAGTAATATTGGAGGACATTTTAGGTAGCCTTTTAAAAATTCAGAACTCCTCAAAAACGACCGAGGCACTGGGATAGTTCGTCTTGATTTTGATCGAGTGTTTAAGTGTAAATATGATATTTTTTTATTTACAGATGGACTGCCAGTCGATCAACAAAAGCCAGCATCAAAACATAATTTAAAATCATCCATATTAGAAAATACAAGCAACGAAATAGTCCAGAATCAGAGAGAAAACACAGTTCACATGCAAGACATCAGATGCGACCCTCGCAATGCAGACTACCTCCAAAGCTGTGCAGAGCAAATCAGTCCGCATAGCTGCGACTACAAGAGGAACATCATCGCGCAGAAGACTGTCAGCTTGAAGATCCAAGAAACACTGACATACCAGAGTGGACCGATCATAAGCCAGCAGACAGCGTTTCAAAGAGAAAATCTGAACTTGCATCAGATATTTCTTCCAGGGTTTGCCCCGCGTGATATGATCACAGGGTTTCAACCGAGTTTCAGCAACAGCGGCACCAACAAACAAGATGGAACGAACAAAAACTTTTCTCATCACGAAGTATTTGGAAAACACTCTGGTAGTTTTATAACAGTTTTAAACAACGAACATACAGAATGCGTTAACAGATTTGTAGATAAACCTGAACAGTATTATATAGGACATGGTAGAGAGTTGAGGGAAAATGTAGGAGGAACAGAAACTGATGTTAAAACACCGTATTTCGATTATAGAGCCAATATGGAAAACAATACATATAACAAAGAAGTTTTAGAAGCTAGAAATAGCAGTAAGAAAGATGGCTGTAAATATGAAACAAACAACGATTTCGCTTCTGAATCTTGTAAAAGTTATAGCGCTAAAGACAATCCTATAGCTGCTATAAGCAGCACTAGAAACGATGTTCTGTACACTTCCAGTTTTGGTTCTTCCGAAATCAAACAGGATGGCAACAGCTCCGGATCCAGGCACAACGTCTTGGCAAGTCCTGGAAACTCTTGTATTGTATCGAGCACCGATGCTGCTGGTAGTCTGCGAGGTTACGATGACTCTGCAAGCTCTGTGAGAAACGATCTCGGAAGTTCTTCTAAAACTTCGTGGAATTCGAAACCAGGTATATTTATTGAATTCATTGCTCTCGCTTTCTGACTTTCGCTTTTATCTAGCATTCATCTTGTCTTATCCTGAATACGCTGAGATCAGTATTGCACTCTTAAGTTTTGTACTGCACTTGTTGAGTCCAATTCTGCACTTATTTTATTCGATATTACACTCGTTAAGTCCTGCCCTGCATTCATTGAATCCAATTCTACACTTTCTGTGTTCAATATTGCACTCATTAAGTCTGCACTCGTAGCGTCCAATTCTATACTTCCTGTGTTCAATATTGCACTCGTTAAGTCCTATCCTGCACTCGTAGCGTCCAATTCTAAACTTCCTGTGTTCAATATTACAATCATTAAGTCCTATCATGTACTCGTTGAGCTCTATTTTATACTTCCTGTGTTCAATATTGCACTCGTTAAGTCATATCACGTACTCGTTGAGTCCAATTCTATACTTCCTGTGTTCAATATTGCACTCGTTGAGTCCTATCCTGCACTCGTAGCGTCCAATTCTACACTTCCTATGTTCAATATTACACTAATTAAGTCCTATCATGTACGCGTTGAGTTCAATTTTATACTTCCTGTGTTCAATATTGGACTCGTTAAGTCCTATCATGTACTCGTTGAATTCTATTTTATACTTTCTATGTTCAATATTGGACTCGTTAAGTCCTATCATGTACTCGTTGAGTTCTATTTTATACTTTCTGTGTTCGATATTGGACTCGTTAAGTCCTATCATGTACTCGTTGAGTTCAATTTTATACTTCCTGTGTTCAATATTGGACTCGTTAAGTCCTATCATGTACTCGTTGAGTTCAATTTTATACCTCCTGTGTTCAATATTGGACTCGTTTAGTCCTATCCTACACTCGTAGCATCGAATTCTACACTTCCTGTGTTTAATATTGCACTCGTTAAGTCCTATCATGTACTCGTTGAGTGCAATTTTACACTTCCTGTGTTCAATATTGAACTCAATAGATTACTTGTAAAGTAATAGATGACTGTTTTCGAAATATATTATTTATTTGTTAAGTAATAGATTACTTGTTTAGCAATAGATTACTTGTACTTGTGTAGTATAGTGTATTCAAGATATATTGTATTATGACCTCAAGTGAAGTTAAATTATTATGTTATATTAAAAATAATGAATATAGAGTGTCATTGTTTTGATGATTCAGGTGCCAGCAGCAGGACAGAGGTGCTGGTCAGCTCTAGCAGCGGTGCCGGAGAACTGAGGACCTCACTGCAGCCCCGCGCAGACCTTGTCTCCACCACAGTGGCCGGTAAGTGCTTCGAGGACAGGCAGTGGTACGGTTAACTAGTCCAGGTGCCAGCGGTAGAACAGATGTGCTGGTCAGCTCTAGCAGCGGTGCCGGTGAACTGAGGACCTCGCTGCAGCCCCGCGCAGACCATGTCTCCACCACAGTGGTCGGTAAGTGCTTCGAGGACAGGCAGTGATACGGTTCACTAGTCCAGGTGCCAGCGGTAGAACAGATGTGCTGGTCAGCTCTAGCAGCGGTGCCGGTGAACTGAGGACCTCGCTGCAGCCCCGCGCAGACCTTGTCTCCACCACAGTGGCCGGTAAGTGCTTCGAGGACAGAAAGTGGTACGGCTAACTAGTCCAGGTGCCAGCGGTAGAACAGATGTGCTGGTCAGCTCTAGCAGCGGTGCCGGTGAACTGAAGACCTCGCTGCAGCCCCGCGCAGACCTTGTCTTCACCACAGTGGCCGGTAAGTGCTTCGAGGACAGGAAGAGGTACGGCTAACTAGTCCAGGGGCCAGCGGAAGGACAGAGGTGGTGGTCAGCTCTAGCAGTGGTGCCGGTGAACTGAGGACCTCGCTGCAGCCCCGCGCAGACCATGTCTCCACCACAGTGGCCGGTAAGTGCTTCGAGGACAGGAAGTGGTACGGCTAACTAGTTCAGGTGGCAGGACAGAGGTACTGGTCAGCTCTAGCAATGATGCCGGTGAACTGGAGGCCTCACTGTGCAGACCTGATGCAGAAAAAATCAACATCAAAGTTCTACTTCTCTCAAAGCAACGTCTTTCAGACACAGATTGGAAAGATACAATGGAGATATCCCATTTAGGGACTTGAATACAAAGAGACAAAGTTCGAATTCAATCCGTTCGCGACACTTTTTTCCAGTCTAAATAAATAACTCTGATTTCTGTAATTTCTAGGTACAGCATCAAGTAGCGGGAGTCAGGGACATGCGCAGACACAGCCTGGCGGTAGTGGCAGAAGAGGCGCTCTACAGCTGTGGCAATTCCTCGTGGCGCTCCTGGACGAGCCGGCCTCCTCGGGTGGTTGCATCGCTTGGACTGGCCGTGGTCTAGAGTTCAAACTACTCGAGCCAGAAGAGGTAACCCACACTAACCAGTAAAATACAGACAGGGCACTTAACATCCAGCTGTTTAAACTTAAGCGGGTATTTTACTCTAGAGGCGTGAATTTCGGGCGTTTTTACAGACTTAATAAAAAAAAATTTAAAACATTTTTCGTAAGCGTTTTTTTACAGATTGTTTATTGATGATTTGAGAATGTGCATAATTTTTTTTAATTCAAGATGTTATCAGCTGTTATATCTTATCGTAAAAAATAAAAAAAGAGTTTGAGCTGGTCGACATGATTGGAGCCTTTTTGTAAATTAAAAACAAAAATTATACACAGTTTCTTAATAAAAAATAATGTCGCTATAGTTTGTACCAAAAAAAACTTGTAAAAAGGCGATTGTTTAAAAAAAAAAAATTTTTTACCCTTTTTTTTCAAATATTTTATTTTTTTTAAAAATAGTAAAGAAAATAGTTTTTAATTTTTTCAAGGTAGGGACGATATAAAAGTTTTAATTCAAATTTCACATTCAATTTGAAGGCAATCGGTTGGATATAAATTGAGATTTTATGTCGACCAGGTCGAAAAAAGTAGTTTCGAGAAAAACGCATTTAAAGTTTTGAGATTATTGTCCGAATCAATACCAGTGCGGTGTAATTGCTACCTCATTTATAGTTATAACTTCGGAAATATTAAGAATTTTAAAATGTCCTTTTTATAACATATTGTTAAAGATCTAAACTTAAAAAATATGCAGTAGAAATACCCCTTTAAAGGGTAAGGGACATCCCGCAAGTAGGTATAGGTGACGTTTATCTTCACCCGATGTCCCACCTTCCCCACCTTCACGCTATTTTCTCTTCCCCACCTTCACGCTATTTCAGATGTCCCACCTTCACGCTATTTTTAAAACCCACTTAGAGGCCCAGTTGTCCACTTTGCCACATCCTTGGTCATCGTCAATACAATGTATTCAAAGAACTGGAGGACTCGTTGAAGGCATATTATCAACAGTCTATCAGAGATTCTCAATTATTCGAGAATGGAGGTGTTAAAACTTCAGAAATTGTAGCACGGGTCCTATGACGATTCACAAATTTGCCCCAATACAACCTTGCAACAACGTTCAGTAATTTTAATTATTTTATCAACTTTAATATAAGCCTCGATTCTAATAAATAGCGAGTTATTTAGGTAAATACATTACATAAAACTAACAATAATGACAAATTAATAGATCTTGTTACAAATTAGTAAAAATGTGGCAGTTTGTTAAAATCAAATAATATTTGGTGACATTCGTCAAAAGTCACTACGTTAGTCTGCATTGGCTAGGGATGGGGTATACGATAATTGGATTTTCGATTTTTTTATACCTTAAATTAAATGTTCGTAATTAGTATTAATTCATAGTGGATCTTGGCCTATTTAAAGATAGATACAAATCATACAATACATTAGGAAGTCAGTATAATGAAAATTAGGAATTAAAACGTCAGTTTAGAGAAAAACTATTTTTCGATTTATAAAAAAACTACTCGATTTGTAAAAAAAAAAAAAAAGATTTTATCCCATCCTTTTGAGACATAACGTTTAAAACGTCGCAGGACCCATCCTACATTTTCTGAAGTATAGTTCGCCTTGTTCTCGAGAAGGGGATCGTGCAGAATCTTACCTAACCTTACCCAACTTCCGGTAGAAGACGGCACTTTGAGAGGAGAAGAAGGCTAAAGTGATAGCGATTGTATCATGTTGTAGGTAGCCAGACGCTGGGGCGTGCAGAAGAACAGACCGGCCATGAACTACGACAAGCTGAGCCGTTCCTTACGCTACTACTATGAGAAGGGGATCATGCAGAAGGTGGCTGGTGAGACTATACGTTATTTACTTCTTTATAAAGATAGTTTTTAATTCAACAACTGATTCCCGTAGGTTCGTAATCGGTAGAATTGGTTTTAACCCTTCCTTGCCTGTGATGTGTAACTAGTACACATTGCTTCTAAACACTTTAATATCTCTATCTTCTTCTTGATGTGCCCTGTCAGGTCCCCCCGACGTTGGCAATCACTCTGGCGAAGGCTTCTCTGTCTTGCGCGACCCGGAACAGCTCCTCCACACGTCTCATTCCGGTCCAGTCTCTTATATTTCGCAGCCAAGACGTTTGCCTTCTACCTGGACCACGATGTCCCTCGATTTTCCCCATGAGTATTAATTGGAGTACACTATATTTATCTCCACGCAGAATGTGACCCAGATATGAGATCTTACGGACCTTAACATCTTTCAGCAGCTGTCTACTGCAGTCAGCTCTCCTCAAAACCACTGAATTACTGACCAGATCTGTCCATGGTATGCGAAGCATTCTCCTGTGCAACCACATTTCGAATGCTTCTAACCTATTCATAGTATGCACTTTCAGGGTCCAAGTCTCTGCGCCATACAACAGTACAGACCAGACGTAGCACCTCAACATTCTCTGCCTTAGTTTCAAATTCAAGTTATCATTGCAGAATATTGATCTCATTTGGTTGAATGAACTACGGGCTGCTTCGATCCTACACTTCACCTCCACATCCGGGTCCAGGTACTTAAACTGTTCCACCCTTTCCAAAGATTCACCGCCAAGTCTCAATGTTACATGGGAGTAATCGGTCCTGCTAAATGCCATCCATTTTGTCTTTTTTTTATTAATGTTCAGGCCTAATTCTTCTCCTGCATTATTAATGCTTATGAGGAGTTCCTGAAGATCTGCGATGTTATCAGCCAGAATGACAGTATCATCGGCATATCTTATATTATTGATATATTCGCCATTGATCTTCACTCCCCTTGTCGAGTTTTCTAGGGCTTTCCTAAAGACATAGTTAGAGTACATGTTAAAGAGCAATGGTGACAATATGCATCCCTGACGTACGCCTCTTCTAATTTCAATCTCCTCCGAGCGGGCGTTACCGACTTTAATTTCAGCCGTCTGGAATTGATAAAGATTTTTGATAAAGTTTCTATCCTTATCATCCACGTTACACTCCTCCAACATTTTCATTAATTCAGTGTGTTTGACTCTATCGAATGCCTTCTCATAGTCAATGAAACAGGCGAACACATCTTTCCGTCGGTCTCGACATTTTTGCAGGAGGATGTTCACTGCCATTAATGCTTCTCTCGTTCCAAAAGCATTTCTGAAACCAAATTGGGTTTTGTCGAGATCTTGTTCGCATTTGTTCCTTATTCGAGCATGGATAATTTTAAGGAACAGTTTCAGCACGTGACTTATCAGGCTTATCAAACGGTAATCGCTGCATTTCTTGGGGTGCTGTTTTTTGGGTAGAGTTATAAAAGTTGATTTTAACCAATCGTGGGGGATTACCCCTGTGTCGTAAATCTTATTGAACAGCCTCAGGAGACGATCCACATTTTCCCCATCAATGAGCTTCACTATCTCCACAGGAATTTCGTCTGGGCCACAGGCTTTCCTATTTTTAGATGTTTTTATTGCGTGAAGTAACTCTGATCGCAAAATTGGTGGTCCCTCTTGGGGTTCACCATTTCCATTTCCAGTATCAGGTCTCTGATCGTCAAAAAGGTTTCGAATATAATCTTCCCAGGCCTTAAGGATGTCTTCCTCGTCTAATATAAGTTTGTTATTGTTGTCGACCAAGCAACTAGGCGCTGATCTTTTCGTTCTGTTTGACATCTCCTTAAGTTTCTTGTGGACCTCGAAAGAGTTATGCTGCCGATCTAGAGCTTCCAATTCTTCACATTCTCGTTTCATCCACTCTTCTTTAGCCTTTTTAATTTCTCCTCTGATGGTACGTTGTAAATTTTTATATCCCGTAGGATTGTTTTTCAGTAATCTTCTCTCCTCCATGAGTTCCAGAATGTGGTCCGTCATCCAGATTTGTCTTCTTGGTACAATGTTGGACACCAACTTGCTTTTACATACACTGTTTATTTGTTCTTTCAGACACTTCCACTGGTCCTCCACAGTCATGTCATTGTAATTATGTGCAGTTTGACTCAATTCATTGTTAAGATCCCTTGCAAACACATTTTTAAAAGAAGGACAATCCAACTTACTGAGATCAATCTTTTTTGAGGTCTTCTGCTTGACCAAGGTTTTGAGCCTTAGGGACATATCTGCTACAAGGGGATTGTGGTCAGACCCTATGTCTGCGCCTGGATATGTTGATACTCTTTTTATGCAATTTCTGAATCTATTGTCTATAAGAATGTAATCTATCTGATTCCTCACTATGTTATTCGATACACCATCCTGAGGGGATTTCCACGTGTATAATCTTCTTTTTGGTAGCTTGAACCATGTATTGGTAATGATCATATCTCTCTCTTGACAGAATTCATAGAGCCTATCACCTCTCTGGTTTCTTTGACCAAGGCCATAATCACCAACAATGTGCGTACATCTTCCCCTTCCTATTTTAGCGTTGAAGTCTCCCATAACTACTTTGATTTCATTCGACTTCAAACTATTAAGTGTATTGGTGAGAGATTCGTAGAATCTCTCAACGTCGTCATCATATCTGGGCTCAGCAGTTGGTGCATATACTTGTACAATGTTCACGTTAAACGGCTGGCCTGAGAGTTGGAGTAACACGATTCTGTCAGAGATGGCTACAAATTTTTTTACATATTTGGTAAACTCCTTTTTCACAAATACAGCAACTCCATTTGGACGAGATCTATCTTGGGGGTCGCAGCCGGAGTAGTATAGGACTCCATTTTCGTGTCCATACATTCCTGAGCCTGTCCATCGCAATTCACTTATGCCAAGAAGGTCCAACTTCAATCTATTCATCTCCTTCACTGCATTGTCCAATTTGCCATCGGCATACAAACTTCTAACATTCCAGCTTCCTATTCTAGTTTCTGATTTCACTATAATATCTCTATAAATATAATAAATACTGGGTTCAGATTTTAGATATTCCTCCGTAATACATTTACGCATTGAATGAAAATATAATATTTATAATAATTAGCACTCATCGGCCACATCAGAGATATTTTGTGGAAATCGGGAATAAATTCACCGATACAATCAAACGTGTGCCAGAGTGTGACGTAGGTATATTCATTCTAAAAAACCGCTATGGGTGAGTAAGCGATACTATTCACGTCTCACTCTCACTCTACTTCGGTATATGGGAACGCAAGAAATATAATCTCAGTTCGCTCGCTTCAGTAGCTCTCGGGCATCCATTTGAGGGGGTTTCTTCGCCCGTTTTGTGAACGTCGTCCGATGTTTTTTTCATGTTTTCGGCAATTAAATTTCAATTATTATCACTTTTGACTTCAAATTTAATTAATTTAAGCGATTGGCTATGAATATTCTTATTTTTCCGATTATAAATTCCTCATTTTTACATGTGTATTGAATACACAGCACCGGAAAGCGCGGATGTGGTGTGTGAGTGTGTGTGTGTGTATGTAAAATACAACCCTGTGCATCGGCCTGCTATGGGCCTGTCTATGTGGTGATATGTTTGTGTGTGTGCGTGTGTGTGTGTGTGTGTGTGTGTGTATGTAAAATACAGCCCTGGGCATCGGCCTGCTGTGTGCCTGTCTATGTAGTGGTATGTGTGTGTTTCATTTGATTATAATTTTGTATGAATCATGTTAACGTATAAATATTCATACAATGTAACGTCTTATGTTTTGTATTGCTATTTCAACGGTCGAAATCGACCTACATTGTAAAAAAATTATCAAAATAATTTTGATTTCAGGTGAACGATACGTGTATAAATTCGTCTGTGACCCTGACGCCCTCTTCAACATGGCATACGGACCTCATCATTCTTCGGCAGAAGCCTCCAAGCACTCCAGCAAGAACAACATAACCTCAAATAACTCGGACAATCCAGAAAACCTCTGCTTAAAACAGCCTCAATACCATCAAAACATCAATCAAAACGACGTGAAAACACAGATAAACCAAATATACCCGCCACATCATCAAAACTACGAGCTTTTCCCGCCGTTTTATAACACAAATCCGCATTTGAACTATCCCCCATCTCACCATTTTTCGTTACATCCTTCCATTCAGCAATATTTGGCGCCAAATTTCGTAACGAATCAAAATGGCGCCGGTTCGAATTTTGAAAATCAACATGGCGGCTACCAGCATGGCGGAGCTAGTGGTGACGTGGCGGACAACACAGCGGCACATAACTGGAATGTTGCCAGATATTATCATCAGAACCAATTGGGTTTTGATGGATGAAGTGTGGTATTTGTTCGGTAATTTTTGTTAATTTAGTTATACTGTTTATAATAAGTAATTACAGGTAAATCTCATGTAACTACACTTTTAAATTGCCACTTTAGTCTGATTTGAGACATTTACGAGTACATACTTGAACATGAGACATAGATGTAAAATTCACATTTTGTCACAATTTTATAATATCCCTGGACTGTCTCGCCACCCCCTCTTATCTCACCGAAAATATTCAACGTTTTTTTCGATCATGAACATGCGCTACGATCAAGCAGATATTCTTTTTCTTCTTATTGATTTATGGCTGTGAACAGGCAGATATTGTTTATTGACTTTCCAAGATCAACGCTCTTCTTTTTCTATGCAGTGAGACTCTGGAACCAGTTACAAAACAATGTTAGAATGTTTTAAAAAGCGACTAATAAAACTCTTATTATCAAGTCAGTAATGTAACGTGTTACATTTCTGATTTCTTCTTTGTATTGTATTGTATTACACTTTCGTTGTATACAGTACAACTTGGTGGGCTTATTGCCATGTGGCAATGTCTTCCAACCAACCAGAAAGATGTTAAAGAGGGCAGAAATCCATTAAAAAAATGGGTCCCAACGGGAACCGAACCCAGAACCTCCAGACTGGAAGGCCAACGTCTTACAAACTAAATCACGTGGTTAAATTTTTTTCTTTTTACTATTCTTTAATTTTTTCTTTGTTCATGAATTTCGTAAAGGGAAATAATGATTTGAACATTCTTTGCGACAATCTGTCTTCATTTATTTACTTTTGTTTGGTTGGTTGGAAGAGATTGCCACCTGGCAATAATCCCACAAGATTGTTTAACAAAGTACGTTATGATCCATTTTCTTCTAGGTATCGAGTACCGTATTGGCCCGACTATAGGGCGACCCTGATTATAAGGCGACCCCTATTTTTTAATCTGCTTTTCGGAAAAAAAAAAAAAAAAACATTTCCCTCATCATTATAATATCTGCGCTAAAGTCATGAATTTCGTAAAGGGAAATAATGATTTGAACATTGTTTGCGACAATCTGTCTTCATTTATTTACTTTTGTCTGGTTGGTTGGAAGAGATTGCCACCTGGCAATAATGCGATATTGTTTAACAATGAAGTGTTAAATAAATAAATTAACTATCCCTTCGTGTTTACCTATAGCTTCTCCAGACTGTCATCTTTCTTCTAGCAACATGGCCAAAGTACGTCATGATCCATTTTCTTCTAGGTATCTAGTACCATATTGTCCCGACTATAGGGCGACCCTGATTATAAGGCGACCCCTATTTTTTAATCTGCTTTTCGGAAAAAAAAAAAAAAAACATTTCCCTCATCATTATAATTTCTGCGCTAAAGTTTTACGTCGCCGCAAACTCAACCCGTATCGAACCATCATTCGCCTGCACCAACTATTTTCTGGTATATTTACGTTTCTTGCAATTTCGCGAGCTTTCAACTGCAATGCTTCTCTTGTTACGGGGAACCCCTTTCCACGTATTTCGTCTGCTACCTTCCCATCAATCTATTCAAATCGTCCTATCTTAGGCCCCCGGAATGCTTTTCTTGAAGAATGCGCATTCATCAAGTCGTGTTTTTATAAACGCCAACGTTTAACATTATTTTCCGTGATACCAAATTGTCTGGCAGCCGCACAGTTGTTGGTTGTTTCTGCAGCACGCACCACCATAACCTTACAATTGGAATCATGGCTTCTGCGTATTCCTTGATTCACTTGATTTTTTCCAGCTTCTCGTCTTTCAATGTGGTCAGTCATAATATTTTTTTAAGTAGCAAAGATGCAAAACGAAGGACAGTAGAAAAAAAAACAGCTCAAAAACTGTCAGAAATGAGTACGCACAGGCGTATGTGTAAACAATGACGCCTTTTGAACGCTCTCATTATAATGTTGCCATTTCGCTAATCTCGAGTAGTGAATATATTGTTACCCGCTATGTTTATGACTCGAATATAAGGCGACCCCCCCTTTTTACATGCCACCTTTTTAAATAAAAACCTCACCTTATAATTGGGCTAATACGGTAAGTATTTCAGTAATCTCCAATTCTTGAATGATAAGAGACGTTGGTGCACCTTACAGTCCATGGGATACGGAGCTATCAACATCACACCTCGAAGGGATCTGTCATGTTTCTTTATGTTCCTTTTCACCGTCCACGTTTCCACTCCATACAGTGCTATTGAGAATACTACAGGTTGCGTTTTATGTTCCAGGCCGATGTTAATTTTGAATAACTTTCAAATGAAACACAATTTTATAATTTTGATTGATTATATGGTCTTTACCATTATGTATGGAATATAATGTCGGTCAAGTGGTCGCCTCTGGCCGTGGTGCAAACGCGAGCTATTTCAAGCATATTTTTCCATAACATTCTCGCAGACTTCTGTTGTTATTTCAGCAATTTCTTTTCGAATGTTGTCCTTAAGCATCGTGATTGTGGCCGGTTTGATGGTGTACACCTTTTCTTTCATGTACCCCCATAGGAAATAATCGGGGTTGGTCAAATCAGGGGATAGTGTGGGCCAGTCGATATCACCACTTTTTGACATTATTATTTTTGACATATTCGGCCGGGAAAAGTTTCTCGAAAAATTCGCACCGTAGCACGAGCTGTCTGTGATGTGGCAAATAAATACGTGCGATTTATGTTCCAGACCGATTTTGTTTACCCGCCATTTTGATTTGGCTGTCATTTGTCGGGTGTTACATTTCATTACAGGCTGAATGTTTGACTCGCTTGGCACATGGTTAAAACAAAATAAAAACACGCAATTTTCATCGCGTATTCCCAATTATTTAAATAAAATGTTTTAATAACTTCAACACGTTGTTGCGGATTTAGATGCTCCATAATAAATTATTATTGACCATTATCTACGACTGTTAAATATGAACTGACAAATGACAGCCAAATCAAAATGGCGGTCAAACAAAATCAGCATGGAACATAAAACGCATCCTGTATATACTTAACTATTTTGATTTACCCCTAAAGTTTCTAAATGTTTTTTTTTATATAGCCAATTTGCATCTCAAATCCATTCTCTGTCCCTACGATCGAGAGGAAGGGAAGATGCAGACTCAGCAGAGACACATGACACGCATGGCAACTAATGAAATGTTCACCATCCCTAGAGTTAAAACCTCTTTTGCCCAAAGGCAATATACTTATTTGGCTCCCATGACGTACAATGACGTGCCGAATTCAATAAAGATAAAGGAAGGAAAACCATTTAGACAGTCGATCGGAGCGTGGTTGTTATTGCGACAGGATTTTGAGTAATTGGGCTTTCAGGATGAATGACGTGTGGAAAGGATTTGCGTGGGCTCTTAAGTGTGGGTTTATTCTTGTTGTTTTGATTTTTGTTGTTTTGTATTTGTGTTTCTGTATATTTTTGTGTTAGTTTTTATTCTTATGATTGTGTGCGGTATATTATGGGATGAACAAGTTTGGTCTTTCTGGAGTGATGATGTGTGAAGAGTTTGATTTCGCGTGATGTTTCCAGTTGTAATTGAGTGTCACTGTTTGTCAGGTTGATGAGAACGTGCGACGGGGTTTTGTTTTTGTGTAATCAAAAATCGGAAAGAAGTATCGATTTATTTTTTCATGCTAAATATCATCAGTGAGATACAGGCAAAAGCCTAGTTTACTAGGGATACCACAAATGAAAGGCGACAAACCCAGATCCATTAAAATTGTGTGTCCTAATCAAATGACTTGTTGTTTTTTCGCAAGTTATGTTTATTTCTTGTCATGTGTAATAATAAATACAATTTAAAAAAATATAAGTTTCACGTTTTTCCCTTAGTTAAATATATCGTCGTTGCTAAGGAAAAAGTCATTAATTACCATTTTTGCTGAAAATGAGATTTTTCATTATTTGAATCGAAAAAAACAAATCTCTATCATTCTTAAATTGAAAAAACGGCATTATTTAAGCCAATAGCGAAGTTAGGCCACTAAAAAAAATCATTAACTGTAAAAATTGATCGTTTGTTTGTATGGGAAAAGATACATCGTCGTTATTAACACTTGCCTTACTGTGCTAAAAAATTCCGCCAGCCACGGTGCTGGACGCTAAGCGTCCAGTGAAAAATGTATGTTTTAAATTAAAATGATGCAAAGTCTGCCAGGTTATTTTTTGTAATTAGCTATAGAAATCATTTTATTATGTATTAAAACGTCGAATAATCAAATAAAATATAAGTCCTGGTCACTCGCTATCCATCACAGGGTGGCAAGTGTTAAGGAATATATCGTCGTTATTAAGGAAAAAGTGATTATATTGCTTGATGAGCTCCATAAAGTCTAAATGCATTTAACGACTTTTTCCTTAATAACGACGATATATTCTTAGCACGTGTCTGAAATGACAAATTGGTACTGAATCTAATACCATATGTCGTAAATGTGAGGTTTATCTGTATTTTTTAATTTAATATGAATTCCTGGTCGAAAATAAGTCCTTAGACAATATCATTTATGCGTATTGTTTCTGTATTGATAAGTGCTATAGAATAGAGTTCATAACAATAATGCCCACTAGACACGATGTTAAATCCCATTTGTAATATTTAACAGTTTGAATTTAATTGTTTTTTTATTATACTTTAGAAAATGTAGGATGGTCCCTGTGACATTTAAAATGTCATGTCTCAAAGGGATGGGGTAAAATCGTCTTTTTTTTTACAAATTGAATCGTATTTTTTTTATAAATCGAAAAATTATTTTTCTCTAAGCTGACGTTTTGATTCCTAATTTTCATTATACTGACTTTCTAATGTATCGTATGATTTGTATCTATCTTTAAATAGGCCAAGATCCACTGTGAATTAATACTAAATACGAACATTTCATTTAAGGTATAAAAAAATCGAAAATCCAATTATCGTATACCCCATCCCTAGCCAATGCGGACTAACGTAGTGACTTTTGACGAACGTCGCCAAATATTATTTGATTTTAACAAACTGCCATATTTTTGCTAATTTGTAACAAGATGTATTAAATTTGTCATTATTGTTAGTTTTATGTAATGTATTTACCTAAATAACTTGCTATTTATTAGAATCGAGGCTTATATTAAAGTTGATAAAATAATTAAAATTACTGAACGTCGTTACAAGGTTGTATTGGGGCAAATTTGTGAACTGTCACAGAGACCATGCTACATTTTCTCTAGTATAATATTCAGATAACTCTCCCACACTAGGATGATTTGTGCCACCACTGTTCAAAGAAAAAAACGCAATTATAAGATAGTCAATATATTGCAGGGCAGACCAACATTTTTATATACGTGAGAAACTTTTTTTTTAATATATCATAGACCACGTGATTTACCAGTGGGTCGGAAAAAATACAAAGTTAAAGAAAGGGTCTTTCAAATTGAGCGGTTTTTTATTTCTAATTTTTTTAATTCTTGAAATAAACACACAATTCGCTTTGATTTCAAAAGACTTTTTATTGGTCATTGAAGTATAATGAATGACATTTAAACACAAAAAACAATATCCACCAAATGTCCACCTCTTGCAGCTCCGCAGATGTCCACTCTTTTGTCTAAAATTTCGATGACATTTTGGCATAATTGCGGTTCTAACTCACCGATAACGCGAATAATTTCGTCCTTCAGTTCAGGAATTGATCGGGGGTCATTCTTATAGACCTGGATTTTCACATAACCCCAGAGAAAATAGTCCACACGGTGTCAGATCACATGATCTTGGTGGGCAATTAACATCACCGTTTCCGGAGATTACAATACATAAAATAATTCAACAATTTGAACGCATTGTTGCATTTTATACGACTCCATTTTTATATATGTCATACATTACACTTCTCAAATGTCAAAAGACCCAGGCAAGTTCGCGACGCCATCTGTATTTTATACAAGAATTGAAAATACCGCTCAATTTGAAAAAAAACTGATAGAAAAGGAAAGAAAGAAGTATGTGATGCTCAGGGTGCCTGTTTAAGAATGCGTAGATCAGATTTTCTCTTTGGGTATGCTTGTAGAAAAATATATGGCAAAAAACAGAAGAAAAAGTATATTGCGCGTTTGAGGACTTGAAAAAAACATGTGACCGCGTGATAAGAGACAACCTATCGAAAATATTGAATGAATATGGTGTTGAATGTAAACTAGTACGTGGTATTGCGTCAGTATACGCTGAAAGTAGGGCGTTTGTTAGAGTGAACGGTACCTTGACTGAATGGTTTAATATTTCGAAAGGCGTAAAGCAAGGATGTGTCATGTTACCCTGGTTGTTTAATATTTACATAGATTAATGTGTAAAGGTACTACAGAGGTCAATGGGTGACATAGAAATGTAGAATGGGAATATGTGAGGATTGCTCTACGCAAATGACACGGCAGTGTTGGCGAAGAGTAAAGATGAATTGCAGAGTTTGAGATATGAAGAGAAAGATCTGATATTGAATGTTTCGAATTATAAATTCATGGTGATAGAAAAGTGTGCGTTTTCGTGTGTGTGTGTGTCTATCTGTCTGTGCATGTGTGTGCCTATATGTGTATCCGAATGTATGCGTGTTTCTGTATGTGTGTATATGCGTGTCTCTTTGGGTGTGTGTCTATGTGAGTGTGTGTTTACATACGTGTGTGTATGTCTATGTATGCGCGCGTATCGCGACTTAATAGTTACACTACCTAACCATTTGGTGGCGCAAAAAATAGGGCATTCATGGCATTGCCAACTTTTTCCGTATTTTCATTACAAAGCTCTTGATTAAAACAATATTTTGTGCAGGTGGGGTACGATCCACCACCGTCTTCTTACTCGAAATTGATTTTACTAAATGAATCTCAAGATTTCAATAATCTAGTAATAACAATTATTATAATAAGTGTTGAAAAGGGGAATGCAATTGTATTAAAATAATTATATTATAAATAAATAATAATTTACAATAATATTGTCCAGGGGCTGCGGAACCTTTGCTGTGCGGACTGTGGAGTAGTTTAATGGAGACATCCCTGCGTCTTGTCCTATCCTTGTAGGCATTAAATTCCGATGATGATGATATATAGTTTATGTATTCAAGAGTGTGAGCTGAAAAGTGTGTGGTATCCTTGCAGCCATGCTCGCTCTCCTCCTTTCTGAAATACATACATATTTGTTTATTTAATAATATTTATTAATTTCTGAAAGTGCAACTATTCACCCGCTTCTTCAAGTTCAGGGGCAACCCATTCCAGCATTTGCTGGCTGAGTATGAGAAGGATCCCTCGAATAGTGTAAGATTATGACTCGGGATGATTAAAAGAGTTCTAATTTTAAAATATATATTTGTTTATTTAACAATATTTATTAATTTCTGAAAGTGCAACTATTCACTCGCTCCTTCAAGTTCAGGGGCAACCCATTCCAGCTTTTACTGGCTGAGTATGAGAAGGATCCCTCGAATAGTGTAAGATTATGACTCGGGATGATTAAAAGAGTTCTAATTTTAAAATATTTATTTATTTTTAACATAAACACAGCAAAAGGTTTGTATCCCTGAAGAGTTCTAGCATTAAGGGTTTAGATATCGTAAGTTGATTATCTTATATGATATTATGTTTGTTAGTTTTATTACAGTTTTGTTATTTATTTTCAGTTGTTATTTATTCATATTTTAGGTTGGAAATTTACAATAAACTAAATGCAATAAACAATGACACAAACGTGTTTTATTTAATATTTTTTTACGACTTGACCCATTTGTCTATTCCTGAAGCTATATACAAATTCGCTTTATATTTCTAGTCTATTTATTGATTGATTCTAGTCTATGACAGCGGTTTTTTAGTAATTTTAACGTATTTATTTTGTTATTCCAACAGACATATTATTTTTTCTAATACCTAAACAAGGATGATTTGTGTCACCAAATTAAAGTCACTGAGCAATCATCATAATAAAAATAGGCAAAAACCCGTACGACGGTTGTCGGCAAAGAAAGAATACGAGAATCAAAATTCAATAATTTTGAATACAAGAGAACGAGAGAGGAATACTTTGATTATCTCTGAAAGTAATTCGAAATTTGAATCTCGGTGGGTCCGTGATAAATGAAAAAATTGAAACTATACTGAACGAATTTTAAATACCTAGCTAACAATTTTTGAACCAGTGTAAAAGGGGACGATGTATAAATGATATATATATAAACAAATTCTACATTTATGAATATATATTTTCATAAATGTAGAATTTGTTTTACTTCCTTTTGTGAATATTTAACGGGTTGCAACTAGTTAACATATGTGGCTCAATATAATACAACACATTTTAAATAATGGCAATTTAAAGTCTCAACTGAATAAACTTAAATAAAACAGATGGGTGAGAGTCTCGCGTGGTAGAAGTGAAACTTCTTAACTCCTAGGAAAAGTTGATTTTATGCATAGCTTTTTTTCCATTTGTTAACGATTTTTTTTAGGATTAGGAAATGATTTTATTAATTAATTAATATAGATAAAATCAATTGATTTACAATAAATTTTTGATAATTATTAATTTTTATTAATTATTATATTAATTAATAATTATTAAATCAACAATTAATTAAGTATTATAATTTTTTATTTTAGTTAATAATTATGAATATTAATAATAATTATAATTAATTAATATTAATTAATAACTATAATATTAATATTTTATTACTAATTAATATTATAAATTATCAATTAATTATAATTAATAATAGTTAACATTAATATTAATAATACTATTATTAATAATATTGTTAATAATAATTATTATTATTCTTAAATATTATTAATTATAAATTAATTATTTATTAATTATATTTATTAAATTATACTTATTAATTATAATTAATGAATTATTATTTATTAATTAATTTAAAAATATTATTTAATTAATAAAATTAAATTAAAATAAATACAAATATTTATAATAATAATATAATATTTAATTTTATATTTAATAAATAAATAAATTTATAAATTTATTTATTTATTTAAATAAATATTATTGATCATTAAAATATTACCATTAAAGTCGGAGAAGGGGAAGCGTTTCACTTTTCGTGACGTTCAGGCCAATTTGCCTTACCGCGCCTATAGACACACCCACTTTTTATTTAATTAAGAGAGATTTTCTTGAATTAAATTCCACATAACCACTTTTTATTTAATTAAGAGAGATTTTCTTGAATCAAATTCCACATAACCACTTTTTATTTAATTAAGAGAGATTTTCTTGAATCAAATTCCACATAACCACTTTTTATTTAATTAAGAGAGATTTTCTTGAATCAAATTCCACATAACCACTTTTTATTTAATTAAGAGAGATTTTCTTGAATCAAATTCCACATAACCACTTTTTATTTAATTAAGAGAGATTTTCTTGAATTAATTTCCACATAACCAGTTTTTATTTAATTAAGAGAGATTTTCTTGAATCAAATTCCACATAACCACTTTTTATTTAATTAAGAGAGATTTTCTTGAATTAAATTCCACATAACCACTTTTTATTTAATTAAGAGAGATTTTCTTGAAATAAATTCCACATGACCACTTTTTATTTAATTAAGAGAGATTTTCTTGAATCAAATTCCACATAACCACTTTTTATTTAATTAAGAGAGATTTTCTTGAATTAATTTCCACATAACCAGTTTTTATTTAATTAAGAGAGATTTTCTTGAATTAAATTCCACATAACCAGTTTTTATTTAGGAGAGATTTTCTTGAATTAAATTCAACATAACCACTTTTTATTTAATTAAGAGAGATTTTCTTGAATTAAATTCCACATAACCATTTCCTAATCCTAAAAAAAAATCGTTAACAAATGGAAAAAAAACAATGCATTTTTTTATAAATATCTGAATACCAACGGGATTTGTATTCGTAATCCCCGGCTTGAAAACACAGGCGTCTTACCAACTTAACCACTGTCTCAATGCATGTTAACATTTTTTTTAAAAATAAACAGGTAATCACGTAAATTTAATTTAAAAAGCATTTAAACCTTGTTTTTTTTTAATAATTTTGTTTTTTACTTCAAATCTCTAAAACCATAGAGTCTTTCTCCACCCACACTTTTACTGGCTTCGTTGTACTGCTTTGAAAACCTTTCTGAAGGTTCTGACGATAATCCTTTCAAATAAACTCAAGCGTTTTCAGTTTCCTCAAAAGCCACATCTTCATTTCCGTAACCACTTAGCGAACGAAGTTGTCTCTCAATCTCTCCGAGTCTGGCCATCATCGAATCAGTCTTAGCTGCGAGTCTTTCGTTCTTTTCGGATAATTTCTCGAAAAGGTTGTTCATAGAATGTTCAGACTCTCTTCGGATCCTCTCCAGCTGATCGGAGATTTTTCTCCCCAGAGAATTTTCAGATTTCTTATTCTGTTCTGCCACGATTCGTTCATCTTCTACAATGAATAGATTCACGAGAGGTGCAAGACGGTCTCCTGTAACATAAACGAAGATACATTGAAATAAGATATTTCTTATTCTGTTAAAAATAGTGCAATAAGGGCATGGCGTGATGGTGATTTTGATGACGACATAAGTAGATTAAGTAAGGTTCGGTTAGGTTAGGCTAAGTTAAGTGCAATAAGGGCATGTTATGATGGAGATTTTGATGACAACAATAAGTAGGTTAAGTAAGGTTAGGTTAGGTTAGGCTAGGTTAAGTGCAATAAAGGCATAGTGTGATGGTGATTTTGATGACAACAGTAAGTAGATTAGGCTAGGTTAAGTGTAAGTAAGGTTAGGCTAGGTTAAGTGCAATAAGGGCATGTTATGATGGAGATTTTGATGACAACAATAAGTAGGCTAAGTAAGGTTAGGTTAGGTTAGGTTAAGTCCAATAAGGACATGGCATGATGGCAATGTTGATGACAACGATAAGTAGATATTATGATTTGTATGTACGTGACAGAATTGCAATAAGAGAGCAAGGATAGAATAAAATGAAGCAGAGATCTGTTATCTCTGCCTACCCCAATAGGAGCATGGTATGACATTGGGTCACGGGTATAAACCATACTTACTAAGGAAGTCGTTCGCGTCCCTCTTGCAGAAGAAGGTCATTTCTGTGTCGCAGTTGAAACTGTAGAGGAGTTCCTTTGCCGTGAGGACGGCGCAGTTCTGGATCCTCCCTGCCTCCGGCTGGCGCGGTGCCCAGTTGTTGTACACTGTACTCACGTTCTCGCCTGCAATACGTCATAAAACAGTGCTACGGAAATGTTCGCTAGTAGCAGGGTTTACAAATTTAATGCACATACACGTCAATCAGAAATATACATTCTCAGTCCCACAAACGTATTGATGTCGGACCTTAAGTCCGTCGTCACTGGTATTCTTTTAACACTCGGGTGTGTCGCCACCGGAGGAGGAGTCCCATTGGACAGTTACTTCTTCGTCACTACGTGACGTCGCGCTCATGAAAAAAAATCGATATTCTATTGTGGAGTTAGATATATACTCGTATAAATTAGATTAGTTCTAAAGATAAGGGTGGCGCAACATGAACTGCAAATTTAAATTTAAATTTAGTTCTGCAATCGTGTTGTATTGTACTACTGCATGATTAATGAATAAGTTATGTAGATGATTTAGGTCCATTATAAATTTGTACCCTAGAGGATAAACCACGAGAGTCACATTTTATCCCAGAGTATAAACGACGTTGCATCATACAGTTCAAGTATGACGTTTATTCTCTAGGGTGCAGAGTGATTTCCGTGGTTTATCCTCTAGGGCAGTGGTCCGCAACCGGTGTGCCGTGGCACATTGGTGTGCCGTGAGCCGGATACAGGTGTGCCGCGGTCAAATTCAATGTATTTGACATTTTACAATTTTTCATTATGTATTTAATACACAATGACAAATTATGTTTCATAATATTGTCTTTTTTTCAAAATGTAGTATAGAATAATTATGATAACTAAATAATTTTTCAATCGTCCCCCAGCGCCTGGTGCCAACTGTTGAAAACTGCGTAGTGTGCTTTGTACACACCATGGCCGCACCAAATTAGTCATAGACAAAGAAAAATGACCCTTATGCGCGTCGCTGAAGACTCATGCGCATGCGTTATATTGCATTTGTGTATCAATTTAATACCTATATATTTTAGCTTTTGGTGTGCCGCGGAATTCTAGGAAGAATTTTGGTGTGTCGTGGGTGAGAAAAGGTTGCGGAGCACTGCTCTAGGGTACAGAAATATTATACTCGTATGTTTGACAGCTGAAAAATGACGGTAAATTTAAAATTGCAGCTCTTGTTGCGCCACCATATGAAATAATACCTTCGGTCAATGGAAATCGATATCGTGACATGATTCAAACTTCTTTTTAATTAAATTTAATTAAATTAAATTTAAAAAACCCTCGTGTGAAAGTTAGGAATGTTACCACTAGACTACAGAGGTCATTTAAATTGATCAGATCGGTGAAGGACTCACCTGACAATGCCCTCCAGTGTCCCTCCTGCTCGAGGTCGCTGAAGCCGACAAAGTAGCCTCGATGCGTGGCGCCCAACAGCTTGAAGATGGCGCGGCTTTCTTCCCGAGACCGGGGCACCATCAAGGTGGTGTCCTCTTCAGCGCAGATTCTTTTAGCCTCGCGCCAGGACGCTACCTGACCGTGCACCTTGTAGAAGGCAGAATACTGCTCTACGTAGATGTAACCGTCCCTGAACAGGGGGTACCCTGCAACTGTGCAAGAAGAGAAATGATTCTTCAAAAGGATCTGTATTCAAATTATACATGCAAACGTCATTTCTCTGCTTGTTATTTGGATGTTACAGATGAACAGCTGGACAAATTACACCGTCTTCAAAATATTTGTCTAAGATTTATTTTCAACCTACGTAAGTACGATCATATAACTTCATACCAGAAGGCATTGAACTGGTTGAACGTTAGAAATAGACGCCAAATTCACATACTGTCTCTATTGTATAATATCCTTAACTGTCCCGACGCCCCCTCTTATCTCGCCGAAAATGTTCAGCGTCTTTCCAATCATATTATAGATTAGCGCTACGCTCAAACAGAGATTGTCTATTCTATTGGCCTTTCCAGTTCACCACTCCTCTTTTTTTTTCGTAGTCCTTTACTGTCCATGCAGTGAGACTCTGGAATCAGTTACAAACAAATATAAGACTCGCTCCGTCCTTGGCACGCTTTAAAAAGCAACTGAAAAAACTCTTAATTTCTAGTCAGTAAAATAACGTGTTTCATTCCTGATTTTTCTTTTCCTTTCCTCTCCACCATCCCTTCCTTTCCTTTTGATCGATGATATCTCACTTTATATGAAAAATAATGTTCGGGTGATTGTCCGTCTTTGTGGGGTTTATGTTCATAAAATGCTCACGTATGTGTTTATGGATTTCGTGTTATCTCCTTGCCATTGTAACTTTGTATTATATTGCAGTTTCTTCGTAAACAGTACAACCTGACGGGTGTATTGCTATGTGGAAATCACTTCCAACCAACCAGAAATACAGTAAAGAGTCCTTAAGTGAAAATCAGACTGGAATCTT
This sequence comes from Odontocerum albicorne, assembly GCA_949825065.1. Taxonomy (NCBI): domain Eukaryota; kingdom Metazoa; phylum Arthropoda; class Insecta; order Trichoptera; family Odontoceridae; genus Odontocerum; species Odontocerum albicorne. The sequence goes on from OX463868.1 coordinate 14,095,759, forward strand.
TTTAAAAAAAACTTTGAATTCCAGCGGGATTTGAACTCGCAACCTCCGTGTTGGGAGACAGGCGTTCGACCTACATACACACTTCTAACGGTAAAAATTCGGTTTGGGGACTGTGGGGGGAGGGAGGGAGGAGACAACCTCAGCGAACAGTGGCGAGATTCTTGGAATATATGTGTTTACCAGATGTTCACCCCGATGCACTGACTTAGAAATTTCATGGGGCTCTGATCTTGAACCTTGAAACCGGTAGGGTTAAACCGTTACATAAAGTGGAATAAACAGTGTTTGATAAAAATAAATTACAATATGTTTAAACTTCCACAACATTAATGCCTTAACTATAAATAAAATATTAATTAAATTTACGACGTAAGTGAAAGGTGCTCTAAAAGAATACTAAATAAAATCATGGTTGGATCTATACTTGAGAAAATGTAGGATGGTCCCTGTGACATTTGAAATGTCACGTCTCAAAGGGATGGGGTAAAATCGTTTTATTTTTACAAATCGAATCGTTTTTTTATAAACCGAAAAATTGTTTTTCTCTAAACTGACGTTTTAATTCCGAATTTTCTTTATACTGACTTTCTAATGTATTGTATGATTTGTATCTATATTTAAATAGGCCAAAATCCATTATGAATTAATACTAATTACGAATATTTAATTTTATGTATAAAAAAATCGAAAATCCAATTATCGTATACCCCATCCCTAGCCAATGCAGACTAACGTTGTGACTTTTGAAGAACGTCACCAAATATTATTTGATTTTAACAAACTGTCACATTTTTGCTAATTTGTAACAAGATGTATTAATTTGTCATTATTGTTAGTTTTATGTAATGTATTTACCTAAATAACTTGCTATTTATTAGAATCGAGGCTTATATTAAAGTTGATAAAATAATTAAAATTACTGAACGTCGTTACAAAGTTGTATTGGGGTAAATTTGTGAACTGTCACAGGGACCATGCTACATTTTCTAAAGTATAGTCAATAATATTTTGAAAGAAGGAAACGTAAAAATTCACAGAAATCGTAGTTATATTAAAGAATGTTTTGTAGAAGAGGCGAAAATTGTGTGACGCGATATAAATGTCTGGCGCTCTCTCCTATTTACCTGCCCCAAGAGAAAAACGGCGCAATGGTATGTATATATATAATGTAATAAAAGAAAGTAAATTAAAACCTGGATTGATGATAAAAATGCAATAAAACGTTACACATGTTGAGAAAAAACACATTTTGATTAGAACAGTTTTGTTCAACATAAAACACCACAGGAATATCACTGACTTATTTAGAATCCTTCAATATAAAACGGTTCAACTTAACTGCGACTCATAACTTAACTGCGACCTCCCAAGTTAACACAATGTCTCCCGATCCCGTTTTTAAACTTGTTCAGGACCGAGGTCTGAGTGAATGTGATGGAATGCAAGTAGCCTTAACTACTGGACATGTACGCGTTAAATAATTTGTTGTAATAATTGTTATCTAGTTATATGTTAGTATGTAGTTATTAACATTATGGAGGTTTCAAGACATTGTAATTTGTTTTATAACCCTACCGGCTTCAATGTTTTCACCTCATCATCAGGGGTGCACAAACAAGACTGAGAATCTTGACAGAATTACCAAAATAAACTAAATTATTAAAGAAATTTAAACAGATGTACAAAGTCTCCTTATAATATTCTTAAAATGTATTTATTTATTTAACACTCCATTGTAAATATAATCTGGCGAGTTTATTGCCAGGTGGCAATCTCTTCCAACCGACCAGACACAAGGAAAATACAGCAAGTTATATGGTCATTAGAATATCCAAATCATTATTCATCTTTATGAAATTTATGTACAGTACCCGGCGATAAGTAATACACATCGGGCTTAAGAAAGAGACTGTCGCTTTGTAGAGCGTCGTCTCTGTCGCAAGGACTGTTAGCGCATCGTGCGACTGAGACGACGCTCTACAAAGCGACATTCTCTTTCTTAAGCCCGATGTGTATTACTTATCGCCGGGTACTATACATATATATGTATATAATAAAAGTGAGATATCATCAATCAAAGGAAAAGGAAGGGATGGTGGAGAGGAAAGGAAAAGAAAAATCAGGAATGAAACACGTTATATTACTGACTAGAAATTAAGAGTTTTTTAAGTCGCTTCTTAAAGCGTGCCAAGGACGGAGCGAGTCTTACATTGGTTTGTAACTGGTTCCAGAGCTCACAGCATGGAAAGTAAAGGACGTTGTAAAAAAAGAGGAGCGGTGAACTGGGAAGGCCAATAAACAATCTCTAATTGAGCGCAGCGTAAATCCATGATCAGAAATACGATGAAAATTTTCGACGAGATAAGAGGGGGTGACGGAACAGTTAAGAATATTATACAATAGAGATAGTATGTGAATTGGACGTACTTGTATATTTCTCAGGTTCAACCTGTTCACTTGGATATAGGAATTTTAATAAACCCTCGGAGAGGTTGTTTTGATTTTGATCGGGTCTTAAAGTGTTCATTGACTACTCGTATAGTTCGATATGAACTGATATCGGTGGCGAATCAAAAGAGATATTATTATAAGTAACTCTAAAAAGTAAATATTGTGCCACTGGAGATAAGGGCAGAGATCGGTAACGGCGCGTCTCAAGGATACTCGTATCTGCAACCAGAGGCGAACTTGTGGTAAGAATAGTTCCAGGATATCGGTAACCAGAGGCGAAGTGGTGGTTAGAATAGTTCGAGGATATCTGTAACCAGAGGCGAAATGGTGGATAGAATAGTTCGAGGATATCTCTAACCAGAGGCGAACTGGTGGTTAGTACAGTCAGAGGATATCTGCAACCAGAGGCGAACTGGTGGTGAGAATAGTTACAGGATATCAGTAACCAGAGGCGAAGTGGTGGTTAGAATAGTTCGAGGATAACTGTAACCAGAGGTGAACTGGTGGTTAGAACAGTCCCAGGATATATGCAACCAGAGGCGAACTGGTGGTTAAAATAGTCCCAGGATATCGGTAACCAGAGGCGAAGTGGTGGTTAGAATAGTTCGAGGATAACTGTAACCAGAGGTGAACTGGTGGTTAGAACAGTCCCAGGATATATGCAACCAGAGGCGAACTGGTGGTTAAAATAGTTCCAGGATATCAGTAACCAGAGGCGAAATGGTGGTTAGAATAATTCGAGGATTTCTGTTACCCGAGGCGAACTGGTGTTTAGAACAGCCCCAGGATATCTGCAACCAGAGGCGAACTGGTGGTTAGAATAGTCCCAGGAAACCGGAAACCGACAAGCAAGAGAGTTCTGTTATATATGTTGATAGTAAGAATTATGTATGTTAGATATACCTATCCCATCAGATTCTCTCTAGAATCTGTACGCATATTAAGTAAGATGAAGAAAGGAGCGTATTAATTAAAATCAAGAAAGGAGCGTATTAAATATTATCATAAAGTAAGATGAAGAATGGAGCGTATTAAGTAAGATGAAGAATGGAGCGTATTAATTAAGATGAAGAAAGGATCGTATTAAGTAAGATGAAGAAAGGAGCGTATTAAGTAAGACGAAGAATGAAGCGTATTAAGTAAGATGAAGAATGGAGCGTATTAATTAAGATGAAGAAAGGATCGTATTAAGAAAGTTGAAGAAAGGAGCGTATTAAGTAAAATGAATAATGGGATGTATTAAGTAAGTTGAAGAAAAGAGCGAATTAATTAAGATTGAGAATGAAGCATATTAAATAAGATGAAAAAATTTAAAAATGAACTCATTAAGTAAGGCAAAGAAAGGAGCGTATTAAGTGATATGAATAATGGGATGTATTAAGTAAGTTGAAGAAAATAGCGTGTTAATTAAGATAGAGAATGAAGCATATTAAGTAAGACGAAGAAATGAGCGTATTAATTAAGATGAAGAAATGAGCGTATTAAGTAAGTTGAAGAAAAGAGCGTATTAAGTAAGAGGAAGAATCGGATGTATCAAGTAAGTTGAAGAAAAGAGCGTATTAATTAAGATTGAGAATGAAGCATATAAAATAAGATGAAAAAAGGAGCACATTAAGTAAGATGAAGAAAGGAGCGTATCATGTAAACCGAAGAAAGGAGCTTATTAAGTAAGACGAAGAAAGCCGCTTATTAAGTAAGACGAAGAAATGAGCGTATTCAGTAAGGCGAATAAAGGAGCGTATTAGGTAATAGGAAGAAAGACGTATATTAAATAAGGCGAAGAAAGGAGCACATTAAGATAAACGAAGAACGGAGCTTATTAAGTAAGACGAAGAAATGAGCGTATTCAGTAAGGCGACGAAAGGAGCGTATTAGGTAATAGGAAGAAAGAAGTATATTAAATAAGACGAAGAAAGGAGCGTATTAAGTAAAACGAAGATAGGAGTTTATTAAGTAAGACGAAGAAATGAGCGTATTCAGTAAGACGAAGATAGGAGCTTATTAAGTAAGACGAAGATAGGAGCTTATTAAGTAAGACGAAGAAATGAGCGTATTCAGTAAGACGAAGATAGGAGTTTATTAAGTAAGACGAAGAAATGAGCGTATTCAGTAAGACGAAGATAGGAGCTTATTAAGTAAGACGAAGAAATGAGCGTATTCAGTAAGACGAAGAAATGAGCGTATTCAGTAAGACGAAGAAATGAGCGTATTAAGTAAGACGAAGAAATGAGCGTATTCAGTAAGACGATGAAATGAGCGTATTAGGTAATAGGAAGAAAGAAGCATATTAAATAAGACGAAGAAAGGAGCACATTAAGAAAGATTAAGAAATGAGCGTATTAAGTAAGATGAGAAATGGAAAAAATGATACTCATTTCTCATGAGTGGAATCAAAGAGAATAATGGAAGGATTTTGTCAGAAGACGGAAGGGTTCGTGAGAATAGACAGAAGGAATATTTTGAAGGGCTGTACGAGAGAGTGGCGATACTTGTAGAAATAACAGTCTGTAAATACTATAATATATCTGGTAAGAAATATTACTATCAAGACAGACATCAAGATATTTGATATTGTCTTTAGTAAAGATACTAACACACATAACTGATAAATCATCACCATCAAGAAAGTGTTGTCTACGCAGGGAAGAAACCAGATAAATGGATCGATAAATAACTTCATATTTAAAATGCACTCTTATAAAACTAAACGCATATAGTCTTAAGGGACCTCCCGCTTAATTGACGCGGTCATATCGAATGTCACATTATCAGCATCTGGATGGCCGATGTATTGCGTCACCGCCGGAACCATTCCGGTTGTTTCCGTTAAAATAATAATCACGCAGAAAAATATTTTAACAAGTCTATTATAATTGTCAAGACATTGCTATAAACGCTTTGACTTTTTTGTGACTGAGCTTAAATTTTGTCGAGTGAAATTATTGCAGTCGATACCATACAGCGGTTACAGATTAATAATGTATTCTTAAATTAAGTGTGTCCTAATTTAAAAAAAATATTCTTAAAAAATAATAAAATGGAAGAAAGGAGCATATTAAGTAAGATGAGAAATGGAAGACTTAAAAAATTAATGCAAGGATAAAATTTATGTTTTAAGTAATATGAAGAAATATCCTTTAAGATGGTTTGGACATGTGGAAAGAATGAATTATGAATGATTTACTTCCTCTGGTTGGTTGGAAGAGATTGCCGCCTGGCAATAATCCCGCCAGATTGTATTTGCTGTGAAAGTGTTAAATAAATAAATACATTCCGAAATCAAACGTATCTCAAGACAGAAAATACATTTAAGAAATAAGCTATTAAAAGAAAGAAGCTTTAAAAAGAAAGAAGCTATTAAAAGAAAGAAGCTATTAAAATAAAGAAGCTATTAAAATAAAGAAGCTATTAAAAGAAAGAAGCTTTAAAAAGAAAGAATCTATTAAAAGAAAGAAGCTATTAAAATAAAGAAGCTATTAAAAGAAAGAAGCTATTAAAAGAAAGAAGCGATTAAAATAAAGAAGCTATTAAAAGAAATAAGCTATTAAAAGAAAGAAGCTATTAAAAGGCTCATCTCATAACATCCCCTCGGCTGAGATACACCTCACCAATATAAGGTGAGCAGGGCCGCGAGGACATCAGATATTTTCTATGTTGTTTATAGTTAAGGCATTAACGTTGTGGAGGTTTAAAGACATTGTAATTTATTTTTATCAAACACTGTTTATTCCACTTTTTTGTGACGGTATAACACTACCGGTTTCAAGGTGCACACCTCATCTTCAGGGGAGCGCTAATAAGTATTGTTTGCGCTCCCCTGAACATGAGGTGTGCACCTTGAAACCGGTAGGGTTATACCGTCACAAAAAAGTGGAATAAACAGTGTTTGATAAAAATAAATTACAATCAGATATTTTCAACTAATACCGTTGCACATGTAGACTAAGAAATAAAACACAGAAGTAGAAAAAAATAAAAAAAAGTAAACTCACAACCTCAGAATAATTGCCAGTGAAAAAAGACAAAATCCGATAAGAGTCCAATTTTTATCAAAATATAATCGCAAATAGAATAAAGATTTACGTGTCATTTATTTTGTCAACAAATAAATAAATATTATATAATTTAAAACGAAATTTTATATTAACCCTGAGAGCGCTACGAGAAAAAAATATAATTGTCTATCTAGTGCTGAGATATATTTACGATTCGGACATTCGTGATAAATATTTATTTTAAACAACAAAAAAACAAAAAATATATATTTTTACAACATAAATATATTTTAGAATATGTACCCTTGTATTCTAAATGAATGATATTCATTTAGAATACAAGGGTAGAACAAATTTCTTCCACTGCTATAGCAGTGCGCCGATCTCTCAGGGTTAACTAAAAATAGAAAATTAAAACTAAAACTGTATTTAAGGGACATAGTCCGCTAGTAAGGCGACTAGCAGCTGTATGTTGGGGAGGTCACAAAAACCGTTGATAATCAGTACGCAGTCCGTTGGTGAATTCCAAGCGGACGGATCCGTTCCACGCCGAGTTCCGCCCACGCGTACCCGCCTGAACACAACAAATAACGACTATTTTTCTAATCAAAATTCATATAAAACACGACAAAAACTAACAAATAATCAAAAAATATATATAACTGGCCGGTTATACAAATCATTGCGTGGCTATAAATAAGTGATATTCTATTGTCATTGATTTTTTGTTGATCGATTTCGATTGTCTCTGATCTTTAAGGGATGGGTAATTGATTAATTAATTAGTCTAGTTCAATATTTATTGAACTAGTTCAAAAGACTGTTTTATTAGAAATTCAATATTTTGTTGTTTTTTTTTTTGTGTGTGTGTAATTATAAATATATATATAATCATATATTCGTTTAAATTTTAATTGTGTGTATTGTTTTATTTCACACTGTGACTGATTTATTCGTGTGAAAGTGAAATTTGTCCGTTATGAAGATGTCATACTGTTGACTTTTACGTTAATTTAAATACTAGGGAAGGTTTTTTTTCTTTATCAAAATGGACGTTAAGGATTTACTTTGGGATGAAGGAAGTCAAAAAAATGGCTGCGAAGTTTGTCAGTGTTCGAGGTACGTGTTTTATTTATTTAATAATTGTATTGAATTAAATTTAATGTATTTTTGTGATATACGAGTAAATTACATCATACAATGTTGACTCTATTCTTATATAGTATCATATGTTCTGGGGATGGTTTAATATGTACTTGTTTATCAGCCATTCGAAATCGTGATATGGTTTGAAAATATAGAACTAGATTAAGAAATATTGACTAACCAAGTAAACAGTGAACGGCATGATACGTCGTCCTTTACTGTCCATGCAGTGAGACTCTGGAATCAGTTACAAACCAATTTAAAACTAGCTTCGTCCGTTTTAGAACCTTTGTTTCCTATCACCACACACTTTTCGATATCCCTCTTAACTCTTCCATCATCTTATTTATTTATTTATTTAACACTTTTATTGCAATACAATCTGGCGGGCTTATTGCCTGTTGGCAATCTCTTCCAACCAACCAGACAAAAGTAAATGAAGCAAGTTACATGGTCGCACAAATCATTCAAATGACTATCCATCCCCACGAAATCCATAAACACATACGTGAGCACATGCCCACGAACCCCACAAAGACGGGGATTACCCGAACATTATTTTTCATATAAAGTGAGATATCATCAATCAAAAGGAAAGGAAGGGATGGTGGAGAGGAAAGGAAAAGAAAAATCAGGAATGAAACACGTTATTTTACTGACTAGAATTAAGAGTTTTTTCAGTCGCTTCTTAAAGCATGCCAAGGACGGAGCGAGTCTTATATTGGTTTGTAACTGATTCCAGAGTCTCACTGCATGGACAGTAAAGGATGACGTAAAGAAAGAGGGGCGGATAAACAATCTCTGTTTGAGCGTAGCGCTAATCCATGATTGGAAAGAAGCTGAAAATTTACGGCGAGATAAGAGGGTGCGGCGGGACAGTTAAGGATGTTATACAATAGAGACAGTATGTGAAATTGGCGTCTATTTCTAACATTCAACCAGTTCTTCGTGGCCTAGATGGTAAAATGGCAGTCTCCCAGCCCAGAGGTTGCGGGTTTCATTTTCCACTAGAACCTAGATTTAAACAAAAAAAAAGGATTCCAGACTGGTGTTCACTTAAGGCCTCTTTAACATATATCTGGTTGGTTGGAAGAGATTGCTACATGGCAATAAGCCCGCCAGGTTATACTGTATACGATGAAAGTGTAATACAATACAATAGTAAAGTGAAAAATATGGCGAATTTAATGACAGACGCCAATCTTTTCCTACCAACCAGACAAAAGTCACATAAATAAATCAAGTTATATGGGTGCAAAATATATTCATATTTACGAAATTTATGAACGTATGCATATTAAAGTAAAAGTGAGATATCATCAATCAAAAGAAAAGGAAGGGGTGGTGGAGAGGGAAGGTAAATCAGGAATGAAACACGTTATATTACTGATTAGAAATTAAGAGTGTTTTCAATCGCTTCTTAAAGCATGCCAAGGACGGAGCGAGTCTTATATTGGTGTGTAACTGGTTCCAGAGTCTCACTGCATGGACAGTAAAGGACGATGTAAAAAAAGAGGAGCGGTGAACTGGAAAGGCCAATAGAATAGACAATCTCTGTTTGAGCGTAGCGCTAATCCACGATCGGAAAGACGCTGAAAATTTTCGGCGAGATAAGACGGGGCGGCGGGACAGTTAAGGATATTATATTGTACAATAGAGACATTATGTGAATCTGTCGTCTATTTCTAACATTCAACCAGTTCAATGCCTTCTGGTATGAAGTTATATGATCGTACTTTCGTAGGTTGAAAATGAATCTTAAGACATACATTTTGAAGACGCTGTAATTTGTCCAGCTGTTCCTCTGTAACATCCAAGTAACATACGTCCGCATAGTCCATAATTGGAAAGAGCAGAGATTGTACGAGTAAACCCCTCTATATTACACGTATAGATTTTGTACATTTCATTTTTTTTCGTTTTTCGCTTATCCACATGTCCGAACCATCTTAACGTTTATTTATTTATCAATTTTAGTAACGACATCCGTTTCCGTCGTTACATCATTCTGTCCGACTTCTTCGTCTCCTCACCTTGAATTATGAAGTAAAATGACGTTATATTGCTTTTATACTTTAAGCACTGTCTTAGTTTTAATGTTATATATTACTCAGATCTTAAAGTTACCGACATAGACATGTTATAGCGTTTATAGACAGATACTAGAGGTCGGCGTGGTATTAGTCTATAAAACTCATCTTAGCTCTATCCCACTACTTAGGGTCTACTCTCCCTTAAAAACGCCCTGCTGCGTATAGGAACCAATGTAACTTCCAGTTTATAGAGGTTTTCCATTATGCATCATCCTCTTCATATCTCTATCGCTCTACTTAGGGTCAACTTTCCCTTAAGAGCGCCCTACTGTGAGGGTGAACCAATGTAACTTCTAGTTTATAGAGGTTTTCCACTATGCATCATCCTCTCCATATCTTTACTTAGGATCTACTCTCCCTTAAGAGCGCCCTGCTGCGTAGATGAACCAATGTATCTTCCAGTTTATAGAGGTTTTCCACTATGCATAATCGTCTTCATATCTCTATCCCTCTACTTAGTATCTACTCTCCCTTAAGAGCGGCCTGCTGAGTAAATGAACCAATGTAACGTCCAGTTTATAGAGGTTTTCCATTATGCATAATCCTCTTCATATCTCTATCCCTCTACTTAGGGTATACTCTCCCTTAAGAGCGCACAGATTCGTATAGGAACTCATGTAATTTCCAGTTTATAAAAGTTTTCCACTATGCATCATCCTTTTCCTATCTCTATCCCTCTACTTAGGGTCTACTCTCCCTTAAGAGCATCCTACTGCGTAGATGAACCAATGTAACTTCCAGTTTATAGAGGTTTTCCACTATGCACCATACTCTTCCTATCTCTATCCCTCTACTTAGGGTCTACTCTCCCTTTGGGACTTTTGTGCGGAAGGTCGTCAGTTCGGCCCCGCGCTGTGCAACTCCCCTCGAATAAGAACCCGTGTAGCTCTGTATGAGAATCGGTGTGACTTCAAGTTGTTAGAATTCTTCTAATATGCATCATCCTCATGGGTATATCCCTCTACTTAGAGTATACTCTCCCTTAAGAACACCCTGTTGCTGACACGATCTTGTGCTTTTCTCATAGCTTGGAGATCCTTAACACCGCCCATCTACTTTGTACTCTACCATAAACCTCTCAAACTTCTTAGCTCCATCCCACTACATCACAGGGTCTACTCTCCCTTAAGAGCGCTTTGTTGGGGATCAGATCCCGTGTTACTCCAAGTGCTTACAGATCCTCCCAACATATGCCATACTTCTTGTAGCATCCTTGGAACGGTTAAGTGAAAGTTCGCTTTATTTAAATAACATATTTAGTATTTAATAACGACAGTTGAATGAGCTCCCACGCGGCAGTTTCTCCAATCGGCCAGCTTTCTATTTACAGGTCAAATCTCATTATAACGAAGTCCGAAGTAACGAATTTTTCAGTATAACGAATATTTTTAATTTAATCAAAAGAACTTATGTACGATAATATGTTGAATAAATGTACGATAATATGTTGAATAAAGAACTTATGTACGATAATATGTTGATAATATTGACTTATGTACGATAATATGCGAACTTATGTACGATAATATTCAAAAGAACTTATGTACGATAATATGTTGAATAAATGTACGATAATATGTTGAATAAATGTACGATAATATGTTGAATAAACTTATGTCCGATAATATGTTGAATAAATCTTATTTTAACTAGGAATAGGAAAATCAGTAAAGCGAATAGTGTTTGACAGAAAATAGCGGTAGACTGGATCGAAACTGATAACACAATAGCGAATAGCAAATTAATTTGAATACTCAAATGTAAGGATAGAAAACAGAATAAACGAGGTTTCATTGTAAATTACTCACGGACGTAAATAACATATATTATGACTTCATGGAGATAGAAAAGTGTGAAAGGAAAAGTAAATGCGATATATGGGGGAGTAATGAAAGATTAGACCATATTGAAGAATTCTGCTGTAAGGTATTTCCAATTGAGCGGTTTTTTTTAATTCTTGGATAAAACACAGATGGCGTCTCGAACTTGCCTGGGTATTGTGACATTTGAAAAGTGTAATATATGACATTTATAAAAATGGAGTCGTATATAATACAACAACGCGTTCAAATTGTTGAATTATTTTATGTATTGTAATCTCCGGAAACGGTGATGTTAATTGCCCACCAAGATCATGTGATCTGACACCGTTGGACTATTTTCTCTAGGGTCACATGAAAAGCCAGGTGTATACCCCCAATCAATTCCTAAACTGAAGGACGAAATTATTCGCGTTATTGGTGAGTTAGAACCGCAATAATGCCAAAATGTCATCGAAAATTTTGACAAAAGAGAGGGCATTTGTGGAGCTGCAAGAGGTGGACATTTGGCGGATATTGTTTTTTTGTGTTTAAATGTCATATAGTACATTATACTTCAATGGCCGATAAACAGTTTTTTGAAATCAAAGCAAATTATGTGTTTTATTCGAGAATTTAAAAAACCGCTCAATTTGAAAGGGCCTTTATCTCGTCATGTACACTCTCGAAAATTTTGACAAAAGAGTGAACATCTTGATAGCTTTTGATAGCTTCTCTCTTAAATATATTTTGTAGTATTTCTCTTAAGATATACATATGTGGGATTTTGGTATACGTATTTGGTATTTGGTGTATATGTACATACTATGTTGATATCGTAATGCAAATGGATGGAGAAACATTACCAAATTGTGACTCCTTTAAGTATCTTGGGTATAGGCACTCATCCATAGCGATGGAGGATGTGCAGCAGATGTAACACATAGAATTAGTGTGGGATGGATGAAGTTTAGATCAATGGCGGGAGTTCTATGTGATCCGAAAATGCCAGTAAAGTTAAAAGGAAAAGTATACCAAACGAATGTCAGACCCGCACTCCTCTATGGCTCCGAATGCTGAACGATGTATAACTCTTACTATAGGCAACTAGAAACTGCTGAAATGCGCAACCATCCCAATAGATGTCCATATGTGTTCTAATTTATAAATTATTCCAATTGGATTTGATATTGGCTTGCAACAAGCTCAAAGGACAGCGCGTTTACGCGCTCATTTTGTATGGCCGACCTGGCGAGCACTGAATCGGAGAGCGCGTTAACGCGCTCGTGGCAGCGAACCGGTTAAAAGGAAAAGTATACCAAACGATTGTCAGACCCGCACTCCTCTATGGCTCCGAATGCTGGACGATATATACTCCAGGCAACTAGAAACTGTTGAAATGCGCATGCTAAGATGGTCAGCTGGTGTGTCCCTAAGAGACAAAATAAAAAGCTCACGCATTCGTGCAAGCCTAGGTGTTACAGACATCAACAGCAAGATAGAGGAGAGGCGGATGGATTGAGATGGTATGGGCACGTTGGACGCAGAGCACCCGATCACATTATGAACCAGGCAATCTCCATGGATCTTCCTCGAATAACAACCAGAGGAAGACCAAAGAATTCGTGGGTGGTACAAAAAGACAACCTGATGCAGAGGCACGGCCTGAAAGACGTAGTCCGGGACAG